>CAWUFW010001972.1:1242626-2485252 GCA_963921515.1 Calotriton arnoldi | reverse complement strand
TCCATCTATTCACTGATAGCAAATGAGCTATCAGCAAGCAAGAAAGGAAACAAAACCCAAATCTGAGACTGGTATATCTCTAATCCTCACACAGAACCCCCATCTCCACATCAAAACAATTGATGACAAATCAACTACTATCTTTCATCTTTAAATCTATCAAGGCCATCATCAAATCCACCAAGTATTGCTTCAATCTGTTTTCAGATATCCATGATACAAGGTTCAGCAGGCAACTGCAATGCAATAAACCAATTATTACCAAAACAATACCAGATACAGCCCTGCAAGCTACTGCCATCTGCTCCATCCATCAATGCAACATACGGAAACAGATCTCTTTGAATTGCTTCTTCATACAGATCCTGCTAGCAAACATGTCACCATTAAATCCCTACTTATGGAGATGATATGCTCCTAAACACAACTAATAAACCCTTTTCCAAACAACCACTTACTTCCTCAACATAGCCAATGCATTCCTTGTTCAAACAATGCATATTTGGAAAAAATAGGTGGCATGGCCAAACCAGCCAAAATGGCAGGAGCACTTTAGTGGAGCACTCAACTGATGCCCAGACATCCTTATTAACCTTGCCCACACTATTGACCTCTAGTGCCACTGAAAATGCAGGTAGCAGTTAGGCGAAAGCATGGAATGATGGTGCTTTCCAAACCTGCACTGGATTCCAGCTGCCACAGAAGCATATGTTGACATTTAAGGAGAGAATTATTCTTTGTATTCTCACAGACAGTTAACCTCCCCCAGGGACATGTTCGAATAAGTCATCCTCATGGTACACTTGAAGCTAGGTAACTCAGCAACCAGCTGTGCCTCCTATAGGCCTATATTGTTAATTATAACAGATGTTAAAGTACAAGCCAAGGTACTTGTGAACTGCTTCTCAGTAGTAATATAAAACCTTGTTTATCAGGACTGTAGTGGCTTTTTGCCACAAAGGTCTATGCGGCACAATACTATGCACCTCCTAACTTAGAAAAATATTTCAATAACCTCAGTAGGGACTACATCTTCCTCCTTCTTTTGAGCATGAATTGTGGCCCGAATGTCTTCTCATATGTTTGCTGTAAAGGAAGACTATACCAAAGGTTAAAGTCAACATGATCCTATTGGATTTATTTCCTAAAGCGCTGGACACCCGATAGGGATTTCCACTATTGCCAGTACTCTTTGCGCTGGCAGTTGAGCCACTCATTGCTTGGTTCTGATACCATAAAAATATTGAGAGGTTAAGCTGGACCTGGAACCTGCAGAAAACTTACCTCTGCATGCAGACAATGTCTTCGTTTATCTCAGAGACCCCAGGCAATTGGGTGTACAGGTAAAACAGGCTCTTAACAAATTTTGAATTTTTGCTGGGCCCCCAATATTTTTCCAAGACAGGGCATGACTGGGGGTGAGGCATGGGTCTTATGGTCCCACAATAATGCAACACTCCCTAATTTAAAAAATGTTGGGAAACTTGTAGTGCAAGAAGAAGATGAAGTAGCAGAGTGTCGAGGAACTAAACATGGTCTCACATCAGTATCACCTCACAGTTTTAAATATTTAGGGATACATGTAGTGCAAGAAGAGGCAAGACTATTGGCTGAAAATATCCCTCCTATGCTTGAGGGGCTCAGGAAGAATTTACTCCATAGGAATCAACTTCCCTTGTCCCTAATGGGGGGAGTCACAATTGTCAATATTGTGGCCCTGCCTAAGCCCATAAACATCCTGCAAAACTACCCCATTTAGATTCTTTCCATCATTCTTCAAATACCTGACCTCCCTGCTGCAACCATTTTTTTGACAGATGGAATACCCAGGGTGTGGACAAAATGTGGCAAATTGCCTTTTGATAGTAGGCAGAGCGTGGCAGTTTTTGTATCTTATTATAGAGCAGCCTACCTCATTGAAAATAATATTTGGATATTCAGCCCTGGCACTGATTTAGCCTGTAAGACAGAGCTGTGGATCTTGGGAGGAAAACACTGCTACTGTATACTGTATGGGGAATGCCCCCCAGCTAACACTTCTACCCATCTACAAATGCAGTATGGAGGGACTTGATGAAACAATTGCAGCAAATGGAAAAACTAAGTGAGGCACAACTAAGTTGGCACTCACCTCCGTTAGGTGGCTGCCCTTCTAGGATTCGAGTGAAAGGACAACGTAGGGATATCTGTGCTCGGGGGAGTTCTTACAATGCCATGAAATCAATTGCCTAACTCAGGGAAGAGTTTGGACTACTTTACACCCAATTCTAAAGATATCTATAACTTAGCCATGCGCTATCTCTTTGCACTGTAAACATTCAGTCTAATGTTTTAGAAGAGACGTTCACCATGTCTCACACTTGGGTGGGAAAAAGATATCCAGGATGTATATCCATTAGTCATTAGTTATCCATATACCTGATATTTTTCAGGTTCTTGGGCAAAACATGGAATTTCAACTGGGTTCTCTCAAAGATGCAGACTGGCAAGAGGCCCTTTTGGCACCCAGGGTACTAGCGATACCTGCAAGATATTGCCTCATATGTTTAAATACCTACACCAAGTCTGTTAAACAAGGCAGAAGTTAGGACACATGCTGATGGATTCCTCATCCTTTGGTCTCAATTGTCAAACAGAAGATAGCGATCTTTATCATACTGACTGGAGTTGCAGACTCCTTAAGGTACTCTAGGGAGCGATGGCATTATTGAACATCCTAGAAGAATGTAGGCTAAAGGGATATGATAACATCGTCTTGGAAATGGCTCTAGTCATGGCAACATGGAATATTGCACAAAAATGGAGAGCACCACAGGCCCTAAGTGTTTCCAAGTGGAAAGCAGACCTAGATGAAAGTAGACGCTTAGAATTGCTGATCTACGAAGCAAGGAACTGCTGGAAAAGCACCTGAAGACATGAAGGAAATGGACAGAATACTAGGGTTTTCTCAGAGGTGTGGTATTTAAATTGTGAAAGCAGTTAAGTGAAAATACTATGATTCCACATGCTTATACGTATTGCCTTTGTCATATCTGCATACCAACTATTGGAAATGTGGAGGTTTGCATACTTGCATTGTTTGTAAATTACAATAAATGGCAATAAAAATAATTTATAAACAAAATATGGAAAAATCGCTTTACTGCTGAAAAAAGCCAACCTGAACTCTAAGGAACCTGTCAGCTACTAATCCATCACACACATACATTCCTGAAAACCATAATTGAATAAGCAGTCTCTATAAAACCAAAAGACAATGTTAACATCAATTATATTCTACAAAATTGTGATCTGAATTCAGAGCAAACTGCAGCACTGAAACAGTAAGGACAAGTCGTGGATGGCAAAATTTTCATCATAGAGTTGGACCTATGAGGCCTGTGGCCCCTGGTCCTGCTTGATGTCACATACACTAGATAACAAAGGCCCTCAATTCCAAATCAATAACATAACTTTCTATCACACAAGGAACGGAATTACATGGCACTAATCTGGTTCTCCTTCTATCTATATAACCAACATCAACTCGTCCGGAAAGGCACCTCCAGACGCCATCATATACATGTGAATTGAGGAGCACCACAAATAGTGCTAGCAATGCAGTGTAATTTTCCTTCTGACACACAGAACAGGTAATGCACAGAGCCAATATTGGTTCCAGTGGGCGAACTAGTGTATTTCTGTGTCACATTAAACATTTCACTTCATGTGCTTCTTTTCCAAAAAGGGCAGGACTGGCCATTCTAACACTACCGAGTAACCTCTCAACGGAGAGAACACATATGGCTTAGTGTAAGGCACCTTTTCCAAGCTGGCCTCTGGTTGTTCTAAGTATAGCATTACTCCAGCTCTTGAAGCATTCCTTACATGTTACAGCACAGTCCTCAATGTGAAGACGCGCTTCTATGTCAATGGAATGACGGGAGCTACTGCAAGTGTTTCACATTAGCCCAACACCACAAATAGTTGTACGCCACTATGAGTGGGCACAGTTCAGCAGATCGGCTCACAAAAAGCCTGCCGTGCCTGCCAGAGAGGCAACTCAAGACCACTGAGAGACACGAGTGTGCAATAGCTTCCATAGGCCACGGACTTCCACAGAAGGGATTGCCTTTAACCAACCTAAGGCCCAAACGAGCCATGTGGCTGTGTCACAAATTTGAGTTTGGTGAGCTTGACACGGACTGATTCTGTTTTTAATATTGATGTGAACCTACCACCGTGTGTTATGCTCCTTGCTTGATTGTGTTCTATAAAAAATGATAGGATGTTTCCCAAGGCAATATGGCTATGGTGTTTGATGTTGGCTAATTCTGTAATTTTTTATTTAGGTCTGCTACCACTGTGTGAAAACCTAGTAAAAAGTCGGTAATAAAATCTGCATTTTATCCTTTCCCTGACTATGATATTGGACTTGATTAAGGAGCATTAGGGAATAATACAGAAACAATAGGTGACCCAGTAGAAGGGACACCATCCTGATGTATGCCTTTACCATAGGGACTAATCACATGGGCAGGAACATGTTTGACGACATAACATAGCAAGGATTTGCATTATACAAGATCCTTGTGTAAACTGGTCTTATTGATGCAACTGGGAAACATTAATAAAACAAACCAGCCACACGGTACACTTATAATTAGTGTTCCACTTTACCTTACCAATAGAAAGGTAACTGTTGAGATAAAAAAAATAACACAACTTCATGAAGCAACTCCATGTGGAGCCCACCACATTCTACTAACATGGGTCTTGCGGTGAGGAGGAGCCTACTGAGGAAGCGTGCCACCTCGTTGGGCGAAGGCCTTCATACGTTTTAGGAATAATCCATGAGCCAAGCCCATATCCCTAAATCTGAGGAACTTTAATACATACTTTTTCTTAATAAGAACTCCAGGAATCAGGCACTCTTTTGTGGATGACTGCAGCCTTGGTGGCTGCACTGGGTGGACTGCCTTGATCCAATCATGCACCCATTCTAGTCCGGCTAACTGCACTGTGAGGCTGGTTTAAATGTGTGTGCCAGGATTCATTTGGTTTCCAATCCGGTATTGCTCCAAACTGAAGATCATAATTGGCACTACAAAAGAATAGCATTAAACCATGGGAAATGAAATGAGCGAAAGCAACAACACGGAGAAAGAAAAAAAATTATGAAAAAGAAAAGTAAGAGTCGAGTGGAGTGAAGTGACTAAAAAGCCTATGGCTTTTCCAGTCAATTAATGTATTAACTATGTTCTAAAATACGCAGTAAAATGAAAAATGAGGCTCCATTTTTTCAAACTTTTCTTAAGAAAGAGTGACTCCAAGAAGGGGTAACTTCCAGCTTTGGTAGGTAGCCCCTGATATATAAGATTTTTTTTGCAGCATTTGCTGTTTGGTTTAAAAATGTTCTCAGGGAGCAGCTAATCCACAAATTTCACTCCAGATTCATTGGCTACCTTGCTTTGACCAGTCACTCAGTGACATTTAGAATATGGTTCAAAAGGAGGGGAGTATTTAATTTGTCTCCTACGATCCCTTGCACAGGGGACAGTTCAGAAACTTCCCATTACACAGTGAACTGGTAAAGCGTAGCCAGAAGCAGCACAAGCACACAATGCACCTGCATTTGCTGAGAAACCTTCCATGCAAAATAATGACAGTATTTAAGAAAACAGAACAACACTCATGAGCACTGCATTTACAAAATGGGACACTGCTACTTTCATAATTTTAGCACAATAAACCAGCTTTCGCATTTGAAAACAAGCACTGCATACTAATAAGCCCCTCTCATTAGTTTATGCATCTAATAATTAGTATGCAGCTACACGTGGTCTTTATAGGAGTAACACGTGGTTTCACTATTTAATAACGCTATTGCCTCCCTTTTTATGTAGTGCATTATACCAGTTTTTGCATTTAAAACTGCTGTAGAATTCATTTGTTACTATTACCTTATTTTGGGTGCTGACCTCTGTTGTCCAATTCAAAGGAGAGGAATAGAAAGTCCACCTTTTGAAACGAAACTGTCCGTTTGACAAAAATAGTGATTGTGATAGAGGAGAGCACCAATCTATGCCCCGAAGATTTTGCCACAAGAAAAAATACCTTCAAGTTAAGACATTTCAGAGAAACTGACAAAAGGAGCACCTTGGAGGAAGGGCAATCCCAGAGGTAGGTCCCAAGGGGAAAACGGAGTGTGCACCACTGATTTTTAGATGAAAACCAGGCAGTAACCTAGAAGCTAGGGAATCAAACAACAATATTGAAGGGCCTCAAATGACTTTAATTGTGGCCTGCTGGCTCCACAGAGTCAAAATCTATAAGCCCAAGAGAAAACCATCTCTCAGAAATTCTAAAATGCTACCTCCCTTACATGAGGCTCGAAGAAAACCTCTGGATGAGTACTATTTTGAAAGGTTGCCCCAATGACGCTAGAAGAGATTTAGGGGCAGATTTACAAGCCCCTTGCGCCACTTTTGCGTCATTTTTAACATGGGAAAAATGATGCAAAAGTGGCGCATGGGGCTTGTAAATCTGTCCCTTAGTGTGCTATGTTTTCTGGAATTCTAAATAGAGGTGGCAATGTCAGAAGAACATCTTAATGACTTTAACCTCCTCCTCTCAATTTATAAACCTCCAAAAACAGCCAATGAAGCAAAGTCAATGGCAAAACGGGAGATCTGAAAGGTGACAGGATCAACGGGAAGAACCAAGGAGGCTGAATCGCCGGATGGAGAAGGATTGGTTGCCTTCTCAGGATGGAACTACTAGCAGGATCTCAACTTCTTTCCTCTGATTCTTGACAAGAATGGGGGAAAGGCATATAGAAGTGTCTGAGGCCAAGAAAAGCTCATTGCATCCACCCCCAGGCTTCCTGACAATGGAGGAGTGTACAAAAGCTGGGCAGTAGCCCACCATTAGGAAGACACAAATAGGTCCAGCCACAGTGTTCTGAACTGATCAGCAATTTCCTGAATTATCAGAATTATTAGAGAAGAGAGAGGCAGGGAGACCGAGGAGGGAAAGAACCAGTTCAAGAGATCGGCAAGCCCATTCGCCCTACCCAGAAAACAAATTGCTGTTCGAAACATCAAGTTCGCTTCGGCCCATGGACCTATCTCCTCTGCCAGAGACACCTGCAGAGGAGATCTGGTGCACCCTGATGGTTCACATATGCTCTTATTATAAGTATCAAAGGGAACTAGCTACTAAATAGGAGCTCCTGGTATGTGTATGTATGGCGACACATATGTGTTTTTAGAAGACCCTCACTCCCCAACCTAGTTGGTGACATGCTTCATCATCGGGTCCCACCCAAGGTACCGAATGTACCTTGGGTGTGCTGCGACGCCTGGATACAGCGGAGCTGGTTCTGTGCAGTGAGTGTGCAGTGAGAGTGAGATGAGTGTGGTTTAAAAGCTGTCCGTAGGGTCCCGTTCAGGTAACAAAAGGACTATTTTAATGTATGGGCCCTCGGCAGTGGTTAAAAAGAGAGGTGGATATCTCTGGAGTTAATTAGGTTCCGATATCCTGGTCAACATGTTTCAGCCAGTCTCTCTATACTGGGCTGGCTTTCTTCAGGACCTTATGTGTGTGAGGTTAAAATGGTGGTCTGGAACAAAGTGTGTAAGAGACCATCTATGTGGTGCACTCGCTAAGGTGCATTATGTGATGGAGGATGATTTCCTCTGGCGACGCATACCTGTTATTGGGGGTAAAAAAAGACGATAGACAAACATACACATTGATCCATTTAGATGTTGTTGTTTAAGCACATCTATTATTGTGAATCAGGAGCGTGGTGTCCGTGCTCTAATCGAATAAATTGCGTAGTGAGGACGGACCGTGGCGTTTTAGTGCATTGTAATTAAATCAAAACAATGTATACGCCTCTTATATATGCGTTAACAAGTGAAAATCAATATGCGATATTACATGGTGATAAATAAAGGGATAAAAAGGTAAAACCATGTTTGCTCACTCAGGAATTGTCTGAGAAATGCCCCATGAGTTCCGTGGGGCCCGACCTATTGTCACACTCTGTGTGTTTTCGGAAAAGAAAAATGAAAAAAATGAAGAGGAGTAAACAGTAAAAGCACATACATCGTAAGTTGCTGGCGTGCCATATTACTGCAGGACTATTAGTCCCTCTCTGGCTGGAACCCCCTGAACAGAGCCCCACTTACTTCTTCAAGATCAAGGGCCCGTCTCCGTACCTAGTCTGGCCGCATCGGAACTCCGACGGTGAATGACTGGTACGTGATGGGAGTTTAAATACCTTAGCAGATTCTGCCGGTAAAAGCAGGTTTTCTCTAACGATCTCCAGGTGCGGGTGATCAGTTTCCATTCCTTGCACCTGCGAGGATAAACAGAGAAGAAAGCGTGCGCACGTGTTTGTGTGTTTACGCTGCGTATGGATAAAGTTAAATTAGGAATACTTGTAAATAAGTTAAATGTCTGGAAATTCCCTTTATGGTATTGCTTAACTTTATAATTAAAAAGGATATTTTTATCGGCTGTATTGTACTGAAGAAAGTGCGCTAGAATGTTGGTTGTTTGGGTATATCTCCTCGGGGATAGACAGGACTCCGTGCTGGGACTGCCTCCTAGGGGACGTTTAACCATATGCACACGTGTTGGTGCCCCGCATGTGGGTATCGTACATATGTTCAAGATATTTTAGCAATATTGTATGGGTTAGGGAGGCCGATTTTAAGTGGGACGCCTGTTAGTTGAAGACTCGTTATATGCCTGGATCGGGTGTGCATATATAACCCTCTGCATGGTGCAGTGTATAAATAAGTAGTACATAAGGAAGTGGTCATGATGAGGACACATAGGTATTTGAGGGCTCTTAATCAAAACATAGGGGTTTTTTATAGTGAGAAAAGTACATATAGTCAAACGTGAATGCTATTCCACGGTATATTGTCATTCAATCCTGTGTTATTAGTGGAAAGACGATATATCCAACGTTGTTCTTTCTGCAGAAGGATTTTCTCATGAGTGTTACTATGGCATGTGATCTGTTCTATGACCGTCCACCTGATGTCATTAGGTGTATGTCCTGTAGTGAGGAAATGGTCTGTAAGTTTGCTCAAATTCTTTTGCAGCGTATGGTGCTGCGGTGTTCCACAATGCGCGTCCTTACTTTACGGCTTGTCATGCCTACATAACGTAGTTTGCATGGGCATTCGATTAGGTAGATTACATTTTTAGAATTGCAGTTTGTGTGTTTGGTTTGGTGCCAGGTTTTGTCTGTTTCTAGATTTAAGGTTTTAGTTGCTTTAGTCAAGTGACAGACGCTGCAATCACCACAGGGATAGTGACCTACTATCGCTGGGAGGCTCCATGCGTTCAGTATGGTGTTTGTCATGGGGTAGGTCTTTCCTTTGGTCTTGTGGAGACCAAGCGGTCCCTGAGGCTACCTGCTTTTTTATAGGCAAAAAGTGGGGGGTCCCAAAAGAGGTTACCAGTATTGAGTAAGCGCCAGTTTCTTTTAATTATTTTGGCCACCTGATTGGAGGCTGCATTGTACGTGGTGACACAGGTAAGTGGGGTTGGAGTATTATCCCGTGTATTGTCTTCCAAAAGGGATTCTCTTGGTTGGTTACGTGCCCGTTTGTTGGTGATCCGAATGATTTATATGGGTAGCCACGTTCCCCTAACTTCTTTGCCAGCGCTGATGATTGTGTTTTGTAATCCTCTATTTGGCTACAATTGCGACGTATGCGCAAAAATTGGCCATATGGAAGGTTTTCCCGGAGAGGCCTGGGGTGGAAACTTCCAAATTGAAGCAAGGAGTTTCTTGAAGTTGGTTTGTAGTAGGTGGTTGTCCGGAGTTTGCCCGCTATGGCCATGATGTTGAGATCCAAAAAAGCGATTTTGGAATTACTGGCACTGCTGGTGAATCGTAGGAAAGGGTCCCGTCCATTCAGCCATGTGAGAAAGGAAGTCAATGAATCATTTGATCCTGTCCATATCAGGAGGATGTCGTCTATGTATACACTCAAGTTCCTCTCTCTTGTCCCAGTGGCGCTTGTTGTCCGCCACAGAAATTGCGATTAGTTCATCTCTAACTACTGCTTTCAGGTTTTCCTATAGTGTGCATATAGAGACATCTGCAGTGACATTGATTTCAAGAAAATCCATTACGGCATTGTTCATTTACTTAATGACCAAAAGTCGATGCGAGAGGATTTTTCATAACTGCAAGGTTCAGGGTGAAGGTTGCAACGGTGGAAAAAGTCAGGGTGAGGGACACCACTGCATGCTTGGGCAAGGTACAGGGTTCTATCTCTGAGGCTACGACCATAGATTGAATACCTGATGTGCCTAGGAAGTGAACTATGCAGGTGTATGTTTTATCTGCATGTGAGTAAAATGTATAGTCATGCGTATGTGGGTGTAAAGTAAGCCAAATGCCTCCCAAACCCATTTCCCCCAGCCAGAGCACGCTCTCCCGAGAGAAGGCCCCCGATTGAAATTGACTTTGGGCAGATCTGTCCAGATCATTATTAAAAACCAGATTTAGGTCACCTCCCATGAGCACTAGATGATCTTGCGTAACCATAACCTCAGTCACTGCACGGCGTAAAAGGTGTTCCTGGCCCTCATTAGGAGTGTAGATAGTCTCCACGGTAAAAGTGTTAGTGCCCAGGGACACTTGGGGGCATATCTCATGAACGTGTGATACCTACCGCAAGTGTAGCTTAACGAAACCCTACACATCGCAGTCCATCGCGGGAAAACAACCCCGTGTTAACGTGGTATTCACAACACAGTGGTACCATGCGATAGTCACAGGACAACGCGTCAAATGAACACGTTAGAAACAACGCGACGCCGCAAAAACGCGAAACCCCAACGCGAAAATAGTAGCGATGACGCCAATCGCGAAACAAAAATCTACGAAAACTAGCCACAGGCCTGCAATTCCCACGGGACAATGCGCCATAAAAGTAGAAAAAAACATACCAACAAAAGCCAAACAACAGCGAAGCACAATGGAGACAGCCGGAGCAAGTATAGAGGACAACCAGAACCCAACAAGCCCCACGGAGGACCAGCCTGGGACCTCGGGGTCAGGGAAGGGCAAGGACAAGAAGAAGAGGAAGACGAAGTTCAGTCCGCAGGAAAACAGGATCCTGATAACGGAGGTGATAGAACACCATCAATCACTGTTCGTCACCTCCACTGTGTCACATGGCAACTAAAAATGGAATATGGCAGACCATCGTGGACAAGGTGAATGCAGTCGGAGTGCTGAAGAGGACAATGGACGAGGTCAAGAGGCGCTGGAATGATGTGAAGCGCAAAACCAAGCTGAAACTTGCAAACAACCGGAAGGCAGCAATGCAGACTGGAGGTGGGAGTCCTGCGCCACAGGAGGAGCTGGACGAGATGGAGGAAATGGTGTGCACAGTCATCAGTGGGGAGACAGTGGCAGGAGTCGGGGGACCGGACACTGCTCAACATGACCGGACACAACAGCAACAGGGTGAGTAACCACCAGGGACTGAGGGGACGGGGGGAGATGGGCACAATGGCACACATGCACAATTAAGCATAGCACATCTGCGGACAAACCATGCCCCAGACCCACAACTCCCACCAAGAGACCAATGCACACAGGTATGCAACATCTCAGCACTGCAGAAGCACAGAACCCAGAGGCACACCGCATGGAAGGGAGGAGGGCAGCTAAATCAGAGCTGCAGGGGCGACTCCCCCAAAATGCGGCACACACACATAACATGCAGAGCACATCAACATTGACAACGAGGTGGTACAAACCGCAACACGGCCACAACAGAACAGAGGACACAACAGGTGCCGCATGTGCGTAGAAACTGGCCAATCACATATGGCACTGCAGGGAAATGTGAGTTGACAATGTACAAGTACAAACTCACATCCGTGATGTAGTCGGAATGTCCACTGTCCCGCATCAAATAGGCAGCTCCCCCAAACAGTCACAATGTACACTGTCATGCAGTCTGAATGCAGACATGTACAATGCGTCAACATACATGTGTACACGATGTCAAACTGCATCTCCCCTTCACATTGCAGGGGAAATCCAACACCTCCTGCAGAGCAGTCCGAACCTCTCTTCTCTGATGACGAAGAGGACCACCACACCTTCGACTCAGATGCCCTCGAACAGCTCGTGGAGAGCCTCCGCAGCCCACTTCCAGGATCAGGGCAAACCAGCTGCCACGAGGAGCCCCCCCCCTGCACAGTACACACAGCAGGCAGCACCCACCACCACCACGGCTGCCTCCCAGGACCCCCACAATGAACACATGGCCTTCCAATGCCGTGTGTTGGGGTGCCAGGAGAAGCTGGCTGAACAGGTGCAGGTGGGGTTCGACCGCATGGCAGCCAAACTAGACGCCATACGTGGGTGTCTAAGTCACATCAGGGACCACTCACAGTCCCTAACAGATGCCCACAGTCCGCTCCATGCCCTCCAACGGACCATGGCTGACATCACCAGAGTCCTGACTCTGCGACAAGAACGACTGTCTAGCCAGAGTTCCTCCAGCGATCTCGCCCGGGAGTTGGGACACATGCGGAGGGTCATGGAGAACATGGAGCGGATGCAGGCGGAAAGAGCGGCTGCCACGGCTGCACACCAGCGAGAGGTAGCTGGGTCCCTCAATGCCCTAAAGACCTTCCTCATGGCATTGCTGCCACAAGGCCTGGCGCTGATGCATGCTGCTGCTACCACCCCATCCACATCTCCGGCCCCTGATGTGTCTGTGCCACACAGTGCTGGGGACAGTACACCACCACCCACATGTGAGGCATGTGAGGATGAACCCACCCTCGTGGTCAGAAGGACGCAGTAGCATTCATCTCCGCCATGTGGCCTGTTTCTGCTTGGTTTTGCCCTCTGCATCATCACCTTCCACTGTCCCCCGATGCACTCTGCGACACTCACCTCAGACCTCGACATGGACTGCCATATTCTGTTTGGTCACCAATGACACAGCTATCAGACTGCGGACTGAAGTCCTCCTCTCCTGATGTACCTGTCATTCCCTGAAGGACTCTGGCTGGCCCTCCACGGGCCGACAATGTGAAGTGGGGTTGGCATGGCCCTGTACTGCTCCAGCTGCAACACTCCCTTGAATGTGTAATAAACATTCATATCCACACAGATGTGTCATGTCTATGATCTTTCAAGTGTGGAAGTATGGATGAATGTAGGGTCAGTGATTCCCCCTTACATCCATGTTGCCAATGTTGTGGGACTATTGTCACAGGGTGACAGATTGCCGATTCCGGTCCGGGTGGCGCCGACACTACAATGGAGACACATCCATTAGTCACTTCCTTGTCCAGCCCAGGACGGAACCACGCCCAGAGCCCCGGGGTCATTGTTCACACCCTTACGCTGGACTGGCATACGCCAGGACAGCCCACTCCGATTACGCACACAGGGGGGGACGACAGCGCTACATGTCCTAGGTCTTCACTGTGGGGATCTGCAGCTCACAGGTCTAGTTGTCAGCATGCCACTGCCACTCCCTCACGGCTGGTGTACACCCACACCACACCCATCCAGCACTAGCGTCACAGGACACGTGACCCTGGCAATAAAAATGGCCTGGTGCATGTGCTGGACGCCATTTCCACTCTCTCTGACTGGGTGTCTCCGTGTAGTTCTCATGTGTGCATGAGGGCCTAGGGCCCTGCCACCTCACATTGCCCAGTGCCGGGGGTGACATGATGGCGTCCGCACAATGGGACTCAATCATTAAGGGTTCATGGCTAGCGGGGCACAGACTTGGTGGCACCGGATACACTGCGGCAGGCACAGGCACCCCGCCACGGGACGGTGTCTTGCGGTGCAGTGAGATAGGGGCACCTAAAGTGCTGAGCGGGTGTGCAGCCTGCGATGATGTCCCGTCCTGGCGGTCCGGATTGGCAAGGATTAGTGTGAGCCCTGCTGGGCCGCAGTGTAGGCCTGGGCCAGCGGGCAGTGCGGCCCTCCCGCCACGTGGCGTTGCGTCGCGCTTCACAGAGTTAGTGGCACCTCAAGCGCTGAGCGGGTGTGCAGCCTGCGATGATGCCGTGTGCACTGATGTGGTCTCTGCCATTGCGTAATCAAGACCCAGAGTCAGGTGTGTGACCTGGTGGCCCGCGGTTCGGGGCTGCATGATGTGGAGGGTGCCATGGTCGCGGGCACCGGGCTTGGAGATCCCTCCGGAACGTGGTGGGCCCTCTTGGAGACACGCCGGTGGCGGAAGGTGAGCAGTGAGGCCTGGTTGCGCAGGGGCGGGCAATCACCGCTGGGCGGCGGGAGGGGCTGGGGTGCAGCAGCCTGTGTGCGCAGGGGCGGGCAAGCGATGATGGCGTGTGCAGCTGTATGGGCTCTGCCATTCATGTCTCTGGAAACTGTTTCAGATGAGGGACTTGGGGGACTGCTGTGAATACCGGCACGTGGTTGGAGACACACCGGTGGCAGCAGGTGAGCAGTGAGGCCTAGGTCCGCAGTGTCGGCACTCTCTCCCTCTCGCCCTCTCTCTTTCTCTCTCCCTCTCTTTCTCTCTCCCTCTCTCCGTTTCTCGCTCTATCTCCCTCTATTCCCTCTCTCCCTCTCTCTTTCTCTCTCCCTCTCTTTCTCTCTCCCTCTCTCCCTCTCTCTTTCTCTCTCCCTCTCTCTTTCTCTCTCCCTCTCTCCCCCTCTCTCCCTCTCTCTTTCTCTCTCCCTCTCTCTTCCTCTCTTTTGCTCTCTCTCTCTGTACTTTGATGGGCGCATGGCAGACCTTATGATCCAGATTTCTGTTTTGCAGGCTGTGACTTACAGAATGTCCTGAGACGACCCGCCATGCCTCTTCAGATTTTTTTTTTTTGGTTTGTTCTGTAATAAACGTATTGTTTGGATATTTTGATATGGGTGTATGATTTCCCTTTTTCTGGCCACACATGTATGTTGGGTGTTGTGATTGTGCGACTTCAGGCGATTTGTTTGGTTCATGATTTCGTGGAGTTGATGTGCAATATCTTTGTCCATAGGGAGGGTGTGGGGGGGGTGGTCCTGGGGATGGTGGCGGTGGGTGTTGTTGACCTATTGGGGCTCAGGCCTGCATGATGGGTTGCTCCAGGGCATCTGTTGTTCTTCATGTGTGGCTTTGGGTTGTGCTCCCTTGTCTGGTGCCGGTTTTCGTCCGACTTTACACCAGGTAGGAGCAGGTGTTAGTTTCCTGCTGCTAACGCGCCTTAGCGCATGTTTTGTGATCTTATCGCTGATCTGGCTGGTCGTTGAGAATGTTGTGGAGTGGTGTTGTCGCGGCTTTTTGCACGGGAACGCCTACTCTGCATATCATTAGCGTTAGTTGCCGGGCTCCTCTGTGGCGATGTTTTTTGCGACTGCTATCGCAGGTAAATTGGTGTTATGGGCTGTTAGCACCAGCTTGGGAATGGGATGATAACTTTTTCGCGGATTTGGCTGCGATAAAGTGCCGTTGGCTTGGCGATAGCTCCTTGAGAATATGCCCCTAAGTATGCTAGTAATCTACCCCTAATTTGACCTGTTTGAAGCCTGTCTTGCCTCTTGAGCGCATTCTATGTCAATCACTGGCAAGTAAATGGGTTTCTTGGAGAAGGCAGATGTGTGCTCCAGAGTGTGCGAGATAGGAGATTATGTCACGGTGATTAACAGGATTATTGAGACCCTTAATGTTAAGAGTAAGAATCTGAAGATTATGTTGCATAGTACTGGAGTTAGAAACTCTCTATGAGGTTGCCCCGAGATAAGGGATGGGTCATCATATGTATACTATGGTGTGAAGCGTGGAGAAGTAAGAGAAGGACTTGTGAGGTAGTAAAGTGAGACCGCCACCTGCAGTTTCCCCCCCAAAATAAACTAGAGAAAATAGAAATAGAGTAATCAACCAAGGAAACATTGTCGAATAGAATCAGTGTCCAGGGTCAGGGTCAGGGACCCAACTGGAAGAAGATGTTGGGAAGTGTGTAGTGGCCATAAGTCCCCATCCCCTGCCCGAACCACCCACCTTAAATGTTAAAACAGGAATTTCATGGCCAGGTTCACGTCACATTTGCACCAGCAGGGTCTCTGGAGAGCATCTCTAGTATCGGCTGCCGCTCTCAAGCCATACTCACCGGGTCAGGGCGGAGCCCCGTGGATGGAGACCTGCTGCCCCTCCATCGTTGACGTCTGCGGGCCCCTCGCTAATGGCAGCTAGTCTGGGACGGATCAGGTGGGATGTCATCAATGCCCAGCAGCTGACAGGCATCCTCAAAGGATCAAAGTTGGTGGAGTTTGCCATTCAGTCGGAAGACGGCCCGGAAGGGGTGTCCCCATGAGTATGATATGCCTGCGTTTCTAAGGTGAGCAGTGACAGGGCAAAATTCTCTGCATTTCTGGAGGGTAGAAGCAGAAGCAGCTAAATCCAAATAAAGCATCGACTTAGAACCTTTGAACTGTATTGGTCTCTAGCCACACAAAGGATGCACTCCTTTAGTGGAAAATCATGGACACACACCAATATGTCCGCTGGTGGAACAGAGTTCATACACTTGCGGCCCACTCTATGTGGTCAATTAAGTTTGATGTCTGTTTCTGATGAACCTCCAGAAGCAAACAGAAGAGATCTGTGACTAACAGGGTTATATCAGTTCCTAGGCCCTGGTGGGTATGCCTTTGATACGGATATTGTTGCGCCACGATCGGTTTTCTAAATCTTCAGCGGGAGCTTGCAGGTCTAGCTGTTAGTCCCTGAGTCGAATGACTTCCTGCTGCAACTGCTCAATCTCCTCATCGCTGGGCTGTTCCATGGTCCGCCAGTGAGAAGACTCTGTCGGCCAGGCTTTCAAGGTCCCAGCAGATCTCCTTAAGGTCGTATGAGAGATTTTTCTTGAGGGTCTGGAGATCATCCCGAAGGGAAGCAAAAAGGGCCTCCAAGAAGGGGCAGATGATCAGGGCATACACCTACCCGCTATCTGGCATGGTTACCGAGCCCAGAGGCAGTGAAGGATCTCCGGACTGCGATCTGGAGAGTTTAGCTCCTAATGCGAATGAGGTACCTGTCGCAGAAGGGTAGGGAGAGGCCCACCTGCACTCCCAGTCTCGAGAGACCCAGCCCGACAAGGGGGCCTGGCATTGTTATATTCCCGTGTTATGCCCATGTAGCGAAGCAACTTATTTCTTACATTGTCTCACAAATAACATTTCCAAGCTGTTACCTTTTGCATACGTTTGTACGCACGACAATGTTGGATTCGTTTCTCTGAAACTAAACTTGTTTTACATCTAGCTTTGCACAATATTATCACAACACCCTGTACATGATGTACAAGGTCATGTTTCTTACTACATACAAATGTCATCACTATCTTCATCCACGGGGTGACATGGCTATCTACATATCCACAACATCACTAACCTATACGTACATTGCAAGGCTGCTTTCGATTTTAAAAGATGAGCATCCCAATAGATTAGTAGAGGAGGTACTTCTGCTGACACTGAGGGTCCTTGCATGCTGAGAAATCACCACACAGCGGTCTGACATCTTGTGAGGGGTGTCCAGTTCATGACAAAGACAGGGTCCTTCACTCTATCCCATCAGGTAATGGGGTTGGATCGTCCCTTGGAGGGATTCTTGGCTCTACACCTACACACACTATAGGTACACTTACAGTAGGGTCTGCATAGTAGGAGTACGCTAGATTACTTCCTTGTTTATATGCCTGCATATATACAATTGTTTAGCACCATATTAGAACTATATCTACTATTTACATTGTTGGTGCTTGTAATCACGTTCATCTGCTTCTGTCTACTAATCATTGCAGCACACATATTTTATGCAAGAATAACGTTGGTTCAATAAATATTATTGAAAACGTCCCACTGTGTATTCTCTGAATATTTCTCTGAGAATAAGTAAGCATGAGTCACTGGGTAAAAGGTTCTGTACGGTTTCCACTATTCCTGAGGAATCAGGGTTGTCATGTTCAGTGGCTGCCAGAAACTATTCGCTCTCTGGTAGGTTAGAGGGGCTTACGGTGGCACTGTGAGCTAGCTGGTCTATAGGACAACATATACTACGGGGGTGTCTGGAATCAGTCTGGACACCAAACCCTTAGTTTATGTTGTCCGAACAATGTGCAGGTCCTATGGATTGGTAGGAACTACACAACATAGTGCCGCCAACGTTGGTTAGGCTCTTATTTAATGGACAAATCTAAGTAGTTCAGTCGTGCTTTCTCAGAGACCCTACTCACATTTTAACCGGAGATGTCCGTAGTGGGAAGAGAAACAAATCCGCCTCAGCTGAGTAGGTAAATCCTACGTATTGGCTGTAGGTTAAATCAAGCTTGGAGGATTAAAAGTTCTGACATTGTGCAATGAAAATCTCTATACAATATCAGTTAACTACTACTGCTGTGACAATGACCAAAGAAGATGAAAACATTGGAAAACTGATAGATGGACTAAATATTTCAGAAAATTGCAGACAAGCAGTTACCATGAAATTGCTACAACATGGCCTCCCGGTAAAGGATGGAGATGTTACCTTCGTGGTTGTGGCACACGAAGCATTCAGAACAGAGGTATTCTATTCTTGGGTTAAATTCCTGCTTGCAGATGCACACACAAGGTTATTTCATGAATGCATTAAAGATGAACCCCCTGATGAGTATTTCCCATATGTGAACTTAGAAGTCCAATTCACTTACCAACAGCACATTAATTGTTTAAAGGTGCCTTACCCCATACAACAGAACACGTGAGACTTGTTCCGCTGAGCAGACAAGCAATGACTTGACCAGTCTTAGCATCATACACACCGCATCCAGACGTTGCTGCCTTAACACCAGCAGGAATGCGCAAACTTTAGAGATTTAGTACAATTTACAGAAATCTAACACAATATGTAATGAGAAGATTGACAGTCCAACCTGCGGGGGCTGCTCAGGCTACACAACCACACATGGCTACCACAGGAATTAGCCCACAAACACTAAATGCCATTATGGGAAAGGTTCCCACCAGCCGGGGGCAAATCCAGTTCTGGATAGCACAAAAAACAGCACAGCTTGAAGCGTTTTTACCTATATGGGCCCATGGGAAAAACACAGAATACTGACAATTTGCTTGCCGATGGGGACAGCTACCCAGTTAGAAGATTGCGCCACTTGGGTTACAGTCCTCACTGCCGTATACACCAGAACACATGGTACCCCTTCAATAGAAGTCATACCAGATGTACTGAAAAAGATTCAGAATGAGTATGGGGCAGAGCCTGCCTTAGATCTGGGAATAAAACTGATGGGCAATTTTGCCCAGGTATCTACCATTATGTTGAAAAACATAAAAGGGGAGGCAGCAGCAGTGGCTATATGCCAACGACTGGGGGAATTCACTCCCGCACAGCAGGAGCGCGAATTATCTAAGATTATCGAAGATACATATGCCTCTCTAGGCAGAGATAATCTAGGAGCCAAACCTGGGAAACCAATAGTTAAGAGTAGCTCTGAAAGAGATAACTCTAAGCAAGCACACAATTCTTCAAAGAAACAAAACAAAACACAGTCACGGGGTGGCTCTCCTCAACAGGAACACACCGAATGAAAATACAATTTGCGAAACCGTGACAATATTAGAAAGCCAGATCTCATTCCTTTCAGGAGACATCTAATAGGCATTTCGAGAGAGACTGACGGTCAGAGTACAGATCGGAAGAGCGAGTCAAGCCGAAAAGGGAGACACATCGCACTTCAGAATACATAATTAAACAGAAATACAAACAAAAGACTTCAAAACCTCAATTTCTAAAGAAGAGGTAGCCAGAATTAAAATTAGAAATTAGAAATGCCCAGATGACTGATGACTCTGCTTCTGAACAGGGAACGGGCAGTGACGATGCTGAATAGCGCAGCCGAAGTCACCATGGCTCGCCAGAACCTGATGGACTTTCTGGGGGTACTAGCGCTGAGTGAGCATATCACGGTGGAAACACCTGATACAAGGGTAAGTGTCCCACATCGTTTATACAAAATATAATGCCCCAAATGGAGGGGGACATACCCAGGAAAGTGAAGGATCTCTTTTGGGAGAACCTGACCTATGGTTCCGACATTCTTTTGGCTAAAAATGGATTGGCCACCTGAGTTCGTAATGAATTGCCCAATGGGAGAAGAAGTCATTTTACCTGCTTTTTATGACCTCGTACCAGAATCAGTTAAAAATTAATACGCGCAGGATTGGGCATTAGCGTTAGCTCCTGCATTTTACCGCAACCATGTTGGGTGGGATGATGACTCATCTCATCACGAAATCTCATTAAAATCATCAATTCCTCTACCACTGAGAAAATACCTGATTAAACATGAGGCAAAGAAACAAGTCAGGTAGATCTTAGGTTTACTTGAGTATCAGGGATTTATTAAGAATTGCACCTCACCTATGAATAATCCCTTGTTTCCAGTAATGAAACCTGATTATTCATATCATCTAGTCTTAGATTATAGACATTTAAATGCATCCACACGCACATTTGCAGTACAGAATGCACACAGTGGAGCACTAATGAATAACATTGTGTGGAAAAAACACAAAACAACACTAGACATCTCAAATGGATTTTGTTGCCAAAATATAGTGCCTGGAAGAAGATATTTGACAGCATTCTCGGCACTAGTCTCTCAACGCCAATTTTGTTGATTACCCCAGGGGTATAAGAAAAGCCCCCAGTTGTTTTCAGCCAGGGTAACAGAGTTACTTCAAAATGTTGATGAAGAGGCATTGCCCTATGTGGATGATATCTATCTGACGGATGACGAATTAATGGAACACTTGGCCAGAGGGAACCACATCATCCTTGGGTTTGCTAACCTGGGTTACAAACTCAATTTAAAAAAATCAAAAATTGACCCACCTCAGTGTCCTACTTCTAGGGTGCGAGTTGTCAAGTGAAGGCATAGCCTGGCGGCACAGTTTTTAGAAAAATGTGCACTCCAACGACTCTGAAAAGACTACAACTTATTTTAGGATTCTTGAGTTTTGGCAGGACATACATTTTGGATTACACAGAAAGGGTAAAACCTTTCTACAACTTAATTAGACTTGATTTTTCAGAGCACCATTGGACACAGGAACATACTGATATCCTACGTTATGTACAAGCTGACACGATAGCTTCCAAACATTTACACACGTGTCAACACGACTAACCTGGTGATCCGCGTAGTCGCTTGACCAACTTGGTGCACCTAAAATACTTTTAATGAAGGCGATACAGTACCTACTGCATACAAATCACATTTGTACATGAAAGCTGAAATGCATTTTGCACCAACAGAAAAAAGACTCACAGCAGTACAGACTGCTGTACTGAGAGAGAGAGAGCACTAGCACAGGGGAAACGCATAATTGTCGTAACCCTGGTACCGGCCTTGGAGACCGTTGCGAAGGCAAGCATTCCGAATGCTAAAGCACTGCATCCATGATTGATTCAATGGGCTAACTCTCTCACTGCCACAGATGTAGATTACAGATTTGATTCTACATTACAAACACAAGCATTCCTGCAGTACGAACAAGAATATCCTCTACCGAATGAAATAATACTTCTTGATCGATATGAATGTATTATTTATACTGATAGATCTGCCCAGCCGGCCGTAGGAACGAAACAGCAATATTCTGCGGCATGCACAATTGTAAGAAGGCGCATGCTGGCTGGAAAGTATCTTCCTGGGAAAACACACACACAGTCTCTAGGAGACTGTACGACGCAGCTGGTGGAACTAAAAGCTCTGATACTGGCACTACAAAATACGGATCACGAATTCCCCACACTCTTAGTGTGTGATTAATTTTACTGTGTCAAGTCCTATAACGAATATTTACATTATTGGGGCCAGAATAGATTTAGGGATTCCCAAGGTTGCACAGTAAAGCACAAGATGCTCTGGGAACAAGTGGCAAAGCTGAAAGAAGGCCTGCTACGGGCTCATGTTATTCATACATTGAGTCATCAAAGTGTTGGCGTTCACGTTGAAGGAAAATCAATGGCAGATGAAGCCACCAAGGCAACAGTACGCACCGCTGCCGTTCCTACAATAACTAGCTCTAGCACTAGAATAGACGGAGCAACTATGGTAGCTGTCAATGCCATGCACAACAACTCAGCCCTGCCGAAAGGCTTTCCACACAAGTACTCCTACAAATTAGATGCGCAAAACATTCTGTATGCTCAAATTCCAAGAGTGGGGGATAGAGTAATACCAAACACTGATTGCAGATTGGGATTAATACTAGCTGCACATGAGGGTCTGGGTTCAGGACATGCAGAGATCTCTGCTACAGTTTCACTACTGAAGCAGCACTATTGGTGGCCAGGCTAACTAAACAGACCAAGGACTTTGTCCTCAAATGTGACATCTGCCAGCAGATGAAGGGCTCCACCATAGCACGTCCACCGCAAACACATTTATTGATCTCTGACAAACCTCTTGCATGTGTCTATTTGGATCACTGCGGCCCCTTAAACTCTGATAGGGCTTACAAGTACATCTTGGTGGCAGTGGATTCATGCTCTGGATTCCTGTGGGTTTGGCCCCAGCGCTCGACTGATGCTCGAACGGTTATAAAGGACTGGCGAGTCTTTATCGGGACATATGCAATTGGCACACTACATTCCAACCACGACCCGGTATTTAACTCTCGGGCTTACAAAGAACCTATGGGAAGTTTGGGTGTGGCCTTGCAGTACTCCTCCCCCTATCATCCTGAGGGAAATTCGGTAGTCGAGAGGAAAAACCGTGACTTAAAGCAGTCCTTAACAGCAAGGCTGTTAGGCTCGGCGGCAGTTGGGTCAATTACCTGTATGAGGTCCAGAGGGCACTTAACAAAATGCCAAGAAAATCCCTGGGGGGTTGTACACCTTATGAGCTCCTGTTTGGGGTAAGGATGTGGGTACCTGACCTCGCTAGTCTCAGCACAGTGCAGCTGAAGCACCATTTGACCTCAATGATCGTTTGAATGTTTTACAGGACCTAAAAGAATACAGTGCTTTACAAAGCAATGTCCAAGTAAAACGCACCGCCACTGGGGAAGTGAAAACATGAGAAAATCATGGACAAAAAAGAATTTGGGCCTGTACCTGTCCTAGCTGTCGAAGGAACCAGAACTGTCCTTCTTCTGCCTCTTGCAGGGCCATTGAGACAAAAGGTTGTCTCAATTGATCTGATCAAACCGCACTATGTGGCCGATTCTCAATAGTAGGTCACATGGGCTCCTGGGTAGCTGCCACACTCCTCTCGTTACCATACAGGAAGTTCAGATGGAAGCTTTAAGGACAACTGAAGACTCCACTTTTCAAAGAGAAGCTGTAAACAAAAATGTGATGATGCTTCTCCCTATTGAAACAACTACAACTGTATAGTCTACAAGTACAGAAATTTCAATTAAAAAATTGACGACATCTATGTCAACATGCCACAGATCGAGTCATTTCCCAGTTCTACAAAACCTGCTGAGCTGCTAAGAATGGACCGGACGGCGTCTGGCTACTTCGTGCATTATGACGATTTCTCATCAGATCCAAGTGAACCTGACCAGCCGACACTGCCTCTCCCTTTCAAGCTTCAAGTTTATGCTTTCTATCTTTGGCTGAAAAAGACTTACTTCATTGTTCCCTGGATTCATCTTTGGACTACAATTGGCTCACTTTACTGGTACTTTGGATTGGTATAGTAACTGTTTTTTTCCTACTTCTGAATGGAGGCTTTCTCCCAGAACGCTCTGCAGTGCAACTTGTGAACTTGGTACTTATGCATCATCAAACCGTGAACTAAGAGACTTGTCCCTGGTGAACATTACAGCGGTTCCAGTTCCTGAAGGAATTGTATGGGACAGGGTATCATATGATGTATATGGTACTGAACTTTTAAAGATTCCTTATTTGTTCAAAGTTTCTTTAAATTACATCATCACCTCTAGTACTTTCTCTGATGATTGGTACATTGAAACTGTGCATAATTTTCTTTCAGATTTAGGGCAATCAGCTGTATTTCCAAGCGATGAATTGTATGATCATACAAGTAGTTTTGGAGACATGTTCTGTTACCAGCATTATGGTCACTATTATTTACATAAAGCCAGTATCACATGCGCTGTTCATAATTACACACAATGGGAACACTGCCCAACACCCCCAAAAAGTAGTTCAAAAACTTTTGCCCAAAAGTTTGATTATTTTTCAGGTTTTGAAACATCAGACCCAGCCTCAAATTACTATAGGCTTGCACCTACACCTGCAAAGAAAAATATGCTAACAAACACCAAGCTGATATACTCTGCTTACTTTATTTCCCAACTGTCTACCAGGGTTTCGACTTTTGGAAAGAAACAATAGACACAAAGGGGCCGATTCCGATCTTGGCCGGTAGGGCTCCGAATCGGATTTGGCTTAACCGGATCTGATTCGGAGCCCTATTTCCCGACCGATTCGTACGCGCGTCCGGGCGAGCGAGTACGATGCGAAATCGCCAACCGACTCGTCCGGGCGTCCCGACCGCTCCGACCGACTCGTTCCCGGGTCTAACCGCACCGACCGACTCGCTCGGACACGACTCGCACCGCGCAATGGAGACGTTCCCCGGCCGGGTAAGTACGATGCGCGCCGCGAGCAGTCCGACCGAGCCGCGCACTCCGGCTCGAAAGAGCAGTCGGAGCCGGACTTTGGGGGTCCGTGTCGGACCCCCCTGTATGCGTAGCCGCGCGAGTCGCACACAGGGGGACACATGGGTCCCCCTACACGTGCATGTACGGGCGCGACCCGCATCGACACGCATACGCTGTAGGGGCGCCCTTGTTCGCGTCGTGCCCATTGAGTCAATGGGAGCCCGTGTACGCGTCGTACGACTGGCTCCCATTGACTTCAATGGAGTCCGACCGAATCGAGTCCGATAGCATACGTGCGCATCGTACTCGTTCGGTCAAACTGCTAGAGTCCGATTCGGTCGGAAATCTCTCCGGGTCCGGCTCGGTCGGAGAGATTTCCGGCCCGAATCGGAATCGGCCCCAAAGTCTATTGAGGGATAAAAGAGTGGCAGGTTCAGGGGACGGAGGCCTTATTTAGAGCATGCCTCATATCACACCAAATGATTTCCCTGAACAAGACAGTGCAACAAACTTCATGTCTAGGTATAGCAAAAACAAAGGATTTGAACACACCTCATATACCCGCATTCTCACGTTTCGAGAACTGGCAGCACTTTACACACTTCAGTGAGGATACATTAGACCCCATGATACGTAATGGTTCTTTCAATTCATCGGACCCCAATTGGAAGGGTTGGTTGGTTTGGCCTGCGGACACAAATGGTGTCAATCTAGATTCCTGGGTAGCTCCGAAGGGTTTAGGATCAAAAGGCCTGGTGTACAGACAGATCACTCGGGGTGGTGACGTCATACAGTGTTGGGAAGTTATGCCTAGATTGGCTAAAAACCTCAACACTCTCCCAGGTAGGTGAAAGAACACTTGTCCCTTCTTTCTGATGACATGGATCTCAGGGATTTTTTACTAGGTCCCCGGAACCCACGTCAAAAGCACTTTTTGTATGGAATATACAATGAGCTGTGGAAGATTTCTCAACAGGAAGCTGCAGAGAGATTGCATAAGATTGATAGGGTTAATTTAGAAAAGGCTTTGGCTGTGGTTGACAATGGTATGACCACTTTATCATCCAGAATTTCTTCACTGGGCAACATAGTGTCTTCCGCAACTGACATAATACAACAAGACATGTCTACATTACAACATGGACAGTCACAATTACGGTCAATAGTAATATTGAGATGGACGTTACAAACGTTACATTCTGGCCACGTGTCATGACGTTACATCAACAGTACAAATCTGTTTTCAGTATATGATCTAACAGAAAGACAGATGATAATGCCGCGTAGAGATGCCATTATTAAACTTTATTGCATGATTTGTTAAAACCCTTGCAACCCGCTACAGATAAAAATTATTCCAATATATAAAATGTATAATTAGTCCCAGATTCCTGAAGATAAAAGCACCCAACATCATATTATTTTAAACTCTTTTAAAATGCACTATCCATATCTCCTGTGATAAAGTTCCTATCAAGAGACGGCAATCCTTATATAAAATGACATTTGAAACCCACGTCAGCTGGCCTGTGCGATAATCCCCTTTAGATGGCAGTTTTGTTCTAATTTTTAGCCAAGACTATCCTGTGCCAGTCCGCTCTGCAAGTAGAATTAATTCAGCTACTGATACAGGTGGCTAGGGTTCTGGGTCAGGGCTCGCCTCCGCAAGTTTTTTTGCGAAGCGATCCATGAACCTAACCAAAGCACAGTTTAAGATGGTATTCCGGGGATCGAAACAGGCCAACACTGCGCCTTTACATGATCTGACCTCCTTATCAATCCAACCCCTTCATAGTAGAGCCCTTCTTTCATTCAAGAGGTTAGGGCACAAACACAGTATATGCAGAAGATCTTCCCTATGTTGGTCGCAAAGCCGGCATGTTTCCAAGGCACAGTTTTTTTTCCATTTGGGAAGATGGCAAATCGTTGGGATCACACCCAATCTTAGTTTTAAAAAGCGGAGCTTAGTTCGTGCACTGAGGGCAAGGGTTAGGTAACTCTGAGGTTTCAGCTGTACGTAAGTGCTGAGAGTCATCCAACCGTGACTTCTGGCTGAGAGGCTAGCCCTGTCTTCTGCAGATGAAAGTCTTTTCGCACTGAGTTTTGCTAGCCTCTTAAATTCATTTTGACTTGCATATAAGTCCCAAAGCTCACTCAGGCCGAGAGTGCTGAGCCCGCAGGACAAATAACGATGCTCCGCTAGCCAACGTCTTGTGAACAGCTGTACCCATAAGTGGTGAGCCAAGCTTCCCTCCTTTGACACCCTCAACTTATGACAGCTCGTTAAAAAAGACGCCATTCTGCCCATTGACTGTCTGCAGATACCGAATTCCAGCCTAATTTGTGCCGGTGAAGTGTAAGAAGGAAGCCGGAAAGTCGTTCTAAATATTTTTGCAATTAGTTTGTCTAGTTGGCCACTATCCAGCCCTTTTAGCACCTCACTCCCATAGGTTAGCATTGGAATGACCTTTGCCTGAGCCGCCTGAAGGGTTGGAGCGAAAGTTGGGCCAAATAATTCTTTATGAATGGAGGTGAGAGCAAATGCTAATGCCGTTCCTTTCTTTTTTTGTTCACCCGTAGAGATGCAAAATATACCATGTTGCACAATGAACAATTAGACCAATTATCTTTCACCGTGGCTGAAACACCATCCACTGACTGGAAAATCCATGGTTACATCACCCTACCGGTCACGACCTTTCAATTCCAATATTATCTCCAATACCAACAGGTAGGCAGATATGAAGTGCTAGGGGAAAGATATGTGCATGAGTATTGGGAGTTACCATTCAGATTTAGATACAGGAATGGGGACACAGACGTTTTTCTTAGTGGCTCCGACTGTGAAGATGCCATAAGCGGTTCTTTGGTTTGCAAGGACATTTCACTCCATGGAGCATGCAATGCTTCAATGGCGAACTTGTCTCGTTATCTGAAGGGTTCCCCAGCTGCCGTGATTCATCCTGTGTTCAGGCTGCTCTCGAATGGGAGCTATTTGATGCTGAATGATTAAGGTTGCTGCGGAATGGAACCGGGCATCGCTTATCTAGTGACGGTTAATTCCATTGTTATTTACTGTACACAAGTACTGTTTCCACCTGCCCGCACAGTTAGGGAGGCACTGCTATGGCCTTCGATAAATGTTTCCTACATAAAATTTGACTCCATGAGCAAACTGAAAGCCATGCTTTTACAGAAGGATGTAGCCTTAACTTCAGCCAAAGAGACGTTTGATCTCCAGGTTGCAAGGTCCTACTCTGAGATACAGACACGGCTCCACACTAACTTCCGGCTGCATTTTGGGGAGATGGTCCATCGTATCTTTAACATGTCAGGTACAAAAGGAATAGTGCACTTTTTAAAATGTATCGGTTCTGATTTGCTTAGCACCTTTCAGATGATATTCGGAGTTATACCATCTTTCATACACTCCGTGTTGGGAAGCGTTTTTGGAGGGCTCCCGCTTGTACTGCTACTGGTGGCGGGAATACTGATTTTTCTATCTGCTCCGCAATGGACGTCCTAGTTCAACTCGGAATGGAGACAGCACTGCTAGTGCTGCTTTACCGTGAGCGCAAGATACACTGCTTCGGCACACCTCGGCTTCAAGAACTGAATGAGCACTGGTTCTTGTCGTTCAGGTCGGTCTGGCTTGACTGCATTCAATCTGTCTTCCGCTGCCTGCTTTGCAGCCAAGAATGCATCCTGGATACATGTCTCGGTTCAGAATTGGTTGCGCAACAGGAAAATGAATTTCTGATGGACCCCGACCCCTGCCCCATGGGCATAGCTGTCCCCAGCGTATTCCATTAATGATGAACGCATTCTTAGAGCCACCTTGGGATGCTTCAGCTCCTAGTGATGTGAACAACAGCTCTGAGGACAACTTGTGGGACACGACACCTCCCTCAGCTGCTGCTGTGGGAACTGGATGGAATCACCTTTGCTCCATAAACATGCTATGAGGTGCGCCTTTGGGAATGTATGCGGCTGTGGGCATCAACAATGTTGCGTCTACCACTCGGCACACATAAACAATTGGCCTTTTTCCTTGTGGGAACAATTTGGTCCCTTTTTCAACAAAATGTACCAAAACAGTCTTTTCTTTTTCTAGGCACCATGTCTTTCTAAGTGCTTGGGATCTCAAATAATATAATGATTTATAATACTTTTCTCCTATTTTATTGGGAAGCCCGCTTTTAGATGCTTTTAAAGAGTAGTTCTTTAACAATTTTAAAACTGTCTGCCAGCTTTTTAGATAGCTTTTTAGATATCGACCCTAAGAATGAGGAGTGGGTATTATATTCTTGGGTTAGGCCCATGTAGCGAAGTGGCTTATTTCTGACATTGTCCTCACAAATAACATTTCCAAGCTGTGACCTTTTGCATACATTCGTATGCACAACAATGTTGGATTAGCTTCTCTGAAACTGAACTTGTTTTACATCTAGATTCGCACATCATTATCACAACGCCCTGAACATCATGTACAAGGTCACGTTCCTTACTACATACAAATGTCATCACTATCTTCATCCATGGGGCAGCAGGGCTATCTACGTGTCCACAACATCACTAATCTATGCATACATTGCAAGACTGCTTTCTATTATAAAAGATTAGCATCCCAATGGAGTAGTAGAGGAGGTACTTCCACTGACACAAGGGTCCTTGTATGCTGAGTAATCATCACGCACTGGTCTGACATCTTGTGAGGGGTGTCGAGTTTGTGACTAAGACGGGGTCCTTCACTCTACCCCATCAGGTAATGGGGTTGGATCATCCCATGAAGGGATTCTTGGCTCTTCACCTACACACACTCTAGGTACACTTAGAGTAGGGCCCGCATAGTAGGAGTACAATAGATTACTGCCTTGTTTATATGCCTGCATATATACAATTGTTTAGCACCATGGTAGAACTATATCTACTATTTACATAGTGCTTGTAATCAAGTTTATCTGCTTCTGTCTATGAATCATAGCAGCACACGTATTTTATGCAAGAATAACGTTGGTTCAATAAATATGATTGAAAATGTCCCACTATGTATTCTCTGTATATTTCTCTGAGACTAAGTAAGTATGAGTGCCTGTGCAAAAGGTTCTGTACTGTTACCACGATTCCTGAGGAATCAGGGTTGTCATGATCAGTGGTTGCCAGAAACTATTCGCTCCCTGGTAGGTTAGGGGGGCTTACGGTGGCACTGTGAGCTAGCTGGTCTATAGGCCAACACATCCTGCTGGGAGTCTGGAATCAGTCTTGACACCAAACCCTTAGTTTATGTTGTCCGAACAATGTGCATGTCCTACGGATTGGTAGGAACTACACAACAGTGTAGCCGATGGGGTGCTCAGTGGCGAAGTTGCTACACTGTGGGGTCACCAGCTTGTGAGGACTGCAGGTCACCAGGCTGTTGAGGGTCATCCCTGCGCCCTTGTGACTAGTTGCCTTGCAATGACTCATGGGCTCTGTCCGTTGGAGGGAGAGTCACAATGCAGAAGTAGTCTCTATGGTGTCCTGCGTACTTTCTGCATGTGAGTATGGGCCGTTCTCGCGAGGCAAGCAGGGTGCAGGGCTGGGAAGGTGTCCCATGTTGAGACAGGAAACGGTGAAGCCTGGTCTGGATGCGATGGTTAGGGCCCGGTCCCTGCACCCCAGTCTAATTGCAGGCGCACCACAGCGCAGGCTGGAAAAGAGGTGCATGGCTCCCGGTTCCTGAGTACGTCCTCTGGGGCTCCCAGGCGCTAAGTGGAGTGAAGCAAGTCAGGCAGCGAGTACAAGCTCCCTCGCCAGTGTCTGGGAGGCTACTGATAGGGTAGGGCCCAGGTCCGGCAAGTGCTGCACAGCAGCACTGCAGAGCGAGGAAGCCTGGGGATCTGGCTCACCCGGCAGCCGCCATGAAAGGGGGGCCCACCCCAGTCCTAGCGGCAGCCCAGCTCCCCAAGGGGGAACCCCCAGATGATCCGCTTCAAGGCGGGATATCGGCAGCAGCCCACTGGGTCCCGGGGCCACAGTCCAAGGGCAGTTGTAGTGCACTTTACTAGGGACCTATGGGTAAATTAAATATGCTGTTTGGCTATAAGCCAATGTTACCATGTTTTGCGCAGACAGCACAAGCACTTTAGCACTGGTCAGCAGTGGTAAAGTGTTCAGATTCTTGAGGCCAGCAAAAATGAAGTCAGCAAAAATAGAAGATCTGAAGGCAAAAAGTTAGGGGGAAACGTCTTAAAGGATGCCAGGTCTAACAGCTCTGATTACAAGTTGGTCTTTATATTCCGACCTGTGCATTAACCCGTTTATGCAAGTTGGTAGGTATTATACGCATCCGATAATCATCTAATGCCTTAAATTCCTCAACCTTCGTTAAATTTCAGCAGATCAGACCTGCAGAAAATTAACGAGGGAAAAGCATATGGTTTATCGTATTATGCAGATTTTTGTGCTTTAAACACCAACATTTGCATGCTATTCCAGACTAACTTGTAATAAGTGTTATTTATCGCACCCGATAAATAACATACCCCGTGGCATTATTCATCAGGTGCGATAAATAGCACCTAAACTCGGAATCAGGCCCCTAATCTTAATTTTACTTTCTCTTACTTTTCTCTATTAGTTTTCCTTTTCTTACTTCATTCTACTGATTTATTTTCACTTTACTACTGCCGAAGCCAACTCTCAATCAATCAATAAAACAGTATTTATTGAGCACCCCTGAGGGTATCCAGGTGCTGAGGTCTCGCTGGTCTCAGTCAAACAGCTAGGTCTTGAATCCCTTTCTGAGAGGGGGAGATGTTTGTAGGTGGAGGGGTAGGTTGTTCCAGGACTTGACGGCGAGATAGGAGAAGGAACGACCTCTGCTGTAGCTTCAGCGATTGCGGGGAGTGTGTGCGAGGGCGAGGGACACGGAGTGCAGGTGTCTGGAAGGTTGGTGGAAGTTCAGGCGGTGGTTGATGTAAGTTGGTCCCTGGTTGTGGAGGGCCTGTGGATGTGTGTCATCATCTTGAACTGACATCTCTTCTGGACCGGGAGCCAGTGGAGGTTAATCAGGTGGGGAGTGATGTGGGTCCATTTAGGGAGGCTGAGGATGAGTCCAGCTCTGTATCGTCTGGAGTCTCTTGAGGAGTTGGGTGGTGATTCCAGCATAGAGCTCGGTTCCGTAGTCCATCCGGCTAGTGACGAGGGCTTATGTGATGGTTTTTCTGGTCTAGACCGGGATCCATCTGAAGATTTTTCAGAGCAGGCAGAGGGTGTGGAAGCAGGCAGAGGTGAGTGTGTTGATCTGGCATTTCGTGGTGAGTTTGCTGTCCGAGCTTGCAGGTGTGGTCTGTCGGTGTGGGTGTGGGTCCGAGTTCGGCGGGCCACCAGGTGTCATCCCACAGGGAGGTGCTGTTCCTGAAAATCAGCACTTCTGTCTTGTCTGTGTTGAAATTCAGGCAGTTGCTCCTCATCCAGTCGGCGACGCTCATCATGGTGTTGTGGAAGTTAGTTCTGGTGATGGAGGGGTCTTCCATGAGCGAGAGGATGAGCTGGGTGTCATCTGCGTAGGATATGATGTTGAGTTTGTGGGTTCTGATGATGTCGGCCAGTGGTGACATATAGGTGTGAAACAGGGTGGGGCTGAGGGATGAGCCTTGAGGGACACTGCTGATCATGGTCTTGGGCTCCAAGGTGAAGGGTGGTAGGCGGATACTCTGGGTGCATCCTGTGAGGAAGGATGGGGTCCATTTGAGGTCCATTTGAGGGCGTCTTCCTGGATCCCGACGTGGTGAAGTCTTTTGATGAGGTTGTGGTGGGAAATTATATCAAATGCCGCTTGCTTCTACTTATACTTACTTTTACCCCAGCTTGCACCATCCCTTGCTTTTACTGATATTCTTGTTCTAATATTTACACTTACTCCATCTCTTACCCCTACTAAGTCCATTCTTCTAATTACTCCTACTTACTCTGATTCACTCCTATTCTAACTTTTCCTCCTAAAACTATTTAAGACTACTTTTACTCTTGTTTACTTCTGTTTTATTTCTACTTGCTACTAGTTACTCCTTCACTTACTCCTAATTACTCCTACTTGTTCCAATTTAGGTGAATTCAGATCCATCACCCTTCTACATGTAACTTTTATCCACTGTCATCCAAGCACATATAATATGACCATCACCAAAGAATAAATCCATCAAACCATAACCAAGCATCATCCATCCACCCACACTTGAACCCATCCATATATGCTCCACAATCCTCCAGCTATCCATGCACCAGCATATGCACCCAATATATTCATGCATTCATTCATTCTCTGCAACCAAACAGCCATAAATCGATCCATGCAACTAACTAATATTTAACTGTGCCTGCATGTTTGTGCTGACTGACTGCATGTGTTGTCTGTGTGTGTGTGGGGGCGGGGGGGCTGGGTTATCCTCAGGGTATTGTCTGTATGCATACGGATGCCTGTTTGTGTTTTTTCTGTTAGTATATCCATCAGCAGAGTAGCTTCGGGGGGAGGGGGGCGTTACACGCCCCTAATGTATTTTGTGATAAATAGTTGGGTACAGTTGCTTTCAGTCAGATTTAGTGAGGTGTCTGTCGGATTTCACCAGGAATTTTTACACACACTTCCTGTTTGGAAAGACTTAAAAAATGTTGGTTATTTCACAAAATAATGTGCTTTCTCTCACTTGGTACCACTAACAATCAGCATTCCTCTCCCTTTCCGCGCCCTGCTTGCCGTCTAATGTACTTTAACATTATGTCCCAGCGTGATTGTTGGCAAATCTGAAACTTCCCCCCTCCCCCCAACATTACGGACCAAGCTACGCCCCGGATATCCAAATATATCATACAACAACATACGCTAGTTACAGCAAAGAACACATAGCACATACACAAAAAACAAGTCAGCCATTTTTACTTTGCCAAGCTCTGTTACTCATGGACATTACTTGTGGTAGCAGGTGTAAATGTTGCTCAGCCTTGCAACTCCTGGTCTCAGAGCTCATGAAAGGCAGGTAGGAACAGAATGTAAACAGGGCTTTTATATGCAGATTTAATATATGAGATATATGCAGATTTAGTTTATGTAGTTTCCATCATTACCCTTCTTTCGGCCACTCAGCAGCAATTGTGTGGTGCTCTGGTGCTAAGTGGAGGGACACAGTTCAACCCTGAGATTTCATCAGTAGTCAAAGGATGCATAATGCCACATCTGCTACCACTAGAAGGTTAGGTAGGTCCATTTAATGTAATGTCTATTTTAAAAGATCTTATTTAAAAATGATAACTCTAATGCCAGGTGGTAGATATGTTTTCAAAAATCAATTCACTGTATTGGAAAGTGAGATGATATTACTATATTAGAAAACGTATTTTAAAACAGACATGGGCAAACAAGTATTGGACTAACTATCTCCAGGTTAACTTTTAAAAGGGCAACAGAAGAAAGTCTAGTCTAGCTCGACTCCTAGTCTGCAGAAGAGTGAACTGCATTTCAATAACAAATGCTCCTTTCAACGGAAGGGCCTTTAAGGCCATGTTAATGAAGGACTGAAGCTACAAGACACTGACGGGAACCTGCACTGAAGCAAAGGAAACGTAACTCATTTGTACACACAAGGTAATTTTTCTTTTCTTTTTAACGACCAAACCATGCATTTTACTTGGACTGTGGCAAAAGTTGGCCATTTTGTGTCATAAGACGGGAAAAGCTAACTATGTAAGTGAAGGATATTGTTTTAGTGAGGTTCAACCAGCAAATACATGGCGTGGTCGAGCAAAAACCAGAAATTCTTCACGGTAATATTCCATGACCTCATTTAATTTTGTGTACTTAGCACCTTCGTTCTTGTATTCGACTATTCAAACCTTAAATTCTACAATTATCTAAAACGATGCAAGGAAAAATGAAGAAATACCATTGTAGAATTCTAAAACGGATACTCCAGCTGGCAAATTGAAATGTACAACAATCAAAGTATTCATGAAAAATTATAGCTATAATTTGAAAAATGTAGAATTATGTACTCACTTTGCCTGAAGACTGAATGCCCTTGATCATGGCTAAGCAAACCATAACCCAGGCGGCAAGTAAGCAGACCGTCATTTTCCAGTTCAGACCTCCACTCTCAGATATTGAATTGGTAATATTTAGGGCTCCTCTGTACCAGAAAAAGGTGGTTGCTGAACTTTTTTCACATTCTGGCTCCACAACTGAAATAAAAAAGCATAGGCAATTCACACACAGAAATTCCTTCCTACAAAGAATGCAGCAACATGCCATATTAGTTAGCCAGATGACTCAGTGTGTTAAATGTTTGCTGCTGACATATGATGTAAGTTACAGATCACAAGTTTAAATCATGGGAAGGTCTGATCTGGCTGCTTCGGAGACGGTTTCTTCTCTGAAGCAAGCTAGGAGTGGTGTCAGTACCATAAGAGAGGCTAAGCAGCTTCTTTGGAGGTGTTGCCTCTGTCCAGGGTGAGGTCTATTCTAAGAACGTGGTTCCACATGTTCATCAGGTGATGTCTATCCCAAGAACGTGATCAGAGGAGAAACTCTTGGTGACCTCATAAGGCCGGGATACTTTCAAGCTGCTTGCTCATTAAATCTCTGAGAGTTTCCGTCAGAGGACTAATGAGGAGGGCATCGGGCTGATAGACTAGAAAACAGTAGTGCAGACGTAAACTGCAAACCAATCCAATAATTCACGGAACAGGGAGAAAGGAGCACAGTACATACGGCATCCTGCAGCTCAGAACAAAAGTAGTGAAACTCTCAGAGATGTAATGAGCAAGCAACCTGAAAGTGTCACACATACTTACAAATAATACCACCCCGAAGAAGACCTCAGCAAAAAAGACTTCTTGTCCTATTTATATTGAATGTCGAAACACATTGGAAAAGCCACATATAGTCTACAGAGGAGTATATTAAGTGATATTAATGCTACGGAAAAATAACTTTAATGGACACGTGGATATTATCCAAAGAAGAAACATAGGTGCACATGCATCAAAATAGACAATAGCGATTCTTTAATTGCGATTTTTAAAGAATCGCAATTAAAGAATCGCTATTGCCTATGCATGTAGGAATCGCAAAAAAAATTGCGATTCCTACACATTCCTTAATTGCGACTCGCAAATTGCAGAGTCGCAATTAAGGAATTGATTCCATTCATTCCTATGGGCCTAGAGGCCCAAAGGAATGAATGGGAATTGCATGCGCAATTTGTGAGTACCCAATAGGTACTCGCAAATTGCGCATGCAATTTCAAGGGTGCAAGGGTGCCAAAAGGACACCCTGTTGCACCCCTGAAATTACAATTTATCCACATGTTGCGCACACACATGCCCCAAGGCCATGTGTGTGTGTAACATGGGACTTTGAAAAATGCATTTTAGTGCATTTTGCAAAGAAATTGCAAATTACCATCAACTTTAGATTGACGGTAATTTGCGATTCATATTTGCGAAATCGCTATTTTTTTTTGTTTATTGCATTGCATTTAAGGAATCGCAATTTGCGATTTCTTAAATGTAGTCGCAATCTAAGTAATCGCAAATTTTGCGATTCCTTATATTGCGATTTTTGCATTTGGGATGATGCATCCCAAATGCAAAAATACCGGTCGCAAAGGGGCAGATTCTGCGAATCTGCCCGTTTGCGACCGGTTTTTATGTTGATGCATGTGGCCCTTACTGCTTGTTTTACCAACCCATGTACATTACCCAGGCAACAGGAGATTGTCCTTCCATTTATTAACGTATTTATATATTATGTTTTTTTTTGTTTTTATTTATATTGTGTCCCATGCTATTGCGAAACTACTTCTTTGAACAATACAGTTAATAAGGAAATACTAGCACCAAACCACTTTAATAAAACTGCAGGTTTGATAGTGAGAATTTTACACTTGTCCGTGCTAAAGTGAATTTTCTCCCCATGGACATATTGCACTGCTATAGCATTATTAAGTTACCGAAAAAGAGGTGCAAGGTAGAACCCAAGGTGGGACAACTTTTTCAATAGAAATAAGATTCGCTGGAACAAGCCCCAGAACGGTCATTTTTCCAAAGGTCTAATGCTTCCAGATTGAGAAAGTGGCAAATATGGGACCTTCGATATTTATAGATATTTATAGCTTAGCCTCTCTTTGATGGAGCCATTGCCATTGATCGGCGGTACTGAATGTTGAAACAAGTTGTTCATTTAGCTATCTGTTTCAGGCGCATAAAATAACAGCATTTGCAATGCAATAGGTCTCGCATTTACTGGAGTTTGAGCTATTGGCATTGTAGATGACAATGCCTTTTATTTATGTTTTGGTTTTTAAAACCGATAAATAAAAGGCATTTCCATTTACAATGCCAATAGCTTAAACTCGCGTAAATGCGAGACCTATTGCATTGCAAATGCTTGTTAAACTGAGCAATTGTTTTGTCTTTGCTTCAGGGAGAAGGGAAGATAAAAACAGTGTGTGCGCCAGAGAAAGACAGAGAGAGATGTAACGTTGTGGAGACGAAAATGAAAGAGAGGGCCAAGGAAGAGTGGCAAGGGAGAAAACAGAAGAGAAAAAAGAGGATAAGTAAGAAAGAGAAAAGGAAGAGAGGAAAAATAACAGAGAAAGAGAGAGTGAGATAGAGAGAGAAAGAAAGAAGATGAGAGAGGGTTAGTAAGAGATGTGGCAAGTGTAATTGTTATGCAGCCAGTCAGTGTATATGTGTCATAGTAAAAAGAGAGGAGAGAGTTTTACATACATGTTGGCACTGTAACCGAAACTACACACTTTTACTTTCGTGCTCAGGGTAAACAAGGCCCAGATTTTCTATTTTTTAACACAGTGGGGCATACAAATTAATTTACTTTGCTGATTTGTGCAAGGAGAAAAATACAGTGCATCCCCTGCACTGTCACGCAAACAGGGCTGCCCTATGAGACAGGTAGCTTCACACCAGGGTGCACATGGGAGTGTAAGCTTCTAGCATAGGATTGTACTTGAGGCACACATTTCCACCACAAATTTCTATGCGTAGACAAACTCAAAAGGTTGCCACACATTGGATGTGTGCTGTGCACTGTAGCACACATGCAGTGTGTTATTTTGGGAGAAATTAACACATTCCCCGTTGTTTGCACTTGCTTTAAGTAGACATTACTATTTTAATGTAAAGCCTGGTCTGGCTATTTTCGTAGTCGGGCCTTGAGTCAAAATCTATCACTGTTTGCCCCTTGACACCAAGCAGGGCCTTCCATTTTTTACGCTGTGAAATGTGCGTCTTTCCATTGCAAAACAGCTGGATAGTAAATAGAATGCCATGCTTTGCATCAAGCTACCACTAGCACCAGTGCTTAATTTGTAAAACAATATGTGCCAGGGCTCTGTTAATGATGCTACCACAGCTCGCACTACCCATTGCCCCTGCCAGTGCTGCCAATAACAGTAGCAACACAACTTCTAGCAATCACACTCCTACAAGTGTGACAATTCAGACTCTTGCATGCCCCAAAGCTTCAAGAATAGCTGGGACTCAAGGTATTAGTAATTTATGTCTTTTCAATTAATAAACAATTGTTGTTGTGCTCATCTCTGAATCACACAAACAGTGCCACCATGTAGCAGACATCTATTATCACAATTAAGTGCGGGTGCTGAGCACCGGAAACCTAACCGGCACAAATTAAGCACTGATTGGCACACTAAAACTGGGCTCAAGTGTACTTTTCTGCAGATTGCTGTTGTTTTTAAACGTGATAAACAATACATTTTACGGTGTGAGCGAACTTGTTTCCTCTGATGGTTTCAGCGAGGAACAGGCTGGAGGTTTATATGTCCCAGTGGAGCTGCTCCTTTCATTTGTCAGCGTTAAGCATTAGACTATTCTAATGGCTTCTTTAGTTACTTTGTTCCTTTTCCAAATGTAAAATGCTTTTTTAAAGTTCAATAGTATTATCACGTTGAAACAGTGCATAGTAAAAATGGGAATAAGAAAACAGTGTCTAATTGACTGGTGTTTTAGAAGTGTTCTTCAAACGGAGACAAACAAACGATTTAAAGGGAAACTGGGAACTACACACTGAGTGTAACTTTACACGTCTCCCTCTCTATGGTATTTGCGTTACAAGAGCGAACAAGCAGATCCTCGAGCAGAGATAAGCTTATCGGCAGCAGCTTATCAACACAGCTGCCCCGGTTTTGGTTTTTGCATCCTGTTTGAAAGTACGTGTCACATTGCGTGACCAGAAAAGGCAGCCCTTTATAAATAAATTCCTGAGGACCTTGTCAATCCTCTATGGAGGGATGTAACTGCGTTACACCCGTACACTTCAAGTGGTGCACTGTAGAACCAGGGAACCAAGTACAAGCCCACCCCGGCATCCCACCTTTAGGCTGCAGTTTTATGTAATTCACCAAACACGATGGCGTCTTTTTATGTAAATAAAAGAAGCCTCTCCACTGGAGGAATAGAACAAAATTAAAATATGCACAAACTCGACCCGAACGTATCAACCCGCTTTACATGAGCACCAATTGCATTACAGAGCATTTTTCAGCACCGGGACATGTGATTTGTCTACAATCACAGAATGTTCGAACCCCCGCCACACTCAAACCTGGTTCCCAGCTTCAAAGACGGCCGCCGCTGTGAATGCAACCTCGGCTCTACATATAAAAAATACTTGTGGAATGCGGCGGCGGCGCCCATGTTACAAATATAAAAGGGCGCCATGGTAACATGTAAGTGCTGTACCCATGCATGTTAAAAATATGCGCTTGGCGGCTCCTGGTAATACTAATGCTAGGCTTGTGTCTGACTGTAATGCAATTGGTGCTGATTTAAAGCGCTCTGATACCTTCTGGTAAAGTTTGCGCTATATAAAAGTGCAAACAAATAAATTTAAAAAGCCTACCTGTAGCACGTCCGTTTTCATTCTGCGATGCCACATGCCTTTGGGTCCCTGTACTGATGAACTGCACCCGGCTGTGGGAAACCTCCATGGCGGGAACAACGTGTTGCGGGGCAGACGCAAGGAATGTAGCCACTGTCCTGTGGCTGCACCGAGGGGTAACAGTGCGGGGGCAGGAAAGCAGGCAGTCGGTAGGGCTGTGCCATGGCAGTGTAGTCCTCTGTGCATGCCAGGCATGGGGGTTGCTGTTGGCTGATGGGAAGTAGTGAGGAGGTGCCGGTTCAGTATGCCTGCTTCCTGATCTTGGGCAGGCGGCAGTTTAAACACGAGCTGGGGTTCTCACTGCCGGGGCACGAGACAGCTCCACTGTTAGCGGAAGTTAAACCTGGAGGGCGGGGCGAGCCCAGCATCCCTCGCGTTAATTGCCCGAAAACGGCAAAAGCTTGAGATATCCCCGTGACATCAGGTACCCCGTCTGGAGTCTTCCCAGTATTCGTGCCAGTGTAAACAGTCTTGTAAAGAGACAGAAACCAGGCCGAGAGGAAGAAGAGCGATAAGCAGCGTTTGTCCCTGAGATACAGTGTCTCACCTCCATGGCGCCCTTGTCCCTGCACACAGACAGAGGCATTTGTGAGAATGATTATTCAGACGGTGGGATCGGGAAATAAAGGTGAAAGCCGCTAGGGAACGCCGAGGCCTCACTGACGCTGTCATTTTTTCCAGTAGATTTTTATGAAATATTTTTCATACAAGTGCGTAGGATGGAGAGAATCAGAGGATCTACAACATGAACGTAAAATAGTAGCAGAAAAGAACGTGAATATACCATAGGCAAACATACCCGCAGAGCCAAAAACAAACAGCCGAACGCGGAATCGAAACCTGTGGTGCGCGCGCACCACAGAGGAGCGGGGGCCAGGGAGCGCGGCAGCGAGGCGAACGCGCGCTGCTGCGCGTTCTGGCCACCGTCGGGAATGGGAGGAGCGAAGGCGGGACATGCGCCCGCCTTTGCCCAATCGCGTGCCGTTTTTTAAAAAAAAACGCACGCTACAGCCAATGAGGGCTTCCGAAAACAAAACCACACGCACGAGCGTGTGGGTCGTTTTCAGAAGCCCTTTCTAAAGGTCTCGCGCTGCGCGAGCAGTGCTGCGCGAGCAGTGCTGCGCACTGCAACGCTAGGCGCGAGACCTAAAAAGGACTATTTGGAGAAGGATCAACTTTCTTTTACAAACAACATACAATAGAAAAGGGTATTCAAAATACTGTGACAGAATAGCGGATATGCCAATTGTGTATGTACTTTGCAGTGGTGAAAGGATGCGGCCACTGCTAGCAGTTCTTCAGCAGTTGATAAGGTAGCTATGAACAAGAAAGAAAGATTAGGTCTGCTGAAAGAACATGTGCCATTTTTTCTTCTCTGGCAGTATGTGGTTTAGTCTACTGCGATGGTTGCATCATCTATACTGGCAGAAAAAACCAGTACAACGGTACCAACAACGTGGTCTTTTGTGGTCTTGCATGGTCTTGCGTCAGTTTTTCTTCTCTCAGATATTACATGATTTCAGCTACTATGATTGTTGCATCATTTGTAGTAGCAGTAAATTGCTAGTACAAATCTACCAACATCGTAGTCTTTCATGGTCTTGTGCCAGTTTTTCTCTCTGAGACGTGTGATTTTATCTACTGTGATGGTTGAATCATCTGTACTGAGGACTGGCTGTTGTAGTCACTTTCACATGATGAAAAGGATGAATTTCATGTGCTATATATCTTTTGAGTGTCAATAACTTATTAGTGTACACAGTTCCTTTTTACTTTGCCTTACTGTAATGCCCACCTGCACCTTACTTGTTCATTGATCCAATATCTTCGTGCTGAACTTGTGTGCTGCAGAGCCATGCTGCAGCCTTATTTTCATGAGATATTTTAGGTGTAGTTTGTTTACGAAAGGTCCAGTCTGGACTCAAAGGCAAATATACGTGAACATAAGGTTTTGCGATCTACGTTTTAGGTATCTCTTGATAGGACATCTCTCTGCAAGACCTGCTGCATACAATGTACACAGAGTGGATGGTGAGGTAGCCCTCTTCATTCACTGGCAATTTTTGGGTGAGCACCATTTAGCCAATCGTTACAGACTATATCAATCACATCTTGAACCAGCCCAGAGGAGTATATACTCTCAATCATCACACATTCAAATCTTTAAGTCATTCATGCCTGCCAGCAGTACTCAATATGAGCCGGTGGTTGCAGGTGGGACCCACCGGAACTCATTTCTGGGGACCGGCACTTATTTTTCTTTATTATGCTTTCATCCAGAGCTAAAGTGTGAAAACATATAAGGGGGAAAGAAGAAGGAAGAGAAGGATGTAAAAACATTTAAAAAAAAGGAGAAAGCAGGAACCTCCAAGAGTGAAATACAGGGGCATGGGGTGTCAGGTGGTGGATGAAAGAGGCATAGGGTGGAATTTGGACTACACTGCCTTGGTATTCATTACCCCGACATTTGACAGCACCAGCGCGGGCTTCTAAGCAAAACTTTGGGTCCCGCTACATATTCTTTTGCAGATTAGGCACTGCATGCCTGTACGCAGTTATAATAGTTTCTTCCACAGCATACAGGTGATTCCAGAGATAAAAACAACTGTGCAGTCGGTTGTAGGCAGCCCAGCAGTGCATGGTAACCAGGAGGACTTTGAATCTCCTTGGTCTAGTGGTGTTGAGGAGCTATTTAGTTCTACTTGGGGCAAAGGCATAACTAGACCAAATCTTTGGCAGGGGGCAAACACTTTGAACAGTGGGGACAGAGCCATCTTCCCACCCTGGGTCAAAATAACTTTTGTGGGTCCCCTTTACTGTTGAGATACTCTGCATACCAAGATGATCCGTTTGTCTGGACAATACGTGGCCAGTGGTGCTTTTAAAGCACACTGGACAAGTAACATTCATGTTGACTTAATATGTCTCAACAATTGGTTATGGGTTCTTATTCAAGTAGTTTCAGAAGAATAAATGCAAATGTTACCTTTGAGTAGGAGGAGAAAATTCAGGTTCTGTTTCAGTTAAAAAGCAGTGGCAAATACTGCATTCCAAAACATACTGGGTCTCAGCCTATCAGGACTTCAAAAGTAAGTTTTACAATATTTTTGGGCATTCTTCACCAAAAGAGGTTTTGGAAACGAGGAAGCAAATGGTTCTACTGTTATGTTAATACTACATTTCCTAGTAAGCTCTGTGCCATAGCACACATTGCTCACTCTTGTGTGCACTGCTCAGTACTGTAGCCTTTCTGTATTGTGTCGCTTGTGGGCAGACATACAGCCACGGCACAAATTTACCATCTGCATGTTGCTCAACACTACACCCTTCATGTATTGTACTTCTCGCACGTACACATACACATACACGCAGTACAGGCACTCACCATGCATGACCTGCACAGTACTGCTCTGACCCTGCTCTGTACACTTCACAGGCACACATACAACCAGTGTGGAGTCACCACTCCTGCACTGCACAGCACTTCACATGTAACCGATGTAGGCCAAGGGTGATAAGCACAAAGCAGCAGAACTTTAAAAAGGTAAGTGAGCATGTAGGCCTCACTCCAGTGGCACAGGTTAAAAAGGACCTGTTCACTCCTACTGATCACCACACTGTACACTGCCACCATCGCTCTCATGCTGCTTAACTCCTGGTGAAGGCAGTAGCCTTCCACCACTATTAGTGAAGCGATGTGGTGGCCCTCCTGGTCCAACAAGCCCACAATCTGTGAGACAGGCCTACATCATGACGCACACGCATGGTCCATGTTTGCCTCTGACAACAAAAATCAGGGCAGAGGTGCACGTCCATTACCATGCAGAGGACTTTTCCATCCAAACAATTGACATCACACACACACATACACTTGCACAACAGTGCAAGGGGGTGTGCTTGGCACAAGGAAGCCTAAAGTGCACCAGCATAGGGGTACAGCGATACGGGGCCATATTTTGGTAGATGTGGTGTTGTTCGGCTCTCTCCCTTTCATGAAACGCAGGCCAAAGTTGCTGCATTGTATGAAAAATTTGCAAATTTGGGCTTTAGAGAATAAAATAAACCACAACAAAGATGTATGTTCTAATTTAATACATCAGTCTAACTTCCTAAACATTTTCTTCCAAAGTCAACATTCTTCTGCAAGTTCACTGTCTCTGTGTTTTTTATTGCCTCTTGATGGGTACTTATTCCCTCTAGTGACGTAGTGAGATTTAACAATGGCAGCATTAATTTCTGCTGACTATCCAGTAGACCCACTGGATACTTTGAAAAGCGCCTTGAGACCCTCACGGGTGAGTAGCCGCACTTTACAAACCCTGATTAATTGATTGAATTTACTGCTGTTTAGCATGCAACTAAATCAAAAAGATGGAGCAAAAGGAGGCTTGCCAAGGCTGTAAACCTCCTTTCCAAGGATTAACAGAATCTTGTCCAAGTAGTTGACAGTCAGGCCAGCAGCTCTACTCCAGCCAGCCCAGCCCAGCCCATGTAATCTGACAGGAGTGGCATTTGCTTTGACCCTATATCCCTTCCTCAACATTATTTTACAATATGACTTTAACATTAAACATCAAGGCCCTGATTACAGAATGGGCACACTGTCCTGGCCTACATCAGGTGTACCTTTCAAAATGTGCACCTGGAGCAGGAACGGACAGTGTGCCCAATTATTATAAATGCACTGCCGCCAAGGCAGCCACGAATTCGCAGCTGCCTCTAGGGCAGCTCAGTCAGTGAAATATGGAGCAGCTGCTCACAATAACTTGTTTTACAATGCCGAGAGATGTCTTGGGGTCCATAGGACCCTCTTTTCCCACTTCAGAGGGCTTCCCTCAGTCAGAGCACTAATTATATATAGTCGTTTTGTGTTACAATGTCAGAGCTGGTTTGCCTCTGCACTCATGTCCGTGGCAATGGCTCAGAGGCTATGTGAGTCACTCATTTGCATGGAGTGACAGAAGGAAAGCCTTCGCAAGATAGCGATCGATCTACATATGGGACACCGCTTTCAATATTACAACTGGGGCCGCACAAGTGTCTCCTGCCCCTTGTTGTAATACCAAAGTGCACCAGGGGCGCAAAAAAAGAACACACATGCCCGTTGCGTCCCCAGGACACTATGGGCCACATTACAGAGAGTGCCCCAGAGGCGCAACGGGTGTTTGTGCCTGCTTTGCGTGCCCCCGGGGCACTTTGGTATTACAGAAGGGTCCGAAGACGCTTGTGCGGCCCTTCTGTAATACTGATAGTGCTGGCACACATAAAGCACCAGCACTATCTGCAGGGGGCGTTCTCTCATTTGCATGGGGGCGTGCCCCATGCAAATAAGGGAATCTCTTTGTCTCTGCACCCACGCCAAATTACAGACGTGGGCGCAGAGGCAAAGAAGATCTCAGGAGGCACACTGACAGTGCGCCAACTAAAAGGTGGTGCACTGTGAGTGCGCCCCCCTGAGATCAGCCCTCTGGAGGGAGGAAAGGGGCCCAGACATCCGCTTGCAGGCGGGTGCAGTCAGTGAAAAGGGGATCTCTAATCTCCTTTGAAAGTGTAGGCGGGTGCCGCCTGCACAGTGAAAACAAGGAGCGGCTTTAAAGCAGCCTCTCTGTTTTTCACAGGAATGTGCTGCCCTCAGGGCAGCACAAGTTCACGGCTGCCCTGGGGGCAGTGCATTCCATGTAATAGGGCGCACTTTCCCTGTTTGCGCCTAGCGCACCTGTTTTAAGGTGCGCCGGGCGCAAACAGGGAAAGTGCGCCCTTCACATAATAGGGCCCTATGTATAATACAGCCCCAAATCAAGTTATTTGAGGATACATTTAACAGACATAGATGAAACTGAAAGACTGCCATAAAGAAGTTTGAATGTAAACCTTACATGTAGCTGTTGAATTTTTCACCAAAGGACACTGATCCCACGGTAAAGGATGCTGAAATGACTGGGATAAGTAAAATAAACTCCATCCAATGATGACATTGTAGTAAAGAGCTACAAAGAAGCAAACCTGCAAGGAAAGCGAAAGACAAATATTTTTACTAATATTTTATAGTTTCACCATGCATGCATGCGTGTACTTAAACAATGACAATTATGTTCAATAATTTGCATTTATCACATTTTGTAGCCAACAGTACAAGTTCAATGTCTGATATGTCATATAATATATTACACAGCTATAATATACAAGAACAAAACTCACAGAATACCCACAGTTCAACTACTTGAACAGGATTTGATCCATGGGAGCAGTATAACAAATGGAGATTCAAAACGTATTATGCAGTGGATATTAGAAACCATATTACAGAAACACTGACTTTAGGTAAATATATAGGCAAATCTGTTTGCACCGTTTTTTCTGCCAGTGCATTAGGGAATGAGAAAATTACATTTTGTTCCAGACTATATTACAGAAATAGTATACTGTGTTCATAATAAGAAGATCGCAAAATAGTAGAGAGCCAGCAGCAAAACAAAATGCTAAAAAGAACCCTCACTCACCAACCTAGTTGGTGACATGCTTCATCATCGGGTTCCCACCAGAGAGGCCGAATGCCTCTCTGGTGTGCTACGACGCCTGTTTACAGCGGAGCAGGTTTGTGTGTGATGTGAATGTGCAAGGGCAGTGAATGCTAGGGATGTGATTTAAAATTGCCTTGATTTTATCCAAAAGATTTTTATTGGTGGAAAACCTGGCAAGGATAAAAAGGACATAAAACTACCAGGTAATTATACCCGTAGTATCCTAAAGTGTAATAAAAACACTGGTCAACATGTTTCTGCCTTTTCTGGATTATTCTCGAGGCATTCGTCAGGACCAAATCACCCCGGCGGTGTGCACACACTAAGGTGCACCGTAACCGTTGGTGAAAAAATTGACCGCAAAAACTCACGGTCACTTGTGCAAGTCTTCAGGATTTCTGAAAACCGGAAAGTTTCTGCAAACAAATGAACAAAAGCAAACATAAATATACCACAAACAATACAATTATAGTGCTACAAAGTGCTCAACAGTGACTGTTTAACTATGCTGCTGAAAAGGTGCTCTCAGAAAAGGCTACTAAAATTCATAGCCGTTCTGTGCCAAATAATGTCATTTTCACATATGGCCCATTGTTGTACGTGTGTACGTATGACTGCCAGAGCATGCTTGACTTTCTATTTTTAATCAGTGCCGGGTCATAGATAGATAGCGAGCGTAAATTTTATTCTGTAAACGCACATATTTCTATAATTAAAAAAGACATTAAAAAAGATTAAAAATTGTAACCGTTGCTAAAGGGCCCGCAAAGAAAATGAAATTCGCGGAACCCATGCTCAAAACAGTTTTAGAAAGAAAGAATTCAACTTACGTGAAGCGTAGAATAGCCTCACTTCATAGGTCCAAGGGGGGGGGCACTCACTTGTAGTCACACACTACAAATGAGAAACCATTTAATATTAAATAGTAATAATAAAAGCCAATGCCTGTGCTGGCCCAATTCCTTACTCACTTACTTCATCAAAGTGGCGTGCCCGTAGTATTCCTACCCGCTCCCTTCTCTTTGACCTCGACAGTGTCCCATCCAAGGAGCAGAGTGTTTATAAAGGAAAAGTATACGTGCCGTTAATCGGAAACGGGGGGGAGTGGTCGATCATGTGACTTTCCCTCCTCCGTACGTGAGTTTGGGAAAAGGAACCTCCCGCGCATTACGCAAATATGAGTCAGAATGTTATAAAAGACTAGTGCGCTAACCCGGTCTCGGGTCTCTTCAATAGAACTTTATCAGTCTAGCGTGTTTAAGAAGCAATAACAAATACGTCAGTTCACACAATCCACGGTAGTGAACTCTATGTTTTGTTAATAAACAGTGTGGTTAGTTACTGAATAATAATAAAAATACCATAGCGAATAGCTTTCTCAACTAAAGCTATTGGCCTGGGCAAACTACTTGGTTCAGCTCTAGAAACCCACTATCCAGTCTTTTCTTTATTTCAGTTAGACATTACTCAAAACTGATACATAATCAGTTTTTTGGATAGTGAATATAAGAAGGGAGATGCGTAAATACTGTCCGTACGGCAAATTTTCCCGTAGGGGCCTTGGATGAAAACTCGAAAAGGACAGTAAGTTATTTTTCGCTGTTGGTTTATAGTGGGTTCTAGTTGTTAACTTCCCTTCAGTTTTAGAAATCACCACATCCAGAAAAACCATCTCCTCCTTGTGGTACGTGTAGGTAAATTTTAAATTGGTATCACAGGTGTTAATCCAAACAAAAACTCCTTCAGTAAGCCTTCAGAACCCTGCCAAATAATAAACACGTCATCAATGTATCTTTTTCAGAAAGATAGATTGGACGCGTAAGGGTTGTCAATGGTCAAGATGTTTTTACATTCAAAATCATATACTTAAAGACCAGCTACACTGGGGGCAAAAACACTACCCATAGATATCCCTGTTGTCTGTAGGAACAAATCTCCTTGATATTCAAAATAATTCTGTTTGAGTGCCAGAGTAGCGCACTCAATTATGAATTGTCTGGGAGTGTGATAATCCCAGGTAGCTTCTTCTAGTACCTCACTCAGAACTCTGATCGTCTCATCTTGGGGAATACTAGTGTACAGACTCTCAATGTCTAATGATACCAGGAGCGTATTATCATTATCCACTATCATGTCTTGTATGAGTGCCAGAAGATATTTAGTATCCTTTAGATAAGTTGAGGTCTTCTGGACCAACGGTTTCAGGAATTGGTCACAATAATGTGACAAAGGCTCCAAAAGTGAACCAATGCCCGAGACTATTGGGCGCCCTGGTGGAGGGGTCCTGTTTTTGTGGGTTTTTGGCAGGGTGTAAAAATAAGGGATTATTCCATCATTTGTTTTCAAATAATCAGCCTCTTGTTTAGTAATGTGCATGTTGGATTCAGCATCATTAACCAATTCTAAGATTGTTTTCTTTAGATCAGGGGATGGATCTCTTGCGAGGGGAGTATAACTGTTGCGATCACTCAGGAGGCGTCTGCACTCCTTGTCGTAAGCAACAGTATCTTGGATGACTACACCACCACCCTTATCTGCTGGCTTTATAACTACCGCGGTGTTTGACTGTAGTTTCTGGAGTGCCTGAAATTCTGTCGCACTCATATTCTTATAGACCCCTGTCTCCTCAAATGCTTCCACATCATTAAACACCGCCTGCTCAAAGGCAATTATTTCTGCAGGAACGGTGTGTGGGGGAGAATTGAATGTCAATTTTAAACGTAAACCAGTCTCATTGACTAAGTCTCCTGATTCAGTCGGAGTTGACTTCTCAAAAAAAGCCTTAAGCTTTAATTTTCGAAAGAACTTTGCAAGCTCACAGTGAACTCAGAACTTATCTAGTCGTGCCATCGGCACGAAACCCAGTCCTTTCTCCAGGACCGACTGTTCCGTTAAGGTCAATGGGATACTAGAGAGATTGGTGACTAAACTCTCTGGTTGCTGGGTCCCGGTTGTTGATTCTGTGATTTGCTGCGGGTATTGTTCATCACTCCCTCTTCGGGTCCCCAATGGACTTGGCTTGTCCCTCTTCTTTTGCCTCATCCTCTCCGGCCCCTCTCTAAAAAAGGTGGGCGATACATATTCTGTTGGAATGCTTGTGGTGGTATGAAAGCTGGATTCCAACTCATCATGGGGAACTGGGGCTGTTGGAACTGGTTGTGATAGTTTACAGCCCCTGACGTTGGGAACGATGACCATGCTCCTTGGGGATGGTATTGCCTATTCCATCCTCTGCCTCTCCCCCGCTGTCTTGGTCTAACTGAGCATTTTCTGACTTTGAATCACACACCGAATGACTTGCACTGGACTATTATAGAACATCTAAAGCCAGGCAATAAAACTTCCCAAGCATTACTTGAAAAAGAGCAGCGGTGGGTCTATCGACTTGCCACACACGCTAAAGGGCTCAATGACAATATACCTTGGGGAACTGTAATGCATCGCTGAATCTCCCTTCTTATATTCACTATCCAAAAAACTGATTATGTATCAGTTTTGAGTAATGTCTAACTGAAATAAAGAAAAGACTGGATAGTGGGTTTCTAGAGCTGAACCAAGTAGTTTGCCCAGGCCAATAGCTTTAGTTGAATAAGCTATTCGCTATAGTATTTTTATTATTAATCAGTAACTAACCACACTGTTTATTAACAAAACATAGAGTTCACTACCGTGGATTGCATGAACTGACGTATTTGTTATTGCTTCTTAAACACGCTAGACTGATAAAGTGCTATTGAAGAGACCCGAGACAGGGTTAGCGCACTAGTCTTTTATAACATTCCGATTCATATTTGCGTAATGCACGGGAGGTTCCTTTTCCCAAACGTATGGAGGAGGGAACGTCACATGATCGACCACTTCCCCCCCCCCGTTTCCGATTAACAGCACGTATACTTTTCCTTTATAAACACTCTGCTCCTTGGATGGGACACCGTCGAGGTCCAAGAGAAGGGAGCGGGTAGGAATACTACGGGCATGCCACTTTGATGAAGTAAGTGAGTAAGGAATTAGGCCAGCACAGGCATTGGCTTTTATTATTACTATTTAATATTAAATGGTTTCTCATTTGTAGTGTGTGACTACAAGTGAGTGCCCCCCCCCCCCCTTGGACCTATGAAGTGAGGCTATTCTACACTTCATGTAAGTTGAATTCTTTCTTTCTAAAACTGTTTTGAGCATGGGTTCCGCGATTTTCATTTTCTTTGCGGGCCCTTTAGCAACGGTTACAATTTTTAATCTTTTTTAATGTCTTTTTTAATTATAAAAATACGGGCGTCTACAGAATAAAATGTACGCTTGCTATCTATCTATGACCCGGCACTGATTAAAAATAGAAAGTCAAACATGCTCTGGCAGTCATACGTACACACGTACAACAATGGGCCAAATGTGAAAATTACATTATTTGGCACAGAACGGCTATGAATTTTAGTAGCCTTTTTCTGAGAGCACCTTTTCAGCAGCATAGTTAAACAGTCACTGTTGTGCCCTTTGTAGCACTATAATTGTATTGTTTGTGGTATATTTATGTTTGCATTTGTTTGCAGAAACTTTCCGGTTTTCAGAAATCCTGAAGACTTGCACAAGTGACCGTCCGTTTTTGCGGTCAATTTTTTCACCAACGGTTAGGGTGCACCTTAGTGTGTGCACACCGCCGGGGTGATTTGGTCCTGACGAATGCCTCGAGAATAATCCAGAAAAGGCAGAAACATGTTGACCAGTGTTTTTATTACACTTTAGGATACTACGGGTATAATTACCTGGTAGAGCGACCCCTGACCTTGACTGGTAGGTCGCTCCCCCACCACACAGCTCCGTCTGTGTGCCCTGCTGCTGCCCCTGATTGTGCCTCGTTTTTTCCTTTCTGTGCCCCCTTGCTGGCCCTGATTGTGCTCTGTTTTTCCTTTCTGTGCCCCCTTGCTGCCCCTGATTGTGCTCTGTTTTTCCTTTCTGTGCCCCCTTGCTGCCCCTGATTGTGCTCTGTTTTTCCTTTCTGTGCCCCCTTGCTGCCCCTGGATTGTGCTCGTTTTCCTTTCTGTGCCCCCTTGCTGCCCCTGATTGTGCTCTGTTTTTTGTTTTTTTTCCTTTCTGTGCCCCCTTGCTGCCCCTGATTGTGCTCGTTTTCCTTTCTGTGCCCCCTTGCTGCCCCTGATTGTGCTCGTTTTTTTTTCCTTTCTGTGCCCCCTTGCTGCCCCTGATTGTGCTTCGTTTTTTCCTTTCTGTGCCCCCTTGCTGCCCCTGATTGTGCTCTGTTTTTCCTTTCTGTGCCCCCCTTGCTGCCCCTGATTGTGCTCGTTTTTCCTTTCTGTGCCCCCTTGCTGCCCCGGATTGTGCTCGTTTTTTCCTTTCTGTGCCCCCTTGATGCCCTGATTGTGCTAGTTTTCCCTTCTGTGCCTGTTTCCCGCCGCTGCGCCCCTGCGGCCCCGCCCCCTCACTGCCCATTCGCTGCCCCATTCCCTGCTCCTCCCTCCCACCTCCCCATTTATGGCGGCCGCTGCGCGGCCGCGCGCTGGCGCGCTCGATGGCGCGCCGAAGGGAAGCCCGTCTGCGCCCGTCCGCGCCGTGACCGCGCCCAGCGCCAGACCCCTGGTCCGGGCATCCCCCGCGCCCGCCACATCAACAGACGCCGATACGACGCCAGCACCCTCCACGCACTCAACCCCGGAAAAGATCACGCCTGCTACCAGGCCACCCCGAAGCGCACCCAAGGGCCCTTCACCTGCCGGAACTGCAGCTTCGCCAGCACCCGCCCCGCCAAACCACCGCCCAGGAAAGAACCCAACTACCTCAGATGCATCCTCCTCAACACCCGCTCCGCCCGCAAACACGCCATCGAACTCTGGGACCTTCTCGACTCAACCTCCCCAGACGCCGCATTCCTGACGGAGACCTGGCTGAATCCCGCTTCAGCCCCCGACATCGCCATTGCCATCCCGGACGGATACAAGATCACCCGCAGGGACCGCACCAACGGAGTCGGAGGAGGCATCGCCATCGTCCACAGGAACACCCTCAGAGTCTCAACCAACACCGACGACACCCTCAGCACCGCCGAACACATGCACTTCCAGATCCACACCGATCCCAACACCACCCTCAGAGGAACCCTCATCTACAGACCCCCGGACCCCGACCACAGTTCAGCGATTCCATCGCTGACTCTCGCCAGCACACACGCCATCGCCTCCACGGACTACATCCTCCTCGGGGACCTGAACTTCCACCTCGAGAACAACAAGGACACCAACTCCACCACCCTGATCGACAACCCCGCCACCCTCGGACTCAGACAGCTCGTGACTACACCCACCCACGCCACCGGCCACACGCTAGACTCCATCTTTTCCGCAAGCCCACACGTCTCCTTCCAACCACACCTCCGAACCCCACTGGACTGACCACCACTGCATCCACTTCACCTACAGGAAGCCCACCACGCACCACCGCACCGAACAAATGCCTCGCCGCTGCTGGAGCAGAGTCACGGAAGACCAGCTAACCACAACCTCGCCCTGAGCCCACCCGCCGAACCCTCCAACCCCGACACCGCCGCCCGCAACCTCAGACAGTGGATCGACGACTGCGCCAACACCTCGCCCCGCTCAAGAATCCGCCCAACAGCCACACCAGCAAGAAAGCCACCTGGTTCACCGAAGACCTCCAGGCCTCCAAACGAACATGCCGAAAACTGGAGAAGATCTGGCTCCACGAACGGACAGCGGACAGCTACGCCGCCCACAAGAGCGCCACCCGCAGTCACCATCACCTCATCAGATCCGCCAAAAGGGCCTCACTCAAAGACCGCCTAGACAACAATGCACACAACAGCAAAGAGTTCTTCAACATCGTGAAGGAACTCTCCAACCCCAGCTCCAACACCAACGACATCCAGCCATTGCGAGACCTGTGCGACTCACTGGCCACCTTCTTCCACCGCAAAATCGCCGACATCCACGACAGCTTGAACACCACGACCGCCCCGGCAACCACCGAGACCACTGCCCCCACAACCACCAACCGCCTGCTCTCCTGGACCAACATCAACGACGAGGACACCAGCGAGATCATGAACACCATCCACTCCGGTTCACCGCTAGACCCGTGCCCTCACCACATCTTCAACAAAGCCAGTACAGCCATCGCGCCCCATCTCCGGAAAATAATCAACATCTCCTTCGAGACAGCAACCTTCCCGAAAGCTGGAAGCACGCCGAGATCACCGCCTTACTCAAGAAACCCAAGGACCTCAAGAACTTCCGACCCATCTTCTGCTCCCGTTCCCCGCGAAGGTCACCGAGAAAATCGTCAACAAACAACTGACCCGCTACCTCGAGGAGAACAACATCCTGGACCCTTCCCAGTCCGGCTTCCGCAGCAACCACAGCACCGAAACCGCCCTCATCGCCGCCACCGATGACATCAGGACCCTGCTAGACAACGGAGAAACAGCAGCCCTCATCCTCCTGGACCTATCAGCCGCCTTCGACACGGTCTGCCACCACACACTACGAACACGCCTTCACGACGCCGGGATCCAAGAGAAGGCCCTGGACTGGATCACATCCTTCCTTTCCGGCAGAACACAAAGCGTCCGCCTCGCCCCCTTCCGATCCAAGGCCACCAAGATCATCTGCGGCGTACTCCTAAGGCTCCTCCCTCAGCCCAACGCTGTTCAACATCTACATGGCACCCTCGCCCACGTCGCCCGACAGCACAACCTCAACATCATCTCCTACGCCGACGACACCCAGCTGATCCTCTCCCTCACCAAAGACCCTCACACCGCCAAAGCCCACCTCCACGAAGGAACGAAGGCCGTCGCCGAATGGATTAGGACCAGCCGCCTGAAGCTGAACTCGGACAAGACGGAGGTCCTCATCCTTGGTTCCAACCCTTCAGCCTGGGACGACTCCTGGTGGCCAACATCACTGGGAACAGCCCCGCCACCCACCGACCACGCACGCAACCTAGGGGTCATCCTCGACCCCACCCTCTCCATGACTAAGCAGGTCAACGCCGTTTCCTCATCCTGCTACAACATCCTCCGAATGCTCCGCAGGATCTTCAAGTGGATCCCCACCGAAACAAGAAAAACAGTCACCCAGGCCCTCGTCACCAGCAGGCTGGACTACGGAAACGCCTCTAAGCAGGAACGACGGCTAAGCTCCTGAGACGGCTGCAACGCATCCAGAACGCCTCTGCACGTCTTATCCTCGACATCCCCCGACGCAGCCACATCACACCCCACCTGAGAGACCTGCACTGGCTCCCTGTCAACAAGAGGATAACCTTCAAGCTCCTCACCCACGCACACAAAGCACTCCACAACTCCGGACCAGCCTACCTCAACAGACAAACTCAGCTTCTACACCCCCACCCGCCAGCTCCGCTCGACCAGCCTCGCCTCGCCACAGTCCCCCGCATCCGGAGAAACGACCGCCGGCGGCAGATCCTTCTCCCACCTCGCCGCCAAGACCTGGAACACCCTCCCCACCAACCTCCGACAGACCCAAGACCTACTGGCCTTCAGAAGACTCCTCAAGACCTGGCTCTTCGATCAGTAGCAGCACCACCCCCTTCTTCCCCCAGCGCCTTGAGACCCTCGCGGGTATGTAGTGCGCTTTATAAGTGACATGATTGATTGATTGATTGATTGATTGGTAGTTTTATGTCCTTTTTATCCTTGCCAGGTTTTCCACCAATAAAAATCTTTTGGATAAAATCAAGGCAATTTTAAATCACATCCCTAGCATTCACTGCCCTTGCACATTCACATCACACACAAACCTGCTCCGCTGTAAACAGGTGTCGTAGCACACCAGAGAGGCATTCGACCTCTCTGGTGGGAACCCGATGATGAAGCATGTCACCAACTAGGTTGGTGAGTGAGGGTTCTTTTTAGCATTTTGTTTTGCTGCTGGCTCTCTACTATTTTGCGCTCTTTTGTTGTTTATAATAATCTGTTTCAGGGGGATTAAGAGTGTCTTGTTTACCCTCTCTCTCCTGTTGTTTAAACATAATAAGAAGATGACATACTAAGGTTATTAAAAAATTACAATTGTCATATTACATGTGACCAAATTTGGTGTACATTGAAATGAAAACACAAAGGAGTATGCACCATTACAGTTGAAGGGCATATAGCACAATTAATAGCAATGATCATTCGTCTTCTGTTTACGGGGTTGGGGCCTGATTTAGATACTAGCGGACGACCTTTGCTCCACCGGGGTGATGGAGGAAATTACTCCGTCCACCTGGTGGAGGTACCATCCACCAAATTTAGAAATGACCATCAAGCTGGCAGTCATTTCTAAAGCATTGCCAGGAACCGGCGTCACAGCAGTTCCTGTCCATGCTTTTAACAGTTTTGTGCAAGGCTCCATCAACATGATGGAGCCTTCCACCAAACTTTTTTCTTTTTTATTTCCCCCAAAAATCCCCAAAGCTTGATTTTTTTCTGAAAATAAAAATGATAATGCCCCCTTTCATTTTTACTGTCCCTCACCGCCAAGGTTTGCCAAAAACATAACTGGTTTGGCTATGGTGGAGATGGAGTAGTCACCACCTTAAACAGATTTAAGGTCCGCCCACATCTAAATCGGACAGGAGGGCCACTATGTTAGCAGGGGGAACTCAGTCACCATTGCAATGGAGTTCATTGTCTCTGCCAACATATAAATCAGGCCCTTAGTTGTTCAGCCATTATGTGCCTGATAAAAAGGTGCTCAGCCCTATGGTTTTTTCAAAGCTGTAAATCAAATGAAAGACAGAACACAAAAGAAACAGGAAAGAGAAACAAAAAGTGACAAATAAAGTAAATGTCAGCTAAAAGAAGTTCAATGCATGTAATATAGTGTGGGGGCACACTGTTAATCACAGCACTCATTAGAAATTCATCTTATTGATATATGTGCTGCATTAGTGAAAATTATAGGGGTGGTATATGTGAGGGAACACATTTTAGGAATGTGGCAAATAAAAATAAGTTGGGGAATTGGCATATGTCTAACTGAAGAGTAGGCACAGGCTGGCTAGTTATTACTGAAAATAGGTGAAAAGCGGGGGAAAGAAGTTCAGTGTGATTTTTTGTAAATATAAACTATTACTTTTCAAAAATCATAAACTGGAATTTGTTAATTCATGGGAATCATAGCAACACAGAATTTTAACAGTAGTTGTGGGGTATTGCTTTAAGTTGCTAATATGAGGAGAAGAAGGAGACAGCACTTTAGAAAAGTCCAATGATTTGTTGCTATAAATTAATTAAATACCTAAAGAAAGTGTGCAAAAGATGCCTGAGATGACCTGAAAATGTATTTATAGTTCCTGAGGGAAAACATGAGGAATGGGAGTTTAGAGGCATTTGTGTATGGTAAGAAAAACACGAATATCAATAGAATGTGCTCTGGTGAGGAAATAAAATACATATACATCTTATGAAAAAACAATTCTTTCTCTATATATGATGTTGATGTTGTCTGCAGAAAGAAGTGAAGGAGAAAATAATTTAGACCTCCCAGTGTGAAGGCTATTGCATGATTGCAAATGCACAGTGTTCCATTTGCTGTATTTTTTTTATAGTTTTTTAATGATTTTTTTACCTGCACCTCCTGGAATTAAATAATGTATTTCCTAAATTTTAAATAATTTAATACAATCCCCTCTAGTTCCCGCTTATTTTTCATATTGGTTTCAATTTGTAGGGTATTCACGTAACCAATTTTTTATGGCGGTCTGGTACTTTTTACTTCTGGGTCTGATTAGATGCTTTCATAGCCCTCTATGGGAGTTTAAATCTCAGTCAAACATTTGTGTCAATTTGTATCTAACAAAAATCTTGGGGCCTAATTAGGACAACAGCGGTCCGATGGACCGGTGTAGCCACGGTGGCGGAGCACGCCCCGCCGCAATGGTCGACCGCCCTCTTACAAGTTGGGCATGTGACCGCCATGGGACCGCCGCAACCACCAGGGATCAGAGCCCCCTAGCTGTGTTGCGCTGGTATTGAGGCCAAAATATGCTTGGCAGTGCCACTGTGACACCGCCAAGCATATTACAAGTTTCCTCTCTGCCACGGTTTTCATGGCAGTGAGCCCACTATGAAAACTGTGGCGGAGAGAAAACAAAGGGGGCCCTACAGGGCCCCCTGTTGCCTCAGGGCCATGTTTTTTTTTTTTTTTAAACCGGAACAAAGGAAACAAATCACTTTTTCTTTATTGTCCTCTTCTGCAAAGTTTCCCTGAAATGGCCGTAGCTGTTGATGATAGTGGCTGCAAGATGAGAAATGAAAGTGCATTTTTGTTTTCTGAATTAAGGGTGGCAGTGAGGCAACTCAAAATATGCTCAGCAGTGTCACTGCGGCACCACCAGCATATTTTAGCCTCGAACCGCTGCCAGACCACCACAGGATCCTTGGTCTGCGGCAGTTGAACCGCAACACTTATAATACTGCTGGTGGTCCTGCAGTGTGGCGTTGGTCGGACTGCCACCATGGCTATGGCAGTCCCATGGACCGCCCTAGTCGTTATAAGGCCCTAAGTCTTCTTATAAATCTTTTACTCTACCATTTTGCAATTAAGTTCAAAGACAATTCAATAATACATCTTCAGCATTCCCATCTTTTCCTAACATACCTGTTTTATATTTGAGGGGGTTTTCATACAAAATGTATTAAAAATAAAGTCAAATATGGTTGTTGAAATGTGCACTCACGGGCATCACACCTCCTTTGTGTCAGAATCTATTTTAAAGTGGTGTCACTCTCCAAGGCACTGCCATATGCCTAGTGGTACCAAAACTTTTAGGAATCTGGAATTGGCCATCATGCTAAAAGCAGAGAATATGGCACAATAAAATGTAGCAAGTATTTTTTGCAGCACTTCAGACGAGAAACAATAAGGCTAGCATACTAAAGAGAAAGTTATTCTGAGAAGCACAGAACAATACATCTTCCCTCACCATGTCAGTAATAAAAATCATTACAGAATACAAGTCAGTTTAGCACACACACAGAGAGGTGTAAGCAGCACTGTCAGATTAAAACTGGTAAGGTGCAGGACCTAAAGTTCCAGTCCATTCTGTGACCAACTAATAAATGTTTCCACTCATGTTACTTAACAATAGCTTGATGCAATCTAGAGTGCAACGGAGTGCTCTACGTGGACTTGAGAGGGAGAGGATTAAGGAATGATTCATAATTTCGTTTGTTAAAAAAATACATTAGTTTGGAAAAAAATCCAGTTTTCAACTCTTTTTGTATTGTTAAGTACAGAAAGAACGTCCCAAGAAAGAATGAATTGAGTTATTAGAAGAGAGTGACCCACTGGCTCTGACAGGTGAAAATGCTGCACTTCTTTGACAGTCACATCCCAAAGGTGCATAATGAAGTCTCAAAGAAACAAGCATCTATTATTACCTAATAGCCAAGTTGAAGCAAGTTTGAAAAAGGCTGTTACAAAGTTTGGAGATAGCCCAGGAGGTTCGTATAGGAGATATACCTACCAGGAGCAGTGAGAGAAGAATCTGAGTATGAGAGTAAGATCTTCTACTCCTGGAATTGGGGTAGTGTTGATGGAAGAAATGAGTAAGGAGTTTTATAGATGCAGACCACCCCACCATTCTGTTTATTTAACCTATTAATGGATTTAATCTTATATCCTGCTGCAGTGCCTAGTGAGATAATCAGGGAGGAGTGTTCTGGAAGGCAAGACTTAGGGCCTGATTATGACTTTGGCGCCCCCCACCAATGTCCACCGCAAGCCCCCCGCCAGATTATGAGTTTTCTCCCTGTCTGGCGGGCGGTCCTTTGGCAGTCCCACTGCGGTGCCTTTGCAGTCGGAAAAGTAAAGGAGGTGCATGCACACAGGGGGCACAACATGTACTCCCCTGCATGCATCCCAATTTTACCTTAGTAAACCCATTGGGTGGCAGGAAAGCCATGTTATGCCAAACTTCCTGCAGCTGGGAGGAGGGGAAAGAAGCAAAAGAAATTGCCCCTACACAGGGCAAGCACATTTTCCCGCAAACGTTTGGGTGTTGAATGGCCAGGATCTCTGGCCCTGGGCCAGGTCCTGGTGCAGACGGGCGCAGAGGAGTTTGTCATTGGAAGGAGGAACCACCAAAAAGGAGACTCCACTTATCCAGGGGCAAAAAAGTGCAAAGCTTGGGAAGAAAAGGTCCTAGTGCATAATGGAAAAGTGCAAAGGGCTAGAAGAACCATGTTGATTTATTAAAATTTCAAATATCAAAAGTGTATAAAAACCATACACATAGATAAGTCAAAGAAACTCAGAGTGCGGGGATCTCAAAGCAGGCCATAATCAACTTGGGAGAGCTTCAAACAAAATAGATCTTTTAAATTGATTTTCACAATAAATATTTCACACCTTACGAGGTGTGAGGTCACGCTGAAGGACTAAGCAACTTTTGGATTATTTGAAATTGGTCGGCTACCAAATTCTTCTGGCACACATGAGCACCACAGATTTAAACATCTATATACTCTGTGTATAAATAATTGGGAGGTGTGGAGTGTCAGTAAAGTGGTTGTACAATTATCATATCCTGGACCCTTGGAAGTATGTCTGAAGGTGCTCTGCCAGCCCATCTCTTGACTCAGCAGAACTGAGGCATCTCCTCTACTGAGCAGTGCAAACCTGAGCAGAACCGACGCAACGCTGCGAGGGGTTCACTGACAAAATATCGATGTTAAAAATATAGAAGTAAAAAATATCGATGCAAAAATATAGAATGCAAAAAGATCGACTCCCTATACTTAAACAGGTTAGTACAAAAATATCGGGAAAAAATATTGATGTAATAAAATATAGTTGTACAAAATATCGAATTTTATATATATATATATATATATATATATATATATATATATATATATATATATATAATTCATAAATTCCAATCATCACAGGAAACACTGGATTCTACAGTTGCAGATAATTTATAAAGTAATAAATGACGCGTTAATTAGCTACGCTTGCTCACGCCGAGCGTGAGCATAGGCGTTAAAGCGTTAAGTCAAACACGGCGTTTTTACTTGCCAATAAATTATCTGCAGCAATTATGAGAGTCCAAGTGTTTCACTGTGATAACGAGGATTTCTGGACACGTAAATTAAGTGATTTCCGGTATCCTGTCTCGGACCGCCTCGTGACAGCCCTGCATTTCATAACACGTGAACTGTGGAGTAGAATATATATATATGATATTCACTGAAAAAACCATAGGTTTTAGGGACAGTTTTAGTTACTTGGACATTGCACTCGTACAAAACCCGTGAAATTCCCACGTTATAGTTAGTTCAGCTAACTATAACTCGCGCCCCGCAATGCACTGCTGATGACGTCACATATTACATCACTCATGACATGGTCAGTGACATCACTGATGACATCACTGATGACATCTCAAATGACATCACTGATGACATCATCCAGTGACTGTGTGTTTCTGTAAAGTTTAAATATTTTTAATATATATAGGAAAAGACGTATTGAAGAATGAGTGGGTGTGTAAGTGTCTGTATGGATGATTTAGTAGGTGCGTGACTGACTCTATAAGTGAGTGATTTAACGTATCTTACTGAATGCATGGGTTAGTGACTAAACTGGGTGAATGTCTGTATCCGTCTGTCTGTTGCTGTGTAAGTGGCTGCATGTGTTTGTGAATAGCTAAATGAGTGTCTATATGAGTTATTGAATGCTTGTCTGAGTATCTGTATGGGTGCCTGAGTGTTTGTGTGGGAGGGGTGTGTGCAACTCTGTGCATAGATGTGTGAGTGGGTGATTCACTGGGTGGATGGTTTCAAGAGTGCATCTGTGATAGACTGTATGGGTGGGTAAGTGTGTGTAAGAGTGTGTTAGTGAGTGAATGTATGTCCCAGTGGTACATGTGTGAGTAACTACATATGTGGAAGGCAGTATATATGTGTGTTGGAGTATATAAATAGCTATAAGCAAGAGTGAGTGATTGTGATAGTGGCTGTATGGATGAGTGTGTGCTTGTATCAGTGATTGTATAAGAGCATAACAATGTGCTACTATTTGTATGAGTAAGTGAGCTGGTGTGTGTATAACTGTATAGGTGATTAAATGGCAGTGTGTTTAATTATTTGCATGACTGACTAGGTGTGTGAGTATCTCTATGGATGAGTGGCGTTGTTTGAGTGTCTATATAGGAGTAAGAGTGCATATGATAGTCCTGTACTGAGTGACCGTAAGTATGAGTGACTGTACGGGTGAGTGAGTGGATGTGTGTGTGTAGACCTAAGAATCAGTGAGTGGGTATGTAGTTATTGGTGTTGGAGTGTCTATTGTTTTGCGAATGGCAGTCTGTAATTTAGAGTGGGTGTATCAAAGGTTATATTAGGGTGTGAGGAGGTGCATCAGATTATCACGTGGATGATGTCATCAGTGATGTCATTTGAGATGTCATCAGTGATGTCATCAGTGATGTCACTGACCATGTCATGAGTGATGTAATATGTGACGTCATCAGCAGTGCATTGCGGGCGCGAGTTATAGTTAGCTGAACTAACTATAACGTGGGAATTTCACGGGTTTTGTACGAGTGCAATGTCCAAGTAACTAAAACTGTCCCTAAAACCTATGGTTTTTTCAGTGAATTTCAAAGGTTTTTTAAATGCTAATTTGTAACTATAACGTGTCTGAAACCTATGGTTTTTTCAGTGAATTTCAAAGGTTTTTTAAATGCTAATTTGTAACTATAACGTGTCTGAAACCTATGGTTTTTTCAGTGAATTTCAAAGGTTTTTTAAATGCTAATTTCTAACTATAACGTGCCTGAAACCTACGGTTTTTTCAGTGAATTTCAAAGGTTTTGTAAATGACAATTTTTAAATGTATTAATTGTTATATTAATTTTTTTCATACTGATTTACTACATTTTTAGAAACAATTTTTTTTACATATTTTATTTTTTAAATTACATTGTAATTACATTATACATTACATTACAAAAAATACTTTCTCAGAATGAATTACTTTAGTTTAAATACTTTGCAGATAGGCAATAGACTTTTAAGTACAGTAGTTACAGTTGTTGCAATGGGCAACACATTTTCAAACACAATGCAACATTCAGCTCAATGTGAATTTCTAGTTAAATGCAATTAGTTACTTTATGGATTACTTTTGTAACCACAGGACTGGATCCTAGATTCAGTCCTGGTACATCTCCTGTAAACAGTTGAGTAAAAGCGTTTTGGTTACAGTCGTGATTTTTAAGGAATATTATTGTATTTTAAAAGTTGACACTTAGAAACTTTTTCTCATAGAATCACCAATGTTATCCTATGGAAGGAAATTCACTTAGCAGGTAAAAACTGTTATCGTTACTTTTTCTTACTCAGTGTTGGATCCTGGATCCAGCACTGGTGCATCTCCTGTAAACAGTTGAAAGAATGCGTTTAAGTCATACAGGCGATTTTTAAGGAATATTTGTAGTTTGTGAAAATCAACACTTTGAAACTTTTTTGCTGAAAACCAGTCAATCTTAGCCTATGAAGGAAATTCAAGTTACCGGTAAGTACGGTTAAAATTACTTTTGAGGACCAGTACTGGGCTGAAAGATGCAGCACTGAGGTCTCTCCTGATAACAGGTGAGTAAATCAGAATTCGGATTTCGGCTGATTTTAGAGGAATATTTGTATGTTTCAAAAATCAACACTTAGAAGACTTTTCAGCAAAAAGCAGGCAATGATATCCTATGGAAGGAAATTCAAGTTACTGGTAAGTACGGTTAAAATTACTTTTGAAGATCAGTACTGGGCTGAAAGATGCAGCACTGAGGTCTCTCCTGATAACAGGTGAGTAAATCAGAATTCGTATTTCGGCTGATTTTAGAGGAATATTTTAAAGTTCCAAAACTCCACACTTAGAAGAATTTCCAAGTGAAACCAGTCAATGTTAGCCTATGGAAGGAAATTCAAGTTACCGGTAAGTACGGTTAAAATTACTTTTCAGGACCAGTACTGGGCTGAAAGATGCAGCACTGAGGTCTCTCCTGATAACAGGTGAGTAAATCGGAATTCGTATTTCGGCTGATTTTAGAGGAATATTTTAAAGTTCCAAAACTCCACACTTAGAAGAATTTCCAAGTGAAACCAGTCAATGTTAGCCTATGAAGGAAATTCAAGTTACCGGTAAGTACGGTTAAAATTACTTTTCAGGACCAGTACTGGGCTGAAAGATGCAGCACTGAGGTCTCTCCTGATAACAGGTGAGTAAATCGGAATTCGTATTTCGGCTGATTTTAGAGGAATATTTGCACAATGGTGAAGGGAGGGGGCGGGGCCTGAGGTGACATCTGTGCAAACGCGCCCCGTTGCGCGTTTTAAGTTGGGGGATTAAGTCCCCTTGAATCCTGAGGGTCCATAGGGGCCAACTAGCCCACCAGGAACCTCCAATATGCGCCAGGGGCTGCGTTGCAGAGACGTGTAGAGAGGCCACACCCCTTTTACACCTCTCTGCAACGCAGCTCTGTGGCGCTTTCTGGATGTACCTGTTGGGCTAGTTGGCCCCCAGGGACCCTCAGGATTGAAGGGGATTTAATTCCCCATCTTAAAACGCGCCACGGGGCCTGTTTGCACACATGTCACCTGAAGCCCCGCCCCTCCCTTCACCACTGTGCAAATGCGCCCGTGGCACGTTTTAAGTTGGGGGATTAAGTCCCTTGAATCCTGAGGGTCCCCGGAGTCCAACTAGCCCACCATATACCTCCAAAGCGCCACAGAGCTGCGTTGCAGAGAGGTGTAAAAGGGGTGTGGCCTCTCTACACGTCTCTGCAACGCAGCCCCCTGGCGCATATTGGAGGTTCCTGGTGGGCTAGTTGGCCCCCAGGGACCCCCAGTATTCAAGGTGAATTCGTTCCTCTCTGCAAACGCGCCAGGGGGCGCGTTTGCAGAGTGGTGAAGGAAGGGGCGGGGCCTGCGGGCCCGATCGTTTAAAAAAAAAAAAAAAAATGTGTCTCCTGAAGGGGGCTGTGTGGCCCCCTTCCTTTTTCCTGTTTTTATGCCCTGGGGACCCCATCCCCCAGGGCCTTACCCCTTTTTTTTAATTTTTAATTAAAAAAAACGGGAAGGGGGCCGCGTGGCCCCCCTTCCCTGGGCCTGTATTGGCCCCGGGGACCCCATCCCCCGGGGCATGGCCTTTTAATTTTTATTCTTTGGAGGGGGCTGCGTGGCCCCCTCCTCTGGCCATTTAAGGCCCCGGGACCCCATCCCCGGGGCCGGCCTTTCCATTTTTTTTAATTTTTAAAATTTTTCATATTTGGGGAGGGGGCCGCGTGGCCCCCTCCCGGGCCACTACTTGCCCCGGGGACCCCATCCCCCGGGCTGGCCCTCTCCGTTGGGGACTGTGGGGGTCCCCAATCCCCCACAGTCCCGCCGGCTCCCCACGTCCCTTGGGAGCCGGCATTGCTGTCCCACATGGGGAGCAGCTGACATGCTGCTCCCCATGTGGAAAGCAATCGCTTTGAATATTGGAAGAGAGAGCAGGTTTCCCTGCTCTCTCTTCCAATATCCAAAGCAGTTTGCTATGGCAGGACCGGAGCCGCGAGGCTCCCGTCCTGCCATAGCAAACTACAGTGTCCCGGGGGTAGGCACCCGGGACACTGCAGGAGCCGGCCCTGGGGGGTGGTGGTCCCCAGGGCCATCAAGGGCTTCCAGGAGGGGGCCGCGCGGCCCCCTCCCATTCAGTACACAGCCCCGGGGAGGTGGTGGTCCCTCGGGCTTCGGGGTCCAAAACGGACCCCCATTTTAATTTGTTAGTGCCCCGGGAGGTGGCGGTCTCGGGGCGTGTGGGGGCTGGAGCCCCCCACACAGGTTATTAAATTAATTAAAAAAAGCCCCGGGGAGGTGGTGGTCCTCGGGCTGCGGGAGGGCTCAGAGCCCTCCCGCACCATTTTTTAAAAAGCCCCGGGGGTGGCGGTCCTCGGGCTTGGGGGCCCTTTGAGGCCCCCACACATTAAATTATCCCCCCACCATGCCCCCGGGACTTGGGCCACCCGGGGCCACTAACATCGAAGCGCGGAGACCGCGCTCGATTTTTTCTGGCAGGATTCGCGCACCCTGAGCGCATCCTGCCGATTTTTTTTTTAAATAAATGCTTTTTGCCCAGGGGTCCTTGTGGGACCCCTGAGCAGGCCTAGGGGTTAGGGTGTTTCTACCCTGCCCCCTTTGTGCGTTTTGCGCACTTGTTTCTTTTTTTTCTCGGCGGGATACGCGCACCCTAAGCGCATCCCGCCGATTTAAAAAAAAAAAAATCTTTTTCTGCCCAGGGGTCCTTGTGGGACCCCTGAGCACACCTAGGGGGTTAGGGTGTTTCTACCCTGCCCCCTTTTGCGCTTACGCACTTGTTTCTGTCCCTCGGTTCTACCGAGGACAAATGGCTGCCAACACTTCCTGAATCGGAATGTTGACAGCCAGCTGACAGCCAATTAGCATGCAGCTCGTGATCGGGACGGTGCGCGCAGGGTGCGCTGAGGGTACGCGTATCCGACGCGCCCATAGATATATATGTACTTTTACTTTTGATTTTCTCAGGAACTACTGAACGGATTTACACCATTTAAGCAAAAGGCACCAGTCTGAACCAAGGGCTACCTCTTTGCCAAATTTGGTGTAATTCCGTTCAGCAGTTCGGGCTGTAGCTGCGACTAAAGGTTCCTATGGAAAAATGAATGGGGAAAACGCGTTTTGGGACCCCCTTTTTCTCGGCCCCCGCTTCACGTATCACCCCGAGACTTTCAGGGTAGGAGCGGAGCGGAGCGCCCAACAAGTTGGAAACTTTCACGAAGATTCGTCAACCGGCGCCAACGTTATTTCAAATAGAATGTCGCGGATTTCCTATGGATAATAGGTTGTAACTATAACTATCTACTGGCGACCGCCAGTAGATATATATATATATATATATATATATATATATATATATATATATCAAGTTCCTCGTCTCACACACACGTCCCTTGACTCGGGAAGAAGACGATGCGGACCCAATTTGCTGGTGCTATATTTTTATTTTGTTGTATGCCCTGCACCAGAATATAATAATATATAATATATAATAAAATAATAAATATTAAATATGTTAAATAATAAAATTAATATAAAAAAATAAAGTAGATTTAATATAAATTTAAAAAATATAATAAACTTAATTTTAAAAAGTTAAACACATACATAATAATTCATATATATTTACTGTAAAACAATTATTCAACTATTTATTTTATTTTATAATTTTAAAATTATATAAAAATGTACAAATATATATATATATATATATATATATATATGTGTGTATGTGTGTGTACCAATAACTAAAAATCTAATTAAAAAAACATTCTATTATAAAATAAAACATTAAACTATATAAAAATATTCAAACTTAAATTTCCCACTCCGGTGAGTGCTACAGTAGGGAAAGTGTTGGATAGTGGAGGGGTAAAAATTACTATTCCCACCCCAGTGAGTGTAACAGTAGGGAAAGTGTTGGACAGCGGAGGGGTAAAAATTACTATTCCCACTCCAGTGAGTGCAACAGTAGAGAAAGTGTTGGATAGCGGAGGGGTAGAAATTACTATTCCCACTCCAGTCAGTGTAACAGTAGGGAAAGTGTTGGATAGCGGAGGGGTAAAAATGACTATTCCCACTCCAGTGAGTGCAACAGTAGGGAAAGTGTTGGATAGCGGAGGGGTAAAAATTACTATTCCCACTCCAGTGAGTGTAACAGTATGGAAAGTGTTGGACTGCAGAGGAGTAACAATTAATATTCTCACTCCAGTCAGTTCAAAATTAAAAACAAACTAAGGGGTCCATTACGATGTCGGGCGGAAGCACGACCGCCGTGCTGACGGAGGCAAAAACCGCAAACTACCGTCCGCCAGCAAAGGGCCACACGCCCGCCAAATTAGGATGTGATTAGTCAGGCAAACACCGCCCGCAAGCCTGCGGCGCCGCCCGCCATCAAAGTGCGCCAGTCTATGTAGCGGCGCGAGCCAATGGAGACACACCGTCCGACGAAATTACGTACCGCCCGGCGTACAAATTACGATGCCACAACCAAACAGCCCCACCGGCTAAGAGACACCGCACGAGATACCAAGGCAGAGACTCGACTTCACCTGACGGAGACTAAAAAGGCGGACCACCCAGGGATGAATCCTGCACTCCAGGCCATCCCCTTGCTCTACCTGATGCACCACCTAGGAGTGAACGCACCACGATGACGCAGGTAGGCAGACACACAAGGGTACGAAAACAATGCACACAGTGCAAGTGCGGGAAAACTGTACATGGCCTCCCCAGATACCCCTGTGTGGACAGGACACATCCACCACTGTACCCACACATGTCCCACCTGTCAAAAATAAACAACTCGCAACATCCTGGGCACCCACGACCCGGCCCCAGGAAGTGACGTCCCCGTCACGGCACCGCAGCGTAGCGGCGATGACGCAGGTACACATGCGCACAACACAGTGGCCAATGACTGCGCCAGAATTTGGCTGCACACAAACACCACAGGGCCACAACTACACACCCCACACACCAGCCCCACCCTGAAGGCACATGTCACGTGGCCTTCCTGCATCAGTCATGTCCACAACCGACAACTCACAGTTCTCAACTTGACGTCACACAAGTGTCCCGAACAGGGGAGTAATGTGAATGCGAAATAGGACACACCCTTGTATGTAAAACATGGATAATCACACGGCGGATACCACATAACAGCGCAGAATATCAACAATGTCCGGAAAAGGCACGCCAGTCTCAACAAGAAATACCAAAACCATCCTGCTCGCAACAACAACACATGCAATGTACAAAATAGAAAAACCCTGCTGCTTGAGAACAGGTGTGCACAATCACAACACCCACACAGAAGCCGAAATGTACAGCGGAAACGCAGTGTCCCGCCCACACACGGGAGAGCAGATAGCACTGAATGGCCTTCCATTCCTGCTCCGAAATAACATTGCTACAAATTATGCTGGAGAATGGAGCCATTGTACCAACAAGAAGCAAAACATAGCCATGCAGAGGAAAACATCCACTGGCAGATAGCGCACAACATGAAAGATAGATAACACCACAAAATGCAATAATACCACTCCTCCATGTGGACCAAATGAAAGTAATGTGGAAAGAGTCACACACCACTGGCCTTGACTATTCATAGAAGCATGTGGGATGAGGGACTGTGTCCTCCGCCCAAGCTATACCACAAGTCCATCCGCCTTACATCCATTCCAGAATTCCCAGCATCGACGGAGACTGCACTCTGCTGACTGCTCAGGCAGACGGAGTACGCCATCACATCACCCTGTAGCAAAATGGCTGTTGCACCACTGACCCTCAATTACGCCGGACAGATCAAGCTGTACAGTGACAGCATGCTACACATAGTGGGCTGCTCAAATCTGGCAATGCTGAATGTAAGTTACCGAGTAACTTACCGCATTGCAATGTTCAGCTGTGTCATCCCCGTATTCTACTGTCGGAGGTGTCCGTTCCACTGGCCTGTGGATTTATGTCTCTCCAACCCGGCATGTCCAAAGGCGGACTTGGTACACTTGTTTGCACCCCTGGACGAACACGACAGGATCTGTTCAGTGTATGGGGGCATGGCGTTTGTGGCTGCAATCGGGGACACGCTGCAATGGGACCAGTGTGCCTCCACAGAACGCCTCCTGGATCACAGTTTCATCGAATGTCATCCAACATGTCCCATCAGGATTCTACAAGGGACAACTTACGACGAACACCTTGCCACCCACCACCCGCTTCATTGGATGACATCCATGTTCACCATCAATGGGATGGATACCCTGCTGGAAGGTGTCGCATACACGTCAACTTGTCAATTCATGGGTCCTCGACTCAACATCCACAATTGAACATAGATGTACAACACCGTACCCATGCTTGGCTTTCGCACGGAGTGTGCAGGTAGCTCTACAAGAACTATACCATATAATCTGCAACTAACACCTTACCATCAACTCCACTGCCATGACAACTGACATTTCCGGGACATGCACCCTGTTCCCCACCATATCCCGTGTCTCTGCATGAACAGGGGGAGGCAGAGGTATGGGACTTGTGTACAGTAACCACATGGGCAATACAGCACGAACAACTATGCCATAATATGTATCCTGCGCACCTGGACACATGCACCTGTCAGTGCACACACATCTGTCTGCTGTAGTACGTGCGAACTGTCACCTCACCTTTGTCTGTACTTCCGTGCCAGGACTTTTGCATGGACAACTACTGCAACCCCCTACAACATGGCCCCAGTAACAGTGTCATGTTCAGTATCCCCCACATTGCAACAACTGGTGAGACGCTGCTGCATGCAGGTGCTTAATAAACAATGGGGTGACCCTGTGTCCCTCAGAACCTGGGTATAGGTTTATAAAAGTGCAATGGTTCTGTCGGGTACAACCACAATATTTCTTATAATTACAATTCAATTTACAAGGACAAATTATTTCCTACACAGATTAAATGTGAAAACATGTAGGATGGAACACACAATAAGGACAAAGTAATCGAGTTTTTTAGAGGGTAATACGATATTTTATATAAATTACATCATTTATATTTACCCACATATAAAGATTTATGTTGCATATACAGCTGCCAACAATGTGAAGATTAAGGTGAGTTGTGAACAAGTGACATAGTGTGATAGGTGACACAATAAGTGCGTGATATGTACAAAGTGGTTAAAATATATACATAGTTAGAACAGGCCAGAATAAATACAATGACCCTGCTGCTCTGTACAATTTCAGTGTTTTTAGAGCGGGCCTTGAACTGGACCAAAAGGTATCGTCGACGTTTCAACCCTATATGCGCGATTTTAAATCATCACGGCGGGTCTTCATCAGGCCTGGAGTGGGGAAGGAATGGCAGCCTAACGAAAAACCAGAGAAATTCCTGGAAAGACTCAAGTCAGGGATGATCAAGGGCCCATCTGGTGATCATCTATATAGATCCTGTTATGCGTCCTGCACGAATTCGAAGGACGGGGGATAGTGATCATTAACGTCTTTTAGAGTTTCATGTGGGATTCAAATCCGAAGCTTCAAGCAGAGGGGCAGTGGAGACTCCTGCCATGCAGGTGGGCACATGCCCTGATGTCACCTCTGACGCAGGTGTGTCGGAGTCACTATTGTATTAAACCGGTACCATGGAACTGAGATGAACTGTCCCTATGAAGCCAAGCTGTCTGGTAGGCTGAATGAATAATGTCTGTGTCAAAGCCCAGAGACCATCAGTAATCAGCAAATGTACTGTAGCATAGAAAGTGCAAGGCAGCTGTAACCCTGAAGCCTCCATTCCACAGTCAAAAACTAATTACATCTACCTGTACCCCCTTGTGTAATCCTCCACATGCATTTTGCTGCCAGTAGTGCCCACTATTCTGCATCACAGAGGAAGTAAGTCCAAATACATGCCTCGAAGCAAATATGTGACTCTGTTGAATAATTTCAAGAAGACAAGTACGAATGAAAGAGGATGAGAGTGTGTGAAGTACACGAGAGCCGTGAGATGACCATGTAGTCCCGTGACATTGGATGTCAATGCATATGAGTTGCCGCCACAGTGGACCTAGTGAAATACTACAGGTCGTGGGCCTTTGATTGTCAGACTCTGACGTGGCACAACAGATCATCACATGAACACTGACAGGCTGGTCACTTCAAAGCACAGTCCTACATATGTGTATAATTACCTTCACAGTCTGACATCCCACTCATCAAGCAAAAGTAGGAGCCACGCAACAAGCATGCTACAGCAATGCATGTCAAAACACACACAGGAAATCAGTGTGGGTGGGCAGGTCCGCACAGTGAGTACGAACAGCTGAAAATCACATACATGCTTAATTAAAACAGGCACAATCTTGACAGTCACACACCCTGCAGACCCACAATGGCCAAAACATATTAAGTAGGAGCCATCCAGAACTGCAAGGACACACCCACACACTGCACACTGTGCAACATACAATACACACATGCGCTCACATTCACAGACCTGAACACGGATACAAACACCCACCATGCCCCTGGGTAACACATGTGTGTAATCAACATTGCCAGAGTGCACACACACACACCAACACCACCCCAAAGTCACACACTTCACACCACACATACCTACACTTCCCAAATGCACACTTTGAAAGTAACCCATGTGCCCAGGCTCAATGTCCATCACAAGATCAACATACACCTACACTGCTGGCCACCCAGAAAGTAAGCTCACACATACCCACACACTATGCACATGCTACCTGTCATCCTGTGGCCAGCCTCACACCCCGTGCTTTGCCTGCACGCAAACATGACACGTAGACATATACCATGGAATTCAAGCAAATACATGCAGACAATCCATGTCACTAAAAAACTTCTTCATCACACACAAGTGGCAGAGTCTGAAAGAAGTGAAGTCCCAGCCATGTGTAAAACACATTGGAATGTGACACCAGACATTGCAATTGTTGAGGTACCATTCAAGGCATGTGCCTCACTTAACTATGCACACACAGTAACAACTGCAATCAGCAACTACACAGACACAACTGACTACAGGAACAACAGCATCCAGTCACAGATCACATAGACAGGCGGCAAAAGTGTTCAACACCAGGGACAGTGGCCAGTCCGATGTGCAGAGTAGTGACACAAAAAGCTGCGTATGCAATGTGTGTGAGTGTACCCTGACATGGCCACCAACACTGCCATGGCAGGCACAATGGCCATCACAGCCACCACTGTGTCACAGGTAGATGTGTGTGTGTCCCTACCATTCATACAGGATGGCCCGTTCAACTCGGTGCTGGCTATGTGCTACGGGACAGTTGGAGGTCCGCCCCTGAGAGAGAAGCACAACTGTGGAAGACACACATGTATCATATGAAGCGGGAGTTCCGCTTGGGCCAGGTGGGTGGGTGGCACGGGTAGGTGCACACATGCATTGTTGAAACAGACTGTGTGGGGAGGATTCCGGAGGGCTATATTTCCACTGTGTTGGGTATTTGGAAAGCACACCTGTCTGGAGATGAATGTGAACTCGTGTGGGCACAACAGGCGGGCACACGATCAATGCTGCATCAGGCGTAGATGTTAGCCCTCCCTCTGGGGACTTGCTGGATACTGCTGTGCATCTGCCAGGCACTCACATCCCCTGTCCACCATGTGTACCCCCTACATTGTCCGCATGCACAGGCTACCCAGGGCACGGGATGGCAGTGGAGCTTGGTGTGTGGGAGCTCATGGCGCCCTTCTCCTGGTCACATCTCGCAGGCAACACATTCTCAGTGAGCAGCAGGGCACAACTCCTAAATATGTAGTGGGTGGACGCAGACGTCACGACAGGAAGTGACGTCACGAAAGGTGGCTTGCACCGTCAGACATTCTGCCTCCCTTCGCCCACCACTTACATGCGATTGCAAGAGAGAAGCCAGCGCGTGCACAAGCAGCAGAGGGGCCAAAGAGTGAATGTGTGTGTCTATTAGCACCAGTCCCCTGGCTCGTGGTAAAATCAGTGGTGGGACGCCGTCCACCCGCGTGGTACCCTGACTCGAGACCTGGTGTGCAGGCAAAGTGTTCCATTGGCTTTGCGAAATGTGTGAGATGCATGACACCCGTTGGTGGGGGATGGCTCGGAGGCCCGACACCCTGAGGCCCATGTCCCACCACATGGGTCCCTTGTCAATGGCAGCGGTTGTAATGACTATGCGCGCAGCGGTGAGTCAACCCTATGTGTGGGATTGTGTTTGCGGCCTGGCCCGCTAGGACAGACACAGCCCCTGTGTGTTGCATGTGGTGTATCCGGACTCCGGAGGCTGACATGCATTGGCACTGTTGTCCAGGTATCGAGTCGGGGTACCACGCGGGTGGACGGCGTCCCACCACTCATGTTACCGCGAGACAGATGATTGGGGCAAATGGACCCACACATTCACTCTTTGGCCTCTCTGGGGCGAGATCGGAGCTGCTTGTGCACGCGCTGGCTTCTACGATGCAATCGCATATAAGGGGTGAGCGAGGGGAGGCAATGAGTCAGACGGTGCAAGCCACCTTCCGTGATGTCACTTCCTGTCATGACGTCAGCGTCCCCCCACCCCTTATTTAAGGACTCGTGCCCTGCTGTTGTCAGATGTGCCACTGCCCAGGGTGGTGGAGAAAGGGTCAGGAATGTCAGCCTGATATTGGCCCAGTTGAAGGACCACCTTGACTGGGGGGGACAACCATTGGACAGTCTGTCGTAGCCCACCCACGCGTACATGTGGGCCCTCCATGTACTGTGTCACAAGCGGCAAAGTGATGTCATGGGCAATGGCGTTATTGAGGAGAGCTGTCTGCCCCACGCAGAGATGGCGCATGAGCTCAACAGACCCAGCACTGAGGGCAGCAGGGCTCACATGTGCAGGGGCAGCTGTGCCTGGTGTGAAGGAAACTCTACCCTTCATCCCTGTGCCGACACGTGTTGCACCTGTGGAAGTAGATGGGAGGGCGGCCATTGGCCTCCGCGTGTCTGAAGAGGAGCCAGAGTCCACGTCCCCTGTGGTAGCAAACATGGATGCATCACCTCGGTCCTCAGATGACTCAGAAATTGCCGTCTCGCCCTGTAATTCATCCAGCACACATCTGGCCCCTCCGAGGCGCTGGTCACATCTGACACACTCAGCACCTTTGCAGAGGCTACACCCGATGCCACACCACTGCTGATCGTCCCCTGTCCCTCAGCACCCACGGGAGATGGCACATGGAGAGAGAGAGGTGGCCTCACTCATCTGGCATCAATTAAACAGACATGTGCAAGGGAAGCAGCACAGAACATCCACCAATCCACATGTTGCACGATACCTGGGCAATTGCATACAGCCACCACATTCAACACGTAATGGCTGGCGTACAGTAACTGAACCCGCTAATAAGTGGCACATGTGTTGTGCACATAGCACCACACCCGGCCTGTGTCACCGTGCGACCATAGTCCCAAATCGCGGTGTGCACACCCACTGTCCTGATGGGGCAAGGATGACCACTACGTAATTAGGCCAAAGACATACCTGCATGGAGCAGAATGGGACACCACTCACACAGACTGCAACATGAGGGGCCACAATGGCCATGAGCCCATGCCATCCACCTGTCGTTGACACGAGCATAACTGCTGTTGCACAGTGTGCCGGATGTGTAAGCAACAGAGATATGAGCTGGGGCTTCGCAAACATATGACCGAACGATATCAGAGTAGGCACAGTGCCTCAAACATACATGTGAATTGCCAATCCAGCCCACTACAGGTTGTTCCTGAGGGCTACGACTCTGAGTGCATTGAGAATGCAGACTGCTCAAATTACATCTTGACCCTCAGGAATCGCATATGCATGTCAGGTGCACACAGCACAGAGTACACTTACAACCCACTGCATACACAACATACATCGCATCACCCAGATTATGGTTAGGCTGTGGACACATGCTGTCTCTCACCGCAGAAGACACCATCCCACATTACTGTACACTTGCTTGCTGCTGATGCCCCTACAAACATGCATCCGGCACAGGCTGTGTGACTGTCAAGATGCAGACCATTACTGGTGAAATGCAGCGCCGTGCTGACCTGACAATACGAGGGGGCATCCCCCGATCCGTTCTCGCCACGTAGTAGCTCATCCGGCAGATGACGTCACACCCTTTGTGGAATTGGCTGCACTGTCGGTCACACATACACAGAGGCATCAACTTGGATGCAATGGCTCATCACAAGCCCTTGGGCTGGAGGACTTCAAACTGCAGGGATGGTACACAAGAGCCTTGGAATGTCACTCATGCACTTCTCAACATCACCCACATCCACCAATCACAGTGGCATGCTGCTGACCCATCCCAAATACTCAGAGACGTGCAACAGAGCCAGGAATTAATCGGACATGGCCCAACAGCATGTGTACACCACACGTGAATGCATGCTGCTGGGAGTGTGTACACAGTACCTGTCCATCCCATTCACATGCAGGTTGCCAGCACATTGAGCAATGTATAGTCTGCCCACATCTACTGTCCATTGTCAGGTGGACCAACAAATAGATCACAAGGCAACACATCTTTGTGGGTGGACTCACTGTGTCCAACACTGCGCAGCCCTCAACGTACTCGCCCTGTGAATGGCTCACCACGCAATGGAGGTCACATTCAGTGCCACTATCTCTCACACACATCCCTATCACAAGGCATGGTGTGTCCAATCGACAGGGCTGAGTCTGTGCATTTCAGGAGAGACCTGAACAAAAGACACATGTGACCCACTGTACAGTCAGTCTTGTCTCCTTCTAGGATTGTGCGGTCAATGTGCAGCCCAGGTCTGCTGCCACTGAGAAGGCCAGCAGGGACCCAGCCAGCCAGTCACACAAGCAATGACTGCCCTGACTCCTGCATTGCCAAGTGGCTGCGTGACTGGATGTCTGACATGGAAATGCCATGTACCACCACTCATGAGGGACATGCATGGGAAAGCGCCATAGAGCCTACATACCCCTTACACCTGTAGTTAGCATGTTAAGCAGTGCATGTTGGAACCCCACAGGCTCAGAATCATAGTGCTGCGGATCTACGACGTGTGTGTCCCCCACATGCACTCCCACACACACTGTAGTTGTCTTACACACACAAGTTTTGCTATGAATAGCCTTGGGCAGTGTGCGTGGAGCTCGGAATCCATGATCTGCAGCTCCTCGCTGGTGAGTGGACCTGGACATATCTTCAGAGTCGTCGACATGTAGGTGGACATGTGGAAGCAGCGGCAGGTGTTGTTGAGGGATGCCAGGCAGCAGTCCCTGTAAGCTGTGGTAATGCCTGTCTCCCTCCCACACTCATATGGCCCCCTGGGGCTGTTCCAGTGGGTCCATGCTGCTGCAATTAGTGTACCATGTCTGCCTGCTTCAAATGCACACAATGGCCTGCACCAAGCTGTCCCGGTACGCTTACCTCTATCGTCGAACACGCAGGATGCAGTCGCGAGGGCCATTGGAGTTGGACTCAAGGGCCTGGTCCATGGCGGGTACAGTCCGCTGGTGCCATGTGGAATCCACAGCTGAAGGTGCGCCATGCATTTGCAGGTGTGGCCATGATTTGTGTGTGGGAGCATGTCCACACTGGACAGGGCCACTTCATGCTGTGTGCATTGGCATTGACGGCCAGTGCCCAGCCTCCACATGTCTGTTGGCACATCATCATGTACACATTAGCATGGGTGCATGGGATGTGCATATGCACACACATGCCATATTTCTCAATGTACATCTCCCACTTGGCACGTGCAACGTTACGTGTCACTTGTGATGTGTGTTTGCATTCACACAGCTGTGTTGTCATGGAGTTGTCAATGTGTACACCTGTCAATGTGTGTTGGAGGTGTGATACGTACAGTGCTGGACATTGGGTGGGCTAGGGACATCATTGACTGTCTCATATCCCATTGTGCAACAGGACCCACTTGTTTTGGCCGCTCAGCCTGTGTACATTGTGTTGTTGGTGTGTGCCATACTCACCCGGCCTCGGAAGCTGTGTCTGGCCCAGCAGCTAGGTATATTGCCGTGGTGTTGTCGCCTCCCACCTATGCAGTCTGAAACCATCATGATGCCTTTCAAGCTATTAGGGCCTAAATCCCCATGTGCATGCTCATGTCAATGGTATGTGTCAGTTACCATTGCTATTGGTAAGGGGACCTGTGTAAGAGTATTGTGGCTGTGCTGTCCCTACTTGTCAGCTGTTCTGTGATTCTATAGCTTTGCCAGTTATTTTTGGTATGTGTATATGCCATGTGGTGTGTTGCATTGACATGTGTCCACTTCCATCTGTCCTAGGAGGAGACCAAACATACATCGCCCCTACCAATTGCTGTCAGACATGGAGGATGTGGAGGTCATCCATAAATTCCAGCTGGACCGACCCACCCTGCATCGCCTATGTGCCATGTTGGTATCCCACCTTCGTCCTCGCAGGGTGTATCCAACAGCATTCACCCCCACGGCTAAGGTGATGGCTGCACTGCATTTTTTCGCTACCGGATCTTTCCAACACACGGTAGGCAGTGGAGCTGGAATGTCCCAACCCATGTTCAGCATGGTGCTACGGGATGTCCTGTCAGCCATGATGCTGTACAGGAACCGGTACATCAGATTCCCCAGGGCTCGTGATTTGGCGGCAGTGAAGGGGGCTTTCTATGCACTTGGACGCATCCCCCACGTTGTTGGTGCAATTGATTGCACACATGTTGGCCTTGTTGCACCACAGGCCATGGAGCACATCTTTCGTAACCGGAAACATTTCCACTCCCTGAATGTGCAAGTGGAGTGCCTGGCGGGCATGATCATCACGCACGTGTGTGCGAAGTTTCCCGGTTCCACCCATGACTCGCACATCATGCGCCACAGCATCCTCCCACGACTGGTGTCCAATCTTCAACCGGACCGTGCCTGGATTGTTGGTGAGTATGCATACTCGTGTAGCGTGCTGGGTGTGACATGCTGTCTTGTGTCCTGTTGGAATTGCAAGGATTCTCTGTGTTTCTCACACCCAGGTGATTCTGCATATCCTAACGGGCCTTGGCTGCTGAGCCCACTCCGTAATCCCAGGACACCAGCTGATGTCAGATACAATGAGGCACATGGGAGGACCAGACGTGTGGTGGAGCGTACTTTTGGACTCCTGAAGTCCAGATTCAGGTGCCTGGACCGCACCAGGGGTGCACTGGCATACTCCCCACAGAAGGTGTGCCAGATAGTTGTGGCATGCTGCATGCTGCACAACCTCGCTATTCACAGGCAGATCCCCCTGATAGTGGATGACGGTGATCAGCCAGGACCCCCGCCTGCAGACCAGGCCGTGTCCAGTGACGAGGACAGTGGAGAGGAGGAAGCAGTGAATGAGCGTCAGCAGCTCATCGCCCGCTACTTCACTTGACGGTGAGTGACCATGTACGTCGGCTGATGTTGCTGTAGTTGTGTAGGTGTATGTGTGCATTGTCACGGCGGCCTATTGTTCGCTGAGTGCTGTGTGGCAATGGTCCATGTCCAAGGTAGTATGCCACTGACAGTGGCTGTGGCATTGTGCCCTGTTGCTCTGTGAGATGTGTGTACATTGCTTGAACTTGATGACAAGTACTGTGTGATGAGTGTGTGACACACACATTTAATGGACTCTTGTTCTGTTTTTCACCCCTAGGTCCCTCCAGCCTCTCCTGGCCTATCGACATACCACACTCCTGATGCATTACTGATCATGGTGACGGTTGCACATCATTGATTAAACACAGAGCACATACAACAGAATGTGATCCAGGTGTAATTTATTTTGTACAGTGACATATGATTGTGAGCAAGGTGATGACAAAAGTGGTGCATGCTGGAACAATGAGTTGACGGACATGTCCGCGTGATGGCCAAGGTGTACCCATGTTGTTCTGGGTCCACAGTCCGACAGACACATGCCATTCACATGGCAGTGTGGGGTAGGATAGTAGTCCAAGTGAATGCAGTAAATGTCCCCCGTGGCTGGCTGTCTCACTGGCGTTTGGAGCGTGCAAAGTCATCTCTGGACACCTGTTTCCTCTTCGGACGCCCCTTCCACGTTTGAGAGGGGGTGGTTGTGTTTGTGGGCTGCTGGTGGTGGCTGACGATTGCCCACTCGCTGTGGACGCAGGGGAACTGGATGTTGCACGGACTTGCGCCCCAGCAGGTGGTGTCGGAGGTGGTGTGGTTGGCCTTGATTGGGCCCTCACAGCCACCACTAGCTGGCCCATGAGGTCGATAAGTTTGCCCATACGAGTCACGAATTGGCCCATATGGGCGTCCATGGACCTCAACACCCCAAGGACTTCCCGCGTATCGGAAGCTGACCGGGCCCATTGTCCCTGGGCCTCTTCATAGGCCCCAAGGACTCTTGCGATTTGCGGCAGGGCTTGGCTCCCAGGCTCTGATGGTGTTGACCTGTCCCTGCTCCTCCCACCTGAACTGCTGCCACCGACCTGCCCACTGGCCACGGTGGTCACCCGGGGCCTCGTTGTGGCTCCCAGGGTCGGTGTCGACGTGCGTACGAGCCCTTGCGCAGGCTGAGTGGTCAGGGAGGCCCTGGTGGTGGTGGTTGCAGCGGTGGTGGTGGTTGCCGCAATGACCGTGGCAGCAGGGGCCTGGGACTGGTCACCGGCCCTGGGAGGTGGGTTGGTGGGTGGGAGGGGTCCTGGGGAGCGGTTGGGCCCTGCTTCTCCAGATGTGCCTGTCCGGAGTCCTCGTCCGAGGAGGTGTCCAGGTCTTCCACATCCGTGAGTCCGGGTGGAGGGCTTGTGGACTGGCTGTGGTGACTGCTGTCTCCCTCTCCAGCATCATGCTGTTCGTCACCTGTGGATCGGAGACGAAAGGTTATTGTGTTGCACCTTGCAAGGTTTGTGTTAGATGACTGTTATTCACAGTTGGTGCACAGTTGTGCACTGATTTCCCAGATGCGTGTGTATGGCTCTACAATGTGTGTGCGTGATCAAGGCAATATAATGGTGTGATGGGTGCACATGGCATGGGACGGATTTGGATAGCCAATCGGTGTGTGTTGCAGTACCCCTACATTTTGTGCCTTTGGTGGACACGGGGTACAGCCCCCTCAACACATTTGAGGTGCAATATGGTTTTGGGGTTTCGAATGGAACGCTTAGGAACGCAGTTGGCAAAAGGGGCACAGCCCCCTCAACGCTTTTGATGTGAAATATGGTTTTGGGGTACATACTGTGGCATAAGGGTGCAGGAGGGGACATGTGTTCTGGCCACACGACACTGCAGAGACAAAGGTGTGTGTTTGTCTGACGTACCAAGCATATCTGCTCACTGTTATCATTTAGGGACATTACACTGCAAGCATTGTAGTAGGTGGGTGATGGTTGTGTGCCACACGATGTATTGCAGATGGGACAATTCCTTTGTGTGTGTGCTACCCTCAGCCATGTGCAGCAATGCAGTGCTCTTGGTGTGTTGACTATATTAGGTATGTTGTAAATCACAGTGTGACGTGCACTTCAGACACTACAGACACATTATTGGTCATCGGCAGGAATCTTTGCCGTACTACTGTATATGGGGCAACTGATTAGATGATATACCTTTCATGACACTGGGGCTGTGAAGATGTGATGGATGAGACATTGAATGTGCATTGTGTAGCTGTGTGGTTCATGGGTCCAGTGGTGTATGTGACATTACTGTGGTTCCACTCAGTTACATTGTGACGAGATGGACTTACATGGGTGATGTTGTACGATGTCAACGGAACAAGCAGACACGACTACATGGACAATACTTCGATGGTGTTGCTGATGTGTGTGATGACTGGCACAGTGCACGGCATGTGGGTCAGTACTCCAGTGAGACTTGTGCATGCAGACGTGACTCCTTCCGTGTTGGTGTATTTGTGATGGCTCATGTGGGATTTGACTCTGTAATTCATGTCCGTGTGCACATTAGTCACATGATTATGGCAGGGAGCAGTACTACCTGTTCCTCTGCTACGTGACATGTCCCAAATGTTAGTCGTAGTACAGTCCTCATGCCTACAGACACCCCGCCCTGTACAGTAGTCTACCTACTTGTTGGTTTGTAGGGAGCAATGCAATGGCTGTCACATGGTTATGAGAGGGAGGGGTGCTCCATCTTGCTGGTCTGTGGGAGTGGGGGCCGTGTTGTGAGTTGTGGTGGAGGCTTACCATCCACAGACACCCCTCCATGTAGGGAAACATATCTACCTGTCGGGTGAAGGTGTGCACTGCAATGGCTGTCACATGGGTGTGGGGAGTGCTCCATCTTGCTGCGCTGTAGGACTAGGGGCCTGGTGGTGGTTGTATTTCTGCAGACCCCCCTCCGATACTCGGAGTTTGTGGTAAGGGTACTTACCTGTTACTTGTTGGTTAGTGCAGCTATGGCTGACACATGGGTGTGGGTGTGGGGAGTGCTCCTTCCGGCACATCTGGGGTACAGAGGGACCTGGTGGGAGTTGTGGTGCTGGCTGACTGTACACATGCCCCCATGGTTTAGTTTGTTGGTACCTTTGGGCTGAGTGTGTGGGAGTGTCTGTTGCATGTGTGAGAGATGTCTTGTGTATTGTGTACTGGACATGGGGGTGTTTGGCCCTCGGTGCTAATGCATTCTGGTAGTGCATGACAGTACATAGCGGTGTGCTGGTATACATTTGTTTGTACTTACCAGCCTCCACTCCCCCTGGTATTCCGGTGAGACTCTCCGGATGCAGAATGCCTCGCACCTTCTCCTCCCACGCCTTGAAGGTCTTGAATAGCGCGGGATTTCCGCCGCCAGTCGTGGCAGCCAGCTCACGGTTCTTGGCCTCCTTCTTCCTGACCACGCTTTTCAGGTCGTGCCACCTCTTTGTGATTTCGCCCCAGTTGCGTGGCACGTTCCCAACTGCATTCAACCGGTCCACTATCCTTCTCCACATCCTGTTTCTGGTGGCTACTGGTGTCTGTTGGACCTGGTTCCCATAGATTTGTGGGTGCACCTTGATGATCTCATCGACCATGACCGTCAACTCAGTGGCAGTGTACTTTGGCATCCTATGGCTTGCCATGGTGTGTGGTCTGCTATTTGTTGAGCTGGTGTGGTTGTTGTGTGGTGTGTGGTGTGTGATGTGCAGGGGGTTAATGGTGCGGTTGTTTCAGTGGTGATGGTGGTGGTGGTAGTGGTGGTGATGTGTGTGATGTATGCGTGCGTGTGGTGTGCTGCTTTCCTTTGTGTCTCTCTGTGTTGTCTGATGGCGTCTTCGCTTTGTCCTCGTGCAAGGGATTGTGGTCTGTGAGGAGGCTGCTTTTGTAATAATTTATGTGGGTGTGTCATGATGGTCTGTCGTTTTCAGGTGTGTTGTGTCTGTTGTCCTGGGATTTGTAGATTTTTATTTTTGGCAGGGGGCATGTGTCATTGGGATGTGTTCTGTGTTTGTGTATTTTGGCGTGGTTTGCTGTGTGGACTTGTTGGCCATGTTGTGTGTATTTCTTTGTCCCGCAAATGGTTTCCGTGCACGGACGTGTCCGCAAGGCCTTCCGCCGTGTCAGTTCTTCGTCGCTGTTGTTAACCGTGGCGGGCAGGGTAAATGTGGATTTTCCGCGCTCATGTCGGGGAGATCATAATTTCACTGTCGTTGTCTCGGTCGTCAGGGCGGGCGGATTTGGGTTTTCGGGCGGGATTGCGTCCGTGGTGGACGGTTAATCTTCTACTCGGACATGTACGGGCGGAATTTTGTGTATTTTTACCGCCGCGGGCGGTGGTTGCTTCGCGACATCATAATTGCTTGGTCGGTATTCCCATGGTGCAGGCGGGCGGTTTTTTCAGGCTATGGTGGATGGCGGATTTTTTAACGCTGGTTATCGTAATGGTCCCCTTCATTTTTTTTTTTTCATTCTTTTTTATTGATAACATGTTACACACCTAAGACATTAATTTACAAAGCAATTAGTAGGCACCGCTCGTCAACATTAACAATAGTCACAATGACTAAATTTTAAAAACAATAAAAATATTTAAAAAACAAAATAAATTACAAAATATATAAATATGTTAAAAATTCAAATACAAATATATGTAATATTAAAAAAAAAAAAACATATTACAATGTTAAGCACATTTAATAAATACCTACAAATATTATATTAAATAAAATAAAAAATAATTTCGAAACAAATAAATATTTTTAATTAAAAATTATTTAGAAACAAAAACATTAATTATTACATAAATTTACTTTTTTTATCTCCTACCCTATAACACCAAACAATTCACAACCCACATCTAAATTGAAAAAAGTACTTCCTCAACTAACATAATTAATTACCAATTAAAGAAATATTATTAGCTAAAAAACAAATTAAAAATCATAAAAATGATTTAACTTCCAACACTTTACCCCTATAATCCCCACAACGCACAGCTAAAATTAAACTATAAAAAATGAATTAGACAATTAAAACTTCTTTTCAATTAAAAAACTAATAGTATAACAACTAATTATAAAGTAAGTAAAATTAATTTACTCCCCACACTGTACCCCTATAACAATAAAACCCACACACAAAAAAATATAAACAATTACCCTAATTAAATATAAATTAATTAATATTAATGATCAACGAATTTTTTATTAAATAAACAAAGATTACTTCCCATCTCTTACCCCTTTAAACCCCAAAACCCACACCTAAAATTAATTACACAAATTCCATATTTAATTCTCAATTAATTAATTAATATTAATTAACAACTAATTATTATTTAATTAAACATAAATTACTTCCCACCCTTTACCCCATAAACTCCACAGCCCACACCTAAAAAAATCACACAATTACCATAATTAATTATCAATTAATTAGTTAATATAAATTAACAACTAATTATTAATTAATTAAAAATAAATTACTTCCCACCCTTTACCCCATAAACACAACCCACACCTAAAAAACAATCACACAATTACCATAGCTGATTATCAATTAATTACTTAATATAAAATAATAACTAATTAATTAATTAAACATAAATTACTTCCTACCCTTTACCCCTATAAACCCCACAACCCACACCTAAAATTAATAACACAATTTCCATAATTTATTTCCAATCAATTAATTAATATAAATTAACAACGAATTATTAATTAATCCAACAAAATTACTTCCCACCCGTTACCACTATAAACCCCACAACCAATTTCAAAGTTACCATAATTAATGAGCAATTAATTCATATTAATTAAAAACCAATTAATAATTAATTACAAATAAATTACTTCCCACAATTAACGCTATAAAATCTAAACTAAATAAATAAAAAATAATTATTATTTATTATAATTAAATTACTTCCCACCCTATTCCCAAATAAACCCACAACACGCTACGGAACAAAAAATATGCAAAATGTAATTAAAATAAAATTCATAACTACTAAAAATTTAACACATATATTAAAAAACATAAACAATACTTATACAAAAAAACATACATCACATACATTTGAAATATAAACTAAAATACATAACACTAATTAAAAAATCGATATTTCAAACATCTATATTTTTGCAAACAATATTAATGACTTCTATATTTTTAAAAACGATATTTCTTACCATGAATTCAATATTCTTGACCACGATATTCTTGCTGTCGATATTTCTCAATCTCGATATTTCCAACTCGATATTTGTGTAAGTCGACATTTCCAACTCGATATTCTGTCTCAGCACCGCTGCGAGGGTTCTCCCGACACAAAGGACTGTGCATTGACGTTGCAGCCCGCATTGGAATTGCCAACTGCGAGAAGCTTTCTCGATGCAGGTCTTCGCATCACGGATCTCTCATCAATGGAAGTCTCGACGATGACACATGTTCTCGCATCGCAGCCTCGCAGCTCCTCTGAACCTGCGTATCACCTCAACTGCAAGACGCACCTCCGACACTGGACTTTGCATTGCAAGGCCTCGTCACCGGGATCCTGAGCGACAACAAAGGACATTGCATCGCAGCTCCTTGGAAGCAACACATCGCCTTAGCTTTGCATCACATCCTCGGCGCGGGACCTCACAACGCTCCGCCACTACGATCTAAAGTACTCTGTTCAGCATGCCTAACTGGGTCCCTGTCGCCGACCCGCATTCCATCGCGGTTGACATGAACTTGTGACTTCCCAGCAGTGGCGGCTCGCAGAGGGAGTGCTGCGGGCGGTTGGGCGGGGTGGGTGAGGGGCTGGGTGGGGGGGTAGTGGAGTCCGACATACGACGGGCAGGAGTAAGGTAAGTAAATAATTAAATACAACTATTTACCTTGCGCTCGCTGCATCGCCGAGTTGGCGATGCAGCGAGCGCAAGGTAAATAGTTTTATTTATTTATTTACTTACCTTACTCCTGCCTGTCGTATGTTGGACTCCACTACCCCCCCACCCAGCCCCTCCCCTGCCCCACCGCCCCGCAGCACTCCCTCTGCGAGCCGCCACTGCTTCCCGGTCTGGCTCTTTGTGATTTTTGGCACAATTTTTGCTGAAATCTTTAAACCAGCATATCTCCAGATCTACTGTTTGAAGTTTTGCCACTTTAGTCTTGTTTCATTTATTAAAAAGTGCTCTATTTTTCTAATATGGTGTGGGATCCTTTTGTGGTGTGCTTTTCAATGTGTTATTGTTATTGTTTAAAAATGTTGCACAAATACTTTATACATTGCCTCTGAATTAAGCCTGACTGCTCTGTGCCAAACTACCTGAGGGTTGAGCACAGGTTAAATCAGGGTTTGCTTGTGACTTCATCCCGACAAGGATTGTGGTTCCTGCTTGACTAGGTCCCCCGCAACAGTAACCCAACTTCTTACAGTCCCAAAGTATAAACAACTTCAAGGCTATATTTTTTACATCTTTAACTGAGAAGGGACTGCTGTTAGGAAGCATGGTTCACTGCTCAAGACTTGGGGCCCGATTCCGATCTCGTAAGGAAAGCCCTCCATACGACTCGGATCTGGAGGGCTTTCCGAGCGAGACGTGCTCCGGGAGTCCGAATGAGCGAGTACGATGCTGCCGTATGCTTACGGACTCGGCTCGCTCACACTCCCATTGAACTCTATTGGAGCCTGTGTACAGACGCATACACAGGCTCCCATAGCAAAAAAAGAGTGGGCGGGGAAAAGCGTACACCCTGTGGCGGGCACCCCATGTTGCCCGCCACACTGTGCATGCTTGGATCGTGGGGACCCATGCGCACCCCCTCCCCGTGACCGAATTGGAGGGCTCCGGGTAAAGGGGGCCCCCCGAAGTCTGAATCCGAAAGCCGTTTTGTCCGAGGCGATAAAGCTGTCCGATTCGTGCATCGTACTCGCTCCGTCAGAAAACGGCTCCATTGCGCGGCACGATTCGGCCACGAACGTGTCGGACGGACAGGTTCGGGTTTGTAAACGATTCGCACAGCGCGTACAGGATACTCACATCATACTTGCTCATTAGGAACGGGGGACGAATCGGGCGGAACTATAGGCTCCGAATCGGATTTGGTCTTTACAAATCCCGTTTGTAGGCCTTCCTTACGAGATCGGATTCGGGCCCTTGGTGTGTGTTGTATTTATATTGCAGTCTAGTCTTCCTGGAATTTGCCGATATCGAGCATTCTAAGTTATTGTCTAAAGCGGAACATTTTCCTGCTGGCCAGTTGTTTCCTGACCAGCTGGGAGGAGTCCGCTCTCATCTACTCTCCGAATTAAATAAAGAAGTTATACTTACCTACAGCGTCCAGAGAACTTCTTTACAACAGTATCTTGACAACGATCCTGGTCAGGGAAGCGTGGTTTGGAGAGGAGGTTATTCCAGAATTCAGTGGAGGTTTTCAAGCGTCCGACTCCTCTGGCCTTCGTGTCTCAGCGCAGATAAGAACGGACAGCATACGCGTTCTTGAAGGCAAGATTTGTGTTGAATTTCTCGTTCCTGGTTTTACCCCACTGATTGAACCCAGGGGCCCACAGTGACGTGTGCAATCGGCGTCACTTCCCGTCATGCCTTCACAAGTGGTTGCCATGGAGATGGCATCAAGCGACTAAGCGAGGAGCGCATGTCCCTCCCCATCTTTAGTCAGGACATTACTTTGCAGCGTGAAACGTCATACGCTTACGTCCCATGTACGATGTTTTTCGCCATCTTGGTTAATCACATTGTTGATTCTGTGTGCCAGATGCAGTCGGAACAAGAGAAGTCAGAACAAGAAGCACTCAACGTATGCTCCCTCGACTACCTACTTTCTTCCGAAGAGGCCAATGGAAAACCCATGCCTGATGAATACAAAGAGGCAATTTGCAGGTTAGAAGCTATATACACCAAAGAAGATAACCTCGTCATTAATAGATATAAATTCTCAACATCAAAAACAACACGAGTCTATAGATGAGTTCATAGCAAGGTTGAGAGAGTTGTCCATTAAATGCAAGTTTGGATTGATGACAGATGAACTTGTAAGAGATCAGTTAATTGTGCAATGCAACAATAAAAAAATACAAGAAAGACTTTGGGCAGCAAAAAATCCCTCCTTGAAGGTGGCTATTGATTTGGCTAAAGTAGTGGAACAATCTGAGGGCTGTATGAGAGAAGTAGATAAAAGGAACCATAGCCATGACGTAACTGAAGTTTCAGAGCGTGGTACATATGATGACAATGACCGCAGTGAAGACGACATGGCTGGAGTAGCTGCAGTTAAAAACAAGGGAAAGTTCTTAAACAAACCAGTTCACACCAAACAAAATCTTAGGTCTTGTAATAGGTGTGGGAGTGTTGCTCATTACTCCGATTCCAAATTTTGTTTTGCAGCTAAACAAGAATGTTTGAAATGTGGACGTGTAGGTCACAATGCCAGGGTCTGCAAGTGTAAGTCCCACTCCAGGGTAGCCTGTGTGCAAGGAGTTGAAGAAGAGCATAGTGGGCAAGTCGACAGGATCCTGAGTGTAGGTGATGAGGAAGTGCAAGATGAAGATGATAGATGGAAGAATAGACCTAAAGATTTATTCGTAGTGGATGTACATGAAGTTTGTTTAATAATTCCTAAGAGCTTATTTGAGAAAGTGTGGTGTAGCACAAATTTAGTGCCCAAAGATATTTCTCCGGTTGGGTATCAAGGTGAATCCATCGATATAGTGGGGTACATCGAAGCTACCATCATGTTTATCTGCTAGTGAGATCCATGGTAAAGTTTATGTAGCAGAGCAGAGACCGCCCTTCCTTGGGTGGGTGCATCAGTATGACCTACGGATTATTGTGAATCCCAGAGTGCCCACACAAGTTATGGTTATTGAGGATGAAGTGGTTGAAAACATCTTGAGAGGGGTGGATGTTGTTTTTAGAGAAGAATTAGGACAACTTAAAGGTTACGTACATCGCATCCTTTTGAAGAGAGATGACATACCTGTGCAACATAAAGTCAGGAGAGTACCCAATGTGGTGAGGGAGGATGTCAAAAAACATATTAAGGAAATGCTGGAGACAGGGGTGATTGAACCCGTGGAGGCGTCGTCTTGGGTGTCTCCCGTGGTGATCACAAAGAAGGTTGATGGCAAATTGAGATTTTGTGTGGACTTGAGATCATTAAATCAATGCGTCGTGGCTGACACGTTTCCTCTGCTGAACATTAGTGAATTGGTGACCACCCTGAAAGATGCCAAATTCTTTTCAAAGCTGGATCTCAAAAGCGCTTACCACCAGATTAGACTGCATGACGACTCTAAACATCTCACGGCATTCATCACCTCTGAGGGGACATTTCAATTCATGCGGTTACCATTTGGATTATCTTTGGCTGCCAGTGTTTTTCAGCATATGGTGACTGAGATTTTTGAGGGGTCAGCAATACGGTGTATTTCCAAGATGATATCTTAATATTTGGAAAATCTGTGGAGGAACACAACAATATCTTGAAACTGGTTTTGGGGAAGTTGGCTGATGTGGGTTTAACTCTCCGAAAGGAAAAAATGTCTGTTTATGGTGGAGCAAATCAAATACCTTGGGTACGCCAAATCCGCTGATGGAGTTAAACCTAAGAAAAGTTTGTGCAGAGCCATTGAATTAGCGCCTCCTCCCTCAGATAAAGATTAATTAAGATCCTTTATGGGCTTAATTGAATATTATGCCAAGTTCGTTAAAAATAATCCTGATAAGACTGTTTGTTTGAGAAGTTTGTTAAAAAAAGGAGTGAGTTTTGTGTGGGGTGAACAACATCAGAAATGCTTTGATAACATAAAGAAAGAGATTTGCGAGGCCAATGTTTTAACTCCCTTTGATGTAAAACGCAAGTCTATAATCACTGTTGATGCTAGCACTACAGGGTTAGGGGCCATTTTGTCACAGAGGATTGCAGGCTCTGAGAGAACTGTAGCTTTTGCGTCCAGGACGCTTACCCCTGCAGAACAAAATGATTCTGTCTTCGAAAGGGAGGCACTAGCGGCGTCTTGGGGTGTGGAGTATTTCTGCACATATGTGTGGGGTACCAAGTTTTTACTTCGCACAGACCATAAGCTCTTACTAAAGATCTTATCTCCTGGTGGTACTGGTAAGGGTTTGGCAAGACTAGCAAAATTAGCTGCAAAACTTCAAGAGTACTAGTATAAAGTGGAACACATACATGGTTGGAAAAATGTGCTAGCAGATTGCTTGTCTAGAGTGTCTGTGGACTGGAAAGTGGCTGGTGGTCCTGCTGTAATGGATGATGAGGAAGACATTGCTGTAGCTTCAGTGGAAGACATGGTTATGGTTGATGAAGGCGCATTTAATGCTTCTGAGTGGCTGCGAGAAATGGGCGTGGATGATCTATTGAGAGAAGTCTTAAAGATGTTAAACAAAGGTTCCAGGAGAGACAGTTGTGTGTCTGTTTCGGTACAGCCATACGTCATAGTTCTGGATGAGTTGTCTGTGTGTGGGAAAGGTGTTTTGATGAGGGGCGAGAAATTTGTTCCTCCTTCTGGTCTTAGGAGGAAGTTATTGGCTCTGGCCCATGCGGGCAATTTAGGTCAAATGTGGCGGGCGCATCCTAATACGGCAGGCGGGACCGGCGCACCTATGGCGCAGGGATGGCGGGCGGACGAAAGTCCGCCCGCCATCCTAATAGGCCCCCAAATATTTAAATATATAACATAACTTTGAGTAACATTTTAAACTATATTAATATATACTAACATAACCATACATACAAAATATATGTTTGTATACTTATACATATACAATATATATAACATAACACTATTTGTAAAACAAATTATTTCACATTATATAAAAAAAATATTTACTAATATAAAATGCATACACACATATATATATATATATATATATATTTATACATAAAACATAAAATAATTAACAAATTAAATGAAAAAAATACATTACCAAACATAATTTCAAAAAATATCAAAAATTATATATATATGTATATACAAATAATATAAAAAATAATATAAATGTAAACAATTGAACAAATAATAATATTAAATAAATTTAAACAATAATATAAAAGTAACATCCGTGAAAAATAGATATACTATTTCTATGGCAATCCATACAAAAGTAGGGAAAGCATTGGACTACAGAGGGGTCAATTTTACTATTCTCAGTCCAGTCTGTGCAACAGTATGGAACGTGTTCGACACCGGAGGAGTAACACTTTTTATTGCCACTCCAGTTTGTTCAACAGTAAGGAAAATGTTGGACACCGAAGGGGTAAAATTTACTATTCCCAATCCAATCTGTGCACAGTAGAGAAAACATTGGACTCCAAATGGGTAAAATTTGCTATTCCCACTCCAATTTATGCAGCAGTAGGGAAACTGTTGGACATCAGAGGGGTAACATTTACTATTGCCACTCCAGTCTGTGCAACAGTAGGGAAAGCATTGGAACACCGGAGGAGTAAAATTTACTACTCCCACTCCAGTCTGTGCCACAGTAGGAAAAGCGTTGGACACCAGAGGGGTAAAATTTACTATTTTTACTACAATATGTGCAACTGTAGAGAAAGCGTTGGACACAGGAGGGGTAAAATGTACTATTCCCACTTCAGTCTGTGCAACAGTAAAACAGGCGTTGGACACCAGAGGGGGACAATTTACTTTTCCCACTCTAGTCTATGCAACAGTAGGGAAAGCGTTGGACACCAGAGGGGTAAAATGTACTATTCCCACTCCAGTCTATGCAACAGTAGGGAAAGCATTGGACTCTGGAGGGGTAAAATTTAGTATTCCCACTACACTCTGTTCAGCAGTAGATAAAGAGTAGTTCACTTGAAACAAATAACATATTTTAACAGCTCTAATAATTAACCAAAAATACAACATTCTCAATATAAACGTTATATGCCTACATTTTAAAAAAAATGAAGTAATTACATAAATATTACAATTTCTATTTATTGTCAATTAAAACAAATATTTTAATTTATTTAAATGCCACTATCTTCCCACAAACATAACAGCCAACAAATAAAATGTAGATGAAATAAAAAAAAGTATAACACAATTAACATATTAAGTAATAAATAAAACAATTAATAAATGAATATTATTACTTAAATAACTTCCCACCCTATTTGCCTACAAACACAACAAAACACACCTAATATATATCGTAAAAAAACTTCAATTATTAAATAATTTACCAAATTATCACTAAATTAAATATTTCAATAAAATGAATTAGTAATTAGCAATTAATCATTTCTTAACTTCACACCCTATTCTTCTACAAACTAAACAATCCACACCGAAAATGTAACTTTAAAAATATATTTATACAATTTATATAATTCATTATCAATTGAAAAATTAATAATATTTTAACAATTAATTATATATTAATTATACTTAATTAACTTCCGACCCTTTACCCCTACAAACCCAACACCCCACACCTAACATATATCTTGAAAAATATAATAATTGCACTATTTATATAACTAATTATCAATTAAACAATTGATAATAAATCAATAATTAATAATTAATTAATTATACTTAATTAACTTTCCACCCTTTAACCCTACAAACCCAACAGTCGGCACCTAAAATATCACTTAAAAAAATATATTAAACAATTTACATAATTATCAATTAAATTATTATTAATTCAAAATTAATTATTATTTTATTATAATTAATTAACTTCCCACCCTGTACCCCTACAAACCTCACAACTTGCTACGACACTATAATTTACAATTCATAATTAAATTAAAATAAATTTAAATAGAACTAAAAAATACAAACTATATTTAAAACATTAGGAACAATTATACAAATAATTTATAACAGAAACAATTAAAATATAAACTAAAATGCATAAAGATAATTAAAAAACGATTTTTTACAACTGTATTCTTATAAACAAAATTAATAACACAGATATTTTTGATAGCGATATTACTTACCTTAAAAATACGATATTTGTGTAAATTATATTCCTGCATCATGATATTTATCTATCACGATATTAAAAACTTGATATTTGTGTGACTCAATATTTTGTCCAAATACCCTGATGCCATGACATGAGTCACACACTAACGATTTCGTAGAAATGACCTAGTGGACTTAGCAAATCGATAATTTGCGATTTGCAAAAATGATGTATTAGAGTCAGCAAAGCTGTCTATTCTCTTGGGCAAACCGCAAAGCAAACAAAGGACCAGCTGCAACAGAAACATAGCATCCTAGCGACCACACTGGAGCATCAGAAGTATAAGAAAAGCCTCTAACAGTCTTTAGTGAGCAGTTTTTGGAGAACAACAAAGTACCAAAAGACTGGATGGGCCAGGGTATGATGAGTATGTTTAGATAACAAATAGGGGCACATGAATACTGGCATTCACCAGGCTTGCCTTCAATGTATATTGAATGATAATCACATAATCAGTTGTTGTTAGGATTTTGCCATAAGGCTACTAGGTGGTTCTCACGAAGGCCCTCTAGGGTTCTGCCTTTATCTCAAAATGGGAATATATACTCTTCTACACATTGCATTACCAGATATGCTTCATATTCCAGTCCAGGTTTCTGCACTACCTTCCAGGTGCATCATGGTTCCTGTAGTCCTTTCTGTCTCCAACCCCTGCCCTGGTCACACCCTGTTGATGGTATTCGATTCTCTATCTTGATTTTTGGACTTACGGCCTTTCTGATCTCTTTACATCTGCAGTCTGGACTTTTCACACTCTTTGCTCAGATCTGCACTCCGTTCTTTTGATTTCTGTTTTCATTGTTTGACTCCCTGTTTCTATTCTGATTAGGTATTCTATCTGTTGCATTTCTCTTGTTTATCTTGCCTCTTTGTTCCTGTGTTCACCTTGCTTCTAGTTCTGACTGCACACATCCGGATCTGTTTGTATATGAAGAGTCGTTGTCTTGTAGTTCTGTGTTCCTCTTCTGACTGCATATTCCTGTCCTAGTTAGTGTGCAGGTTTCCAATATGTTCCGTTTAGTGCAGTCCATTACTGTTCCTGACCCTTATTCCAATCCAGTTTTTCCATGAGTCCAGTTCCCATTTCTGTGTCCCTCCCACTGTTCTCCTTTGTCTTCTTGTGGGTTTATATTATTATCCAGATTGTCATTGATTCCAAGAGTGCCAGTGAGACTCCAAAGCTTGTGCCTTTGGCATAGAGAACCACTCAGCGATCCTTCTTCATAGGAGTTGCTCTGTGCCTCCCTGAACTCTATGTGATTAATCTGCTCCTTGCCTTCCTGTAAGATCTTTTACCTTGCCATAGCCTGAATGCTAGTGTCCCTGACAGATTGTCCCAAATAGCTTGATTACTGAGACATGTGAGCAATTGATCTGAATCCTCAGTCCGATTTTACACTGGACTAATAGTATATTGATGCCAAGTACTAGTTATAGAATCCAACCATTCAAAATCATTTTCAGGATACTATATAACCCGAAGGGCTCTACTTTCTGGTGTCATATGAAGGAGCCAAACTTGTAAGCATGTGCTGTGTCTGTGTCACAAATTCTGAGAAGATTGTAGATTTCTCCAGGCTAATATTTCCCACAAGAAATTCCCCTTCCAAAGAAATCAGTCTTGTTGGTCTTTGCCAATAAAAATGTAATCTCCCACAACTGAGCCAGGGAGTAGTGTTTCCACATCCTATGATCCACTTGATCATAACCAGAAATTAAATGATTCAATTATCTTACTGCTGTCTTGTGCTGATTTACTAAACTGAACTATTATTAAACTACAGTCATTTAGCAGAAAGGAAATCCCTTTAGTAGCCATTCTTGAAGCAATCATTCAACAAGACTATGCTTGTTTCGAACTACAGAGGGGTTCCTACAAACAATAGCATACAAAAATGCATTTATATTTCTACAAGTGCTCATAAGAGTATCACAGTCTCCACAAAACATATATGATGACATGGTGAATTCACATCAGTGCTTAAACAAGTTGTCACACTAATACATCTGCACATTAATGCACCCGAATATTGTGAGGAACCAAGGTACACAAGTTCAAATGTTGTTAAATACATTTATAAAGCTTGCATGTAAACTATTGGAAGGCAGCAGTAGCCATCATATACTGTGACATCCCTGAATGAGAAGCTAAAGTATTTGGAGACTGGGGTATGATGTACAAAACCATTTTATAGTCGTAAACCCTGTAATATGCACCAATACAGGGTTATCAACAACAAAATAGTTTTAAACCGTGCCCTGAGCTCCTTTTGCCATTTAGAAAAACCTTTCAGACTTGCAAAGAGGTTTTATGGCTTATTCCACATCACAAATAGGAGGGGGCGTGAAATGGGCACCCACCTCCGATCTGTGATTCATAATCAGAAGTATCAATGGTTTAGAAAATTGTGTAATATGTCCTGGGGGGGCTTTGCAGTGGTGGTCCACCAACACCGGCTCTTTTAAGGAACAAGGAGTGCTTCAAAATTAAAAAAAATCTGTGAGAATGAGAATTCACGGAAGTATGGACTGTTGTCCCTTTCAGGCCACCATCCCTGTTTTCACAGCCAATTGTACAGGATCGCAAATAGTGACCAACCTAATTAATATTCATTATGCAAGTAATTCCTCTGCCCCCCTACGAATCTACATTTGCACAGCATTCTATTAGTGCATATGTCAAACTACAAAATGACAGGCATGTCGCAAAACGTTGATACACAGTTTGCGTGCAGTATTTGTCACATACCTGTTGGTACTTCTTGCCTGAGATTCTTAGGAGCTTTTACTGCTAATGGATGCATGCTTCTTCTTACATCCTTGATAAACAACAGCTTAATACGCATGTAACCTAACTAAACTAATTGGTTCTTGTTAACATAAATCCCTTCAAATGACCGGGATGCATACAGCCTACATAGAGAAAATGCAGAGAGTGCATGACTGGTTTGGTCGGCCCTGGGGCCGACCAAACAGGCAGCGCCCACAGTGGGCTAGCCACTCCTCCCCTGCCTGGAGCAGGACCGCCCAAACACCCGCCTGCCCCCAACCAAACCCTGCCTTCTGCTTACTCGCAGTGTGAGAAGCAGAAACAAAAAATGGTATTTAAAATACCATTTTATGTTTCTGCTTCTCGCACGGCGAGAAAGCAGTGGGGCGACGCTCCTCCGCCCACGTGGAGGAGCCGCCCCTGTGTGAGGATAAGACGAGGGAATGGAAAATAGTTAAATATTGTTGGGCCTGATTCACAAATGGCCTCCGCACTCATGGTGGAGGCCCCGCAGTCATGGGGGAGTCTCTAAATTCAGGGCAGAATCTCTGCAATGAGAATTTTCATTGCAGAGATTCCATCCCGAGTGCGGAAACTCCCCCACGACGGCGGGGCCTCCGCCACGAGTGCGGAGGCCTTTTGTGAATCAGGCCCACAGAATGTAAAATACCTTGTTTAAAATGTACAAAAATAAAAAACCTGAACAACAAATATGGCCCATGATCCCTATGAGTGGTAGATTTTTTCATTCGGTAATTCAGAAATTAAGGACTTCACACCGCTGAAGCTCAGGCTTTCCTAGCATTGGTATTTTTAATTGATTTTATTTCCCCCTTAACATATAAAGGCAATCTCCAGAAATATATTAGAAGGTACACATTCACACACATATGGGTGTGTGTATATATATATATCTATATATATATATATATATCTATATATATCTATAAATATATATATATATATATATATATATATATATATATATATATATATATATAGATATAGTATATATATATATATATATAGATATAGATATATATATATATGAACATATATATATGAATATACATACATATACATTAGAAGGTATATATACACAAAGATATATTATATATATATATTTAGACAATTTATATACACACATATATAACATATGTACTTAAAGATATATATACTTATACATATTTATAAAAACACATATATACATATATACATATACATCTTTATATAAAAATAAATATATATAGATCCCAATTTCTACCTGTTTACTCCTTGGAAACAGGTGTAGACGCTCAAGAGTTTTTTTAGCAATCCTTCATTTACAAAATGAACATTCATCCGCCATAATGTGTTTCTGCTGCTGCAGTGCGTCATGGTCACGCCCCACCCATGCACAGTGATGTCATTTCAGATCTCAAAAGGGACGTTATCAATGCAGATATTAAACATATCATGAGTGATGTAATATATGAGAGAAAAAGCAGTGAATAGCAACGGCACAAATTATGTTACTTTATTTCAGGAGTTTAAGGGCCTGATTTAAATCTTTGCGGGCGGGTTACTCCGTCACAACGGTGACAGTTATCCCATCCACCCAAATATAAATCCCATTATATTCTATGGGATTTTGTATGTCGGAGAACGGGATATCCATCACCATTGTGACAGAGTACCCCGTCCGCCAAGATCTAATTCAGGCCCTAAGCTATTCAAGATAACTGTAACTGGTGAATTTCAGTATGTTTAAAATGTTACCATGTCACTGACATGTTCACCTAACAACAGCAACACTTTAACCGTTGTTTTTTACAGTGAGTATCAGAGGTTTTTTTTAATGCTAAGTAACAATATATATGGTGCCATTTTAAGTGAGGCAGACCTACCGGCTTCGTTAAAGTGTCAGAACATCAAAATATAAAAAAGCAGGCCTATTGGCTTTATCAAGGGGTCACCACATCAATGTATATAAAGCTGACCTATTTTCTTTGTCAATAAATCAACACTATAATTTATCAATAATTATAATCTAATGTATTTCCATGTATATGAATCGCAATGCTTAATAATAATTACTGTTCCATAATATAACCTTTTTCCTCAAAACAGCCATAAACATGTTGAGTGTGTCTTTAACATTCTTCAAGCTACAGAGTGCAGCCATATGACTAACCACATGGGGTTCCGTTATTCCATCTGAACAGCATACAGTTCCAGCTCAGAGTGCTTTAAAAATATGGTAAGCCCTCCTGTGGTCATGAATGCAATGACCCGGGAAACTTACTGCAATGTTTTTTTTAAATGCTCCTATGGAGTGCTGTTTTGCTCCCTGCAGCCCCCACAACATTAAAGAACAAAACGGTTGGTGCCCTCCACAGCCCCATCTAGGGACACCACAAGCATCCATTAAAGAAATTATGAGGCATTCTCCAGCTGGAGCAGGGAATGTGAAATGAGCAGCTACTCCGCTTATTTAACAGTCCTGTTTAAATAATTTTTATTTGCAGCAGGAAGGTGTGGTCCTCTTCCAGAGCCATTCAGTGGCCCCAGCTGCCCCATCCCCCATGGCCATTGTTCGATGCATTTTTTAGGAGCATGGGGCTCCCCTCCCCAAGCTTTTTGAAGGCCTCGAGGACATCATCTACCAGGGCCAATATCTTTATAATGGGAAGAGGGCATGTGATCCCCCTCCCCAAGCAAATTGAAGGCTCCAGGAACCCCATCCACACAGGGCTTACATCTTTTTTAATAGGGAGGGGACATGCAGCCCCCTTCACAAGCCTTTTGAAGGCCCCATCTTTTTTTAATGGGAAGGGGGCATGTGGCCCCACTCCCAAGCCTTTTGAAGGCCCTGTGGAACCCATCACCAGGGGCTGATATATTTTTGAATTAGGGAGGGGGGTGTGGGGCCATCCTCCTCTAGACATATAATGACCACAGGCAACCCATCCCTCGGGGCCCAGTGGCAGCAGTGTCCTGGGGAGCCCATCAACCTTGACATATAGGGCCCGATTCTGATGCGGGTTGGAAAAGCTTCCCGACCGAGGGCCTGATTCTGATGCGGTTAGGAAGGCCTCCTAACGGCATTTGCTCCTTCCAAATCGGATCGGGAACGTGTCTTCCCGACCGAGGGCCCAATTCTGATGCGGTTAGGAACAAATGTTCCCATTGAAGTCAATGGGAGTTCAACCAAATCGTATCTGGAAGCATCCGGATGCATCCTACTCCGCCGGTCGGACTTTCCCGATCCGAGTGGGTCGGACACCATTTCCCAACCGATTCGGTCGAGAAGCTTTTCCAACCCGCATCAGAATCGGCCCCTGAGTTGTTTCCTGCCCAGGAGAGCATGAGCAGAGAACAGAAATCTAACTCCAACTCATTCCCACACTCTTCTGGCAGGGAACATATTTTTGCTCCCGCCCGGCAGGAGCAGATGGGAGTAAAGCAATGCACCTGGATTCCACTACAACCGGCATGGGTGAAGCAGCAGAGCTGGCAGGGCCACAGGAGCCCTAGGGCTCCCCTTGCAGCCCCAAGGCCTCTAATTGCTATGAATGCCCCGAATGGGATGAGGAAACCAACAGCAACTTTTAATTAAATTAGGCCCCCAGGGGATAGAGTCTGCACACTTGCCTCCCCTAAAAAAATAAAATGCCTCCCGACGTCCATGCGAGAATTCCAATTGAAAAGGGCGTGTCCACCTTTTTTTTTCAATTTTCCAGTGAATCCACGGTCAAGAAAAATAAAATTATTGGGACCCGCCCCCCCTTCCCTAGGCCAAGGCGGTCAGGGTATCACTTTATGTTTTTTAACCTTTTTGCAGAACAAGGGACTGAGTCCCAGAGTCTTAAAATGGCTGCTGCAACATCTTTTGTTGATGTTGTGGCAGCCAATCAGGTCTTATCTTATGATCTGTTGGGTCTGAGGATCCTCCGAGGTGTACATACATTTTTAACCTTAATTCCCAAACTACTACTGAATAGATTTACAGAAAATCACAAAAAGCACGCTTTCTGGATCAAGATCTAGCTTTCTGTCAAATTTTGTGTAATTGCGTTCAGCCATTTTTAAAGTATTGCTATTCAATTTTCCAATGGAAAACTGCATGGTGAAAATGCATTTTGGGTCCCCCCCCCCCTTTTTTTCTTGGCCAGCTTGGTGGATCACCCCAAATCTTTCCAGGAAGAAAATGAGGTGTATGAGAATTTTTTTTCTGACGTTTTTTTGAAGCTTCTTCACATTATGTGAAAGATATAATCAAACTAAAACATCAATTTCCAGACTACAATGTTAGGGTGTGCCTCAGGGTCCAACAACTTGTCATTGGGTCCTCACCTTTCACCTCTATGATGGGGCAATTCCTAACCACAGCTCCCCTTAAAACCTGAAATCAGTGGATTCCATACATTCCAAAGCCTCTATAGCCCATGTCAGAGTCCTTGGTGGTCAGACGAGTTCTACTTGCTCTCTTTTAAGGGACACCCAGTAAGACTTAAAGTATACACCACACCTTACATAAGAGACATTTTGTACTGGTTATTGAAGGTGATTCGCCCTGCTGCATGCAGAACAGTGGGAATGTACACCAGGGCAACAGAGATTCCCTCATTTGCTTGGTGTCTACCCCCAAGAAAATCGACACCCCACAGGGTGCATGTCGGTATTAAAGAAAATAAGTGTGTGCTTTGGGGCTAAATAAGGCAAACTGACGTACTTTAAATATATATCCAGCATTAACACCACAGTTATAAAAATCAAATAAGGCCCACAGCAGTACCAACACTGCAAGAGATCATACAATATTTTAAACTAATAATTTGAAAGAAATAGATTGTGATATACATTTTAGTCGGGAGAACACAACAAAAAGTTAAATATCTTTACAGTTATAAAACGTGGGTGTAAAACCATTGCATCAGTATTTATAATCATTACTTTTATAACATGTGACTGTAGGATCACTGTCCATTGCTTAAATCTTTCTTTTCAACTCCTCTCAACTTCTACTCACCACACAACTTGCAAATCCTATTCCGCCCAATTTTGGACTGATGTAATTCCACACACCAATGCTTCCATGTCGGATTCTCTGTCCCACTGAGAGCTCCAGGAAAAAAAGTGGGATTCCTATCACCAGCAGCAAAATTAGATATGGCACAAGATATGCACCTATCAGAGCAAGAAAAAGTATATTTAATCTACAGTAGAAGGATGAACATTTTCTGCAAAATGCATGGATACTTACTGTAGTTATCCTATCTGCCTTAGTGCTTAAACAAGAGAAATTGTGCACTTTTGAGGTTCACCTTTAAGACTTGCATATGATAGTGGCACCAAACATCACACAAGCTCAACATTTGGAATTGAATTTGGACTAAATTAAAAATAAAACAGATTAAAAATAATTATAATTAGCCTTCTGTTCTCTGACCCGCATTTCACTTTACAGTTGGTCAAATCGCCTTGGGATTGTGCTGAAGTGAATACCGCCCTTGGCTCTCATCTGACTCCATTCTAAGACATGAGGGAATGCTCCTCCTGCCAGGTCACATCCTGCACTTCACTCTCCTACTATCATCATTCCACCCCGCACTGCATAGCCCCCGGTCTCATTCACTACATGTTCGGAGAAGGTGGAAAATGAGAGTGAAAAAGGCCTACCCTGTGCAATTTTGTCTTGGGAAAATGGGTCTGCATGGTTATTCCCCATTCTGTAGGCACTAACTCTTCATATGTGTTTGTGTTTGTGGGAGGATGGTATCTACTATTGAACTAAATAAAGTAACAGATCAACAACTTAATTGGCATAACAAATTAACTCAAGTCAAGTCAATTATTTTCAAACTTTCATGATCGGCCAATCAATTTATCAAGCTCATATTAAAGCATTTTTTGAAAACTCACAGGACAGTTCATCAGAAAGATTGCAATATCTTCACACACAGAATGCCATTCTGTGATTTGGAGAGGGCAGAATTTCTCTTTGGGAGGCAAGGTTTATAGCTACATTGCAAAACTGATGTTTATTTTTTGGACCATTGGAGTGGAGAGAAGAAAGAACAAATCAATGCGCTGCCAATTCATTTTTAGTTATCACAACATCACTTTCGTTCATATGCACTGTCTACAAGTACTACATCTGTGTACCAAGGTCCTTCTCTTGATAACTATTTATGGCATGCGCTGAGGCATGAGGTGGCAGAGAGGAGGAGAAAAAAAAGATAGAAGTCAGGGCCTGTTCGATTGTTTTCAGCTGAAGTGTAATAAATCTTCTTCGAATGGTACCTTAAGGAGTACCGTACGTCTAGGCCAGAGCCTGTTAACTCAGCAGTCACTTCTGAGTCTTATCTATGAGGAGTATAGAGGATTTGGGCAACACTAGCCATATGTCATTTTCTCCTCTGAAAAGCCAGTATGGTTGGGAGAGCTTTAGTTAAATGCTCATCTTTTGCTTTCGAAGAGCTGCTTGAGTAGTATCACAGCTGATCACTTGTCAGGTTGATGCCTCTGAAAGAACAGCTTGGCAAGTGCCCGGTCTGTCAGTCATGTGTGGCCCTGTACCTTCAGAAAACTGATAGATATGGATCAAAATCGATCACCTACTATAAGGAAAACTGCAAAATAATTGATTTTGTTAGCAAAGTTTAAGGTATGGGTTAGTTGCTTACTTCACATGAATGACATGTATGATTGGTTTTGCTAACAAGATGCACATAAACAGAATTCTGTCTTTAAAAATGTAGTTTGTGTTTTCCTCAAATCTTGAAGTTTCTAATTTCAGTAGGGAGACATCAGTGGGTCACCAAACTGAGCCAGGAATTCCAAATACTCGGTCCAGTAATTAAATAAACTGCAAACTATGTTCCCGATGCACTAAGAGATGGGTAGCAAATTACGTGCCGATTTTTTGCAACTTGTCTTTGATTTTGCTAAATCTTTTGCTGCAAAGAGTTGCAGCATAAAATCTCTAATGAATATTAATTATGCAGGTCCCTATTTACGACCCCCTAAGACTAGCTACAAACATAGAGATGGTGACCTGCTAGGAAGAGCCCACCACCATCATTGGGATTGCATCACCAAAAGGAACCTTTGTAAAGCAGCCCTTGTTCCTTAAAGGAACAGGAGCTGCTTAAAAAATTGTTTACTGTTTGGAAATACATAGGGAGGAGGAGGCAGTGGTCGCCTGATTTACTGCCTGCTCCCCCCGAGATCACCTGATAGGATTTTCAATCAGTAACCACCTCCTTTAAGGTGTAAATAGCTAATCAATGGTTTGCAATCCCAATTGCCGCAGCAAATTATCAATACATACAAAGTGGCGGCCGGCACGGATCTGGGGTGGCAGGGCGAGGGGGTAAGGAGGTGTAAAAAAAGAAATTCACTTACCTCCTCGGCAGACCAGGAAGCAGCCAGGCTCCCCTGAGCCAATCACAATGCTGCAATGCATTGTTGTGATTGGTATGATCGCCATAATTCGGTGCTCAGACGGAGCCTGGGGGCTTGGGCATGTTCTCCACCCAGGCTGTAATGCAGCCTGGGTGGAGAACATGCTAAGTGAGCATGACTGTTTAGTTGGCCCGAGACGGCCAGCCAAAGCATCATGCGCACTTCAATGTGCCCACCACTCCTCCCCTGCCCTGCTCTATGATCAGAGCAGCCCTGCCCCGCCCCCATGCTGTCGCAGCAGGAAGGAACAAATAATATGATAATAACATCAAGTTATTATCATTTTATTTTTCCTTTCCTTAACTTCTGCAATGCAGTGAGCGACGCTCTGCCGCCATAGCGGAGGAGTCGCCACTGTACATACCAGTACCACTCGCAGTTAGGTAGAGGCACCCCTTTCTCGCCCACTTCCGAATTACAATTTGTGCTTGCAAACTCTGTGAGTTTGCAAATATTTTGGATTGTAAGAGATTCCTCCACTGACCCCTATGTTTTGCGTTAAAGGTGACTCAACTTTGACCTTTAAAAGTATTGTGACCCTCTATAATATAACTATAATCCATTATGTTCATTTTAATAGGACAAGCTCTAATGTTCCTCATATCCTAACAGGTGTTTCTTTTATGATGGTGTACGGTCCAGCTTTTTTAGCAGTCATTTCTTAAATCCGTACACCAGGCATTTTGGGGTCATGGTGAAAACAGGCTCTGCATTTTTCTTTAGCTAAATCCCTTTGCATGCGAATCAGTGTGTTGAGCCTGGTTTCAAAATTACACAGAACTTACAGATGTCTGCATGGTATACAATATAAAGCACCTCCAAGACCTTCTGACACACTTCCATTTGCCTGAGGAGGAATAAATCATGGTTCTGGTGCTCTACATGGATTTCGTCACCTCTGAAAACTTCACTCTACAGCTATTCCACAAGCTCTCCGTTGCTATGTTAAAAAGAAGACAGGAAATTCGACAAATCACTGAAAATGTCAATAAACTCCAAACCAGTGGCATCCGTTCTGACTTAATTTTGTGTCGAACACCGCGAAGCTCTTTGTGAGGCCAATAAACAAAGCCAGTGCAATCTTAAGTGTTGCAAACAATGACTGAGATAAGGTACTGGGGAAGACAGCCCAGCTGAGACATCACAGCTAGATTTAGAGAACTGTAGGGCACGCTCAGCAGATGACCACACCCTCCACTACAGAAATGGAAAGAGCCACAGTTGGCGCACAGTAAGAGGTGCAGTAGCTAAGTGCCCTGTGGAGTGACACTGAAGAGGCAAATCGGGCAAGAGCTCCCCCTGCACCGGTAAATTGGCATGGAGAACTGAACCAAACCTGGTGCTCTGGGGAACTCTGAGGGAGGTCGACAGGGTGGGAAGGAAGATCTTCCTCACATACCAGCACACCCATACCCATCTTTCAATAGAACAAATTTATACAAATACAAGACAAAATCAAATATACACAATGGCCAACCAGACAAAAAATCTCAAAATACAAAGCTTTCAATTTTTTAACATCAATTTGTATATTTGATTGGCCCCACAAAAAAGGTGGGTATGGGTGTGCTGGTATGTGAGGGAAGTGCAATGTATGTATGATTGAACAGAAGTGATTGGCAGAGAGGGGTGCATGAAGGGTTTGCAAAAGAGAAGTGTGGATGGGTGAAAAGATGTATCATAAGAAAGTGTGTGGGTAAGGGGAGCATGGTCGTTTTCAAAACTTTTAAATTGAATGGACTTTGTTGGTGATTCATTTATGTGAAGTTTATAATAAATTTTGATTAAGTCAAACGGAAAAAGAGGTTTTGTGGTGGCATTGTTTTATTTCAATGCACCAGTTGCAAGGTAAGACTTGCGTACCAGTATTGGCATTTCTGTTGTTTTTGTTACTCTTAGGAAGTTGACATTTTCTTGCCTTAGCCATTTGGTGCCTGCAGCCTATCTCTGAGTCACATTACTGGGTGTGGGTAACAGTTGGGCCTTGTGTATTCCTCCTAGTCAGCCACAAACAAAGAGAGCTTAGGTGTGACAGGATGGGCCATCACTGGCAGGATTAAAGAGAGAAGCTGGGCACAGCCCCACTTACACTTGAATAGGCTGTGCCCAGCCTCCACACAAAGAGCTGCATACCCTCTGCAATTAGTCTGGAGCCAGGGCCAGGAAGGCAGGGCATCTGTGAACTTCAAAGGCATGCCTCTTGAAGCTCCTCCCCACTTCAAAGGCACAGCTGTGTATAATAGAAGGACCTCAGACACCAATTCTTCAGTACACTTCTGGACCCGTGGATACTCTGCAGGAAGAAGGACTGCAATCCTTCTTCAAGGACTGCCACTCAGCTGGTTGCTGCTCTAAAGGAACTGCTGCCCTGGTGTGCTAACCTGCTGCCATCTTGCTTGGGGAAGAACAACTGGACCTGCAATTTCATCTCAACTTCAGAGCTCCAGAGTGACTCAGAGGGCTAGTCTGTTGGCCTCCTGATCTGAGCCTGAGGGACATAAAAGGCTCCCCAACAGCTCCTGGAACCAGCTGCAGCAGGTTCCTGACTCTCCAAGTGGTACCTCTCAGGTCCTGGACCCTGGCGTGGCACACCAGCTCTTTAAATCAAGCTTTTGGACTTTTCGTGACCACGAACAGGTCAGGTTGCACCAGAACCACCGTACTCACACCGAAGTGCAGCACAAGCTGTCGCCAGCCCATCTCTTCACACAGCAAGAATCAATCGCCCATGGAGGAGCATCACCCCAAAGCTCCAGCCAGCCCCACTGCGATGCCCGGCCTGCTTTTCGCGCCACTGCGACCACACCCTGCGATGCTCACGTTGCTTCCTGCGACCATGTCCAACGCGAACGGGACTCTTGGCACGAAACTTGAGAAGGTAAAACTTCAGTGGGACTAACCTGGTACTGTATTCGACCCGCACTCCATTGTGGTCATCCTGAAATTCTGACTTTGACCCGGTCCAACGTGACCAGATAACCGCAGTTTGCTCTTTGTACTTTTAGGTGCTAATTTACAGTTTATTCTTCAAAAATTCAGAACTCCGGTTCTACTGATTGGATTTTTGTCATTTTGGTCTTGTCTTATTTATTAAATTAAGCTCTACTTTTCTAACCTAGTGTGCGATCTTTTTCTGTGGTGTTTCCACTGTTTTACTGTTTAAAGGGTTGCACAAATTCTTTTCACATAGCCTCTAAGTTAAACCTGACTGCTACCAGTGTGGTGAGCACAGGTTCATTTGGCGTTTGCTTGTGCCTTACCCTGACTAGGACTGTGGTTGCTTCTTGACAGGGCTCACACCCCAGTCAACCAGTAGCCCAATTTCTAGCATTGGTGAGCAGCGGTGAGGACTGGACCTGTGTTTGTGCAGTGCCATGCAGAGATTTGGTGTACACTTCCATCCCATATTTCTCTGATTGGCCTTTTTGTTTTTTAAATTCACTCCTACTGTACCTGAATGTTTGTGTCTGTGGCCCCACCTGCAAGGATGGAGTTTGAGCTTGTCAACCTGGAGAGCTACACTGTGGCTGAGCTCAAGGAGTTTTGCCAGGAAAGGGGGGTGCCCGCCAAAAGGAACACCAGGAAGGCGGAGATCCAGAAGGCCTTGAGGGAATGGGCAGAGGCCCACCCGTCACCAACAGATGATGTGGAGGGAGAGGATGATGAGAAAGGATTGGAGCAGGAGCTGCAGAAAGTCTTGGAATGCATCCTGTTGAGGAGAGGGGTAACCTACTCCCAGGATTGGAAATCTCTCCCCGTGCAGGAAGCAGTGTGTCTTCCAGGGGCCTGACCCTGGAGAAGTTGGAGGACAGGAGAGAGGAAAGGAAGCTCATGCTAGATCTGGACACATTAAAGGAGGAGAAGGAGGAGTAGAGGGCTGCGGCTGAAAGGAACATAGCCAGAAATAAAGTCATGGCTGAGGAGAAGAGGGCTGCGGCTGAGAGGGCCTTGGCTGAGAAAAAGCTACTGTTGGAGCATGAAAAGAGCACGAGGGAGGTGGAGCTATAGGCAACCAACCCACAGGACCCAACAGTGATGGTGGCAGTGTACCATCAGTGTCTGCGGGAGTGGTGAGAATCCGCATACCCAAGGAGCTGGTGCTTAACTATGGGGTGGGAGAGGATATAGACAAGTGGTTTGCTGCTTATGAAGTTGTACTCAGGGTTAACCCTGGGCGTAGTTTGCGTAGTAGCTCTACACGTAGCTACGCGAAGTACACTTTGAACTACGCGTAGCTACGCAATTTGCATAGTGCATAGCTGTGTGCTTGTCTGCACTGTACAATAATTGCCAACGGCATCTTGCACAGTGCAAGTTAAAATAAAATAAGTATCTCCGTCTTTATATGCTAAAATGCATATAGTCACTTCACAAAGGTGAAAATGATAAATTAACAAGCAGTGAGAGAGGTGATGATTTTGGGGTCCCCTAACCTAGGGGAGGACCAAGCAGATGCCTTGAACACAAAGAGCATATCATGCTGAATGATTCAGTGGTGGTCCTTCCTCCTAGGACCACCCCAAGCACAGTTATGGGCAAAATACAATCCCAACCAAAGGCCCTGCCAAGCATTATGGGACGAGATTAGCAGTGGGCAGTGAATATTATAGTGTCCAATATCAAAATAATTCTACAAAGAGCTGCAGTTCAACTAGTCGTTACTAGATGTCCCTCACGAGTCAAATGCAAAAGCATTGAAATTATTAATACATCAAGCTGCAGTTCCACTAGTCGTTACTAGATGTCCCTCACGAGTCAAATGCAAAATGTATTAATAATTTCAATGCTTTTGCATTTGACTCGTGAGGGACATCTAGTAACGACTAGTTGAACTGCAGCTCTTTGTAGAATTATTTTGATATTGGACACTATAATATTCACTGCCCTCTGCTAATCTCGTCCCATAATGCTTTGCAGGGCCTTTGGTTGGGATTGTATTTTTGCCCATAACTGTGCTTGGGTTGGTCCTAGGAGGAAGGGACCACCACTGAATCATTCAGCATGATATGCTCTTTGTGTTCAAGGCATCTGCTTGGTCCTCCCCCTAGGTTAGGGGGGACCCCAAAATCATCACCTCTCTCATTGCCTCATATTTTCTTTCTCAAAGTTCATTTTTGTGAACTGGTTATATGCTTTTTAGCATGTAAAATTGCTTTATCAAAGCATTTGTAGGTGTTGATGGATTTGCTGCTACGCTATGTCAATTAGTACAGTTTTTGCACTGTGCTACTTGCATAGTGCGTAGTAGCACAAACTACACATGCTCTGTGAGCGTAGCGTAGTACTACGCTCAGAGTACATAAGGTTCCAGAGGAGTAGTGTGGGGGTAGCCTTTGGAAACACATACCCACAGGGGGGAGAGACACACTCCTGACACTAGAAGCAGAGGATAAGACAATGTATTCCCCCATGAAGGCAATCCTTTTTGCTAAGTTTGGGCTGACCCCTGAAAAGTACCGTCAGAAGTTCAGGGACAGCCACAAGCTCCCAAATCAGCCCTGGGTGTATTTCTTAGATCATCCCAGAAAGGCACTGAAGGGCTGGGTGAGGGACAGCATAGTTGATATTTTACTGGACTGTACAACCTAATTTTGAGGAAGCACATGCTCAATATTTGTTTTACAGGGCTGTGTCAACACCTATTCAATAGCAAGCTTGCTGACCCCAGCTAGCTTGCTGTGGAGACGAACCTCTGGGTCAGCACCAGAGTGTCCAAAAAGATACCTGGGGTGACCTCAAGGAGGATGGTTCACGTTCCGCCCAACAGAGTGAGGGGGAGGTCAAGGGACACCCAGACAAGTCTCAGGTTAAGGGGGAAGGAAAGGGTCTCCATGTCCCTTCTGAGAAGAAGGAGGGAGGTTCTGGTGGGCGGTGGCTCAGGGTGCCCCATTTCCAGCCCCGCTGATTTCATTGTTTCCAGCTAGGACACAAGCAGGGGGACTATGTGCAAGGAAGCCACCCACTGGTGGGACCTCTACAGGGGTGGCCAATATGGCCTTAGGGGTAGGTACTCCCCAGGGGCAGGAGATAGATCCTCCTAACTATTGATGTTAAACTGTTCACTGGTGTTTTTGGGGCTAGGCTGAACTTAAGGATGCTGGGGCTGGTGCACTAGGACCAGTCTAGCTTTGTGCTGGTCCATCAATGGGACAAAAACACAAACAAAATTTTGTAAGGAGAGGATAATGTCCAGCTGAGGTGAAACAATGTATTGTCACTATCTCTCAATGTTAAAGATGTGTTGAAGGGGGTCAACTGAGGGTTTAGGAAATGCCTAGTGCACTCTCTTGGCTTTGGCCCAAGATTGGAGACATGGCTAATGGCTAGGTACTGTACTGTATTCGACCCGCACTCCATTGTGGTCAGCCTGAAATTCTGACTTTGACCGGGTCCAACGTGACCAGATAACCACAGTTGGCTCTTTGTACTTTTAGGTGCTAGTTTACAGTTGATTCTTTAAAGATTCAGAACTCCGGTTCTACTGATTGGATTTTTGTCGTTTTGATTTTGTCTTATTCATTAAATTAAGCTCTATTATTTTCTAACCTAGTGTGGGATCTTTTTGTGTGGGGTTTCCACTGTTTTACTGTTTGAAGTGTTGCACAAATTCTTTTCACATAGCCTATAAGTTAAGCCTGACCGTTACCAGGGGGGTGAGCACAGGTTAATTTGGGGTTTGCTTGTGCCTTACCCTGACTTTGACTGTGGTTGCTTCTTGACAAGGGCTCACACCCCAGTCAAACAGTAGCCCAATTTCTAGCATTGTTGACCAGCGGTGAGGACTGGACCTGTGTTTGTGCAGTGCCATGCAGAGATTTGGTGTACACTTCCATCCCATATTTCTCTGATTGGCCTTTTTGTTTTTTATATTCACTCCTACTGTACCTGAATGTTTGTGTCTGTGGCCCCACCTGCAAGGATGGAGTTTGAGCTTGTCAACCTGGAGAGCTACACTGTGGCTGAGCTCAAGGAGTTTTGCCAGGAGAGGGGGGGTGCCCACCAAAAGGAACACCAGGAAGGCAGAGGTCCAGAAGGTCTTGAGGGAATGGGCAGAGGCTCACCAGTCACCGACAGATGATTTGGAGGGAGAGGATGATGAGAAAGGATTGGAGCAGGAGCTGCAGAAAGTCTTGGAATGCATCCTGTTGAGGAGAGGGGTAACCTACTCCGAGGATTGGAAATTTCTCCCCGTGCAGGGAGCAGTGTGTCTTCCAGGGGCCTGACCCTGGAGAAGTTGGAGGACAGGAGAGAGGAAAGGAAGCTCATGCTAGATCTGGCCACATTAAAGGAGGAGAAGGAGGAGAAAAGGGATGCAGCTGAAAGGAACTTAGCCAGAGATAAAGCCATGGCTGAGGAGAAGAGGGCTGAGAGGGCCTTGGCTGAGAAAAAGCTACTGTTGGAGCATGAAAAGAGCACGAGGGAGGTGGAGTTATAGGCAAGCAACCCACAGGACCCAACACTGATAGTGACAGTGTACCATCAGTGTCTGCAGGAGCAGTGAGAGTCCGCATATCCAAGGAGCTGGCGCTTAACTATGGGGTGGGAGAGGATATAGGCAAGTGGTTTGCTGCTTATGAAGTTGCAATTAGGGTACATAAGGTTCCAGAGGAGTATTTTGGGGGTAGCCTCCAGAAACACATACCCACGGTGGGGAGAGATACACTCCTGAAACTAGAGGCAGAGGATAAGACCATGTATGCCCCCATGAAGGCAATCCTTTTTGCTAAGTTTGGGCTGACCCCTGAGAAGTACAGTCAGAAATTCAGGGACAGCCACAAGCTCCCCAATCAGTCCTGGGTGTATTTCTTAGATCATGCCAGCAAGGTACTGAAGGGCTGGGTGATGGACAGCAAAGTTGATATTTTACTGGACTGTACAACCTAATTTTGAGGAAGCACATGCTCAATATTTGTTTTACAGGGCTGTATCAACACCTATTGGATAGCAAGGTTGCTGATCCCAGCTAGCTTGCTGAGGAGGCGAACCTCTGGGTCAGCACTAGAGTGTCCAAAAAGGTACTTGGGGGTGACCTCAAGGAGGATGGTTCAGGTTCCCCCCAACAGAGTGAGGGGGAGGTCAATGGAGACCCAGACAAGTCTCAGGTTAAGGGGAAAGGAAAGGGTCTCCGTGTCCCTTCTGAGAAGAAGGAGGGAGGTTCTGGTGGGCGGTTGCTCAGGGTGCCCCATTTCCAACCCCGTTTATTTCATTGTTCCCAGCTAGGACACAAACACGGGGACTCTGTTCAAGGAAGCCACCCACTGGTGGGACTTCTACAGGGGTGGCCAATATGGCCTTAGGGGTAGGTACTCCCCAGGGGCAGGAGATAGATCATGCCCTAGTCTCCCTCCCTCCTAACCATTGATGTTAAACTGTTCACTGGTGTTTTTGTGGCTAGGGTGAACTTAAAGATGCTGTGGCTGGTGCACTAGGACCAGTCTAGCTTTGTGCTGGTCCATCAATAGGGCAAAAACACAAACAAAATTCATTCTGTATGTAGAGGAGAATGTCCAGCTGAGGTGAAACAATGTATTGTCCCTATCTCTCAATGTTAAAGATATGTTGACGAGGGTCAACTGGGTGTTTATGAAATGCCTAGTGCACTCTCTTGGCTTTGGCCCAAGATTGGAGACATGGCTAATGGCTAGGTACTGAGACCCTCAAGCACAAATAAAAGTGAACCTCTTTAAATCCTGGATTTTCCCCACAGAGAGGGGCACCAACTGAGCAGGTTGCTCACTGTACTCCCTTCTCTTTGCCCTAACATTCAAACCTTTTGCAAACTGCATACGAAGGCAGATAATCACTAGGGGTTTCAAAATCACCATAGATGATCGCTTTCAAATTAACAATGTTTGCTGAAGTTGGAACTGGAGGAATACAGCACAGTCTCTGACTTTAATGTGTATATATAATGAAACCTGAGGCCCTGGTTCACAATAATCACCTGACCAAACCCAGGACTGCCATGACCCTCAGGCAGTCTATTTTCAATGTGGTGTTTGGCTTGGGGATTCACATTTCCCCACAGCGGCATGATTTGTCACCCTAAACTACTCACTGCCACTGGCGGCAATCCATAAGGAATTGCAATAATGGTACATGCGGTCAGTTTCTTGGCTTAGTGGGGTAGATGTTAATTCTTCTAGAGAACATTTATCTTATTAAAATATCCTGCTCTCAATTTCGCCTTCCCTTCCAGTTTAAAATAACTCTTAATATCTTCTTTTGAGGCAAGAAGAGGGCAAGAGTGGAGGCTAGACTTCTGTACTTCCTGGATCGCCAGTAGGAATTGCTGCTCTAACTTTTGGCTGGCTACTTCCAAATGACACAATAACACATCCTGATAGGATGAGGGCAAGGAGAAAACTGACAAACAATGGTGCTTTGTATACCACGCCATTGCAGATGTATTTCTTAGAACCGTACCATAAATCGATAAGCAGCACAAGAACAGGGGGCTATATTCATCCTCTATGACTAGGGAATTGTTGGACATGTGGGGCATGCTGGGCAAAATCAAAAGTTTCATGATGTACCCTTCTCCCATTTCCTTCAACTGCGAGAATCCTAATTTCGAGCTGGGTTTAGTCAGTGACAGCTTTAGAGCTTGGAGCGACTGCAAATGCTTTATGCTATGTTCCCTATTCTGTAACTTGAAGAGCTCAAAAAATAATTTAACCTTCCGCAGGTAAATTAGTTAAGATACCATCAGGTCCACCTCTGGGTGCTGCATCTGCCAGCAAGAAAAGGAGCAGAGCATGAGTTCACACTGTTTGAGAAGTGGACAAAGAGGGGTGACCCAATAAGCATCTGGTTTCTATGATAGATAGAATGGTTACGTCACACGAGCAACCATGTAATAGCCAGAAATGGTGGGAGTCAGAAAAGGGCAGACCAATAGTCGAGACTGAGTGGGAGAAAGCTTTTGACAAATACAGAGTGGCAATTTGAAACTGAATGGAAGGGGACCATGTACAAAATCCTCACACACTGGTATCAAACATCCAAAGAATTGCACAAGTGAGACACTGCAAAGTCATCCATTCGATGGAGAGGCTGTCAGGTGATGGGTATGCTACGTCATCTTCTTTGGAACTGTTTGAAGAAGGGCGTTTGTAAGGAGATGGTACTGCAGGGAACAGAATCGATATTTGCAACTAGTACACCATAGGACCCTGGGGTGGTACTAGTACCTCTCTCCAACTTTGGTGCTAAGCCATATAAGACTCACCCAGATGGGAAACATATAGCTTTGACAATGGAATCGGCAATCCAACTCAATCTACACTTATGGGGGAAAGCCACACCTCCTACCGAGAAAAACGGGCTTCATAGGATGTGGGAATTCTTGACGATGTGGAAACTATCATCTATTGAAGAGGACATGGGGTCATTTGACACACATTGGTCTCACTTTCTAAAACACCTTTCAGTGAAATTTAGGAAACTGACTTGTCTTCAATACCTCAAAGTTCAGCTCAGAATCCCTGCAGGGATGACACAAATCCTTAAGAGAAGAGTGCCCCCGGAAGGCCTCTCCCACAGAGAGTCTTCAACAGAATCACAGTGGTCAAGTTTCAAGGTATGGTATATGGATGGCTACATGATTAACCTGGATGGAGGAAGGGGTTAGATTGTGGGGTCTGTTAATTCTGGTATGAGATCATCGCCGACCTGATGATTGTAGGCAATGGTATGTGACTAAAATGAGACTAAAAACAGTTCATCTGAAAAATATCTTTTATGCCAGTGCATAAATTACTAATGTGCCCTGTCCTTCTTTTCAGCCTTTGTTGTGTATTTTGGTGTTACTTTTTGGCTTTGATAGGTTTGTTTTTTAGGTCAAGCTAGGCAGCGGTCATGCGCTGATGCAAGCCATGCTCTATTCAGTCTATGGGCTTTCAACACACCCAGCGCTTTTGGTTGTTTGTTTGGCCTGCCTTTCAGAATTCCTTTGCTCTGGTTGGTGAATATTGTACATCTGTCCCACCTTTGGGTGCTTGGTTCCCTCCCATCTCTGGCCATCTGTTGCCTCCTCGCCCACACTCCCTCCCTCCCTTCATTGCTGCCGTCCTTCCTGTGCAGCTGCTTGTGATTTCAGTCATTGTCTCTTTTTGTTAGCCATCTGTTGCTTCCTCGCTCACTTCCTTTAGGCTACACTCTGGTCTGCACGAGCAGTCACCATAGCTGCTGAACTGCTGTTCTCCAAGTGACTTCCATGTGGCACAAAGGCACTGGAGGGGCAATTACTTCATATACTTTCTTTTCTTCTTTCTGCCTAGTCCAATACTTTGCTTGTCCAGAATCATGAGCTATTTCAACTTACTGGTTCACATGAGGTCGTCATCAATGCAAAGATGTGGCCCAGTGCACAAAGAGGGAGGCTGGATAGAGGCTGGGTCAACTGAGCAGGTTTATTGTAGACCTAGGTTAGCAGGAGTAAGTCAGGGATATAATGCACACTTCACCAGCAGCAAGATGTGACAGTGCTTGCTCCCAAGGACCAGTACGGATGTGGCCATAACTTCCGTGTTGTTTCCATCTACCCTTTTGTAGACCCAAGTAAGCAGGAGTAGGTCATGGATAAAATGTACACTTCACCAGCAGCAAGATGTGACGTTGCTTCCTCCCAAGGACCTGGGAGGATGTGGTCATAACTCCTTTGTTGCTTCCATTTACCCTTTTCTAGACTGAGGTTAGAAGGAGTAAATCAGGGATATAATGCATGCATCACCAACAGCAAGATGAGAAGGTGCTTGCTCCCAAAGACCTGGTCGGATGTGGCCATAACTCCTTTGTTCTTTTTGTTAACCCATCTACTTCCAAGAGCCGGAATCATTGACTTCCAAGTAGACAGGGCCCTGGGCTTTGTGTCCATCAAGAGATGGTGAAAAAGAGCAAGAAGGCCCTCATTCTCATCCTACTTACCCAACGTATCCGCAGGAATTTATAGCAATGCTTCTATGTTTCGATCAGGGCCACTGGATTTATATGGTTCTGTAACAACTGTGTTTTCCGCATAGTAATGGTTTGCCACACATGCCATTTAATTCTTCATCTTCAGCATCATTTGTAGATTTTAACAAATAAATTTTTGCAGCTCAAACTGATCAAAAGTTACTAAAAATGATACCATATGTGCATCCCTAATTGTGTCAGCAATTACAAGAAATGTAGTAAGAGTGTATTTTTCCATTTGGTTGTCCTAATACTTGTTTGTCAAGTTGCACGAGGACTCTCCTGGTGTTTCTTGACATCTCCCTGATCAAAAGGCGCTGAGAATGGCGAGGGTTTTTTTTTGCACAGCCCCCCTCGACTTACCATTGTTTTGTGAGACAGATTCTTCTATTCACTCAGTTAAACATTGGCCGCTTTTCTAATGTGCCATATGCATCCAGCTCAATTCATTTGAGTGCACTGTGAAGCTGAGTCACAATTGCAGTGTCAGAAAATGACCTACATTACGTCCTTAACAGGTCACAAGAAACATTGTTAATTAATGTAAACGCCTACGCCTCCCTTGCTCAGATGTATTTTAGAATTACTGCATTAGCAGACCTCCTTTCCTAATTGCTCCAAGATGGCAGATTAGCTTAATGGCTATGTTAGAAATGGGGTTCTCTAGTTGGCAGAGGTAGGTACCTTTGTCCAAATAGGGACCCTTGCTTCTAGTCAGGGTAAGGGGGATACACACTTTAGATAACCTCTGCTCACCCCCTTGGTAGCTTGGCATGAGCAGACAGGCTTATCCCAAAGGCAATGTGTATAGTATTTGGACCAACACTCAAAGTAACACAGTGATAACACCACAAATGGACACCACACCGGTTTAGAAAAATAAAGTATCTTTATCTAAACTGTAACAAGACCAAAACGACAAAAATCCAACATACAAGTATTAAAAAAAATCTCTTTCAAAAGGTTTTAGCAACTGAGTCCATAGAAAACTATGGATGCGTGATTTCTTGCAAAGTACCTGTCGCTACAAAATTCACCAAGCCAAACAGCCGCAGCGATGGGAAGCGTCGAAAAACAAAGAGATGCGTAGATTCCTGAGACCTTCGTGGATGCGATGCGACTGTTCCGCTGGACACAGGGGAGCAGTGTGTCGGGTCCGGTATATAGGGGTAGCAATGCGTCGATTCTGAGACGACTCTGATCCGCGGGTGATGCGTCGGGGAAAACTTGTAGCACAGGGACGTGGCGTGGAAATCCAGGATGCGTCGGCCAACAATGTGGCGTCGTCGAGCGGCGCTGCGTCAATTTCTTCAGCCGTGATCCCTCGATGCGTCGATTCTTGCAGCGGCGACAGGTGCTGCATCGGTTTCAGCAGCGGCGGTGCAGGGAGATTCTTCTCGCACCACGGCGTTGCGTCAGAAAAACTGTCGCAAGAAGAGCGATGCGTCGATTTTCTTGTTAATGCGTTGCTTTCCAGCTCCCAGTAGCAGAAACAACCTCCAGAGGCCACACACAGCCACAGGCACTCCTGGCAAGTCAGAACTCCCAGCAAGGAAGTTCTGGGGAGCTAGGGAGTGAAGTCTTTGTGTTTCTGAGACTTCAAAACAGGAGGCAAGCTCTACTCAAGCCCTTGGAGACTTTCCTCAAGCAGGGGACACAGCACACAGCAAAGTCCTTCTCCTTTCTTTGGCAGAAACAGCAACTGCAGGCCAACCCCAGACACACAGCAAGGGCAGTACTTCTCCTCAGTTTCTCCAGCTCTTCTCCTCAGCAAAGGTTCCTCTTGATTCCAGAAGTAGTCTAAAGTTCAGGGGTTTTAGGTCTAATACTTATACCCCAAAATGTCTTTGTTCTCTTTGTGCAAGGGTCTCTGAGCCCAGTCCAAACCAGTTCTGTCCTCTCTTGTGCAGCTGCCCGGCAGGAGGTGGAGACAGCATTGTGTAAGGCAGACAGGCCCTATTCAGGTGTAAGGGAAATCTCCTCCCACCACTCTAAATGCAGACCTGGCCTATTTAGGTGCGAGTGAGAACTCCTCCCCCCTACTCTGAATGCAGCCCAGGTCTATTCAGCCCAGCCCTGACTCATTCAGGAAAGGCAGGACACACATCAACCCCCCCGGTGGCTGTCTGAGAGAGTGCACTTCCCCAGCCCCTGTCACTCCAAAACCAGACAGTCAATACACAAACAGGCAGAGGCACACAGAATGGTTAAACAAGAAAATGCCTACTTTCTAAAAGTGGCATTTTCAAACACACAATTTAAAAACCATCTTTAGTAAAAGATGTTATTAAATTCTGAGTTCAGAGAGCCTTAACTTTATTTTTACATCTTATCCCTATGGGAAAATATGCTTGTAAAATGTTACAAAGCATTCCCCATTCTGTCCTATGGGGCAAGATAGCCATTCAATAGTGAAAAACGAAATTGGCAGTATTTCACTATCAGGACATGATACACACATCAGTATATGTCCTACCTTTCACATACACTGCACCCTGCCCAGGGGGGTACCTTGGGCCTACCATAGGGGTGTCCTATATGTAAGAAAAGGGAAGGTTAGGGCCTGGCAATTGGGAGCACTTACCAAGTCGACATGGCAGTTAGCAAACTGCGCACAGGTACTGCAGTGGCAGGCCTGAGAAATCGTTTCAGGGCTACTCATGTGGGTGGCACAATCAGTGCTGCAGGCCCATTAGTAGCATTTGGTTTACCAGCCCTGGCACACTTAGTGCACTTTACTAGGGACCTACTAGTAAATCAAATATGCCAATCAGGGAGAACAAATCATAATAATAATTTACACAGAGAGCATATGCATTTTAGCACTGATCAGCAGTGGTAAAGTGCCCAGAGTCCTAAAACCAACAACAGGTCAGGAAAAAATAGGAGGAAGAAGCAAAAAGTTTGAGGATAACCCTGCGAAAAGGGCAAAGTCCAACAGGCTACCTACATAATTTGGTTGCACTGTGCATATGACAGCTTTAACTAAAGATGTGGCAGACTCAGTCTTTCACCTTTCCGACGTGGCTGGAATATGTACTATTTGGGTTGGGTACTCCTCACTCTTTTTATAGCACTTCGAAAATGTGCTGCACTAATTGAAGACAGTTTTTAGTTTTATAGTGGCATTCACTTTTAGTGACCAATGTTTCCTACATGCATAGCTGAGAACTGTAAAACCTGTTTTGAGGCATATGTTCATTGAACACGTAAGGGTTATTGAAGTGCATTTTATTAGATGTCAAATATTTGGTGCGTCGCGGCAGGATAGTGAATGGAATGTACTAGTGGGGCAAGCCTACAGCCTACTTGGGCTGTGAAATTGATACAAGTTAGATGCAAGAGTTTTTGGCCTTATTCTAATGTTTTAACAGAAAAAAGTGTGCCCTCTGCCCCACCAGGATTCTTTCCAATAACACTCCCCAGCTCTCTCTTTCATCTATTCTGCTCAAATCTCTTCCTCACAAACTCACAACCGCCCTCTGCTTCCCACTCCCTCTCATATTCCTTCTCCCCTGCCCGATTCGTCTCTAACCATCCCTTTCTCCCTGTCACTGCACACTTTTCTCTAGACCCTCTTTCTCTCTCTCTGTCTCTCACGCACATATCCTGCTAAAGTATCACGCTCTCTCCTGTCATGCATTATCCCCGACCCTTTACAGCAACTGCTTCCCTATTTTTTTAATTCCCTTTTCCATTTATGTCATTTATGTTCCAACTCCCCTCCCTCGTAACCTATTTCCCATTTTCTGGTTCTCCAGTGCCGCGAGTTCATACGAATGGCAATAGCACTATGCAAATATGATAACTCCACTGCAAACAAAAAAACAAAAGTAAATAACATTGGGCCAGATGTACGAAAAGAAATTGAGGTCGCAAACAGGAAATCGGCCCGTTTGCGACCGCAAAATTGGTCTGCCCCATGTACAAACCCTATTTTACGAGTCGGTAACCTATTACCCACTCGCAAAATAGGGTTAGCGACTCGCTATTAGGAAAGGGCATGCCTAGGGCGTCCCTTCCTAATAGCAACTCACACTTCAATGTACAATTGTTTTGCGAATGCAATTGCGGTCGCAAAACACTTGCAGTTTACCACCTACTTCAAGTAGGTGGTAAGCAACTCACAAATGGGAAGGGGTCCCAAAGGGACCCATTTGTGAATGGATGCGAAAATATTTTTTAAGGGCACTGCTTCACTTCTTAAAAAATGAAACAGAAACGTTTCATTTTTCTTTTTAAATGCATCCGGTTTTCCTTTAAGGAACACAGGATGCATTTTTTTAAAACTGCTTTATTTAAAAAGCAGTCACAGACATGGTGGTCTGCTGACCATAGCAGGGCACCGTCCCTGGGAGTGCTAGCCATTCCCAATGGGGTCGCAAACTGCAGCTGCCTCATGAATATTAATGAGGCATGCAATTTGCAACCCCATTAGGAATCGCTACCAGTCGATCTGACACTGTTGTAAATTACATTTTGCGAGTCGCAAAACTACGCAATTTGCGACTCGCAAATTGTAAGGGCCGGACATCTGGCCCATTGTCATTTACAACGCCAGTAGCTCTAACTTTTCACAAATGCGAGATCGATTGCATTGCAAATGCTTGTCTTGTTTTGGACTTTTGTTTGAATGGGCCTTACACTAGTAAAGTATTCTTTACAAAAGATATTGTGCTTATTTCGGACCTTCCAGTGTGATAGGTATATGATATGAGGAACTGTGAAGGGAGTATGTTACTCAGGGATCAAATATGGAGGAAGCCAGCCTCTGCATGTCAGGAATGGGATTGGATGGGTCCTGGGAGGGGTTAATTATGAGTTTGCTTAGTGCAGTTGGTTCTGAAGTGGTTTGGCTTTAACTCCAATTGTTTAGTGAGGGGCATTGGAGATACGCTTCTAGATTGTCGGGTTTTTGAATCTGAATCAAGAGTTGCATTCATTGAATAACAATAATAACAATAATAATAATGATAATAATAATAATAATAATAGTAATCACATAATGATAATAGCAATGATCATGGCAACCTCCACAATTGGAATAGTAAGGTGGAGGTAGTTCTGCCTGTGCATTTTGTTTCCGAATTTAGCATTTCCTTTTGACATTGGAGAATTTTATTATTATTGAATACTAAATGAGCCTTAAGAGTATTTTGCTCTCCTTAAATTCTCACTGCATCTTCTGCTCTTGTATCCCACCAAACTCAAACAGGCTTCTTGACATGTAAACTCAGGGCACCTTGTCTTGGTAGTAAAAGAAAATGTGTCAATTTCTTCTCTTTTCTGTTTCTATATCTATGTGCCAGTTTGGGAAAAAAAATCTTAGCCTCATTCTTCTCTTCTCTCCTCTCCATACCTAGAACTGTTCTATTTGACAACATTTATCCTCACAAAATCTCCCTAGTAAGACGGGTCAGTGAGTTAACCACTCACCGCTGACACCTTCTGTGACCTGCAAGCCACAAATTCTAATCTTAACAAGCCCAACTCATCCTTCAAGCTTTCCAAGGTCAGTAAACTGAGTACCGTTAACTTGGGTAATAATAATACCTGTTATCTGCAGTGCTTAGAAAAGATGAAAGCTATTATATGAGGCACAGTGTGAAAAATGTCGTAGTGTGTCCCAAATCCATGAAGCCCCCGCTCGCGTCCCACTTTTTAAATCTAAGACAAAATTAAACATTCCATACATTTTGCTTAAAAGTCTGTTTGACCCTAAGAGCAAGAAGGAAACGTTAAACTTGATGAAGCAATTATATCGTTGGTGTATAAAACAAGCATTTGCAATGCAATTGGTCTCGAATTTACGCGAGACCTATTGCATTGCAAATGGTAGGCATCAAGACAACGGGAGGGAGGGCGGGCAGGGAGGGGGGAGGCACAGACAACGGGAGGGAGGGCTGGACGTGCTGGGGAAGGTACAGACAACGGGAGGGAGGGCGGGCGAGAAGGCACGACAACGGGAGGGAGGAGGGGGGTAGAGAAGGCACCAAAGCATGTCGTGCCTGCAGTGGGAGAACCTCATTAAAGAAAATAGTGCTCACAGTCTAAATAACACGTATCATGTAACAACCGAAGTAAAGGGGCCAGTCGCCATGGGAGGTGACAAATGGAGAGGAGGCGGTACTAAGGAGGGACTAACAAGCCCATTGATGAATCAGAAGCCAGCATTTAGGACAGACAATGACACAAGCCAATGGCAAATATGGGCGGAAAGTGGGCGGAGCTTCTATTCACCTACTCCTCTACAATAAGTCTCGCAGAGCAGCGCATGCGCGCTGACTTTAGGCTCAACCTAAAAATATAATAATATCTTACTTTAGGAATGTGAGATGCATCGTTGCCTATTTGTTTTTCCAATTTAAAACTGCTGAGAAAGACATTTTTATTGTAGAGAAACACTGAATGGAAGAATTGACGGAAGGCCTAAACAACAAACCATAAGTGCTTGAAGGTATGCATTATTTAAAACAAGTGTATGAAAAGTCATTCCTACCTCCGCCATTCTTTTGACACAAATAAGGAAACCGCCACACATTTCCCAAACCAACAGAAAATCCAACTTGTGCCAGAATATATTGGAGTTTACTGTTCCATGCTGGTCTTTCATCCTCTACATCAGAGCCCTCTTCGATGTCTCCGTCTTTGTCCAATTGATCATCAACCATCAACTCACTCTTCCTGAAGCTTTCATCACCAGAGTCCTCATTGGAAAGAAGATCTTTAACTGATTCGATGACGTCATCGTCTAGCTCTCTTTTTACCACCTTACTGTTCTTAGGCATTTGGTGTGGAGGCCAAGTCTATGCGTAGAGATGATGTCCGTATACAATATGATGAATTTAAAGATGACAAGGTACCAAATCAAATCCAAGCTAAAATATTAGTGAGGTAGAGCCGAAGACTTCGGGTTCAAATTTTAATTGGATCACAGTACCTGCAAAAAATAATTCAGTTATTATAAACTAGTAAATTGTGTCCACAACATCATTCCCTCACAAATACTAATTTAATTAGCGGGAATATTTGTACGCATATGTTTATAAAGTATTCATAAGACTACAAAGGAAAGCGGTATAAAATACCACAGAGGCCGGGAAGGTGGGGCGGAGGGGCATGAGAAAAAAACAAAAAGAACTATAAATTGCTAGAAATATACGATTTGAAAATGGATAAATATCCAAATCCTCTAGTGAAAGGAAAGTGAGGTCAGGAGTGGGATAAAACAGTACTTTCTCTAATCAAGAGTCATGTGAGAAAATATACGATTCACAAATACATTTCTCCACGAGTCTTTAGGAACCCTAAGGACATGTTTTTTCCGAAGTGAGAAAAATTCATTTATTTTTCTATATTAATAAATGCAGTGGTGTTATAAATTATTTTAAACTTCGATACCAATTATACCACAGCACAAAATCCACAAACGTCAGCTAGCATATGCGATAATGAGAGATATAGACAAGTGAGGCTTTGTCCTTCTTGTGGTCACTCACTCAGGCTCAAACAAATTTGATACCTTGTGGTCTGACTCTTACTTGCAGAATAGAGTTAAATGAATGGCATATGATGCACTTCTGTGAAAGCAGGGTTAGTTATTCTCCCTCATGAATTTAATATTTTTAAGTTGCTGGGCTGTTGTTATTTTGCTACAAAGGTGGGGACATTATACCACATGAATTTTATTCCGAGTCCCCTTTAATATCTAACTTGCTTAACTCTTACTGGGACCCTTCCCCTCCAGCACAGCACTCACAGTGGCAGCTCCTCCGCTAAAGCTAAAGCGGAGGAACGTCGACCCAAACATTTTCAGCAGTGTAAAAAAATGAAAAATAAAATGATAACTCAATATTATTATCATTTTTTTTTCCTGCTGAGGCACCTTTGCAGGGCGCGGCAGGGCTGCTCTGCTCACAGAGCAGGTAGAGGAGTGGTGGGCACTCTGTAAGTGCGCATGACGGTTTGGCTGGCTGTCTTGGGCCGGCCAAACTGTCATTCTTGGGCCGGCCAAACAGTCATGCGCACTTTGCATGTTCTTTATCCAGGCTGTATTAAAGCCTGGGTAGAGAACATGCCCATGCTCCCAGTCCCCGTCTGAGCGCCGAACCACAGCGCTCAGACCAATCACGACGCTGCTGACAGCAGCATTGTGATTGGCTTCCTTTTCCGGCCGGATGTGGAGAGATTACGGAGGAGAGACGCGACAAGGAGGTAAGTTTATTTTTATTTTTCTACACCCCCTCGCCTCCTACCGGCGCCCTGCCCCGCCACCCCCGATCCATGCCATCCGCCACTGCACTCCATTGCTCCCTGGCTAGCTCACTCTCACTTGATTTGAATTACAGAGCGCGAGGAAATTGAGTGTAGTATATGGTGTGGTTGTGCGACCTCACAGTTTAATACACTTGCCAAACCCTTTAGGTCCAGTAGGTTTAGTTTGTGAAACCCTTAGCTCAACCCTAGGTAGCTGTAGCTCCAAGCACTCAGGCTTACACGAAGGAGCAAGTTAAGCATTTAAACAGCACCAAAACAATTGAAATAAAAAAACGAGACACTCAAAACTTCGACACCAATTTATAAAAATAGACTGTATTTTTATATGTTTTTAGACACCACAATGAAAAAGATCCACCAAAGGATTCCGGAGTTACAGTATTTACAAGGTATTGTAAATATGCACTTTTTCACTTAACAGTGAACAAGCACTGGCAAATTCAACAAATTCGACAGAAATCTTTTCATGAAAAACTTGGGTAAGTATCAATGCAGTTATTTCCAGTTACCTTACATAGGTGACCAACTCTGACTGGGAACTAGTCAAGGGAGACCAGCAAGGTCCGTAAAAACAGTTACTTCGGCATGAGAAGCAGTCTTCAGTCAGTTCCACGCACTTTTTTTCTCTTGCTATAAGTTTCTATGGAAGTGGTTCTGATGCAAGGAATGCAGGATGATGAAGATGCCCAAGGATGCAATGGAGGTGCTGCAGTCAATGGGGGTCTTTCTGTGGCTCCTACTCAGTCCATGAACTTGGTGAGGTGGTCCTGGCCACAGGGGTCGTGGTCCCTCAAAGTCCTCTCAGTCCTGGTAGAAGTCCAGTCACCAATGAGCTATCAGTTGCCCAGTATCACAGTCACTGCAGAATCCTTCCCTGGGCGATAACGTGTCTTCTGGGTGATCAAGCTGCACTCTTAAAACTCTCCCAGGTCTCACAGACCGGGTGCAACTTCGAGCGCCAGGTCCTGGTCTTTGGAGCTGCACAGCGGCAAGTGGAGACAATGCAAAGATCTGGACTACAAACTTGCCCCAGCAGGCTTCTTCAGCTGTTGTAGCCCTGCGCTCTGAACAGGAGGTCATCCAACTGATCCTTGGATTCTCTTGCTTTGGCTGGGCTCAGGAAACGACTTCTCTATGAGCAGGAAACAGCAGGCCCAGTCCTTCTCCTTTGTAATCCCCCAGGTTCAACAGGTGCAGTCCACATTGGTGCAGCCTCTCTTCCTAGGGCCCTTGGTGCAGCAGGGTAGTCCTTCTTCGGTCCTCTTCTCCAGTCCAATAAGAAAAAAGTTCTGAGTGTCCTTTTTAAGCTCAGAAAATGCCCTCAAGGTAGGAAGCAGCTTTTAGCCAATGGGCTACCAGGTCCCCTCACTCTTGATGACCATTTGCTGCAACGTGTGGCATCTGGCTATCCCAGGATACACCATTCTCCCTGCTTTCAACATGGCAGAACCCTTCTTTTGGCGTACAGAGCTCTCTAGCCAGTCCAGAGGTGTGGCTACCAAGGGGGCTACATGCCCTTAGAAAACTGGTTTGGCAACTGGTTCCCGCTCTCCTTCCTGAGTGCCATCATGTCTACCTAAACAATAGAGCTGCCCCTTTCCTAAGTGTTTAACATATGTCTTTCAAAGGTGGCTTCTCCTTTCAATCTCGCCTCTTGGACTAACACCTGTGTAGCTTCCTGCCAGGGAGAGGTACACTTCTTTCCTATGCAGGCTTCTATTGTCTCCTTTCCTGTGAGTTAGTTGTTTGTACGTCTCCTAAGGAGGGCAGAAAGCTGTCTCCGGGACAGACCTCATGTGCAACCATGGATGGGCAAAGGGGATTTAGGGCAACAAAGTGGCAACTTTGTAAGAGTTGCACACTGCAACAAGTTACATTAATGTCGACTTGGGCATCAAAGTCGGGCTTAATGTAATGAGTTGTTTGATACATTACAGTACCAACTTTAGTAGTCCCAGTCAGAAGTTAGCAGGGCTGATGTGGCAGCCTGCAACTCTGCACTTGCCAGTGGGGCTACTAGTTGTTTCCACAGTCAAAACAACAGTTGCAGGTTTTTACAGTTGGAACATGGAAAAACAAATGTTCCACTTCCTAATATACAGCACCCTGCCTTAGAGTTCGCTAGACCTACCGTGGGGGTGACTTGCATATATTAAAAAGGGAGGACTTGGCTATGCCATTACTTTACATGGCAAAGTCGAGTTAGAAGTTCAAAACTGCCCTTTCAGTCTACAGTGGCAGACTACGAGCCATGTTTTACCTTTGTCACACCCAGAGAGGCACAACAAGTATTGCAGTCCCTGGAGACACCCTCTAACTTAAAGGCCCTGAGTACCAAATACTAGGGACTTACAAGCAAGTTAGCTTTTGCCAATAGGGTATAAGCCTGTTAGAAATGGGATCTCTAGTTGGCAAGGGCTTGCACCTTTGTCCAAGTAGGGACCCTTCTTCCTAGTCAGGGTAAGGGTGTTACACTCGTGAAGTAACCCCTGCTCACCCTCGTGGTAGCTTGGCACGAGCAGTCAGGCTTAATTCAGAGGCAGTGTGTAAAGCATTTGCACATAACCAACAGTAATACAGTGTAAGCACTACAAACGGACACCACACCAGTTTAGAAAAATAACCAATATTTTATATACTCAAGACAAGACCAATTACGACAAAAATCCACAATACTATACTTTACTGAATGAATACTTGATACGGTAACTTCTTCTTTGCAGGAATAGCACAAAAGCAAAGTTCGTACGAGTCGGTAGCTCCGTCCGAGCCTACCGTGATGCTGAAAACCCCAGAGTCTAACAGTTCCAGCCGACCGCGTCGATACGGGCCAGCAGAGTCATGAACAGACTCGGTTACAGTACCTTTCTCGTTGTGGCTGGTACGGAGTGTACGAGCCGGTCGGCGTTCGTCGCGGTTGCGGTGCAAGACGGAGCGATGCAAGGTGCGGTGTCCCTCGATGCGGTGCAGGCAGCGGCTCGATGAGCGTCGTGCAGACGGAGTCGGTGAGTCCAAGGCGTGCGATGCAGGGTGAGACGATGCTCGATGCGGTGCTGACAGGTTGCGATGCAGGCGACCAAGCCGGAGTGCGGGAGCTGGCGTCGGACAGCGGTGCGAGTCGGAGCGGTGCGTCGCAGACGTGCGAGCGGTGCCCCAAATGCGATGCGGTCACGACTCTTGAGCCAGTTGCAGCGACCTCGTCGGTCGGGTCCGGTTGGTGCAGTGAAGCGATGCGATGCGAACTGCGGTGCCCACAGGTCACGGTGCAAGCAGCGGCTCGATGTTGGCGGCGTTGGACGTCGCCCACGGTGAGACCAGGGTTGCGATGCGAAGCGGGGCGATGCGGTCTGCGGTGCAAACAGGTCACCGCCCAGGGATGGATTCGGTTGACGGAGTCGGTTGCAGTTCCCTTCCTCTGTGGCAACTGAAACAGCGTTCCAGAAGCGGTACCCAGAGGCTTGTGAAGTCTTTGTAGTCCCTGAGACTTCTTAACAGGAGGCCAGCTCGGTTCCAGGCCCTTGGAGATACTCAGCACAAGTTTGTAGAAAGTTCCTTCCTTTCACTGCCCAAGGCAGAAGCAGCAGCTGCAGGCCAACCCAACAAAGCAACAACACAGCAAAGGGGCAGTACTCCTCCTGGCCGCTCTTCCAGCGCTTCGTCTCGGCAGGTTCCTTGATTCCAGCGAGATCTAAATTCATGGGGTCAGGGCCCCAATATTTATATCCCAAATTCCTTTGTTCTCTGAAGGCAGAGAGGCCTTTGCCTAGTCCAAACCAGTTCTGGAGCACTTTGTTGACAAGTCTCCGTCCCTTCTTTCAGTGAGTAGGCCAGGGACATCAGACGCACCACAGGAGGTGGAGCCAGCATTGTGGAGGGAAGGCACTGTCCTATTCAGGGCCCAGGTGCGACCCCTCCCACCCATCTACATGTAGATCTTGCTATTCAGCCCTGTGCTGACTCACCCTGTCTCCTGGCATCCCCCAGCCCCTGTCACTCACATTCCAGACAAGGAATACACAACCTCGCAGCGGCAGGCTTGGATGGTTAGACAAGAAAATACCCACTTTCTAAAAGTGGTATTTTCAAACACAGAATGTTAAAACCAACTTCACTAAAAGCTGCATTTTATCATTCTGAGTCCAGGCATACTAAACTCGAATTTCTACCATGTTCCCGGGGTCAGTTAGGATTATAAGCTGTAATAATCAAAACTGCCCGTTCTGGCCTAGGGGAACAGGTAGCCTTGCCATAGTGAAAAACGAACTAGGCTGTGATTCACTATTAGGACATGCCACACACACCCGGGCATGTCCTACCTTTCGCGTACAACGCACCCTGCCCACAGGGGTACCTTGGGCCTACCTTAGGGGTGACTAACATGTAGCAAAGGGAAGGTTTAGGGACTTGCAAGTGTGTGCACTTGCCAAGTCGTCATGGCAGCCCCAGGCTGCGCACGGGCTCTGTGATGGCAGGCCCGAGTTACACTTTACGGGCTGTTTGCGTGGGTGGCACAATCCAGTGCTGCAGCCCACCAACAGCATTTGGTCTATAGGCCCTGGCACTCGCAGTGCACTTTACAAGGGACTGACAGATAAACCAAATAGGCCAATCCATAATACATTTTATACAGGAGTACTTGCACTTTCCCACTGGACCGCAGTGAGGAAAGTGCGCAGAATCATTACACCAGCAAAAACAGAGTCAAAACCGGGAGGTCAGAAAGCAAAAAGTCAGGGGAAACACGCCAAAAGATGCCAAGTCTAACACATGTCCCCTCCAGCTGAAAGTAGGGAGAACTACCCAACCCCATTGGAGTTCTCTTCACTAAGGCGGAAGAACCTGGACAGACCATCTGCGTTGGCGTGTTCTGTACCAGGACGGTGTTCCACCGTAAAGTCCATTCCCTGTAGGGAGATGGACCACCTCAGCAGTTTTGGATTCTCGCCCCTCATTTGCATCAACCATCTGAGGGGCCTGTGGTCTGTCTGAACCCGGAAGTGAGTCCCAAACAGGTATGGTCTCAACTTCTTCAGCGCCCAGACCACAGCAAAAGCTTCCCTTTCTATGGCACTCCACCTCTGTTCCCTGGGAAGTAGTCTCCTGCTAAGGAAGACTACAGGCTGATCCAGGCCCTCTTCGTTCAGTTGTGAGAGCACCGCTCCCACACCATGCTCTGAAGCGTCAGTCTGCACGACAAATTCTTTGGAGAAGTCAGGTGCCTTGAGCACGGGCGCCGTGCACATGGCTGCCTTCAGGGCATCAAAAGCTTTCTGCAGGACTCAGTCCAGATCACTTTCCTGGGCTGCCTCTTAGAGGTCAGCTCTGTTAAGGGGGCAACGATGGTGCCATAGCCCTTAACAAATCTCCTATAATAACCGGTGAGACCTAAGAAGGCTCTCACCTCTGTCTGGGTCTTGGGGGATTCCCAAGCCAGAATGGTGTCAATCTTGGGTTGTAGGGGCGCCACCTGGCCGCTTCCTACCTGGTGTCCCAAGTACACCACAGAACCCTGCCCGATCTGGCACTTACTGGCCTTGATCGTGAGGCCTGCACCTTGCAGAGCCCTCAACACTTTCTCAAGGTGCTGTAAATGTTCTTCCCAGCTGGAACTGAACACAGCAATGTCATCCAGGTAGGCGGCACTGAAATCCTCCAGCCCAGCCAACACCTGATTGACCAACCTCTGAAAGGTGGCAGGGGCATTCTTCAACCCAAAGGGCATCACCCGGAATTGGTAATGACCTTCTGGGGTTGAGAATGCTGATCTCTCCTTGGCCCCATCGGTTAAGGCAATCTGCCAGTACCCAGACGTCAAATCAAACGTGCTGAGGAACCGGGCAGCTCCCAACCGATCAATGAGCTCATCAGCTCTGGGGATGGGGTGCGCGTCAGTCCTGGTGACGGCATTGAGCCCACGGTAGTCCACACAAAACCGGAGTTCTGGAGTGGCACCGGGCGCCGCAGCCTTTGGGACCAAGACCACTGGGCTGGCCCAAGGACTGTGGGAGGGCTCAATCACCCCTAACGCCAACATCTTAGAGACCTCCTCCTTGATGCTGGCTCTGACCCGGTCAGTCAACCTGTAAATCTTGTGCTTCACAGGAGGGCTGTCACCAGTGTCCACGTCATGGGTACACCAGTGAGTAACACCGGGGGTCAGAGAGAACAGTGGGGCGAACTGTCCCAACAACTGGCGACAGTCCCCCTGCTGCTCCTGAGTCAGAGTAGGGGAGAGGATCACACCCTCTACTGACCCATCATGCTCCTTGGTAGACAGGAGGTCAGGGAGAGGCTCACTCTCCTCTTCCACCCCATCATCTGTCGCCAAGAGCATACTCACTTCGGACCTCTCGAAGTGGGGCTTGAGGCGGTTCACGTGAAGGACCCTCAAAGGGTTCCTTGGAGCCTGCAAATCCACCAGGTAGGTGACGTCACTTTTGCGCTCCTTTACCTCATATGGCCCAGTCCACTTGTCCTGCAAGGCACAAGGTGCCACTGGGGCCATGACCCACACTTTTTGCCCAGGTTGAAATTCGACCAGAGTGGCATTCTGGTCATACCATCTCTTCATTTCTTCCTGGCTTGCTTCTAGGTTCGCCTGAGCGAGTTTCCTGAAGCGGGCAGTTTGGTTTCTAAAGGCCAGCATGTAGCTAAATACATCCTGGGGAGTTTTCCTGGGAGCTGCCTCCCAGCCTTCCTTAACCAAACTCAGAGGTCCTCTGACAGGGTGGCCATACAGGAGCTCAAAGGGGCTGTACCCAAGAGACTTCTGAGGCACCTCCCTGTATGCAAAGAGTAGGCATGGCAAGAGGACGTCCCACTTACGCCTCATGGGTTCTGTTAGACCCTTGATCATGCCTTTCAAGGTCTGGTTGAATCTCTCCACCAGACCGTTTCCTTGTGGGTGGTAAGGAGTGGTGAACTTGTAGGTTACACCACACTCCTTCCACAGGGATGTCATATACTTCGATATGAAATTGGTCCCCCTATCAGAAACCACCTCTCTGGGGAATCCCACACGGGAAAAGATCCCCATTAACGCCCGGCCCACCACTGGCGCCGTCGTTGTCCTGAGAGGGATTGCCTCCGGGTACCAGGTGGCATGGTCCACCAAGACCAGGATGTACCTGTTGCCCATGGCTGTCTTGGGATCCAGTGGCCCCACAATATCCATCCCTACCCTTTCAAAGGGTGTTCCAACAACAGGAAAAGGTTGGAGAGGAGCTTTGACCTTCCTCCCACTCTTACCACTTGCCTGGCAAGTTTGGCAAGACCTACAGTGTGCATCTGACTGCCTTCGCATTTGGGGCCAAAGAAGTGGGTGACAAGCCTGTCAAAGGTCTTGTCCTGCCCCAAATGTCCTGCCAAAGGCACGTCATGAGCCAGACCCAGTAGGAAGGTCCTGAAGTGCTGGGGTACCACCAGCACACGGGCTGACCCAGGCTCAGCAACCTTAGGCTCACTGTATAGGAGACCGCTCTCCCAGTAGATCAGATGTGACCCGGACTGATTACCAGCTGCCTGGTCTGCAGCCTGCCGCCGCAGACCCTCCAGAGTAGGGCACTCGTTCTGCTCCCTGCAGAACTCCTCCCTGGTGGGACCCCCTTCTTGCTGCCAATGGGTCAGCTCAGAGATGTCTCCCAGTTCGGCTACCTGCTCCCCTGTAGGCACCGGGGCGTCCCCCTCGAGGTCCGCCTCCTCCCGGTCCGTGGGAACTCGGGGGCCGGTTTCCCGCGCCCCTGCCCTTTCTCTTGGCAGGGCCTTGGGCCACTGTTTCAGGCTCCAAGTCCTCTTGATCACCCTTTCTGGCTGCCATTGACCGAGTAGACACGCATGCCCACTCTGGCAACCCAAGCATCTCCAAGTGAGACCTGAGCTCAACCTCCTTCCATGAGGACTGCTCCAGGTCGTTTCCTAGCAGACAATCTACAGGCATGGTAGGGCTCACAACCACCCTCAAGGGACCTGAGACCCCCCCCATTCAAAGGGAACCTGCGCCACCATACATTGGCGCTCTGAGTTGTCTACAGCAACTACTTGGTGGAATGCTCCTGGGACTACTTGCTTCTCAGACACCAGGTGACACCGGACTGAGGTCACACTGGCTCCAGTATCTCTGAGAGCCTCTACCCTGTTCCCATTAATGGTCACCCAGGTGCTATATTTCTTTGTGTTAGGGGGCACCTGGTTTCCTGGGACCATCTCACTGTCCCCTAGTGAGACAAGGGTCATTTCTGCGGGATCCCCACCCTCCTGTGGGCACCCCTCCTCCCCAAGCGCTACACTAGCCAACACTTTGGACTGTCCACCGGTGTGTGGCTGTGTCCCCTTTGGGCACTTGGGGTCCCCCTTAAAGTGACCTACCTGGTCACATGCATAACACTTGCGGGGGCCGGTCTCAACAGGCTTCCCTGTAGAGACCCCTTTCTTCTTATCACTGGGGGGCTGGGAACCTTTACCCTGGCTACTAGTTTGGGGCCCTTTAGAGAACTCCTGTGCTTTACCCTTGTCCCCCCCACCTTTCTGCTGGGGACCCTGCCCACCTTTGGCTGAGTCTCTCCCAAAAGCTTTCTTGTGGACCCTGGTACTCACCCAGCGGTCCGCTTCCATAGCAAGCTTCCTGGGGTCAGTTAGCTTACTATCAACTAGGTGCTGGCGCAGATCTGCAAAACATAGACTAGACAAGTGCTCCCATGCAATCAAGTTGTAGAGCCCCTGAAAATCTGTTACGCTACTGCCCTTCACCCAACCATCCAGAGACCTGCAGAACACATCCACACATTCCAACCAAGTGTTGGCATCAGACTTCTTACTGGACCTGAACTGATCCCTGTACTTTTCAGGAGTAAGACCATACTTCGTGAGAAGGGCATCCTTCATGTCAGCATAGGTGAGGTGATACCCCTTACCCAAAGCTATCAGAGCATCCCTTGCTTCTTCAGGGAAAAGTGGCCACAATCCTGCTCCCCAATTCTCCTCAGGGACCCCATTCATGTGTATGGCTGCCTCATAACCCTGAAACCACCTTTGTATGTCATCCCCCTTCTTGAACTCCTTGCCTACGTTCTTGGGAATGTGCACAATCCTGTCTGCCTTTCTGGACGAATTGCTGCCACCATCTGAGCCTGACTTACTCCTAAGTTCTAGCTCCTTCAGTTCTCTCTCATGCTCTAAGAGCATCTTCCTTTCCTCTATGGCCAATCTCTTCTCCTCCCGCTCACTCTCCAGCCTGAGCTTCTGCAGCTCAAACTGCCTTGCCTCCCGCCTGTCCTCCAGCTCCTCTGGGGACAGACTGCTGCTGCCTGACCTGGCGGGTTCCCCCTACCCAAAAGCACATCCACCCTGGAAATAGGCTCCTCCACCTCCTCACTGAGATCACCAGGCTGCCCATTGGCATGTCTGGCTGCTACCCAGGCCCTCAGCGCCTTCTGTAGCTCCTCCTTCCTTGTGAGGCCTTTAATTTGGACTTTCCGGTTTTACAAATCGCTCGTAACTCCTTTACGGCGTAGGAGTCCAACCTGTCCTCCTCAAAGATAACTTCCAGAGATGCAACGGATGATGCAATTGATTCAGGCATGACAAAAGTCGTGAGTTGAAAACTGGCAAGATCAAAAATAGGCCAAAAGAAAAAGAACCAGTATGTGGTACGTAATGGTCTGCGATATGGTAGTAGTGCACACCAATCACTGTAAGTCAAGTGCAAACACAAGTCCTATCCTCACCGCTGACAACCAATGTTAGAAATGGGATCTCTAGTTGGCAAGGGCTTGCACCTTTGTCCAAGTAGGGACCCTTCTTCCTAGTCAGGGTAAGGGTGTTACACTCGTGAAGTAACCCCTGCTCACCCTCGTGGTAGCTTGGCATGAGCAGTCAGGCTTAATTCAGAGGCAGTGTGTAAAGCATTTGCACATAACCAACAGTAATACAGTGTAAGCACTACAAACGGACACCACACCAGTTTAGAAAAATAACCAATATTTTATATACTCAAGACAAGACCAATTACGACAAAAATCCACAATACTATACTTTACGAATGAATACTTGATACGGTAACTTCTTCTTTGCAGGAATAGCACAAAAGCAAAGTTCGTACGAGTCGGTAGCTCCGTCCGAGCCTACCGTGACGCTGAAAACCCCAGAGTCTAACAGTTCCAGCTGACCGCGTCGATACGGGCCAGCAGAGTCATGAACAGACTCGGTTACAGTACCTTTCTCGTTGTGGCTGGTACGGAGTGTACGAGCCGGTCGGCGTTCGTCGCGGTTGCGGTGCAAGACGGAGCGATGCAAGGTGCGGTGTCCCTCGATGCGGTGCAGGCAGCGGCTCGATGAGCGTCGTGCAGACGGAGTCGGTGAGTCCAAGGCGTGCGATGCAGGGTGAGACGATGCTCGATGCGGTGCTGACAGGTTGCGATGCAGGCGACCAAGCCGGAGTGCGGGAGCTGGCGTCGGACAGCGGTGCGAGTCGGAGCGGTGCGTCGCAGACTTGCGAGCGGTGCCCCAAATGCGATGCGGTCACGACTCTTGAGCCAGCTGCAGCGACCTCGTCGGTCGGGTCCGGTTGGTTCAGTGAAGCGATGCGATGCGAACTGCGGTGCCCACAGGTCACGGTGCAAGCAGCGGCTCGATGTTGGCGGCGTTGGACGTCGCCCACGGTGAGACCAGGGTTGCGATGCGAAGCGGGGCGATGCGGTCTGCGGTGCAAACAGGTCACCGGCCAGGGATGGATTCGGTTGACGGAGTCGGTTGCAGTTCCCTTCCTCTGTGGCAACTGAAACAGCGTTCCAGAAGCGGTACCCACAGGCTTGTGAAGTCTTTGTAGTCCCTGAGACTTCTTAACAGGAGGCCAGCTCGGTTCCAGGCCCTTGGAGATACTCAGCACAAGTTTGTAGAAAGTTCCTTCCTTTCACTGCCCAAGGCAGAAGCAGCAGCTGCAGGCCAATCCAACAAAGCAACAACACAGCAAAGGGGCAGTACTCCTCATGGCCGCTCTTCCAGCGCTTCGTCTCGGCAGGTTCCTTAATTCCAGCGAGATCTAAATTCATGGGGTCAGGGCCCCAATATTTATATCCCAAATTCCTTTGTTCTCTGAAGGCAGAGAGGCCTTTGCCTAGTCCAAACCAGTTCTGGAGCACTTTGTTGACAAGTCTCCGTCCCTTCTTTCAGTGAGTAGGCCAGGGACATCAGACGCACCACAGGAGGTGGAGCCAGCATTGTGGAGGGAAGGCACTGTCCTATTCAGGGCCCAGGTCCGACCCCTCCCACCCATCTACATGTAGATCTTGCTATTCAGCCCTGTGCTGACTCACCCTGTCTCCTGGCATCCCCAGCCCCTGTCACTCACGTTCCAGACAAGGAATACACAACCTCGCAGAGGCAGGCTTGGATGGTTAGACAAGAAAATACCCACTTTCTAAAAGTGGTATTTTCAAACACAGAATGTTAAAACCAACTTCACTAAAAGCTGCATTTTATCATTCTGAGTCCAGGCATACTAAACTCGAATTTCTACCATGTTCCCGGGGTCAGTTAGGATTATAAGCTGTAATAATCAAAACTGCCCGTTCTGGCCTAGGGGGAACAGCGTAGCCTTGCCATAGTGAAAAACGAACTAGGCTGTGATTCACTATTAGGACATGCCACACACACCGGGCATGTCCTACCTTTCGCGTACAACGCACCCTGCCCACAGGGGTACCTTGGGCCTACCTTAGGGGTGACTAACATGTAGCAAAGGGAAGGTTTAGGGACTTGCAAGTGTGTGCACTTGCCAAGTCGTCATGGCAGCCCCAGGCTGCGCACGGGCTCTGCGATGGCAGGCCCGAGTTACACTTTACGGGCTGTTTGCGTGGGTGGCACAATCCAGTGCTGCAGCCCACCAACAGCATTTGGTCTATAGGCCCTGGCACTCGCAGTGCACTTTACAAGGGACTGACAGATAAACCAAATAGGCCAATCATGGAAACACCAATCCATAATACATTTTATACAGGAGCACTTGCACTTTCCCACTGGACCGCAGTGAGGAAAGTGCGCAGAATCATTACACCAGCAAAAACAGAGTCAAAACCGGGAGGTCAGAAAGCAAAAAGTCAGGGGAAACACGCCAAAAGATGCCAAGTCTAACAAAGCCAATCAAAGATACACACTTTAAGGTCAGGGCACAGGCACCGAGGTCTGGTTAGCAGGCCTCAGAGCACTATCTGAGTCGAAAAACCAGCAGCATCCGTTCAAAACTCTGGGGGTGACGGTACAAAAAGAGGTATTTGCTACAATCATGTAATGGGACCCCTATATGTAAAGTAAAATCAGACCATACTATATCTGAGACAGAGAAATTGTACTTTCAAGACAAGACTACACAGAAAAATAAGTTATGCCTGAGCAAGAGAAGCCAAAGGCCCATTGCGTAATATGTTATGTGCATGTGCCAAAATTATTCTCTGGAACGTCCGAATCTTGGACGTGTCAAATGCCAAGAGGGCCCAAGCATGATCCCACCGTATGCATCTTTCTACCACTTCGCTATACTTCCTATTTATTCACATGGACACTATCACTTTTCTAACTCCATGCAATCTCTGTCTGACGTTATCAAGGCAACCATACTTGAACTTTCAGATTCATGCAAGCGACTTTCAGCTTGTTGACCCCATTCAAGAAAACAATGGAAGTAGAACACACACAGGCAAAGATGTGACATAACTGTGTGCTGGACAAAGAATTAATGAGGGTAAATTGGCTTACACATGGCCAGTAAGGAGACCCTTGGTCGAAATATGCCAATTATTATCCATTTACCTTTGCTTGTTCGGACACATTAGGGGATGCAGATGGAAAGGTCAAACTGCGACTAATGTGAGACGTCTTCACTTTGTGCGAGAAGCAGTCTCACACTTCCTATACTTGCCCTTATAATCATAGCAAATTAATGCATTTATCTACAATCCATAAGCATGAAGTCTCATATAGATCTATGGTGGTAAATATGTACAAGCTGCTAAACAAATTCATAAATGCATAAACAAAAGATGTGACAGACATGTTTTGAGATGAAGACCCAGTAGGAGATCTACAGAGAGAGAATAATAAAACAATTGTGCTTAACATAGGAACCTATTTACAATTTTGGTTCAACGTGCACCATGAATTGCTCTATTGTTCCAGTCTCATGAGCTAGCATGTCAGTGTCGTTATGAATTTATAGCATTTGTCAAAGTGAACTCAATGATGGGGCAGAATGTAGGGAGACTGGAGTTTCAGGCTGCATACAGTGTTTTGGGTGTGTGACCACCAAGTTCTGTTTGGTGGATCGTACATTTCTAGAGGGTGTATAGTGGATCAGTATGTTGGCAAGGAAGTCCTATATTTGTAAATATTCCCCATTTTTCCGCCCCCCACAGGACCTCGCACATTTACTACTGAAAGGAAACCTACATATGCAGAGACCTCCGCAGCCAGGGCGGAGACCTCCACACATAAAAGATACGCAAGACGGACGGCGGAGGTGAAGATCTCCACACGAAGGTTAGTGAACAGCATTTTGTAGTACTTTAATAGTACTACTGTAGTACTACTAAACCCAACATGTTTTACAGAAGTCAGCGCAAATGGAAACAGCGATACACATGCTACAGCTTTGAACTTTTTATATAGAACAAGTTTTTCATGAGTGCATAACATTGGGTGGAGGATTCGCAGATTCCCTGCAAATAAACATACACAAATCACACTTTTAGGACAAAATGAATGTTGGTAGTATATTGGCTGCTCCGAGTGAGGTTTTGGGGATATTGGGGAGAAAGTAGAGGGACAGAGGGATAGGGATAGGGATAGTAGGTGTTGTAGTTCCTTTCTGAATACTTCAAAAGAGGCTATTGTTCCTATTCCAGGGGGAATATAGTTTCTAAATTTAGAAGAGCTTCAAAAAAAGACTAGGGTGCTTCTCTGTTCCCTAAAGTTAAGCAGTTATAGCAGCATGGTTCCAGCACTGCGTAGCGAGTCAAAGGCCTCCTGAGGGGGATAAACTACGAGCCAGACATTTTCCAGTGTATCCAGGGTAAATATTTTATATCTGAGAGTTTCAGAACTTTTTTATGCATATTGTTCTTTGTCGAAGGACACCCAGTTAGGTGGCTGCATTTCCCCTAGTTTCTGTTTATTATGTGCTATTGTATTTTGTCAGAAAGAAACTTTTTGATAATTATTGTTGATGCATATACAATTGGCAGTGGGAAAAACAGTCGTTGCCTCAAACAGAGGCCCACAGTTCACATTTGAATAAGGAGGAATTTAATTGGATCCATTTCTTATTATTTACACACCACACATGCTGCAAAACGAGTTTGCTCGATTCTTTGCGCTTGTTCAAATTGAATCAGATATCAATTTCTCTCTCCGAAGTACACAAATAGCGACCACTGTGCAGTTTCATTTCGTTTTTTGCTCCAGGTTCGTATGCAACGCACTTAGAAAATTTCAAAAAGTGGGTGGTGGCCTGTAATCCATAATTACTTATGGATAAGACTACCAGCCAGCCGCTAGTAGGCTTAGTCACCAGCATTTCACTTTACTTTCAGCATTCTGCGTAATCCCCATAGAAGGCTGTCACATGATTTAAATTCCACCAAGGCCTGGCAGCTTGCCAACCTCTTCAGGCAATTTCATTGGCAGCTTTGTAGTTCTTTTAGGGTCTCTCATGTGCTAAGCTATTTATGGGTATTTAAACTACTTTGTCCTCACACATTACACTTGGTTTTGAATTTCTTCAGGCGGATAAGATTGCTGTCACTGCATTTTTCATTCAATGAAAACCAATGACCACAATAAGAATGTTAAGCATATGTGTAGACTCTCAGCTTCAATATTAAGCCTTAGGTGATTTGATTTCCCTGAAGCACTGATGTCAATACTGTGCCGCGTACTGCTGTATACGATAAATATGTCTGCAATGTGCTTGAACAATTAAGAAGAAGGCTGGTATTCACCACGTTTTGTCATGTCGAACAAAGAGGCAGAATAACGCATGGATTGTCTTTGTTGTAACACGCAGAGAGTACTGAACAAAATCTTCCCCCCGGGCGGTATGCAACCTGCCCTCAACCAAATCTGCCAAATCTCCAGAGCGTTAGCAAGAGAAGGCAGTTGGCCCAGATCCCAGTGGGCGACCATAAGAGGATAAGTAGACTATGTCTGGCAACCACGCTGGACCACCCTTGCAATGGAAAGTTTGGGAAAAGTAGGAGATTAAGGAGCCCCTTCCCACATCACACCCTTTGGCTGGCCTCGTAAGGTAACTATGCAAGCTGTCCTTCATGCCACAGATCAACGGAGTGGTCAGGTGTAGGAACTGCAAAGTATAGACCATGAGGTAGATTCACCTGCTTTGGAAGTCTGAGCATACGAGCCAGATAGGAAAGCCACTGGCCCTAATAAGATTGAATTATTGCAAAACTGAGGTCCATGGACAGCCCAAAAGTCACGTGAAGAAGTACGAAAGGCTGAGGAAACAAGACATCTCAGATTGGTCCGAGCATAAAAAAACTCATACTGTTTGCTTGAAACTATCTTCAATTGAGCAAAAAACATTCCAAAATCCCATATATTGTACATAAACTGTTCTTCAACAGAGGGCACTAGTCCATATGCATTACCAGACATCCCATAACCCCGTCATCACAACACTCTGTTCAGCACAAACCCCTTAACCTGTGCAACAGAAAGAAATATGAAATAAGGGCCTCAGTGTAATCGGGCATATGCTTGAATAGGTGATACATTGTCAAGACAGCCATTGGGTTATTAGAAATAGCCCTAAGTCCCAGCAGTCCATTCAAAATTCTGTCAGTTAGGTCAACACACCAAGCAAACCTGTCCTCCTATGAACAGCACAGTCCCAGCAGTCCATTGTATTAACTTCATGAATCAATTGTCACTTCACTTGGGTTCAAACATTTATTTCAGTACATTAAAGAGAGTCTCTCATAGTTTCAATCAATCAATCAATCAGGCGTTTGTTGAGCGCGACTACTCACCCGTAAGGGTCTCAAGGCACTGGGGGTGGGGAGGGTGCAGGTTCCAGTCCATCAAGGAGGGGGTCTGTCGAAGAGCCAGGTTTTGAGGTTTCTTGCGAAGATGGGGAGCGATGTTGTCTGTCTGAGGTGGAGCGGAAGGGCGTTCCAGTCTCTGGCCGCGAGGAAGGAGAAGGAGCGGCCACCCGATCTGGTCTTTCTGGTGCGGGGGACCACGGCGTAGGAGAGCTGGGCTGATCGTAGGGTCCTTTGGGGTGCGTGGAGTTTGAGTCGACTGTTCAGGTATGCTGGTCCGGTGTCGTGGAGGGCCTTGTGTGCATGGGTGAGCATCTTGAAAGTGACTGTAGCCTCGATGGGGAGCCAGTGGAGTGTGCGCAGGTGCTGGGAGACATCATGTGGCAGTGTCTTGGCAGGTTGAGGACCAGTCTTGCGGCAGCGTTCTGGATGTTCTGTAGCTTGCGGGTGAGGTTTTTGTTTATTCCGGCGTAGAGTGCGTTGCCGTAGTCGAGTCTGCTGGTGACCAGGGCGTGAGTGACAGTCTTTCTGTGTTCGAGGGGGATCCATTTGAAGGTCTTATGTAGGAGGCGGAGGGTGTGGAAGCAGGAGGACGAGACGGAGTTGATCTGTCGGTCCATTTAGAGCTCAGAGTCCAGGATGATTCCCAGGTTGCGTGCGTGGTCCGTGGGGGTGGGCGGGCTTCCGAGGGCGGGGGGCCGCCAGATGTTGTTCCAGGCATCGGGGTTTGGGCCCATGATGAGTACTTCTGTTTTGTTGGTGTTTAGTTGTAGGCAGCTGTTCTTCATCCATTTGGCGACGGCTTCCATGCCTTCTCGAAAGTTGTGTCTGGCGGTGTTGGGTTCGCTGGACAGGTAGAGGATGAGTTTGGTGTCGTCTGCGTATGACACAATGTTGAGTCCGTAGGTTCTGACGATGGGGGCGAGCGGAGCCATGTAGACGTTGAAGAGCGTAGGGCTGAGGGACCCCTGGGGGACTCCGCAGGTGGTTGGTGTAGGGTCCGAGAGGAAAGGGGGGAGTCTGACCCGCTGCGTTCTGCCGGAGAGGAAGGAGCGGATCCAGTCGAGGGTCTTGTCCTTGATCCCTGCGTCGTGGAGTCTGCATATTAGGGTGCGGTGAGAGACTGTGTCGAACGCCGCTGAGAGGTCGAGGAGGATGAGGGCTACTGTTTCTCCTTTGTCCAGTACGGTGCGGATGTCGTCTGTTGCGGCGAGGAGGGCGGTTTCCGTACTGTGGTTTTTTTCTGAAGCCGGATTGGGAGGAGTCGAGGATGTTGTGCTCTTCGATGAATGTGGCGAGTTGGCTGTTGATGGCTTTCTCGATGACTTTCGCTGGGAACGGGAGCAGGGAGATGGGTCTGTAGTTTTTGAGGTCGGTGGGGTCCGCCGAGGGTTTCTTCAGGAGGGGGTTGACCTCGGCGTGTTTCCAGTCATCGGGGAACGAGGCAGTCGCCAGGGAGCGGTTGATGGTGTGGCGGAGCATGGGTGCGATGGTGTCGGCGGCTCTGTAGAAGATTGGTGGGGGCAGGGGTCCGTGGGGGCCCCGGAGTGGATAGACTTCATTGTCTTCAGTGTGTCTTCGGTGGTGAGGGCTGTCCAGTTGTCAATCGCTGGCTTCAGGGTGTCGGGGGTGGTTGGTGAGGGTTCAGTGTGTTGGTTGTCTTCGTCGAAGTTGTCGTAGATGCTCTTGATTTTGTGGTGGAAAAAGGTGCTGAATTTGTCGCAGAGGTCTTGTGAGGGAGGGATGTCAGTAGACTCACTGGTGGGTTGGGCGAACTCCTTGATGATGTTGAAGAGTTCTTTGCTGTTGTGCGCGTGTGTGGAGATTCTGTCTTCAATCGCTTTTTTCCTCGTTTTTCTGATGAGTTGGTGGTGGGCGTTGGTGGCGGCTCTGAAGTTGTTGTGGGCTTCTGTGGATTTGGTGTTCCTCTAGGCCTTTTCGAGGTGGCAGCAAGTGCGTCTGGACTCTCGAAGTTCGGTGATAAACCATCTGGCTTTCTTGGCGTGGGTGTTGTTGTTTTGCTTGAGGGGGGCTATGGTGTTGGCGCTGTCGGAGATCCATCTGTGCAGGGTTCGGGCTGCGGTGTTGGGGTTGTCGTTTTTCGCAATGGTTGGGGTGGAGTTGCTGAGTGAGGAGGTGAGCTGGTCGTCGGTGATTCTGGTCCAGTTTCTTCGTGGGAGCAGGTGCTGGTGTCTGTGGATGGTGGGTGTTCTGAAGGTGAAGTGGACGCATCGATGGTCAGTCCATGGGAGTTCGGTGGTGTTGCTGAAGGTGATGGAGTTTCCTGTTGTGAAGAGGGGGTCGAGGGTGTGTTCTGCTGAGTGCGTGGTTTCGGTCATGAACTGGCGGAGCCCAATGTTGTGGAGGTTGTCCAGGAGGGATGTGGTGTTGGGGTCCAGTTGGCTGTCGAGGTGGAAGTTGAGGTCTCTCTGCAGGGTGTAGTTGGTGGATGCGATGGCATGCGGGGAGATGATGTCCGTGATGGAGTTGGCAAAAGGTCCGCGGGGTCCAGGGGGTTGGTAGATGAGGGTTCCTCGGAGGGTGGTGGTAGGGCTGGCCAGTATCTTGAAGTGAAGGTGTTCCATCAGGTCTGTGGGCTCGTCGGGGAGTGTGCTCAGGCGGAGGGTGGATTTGTGGACGATGGCGATTCCTCCTCCTGGGCGGGTGGGGCGGTCCTTCCTGGAGAGCTTGTATTCTTGGGGAATGGCGATGGCGATGTCCGGTCCCGAGGTGGTGTTGGTCCAGGTTTCGGTGAAGAAGGCTACGTCCGGGGTGGTGCTGTCGAGGAGGTCCCAGACTTCGGTGGTGTGTTTGTGGAGGGATCGGACATTGAGGAGGATGCATTGCAGGGTCTTCAGTTCGGTTGTGTTCTTGTGGGCGGATTGTGCTGGGTCCGTGTTCTTGGCGGTGCTGTAGGTGTGCCGGCAGCGGTGACAGCTGAAGGGTCCATGGGTGTCGGCCGGTGACGCTAGCTTGCAGTTGTTGTTGCGGCCTGGGTTGAGTGCGTGGAGTGCCACTGGGTCGTAGCATTGGCGGTGCGGAGGTCCAGGGTTCCTGGCACTGGTCGTCGGTCGGGTCGCGGACGGGCGCAGACGGGCTTGCCTTTGGCGCGCCTTCGGCGCGGCCGCCATTAAGTAGGGGTCGGGGAGGGCTGGACAGCTGGGAGGCGGTTGCGGGGAGGGGAACTGGAATGGGCCGGTCGTGCAGGGGGAGAGGGAACGCGGGGGCAGCAGGAAAAAAAAACGGGCCGAAAAGGGCCGAAAAAAAAGAGGAAAGAGTGGAATAGGGCAGAAAAAGTGCAAGAAAAGTGGAGGAAGGACACAGAAGGAGAGTGAAAGGGGGAGATTGAAATGAGGGATAAGCTAGTGAGAACGGAGGAAAGACACAGAAGGAGAGTGAAAGGGGGAGATTGAAATGAGGGAAAAACAAGTGAAAACGGAGGAAAGACACAGAAGGAGAGTGAAAGGGGGAGATTGAAATGAGGGAAAAACGAGTGAAAACAGAGAGAAAAAGCGGAGCGAGAGAAAGAAGACAGAGGTCTACTGGACCACCAGGGATGAGGCGCAGGTAAAACCTGCGGGTGGAGAGGGCCTCGAACACCAACACTCGAGATTGCCGGGGCTCGGGGGAAGGCCTCACTTAATGGTGGAGCTGCGAGGGAGGGAGAGCAATTTCACTGACAATGAGTCAGTGGTCTTGCTCGCCTGTCCCCGCAGCGGCCGCCATTAAGTAGGGGTCGGGGAGGGCTGGACTGCTGGGAGGCAGGAGCGGGGAGGGGAACTGGAATGGGCCGGTCGTGCAGGGGGGGAGGGGCCGTGGGGGCAGCAGCGACGGGGAAAAAAAATGGGCGGAAAAGGGCTGAAAAAAAAGAGGAAAGAGTGGAATAGGGCAGAAAAAGTGCAAGAAAAGTGGAGGAAAGACACAGAAGGAGAGTGAAAGGGGGAGATTCAAATGAGGGAAAATCGAGTGAAAACAGAGGAAAGACACAGAAGGAGAGTGAAAGGGGGAAATTGAAATGAGGGAAAAACAAGTGAAAACGGAGGAAAGACACAGAAGGAGAGTGAAAGGGGAGATTGAAATAAGGGAAAAACGAGTGAAAATGGAGAAAAAAAGCGGAGCGAGAGAAAGGAGACAGAGGTCCACTGGACCACCAGGGATGAGGCGCAGGTAAAACCTGCGGGTGGAGGTGGGCCTCGAACACCAACACTCGAGAGTGCAGGGGCTCGGGGGAAGGCCTCACTAAGGGGGTCATTAGGATCCGCCCACCATCCCAGTGGTAACGGGACCGGCCGCCTGCCATGCGGCGGTCCCGCACCCCTTATTAGGGTGGCGGTCGCATTCCGCAGTTTAACATTGCGGCGGGTGCTGCTTACAGCAGCACCCGCCGCAATGTCAAGTTGACATGTTGTGCATTTCCATGCACAACGTGGCAAGAAGTGGGGGGGGGCACAAAAATGTGCCTTGTCAAGGCAAGGAAATCCCATTAGAATACCTGGTTGAGAGGCAGATATAACCGAGCACAATGATAAATTTGGTTGGCAACTACTACGATAATAGGAACATTGTCCCTTGGGGTCTCTGCTAAAACTATTGGGGTGCTGCAAAGTCCTGCATGTTTTACTCTCTGCTTCTCAGTTTATTTTACAGAGTAAAAAGACTTTCCCATGGCTGTAGAGTTCATCCACAACGCTCGCCACATGGCTATGTCGTTGAAAATGATTGTCTAGTTAGATTACCAACAGGTGCTAAACACTCCCTTACATAGATAACACAACACAGTTTGACAACAGTACAAAATTCAGAAACACACTAACTCACAGTGGATACGCTTATGTAACATTCATACAGCAACAAGTTCGTGTAGAAACAAAGTACATTTGAGACATGAATTCAAAGTAAATTTATGCACGGAAAGTGTGTTAGCCCTCTCCTCGGTGAAGCTTCACGTGCCGCAACAGGTCAAAGATCAGATCTGACAAAGGAAAACAATTCACAGTCTCCATACAGAAGACAATACTACAGTTGAAAGCTCTAGTTATTGATATTCTGCAGCTCGTTAATTAGACTAGTCAACCATTTGAAATGTCTGCTGCGATACTTGTATGACCTTGGCATGGCAGCGTTCATAATTAATTGTTCAAAGGTTGGTGTTTTCCATTGTGTCAAAGCGATAGGGCTCTCTGCTTCCTATTTTAACTGGTAAAATAATGCACCTGATCAAAACTACAGCTAAATAAAATCTGAATGTACTTGCTTCAAAAAATGAAGCAATGCCTGCTCTCAACATTTTGAACAGCAGTTGCACCACTGCCGAATTCATGCAGCCCTAGTGTGTGAACTGTGAATTCTCAATATATACAAAACAACTCAGTGCAAAATAAAACAAAATACTATAAAATAACATAATACAGCACAATCACAAAAAACACCAAATTACCACATCAGAAAAGAAGGCACACCAACGTAACCTAACATGGCCTAACAGTATTGTTTTTTTGCTAGGTTAGTATGCTGTGGTATTATACTGGGGTACTGGGTTGTTGTTATTTTGTGACTTGCGCTGATGTGCTTTGCTGGTGTGTTTGGTGATGTATTGTTATCTTGGGGTGTTTTTCTCTATTGTCCATTTGATCTGTTGTGGTGAAGTTTCTAGTGATGCTGGTGTGCTGTTTTATTATTCTGTTGTGTTCGTTTGCTGTATTTTGCTACTGTGCTAGTTTATTACTGTGTTCATGTTTGGTGTCATGCTATGATACATTGTCAGGTTTTGTTTTTTAACTGTGTTGTGCTGCTTTCTTTCTCTGGATTGTATAGAGGTTTTTTTGCTGTGTTCTAGTTCCATTGTTCTACTGCGTTAGTGTGTGTTGTTGATGTGTTATGTTTTGTGTTATGCTTTTTTGTTGTTGGCCTTTGTTTAGAGTGGCATGATGGGTAGAAAACAATGGACTGCAAAGCGGACCAGAGCGATTGCCAGTGGCTGAGATTAATACAAGCATTCCATCCATCACCTTGTAGTTATTGCAGTTTATGCCCTATGTGTGACAGGTATGACCAGATGTGAGTCCCATGCTCACTGTGCCATAGGACTCAAGCTATACCTCACTGATTAGACCCAAGTAGGTTGAGGCCGGACTGGGATTGCATGTGGTCTCTTCTGGAAGAGGCCTAGCCTGGCAGTTCGGACAGACTGCTGCCATGAGGAAGAGCAGGGTCGGTACTGATTTGCATAAATGAGCCTTTGTCTTTAGTGGCATGGTGGGTGAAAAATGATGGACTGGAATGGGGCCCAAAGCAATTGCCAGTAGCTGAGTCTGATTTAAGAATTCCATCCTTTAATCTGTTGTAGTTCCACTTATTTTGACATAAGCAGAAACCTCAGTATCCAGATCTGACAGGAGCAATGAAGATTAAACCTTGCCCCTCAGTCTCGGGATCTGACACTTTTGCTAAGATGCACCAAGAGGAAAGGGGAATGGGACCAAATAATGACTAACACAGCTGAGCCTTGAATTTACCCTCTCCCATGTTTGTTCCGGTCTAGGCTTTTCCATTTACAAATTGTAGTGCCTGTCGTTACAGAGGGTATTCAGACAGAATATCGGGTTGGAAATGTCGACTTACACAAATATCGAGATGGAAATATCGTGAAACAGAAATATCTACAGCAAGAATATCGTGGTCAAGAATATCGAATTTAAGGTAAGAAATATCGTTTTCAGAAATATAGAAGTCATTAATATCTTTTGCAAAAGTATAGTTGTTTAAAATATCGATTTTTTAATTGGTGTTATGTATTTTAGTTTATATTTTAATTGTATGTGATGTATGTTTTTTGTATAAGTATTGTTTATGTTTTTTAATATATGTGTTAAATTTTTAGTGGTTATCAATTTTATTTTCAGTAAATTTTGCATTTTTTAGTTCCGTAGCGGGTTGTGGGTTTATAGGGGAACAGGGTGGGAAGTAATTTAATTATAATAAATTAATAATTTGTTTTTATTTATTAATATTTATTTAATTGAGATTTGATAGCGTTAATTGTGGGACGTAATTCATTTGTAATTAAATATTAATTGGTTGTTAATTAATATTAATGAATTAATTGGTAATTAATTATGGTAATTGTGTAATTTGTATTCGGTGCAGGTTGTGGGATTTATAGTGGTAAAGGGTGGGAAGTAATTTTTGATTAATTAATAATTAGTTGTTAATTTATATTAATTAATTGATTGAAATTAATTATGGAAATTGTGCAATTAATTTTGGGTGCGGGTTGTGGGGTTTATAGGGGTGAAGGATGGGAAGTAATTTATGTTTAATTAATTAATAATTAGTGGTTAAATAATATTAATTAATTGAAAATTAAATATTGGGTAAACTGTGAGAAGTTAATTTATTTTTATGAGTTTTAAACAGTTTTTTAATTAATAATATTTCTTTAATTGGTAATTAATTATGTTAATTAAGGAAGCACATTTTTTAAATGTAGATGTGGGTTGTGAATTGTGTGGTGTTATAGGGTAGGAAATAAAAAAAGCAAATTTATGTAATAATGTTTTTGTTTCTAAAAAAATTCTAATTAAAAATATGTATTTGTTTGAAAACTATTTTTTATTTTATTTAATATAACATTTGTAGGTATTTGTCATATGTATTTAACATTATAATATGTTTTTTTAACTTTTTAATATTAAATATATTTGTATTTTAATTTGTAACATTTATATATTTTTAATTTATTTTGTTTTTTAAATATTTTGTTGTTAATATTTTGTTTGATTTTAATTTTGAACTGACTGGAGTGAGAATATTGTTACCCTCCGCAACCCAACACTTTCCCTACTGTTGCACTCACTGGAGAGGGAATAGTAGTTTTTACACCTCCGCTATCCAACACTTTCCCTACTGTTGCACTCATTGGAGTGGGAATAGTAATTTTTACCCCTCCGCTATTCAACACTTTCCCTACTGTTACAATTATTAGAGTGGGAATAGTAATTTTTACCCCTCTGCTATCCAACAATTTCCCTACTGTTGCACTGACTGGTGTGGGAATAGTAATTTTCACCCCTCCGCTATTCAACACTTTACCTACTGTTGCGCTGATTGGAGTGGGAATAGTACATTTTATCCTGCCACTATCCAACATTTTCCCTACTGTTGCATTCACTGGAGTGGGAATAGTAATTTTTATCGTTCCGCTATCCAACACTTTCCCTACTGTTGCACGGACTGGTGTGGGAATAGTAATTTTTACCCCTTTGCTATCCAACACTTTCCATACTGTTACACTCTTTGGAGTGGGAATAGTACGTTTTACCCCTCCGCTATCCAACACTTTCCCTACTGTTGCACTCACTGGAGTGGGAATAGTAATTTTTACCTCTCCGCTATCCAACACTTTCCCTACTGTTGCACTCACTGGAGTGGGAATAGTAATTTTTATCCTTTCGCTATCCAACACTTTCCCTACTGTTGCACTCACTGGAGTGGGAATAGTCATTTTTACCCTCGCTATCCAACACTTTCCCATGTAAACTGACTGTAGTGGGAAATTTAAGTTTGAAGATTTTTAAATAGTTTAATGTATTAATTTATAATAGAATGTTTTCCTAATTAGATTTTATGTTATTGGTATATATATATATATATATATATTTGTAAATGTTTATATAATTTTAAAATGATAAACTAAATTAAAATTAATAGTTTATTAATTGTTTTAAAGTAAATATATATATTATTATATATATGTGTTTAACTTTTTAAATTAAGTTTATTTGTTATATTTGTAAACATTTATATTAAATCTACTTTATTTTTTATATTCATTTTATTATTTAACATATTTAATATTTATTATTTTATTTTATATATATATATATATATATATATATATATATATATATATATATATATATATATATTCCGTGAATAACAACAAACTGGAAACAACTTTATTTAGAAAAGCCACAGCAGGAAACAGCACATTGCATGCCAGTAGTGGACATCCCAAACACCTCATAGAGAGTATACCCTATGGAGAGATACTCAGAATAAAACGCATCTGCAGTACACCACTAGAATTTGAAAGATGCATAAAAGACACGATGAGTAGGCTGAGATTGAGAGGCTATAGTGACAAGGTGCTCACTAAGGCTTTAGCAAAGGCACAAGAAAGGACAAGGGAGACTTTATTACTTTCTAAGGAGGCGGTGAGTGGTGAGACTAATGAGGAGGAACACCCCCGCCTCATCACCACGTATAGCAAACAAGAAAGAAAAATTAAGGCTATTGTCAGAAAGAATTGGCCCATTGTGCTTACGGATGGAGTGTTGGGCACTAGACTCCCTGAGTTACCAACTATTACATATAGGAAACCAAAGTCCATGAGAAGCCAATTAGTCAAAATGAGCCCAGAATTGAGCACAGCAGGCACATGGCTTAAACCAAGGCAGGGTTTTTATAAATGTTCCTCTTGCCATGCCTGCAAGTTTGGCATTAACACTACTCATTACACTGTTCCTTTTTCAGATGATAAAATGGTTATCAGGGGGAGCTATAGCTGCAGAACTGAATATGCTGTGTATGTCCTGACATGCACCTGCGGCTTGCGTTATGTTGGGAGTACTAAGTTACAGGTGCATGTCAGGATTTTGCAGCACCTGAGAGCAATTGTAAATAATGATAATTCATATCCTGTCGCCAGACATTTTAAGGCTGTCCATGACAATGAGTTGAGTTGCCTTACATATTACGTGATCAATGCCATTGCACCACTTAGAAGGGGTGGCAATAGGGAAAACTATTACGTCAGCTAGAAACACGTACCATTTTAGATCTAGATAGTAAGGCACCTAATGGATTAAATACAACGGAGGATATGTACAATTTTTTGTAATGATTATCAATGAACATGAATTTTTCTGTAGCAACCACACAAGAAACATCCATCGTTGTTTATGTTGCCATTCAAAGAAGTCATGCAGTATTTCCAACCTAAAGAGATAGTGTATATAGTGATGTTAGTTTTAGATAGATTTTTTGTCTTATAAGGTTTAGATATATTTTTTATGCACTGTAGTTTTCGTTTCTAATCATACTGCTTTTTAGTTGCCATCACTCTAGATAAGATGTGTCTTTTAACTTTTATATTAGGGTTTTAAGTCCACGGGTTTTTATCACATGAACTAAGCACAATTTTAAAGATTTTTATGGAGCACTTAGCACTTTATATAACATCACATGTTTACATAAAATAATATGCTGCTAGACACGGAAGCACTTTAAATCTAATTTTAGGAACCAGTTGCATTATAATGAACAATGACTCTGCAGAAGATGCTATATTTATTAACTTAAACTCAGGATTATAAAATTATGGCAATTTTTTGGTTTCATGCATTTATGCAGAAAGTATTTTTCAAGAATGGCTATGTTAAACGCAGACTGATGCATTAATGATAACATCATGCGGAATATACAACGTTTTTTACATAATCAATTTTATGTCGACGTTTATGTTTTTAGTCAATGCATAAAGGGTTTTTAACAAATAATTTTTAAAATCCCCAAATTTTTTGTGTTGTACTTATGCTAATATGTCAATTATTGCTCATTTGCACATACCGCGTTTTTTTGCACAGATGGCGTTACTACATACAATAGCCGTCCAGCCAGAGCTAAAAAGTCATATTTTTTGTATTGTAATTTGAAATTTTCGAATACAATTATATAGCATCTATATCATGTTGATTTGTTTAGACAGAGTATTGTCCAATAGTCATTTCTCCAATGTGGGATCATTTTGGTAGGAAGACATATGCATGCTTGTTCAAATAGTATTACTTCCATGTCTTTTACCATGTGACACAGGGGGGTGGACACCTAGCATATAAAATTGTAATGGCCGACGTTTGTTTCCATGTGTGAACAAGGGCACAAGGTGCTCGAAACGCGTCACAGAGGAAGTCAATAAAAGATCTTACCTGCCATATGTATCTGGGTCCGTCTCTCTCTGTTCGCCAGCAAGGAGCGTGGAGGTTCGGAGAGTGTGCTTGGATGATATATATATATATATATATAAATCGATATTTTGTACAACTATATTTTTCACATCGATATTTTTTCTCAATATTTTTGTACTTGCCTGTTTAAGTATAGGGAGTAGATATTTTTGCATTCTATATTTTTTAATCTATAATTTTTACTTCTATATTTTTTACATCGATATTCTGTCAGTGAACCGTTACAGAGTATGGAACTGTCAAAACAGCCTGACAGTGTGGAGATAGGTCACTGGTTCCCGAGAATTGTCTTCAGGATCGAAACCCTTCTAGTCAACTAGATAGCAAACAGTGCTGTCAAACAATTTATAATCCAGTATTCTCTGAACTTCACATTCCAACTCTCCAGCTTTTTTAACAGCTGCAGGTTTTGGAGGGAGGCGTGTGTCTGCAGAGTTGGGTTTTAATAAGGAACACATGGTTTCTAAGCATAGATTTAGGTCATTTCATTTTCAGAGCCACTGGGTTGATTCTCTACTCCACATCAAAAGGTCCAATGAAACATAATTTTAACTTAATGGAATCTAGTTGTCGTAGATTTTTTCATGCTAACCAATCCTTGTCTCCTACACTATTTGCATTAGCTTTATATGCAGATTTTGCTTTAGCAAGGTTTTCGAGGAACTTCATACATGATTTCACAAATTTGTACATGGTGCTACTGTACCAAAGATAACTGAGTGTTGTGGAGAGGTTCTAATGGGAGGCATTGGGGGATGATAGCCATACAATCATTAAAATGGTAAAACCCCTGTACCTGAATGCTCTGCATTGTTATATGCAATTTATGGCTATCTCTATAAAAGCTCTCAGGTTGAGAGAAACAGGGAATCCTATGATCTCAAATGGGAGGAGGAAGCGCCTATAGGTCTGTACCAGGTAGGTCTAGAAACAATGCTGTTTTTCTTGCCTTTTCCCTTTCTGTGCCTTGAACGCTAGTTTCTATCTCCCGTCATACTGCTAGTAGTTCAAAATGGAGAGTCTTGTTCTGAGAACTGTTGTGGCAACATTTAGAGCAATCGGTAAAGTGTTTGGCAGATCCATTGCTCAGACTGGAAGGGAAACATGAGCTAGGCAATCTGACAAGAGCGCTAACCTCAGTATCCAAATCTAATGAAATGATGAAGAATCAACCTAGGCCCTCAGCATACCTCAGTCTCTGGTAGTGGCGTTGGTGCAAAGGTACACTAAGTGGAAAAGGGAATGGGACAAAATAATAAATAACACAGCTGGGTCTTGGATGTACTGTCTTACCATTTACCATGCACATTCTAGTCACAGCTTCATCACATAAAAAAATAGCAGTACATGATTGTTAGCAAAAGAATATATTAGAACATCTTGTTCACATCTTGAAATGCTTCTTTTTAACCGAATAAGAACAACCCCAGCTCTTTTATAATTCTTTTTCTTCTAGCTCACTTCATCTCAGTCTTCAGAGAAGTGCTGCAGGGTAGTTTTAGTATGATTAAATCAGGGAAGCTTACTAAAGTAAGCTAATGCTTTTTCTGTTAATGTCAAACAATGTCAAACAATACATACATACCAGGCGTCATCTTTTCCAGCTACAGACTATTCAACGTTTCTCCACCATTTTCTTTTTCTTTTCAAGGTTTCTCTATCTTGCAAATTATCTGTCACATCACATGTTACGGTCTCTTGTAAACTATACTATGGTCACAGATTAGGGGCATATTATGAGTCTGCCAGTCCCCGGGCTGTCAAACTGATGGGGGCCCGGCGGTGGCAGTCTTGTGACTGCCCTATTATGACCAGGGTCAGTCGGGCCGTCCTGGGACCATCGCAACTGTTAGGGATCACAGATCCATGGCGGTGTTGCGGGGGTCTTGAGTCTGCAATATGCCTGCAGGGCTGTCAACCAAGCATATTACGAATTTCATCACCACCACATTTTTCAAGTGTGGCGGTGAGGAAACAAATGATACCCTACAGGGCCCCCTGGTGCCTCACACCATGTGGATGCATGCCCCCCTGTGTGCATGCTCACCAGTACCTGCACGGCATGGACTGCAGCAGTGGAAATGCCAAAAAACCACCCACCAGACCAGAAGAAAACTCCTGATCTGGCGAGCGGTTGCTACACGGGTCTGGCAGTGCAGGAGCGTGGCGGTCCCGCTCCCGCACCACCAAACTAATAATAAGGCCCTTAGTTTTTACATGTGACTTGCTTATCTTCTATTTTTTACCTTTCTTATTTAATTCCAAAATGATTTACATTACTAGATACCTGAGAATTCCAATTCTGTAATGAGCATGTTTTATAATTAATGACTGTCTTGTACTGTCAATAACCTTTTCCTTCTTTGTCTTTTCTTTCAGGAGATGACCTTTCAGAATCTAGTCCCGGAAGGTGTATAAAGTCTTCGATCAAAAGTGCTGCTACCCAGGCAGGTAAGAAATGAGAACAACACAACAAATCATTCTCTTTGGCCTAGGGACACAATGGAGAAGAAACATAACTTAAATAGTATGGCTTCCAAAATGGAACCAGACATTTAAGTGTTCTCACAAGAGTTCAAGAAAGAGGAATTTCTGCACTGCATCGCAGGTTAAACACAGAGCTACTATTACAAACCTCTTTGGTTACTGATTCTAGGGCCCTAATTTAGAGTTTGGAAGTGGGATATCCTGCAGTGGCGGCACCTCCGCTAAGGCGGAGGAGCTTCACCCCGCTGTTTTCAGCAGTGTAAATAAAGGAAAAATAAAATGATAATAACTCATTGTTATTATCATTTTATTTGTTCCTGCTGTGGCATCTTTACGGGGCAGGGCTGCTCTGCTCAAAGAGCAGGGGGGAGGAGTGGAGGGCACTCTGTAAGGCCGGCCAAACAGTCACGCACACTTTGCATGTTCTCCACCCAGGTTGCATTTCAGCCTGGGTGGAGAACATACCCAGGTTCCCATTCCCTGGCTGAGCACCGAACTATGGTACTCTGACCAATCACAATGCTGCATTGCAGAGTTGTGATTGGTTAGAGGAGCCTGGGTGCTTCCTCTTCTGGCCCTGCGGAGAGACGACGCGGAGAGATGACGGAGGAGAGACAAGTCGCGGCGGGGAGGTAAGTTTTATTTATTTTTCTTTACCCCCTACCCTCCACCCCGCCTGCCCTCCGCCCCGCCACTCCCGATCCATGCCAGCTGCCACTGATATCCTGTCTGCTATATTATAAGTGCTATATGTTATAAAGGGAAACAGCCTTTACAACAAGGTTTTTACCATGTTGTGACTTTACCACGCATTTTTAGCACGCATGTTTTTACAATGTGTATTTTTTTATAATGCATGTCTTTACCGCATATTTAAGGTAAGTTAGGGGCATGGGGGGTCTCCCCCAACAAATATATTGTTGATATACATATATAAACAATGCGTGGTAATGGCATACCTTGTAAAAGCATAAGCGTTGTAAAAAAATGAGGGGTAAAAAATGCGTGGTGAAGGCATGCAAAGTATTTCCCTGCGTTGTTCCGTCATAAAACCATGATATAACGCATCTGTAATACAGCGGATTTGATATCATGTTTGTGACTGAGTATCCCATCTGCCAAACTCTAATGAGGCCCTAAGTCCTGAGGTCAATGCCGGCACAAACCTCCATCTCCAAGCTGTCACTAGGTTCCTGCACCCCAAACCCCAGATCACAAAGAAAAATGTCTTCTATGTGTCAGTGTGGGAAACACTTGTGGACAAGTGTACATGGAGTGCAACAAAGTGTTGGTGTTGTTCAATTGTACTGTATACATATGTTATTGCATTTTGTTATGTTGTTGCCATGTTTTTCTAGTGTGCTGTATGTATTACTATTGTTATTGAAATGTGCTACTGACACATAGTCATGAGTTGTGGTGTTTTGGTTTTGTGTTGTTACTGTTCTGCAACTGTAGTGCATCTACCTAAACATGCACAAAGACTCTTAGCCTACAACATTACAGACTCAAACCATATTTCCAAAAAGTGTTTCTAAACATGTTTGCTTCAAGTGCTGTGCTATTTACAGTAAAATAGCAATGACCATAAATGTTTTGTGGTCCGGGCAATAGCTATGAAACAAAACAAAGCAAAAGCAAAACTTCTTTTGGATTGCTTTGTTAGTAAAACCACTTGTTACAGAGATCTATGCACATTGAGCAAGGTTCAGTATGCAATACTTGCAAGAGAATTTACTTGATTAAATTATTTACTGCAAGGTTTTTGGTTTTAAATTATCATAAAGTAATTTAGTTGGTTGATTACCAGGCTACAGAGAACTGCGTAGTGCGAATCACCTGTCTACATTCAAGTAAGATTTCTCACTAAATTATGGCTTTTTTGCAGAGATCCTTGTTATCTGCTGTTCCAAGCTCCATATATAGTAAAATAATTTGGTGGATTATGAACTGACTGCAAACACTGCCATGTAAGCCGCAAGGAATACCTTTAAATCTTTGCAGCGTTTAACTTTAGCTTCTCCAGGGGTTCCGTCTGGACCCAAATAAAACCGCTGAATCCCACTGAACCATGACAGCTGGAGAGGCACCTGGATAGTAAAACAGGTAAATATGCGGTGCTTAATTTGAGCCGGTGCTTTCCGGTGCTCCGCACCGGCACCTTATTGTCAGCACCGGGGCTATGACAGTCTGCCACATGGTGGCGCTGTCGTGCTAATTTAGGTATGAACACAACAACAGCGGTTTATTTGTTCAATTTACATTAACAATGACTAATACCTGCCTACCAAGCCATTCTTCTGGCTTTGGGGGCCTGGAATAGTCTGACTTGTCACACTTGTAGGAGTGTGAAGGTTAGTAGCTGTGTATGTGCTGTCATTGGCAGCTGGCATGGGTTATGTGAGGTGCAAGCTGCAGTGGCCTCCTGATGAGAGCCCCGGCACTTATCCTTTTACAAATTAAGCACTGATTTGCTGCAGATTGTGCACTGCAAAGGGTTAAACGTTCCGGGGAATCTGGATCTAGCCTTCTACATAATCGAACGCCTGGTGAATTGTATTTAATGATTCATCGAGGAAAAATATTCATTAAAGAAGATTTCATGATAATCAGCAAATCGTTGCTTAGATCCAGATTGGGAGCTTTAACACAATCATTTAAAATAGCACCATTTCCGTGCAAGAGCTTACTTTTTTCGTATCATTTAAAAGATATGCATGAGCGGGAAAAATATGCATGAGCGGGAATCCAGACAACATTAAATAAAGGGGTCGCGCTACCTTGTGATGTGTAGTCCTAAATAATTAATGGGTCTTTGCAACATACCCAAAATAGATTGATGAACTGGGAAGGTTTGATTAGTAATAAACAACGATGAATGAAAATATAACTAGAGATACACATAGAAATAGTACTAATAATTCACATGATTATTTTGCATATTGTTTTAAAATTAATACTGTGAAAAGATTGTTTAGGTGTCAAATATGCTTATGTCAAATGTATAAATGAAAAATACAATTAAAAGAAGTTCTAAAAATATGTGAGTTTATGTTAAAAAGTTTTTGAAACACGTGTAATTTTTGAAAAAACCATGAAGTAATTTATTGCTGCATTTAATTTATTACAAAGTAAGTTTCTTACACATAAACATCAGACAGGAATGTTTGCAGTATCAGTTTGAAAATGTGGGATAGAAAATAAGGCCAGATGTTCAAAAAGTTATGTGTTTATCTTAAGTCCTGATTCCCATGTGACAAGAAGTGGAATATGTTAAGAAAAGAGCTTATAGATCAGCTCCAAGGTTGTTTTTAGGTTTCGCCTGCACAGCGCTTGCTCTGCGCTTGAGAAATCTATTGTTTTTAATGCAAACTTAAAAGGGACTTTACATCCCGCCTCCTCTCTTTCCTTGCTTCTCATTGGTTCTAGTGCGTGCCACTTACCTTTCCTCCATTTCTATTGGCTGTAGCATATTTTCCTGCATTTACCAACTCTTGTTCCTCGTCTGCTTCTCTTATCAGTTTCCCGCCGCTGAAATACTGTTACGATCCGCTTTGGTAGAACTATATTTTCCTAAAGTTTTGCTTTTTATTCTTGCACCATATTTATACAACAATTTATCACCTGGAGAGATTAAGTGATTTGCATAGAATCACAGGATGTTGCGCGGCGCTGCAGAGACTCGAACCAATATCCCCAGCTCTTGAAGCAGCAGCTCTGGCCGTAAATCAGTTAAGTCATTTTAGAGAAATTTGAATTCAAAGAGGTGTTTTGTTGGGCTTGAAGGGGTTAAAAACTTACATATATCTGGAAAGTTGGACCCTTAGGAGCCAAGGGTTCTGAAAGCTAAAAAATAGAGCCTTCTGATTGTCTTTGAGATATTTTTCTCCTGTCAGCCATTTTGGTACATCAGGACTGGTCCAGATCTCACAGTGATTTGATTGGCTAGCCGCAATTTAGAAGAAAATGTTGTGCCTGCCATCAAAGGGCTTGGGGACCCGGCGTCAGTGGGCCACAGGGACCCCCCTCCATGGGGCCAAAATAAAGACAAATGGTGCTGTGGGTACAGCAGTACTGTCACAGGACCCACCGTGGCCCTCCTGTGAGGTACTGGAGTACTCTGCGGGACCCGCAGCTCAAGGGTCAACCCCATAGTACTGTGGTACCACACCAGTTTCCTTGTGGAAGGCTTGCAGCCAATCCCTGCAGCATATGGCTGAAGGCACTGCACAGCAGGAGTTGGCAACCAGCGAGGAGCTAGGCACAGGGCCTGGCTCGAGTCCAGGCCTTTCAGCAAATGAATAAGCAAACCTTTTCTCAAGTGCATGGCAACAGGCTGAAGGCCTGTTGTTGGCAACCCATGGTAGGTTTGGGTGCACGGCCCTAAGGTCCAACCCTCGGCCCCCCTTGCTGCTCAGAGCTGAAGGCCATGCACAGTGGGGGTTGGGTGCCTATGGATGTTGGGCCCTGGGCTGGGTTCAGGCCAGCAACCCGCTGCAGACAGCCGAAGGCCATGCTTAGTAGGGGAATTGGCTCAATTTGATCAAAATAACCCAGAAATTCACTGAAAAATAAAGGTTGAAGTGGCATAATAATTAGGCACGGTAATAAGATCTCACCTTACGTAAAAAAAAAAAACAGAAATTTACTGAAAAAAACAAAGGTTAAAGTAACATTATAGATAGGTGTGGTAATAAGATCCTAGCTTGTGTTAAAAAAAAAACGAGAAGCTCACAGGTTAAGGTTAGGTGATGCTATATCATAAAACTAAAGTTTAAAAAACAAAAAAACTAAAATTTACAAGTTATAGTTTACTCAGCTATCTATAGCTAATATTAACAAATCAGCTACAAAACATTAACAATTTTATTAAATATAAACAAACATTCAAATCCCCAAAAAGACATTTACTCAAAACATTATAACTATTTAAAATATATACACACAAATAATATACAATCAAACAAATAATAATAATAATAGATATATTAAAACAAATTAAGAAAACTATTGAAGTTTGGGAATAATATATATACTATTCCCAATCCCGTTTATGCAACAGTAGTGAAAGTGAAGGCTTTCAAAGGAGTTCAATTTACTATTCCCACTCCAGTCTGTGCAACAGTAGGAAACACATTGGACTTCGGAGTGGTAAGATTTACTATTCCCCTCCAGTCTCTGCAACAGTTGGGAAAGTGTTGAACTTCGGAAGGGTAAAATGTACTATTCCCATTTCAGGCTGTGCAATAGTAGGGAAAGCGTTGGACTTCGAAAGGGTAAGATTTACTATTCCCACTCCAGTCTATGCAACAGTAGGGAAAGTTTTGGACTTTGGAATGGTAAGATTTACTATTCCCACTCCAGTCTATGCAACAGTGGGGAAAGCGCTGGAGTTCGGAAGGGTAAGATTTAATATTTCCACTCCAATCTGTGCAACAGGAGGGAAAGCGTTGGACTTTGGAAGGGTAAGATGTACTATTCCCACTTCAGACTATGCAACAGTAGGGAAAGCGGTGGACTTCAGAAGGGTAAAATTTACTATTACAACTCCAGTCTGTGCAACAGAAGATAAAGCATGGCACATCAGATGAGTAAGATTTACTATTCTCACTCCAGTCTGTGCAACAGTAGGGAAAGCATTGGACTTCGGAGGGGTAAGCTTTACTATTCCCACTCCAGTCTGTGCAACAGTAAGGAAAGCATTGGACTTCGTGGCTGTAAATTTACTGTTCCCACTCCAGTCTGTGCAACAGTAGGGAAAGCATTGGACTTCGAAAGGGTAAGATTTACTAGTGCCGCTCCAGTCTGTGCAACAGTAGGGAAACCGTTGAACTTTGGGAAGGTAAGATTTACTATTCTCGGGGGCGCTAGAGGGCGCACAAGCAAGATGGCCGCACTTGCGTGAGGCTCTTGCAGCTCAGGAGAAATAACTGCCATTATCCTGCCCAAATGTCGGAGTACCAGTGAAAATTAAGCAGAAATCACCAGCGGAATATCAGAGGCACCACGTAATGACACCGAAATAGACGGAGGTAGCCAGAAAAGTACAGAAGAAATCGAAAACGCGGAGCCCCGGGCCGATCACAAGATGGCGGCTGCGCCCTTGACCTGACTGCCGCTGCCGCCGAGGAAGACTTCGGACGCTGAGGCATACTTTGCGGTGAGAGGGAGCTGCCTCAGGGACGCGTTGCGACAGGCGAGGATATCCCCCCCACTAACAGCAGGAGATATCGGCGCTCGAGAGAACCGGGGCGCGTAACCGGACTGCCTCTGAGGACGGCTGAACCGTGACCTGGGGAGCTGCGTGCTGTGGGGGTGTGGGCCAGTATCTCTCCCCCCCTGCCCCCTTACTTGTGGCACCCGGTTGGAATCAGCAGCGAAGTGGCACAGAGAGCAGCGCTATCGGCACCCTCTGCTGCTGTACAAAGAGAGCGGCTTACTGCTCGGGCCGAGGAGACATAGCGGCCCGATCCTCGGCCTAAACAGCGCAGATCCAAGAACGGAGGCGCAGAGCCTAGGGCAGAACAAGAGGGGAAAGAATGATGAAAACAGACACAAAACCAGGGACATTTCAGAAAGAACAGCCAACCTGCTCAACAAACAGGGGAACATACACGGCTTGCGAGTGGAAGCGACAGCATAGAGGGAAAGGCCTACAAATCAGTTAGCAAGCTCTGCGAGGCCTACAGGGAAAACAGCCTGCCAATAAAAATATGACAGACGTGCAGAAAGAAGTGTGAGGCAATCCCGAAACGAAATCATAGGAAGCTATATCTGCGCAAGGCGGTTAAGTGCACAAGATAGCTTGAACGATAGCCGCAGAGAGGAAACTACCCTGGGCCTGGAGGAGGAGAAGGCTGGAAACGAAAACCCCACAAGCCTGCAAGCAATACAGTCAGACCCACGGATAAATTTCAAGGAGGTCAGACGCACGAAGACACACACACAGTGGGGGGATAGTGCATGACATAGTGGACCCTACCTAAGAAGAACATGGATAGGTGCAGCTGCCCCCCCCCCTCAATAGAGGCAAGAGCACCTGAGGAGGACACGGAAGATAAACGCAAGTGTGCCAGACAAAGCCAACAGTAGCCCAGGAGGCCAATAAAAGAACAGAGTGGGTAGCAAAATAGGCTGAGCTGAAACTATGAAAACTACGCAGTGGAAGAAACTCGAATTAACCTGAGGCAAGACAGACATGCATACGAGACCCCAGTACCCTGTCCTCCCATCAGGACCCAGGGAAGAAACAAAAGCCAAAAGACACAGAACTGGCAGTATGGGAAAGGCTGATGGGAAACAAACCAAGTTACAATTTGAAGCTCGTAAGTCTGCCCGAACGCAAGGAGAGCCCGAAGGTACTATGGCGGAAGCACTAACCGCAGGCACCCAAACCTCGACAGAGGACCTTAAAGAACTCCTACTCATTATGAAAAACAGCCTAACCTCCATAGAAACCAAAATGGACACTATGGGGCCGATTCCGATCTCGGTCGGAGGCGCACCCAATACCATTTGGTCGGGAAAAAAGCCATGAGAATGCCTGTTTCCCAACCGATCCGTACATCATACCGAACGAGTAAGTACGATGCGCACAACAGCACAGAATCCGGCCGAGTCGTACTCACCCAATCCAGGTCCTGTTCTCCGACTGAGGCGAATCCGGAAACGCAGAATCGAGTCGCATGGAAGGGAAAATGCAGCCCCGTCCGGCCGAACAAGTACGATGCGCTTTCCGTACGTGCCGAACCCGTCGCTACATCCGGCACATCAAAGCTTCCGGGAGAGGCGCACATAAGCTCCGATTCGCGCCACAACACGATCCACGGCTACGAGGCGAACATGCCAGCGACGAGGACGACGCGAAGCAACGAGAAAGACGAACAACACGAACCAACCATGAATCCCTTCGTCCCGATCCTACCAATATTCTACATTTACTACCGGAACAGGCACGGACGCGTACGGCGCAGAAGGTAAGTCAGACACCAACCACAAAAACATACAACACGTACACGACACATCACACACACACAGAGGGATGCAGAATTTACTTACACCAGCAACAGCAGCACCATAGGGGCGGGATGCCCATCACCAATGCCACATATGCACACAGGGGCCTGGATGCGCACCACCACTACCACCCCTACCCAGGGGGCCGGATGCCAACCACTACTACCACCCTTAGCCATGGGGGTGCCAGATGCCCACCACTACTACCACCCTTACCCAGGGGGGCTGGATGCCTACCACTACTACCACCCTTAGCCAGGGGGTGCCATATGCCCACCACCACTACCACCCTTACCCAGGGGGGCTGGATGCCTACCACTACTATCACCCTAAGCCAGGGGGCTGGATGCCTACCACTACTACCACCCTTAGCCATGGGGGTGCCAGATGCCCACCACTACTACCACCCTTACCCAGGGGGGCTGGATGCCTACCACTACTACCACCCTTAGCCATGGGGGTGCCAGATGCCCACCACCACTACCACCCTTACCCAGGGGGCTGGATGCCTACCACTACTATCAACCTAAGCCAGGGGGCTGGATGCCTACCACTACTACCACCCTTAGCCATGGGGGTGCCAGATGCCCACCACTACTACCACCCTTACCCAGGGGGGGCTGGATGCCTACCACTACTACCACCCTTAGCCATGGGGGTGCCAGATGCCTACCCACTACCACCCTTAGCCAGGGGGGGCTGGATGCCTACCACTACTACCACCCTTAGCCAGGGGGTGCCAGATGCCCACCACTACTACCACCCTTACCCAGGGGGCTGGATGCCTACCACAACTACCACCCTTACCCAGGGGGCTGGATGCCTACCACTACTACCACTCTTAGCCAGGGGGTGCCAGATGCCCACCACCACTACCACCCTTACCCAGGGGGGCTGTATGCCTACCACTACTATCACCCTAAGCCAGGGGGCTGGATGCCTACCACTACTACCACCCTTAGCCATGGGTGTGCCAGATGCCCACCACCACCACCCTTACCCAGGGGGGCTGGATGTCCACCACTACTACCACCCTTAGCCAGGGGGTGCCATATGCCTACCACTACTACCACCCTTACCCAGGGGGGCTGGATGCCTACCACTACTACCACCCTTAGCCATGGGGGTGCCAGATGCCCACCACCACTACCACCCTTACCCAGGGGGCTGGATGTCCACCACTACTACCACCCTTAGCCAGGGGGTGCCAGATGCCTACCACTACTACCACCCTTACCCAGGGGGGCTGGATGCCTACCACTACTACCACCCTTACCCAGGGGGGTGCCAGATGCCCACCACTACTACCACCCTTACCCAGGGGGGCTGGATGCCTACAACAACTACCACCCTTACCCAGGGGGGCTGGATGCCCACCACCACTACCACCCTTACCCAGGGGGGCCTGGATGTCCACCACTACTACCACCCTTAGCCAGGGGGTGCAAGATGCCCACCACTACTACCACCCTTACCCAGGGGGCTGGATGCCTACCACAACTACCACCCTTACCCAGGGGGGCTGGATGCCTACCACTACTACCACCCTTAGCCAGGGGGTGCCAGATGCCCACCACTACTACCACCCTTACCCAGGGGGGCTGGATGCCTACCACAACTACCACCCTTACCCAGGGGGCTGGATGCCTACCACTACTACCACCCTTAGCCAGGGGGTGCCAGATGCCCACCACTACTACCACCCTTACCCAGGGGGGCTGGATGCCTACCACAACTACCACCCTTACCCAGGGGGGGCTGGATGCCCACCACCACTACCACCCTTACCCAGGGGGGCTGGATGTCCACCACTACTACCACCCTTAGCCAGGGGGTGCCAGATGCCTACCACTACTACCACCCTTACCCAGGGGGCTGGATGCCTACCACTACTACCACCCTTAGCCAGGGGGTGCCAGATGCCCACCATTACTACCACCCTTACCCAGGGGGCTGGATGCCTACCACTACTACCACCCTTAGCCATGGGGGTGCCAGATGCCCACCACCACTACCACCCTTACCCAGGGGGGGCTGGATGTCCACCACTACTACCACCCTTACCCAGGGGGGTGCCAGATGCCTACCACTACTACCACCCTTACCCAGGGGGTGCCAGATGCCTACCACTACTACCACCCTTACCCAGGGGGGCTGGATGCCTACCACTACTACCACCCTTAGCCAGGGGGGTGCCAGATGCCCACCACCACTACCACCCTTACCCAGGGGGGGCTGGATGTCCACCACTACTACCACCCTTACCCAGGGGGGCTGGATGCCTACCACAACTACCACCCTTACCCAGGGGGGCTGGATGCCTACCACTACTACCACCCTTAGCCATGGGGGTGCCAGATGCCCACCACTACTACCACCCTTACCCAGGGGGGCTGGATGCCTACCACAACTACCACCCTTACCCAGGGGGGCTGGATGCCCACCACCACTACCACCCTTAACCAGGGGGGCTGGATGTCCACCACTACTACCACCCTTAGCCAGGGGGGTGCCAGATGCCCACCACTACTACCACCCTTACCCAGGGGGGCTGGATGCCTACCACAACTACCACCCTTACCCAGGGGGGGCTGGATGCCTACCACTACTACCACCCTTAGCCAGGGGGTGCCAGATGCCCACCACTACTACCACCCTTACCCAGGGGGGCTGGATGCCTACCACAACTACCACCCTTAGCACAGGGGGGTTGGATGCCTACCACTACTACCACCCTTAGCCAGGGGGGTGCCAGATGCCCACCACTACTACCACCCTTACCCAGGGGGGCTGGATGCCTACCAAAACTACCACCCTTACCCAGGGGGGCTGGATGCCCACCACCACTACCACCCTTACCCAGGGGGGGCTGGATGTCCACCACTACTACCACCCTTAGCCAGGGGGGTGCCAGATGCCCACCACTACTACCACCCTTACCCAGGGGGGCTGGATGCCTACCACTACTACCACCCTTAGCCAGGGGGTGCCAGATGCCCACCACTACTACCACCCTTACCCCGGGGGGCTGGATGCCTACCACTACTACCACCCTTAGCCATGGGGGTGCCAGATGGCAACCACCACTACCACCCTTACCCAGGGGGGGCTGGATGTCCACCACTACTACCACCCTTAGCCAGGGGGGTGCCAGATGCCTACCACTACTACCACCCTTACCCAGGGGGGTGCCAGATGCCTACCACTACTACCACCCTTACCCAGGGGGGGCTGGATGCCTACCACTACTACCACCCTTAGCCAGGGGGGTGCCAGATGCCCACCACTACTACCACCCTTACCCAGGGGAGCTGGATGCCTACCACAACTACCACCCTTACCCAGGGGGGCTGGATGCCCACCACCACTACCACCCTTACCCAGGGGGGGCTGGATGTCCACCACTACTACCACCCTTAGCCAGGGGGGTGCCAGATGCCTACCACTACTACCACCCTTACCCAGGGGGGCCTGGATGCCTACCACTACTACCACCCTTAGCCAGGGGGGTGCCAGATGCCCACCACTACTACCACCCTTACCCAGGGGGGCTGGATGCCTACCACTACTACCACCCTTAGCCATGGGGGTGCCAGATGCCCACCACCACTACCACCCTTACCCAGGGGGGGCTGGATATCCACCACTACTACCACCCTTAGCCAGGGGGGTGCCAGATGCCTACCACTACTACCACCCCACCCAGGGGGGTGCCAGATGCCTACCACTACTACCACCCTTACCCAGGGGGGGCTGGATGCCTACCACTACTACCACCCTTAGCCAGGGGGGTGCCAGATGCCCACCACCACTACCACCCTTACCCAGGGGGGGCTGGATGTCCACCACTACTACCACCCTTAGCCAGGGGGGTGCCAGATGCCTACCACTACTACCACCCTTAGCCAGGGGGGTGCCAGATGCCTACCACTACTACCACCCTTACCCAGGGGGGGCTGGATGCCTACCACTACTACCACCCTTAGCCAGGGGGGTGCCAGATGCCTACCACTACTACCACCCTTACCCAGGGGGGGCTGGATGCCTACCACTACTACCACCCTTAGCCAGGGGGGTGCCAGATGCCCACCACTACTACCACCCTTACCCAGGGGGGGCTGGATGCCTGTCACTACTACCACCTCTACCCATGGGGGGCTGGATGCCTACCACCAACACCACCCCCACTCATAGGATGGACAATGCATGACACAACCAGCATACCACAACCTAGGGAATGCAAGAAAAAGACATCCCCCAACACCATGACAAGCGTGTGTAGACTGTGTCAAATGCCTACAACACTGAACATGACTTTGAACATACAATGTGACCCCCTATCACATGTGCCAAACATATATGTGTGTGGCCCCCACAATGCAAGCAGGCCATGACCATTGTGGCAATGGGGTCCAAACCCCCATCATCACAGTGACCAAAAGGTAAGTGTGGGGTCCATAGCTGAAGCACATTTTGAACATTGTGGCAATGGGGTCCAAACCCCCATCATCACAGTGACCAAAATGTAAGTGTGGGGTCCATAGCTGAAGCACATTTTGTACATTGTGGCAATGGGGTCCAAACCCCCATCATCACAGTGACCAAAATGTAAGTGTGGGGTCCATAGCTGAAGCACATTTTGAACATTGTGGCAATGGGGTCCAAACCCCCATCATCACAGTGACCAAAAGGTAAGTGTGGGGTCCATAGCTGAATCACATTTTGAACATTGTGGCAATGGGGTCCAAACCCCCATCATCACAGTGACCAAAAGGTAAGTGTGGGGTCCATATCTGAAGCACATTTTGAACATTGTGGCAATGGGGTCCAAACCCCCATCATCACAGTGACCAAAATGTAAGTGTTGACAAAGAAAAAGCTGCAACTGCCAAACTGCATGGATGATTCCTGGTCACAGAACATAAAACACATCAGTGGCAAAGTAGTGCATGTGTCCCATTACAACATAGATTGGGGGAGGCAAATACTGCAGTGCAAATAAGACATACCTTTGGCCATGTGCAGACAAACAACACCCATGGGGGCTGACACAGTCAACATTCATCAATGACACAATGACAGAAGTGACCATCAGAATGCAGACCCACATATTTGCACCAATGGGCACACAAATGCAGATACCCTGTGGAGACTGTAGATGTGAGGTGAACAGATACCATACCATGGCAGCAATGGGACACACAAACCATGATCATTGTGCTGACTGATGACCTAGGAGTCCCAGGGACAGCAGGGGAAACCCACCAAACTACATACAGCCAATGGCACACCTAAGATATGCCAATGCAGTGGTGCAGATGCACAAACACAAACAGGCAGACCCACACTGCACATCAAACACAACAGGTGAGGGGGGGTGCCAGTGTCCCCAGGCAACCACACAACACATGAGGAGGCCTGAAAACCAATTATACAGATGTGCATACAGTGCCACACAAAGGTAACTCATGGATCCAAATCCCCTATGTGGGCAATCAGGCATTGTCAGATGAGAGGGAGCACAAATCACACATGTCACACAGGCACGTAGGAACAGCAACTGACACAGCAAGACACAGACACACCACAGCACTACCCCCAGGGCCCCCACAATGCGGTGACCCTGGGCTGCATTACAATCCCACTGTGATGACAAAGCTAAATGTCGTTCACACTGTGAACCACAGTCATGTGGCCTGAGCAACAAACTACCATCACACCTACACAAGCACAAATCAATCAGCACGGCCAGTAAGCCAAGGCCAACATGGAGGCAGGGGTCTAGCCGGGCAACAACTCTCATCTGCACACACTCAACACCACACACCTCGACCTCCAACAATGTGCAGCAGTGAAGCACACATGCACTGGTGACATTGCACATGCACCCATGACAATTCCAGGGTGGTGGGTGGGAACCAAGGTGCAGAAACACATCACACATGGCCACTCAACAAGACTCCTGAATGTCTGACACACTGCACACTAGGCTGTACATGGACATGACGGCAATACCACACCAACCAATGGGATCCCAGCCACAGTCACACACCAATGAAGAAGCCAAGGTCACCCACAAAGAACACACATAGACAACAACCAACATTGCAGCCCGGACCCTGAGGAGTGCCAGCAGTCACACACACAACGTGTCACAATCACTGAAAGATAACACAAACTGAAAATCACATGACAGGTGCAAACAACAAGTGCCAAGGGGAAACCTGACTGTGACCCATCTGCGTCTGCACACAAACTCAGCCCTGACAGCAAACACACCTATGGGTGACACCCTGATGACCAGTAATGTGCCATGCACCCACATCACAGAGAACCCAGGGAGAAGACTTTGGGGGAACATAGGTCAACTCAGCAAGCATCACAAACAGGTACAACACTAGGGATCACAGCATGCACAGCAAAACGGAAGTGAACACACAGACATGCTCATACAACACACACTTTGGGCGCAGGCAATGTCACAGGAGTACACACTGCCATGAGGGGACTCCACTCCTGTGTGAGGAAAGCTGTGCCATATGTTGCCTCAGTAGGGCCCCATCATGTCAGCTGAGCACTTGGTCACACAATCAACAATTAGCACCAAATGAAGGCTCCCGTCACATCAGCCTGGTCATGGAAGTGCCAACGAAATCATCAGCACAGATCCAACACACTTGTATAGCAATGTTGCACTGACAACACAGATGAGTCCTTCCCCATTGATGCCCAAACCTGCATGTCCAGTGGAGATGGCCACACGGTCAGGGAAGTAGACGAATTGAACAATGGCAGGCACAACAGATGTGCAGGGGTGGAAGCCACAGATGTGAAATTGCTAATGTAAGTAGGAAATCCCATTGCCAAATACTGAACACATGACACCCTCAGATGCTGCTATGGATGACATGGATACACCACAGGATAGGACACATTCCCCCTGGACCACATGTGTTCCTGCACAGTAACACTTCATTATCATGAGACCAAATATCACCATCACTGCAGCAAGGGCATGGTTAGCATCATCAACAACATGTACATCAGAAGCATAAGCATTAGAGAACAGAAAGTTGCTTTATTCAGCATATGTGTGTTTAAAAGTGAAAGTCCAGAAAAAATGGCCAGTCCATTGTCAAAGTCCAAACAGGGTGACAGTGGCAGATGTCACCCTACGCATGCCTGCACTGCACAAGACCAGGGACAATCCACTAGGAGGGGCAACCGGGGGGGCAGGCCAGGCACCGCAGGGACAGGATCAGGGCTCACCAGGAGGAGGCAGGGAAGGGGTGGTGGGTGCTGGAGAGCCACTGACAACTGCAGTGGAGGTGTCTGACATGGTGTGTGCCGGCACAACTGGGGGGCATGACTCAGATGTTGTGGGTGCTGGCACGACTGCAGTGGACCCTGCAGATGGAGTGGACAGGTCCGCCACTGCAGTGGCCAAGTCAGACAGGGTGGTAGTGGACTCCACTGCAGTGCCTACCACCAGGGGAGGAGAATGGGGAACAGGCAAGGTGGGCTGGACAGAGGGGGAGGACACCCTCACCACATCAGTGGCACAGACAAGCGCAGCGGGGGGTGTGGTGCCGGGAGAGCAAGTGGCAGGGGGAGAAGGCCGGATCCTCTTGGGGATGGTATATCTGTGGGTGGGGGAACCTGGGGCAGGGTGTGGTGGGGGCACCTGTGGAGTGGGGGCCTGAGGAATGGAGGAAGGAGACCTGGTGCCTGAGCTGCAGGGCGGCGGCGGGGTCTTGCTCTTACGACTCCGGGGGACTTGCGGGTGGGGGCCTCAGTCTGTCTGTGCCTGGGGGAGGGTGTCCGGGGGCGAGGGGCACTCTGCTCCGTGTGGGTGGGCTTCCTCTTCCCCCTGAATGCTGTATCAGCTGGATCGGAGGGGAAGAGGCCGAGGTCACTGAGGAAGAGCCGCTGGGTCTTTGGGGTTGCAGGTGAGGCAAGGGAGGGTGCTTTGGAGGGAGAGGCAACTGAGGACTGCGCAGTGCTCGTGGATGCGTGTGTGTGTTCCAGGGCCCCATCCCCTGTGAGTCTGGTTTCAGTCCCCTTGACTGTGTGTGCGTGTGCGTTTTGTTTGTGGCGTGTGTGTCTGTGTGCTGGACGTTTGTATGCTGGTGTGTGCCTGTGCCGGTGTGTGTGTGCTTGGGACGGGTAAGGTGCTGGGGAGTGTGGATGGAGCAGAGGCAGGAGGGGTGAGGGACTGTCTGAGGAGGGACACTGCTGCCGTCAGGGAGGAGTCCATGGACCTATTGCCCCTCTGTAGGTCAGACATGCCCGATGAGATGCCCTCCATGAACGACACCAGCTGAGTCAACAGAGCGGTGTGCGCATGGAGGACACTCAGCATGGCTGTCTGCCCTACATGGAGCTGGCGAAGGAGGTACACAGACTCCTCACTCAGGGCAGCAGGGGACACAGGGGCAGGGGGTGCGGTGCCTGGCCCAAAGGAGACACGCTCCCGAACATGGGAGCCTCCACGGACCTGGGGAATGGGAGCCGATGGGAGGGCGGTGGTGGTGCTGGTGGTGGCGGGGACAGCAACACTAGCTGGGGTGTGGTGGCTGCTGACACCCGCCTCCATAAGGGAGTCATCCTCCGAGCCGCTGTGGTCCTCAGCTGAGGTGGATGCTGCTGAGGACTCCTCGGTGTGGCTCCCCTCGCCCTCCGTGCCACTGGGTCCCTCCGACCACTCCTCGGCTGCTGACCCAGTCTGGCTCTCCGGCTCCTCCTGGTCCGTGGAGCTGTCCCCTTCCGTGGCCGTGGATGTATCTGCAAACAATGGGGAAACAGACAGACATCAGTCACCTGCACCAAACGCACACACCACTGTGAGCACAGCACATTACAGAGCAAGCCCTGGCATCATTAGTTGAACATTGCTAAAAGTGCCCTAACTGAACAGGAGAAGCCAATTATCAGTCTGATGCCAACCATGGCACTCACATCCCACATGGCCTTGCACCCATCTGTCTGGTGTCTGTTGGATAGCAACACCCCAGTGTGGACACATGCACCACCTACACAGTAGTTGGACAGTGCAGAGGACACGGTGTAGCATGTGGACATGCACACATCACAACTCTTGCCACTGAGTCAGTACAGGTTTCCGGATGAAAGGGATGCCCAGAGTCAAATAGGAAATGCATGTGATGCATACCAGCGACAGACACCATGATGCACCCATGTCCTGATAGCCATCGCCACAATGGTGTGCATGTAGCACATGTCACTCCCCTGCAGGATCACCAATAAGTAGACACATGCCATGGCGGAGGCATGACTGCTAAGTCATACATCACTGTCTCAGTGATGTATGACTTGGCAGCCAGACAACAACACTCTGCACTGTGTCACAATAGTAGGTCATGGGGAATGCAAGTCCTGGAGCTGCACAAGTGCACATGTACATCCCCCACACAACACATCATCTTAACCCTCATCTGTCCAGGTCATACCGATTGGACATATGGGAGACCTGTGACACTACCCTCTGAACCTGAGCCCCTCACAATCTGCTGTGAATGGGAAACAGCTGCCTGAACTTCACATTCGCATACCCCAGTCTGCACGGGCAGCTGATCAAACACCTATGTGACACACAAGTATCGTCTCCTATGGTCACATCTCCAGTGGCATGCTGAGCCCCTACCGAGAAACACCCCAGCAGTCCTGGCAACAAATCCACAGCACACTGACACAGAGGCAGACACCTGAGGGGTCAAATCACTGCGCACAATGTGTCAGCTGATACACGGGAGTGGGAGTACAGGTGTATTGGATGGGCTGGAGTAGGCATGACTGTCCTGCCCCACATGAATGAGGGATGAGCCCTGGACAGTGGATAGCTGGCTATGTATGTGTGACACACGTAATCTGCACACTCCTGGGGCCCAAACATTGTTCCCACCCGCTGCATGGGTGTGTGCCAGATACCCCAGGCACATGTGGTGGCTCAGCTCAGCAAGTGGACCGCATATCAAAGCAACACGCAGATTACATGTCCGAACACAGGCGTTGTGTGAACAATGGACCCACCCATGATGCCCACAACAGAGTTAGGGAAACAGATGCTGTCCCCCACCTTGAGTGAAGCAAACTGCAAGGACACAGTCCCAAGTGACACAATTCCCTGAATGTAAGGGCCACACCTGGGTATCAGATGAGGAGTGGGCAGTGCACAATAGAGGGACATGGCTCCTGGACAACATGACTGCTGTACTGTGGCAGTTTAACCAGGCCAGAGGAGGGCACATAGCATGTAATACAGAGTTCACAGTGCAGTCTTTGACTCACCCCCTCCTTGCTGCTGTCTGGCCTTCAGCTGCCCATCCAGGTCTGGAAACACCACCGCCAGGACCTGGAGCATGTGGGGGTCAGGGTCCGTGTTCCGCCCCTCCTGCGAGGAGGCGACAGCTTCAGCTGGACCCGTGCAATCCTCCGGGTCCAGCCCGAAGGTCCTGCCACCTCTTCTGGCAGTTGCGGATCCGGCGCTTGTAGACCCCCACGGACCGGACAGCCCGGACGATGTCCTTCCAGATCTCCTGCTTCCGATGGGCATTAACCTGTCAGGATGACAAAGTGAAAAGGCCATTACTACACATGCAACATATCCGTGCATGACACAGTTGTATATACATGTCTCAATCACAGGGGCACATGATGTACACAGGCAGTGCAACGCTGCCCATGGACAGTTTGCCAGAAGTCACTACATGGTATCATTGCATGGGAAGTAAAACCTTGTTCAAATGCACTGTCACTGCACCATACCTGTCCAGTGCATGTCACTACACACTATGGGGGGTGACAACTACTCAGTGAGCCTGCTAGCCATTGGCGTGCAGACTTTCAGCCTTGCTAGTCAGACAAAATGCACATTCAGAAAGGCAGTGCACAGAACACTCACCTGCTCCCCTGGTGTCCCATACAGCTTGCTGTACTGTGGAAGTAGGCTGTCCAGCAGGGCCTGGTTCTCCTCAAGGCTGAAGGCTGGGGCTCTCTCCACAGTACGAGCCATTGCAGGGTCCAGAGGGGGCAGAGACAGCAGCAGTGCAGTGGCAGATGTCGTCCTGGAGCATGTAGTGCAGGCAAGTGAGCTCTCAGGGGAACAGCCAGCAATATAAATGTGCTGCAGAGGCAGATACTGTCCCATGTGTCCAAAGTGATAGGTCCAAGTCGTTTGCATCTTCTGAATCTGGCCAATCCATGGAATAGCAGCACCAATACACGCCCACAGCATCCTTCAAATCTTCAACTTCATGACATACATGATTTTGCAACATTGTTGTGGGTGACCAACTGAATTTCCAGCAACCGACTTGTTCGAATTTCGAAAACGCGTCCGTTGCCAGGCTAGGCCATTGACAATGGGTGCGCCCCGATCGGTCCATTGCTGTTCAACGCGTACAGGGGTACAACGCGTACCCGCACACATTGAATGCAATGGGCCGGCCGGGTGCACCGATCGGTCCATTGCGGTACAACGCGTACAGGGGTACAACGCGTACCCGCACACATTGAATGCAATGGGCCGGCCGGGTGCACCGATCGGTCCATTGCGGTACAACGCGTACAGGGGTACAACGCGTACCCGCACACATTGAATGCAATGGGCCGGCCGGGCGCACCGATCGGTCCATTGCGGTACAACGCGTACAGGGGTACAACGCGTACCCGCACACATTGAATGCAATGGGCCGGCCGGGCGCACCGATCGGTCCATTGCGGTACAACGCGTACAGGGGTACAACGCGTACCCGCACACATTGAATGCAATGGGCCGGCCGGGTGCACCGATCGGTCCATTGCGGTACAACGCGTACAGGGGTACAACGCGTACCCGCACACATTGAATGCAATGGGCCGGCCGGGCGCACCGATCGGTCCATTGCGGTACAACGCGTACAGGGGTACAACGCGTACCCGCACACATTGAATGCAATGGGCCGGCCGGGTGCACCGATCGGTCCATTGCGGTACAACGCGTACAGGGGTACAACGCGTACCCGCACACATTGAATGCAATGGGCCGGCCGGGTGCACCGATCGGTCCATTGCTGTTCAACGCATCCCTGTACAAGTGACTGGCATATGTCACCATGCCTGTCTCAGATGAACATATGCCAGCCACAGATAGCTCCCAGGGAGTGAGGGGCACACCTACAACACCACAGCCTGTCCAAACTGTATCATAAGGCATGTAAGGCTGCATTTCCTATTGTGTGTATGTTGGTGTACATGTTGTCCTGTGGGTGTCACCTGGGGGCAGCCACCCCCAGGCTGTGCACGTGTTCATGGGGACAGGATCCTGGGTGTTACGTGTACATGACCACTGTGATGTGCAACTGTTCATATCTGTGCATGTGCCATGGTCACATTTCACGGTGGTGTATGTGTATGTCATGTCACATACCCCGTGAGTCCCATGTGGGACGGTATGTTTGAGCCAGGGTGTCCCAGTGGCACAATAGTGATGGTCCTCCACAGTCTGTGTGCATGTAGTGTTTACAATGTCTCTGATTTCATGTGCACAATGGGAGACAGTCTCCACATCCACGTTGTGTGTGCATGGACTTTGATGTTGTGCGTGTGTGTGTCACAGACGTCCATGTCTGTCCTGCAGAGGCAAGTGGAACCACTACCTGTGGGGGTCATGGTTGTTTTGCTGTGGTGTATACATGATACTCCATGTAATGCCAGTGTCCATGTGGCAATACAGGGTCCCTGGGAATGTACCTGTCATTGAGCTGTGATGCCTGGGGCACATCTGTCCTCACATGTCACTGTGGGGGGTGATTGTGACATGGCAGCAGGAGATGGGAACTGTGACACGGCCTCATGATATCCAATGGGCCAACCTGGGACTTATTGATGCCACTTGTTGAACCGTGATGACAGATGTTGGCCATGTATGTACCATACATGTCCTTACGGAACTGCACACTTCATGTAGTTGTGCCTCATAATGATGTATGATGTGATATTGAGTGTGTTCAATGCCGCATATGTGGGGTGACTGACAATCTTGCTTTCTTCTCCTCTGCACTGCAGGGCTCCTGCTGTCCATAGACCATTCCCAGACCTGGCAACGATGGTGGAACGGGACAGCATCCGACGGTACCGCTTCACCAGGCAGCTGATTGAGGATTTGGCAGTGCAGTTGGCCCCACATTTGCAGCCTGGCCGGCCGTATCCTACAGCGCTGACCCCCAAGGTGAAGGTGATGGCAGCCCTACACTTCTTTGCCACCGGTACCTTCCAACATACTGTGGCGACTGCTGGTGGGATGTCACAGACCATGTTGAGCCGTGTGCTCCGCGATGTTTTGGAGGCAATGTTGCTATACCTGAACCGGTACATCTATTTCCCTAGACTGCAACGACTCACTGACGTGAAGAGTGACTTCTATGCCCTGGGGAGGATGCCGCATGTCATTGGCTCCATTGATGGGACACATGTGGCTTTGGTACCACCACAGGCCCAGGAGCAGGCCTACCGTAACCGCAAGCACTACCACTCGGTCAATGCACTGGTGGTGTGTCTTGCAGATATGACCATCTCACACGTGTGTGCCCGTTTCCCTGGTTCAGCACACGATGCCTTTGTGATGAGGAGTAGTCGCATCCCCAGGATGATGGCACAGATGCAGAACCAGCGTGCCTGGCTTGTCGGTGTGTACTGACTTTGTGCCATTGTGTGTGATCTGATCTGTAGTATTCCGCCCACTTTTCCAAGTCAGCTAATGTGCACTTGTCTGTCCGTAGGTGACTCGGGATACCCCAACATGCCGTGGTTGCTGACACCCCTCAGGAACCCTGTGACACCAGCCCAGATGCGCTACAATGAGGCACATGGTCGGACCAGGAGAGTGATTGAGCGGACATTTGGTCTCCTGAAGAGCCGCTTCCGCTGCCTCGACAAGACAGGAGGGTCCCTCCCATATGCCCCAGCGAAGGTGTGCAAGATTATCATCGTCTGCTGCATGCTCCACAACCTGGCAGTGCGGAAGGAGTTGCCTCTCATCCAGGATGACAATGACCAACATCCGCCACCTGTGGAGGATCCTGGCCTGGACCACGATGCCAGTGATGATGATGATGATGAGGGTGATGTCCGCACACAGCTCATCACCAACTTCTTTAGCTGAATGTGAGTATCCTGAGGTGTCATGTCAATGATGTGAGTTGGCATGATATGTGTAGGTGGTGCTCTGGTGCTGTTGGAGTGTGTCCATGGGCTACTTGACTGGATGTGTGTAGCGATGTGTGCTTACAGGTGGTCTGTACTCCCCAACAGTGTTGACATGCTAACTTGGTTCTGGGTGGGTATCTTGTAACATGTATTGTGCATGAGTTTTGCTGTTCTGTCCTGTTCTCCATTGCTTTTGACTGTGTGTCATTTCTGTCCTTCACAGGGTACTTTCAGATTCGTTTGGTCAACTGTGTCCACCGACGACGTGATTGTACTTCCAGGGTGGTAGCTGTTGTGTCCCTACAGGTGATGTGCGCCACACCCATGGACTTCCTTCCTTCTACAGTTGTTGACTGTGTGCCCGCTGCCAGGTGGGATTACCTTGCATCTGTAGTGGTTACGACATGTTGCAACTGTGTAATAAACCTGTGCTTCACTTTGTGATGTGCGTTGTCTGTGGTCACACATTTGACTGCCATTTGCTTACTGCACCTGTGGGCTACTTGACTACAACTGGGAATAGGTGTGGTGTCTGTGCATTGCACCGTCTTTCCTGGCAACATCAGTGTAGGCAATGAGTCAGATGGCCTAGGTGTGTATGTGTTGTGTAGCCCTGGTGGTGTGTCTCCCTCATATGTGTCACGTTGCCATTACTCACATGCCTGTGTTGTACTTGCTGTTGCAGTTCGCATACACAGTGTAATTTTGCAGTTCATCATCCCCATGACAGCACCCACGTTGGAATCACAACAGAGGCAAGTATGGTGTATTAGTGTGTTTATTGTGATACATTTGTGTGAATAGTGCATAGGATGGTTAGTGCTGTACATTTATATTGCAATCAGAAGTTCCTAGGTGAATTGAAAGTCCTGGTAGACAAAATCCCCAGTATCGGGGCCACAGTTGTCTGAGAACATTGGTCCAACTTGTACTCCCCATGTCATGTGTGGGAGTTGTGTTGCCGTCAACAGGGTGAACAGTTTCTGCACAAAGGTGAACATCCAGAACAGGTTCAGGCTTCCTGGGGGTTGCACTTGGCCATCGGCCTCTCACTTGCCCCTCCTCGGACGACCCCTCTTCTTTGGGGGGGCCCCTCAAGTACAGGCTGCTGCGGTGCAGGGGACTCTCCGCCAGAGTCATCCTCCCTCCCTGTGGCAGTTGCAGTTTGTTCAGCACCAGATGTTGTTGGCACACAGGGAGGTGTAGACTGGTTGCTGTTCATCTGGCGGAGGCATTGTAATATGTCCCTATGCACCGCCGTCATCTCTTGCAGTGTGTCCCACTTGGACTCCACGCGGGACATGTGTGAGTCCAAGCGGGCATGATGGGCAGCCTGCTGCTGTTTCATGTCTCTGAGGAGCCCCACTACCTGGCTGAGATCTCCGGTGCTGGACTGGTACGCATCGGCTATGCGTACCAGTTGTGGGTCATCATGCACACCAGACACCTCTGCAAGCAGCGACCTCTGTCTCCCACCCCTCCCACCACCCCTGCCGACATGTGCAGTGCGTGCAGTGGCACGCACAGATGACCCTGGTCCCCCTTGGGGGTTGGTGGTGGTGGTGGTGTCCATGGCCCCACGTTGGTCCAGGGTCCCTGTGCTGGTGGTGCTCCTTGTTCTGTCCATGTCGGCAGGGATGGTATTTGTGGTGACAGTCGTTGGAGGGGTGGGTGCAGGGGGTGCAGCTGGTGGTCCTGCTGGTGCTGCAGCTGGTGGTCCTGCTGGTGCTGCATGTTGACTTGCACCGGAGGTGCCAGGTTGGTCTTCTTCATCCGAGGAGGGCAGAGGCTGTACGACACCAGTGAGCTCCGTATCCTCTTGAGCCTGGGACTGGGACTCCTCAGCGTCTGCTGCTGTGTCCCCATCATCACCTGTTTTTGGGAGACACACACAATGTATGTTATGTTTCTGCAGGCATCAATGGTTGACACACCTGACAGTTGTGACTGTGCCTCTGGGTGCGGGCCTGTACATTGCATTGTCCTAAGTTGTCACAGTCAGGGGTTGATATTGGTGTAGCACATTGTCCTGCATTATTTGGGCATTTCTATGTATTTGTTGGGGTGTGAACATGGTCTGCATTGGTTGTATTTGGTTGACAGCCGGCCCTCCTTCCCACCCAGCCAGTCAGTTATCCCACCATGGACTGTGCTTGCATTGCAGGGAGTGAAAGTTGTCTTTCAGGATGTCAGTCAGTGGTGTCCTGCTGTTGGTTGTTGCACAGTTGCCAGCAGGGCCTTGTGCTCCCCACAGCAGTAGCCAGTGTCAGCCATCTTGTCAGTTGTTTTCCACTCCCTGTGATGTGAGCATGGTTCAGGGTGGTGTTGATGGGCCAGTTGTGAGGCTGAGCAATATCTGTGCCTACTACTCCCATCATGCTATTGCCTCCACCCCCCTTCCCAGCATGCCCATGCTTCCTTCCTTTTGACTCTGCTTCCCTGTGGGGTGGGCTGCCTGTGCTGACAGGATGGCTGGGAGTGTTGTCCTGGCAGTTGTTTGGCTAAAAGTCCCAAGAGTGTCCCTGTGCTTCACACAACATAACCCAGGGTGGTGGTTCTTTGTGGGATCTTGAGTTAGGATGTGAGGCATTGCATTCTCCCAGGTGGGTTATGTGGAGTTTGTGTTGAGGGGGTGTGTGAGGGGAGGTGCTTGTGACTATGGTCAGTGCTGCGAGTCCTCCTTCCCACCCAGCCAGATATCCCACCATGGAACGTGCTTCCATTGCAGGGAGTGGAAGTTGTCTCTCAGGATGTCAGTCAGTGGTGTCCTGCTGTTGGTTGTTGCACAGTTGCCAGCAGGGCCTTGTGCTCCCCACAGCAGTAGCCAGTGTCAGCCATCTTGTCAGTTGTTTTCCACTCCCTGTGATGTGAGCATGGTTCAGGGTGGTGTTGATGGGACAGTTGTGGGGGTGAGCTATGTCTGTGACTATGACTCCCATCATGCTATTGCCTCCACCCCACTTCCCAGCATTCCCATACTTACTTGCTTTTGTGGGGAGTTCAGTGTGTGTGGGTGTGAGAGCAATGGCAAGATGGCTGACAGTGGTGTCCTGCTGTTGGTTGGTGTGCAGTTCCCAGCATGCCCTTGTGCTCCCCACGACACAGCAACAGTGTCAGACATCTTTGATGGGCCTTTCCACTCTCTGTGGGATGTGCATGCGTGAGTGTGAGCTTGCTGGGCCATGTGGTGGGGGATGTTGAGCTGTGACTACGACTCCCATCATGCTATTGCCTCCACCCCCTTCCCAGCATGCCCATCCTTCCTTCCTTTTGACTCTGCTTCCCTGTGGGGTGGGCTGCCTGTGCTGACAGGATGGCTGGGAGTGTTGTCCTGGCAGTTGTTTGGCTAAAAGTCCCAAGAGTGTCCCTGTGCTTCACACAACATAACCCAGGGTGGAGGTTCTTTGTGGGATCTTGAGTTAGGATGTGAGGCATTGCATTCTCCCAGGTGGGTTATGTGGAGTATGTGTTGAGGGGGTGTGTGAGGGGAGGTGCTTGTGACTATGGTCAGTGCTGCAAGTCCTCCTTCCCACCCAGCCAGATATCCCACCATGGAACGTGCTTGCATTGCAGGGAGTGGAAGTTGTCTTTCAGGATGTCAGTCAGTGGTGTCCTGCTGTTTGTTGGTGCACAGTTGCCAGCAGGGCCTTGTGCTCCCCACAGCAGTAGCCAGTGTCAGCCATCTTGTCAGTCCTTATCCACTCCCTGTGATGTGAGCATGGTTCAGGGTGGTGTTGATGGGCCAGTTGTGAGGCTGAGCAATATCTGTGCCTACTACTCCCATCATGCTATTGCCTCCACCCCCTTCCCAGCATGCCCATGCTTCCTTCCTTTTGACTCTGCTTCCCTGTGGGGTGGGCTGCCTGTGCTGACAGGATGGCTGGGAGTGTTGTCCTGGCAGTTGTTTGGCTAAAAGTCCCAAGAGTGTCCCTGTGCTTCACACAACATAACCCAGGGTGGTGGTTCTTTGTGGGATCTTGAGTTAGGATGTGAGGCATTGCATTCTCCCAGGTGGGTTATGTGGAGTTTGTGTTGAGGGGTGTGTGAGGGGAGGTGCTTGTGACTATGGTCAGTGCTGCGAGTCCTCCTTCCCACCCAGCCAGATATCCCACCATGGAACGTGCTTCCATTGCAGGGAGTGGAAGTTGTCTCTCAGGATGTCAGTCAGTGGTGTCCTGCTGTTGGTTGTTGCACAGTTGCCAGCAGGGCCTTGTGCTCCCCACAGCAGTAGCCAGTGTCAGCCATCTTGTGAGTCCTTTTCCACTCCCTGTGATGTGCGCATGGTTCATGGTGGTGTTGATGGGACAGTTGTGGGGGTGAGCAATATCTGTGACTACGACTCCCATGATGCTATTGGCTACACTGACTTGCCCAGCATACACAGAATTCCTTTCTTTCAGTGGTCTTCACTGTGTGTTGGTGTTGTAGTGGTGGCTACATGTCTGGATGTGTTTGTTAGTTCTATTTGTGCCACTGCCTAGCTGTAGTTGTAGTTGTGTTTGTACATGTGATGACACGGTTAAATGTAACTTTGAGATGGCATGTGTTGTGTTTATCTGACTGACATACACATTTTGGGATGATTCTGTTCTGGTTGCTGTGTAATTGCTAAGAGTGCATGGTTTGACTCTCCCCTTGACAGTGATGTGTGTGTGTATTGTGGCAGAATATTGTGTACATTTGTTGTGTACTCACCAGGCTCTGGGATGTTTTCTAGTCCATAGACGCTCACTGGCGGAAGGATGGCCCGCACCTTCTCCTCCCAGTGCCTGAGGTATACTGGCTTGGCAGGAGGGCCACTGCTGGTGTATTGGCTCAGGAGGTAGTCCTTCTTCAGCAGCTCCCGTACCCTCCTGCGCACGTCATACCACCTGTTATGGATGTCAGTCTTTGTGCGCAGACATGGTGATTGTGCGTTCACCCTGTTGATGATCCTCTCCCACATCTTGGTTTTCTGGGAGATGGGTGTCTGTTGGACCAGTGTGCCAAACAGCTGTGGCTCTACCCTGAGGATCTCGTCTACCAGGACTTCCAATTCACAATCTAGGAACTTGTGATTCTTCTTTGGGGGCATGGTGATGGGTGGTGATGGTGAGTGATGTGTGTGTTGGTGTGCAGGTGAGGGTGTGTGAGTGTGTGTTTTGCTGGGTGTATGTGAGGTAGCTATTTGTTGGTGTGCTGATGGTGTGTGGCTTGTGTGAGGGATGAGCTGTGGGTGTGTGGTTGCTGTCTGTTGAGTGCTGGCAGTAGAATAGCATTTGCAAAGGATCATGGTTGGGATTTGTGTCCTTTATATGGGTGGAGTTGTGGGTGTGTCTTTGTTCTCTGTCCCCACCCCCCCAGTATTTATTGGCTTTGTAATTGCTTGGTTGGCCTTTTTTTGTGTATTTTTCCTTAGTACTTTCTGTGCATGTTGGAAACGTTCTTGTGACCGAGTCGGACCCTGCAGTTGTCTCGTACGGTCTTCTCCGTTTCGTTCACGCTGTGTTTGTGCAGTTTTCTATGCTGCGTACGCGTCGGTCGCGGTGTTTTGTGTTACTTCGGCTCGCAGTTTTGTATGCGTGTCGGTCGTACGGCTTGTCCTCCGTACGACTCGGTCGTGGTTTTCGCGCCTTGCATCGTACTTTGCGGTTTGGAGTTCGCGTGTACGTTTCGGTTGGATTTGTTCCGGGTGCGTGTCGGTCGGTTCGATTCGCGTGTTTTTCCGGCCGGATTGCTGTTTTCCGTGCGGCTCGGTCGTTCGGCTTGGGTTCAGTACGTGTCGGTCGGATTTTGCACGCCTTGCATCGTACTTGGCGTGTCGGGCACCACAGGTACGTGTCGGTCGGAATTAATTCCGGCTCCGAGTCGGTCGGTGCTTTTTCCGGCCCGAATCGGAATCGACCCCTATGTGTTACGCGTATGGATAATATTACACACAAACTGGATCAACATGACGAACGCCTCAAAGAAACAGAACAGCACATACCGTATCTGGAGGACACATCCACTGGACGCAAGGAACAATTACTAAATATGGAACGCCTCTTAAAAGTGATAGCAGCAAAAAACGAAGACCTAGAATCAAGATCACGCAGGAATAACCTAAGAGTTCTAGGAATACCAGAGTCCACAAACACGGGCAGGATGGAGGAATTTATTGAACACCTGCTCACAACGTTGTTCGGAAGAAATGCCTTTTCAGCGATGCTAATAGTGGAGAGAGCGCACTGGTCACTAGCCAACCGACCCCCGCCAGGAGACCCTCCAAGGCCGATAATCGCAAGAATATTAAACTACCGCGACCGGGATACTGCGCTGAGATTAGCGAGGGAAAAACAGCTGTTATCATTTGAAGGCACTGAGGTGGCTATCTACTCGGACTTTACCATGGCGGTCCAGGAAGCTCGTGGAAAATTTCTTCCAGTAAAAAAGAAACTCCAGCAGGCAAACATCACCTAAGCCATGCTGTTCCCGGCGCGCCTTAGGGTCACACATCAAGGCAAACAGCATTTCTTCACAAACCCCCAGCATGTGAATGACTTCCTGAAAACTACAATCAGAAAATCACCCAGACAAGAAATTTCTTCTAGCCCATTCAGATCCACAGCTGCACTATCGGACATAGAATGAAGAGAATATCATAGCACATCCACTGCGCAGTGACAAAGTCGGATCCAGATCAACACTGGTGTATATATAGACAATAAATACAGACCTGCTCGGAGGAATAAGTAACGAAAACATATAAGGAGATACAAAACAGAACTGTTACATGGGACTTCCCCCAGAAACATAACTGGTCTAACCGGACATATGGGACACAATATACTGTCCTGAGCGGCCTTGTTCATACGAGGGAGAACTGTGACGCCCTCTTGAGTTTACCCAGAAGGACATCCCTAACATGAACTGGGTTTCTGTTTGTAATGTTGTTACATTATGGACCCCTGATGGGGACGTAGTTATGGGGTTGGTCGGGTGGGGGGGATAAAACATCACGGCAGGATTGGGCTGCTGTTGTGGGAGGTGGGGGAGGGGGGAAAAGTTTACGACACGAAACAACAATAATGCCATAGACATGGACGAACAGAATAACATATCCTTGACGCGAAACACGACTATTGCACCCAGTATGAGCTCAGAAATACACACTCTAAATGAACCATCCCCTCCCCCTAGCTATAATATTATTACATGGAATGGACGAGGCCTTGGGAATCTCCGTAAGCGCAGACATGTCCTAGCATATTTAGACAGACACAATATACACTGCGCTATGTTACAAGAAACACACCTTGGCCCTTGGCTCCCACTACCTTTGCGGCTCGTTGGGCGGCACATCGCTGTTTCTCCAAATATTCAACATATGCACGAGGAACAGCAATTCTAATTAAAAATAGTGTGCCGTACGTCCCCATGGGTTCACAAACAGACCCACAGGGCCGTTATTGTATTATGTGGGGGAACATGGCATCCTAATCCATAACGTTTGTCTGTTGTTATGGACCTAATATGGATGACCCCGAATTCTTCAATATCCTATGGGGGAAAATACTAGACATTGGCTCCACCCATGTGGTATGGGGAGGAGACTTTAATATTACTCTAGACCCGGCTATGGATCGATCGCACCCACAGGCACATCACTATACAAGCGCTCAACACCAATTGAGGGACATAACTATTGTACATGGACTGATAGACGCTTGGAGAGTCCTACACCCGACCGAAAGGGAGGGCACCTGTTATTCTACTGTACATTCTTCGTGGTCGCGCATAGACGGCTGGCTAATATCTAGAGGACTGAAAATATGGTTGACTAAATCGATGCACTTACCACGCACATACAACCACCTAACTGAATTAGAAAAAAAGATTATGTTTGAATGATCTCTAATTATCGCAAATGTGTATAACAAGTAATGCCCACTGGGGCTGAATTGTTTTGATGAAGGTGACACTTGTTTCATACTTTCCAAATGAATTGTTTTTGGATTAACTTTAAATAGAACTTGGGATAAGACAATATAATGAATGTCTCTCCAAAATGCGAGTCTTTTTCGGATTGATGATTGTAAAATAAGAAGAACATAGTATGTTTTCTATTTCTATTAAGGGCACATATCACATGACTAGTTCACTATAAGAATCAGGAAGTAACTTGTAAACCCTACCGAGATCAAGGAGCGCATAGCTCCGAAAGGCGTCAGGCTGTTGCTGTTGCTTACTCTTTGCAAATAAATCACCTTGGTGAATTGGAGCCGCAGTACTGTCTTTTTGTGGTGGCGTGAATGGAACGTCTACCGTTGTGGACAGGATTGAGGGTGTATTAGGTGTTCGCTACCCCGCCGCTGGCTCACCGGATAAAGAGGCGGAGGCCAAGCGAAACTGACACGATGGGATATATATATATATATATAATACAAAAAGAGTTGCCTCTAGGTGGGATGCACTCCCAGGTGGAAATTACGCCAAAGCAACGGCACATGCCATGAACAAAGTCCTTTTCTGGTTTCCTGCCAGACGCGTTTCGGGCCAACGCCCACTTCAGTGGCAGACCATGTGACGTGACGGCGTGCAGCAGCCACCAGTAAATCCCCATAATAATTATGCTCAGGTGAACCACCTGAAGCAATGCTTCCTGGGACTGGTGGTTCAGTAAAACGCAAGTGGGTCGCCGCCGGCACTCACATTCAAAAATGTCTTTAAAAGGATTGCCGATGTTCGCGCCGGCACCACTGCATATAACAGGCACCTCCTGTTCCACAGTTAGCTGCCCCAATAAAGCAGCCGCAGACCCGCAAGTGTTTCGCTGTGGTGCATCCTGCGACCAGGCAGGCCGCTATACAAAATACAAAAAGAGTTGCCTCTAGCAGGAAACTAGAAAAGGACTTTGTTCATGGCGTGTGCCCTTGCTTTGGCGTAATTTCCACCTGGAAGTGCATCCCACCTAGAGGCAACTCTTTTTGTATTTTCTACAGCGGCCTGCCTGGTCGCGTGATTGCACCACCGCGAAACACTTGTGGATCCGTGGCTGCTTTATTGGGGCATCTAACTGTGGAACAGGAGGAGCCTGTTATATGCAGGGGTGCCGGCGCGAACATCAGCAATCCTTTTAAAGATATTTTTTAATGTGAGTGCCGGCAGCGACCCACTTGGGTTTTACTGAACCACCAGTCCCAGGAAGCATTGTTTCAGGTGGTTCACCTAAGCATAATTATTACGGGTATTTACTGGTGGTTGCCGCACGCCGGCACGTCACATGGTCTGCCACTGAAGAGGGCGTTGGCCCGAAACGCGTCTGGCAGGAAACTAGAAAAGGACTTTGTTCATGGCGTGTGCCCTTGCTTTGGCGTAATTTCCACCTGGGAGTGCATCCCACCTAGAGGCAACTCTTTTTGTATTTTGTACAGCGGCCTGCCTGGTCGCGGGATTGCACCACCGCGAAACACTTGTGGGTCCGCGGCTGCTTTATTGGGGCAGCTAACTGTGGAACAGGAGGTGCCTGTTATATGCAGGGGTGCTGGCGCGAACATCGGCAATCCTTTTAAAGATATTTTTTAATGTGAGTGCCGGCGGCGTCCCACTTGGGTTTTACTGAACCACCAGTCCCAGGAAGCATTGTTTCAGGTGGTTCACCTGAGCATAATTATTACAGGGATTTACTGGTGGTTGCCGCATGCCGGCACGTCACATGGTCTGCCACTGAAGAGGGCGTTGGCCCGAAACGCGTCTGGCAGGAAACTAGAAAAGGACTTTGTTCATGGCGTGTGCCCTTGCTTTGGCGTAATTTCCACCTGGGAGTGCATCCCACCTAGAGGCAACTCTTTTTGTATTTTGTACAGAGGCCTGCCTGGTCGCGGGATTGCACCACCGCGAAACACTTGTGGGTCCGCGGCTGCTTTATTGGGGCAGCTAACTGTGGAACAGGAGGTGCCTGTTATATGCAGGGGTGCCGGCGCGAACATCGGCAATCCTTTTAAAGATATTTTTTAATGTGAGTGCCGGCGGTGACCCACTTGGGTTTTACTGAACCACCAGTCCCAGGAAGCATTGTTTCAGGTGGTTCACCTGAGCATAACTATTACGGGGATTTACTGGTGGTTGCCACACGCCGGCACGTCACATGGTCTGCCACTGAAGAGGGCGTTGGCCCGAAACGCGTCTGGCAGGAAACTAGAAAAGGACTTTGTTCATTGCGTGTGCCCTTGCTTTGGCGTAATTTCCACCTGGGAGTGCATCCCACCTAGAGGCAACTCTTTTTGTATTTTGTACAGCGGCCTGCCTGGTCGCGGGATTGCACCACCGCGAAACACTTGTGGGTCCGCGGCTGCTTTATTGGGGCAGCTAACTGTGGAACAGGAGGTGCCTGTTATATGCAGGGGTGCCGGCGCGAACATCGGCAATCCTTTTAAAGATATTTTTTAATGTGAGTGCCGGCGGCGACCCACTTGGGTTTTACTGAACCACCAGTCCCAGGAAGCATTGTTTCAGGTGGTTCACCTGAGCATAATTATTACGGGGATTTACTGGTGGTTGCCGCACGCCGGCACGTCACATGGTCTGCCACTGAAGAGGGCGTTGGCCCGAAACGCGTCTGGCAGGAAACTAGAAAAGGACTTTGTTCATGGCGTGTGCCCTTGCTTTGGCGTAATTTCCACCTGGGAGTGCATCCCACCTAGAGGCAACTCTTTTTGTATTTTGTACAGCGGCCTGCCTGGTCGCGGGATTGCACCACCGCGAAACACTTGTGGGTCCGCGGCTGCTTTATTGGGGCAGCTAACTGTGGAACAGGAGGTGCCTGTTATATGCAGGGGTGCCGGCGCGAACATCGGCAATCCTTTTAAAGATATTTTTTAATGTGAGTGCCGGCGGTGACCCACTTAGGTTTTACTGAACCACCAGTCCCAGGAAGCATTGTTTCAGGTGGTTCACCTGAGCATAATTATTACGGGGATTTACTGGTGGTTGCCGCATGCCGGCACGTCACATGGTCTGCCACTGAAGAGGGCGTTGGCCCGAAACGCGTCTGGCAGGAAACTAGAAAAGGACTTTGTTCATGGCGTGTGCCCTTGCTTTGGGGTAATTTCCACCGGGGAGTGCATCCCACCTAGAGGCAACTCTTTTTGTATTTTGTACAGCGGCCTGCCTGGTCGCAGGATTGCACCACCGCGAAACACTTGTGGGTCCGCGGCTGCTTTATTGGGGCAGCTAACTGTGGAACAGGAGGTGCCTGTTATATGCAGGGGTGCCGGGGCGAACATCGGCAATCCTTTTAAAGATATTTTTTAATGTGAGTGCCGGCGGCGACCCACTTGGGTTTTACTGAACCACCAGTCCCAGGAAGCATTGTTTCAGGTGGTTCACCTGAGCATAATTATTACGGGGATTTACTGGTGGTTGCCGCACGCCGGCACGTCACATGGTCTGCCACTGAAGAGGGCGTTGGCCCGAAACGCGTCTGGCAGGAAACTAGAAAAGGACTTTGTTCATGGCGTGTGCCCTTGCTTTGGCGTAATTTCCACCTGGGAGTGCATCCCACCTAGAGGCAACTCTTTTTGTATTTTGTACAGCGGCCTGCCTGGTCGCGGGATTGCACCACCGCGAAACACTTGTGGGTCCGCGGCTGCTTTATTGGGGCAGCTAACTGTGGAACAGGAGGTGCCTGTTATATGCAGGGGTGCCGGCGCGAACATCGGCAATCCTTTTAAAGATATTTTTTAATGTGAGTGCCGGCGGTGACCCACTTGGGTTTTACTGAACCACCAGTCCCAGGAAGCATTGTTTCAGGTGGTTCACATGAGCATAATTATTACGGGGATTTACTGGTGGTTGCCGCATGCCGGCACGTCACATGGTCTGCCACTGAAGAGGGCGTTGGCCCGAAACGCGTCTGGCAGGAAACTAGAAAAGGACTTTGTTCATGGCGTGTGCCCTTGCTTTGGGGTAATTTCCACCGGGGAGTGCATCCCACCTAGAGGCAACTCTTTTTGTATTTTGTACAGCGGCCTGCCTGGTCGCAGGATTGCACCACCGCGAAACACTTGTGGGTCCGCGGCTGCTTTATTGGGGCAGCTAACTGTGGAACAGGAGGTGCCTGTTATATGCAGGGGTGCCGGCGCGAACATCGGCAATCCTTTTAAAGATATTTTTTAATGTGAGTGCCGGCGGCGACCCACTTGGGTTTTACTGAACCACCAGTCCCAGGAAGCATTGTTTCAGGTGGTTCACCTGAGCATAATTATTACGGGGATTTACTGTTGGTTGCCGCACGCCAGCACGTCACATGGTCTGCCACTGAAGAGTGCGTTGGCCCGAAACGCGTCTGGCAGGAAACTAGAAAAGGACTTTATTCATGGCGTGTGCCCTTGCTTTGGCATAATTTCCACCTGGGAGTGCATCCCACCTAGAGGCAACTCTTTTTGTATTTTGTACAGCGGCCTGCCTGGTCGCGGGATTGCACCACCGCGAAACACTTGTGGGTCCGCGGCTGCTTTATTGGGGCAGCTAACTGTGGAACAGGAGGTGCCTGTTATATGCAGGGGTGCCGGCGCGAACATCGGCAATCCTTTTAAAGATATTTTTTAATGTGAGTACCGGCGGCGACCCACTTGGGTTTTACTGAACCACCAGTCCCAGGAAGCATTGTTTCAGGTGGTTCACCTGAGCATAATTATTACGGGGATTTACTGGTGTTTGCCGCACGCCGGCACGTCACATGGTCTGCCACTGAAAAGGGCGTTGGCCCGAAACGCGTCTGGCAGGAAACTAGAAAAGGACTATGTTCATGGCGTGTGCCCTTGCTTTGGCGTAATTTCCACCTGGGAGTGCATCCCACCTAGAGGCAACTCTTTTTGTATATATATATATATATATATATATATATATATCAGTCCACAAACAAATTTACCAGCACTCACGGGGGGTTAAATCCTCCTTCAGATTTATTTGCACACAACATACAACAAACGCGTTTCAGCAATACGCCTTCCTCAGTGTCGGCAGACGCCGCGTTCGCGCCTCATTTTATTCAAAACAGTTCACCATTGAATTAGAGTCAGGCAGAGTTACACAGTCACAGGGTCAGGCAGAGCATAACACGCGCCATATTGGAATGGTTAAATACAGTTTTAAGTTAAAATTTAAATTTAAATTCAGCATTTTGGCAAACAGTGCAACATAGTGGCATGCATACCTCACTTATTTGATTGCTATCATTACAGTGTTCTAATAAACTCTTTGGTTATATGATATATTGCCCTGTATGGGCTTACCTCGTTGGCTCGTATTCATAAAGAGAATAACGTGGTACTCATGTGACAATGTACTTTTACCTCGCGCACTCTGCATGAGCGGAAAATCGATCGTGCCATCTTCAAGCGGTACATTGCTACCCAGCGAGAATGGCCATGCTATATAGACATGATTATGTCAAGTCCTCAGATTCCAAAATCCCATTGAGGTACTGTTACTTTGTTACACATTTATACGACATTTAATTAGTAGTCATAATTGCGCCCTGGATGGGCTTATACAGCCAACTTATAGAGGCAAGTCATACCTTATTTAGCCCTGAATGGGCCCACTGCACTGTATGCCTGTGTTCCACCAATCGGTCACTATGTCTATAGATAAGCACAAATTAAGCCCTGTATGGGCCGGATCATTACACGCCTATAGCTCACTTTCTGCACTTTTTTCTTGCAAACATTGTTGTCGCAGTTAGCTCCTATCTCTGCTTCCTCCGCCTTCCTTCTCATGATAATTTAATACATATTTACATATTTACAAGTGCACCCCAATTTCCTCTCCCATATTCAGTCCCATAGGTGACTTAGTCACCATGTCAAGAAAATACCGCGATTCTAGTGTTCGCAGCCTCTTCTCTCTGTCACCCCCTCGGATGTCTTGTGCTACATGATCAAGGCAAAAATATCTCAGGAGATGCCTGTTGCTGTTATGGTGTGTCTGGAAATGCCTTGCGACAGGGTAACTGGAATCCCTGTTCTGAATAGCCCTTTGATGTTCTAAAATATGGACTTTAGCTGGATGTATTGTGCTGCCTACATACTGTAGGTCACACGGGCATGTCAGGCAGTACACCACAAATGGTGTATTACAGTTCATGAATTTGGTAATGCACACCGGATCTTTGAGACCCACAACTTTATATGCGCTCACCTTCTTGATATCAGCGCAGGGTTTGCATCTACCACAGGGGAAGAAGCCTGTGATACCGTGTATGCCTCTCTGCACTCGGGGTGGTGGCAAGTAACTCTCAACCAGCTGGTCTCTGATGGAGCGTGTCTTTCTGAATGTCAAAGAAGGGTAAGTGGGCAAATCCCTCCCTATAACTGAGTCTGACTTAAGTATACGCCAGTTCGCCTGCATTATCTTCCTCACCTCACCTCACTTGCGGCACTGGAAAACTCTGTTATCGATCTGAACTTATTATTGATGTCAGCTTTAGCTTTTTTTGGCTCTTCTTTCAATAAATCAGTCCTGGACTTGTCAGAGACCCTCTTAATGGCTCTTTTCAGTGTTCCCTTTCGATACCCTCTGATTTCAAATCGTCTAATGCTCTCAGTCGCATCTTTCTGAAAATCTTCCTCCCTGGTGCTGTTTCTCTTTATCCGTAGTAGTTCCCCATACGGGATGCTATTCTTTAAATTAATGGGATGACTACTTTTCGCGTGCAGGACAGAATTTCCTGCCGTTGATTTTCTGAATAGAGATGTCTGGATCTTATTGTCTGTCACAAAAACCTTTAAGTCGAAGAAAGTAACCTCAATTGAGCTCATATCGCTCGTAAATTTGAGGTTAAGATCATTGGAGTTGAGAAAATCAATATATTGTTTTGCTGACTCTTTTGTGCCTCGCCAGATCAAAAAGAGATCGTCGATGTAACGTCTCCAGCTTACTGGTCTCTCCACCCATCTGTCACAGGTATCATACCAGGCCACCTGCTTCTCCCACCAGCCTACGAACAAGTTCGCAGAGCTGGGGGCGAAGCAGGCCCCCATGGCCGTACCTTTCACCTGTTTGTATACATGGTCTTGGAAAATAAACATGTTATTATACAAGCAGAAATGCAGGAACCCAACTAGCATCTCGCTGTGCTCCAGGTATTTTAGAGGGCGGTTCTTTAAGAAATACTTAATGGCACATATTCCATTCTCATGTGATATACTCGTATAGAGGGTAGCAACATCAAGCGTTATCATCAGGAAATCTGGTTCCCACACAATTCCTTCGATATGCTTCAGGAAATCTTTTGTGTCTCTTGTATACGAGGATAGTTCTGATACGAATGGAAATAAAAAGAAATCAACAAATCTAGACATGTTCTCTAACAGACTGCCAATAGAGGAAATTATTGGCCTTCCCGGAGGATTCCATTTATTTTTGGGAACTTTTGGCAGATGATAGAATGTCGGTAGACGAGGATGTGGTGTCGATAGGAAAGCAACTTCTTCTAATGAGAGCATCCCTCTCATTTGCCATTTTGAGATCAGCTTCTCATATTCCCATATGCTGTCCAAGTATTAACCTCAATCGGAAGATAGTTCTCTTGATTATTTAGTTAGTGGTATGTTTCCTTACAATAATACTCTCGGGTCTGCAACACCACATTCCCGCCCTTATCTGAGGGCTTAATCACAATTGACTCATCAGTCTCTAAACTCTTGAGTGCCTCTCTTTGTGAATACGTGATGTTCCATGAATTTTTGGATTTATCTCGATCTTCCCGCAGCTTCAAAAGATCTTGGTTCACCCTATCTGCGAAGATGTCAATCGCACCAACTGGCATTTGAGGGTAGAATTTGGAATTTGGCTGAAAAGGACTCAATGGTGTGACTGTGCGATCCCTAGATGGACAATACGGTCCATATCGTCCAGACATATGTCTATCGGCTGGGACCCACCACTTCCAAGTTCTTCCAAGGTGGTTAACAATTCTAGGTCATTCGGACTCAGGATATCTAATCCTGTTGTTCTTTTTTCAGTGGTTCCTGATCTAGAGTCCAATCCCCTCAGTTTGAAAAATGTGTATAACTTGATCTTCCTCACAAGTTTATACTTATCGATCCTTGTTTGTGCATATTGAAAGTTCCTGGTTGGGCAGAATGAAAGACCTAGTTTTAGAACTGTTTCCTCTACTGGCGTCAGTGTTTTGGGTGTCAAATTTATGATGGTGAGGTTCTCGCTCAGTGCTGCTATATTCCTCATTGTCTGAATCTGGTGTTCCGTTTGGTGCGGGTGGCCCTGCCTGGATTGCCTCTTCCTCAGTTGCCACCCTCCTCTTCTCGTGATTCTGGAGGCTGCTGTTCCGGTGGTCTTCCTTTGCCCCCCCTGAAGCCACATTTGTTCTATTAGGCTGAATTCCTCGTGAAAATGATGGGGGGCTACCCCACTTGCTCTTGCACCTCCAGATTCCTCTTTGGATTGTTCAGCGTCCGTTACTTCAGATTCAGATGTGCCTCTTTGCTCAACCTCCTTTCGGTTCCTGTTGTTCTTCAAATCACGTCATGATGCATCACACTTCCTGGCGAACGTGAGGATCCTGTCTTGTTCATAATTTCTCGCATCACGATCAAACTTTTGTTGTTTTCTCTGCTTGATTTTTTGTTCGTAGGTCTCCAGGCATTTTTTCATAGTTGCCCTCAATTCCTCATGTTTGGTTTTATCACCCTCGCTGTTAATGATCTTTTCTTGTTCCTCGATGTCTTTCAGTACTCGTTCCCTGTCACTCCAGGCAAATTTCACAAGTATAACTAGCATTCCTTTTGAGGAGTCCACTGTGTGCTCCGCCCATTCATCCAAGAGCTTTGGATCCGGGTTCTCATATGCCGGGACCGTGTAAATCCTAAGTCCTCTGGGCACTCTATTCACGTCAATGTAATGTTGTAGGGAAGTGGCCTCCCACCACTTCCTTGTTTCTCTCTCATACAGCCGCTCAAGATGCTGGTATTTTGATTTTAAGTCCTGTGGAGGCTGACTTGGGGCGCCTACATCTCCCACAGAGCGCACACCTGGTCGCACTCTAAAAATATCAGAGGCCGCTTCGCGGCGTGCTGCCTCACTGAACATAAGTAATTTGAGCTCCAATGATCCTCAGTGTGCACTCCCCCCTCGCTCACTATGCTCCGCCGTGTGAATAAATTCCCAGACGTCGTAATAAAGAAAGCAGTCCTTACCGCTTTATGCCGTGAGTACTTTACAGCAATCTGGACTCTCTGGCTTTCACCGTGTTGCTCCTCGGCGGGGCGGTGCGGGAGCTTTTCACATGTTTCTGCTCCAAGGTCTGCCGGTGCTCTCGCACTCACTAGCGGGTGCACAGTGCGCGAGGACAGTCTCGCGGGCTAAATCAGTCCACAAACAAATTTACCAGCACTCACGGGGGTTAAATCCTCCTTCTGATTCATTTGCACACAATATACAACAAACGCGTTTCAGCGGTACGCCTTCCTCAGTGTTGGCGGCCGCCGCGTTCGCGCCTCATTTTATTCAAAACAGTTCACCATTGAATGAGAGTCAGGCAGAGTTACACAGTCACAGGGTCAGGCAGCGCATAACACGCGCCATATTGGAATGGTTAAATACAGTTTTAAGTTTAAATTTAAATTCAGCATTTGGACAAACAGTGCAACATAGTGGCATGCATACCTCACTTATTCGATTGCTATTATTACAGTGTTCTAATACACTCTTTGGTTATATGATATATTGCCCTGTATGGGCTTACCTCGTTGGCTCGTATTCATAAAGAGAATAACGTGGTACTCATGTGACAATGTACTTTTACCTCGCTCACTCTGCATGAGCGGAAAATCGATCGCACCATCTTCAAGCGGTACATTGCTACCCAGCGAGAATGGCCATGTTATATAGACATGATTATGTCAAGTCCTCAGATTCCAAAATCCCATTGAGGTATTGTTACTTTGTTACACATTTATACGACATTTAATTAGTAGTCATAATTGCGCCCTGGATCGGCTTATACAGCCAACTTATAGAGGCAAGTCATACCTTATTTATCCCTGAATGGGCCCACTGCACTGTATGCCTGCGTTCCACCAATTGGTCACTACGTCTATAGATAAGCACAAATTAAGCCCTGTATGGGCCGGATCATTACACGCCTATAGCTCACTTCCTGCACATTTTTCTTGCAAAAATTGTTGTCGCAGTTAGCTCCTATCTCTGTTTCCTCCGCCACCCTTCTCATGACAATTTAATACATATTTACATATTTACAACTGCACCCCAAGTACCTCTCCCACATTCAGACCCATAGGTGACTTAGTCACCATGTCAAGAATATACCGCAATTCTAGTCTTCGCAGCCTCTTCTCTCTGTCACCCCCTCGGATGTCTCGTGCTACATGATCAAGGCAAAAATATCTCAGGAGATGCCTGTTGCTGTTATGGTGTGTCTGGAAATGCCTTGCGACAGGGTAACTGGAATCCCTGTACTGAATAGCCCTTTGATGTTCTAAAATACGGACTTTAGCTGGATGTATTGTGCTGCCTATATATATAAAGAGAGAGAGACATATATGTATAGATATATATATATGTATATATATATTTAAAAAACAATAAAACAATTTACATGATTATTAAACAATTAAATAATTAATCAATTATTTTTTATGTATGTATTACTAAATTAACTTCCCACACTATACCCCCACAATCCTAGCTGCCGACACTTAAAATATAACTAAAATAAATAAGTATAACACAATTAACCTAATTAATAATGAATTAAAAAATTATTAATACATGAATATTTACTTGTTAATTATCACTTAATTGATTCCCCACCCTATACCCCTGAAAACCCAGCAGCCCACACCTAATACATAACTAGAAAATATAATGATTACACAATTCACATAATCAATTAAATAATCAATAATAAATTAAGAATTAATGTTAATTAATTATTACTTATTTATCTTCCCACCCTGTACCCTTACAGACCCATCAGCCCACAATTAATATACAACTGAAAATATAATAATTACACAATTTACATAATTAATAATCAATTAAATAATTAATATAAATAATTGTTAATTAATAAGTACTCAATTAACTTCCCACATCATTCTCCTACAAACCCAGCAACCCGCCACAACACTGTAAATTACTATTAGCAATTAAATTAAAAATGATAAATCACTTAAAATTGGAAACTATGTTCAAAAATATTATCAAGAATTATACAAACAATAATACATAAAATTTATATATGAACTAAAACACAAAGATAATTAAAAAATTAAATTTTTTACAACTATATTATTAAAGATTATTATATTTGTTATTGAGGGAAGCGCGCAGCTCCCTGCCTGAGCTACTAGCGGCGCCATGGACCCCCGTCCCTGGGACCTTAGTTCAACAAGGGTAGGGGCGCCTGCGCCCTCCATCCCAAGCCTCCAAGGGCCCCGGGGACTCCATCCCCTGGGGCCTTTCTTTGAAAATTAAGTGGTGGTGGTCAGTGGTCCCTCCTCCCCGAGTCTGCATGGGTCCCGGGGCCAATGGTGCTAATGGTGGGTGCCCGGGGCTCTCACAAAGCATTACATTGGGGGTCACAGGGGAATCCCCAGGGTCCCCGTCACCCATTACCCCAGCCAGCTTTGCAGCCAGCACCACATTGGGTGCTGGCAGGAGCTGTCACTTTTTTGGGCCTGATTACGATGCCGGTCGGACCGACCATCTGACCGCCACTGCCACGATCCGATTCCGACCGAGGCCGGGAAAGTTCTCCCCGCCGTATTATGATGCAATCACTTTTACCACGGAGGTCTCAACTACTGCTGTACACATACCCCCAAATATGTTGCTACAAGTGCATGCAAAATCACAGGAATCGTGATATGTACACACATGAATGACATATGTAGAGATATGCCTTGTGCACCATGTATCCCATTGCTGGAGTGTGGTGATCTGTGCACAGTGCAGTCAATGGGGATATATGCCACCAATGGACTTACCTGCATTCCGGCACCCACCGGGTAATAATCTTCGGGGTTCTGCTGCCTCGGTGTAGGGAGCTCGAGAAAGGTCTCCTCGCTGGAGACTGTCAGGGAGAAGCTGATTGGGTGAGTATGCACCTCAAATCCATTGTTTCCGACGACTTGAGGCAGGCGGTCGGACCGCCACGGTCGGCTCATCAGAAGCACACATCAATGTCAATGTCATTGTGAAGGTATTTCTAGAGCGCTAACTATTTGTCAGGGAACACGTCACCCCCACACTTTCAGGCAGCAGATGATCGACGCCACGCGGGAGAACTACAACTCCCAGCGGCTTCGGCAGACGTCTGACGTCAGATGCACCGTCGTGCGTGATGTCCGAGACCGGTGAAGAACGAAGAACCGGCAGGAGACGCTGCCGATTATTCCTGGTGTCCGGTTCGTTGAGTTTGCTTTCTGCAGCAGTCAGAGAGTTCCCTGGTCGGGTAAGGGTGCTGTTGGGCACCGCTTATTTCTACTTTGTTACTTGAAGCCCAAGGAGGGCTTTTTCTCATACACGCTTGGAGTGGATGGTCGTGTCAGTGCTCATTAACATATGTTCCCTACGTTGGCGAGTCCTTATTACTTTATTCTTTGGGATTTTGTGACTCATGCGAGGGAATAACATTATTGTTTGGGTGCATTAACATTTGCTCATATTCTCATTTCAATCACCCTCTGAGGGGCTATTGTCATTCCTTCCCTGTTGGCGAGTCCGTGGCAGTGGCTCATGCAGGGAAGGTTCTTATAGCCTAACATAAGGATTGGAATGTTATCACGCAGAGAGTGATAATCAACTCTCAACACTGTTCCTTTGTTATCTGATTTCAGACTGCAGTATAACCTTTATTTGGAAAATATGCTATTGCATGTTTAAGACTTCCTTGCTTGCCCATGATATATTTAATGCACCTTTTGTTCATTACTACATTTAATCAAAGATATCCACGATTGTGTTTGCACATCCACAGGTGTGGTCAGCAGCAGGTGATCCTTGTTGCTTGTGTTTCCGGTCTACTTACACAGATATCAAGGGTATGTGTTTAGTCCTAGAAATCAGTTTTCTCACATACTACAAGGATCTTTAGGTGAGATAGGTTTTCCAAAGTTTATAGTCTTGTTTGTTTTGTTTATTGCAGTATACAGTGTAAGGACTTGTGATTACCTGCTCACCACCCATTTCTGCACAGCAGCATTTTCTTTCTTTACAGGTTAGTGGAAGGCTGGGTCCATCTAGATATAGAGGGAGTGGTGGTAGTCATTTCTTCTGAATGATCATAACTGATGGTCTTTCCTCTTGTGTTCACAGGTCTCCCTCCCCGCTGTCCCCATCCTTCCCTTCCCCCGCTTGACCATCCTAAAGTCTGCGTGTAATTATATCCAGACTTGGGGCTGTCGAGAGGTGGACCCCTAAGAGCATCAGTTCGATCCTGAGGATACGTTCAGGCCTGGGACAGAATAATCGGCCCACGAATAGATTTATCCTCCCGGTCGAGCTGATACTAGAATGGCCACCTTAGATGATGTGTTGACAGCGCTAGCAGCAGTGCAGGTTGAGCTTACGGCTTCCCACAGTGAAACCGTTGCATTACAGGCAAGAGTGGAAAGGATGCAACGGAATCCTTTTGATGTAGGTACTCCTTCTCAGCCCTCGACTAGTTCAATGGTAGTAGAAATCCCTACCCCCTATACCTCTCGTCCCACCAGAAACATTTACAGGAGATATACATAAGGTACAGGTTTTCCTTACTCAGGTCCTTCTCCACTTCAATTGTAAGCCTAAGACGTTTTCCACTAATCAATCACGAGTGGCGTTTCTCATATCGTATCTGGCAGGTGATGCAGCACAGTGGGCAGTCCCTTTTGTATGAAGAGATGATACCATGTTATATGACTGGGACTCATTCAGGGATGAGTTTGAGAAAACGTTCGATCGTAGGGCTGATACTTTCTCGGCAGACCGAGAACTGCTTGACCTGAAGCAAGGCAATAAGGAATTGATCGGATACCTGAACACCTTCTGGAGATTAGTGGTGGAAACCGACTGGCCAGAAAGTAAACAGGCGGCTATCTTCTACCAAGGCCTTAGGGAGGAGCTGAAGGATGTAATTGCTCAAGTGGATCCTCAACCTCGGACTTGCTCAGACCTGATCGAGTTGACGATGTGTCTGGATCATCGTTTGAGAGAACGAAAGGGGGACGTTAGAAGGAAAGAAAGATACACCCCACGTTTTGACTGACCTAAAACACAGTATCCTGGTACCGTCTCCCCTGAACCCATGGAAATAGGGGCGGTTCCTGCTTCTCTTACTCCAGATGAGAGGGACTTCCGGCGTAAGAATGGTTTATGTTTGTATTGTGGGAAGAAGGGGCATTACTTACGAGAGTGTACTATCAAACCCAAATTCGGTCGCCCACGGATAGGAGAAGCTGTCGTAAGCGCAACCAAACCGTCGACGGAGAACAAACAAGCTCAAGAGAGAAAGAAGGGGAGTCTTCGAGCATTCAGTATATCCCTTCCATAAAGAAAGACCCATTTATTTGTAAGGAACATTTCTTTATTCCGTTGGTGTTGTACATAAACCAGGAACCATGCTACACTCAAGCCATGGTAGATTCGGGAGCCACTGGATATTTCATGGACCAAGGAGAAGCTCGAAGGTTGGGGGTTCAACTCGTACCTAAACCATTACCAGAAGTGGTCTTTGCAGTTGATGGGAAACGGTTGGAATCTGGACCTATTAGTCACGCCACCGAAACATACACTGTAGAATATGATGGGAACCATCAGGAACTTCTTTCCTTCAATATAATCCGAGCACCATTATATGGGATCATTCTGGGATTACCCTAGTTGTCCATACATAACCCCACCATAGATTGGGGTCAGAAAGTCCTTACTATGGAGTCAGACTATTGCAAAAAACATTGTTTAAGGTCATTCAACCTTCCTACCAAAGCGTTGGCATGTCGCCATCATATCGCTACCGCAGCCAAGAAGGAGATGGAACTGCCTTCTTGTTATCACCAGTACACAGATGTTTTTAGTGTTCAAATGGCTGAAGTACTTCCTCCTCGCAGGCCTTATGACTGTCGAATTGATCTTATGCCTGGTTCTGTGGTTCCTTGTGGCAGGGTCTATGCCCTGACTGAGCCGGAAAATGAACATCTGCGTCAGTATTTAGATAAATACTTGGCCTTGGGGTTTATACGTCACTCAAGCTCTCCTGTGGCCTCTCCTTTGTTCTTTATAACAAAGGCAAATGGAGAGCTTCAGACATGTATCGACTTTCGCGCCATGAATGCCATCACCGTACGTAATTAATACCTCTCCCATTGAAATCTGTATTGTTGGAGCAGGTTAAAGAAGCTGTGATATACACCAAGTTAGACCTCAGAGGAGCGTACCATTTGGTGAGGATGCGCCAGGGAGACGAATGGAAGATGGCCTTCAAAACTCGTTATGGATTATACGAGTACCAAGTCATGCCGTTTAGATTATGTAATGCACCAGCCGCATTCCAATTCTTTCTTAACGATGTCCTAAGGGAATACCTGGATCGGATAGTAGTCGTGTACATAGACGACATCCTGATCTATTCAGCAAGAGAAGAGGAGCATATGACACATGTGGGATTGATTCTCCAAGCCTTGAAAGACAACCATCTCTTTTGCAAGATTAGCAAATGCGAATTCCACGTTTCCACTGTCGAATTCTTAGGAGTGATGCTCACACCCACAGGACAGGAAATGGCTTAAAGGAAAGTGAGAGCAATCACCGAGCCGTGTCCCAAGAATGTGGAGGACATCCAATGCTTTTTGGGGTTTGCAAACTTCTACCGCCGTTTTATAGCACAGTTCTCAAACAAGGTGGCCCCCATAACGAGATTGGTGAAGAAAAATACACTCTTCCAGTGGACCGAGGAGGCGCAAACGGCGTTTGACACCCTGAAGGAAGCATTCATTACTGCTCCTATCCTGACCCATGCCAATCCGGCATTGCCGTTTATTGTGGAGGCGGTCACCTCTGAGGTGGCGATCGGAGCGGTGTTATCTCAGAGAAATGTTACCACAGGACAGTTGCATCCGGTGGCCTTCATGTCCAAGAAACTGAACAGCGCCAAACAAAATTACACCATTTCAGAAAAAGAGCTGCTGGCCATAAAAGAAGCTTTTGGGGAATGGAGGCATTGGTTGATGGGAGCTAGACATACGGTCATGGTATACACGGATCATCGCAACCTTCAGTTTTTAAAGAACGCCCAGCAGCTTACACCTCGGTTATTACGATGGATGATACTTTTTGAGGAATACACTTTCATAGTGACGTTTCGACCTGGAAGTATGAACATGAAGGCGGACGCACTGTCAAGACAAGAGTCCACGGTGGTACCCCTTCAAGGCCCAGAAAGAGCGATCATAGAACCCAAGAGAGTTATAGGAGTGATCCATATCGACAACTTCTTAAAGGAGATCGTTAAAGTACTCCAAACCTTTCGATGGAAGGATTGGTTGAAAGGACATCCCGAATGGAAGAAGCGACAAGGCATACCCATCAAGGGAAATCCGGTTCTTGTTCCCACTTCCAAATTAAGACAGACGGTCTTCGAATGGTGTCATGTAAATCCCAGTGCAGGACATAATGGAAGTGGAAAAAACCTGTGAAAATATTCAACGACAGTTTTGGTGGCCTACCTTCAGAAGAGACGTCCCTTTGTGGGTAAAGAACTGTACTGTTTGTGCCCAAATGAAAATGGTCAAGGGAAAACCACAAGGTCTCTTACAACCACTACCCACTCCGGATACTCCCTGGGAAAGATTTTCCTTAGATTTCATAGTGGGACTACCTAAGGATAAAGAACACACGGTTATCCTGGTGGTAATTGATTACTTAACTAAAATGGGACATTTCATCACCAGCAAACAGATCCCTACAGCAGGACAGTTAGCCAAATTGCTATTAATACATGTGGTCAGACTGCATGGTCTCCCCCAAGTGATCGTGTCAGACTGTGGGGCCCAATTCACAGCCCAGTTCTGGCGGGTATGGTGTTCAGCCTTACAAATTTCCTCCACCATGTCCACCAGTTTTCACCCGCAAACGGATGGTCAAACAGAGAGGCTAAACCAAACACTAAAACAGTATTTACGTTGCTATGTAGACAATAACACAGAAGCATGGGTGGAGTGGTTATGGCTTGCAGAAATAGCTTATAACAATGCTCAGCATAGCTCCACCAAACATTCTCCATTCTATTGTACTTATGGACATCACCCCCGTTTTATTCCCTTTCTGACACCTAGCAATAGCGAGCATCTTCCAGAGGTACAGGATAGGATCTCACGGATAAGTAGAATCTTGAAGGACACACAAAAACAGTTAGTCCACGCTAAAGACCTATAGAAGAGGCAGGCAGACAAACATCGTAGACCAGGGCCTACCTATAAAAAAGGGGATTTAGTGTGGCTATCAACACGTAACATTCGTTTCAAAAGATATAGTGTATTTAACCCGAAATACATTGGTCCTTACAGAGTATTGAAGCACGTCAACCCAGTGGCGGTGAAACTTGTGTTGCCCTCACATATGAGAATCCACCCGGTGTTTCATGTTTCCTTACTCAAACCATCATATGGCACAGTGCAAAAGGGACCAGCGCCTTTGTGGGTTGACCAAGACGAGGAATATGAGGTGGCTGGTATCCTCAACTCTAAAATTCGGTGCAAAAGCCTTTGGTATATGGTGGCATGGAAGGGGTACGGTGCTGAGGAGAACTCTTGGGAACCTGAGTCATCGGTGCATGCTCCTAGGATGGTTTCTGTTTTCCACAGACGTCACCCAGACAAGCCAGTGTTCTTCGAGAAGGGGATGTACTGTCAGGGAACACGGGACCCCCACACTTTCAGGCAGCAGATGATCGACGCCCTGCGGGAGAACTACAACTCCCAGGGACCTCGGCGGACGTCTGACGTCAGACGCACCGTCGTGCGTGACGTCCGAGACCGGTGAAGAATGAAGAACCAGCAGGAGACGCTGCCGATTATTCCTGGAGTCCGGTTCGTTGAGTTTGCTTTCTGCAGTAGTCAGAGAGTTCCCTGGTCGGGTAAGGGTGCCATTGGGCACCGCTTATTTCTACTTTGTTACTTGAAGCCCAAGGAGGGCTTTGTCTCATACACGCTTGGAGTGGATGGTCGTGTCAGTGCTCATTAACATATGTTCCCTACGTTGGCGAGTCCTTATTACTTTATTCTTTGGGATTGTGTGACTCATGCGAGGGAATAACATTATTGTTTGGGTGCATTAACATTTGCTCATATTCTCATTTCAATCACCCTCTGAGGGGCTATCGTCATTCCTTCCCTGTTGGCGAGTCCGTGGCAGTGGCTCATGCAGGGAAGGTTCTTATAGCCTAACATAAGGACTGGGCTGTTATCACGCAGAGAGTGATAATCAACTCTCAACACTGTTCCTTTGTTATCTGATTTCAGACTGCAGTATAACCTTTATTTGGAAAATATGCTATTGCATGTTTAAGACTTCCTTGCTTGCCCATGATATATTTAATGCACCTTTTGTTCATTACTACATTTAATCAAAGATATCCACGATTGTGTTTGCACATCCACAGGGGTGGTCAGCAGCAGGTGGTCCTTGTTGCTCGTGTTTCCGGTCTACTTACACAGATATCAAGGGTATGTGTTTAGTCCTAGAAATAAGTTTTCTCACATACTACAAGGATCTTTAGGTGAGATAGGTTTTCCAAAGTTTATAGTCTTATTTGTTTTGTTTATTGCAGTATACAGTGTAAGGACTTGTGATTACCTGCTCACCACCCATTTCTGCACAGCAGCATTTTTTTTCTTTACAGGTTAGTGGAAGGCTGGGTCCATCTAGATATAGAGGGAGTGGTGGTAGTCATTTCTTCTGAATGATCATAACTGATGGTCTTTCCTCTTGTGTTCACAGGTCTCCCTCCCCGCTGTCCCCATCCTTCCCTTCCCCCGCTTGAGCATCCTAAAGTATGCGTGTAATTATATCCAGACTTGGGACTGTCGAGAGGTGGACCCCTAAGAGCATCGGTTCGATCCTGAGGATACGTTCAGGCCAGGGACACTATTACAACAAGGAGTGTTCTGGTGCATCGTAATCCGAATGGCGGTCGGAGATCCCTGTACTGCCCTATGGATGCTGTTTTTCTCCGACTCCCATCTCGGCAGTCAGAGAAAGGCTGTCAGAGTCTGCGGTCTTTCAGAGGTTGGCCAGAGTACAGGAGGCATGCATTGTAATCCATTGGTTGGAGCAACCTCTTCTGACGAGATCGCGGCGGTCGACCGCCTCCAACAGGACAACGGAAGCCGGTCCAACCGGCATTGTAATCAGGCCCTTTTTTGTCTTTGCTCCCACCTGATGGGGCAGCTGTTTACAACTGCTCCTACCAGGCAGGAGCAAAGTGGAGTTCCCTGCCCGAGAGAGTGTGGGCAGGGTATGCCCGCACTCTCCCAGGCAGGGAGCAACAGTGTCCCAGGGGTGGACTACCTGGGGCACTAGAGATTATTGCACCCTGGGTGATGGGGTCCTAGTTGCCAATATTATCATAAGGAGGGGGGCCCATGACCACCCCTTCCCCTTTTCTTAGTATTTTGGCTCTGGGGGATTGGGTATCCAGGGCCCTGTGGTGGTGTGGGGAGGGGGGCTGCTTGCCCTCTCCCCTTTATTATTGAGTTTAGCTAGCCCCGGGGATGGGGTCTCTGGGGCAATGACTGCCTAGGGGAGGGGAGCCTCACTCACACACCCCTCCCTAAATATTTCTTAATAAAACCCCGGGCCCTGGCTCACTCCGGGGGTTCAACTATTAAATCCGTGATCCCACAAGAGCCCAGTAGGACTCCTGTGGGACTCCTGCAGGATTGCGGCTATTTTAAAATATATATATTTTAGCCCTGGGTGGCCGTCTTGGAACTTCCACAAGGCATAAGGGGACAGGGTTTCCCTCCGTGGCCCCTTACATATTTTTTTTCAATCAAATTCAGGATAGAGGACTGAGGGCCTGATAACGATCTTGGCGGACAGGGTTACTCCGTCACAAATGTGACGGATATCCCGTCCGCCAAATTACAATTCTATTATAGCCTATGGAACTTGTAATACAGCGGATGGGATATCCCGTCCACCAAATTACAATTCCATTATATCCTATGGAACTTGTAATACACGTTTGTGACAGGTATCCCATCCGCCAAGATCATAATCAGGCCCTAAGTCCTGTAATGGCTGCCTGCAACATTTGTCTTCTGTTGCAGGCAACCAATCAGAGTGCTCGCTCTCACAGGAGTGAATTGGCCCAAAGGAAAAAAAGCTGCCTAGGACAATCAATTTTTTTTTGGGGGGGTTTAAGGGACTCTAGAAAGAGTCCCTCGAACCCAACCGTCCAAACATATGAATAATTTTGAGACTTATTATCTCAAAAACTACTGAACAGATTTATACCAAATCACAAAAAGCACACTTTCTAGACCACGATCTAGCTTGCTGCCACATTTGGTGCAATTCCGTTCAGAAATGTTTGCAGTAGTGCTTCTTTAAAAAGCCTATGGAACTTAAATTTGGATTTTACGTTTTGGTACCTCCACTTTTTCCCAGCCCCCACTTGAGGAATCATCCCGAAACTTTCCATGCACAAACTAACCAAATAAGAGCACTTTTTTGGAAAGTTTTGTGAAGATTCGTCAAACAGTGCCAAAGTTATTACCAAAAAATCCAATAAAGAAAACCGGAGCGATACATTTTCAAAGTTTCAAATGAAAATAGAACCAAAAAGCATGAAGCACCAACCACAGCCATCTGGTTGCGCTTGGCAGGGACTTAGGTACGATTTAAGGGTGACAGCGATGGAGTGTGGGTCGGATACAGAAACCAAGTTATTCCTAGTCGGAAGGTTTACCTTCAGACTTAGTCTCTGAGATTTAAGTAAAACATTTTCAGTGGGGTAAGGCAGCAGGCTACGGATGAGGAGCCAGATAGTTGTCCTGTGGAAGCTGTTGACTTTTGATGTGAAAGCTTAGAGTGAGAGAAATTCAAAATTCGTGCCAAGGAAGTCTTGCACGATCTGGATACTTTTAGTGCCTTCTCCTTGTGAAGATTTTTAAATTGGGACTTAGTCACTTTTTTGGAGCTCAGATGTCTCCAGCAGGCCATGCCTGCAAGCTGTAGCCAATCAAGGTCAGATAGCTTCTCCACGACGTCCCACTGAAACAAATTGTTGCTGCAGAAAAGCTCCGAGGGGGAGCAGCCTGAACCTTTAGGCCCAGCTACAATGCACCTTGGTTGAATTATCTTGGCAGACTTGTCCCGGTCCTCCAGAGGTCTTTGGTGCCAAAAGGTTATAGGTTTCTCAGGATGTTAGAATAGTACACTTTGATAAAGCCAAGTGTCCCAGGACCTCAGGAACAGCACTGGGGGTCAAAACTCATTCCAGCAAAAGCCACCATCAGGGCCCAGGGCAAGTCTAGTTGGAACTGGTCAGCTGGGCTCTTCAGAAAAGTGGGCTCCTTACAGCTTTGTGTCCCTGAAGCTAAACAGTATGTCAGCCACATTACCTTTGGACTCTACTTCTTTGTCCTGGGTACAAGTGGGAGCATGTCCACCCTCTCAGGTCTTCTCACTGGTCTAAAGAGCAGGTGCAATACTTCTTCTGTCTTCCACAGGTCCAGTAGTGTTCTGAAGAGGGTGCCTAATGGTGCCACATTTATTCCTAGCACTAGTCTGGGGATAGGGCAACTCTTGACCCCTCCCTAACCAAAAGAGAAAAAGTTACCTGGGGGACAGCTACCTACTTTTGCAGCGCTTCATGTGTGCCCTACTGCAAACAATCCTAGTCCCCTTCTCTACCAAAATCCAACTTGGTAGAACCTTTCTTTCCCTGTTCAAAGCTCCTGTGCCCACCCTAGATGTGTGGTCAAGAACGTTCCTAATTCTTTCTTATTGAACAGCTAACCCTGCAACAGCAAAAACAGCTTTTGGAGCATTGTCACTAGAAGGACGTTTTACATTAAACTTTTACATGTCTTACTTTTAAATACCATGCTCCCTGCCTTATTAGGCATTAAGGCGTAATTAGGGGTGACCTATTAATATTTTAAATTAGGGTTTAGGCCTGTCAAGAGAGGTTATTTGGACTGGTCAAATTTGCAGTTTTCAAATGGAGCAGACAGGTTACAGTGGTAGGCCTGCAGTCATATTTTGCATTGTTACTCTTGTGGTGGCAAAATGTGGGCTGCAGTCCACTAGTGACATTTAACTTAGAGGCCCAGGTTACCACATACTATGGACTTATAGGTAAGTTAAATATGCCAAGTAGGAATATAGCTAATGTTGCCATGTTTATGGGGTCAGAGCACATACACTGGGCACTGGACAACAGTGTCCCAGTATGCAGAGTCCAAAAAACAGCAATATAATCCAACAAGAAGGGAGGTGACCACACAAAAGGGGCAACATTGGTATTTTTTATAAATTACAAATTGCATTTCATTGGATTGAGATATTGCTGCTGGGCTAACTGAGTTACTCACAGTGGTGCATGCAACATTGCTCATATGTGACTATTGTTCATATTTATTTTGTTTTTTACTATGTAGGTTTTTGCAAAGCAAAGACATCCTGCAGGACATTATGGTGTTTCATATATGTATGAGAAACAATAACAAATTTCCAAAATACCATGGTCTGGAACAATTTAATGATGAAAGTAATACAATAGCAAAACCTACAGTTTAAAATGGTCCAAAGCAAGAAATAAGAAAATGTCTGACACTCAGGTGATGAAGTAACAAATAATGATGGAGCAAAAAATAAAGTAAGCACTATGGGCAGTTAGTAGGATGAGAGGGTCATGCAGGAGGCCAAAAGATGGCATTCAGCAAAGCGACAAAAAGCAAGAAATTACGAAGGGAAGTTGTGTGTAGGGGCGTAGCTACCAGTGGTGCAGCCAGTTCAGGGGCACAGGGCCCAGAGACAAAAGAATCTCAATATTCTCGGCACCACCTGTAGTTTAGTTAAAAGGTTGTCTGCTGAGAATATTTTGTTGCAAGTGCTTCCTTAGTGCCAGGTTCTGGTTTGATTCTTCCTCAAGTAGTTGGGGGAAAGAGTCACCATCATGCAGAGAGAGACCAGCCCAAGGCAGGCACCAGCAAAATCAGCATGTTAGAGGACAGGGAAAATGAGGTGAAAGAAAAGAGAAGAAACAGGCCAGGAGGGAACTAAGCAAGGAGAAGAAAAAGCAGGAAAGAGAGAGGGAAGCATAGGCAAGATGTAGATGTGAGAGATAGGTAAAGAGTAAAGAGTACACAGAACAGTAGCATATCTATAGAAAAGATGATTAGTGAGATGTGGAGGAGAGAGGAAATATGTAAATAAAGAAGAGGGTGAAGGACATCAAGAACAGGAGAAGAAAAAGTAGAAAGGGAGGAATGAGATAGTGAGAAAAAAGGGAAAGAGACAGAATGGAAATGGACAGGATAAAGACAGTGAAAGCAGGGAAGAAAAGGAGAGGGGGTGGAGAAAGAGAAGAAAGACAAAAAAAGCACACAATGAGCTACTTGGAGACCTTTTTGCAAGGACACAGCGATCATTGTTGAAGCAGCTGTAGTGGCATTGGTGCGAGGGGCCAACTGGATCCAAATTGTGACTAACTTAAAACCAACTTGGGGGTAAAAGAGACTATTTTCTTTTACAATCACTAATGTATTACATTCTTTTTTGTTATTATTTTAGTTATGCCCAGAGACACTTTTTGAAACCGCTTTTAAAATCCTTGGGGTACCGAAGCTGTGAACAGTCCTTGCACAAATTGCAATCATTAGATACTCCAATTATCTGGGTCAGGGTGTGTTCTTTCCTTAAAGCAGCTGTTTTAGCTAGGAAATTTATGGACGAATAGTACTGCCTGTTTCAAAATGTTTTATTCTGATTTTAGATATTTAATGTACTTGATTAGTTCATATTTTATAGATGCACCATGCACTTTATTTGCGGTTATGCGAATTGCTTTAAAGGACTTATGTGCTGTAATTTTTTTTTGTTGAGCATTAGCTATTATGCTATATGGTTATTGGATCATTTATCTTAGAAATGATGTTGAGGTTGATGGAGTTATTTGTTTTATAACCATTTAATTGCTCTGTATTGTTTCTGTCTTCTATGGCTATATGCGGCCAAATAAAGAATAAAGAATGAATGACAATTTTCTTTGCTAGCATTAGGGCCCATGACTCCCTAGCTACACCACCAGCACTGAGTCACATCTAGAAAATATAGATATCAATGAGAGAGAGAGGAAAAAATCAGTGTGGGGGCTAGTTCATTTCCCCTTAAGTAATATGTTCAAACCAAGAAGAGCTGGCTTACACTCTTGAAGCTTCAGGAGTGTAAGCCAGTTCTTCTTGATTTGAACATATCTAGAAAATGAACATGATTTCATTAGCACATGTTCCGCATTTGCAGAAGTGCATGATCTTTCAGGAGCTGTTTTTTTTTATGTGAAGGATGTTCTACGATTGATCTTGTTAGGTCTCTAGGCAATTACTTTAGGATATTGGCTTAAAGTGTGGGTTGGAGGGTTACAGAAGCAGTTATCAGTAGAAAAATGTACTACCTTTTTTAACTGATCTCACTCATGTGTAGCCAACATTGGGGAGCAGCATGCAGCAGCCTTCTCTGTATGCCCCGGATTACTTTGCATTACAGCAGTATCCTATTGCTGTGTTTACTGCACTGTTTCACACACCCAAAAACAAAACTTGTATATAATGTGAACGAAAACAGACCCACTGTGCAGTACAATTTTCCTGTGCAACATTTGCGGACATAAACACGATAGCAGAAGACTGTAAATTATTAATAAGGAACATTACCTTGCCAGCTTAGAAATGTGAACCTGCAGAATTAATCTCAGTCACTGGCTTTGAAATTTTTAATTCCAACCCTGTAAGAAAATGAATGATCCACTTCACCTTTGTATATCTGTGTTTGTGTACCTGGTAATGTGCAAAGATCTTTAAAATCATCTTCATCAATAGGAGTCACTTTCGGGGTTGCTTTGAGTGGGTTTTTGAGAGAAGAGCATTACTTAAATTGGAGGGGGGGCATCTCCGGGACTGAACCAATGTTTTCTCTGCCTCTGTAAATGTATTTTCACATTACCACAATGCCCAAAATATTTAATTTTGAAACAGAAGGTGAACTTCCTGAGCAACCACTGGTGCGAAGGACATGGAAATCAAACATGATGAAATTATAAGGCACAGATTGGAGTGAGATGCAGTTTTCACTTATTTGTATGCCATTGTAACTGAAAATAAATATGGCCCAATAACACGTTATTTAGTGCCACTGTACTAACATACATACATTCATACATTACTACAGGGCAAAGGTCAAATTCAAGTTTTAACACAGAAAGTTGAAAGGATAAAAACATTTTTTTACTTCCTCACAGACTGGCTGTAACAATTACTTTACACAGGTAAACAACTGTCCTAATAGTCATGTATCTCTTCAGTGCAATCTTACCCCATTACAGCTAGGTTTTGGTTAAATACCACCTTCCATATTCGCCTCTTGTGAGTCATGGCCATCCCCCAATCTCAACATTGGTAATAAATAGCATATCACACGCTACATATCTACTCCGCATATATGCACAAAACTAAGCACAGCAAAGAATTAGAGAGGCAACCGGGCACTTTTTCATTCACATTTCAAGAATGGTGTGCACTACTTTTCCTCCGGTATCATCTATGTGGAAAACACGACATGATTTCAAGGGGGTGTGTGATTCTATCCCACGAGTAAAATGGTAATAAAATGCATTCTAATGAGACCCCGGGATAATAAGTAATAGTACGCGCACAACGTGACATTCCCTCCTCCCAATTGCCCAAAAACTCTCAGAATCATAGCGTGTTGTTCATGGCGTAGCCTTTTATTCACCAACCAGGTAATTCACCAGTGACCAACACAAGAGTAACAGTATCCTTTTTGGGATATAAAATTATTTACAGCATCACTCTCTTGCGGCATCAACATGACAAAGGCTGCAAGGCAATTAGGCACGACATTACACTTGAACTTTAGCTTGGCTGTACACTTTAGTGGCCTTGACCTGTCAAAGGCAGTAAAGAAGGTATGCACCACATTACACTTGAAAACACTTGAACTTGGGGCCATACACTTGAACTTGGCCATACACTTGAACTTGGCCATCTCGGCCCACCAAGCCCCCACTCTGCTGCGCACATTGTGCCAGCAGGCACCAACGCGCTACAGCGAACAGTTGCACTACTTGCAGACCAGGGCCCCGCATAGCACACTGGCCTGCCCACCGGGGTACCTGCACTCAGGCAGCTAGCCTCCCCAAGGTTCAATTCAGTCCATACGTTGTGGGTTAGGGCAGAAGAGTCCAGGACCACCAGCAGGCCAATCCCCCCTTCCGCCTACCCTCTGCACACGTGGATCCTACCCCCTCCTGGGGCCATCCAGTCGCTGAACCTCCATTGTTGTGCATCCCCCTTTGTTGTTAACTGTCAGCGTTCCGCCACAGGGTGAGAAGCCCCCTGGCGCACTCACCCTCCCCCCCCCCGGCGTTGTCTGTGCTCCACCATACCCCCCCACCATAGTCTGTATAAAGAGCTCCCGCCCTTTTATCACCAGATGTATCCCATCCTGATGGACGGCTCTCTTTTCTAGCTGTCGCAAGTTGTGTGTGGGCTTCCAGCTCTGAAAGGAAACAGATCAGAAAACCACGTCTCCCCCTGTTCCGGGCTCTGCTGCCACCGAAGTGGGACCCTGGACCGCTATTTCCCTGATTATTTCTTCTTGGGGGTGACTGACATCCATATCCGAAACCAAACACCAAACCACATGATGTTAGCCGGTACCGTAGGCCCTCCTTCCTGTTGCCCCAACAATTGGATAGACTGATCCGTATGTATCACCTCCGCAAGGAATGTCTCAATTCGGCTTGCCTAACTACAATGCCCAAGTAACATACTCCAGGGGTGAGACCCGCCCCAAGTATGCGAGTAACCATTAAGTCAGAAATAAGGAAGTGAGATGAACGAGACGGCTATCCTCCCGAACCGGTGAAGTATCCATGGCCTCCCCTCTATGTTATTTGTGTTGCCCACCCTCATTCCTCGCTAATGACTGCTGACTTAACCGGAAAAGAGACATTCTGCATGAATCATTTGGCAAATACTTAACGCTGCCCTAATGTTCATTAATTCTTAGTAATTCTACCCATTGCCTGTGGATTCTGTCACACCTACATTGCTACCCGATATTGGAATGAGCACTTAAATTGCATTTCCTTCCCAAGGGCCCCTCCATGTTGATTGCTTTGTACACCCTCAGTCCTCACTAAGGACTGCTGACCCTGGAGAGGAGAGAGAAACTCTGCATATACATATTTGGCAAATTAAGTAAACTTACCCTAATATTGCGTGATTACTTCGGAATTCCCCACATTGCCTGTCGATTATGGCACCAATCAATTTATACTTGCTATTGGGAAGAGCTTTCGATATGCATTTCCTTATTTACTGGGCTAAGCTCGTGGCCGAAACCGTGGAGCCGGCTAACCGAAAAAAGTGCTTCCGGTGTAGGTAAACCCACTCGTCGCCACCGCTGGGGTTGTTATGCTAATTCTGGAAAACTAATCCGCCTGAGCTTCTCCAAAGCACACATGCAGCGCAATGCCGGTATGCCCTTCTTTGCCCCCGCATGTATGCTACGACCATTCGGTAAGGCCTGTGTGTTTGAGCAAACTTTTACTACCACTGGATGTTCGTAAGGGGGCAGGCTCCTTATGGCAACGCCAGGGGACCTTCCTGGGTGCTAACGCGCTTAACCAAGCGGCACAATCCAACGTATAGCCAGAGATTGCACCATCCTTGCTAGCTCTTGTAAGAAGGCCAGCTCCTTATAGCAAAGCCAGTACACCTTCCTGGGTGATACTGCGCTCAAACCCAGCCGCACCACTGAACGTATAGCCATGGCTTACAACATCCTACTCCGGGGTATTGTCTTGCACTGGGATTCATTAGCCCCCCCTGGGGAGATGATCTATCCATAGGCTACCCATTCCCCGACTCCCTAGATGAAGGGGTTTGTCTTCTTGCCACCCCAGAGAAGCTGGTAGCGCCCAGCTTACCTTGCCAGAGCAGCTACGGGTGTGGCTTTGTGATGGCTTGAACTCAATTGTGATAATTTCATGGAAGCAGTTCCCCACGCACTCTCGCGCAAGTTCATGTACCATTCAGAACCAAACCACCATCCCAACCGGCAAGGGGTCACTACCAGGTCGCAGCTGACCATCCATCTTGCTGACACATAGCATAACTAGTATTTGCCCCATGTACTTTCACCCCCCAAAGGGGCATCTTGGCGCCTAATAGCAGATGCTTATTCTCCACTGAATGATGCTTATTTGTGTACCCCCAATAAATTCGTTCTCACGCCACCCGATCCAGAGATGGACGAGAAACCTAGACACATATCCACAACGAAAGGTTGCGCTTGAGGGCTGCAGCCGAAAAATTTGGGAAAAACGTTCTAAACCACCATCCTAACCGGCTAGGGGTCACCACTAGGGCGCCACCGCCCATGTAACTTTGTGACATATAGCATGACTTATATTTGCACAGTGCCCCTTCACCCCCCAAAGGGGCGTCTTGGCGCAGAATAACAGATGCTTATTTTCCCAGCTGAATGGTGGTTACATGACTACCTGTGCCCAAATGAATAGCTAAGTGTACCCACCGGGATTTGAACCTGTGACCAAGAGGTGGAATACCGGGCACTGCAATGGATGCGGTAATCCACTAACCCACCCAGCCCGGCCTGACCACGGAACCAGCCATCGATTTCTTCACTGCGTGGCTTTTATTACTTCTCACTTAGCGCCATCTTTATTTGTTGACGCACTCTCAACATTAGACCAACTTTATTACCTTGATTACACAAATTCCAATACAACTGGATATATAGGGTTACACAGTATTCATTTTAGCCCCGGTTACAATTGTATTTACAATTCTGTATCTGCAGCGCCACCCTGATGCATGCTGTGCCGGCAGGCAGCAACACCCATCTCTACTGCTTCCATTTGGAGGTGCAACTACCGTCACCTACCCCCTAGACTTGGCCGCCCCCCAGGGCACTGCCTTGCGCCATACACGCGCACCGACTCTCATCCAAATTGCTTCCTCCAAGCACCGGCATCTCGGGTAGGGCCGGAGAGTCCAGGACCACCAGCAGGACGCCTCCCTCTCCCGCCAGCCTGGAGCCCCATTGACTGCCCCCCTTGATCCAGTATCCGGCAGTCCCCCAAAAAGGAGTCCCCTGCATTCCTCTTACCCGGGACCCCGCCAAAACTAGGGATGGGTTAAATTAAACCCCTCAGAACTATCAATAAAACTAAATTTTAGCAAATATGTTGAAAGAGTGTCTACTGAAATGAAAGGCTTGTGCTCAGTATCTTCAAAATGTTGTTTGGGTCGAAGAAAACAGAAACCCCAAAACTGTTCATTAGAATATCAGCTTCAGTACCCCTCAAGTACTCGCAATTTACTGATTGTTACCGCACTTTTTGGTTGTTAGCCTCTTCAGATTTAGTGTCGGTACGCAACTAAAGTACTTGACATACCGCATCAACTTTGGCGCATTGTGACCGCATAGTCCCTGAGCCTCAAAGAAACACTTGTGTAATCCCACAAAACAGCATCACTAGCATCCCCAAGGTGCACGTGACCCACTAGGTGAGTAGTCAAGCAACAGGATCTTGCTCATTTACCGAAGCAAAGTCAAGACAGCCTCCCCCTAAACTTTTGTTTCAAAATTAGCGCAGACGGCTAAAGAAACCATTACCAGGAATCCACCTTGCCAACAGGTTCCCCTTCCTCATCACAGACAGGAAACTTGATCACCACTAAGGTGCTATAATCATTTTTATGCATGCCACAGTTAAACCAGTCAACGTCCATTTACAACAAGCCTTGGAAACTGCTGGCTGTGACTTTGAAAAGTTATTAACCTGTAAAGCCTTCACTACTAAACGTATTCTAATATTGGTATGAACTAGCCATATTGTAAACGTTTTTTAGCAAATAAACGATGATAACCGGGGCTTCGCGGGCAAAGCAGCGATCCACCATCTCACGCCGCCCCTCTTTACTGGCTCTGCCTCCATAACCCAGATGCTCTCCGGGTCTTTAAACTCGAATCAAAAGGTTAGCCACATAGCCTGGATTTGCACAGGATTACACGAGAAAGTTAATTCCTTGCATTTTCTATTCATCTTTCGTTTCCTCCATCCCCCTATTTCATCTCCTGCATATGAACTTCCCTGCTGTGTTATAATTGCGTCCATTCACAATCATTTCTGCACGCTACACCATATGCTGGTGCAGCTGTCAAATGGGAGAACTGACTTTCTTACGTAGACCCAAAGTTGTCGAGTTTTCAAAGGATTTCATAACTTGGGACGAAGGTTTATGCGAACCATAATTAAGAACTCCAGTCTGTCTAAGCTTGCATTTGATCCCCTTCCAAATGGTATCCTTTTCTACTCATCGCTATACATTTTTACCAAGTGATATACTCGCTCTTCTTTGCGCTGGCCTGAGGGCCTATTGTGTTGCTCTTGCCGTGTCCAAAGCACCAAACAACGCCGCTAGTAACTTCTCTGAGTCAATGCACCAAACCTGGACAGAAGAGATCGGAGCCGAAAGAGGCAAACTCTGCTCATTGTTTCAGGAGTTTCTCTTTCAAGCTCATTCATTAATTCACCCCGAAAACTCCCGCTTTCCGTCCGAAAACCGGACAACACACACACACAAACAAACGCACAAATCTAAGTCACGACACGGCCCTTGCACCAGCAAGGTTTACTCAACACTGCCACCGCATGTTGTGAGAAACCCTGCAATTGGGTGGAAGAAAAGCGCACGTCGCATGAGGTAACTGTATTTTTCATGGCAGTTTTTTATGAGTTCATTCTAAGAAGGCTTACCACGTGCCTTTAATATCAAAGATCGGTACCAAGCAATTGATGACTATCAGCCACCTATGATATCCATATACCACTGTCTACCTCTCTTGTATTGAATGTCGAATTTCGAATGTATGTATACTACCCCAATCATTTAATGCTTGATAACAGTGTATTGTAAAGCGCTCTCGTGGGTCATGTTCGCGCTATATAAAACTTTATAAATGAATAAATCTGGTGATTATTATTTCACGCATGTTTGCCATCTAAACAGAGAAGAAGCAAGAGGAGAGAAAGGTATCTTGTTGCAGCTCGTTTAATAATGGGCCACTGCTGCCGGCTCGGATTGTCTCATTCCAACGGTGATTTACTGCACTTCCTGCCGGCTCGAGGCGGCATATTGTTTACTCAGTGCTTGTCAGGCACGCACGACACCGACGCGTATACATTTTGAAGCCCGCATGTGTTTTCAAAAGTACAATCTCTTTTTGCACTTCACATCATAAAAGAAATACACACACACACGCTTTTCGATTGTCTGCATCCTCCCGTCCTCTAAAAAAGGAATTATTTATTTTTATCTTTACTGCCAACGTCCGGCGCCCTGGCCGCTAGACCCCCAATGGCTCCTACCACATACCTCTATGCTTCCGCGCCAAACAGCTGCGAGCCGCCATTACCGAAAAAACGGCCGGTTGACAGAAACGAAATGCCCCTAAACAAGAATATATGCGGGCCACCAAAAGGAATTATTTGCTTTTATCTTTTCCGCCGACGTCCGGCGCCCTGGCCACTAGGCCCCCCAATGGCTCCTACAACATACCTCTACGCTTTTGCGCCAAAACGCTGCGCGCCACCATTACCGAAAACGGCCGGTTGAAAGAAACGAAATGCCCCTAAAAACCATGATATATGCGGGCCTCCAAAAAGGAATTATTTCTTTTTCTCTTTCCACCGACGTCCGGCGCCCTGGCCGCCAGGCCCCCCAATGGCTCCTACAACATACCTCTATGCTTTCGCGCCAAACAGCTGCGAGCCGCCATTACCGCCCCACACATACGGGTGCGGCCCCCCCCTTTAATAAGTAGCATTACAACCCGCCTAAATGTCTCCTAATCCGTCCATCATCACTGCTGCTCCGAGGATGCGTCCCCGCCTATCGCCGCGGAACGACAACAATTAATTCATACATCAATACGCTTATTGCAAAAGTTTTATGTTTTTAAACCTAATACTCAAAACGCTACGCCTAGGCCCCCTCAAACCTCCTGTGCCACACACTGCATGCCGCCGACCGGAAACCTCGCTCCTCGTCGACGACGCGCCCCTGCAGCTTGCCGGAGGTCCAAGGGGACAAAGAGGCTGAGGATCCCAGGGCGCGGACTTAAATATCCTTCCCGCCCCTCCTGATGACATCACCTCATCCAGCCCTCCTTTCCGGCCCCGGAGGAGGCCAGTTCCGCGGCGCTACTAGGGGCGCCCCTCCCCTAGGCGCGGGGGGCCCCTGTTCAGTTCTGTCTGTGAAACACGCACGTGGCCTGGTGCTAAAATAGCACCCTGCTTAAGGGGACGCTGTCAGAGGCATGGGGCTCGAGGCGATGTTTTTGCAGCCTCTGAGCCACTCAGTAAAGCTGTCTCTTCCAACCTCACTAAATCAGTCAAGCCGGCTTCACTTTTTTTCAGACATCACAAACTAGGGCCACAGTGAAACTGTAAATTATCAAGGGAGAATTTCCTAAATGTGAGGGCCTGGGGCACCACTGCATTCTGTCGCCTTTTGTCCTCTCTGTAACCCGCTCGGAGAGACCCTGGGCTAATCACAAAATGGGACTTTGTGTGAGCAGGCCCCGCGAGGAACTGGTGGCGCTGAGTGCCCGCGAGCCAAGGTGCTTCTGCACCTGCGGCAGAGGGGTCGGAGGCTGCTGAACAGATTCCAAGAATTAAGTTGCTGGCAGAGTGATAATCTCTCTCATATGTATGCAAGATGGTGCTAACAGAGAGACCAATTAATTGCAAGTGAGGTGTCAGGAAAACTATTAAACCTTAACGTAGTCTGCCCGGCCTGGGACAGGATAAGGCTGGATGAAGGGCAGCAGGGGCCGGTGCAGGGCCTTTAAAATTTAACCCCGTTACCCCGGACTTCATTGCCGAGTGGGAGCCGGAGCTAGCCTACCACGCCGGTGACCTTTGCAGACAATGTGACGCCACCCACCACGCTCCCCACAAAAAAGCAGCATTGCTACTTATGGTTACTGCTGGTGGTGGTGGGCAGCCGCTGCCTGCACTCGACGGTGGGGACGGTGCGTGCGGGTGTGCCTGGGGCGTGGCACTTTGAAAAAAATCTACGCACACGCTACCTGTGCACAGCACAGCCCTACCCACACAGAACCAAATACAGCCCCCTGCCCAATGAGTGTCCCCCAGCCCGCCCATTGGCAGCAACACTGACGGGCCGCAGCCCGCCACCCGCCGCCTAAAGCAAATTTGAAATGCGCATCGTCATTGGAATAAATAAATAAAATGAGTCGGGCGGTCTGCGCGCGCCGAGTCTGAGCCTGAGGTAAATTAATTTTATATACTGACTGTAGTAGTCTCTAGTCTACCCACATTCACATTGGCTGACATATGACGTGCAGAGTCAGAGTTGCAGACGTGGTGTTATGTAGACCCGGCCCTGATAAATAAGTGCTGGTGCTAAGCACCGGAAAGCACCAGCACAAATTAAGCACTGGATGGGTAATATTTTACTTTCACGCCCAAATAAAAAGAATGGAAGAGATGCTGACTCTCTCAACCCACTGCATCAAATAGTTATGACACACAGTAGATTTGAGATAGGGCATCTTGTCCCTCATTTTTTATGAGAGAATCAGTCTCCCTAACCAGGATACAGCCTTACATTTTATGGCTTCTGTTCGGAAAATTACTTAGACAACTTTTACTGTTCGGTTACTAAAGGTGGCAGTGAGAAACAAGCACTGAAAATGCCAACAGGTATGGCTTATACATAAAAACGCCTTTTCATTCATTGATGGTTTAGGTACTAAATATTTCACACACAATTTGTCACTCATCCTGGCACTCATGCACTCACTCACCCAACAACTCGACTCATGCTTACATTCACCCATTTACACAACAATAAAACAAACACAAACAAACCCACCAATATATATATATATATGGTGGGAATATGCTTGAAAAACACATACAATTAAAAATAACAGTGGGTGATCATGTTGCAATGGTATAGTACAAGGTTATTGTTTGTATAAAATTCCAGCATGGCCATCACATTTAGAAACAACATATTGCCCATCTTGGAATGGTAAAACGATGTGGGTCTGATTCTCATTGCGGAGATTCTGCCCTGAGTACGGAGACTCCCCCACGATTGCTGAGCCTCCACCACGAGTGTGAAGGCCCTTTGTGAATCAGGCCCTGACAAACTACAGGCAATACCACTCTGTTAGAGTTGCCTTTATTGCAACTTTCCATAGTAAACAGGTCAGGCTTTAGTCTTGTTCACTGGCTTGCTCTATAACTATTGAAGTTCTACTGTATTGAGCATAAACTTTTCCACAAGAAAAAAAGGGCAATATAAGCACTCTTTTTCAATGGAAGCACACAACTTCTGCCCAATCAAATGTTGTACTCAATGTAACCAACATGTGGGCAGAGCACAACCCCCTCTCTCAGTAGTATTTCTGAAAGTAATTTTTCTGTAGATCGCATAAGGTCTGGCACAGCAGTGTTGTCAGGTCAGACCTGAACAGTCAGTAACTTACTAACAGTAAAATGCTTTCCAGCAGAAAAAATGGCTTAAAAAGAACACTGGGGTGAGTGGCTGCTGAAAAGATCTGTGTGCAGCCTAACAGTCACATGTATAAATCTGAGCGGTGCCATTCAGTCTTTCAGTCTTGCGAGTTTTATAAAATGGGAACCACCAGATTGTTCTTAACGAAAGATATTATTTACTGCATTGCATTGCTCAAGGTGGATTTTGGGGCAGGGAAAGGGCAGCTTATGTTGAGCAACAGCAGTCCACCCTCTGCTCTTAGCAGGAAAAAGTGGAGTTGGTAAGCCAGCTACAATAGTTCATTAAATTAATGTACCCGCTGCATTAAGTTGCAGGTTTGATTACCCCTACCATATTCAGCCCCTCATTTTTTCAAGGCTGATAAAACAATTTCTCAGTCTTTGATTACTATATATAAATATAAATAAATCTCATATTATGCTGAGGTACATACTGAAAGGTAGTATCTGCTCTTTACCCAGATACAGACAATAATCAAGTAATACATTTTTATTTATGTAATCTAGTATATATTTTTATCTGATTACAATTATCTAGTTATTGTAATAGCCAGCCCTGGAATGGTGGGGGATCCAGTCTGATCCCAGATCTAGCAGGTGATATTGAGCTGGATTCAAATTGCGGGCTAGCACCAGTGAAACATCTGTGTGCATACCTTCAGTGGGGTTCCCACTCTGTGTGCTTTGGTCCTTAGCAGCAACCTGCAGGTGGTGAGGGAGTTTTCACTTAATGCCCATCTCGTTTGACTCCCATCCTAGCAGGGAGCAAGCTGGAGCTTAAGAGATAAACTATAATACAGAGGCAATATTCTGACTTTTCAAATCTCTAGGAGATATGGCTCCGTTTGTACTAACATTAGGAATTGCAATTTCCAAATTGTGATTCTTACCAAATCGCAATTTGGAAATCCCAATTCCTAATGTACTAAAGAATTATTTTTAATATAGCGATTCCTAGTGGTTTTGCAAATTGATCCACCCCATAAATATTAATGAGGTAGATCACATATTGTGACCCACTAGAAATCACAGCAATCACAGGGATGGTGGCCTGCTGGGGTCTGCAGACCACTATGTCTGTGACTGCTTTTTAATAAAGCAAAAGGTTCTTTTTAAATGCAGCCTGTTTTCCTTAAAGGAAAACGGGATGCATTTTTTTTTTTTTTAAATGAAACTTTTGAGTTTCATTTTTTGAGAGTAGGCAGTAGTACGTAGGACTCCTGCCTGCCCTTACAAAATATTTATTTTAACATTTTCAAAGGGGAAGGGATCCTTTGAAGACCCCTTCCCATTTGTGAATGGGTTACCACCTCTTTCGAGGTGTTGGTAAAATATTACTGTTTTGCAACCAGAATTCAGTTGCAAAACATTAATACATACCACTACAGCACACCAATTTTGAAAAAGAGAGTACAATTTAATAGATTATTTGACACCAAAACAACAAAAGCCCAATTGGTAGAACCGAAGATATGCAATTTTAAATGTTCAGATAAAAATAGTACTTAAATGCACAAAGCGCCAACTGGTAGTTATCTGGTCATGCCGGACCGGGATATAGCCACAAGTTCAGGCCGATCACAATTGAGCACGGGCTGGATACAGAGACCAAGCTAGGCCCACTGAGCAAAGTACCTTAATTCCTGGTTGTTGAGCATTGTGAGTTCCCATGTTGTGGATGTGTCACGCAGTGGTGGTTCCGAGGAACTGAGGGGCTGAGATGCGAGGTCTTGTGTCAAAAATGCTTTGCACAGCAGCACTTCCAAGGAGCAGCGGGGCTGCAATGTGAGGTTCTGCATTGAGGATGCGTCATGCAGCAGTGGTTCCGAGGAGCTTCGAGGCTGCAATGCAAGGTCCTGCGTCGAAATGAGTTGCACAACATCAGTTCCAATGAGCTGTGGGGGGCTGTGTCATGCTGCGTCAGTTCTGATAGGACAACAGCTGTGCTGGCAGAGCACCTTGAGGCCCACTTCCAAGGGTCCATGACTTGGGTGGCATCACTTGGGGGGGAGCAGGACTCACAGCAGGCAGAGTCAAACTGCAGGGTTTGAGGTGGTTAGAGCCTTTTCAGTCCCTGAAGCTCAGGCCTGGAGGCCATCAAACAAGCCCTTGGAGTCACTCTGGTGATCCTGGGTTCAAGATGCAGGTCCATTCCTTCTCGCTCAGGCAGCCGGGCAGCAGAGTAGCAGGGCAGCAGAGTACCAATCAATCAAGCAAATCATCACGGACCCCACACACAGAGCAGGACACACGCTGGACCCTATCTTCACATCCAGCAACAGAATCAGATACAGCCCCACATCAGATCTCACCTGGACGGACCACGCCATCATACACTTTACCCTTGACGGCTTACTGCACACCACCCCCATCCGAGACAGCGCTCCCTACCGCAGCTGGACCTCAGTAACTCAGCAACAATGGACAGACGCCCTCAGCACCGCCCAGCTCAACACCACGGCCAATCTGAACCAAACAGTAGAGAATTTCAATGCCTGGCTCACCAATGCTGCCAACCAAGTCGCCCCCCTCAAAGCCATCCAAGTCGCACAAACCGACCAAATGAGCCAGCTGGTACCCACCAGAACTCTGCAAAGCAAACACAAATGCAAACAATGAGAAAGAAGAAGGCAGACCAGCAAGAACAACACCAACCGAGCTGCCTACAAAACCACCCTCAACAATTTACCACCACCAGCTCAAAGCCACAAAAAAGGAGGCCTTTGCAAGCCGCATTGAAACCAGCACCAACTGAACCAAGGAACTCTTCACCATTATCAGAGAATTCTCCTGCCCCTCAGCCACAGAAAACATGATCCCTCCCTCTCAAGAACTCTGTAACTCCCAGGCCGACCACATCCACAAGAAGATAGCAATCATCTGCACAAACTTCAAACCCCAGCCATCCGACATCCTCAGCAACCCGTCAACCACAACCACCAACCACGCGCTCACCTCGAGGGAACAACTCTGCACACCGACAACTACTACCCTGATTAAATCAATCCACTCAGGGGCTCCCACCAACCCCTGCCCCCTATGGCTCTTCTACCTCAGAAGCAACCAGATCAGCCACCAACTCACCTCCATCCTCAACACCTACATAACCACAACAACTCTCCCCAACACATGGAAGCCCGGGAGGTCAGACCCCTCTTCAAGACAAGAAACCATCTGCGGACCCCAAAGATCCACAGAACTACCGTCCGCTCGCCCTCCTTCCGTTCCCCACCAAAGTCCTGGAGAAGGCCATCAACACCCAGCTCACCGAACATCTGGAAAGAAGCAATCTTCTGGACCCATCCCAAACGGGCTTCAGAGCCAACCACAGCACAAAGACAGTCCTCATAGCAACAACAGACAACATCTGAGCCCTACTCGACAGAGGAGAAACGGTCGCCCTAATCCTCCTGGACATCTCCGTAGCTTTCGACACTGTCTAACACCACATACTCATCCAGCGACTTCGCCAGATCAGAGTCACAGACAATGTGCTCAGATGGATGGTTTCCTTCCTCACAGGATGCACCCAGAAAGTCTGCCTGCCCCCTTCACCTTGCACCCCAATCACACCATCTGCGGAGTACCCCAAGGCTCATTTCTCAGCCCCACTCTCTTCAACATCTACATGACATCACTTACAGACATCGTCAGAGCACACAACATCAACATCATCTTCTACGCTGATGACACCCAACTTGTCCACTCAATATCAGCGAACCCCACCCAGAAAAAGATCAACTTCCACAATTGCATGAAGAACATAATGCCATGGATGAAAGACAACTGCCCCAAGCTAAACACAAACAAGACGGAAATCCTGATCTTCAGCAGACACACCACCTTCTGGAACGACTCCTCGTGCCCGACAGAGCTCGGACCCACCCCTACGCCGAAAGACCATGCACGCAACCTCTGCATCTTACTAAACAGCGAACTCTCCATGAGATGCCAAGTCAACGCCGTCGCATCAGCCTGCTTCAACACCATCCCCATGCTCTGAAACATCTTCAGATGGCTCCCTACTAGCACCAGGAAAACCGTAATGCAGGCCCTCATCACCAACCGACTCGACTATGGCAATAGACTCTATGCCGGCGCAACCTCCAAACTCATGCAAAGATTGCAGACCATACAGAACGCAGCAGACAGACTGATCCTCAACCTGCCCAAGAGAAAACACATCACCCAACACCTCAAAGGCCTCCACTGGCTTCCCATCCACAAGAGATACCAGTTCAAGCTCCTGACCCACGCCTACAAAGCCCTCCACAACATTGGACCACACTACATGAACCACCGCCTGACCTTCCACCACCCAACCCCCAGAAACCTGCACTCCGCACACCTCGCACAGGCACCACGCATCCACTGAAGCCGCAACGGAGGACGCTCCTTTTCTCACCTTGCCGCCAAAGCCTGGAACACCCTCCACCTACGCACTTCACCCTCACTCAACCTCTTCAGGAAAGGACTCAAGACCTGGCTCTTTGACTGAGACCGGCAGCACAGCACCTGGAAACCCCACAGGGTGATAAGCAGTGCTTTACAAATACTATTTGATTGCTTGATTGATTCGAATTCATCCAATCAGTAATAGCTAGTGCCAGTATTTTACACATTCTAATTGACTGGTCCTATTTCAGCATTCCCTAAAAATGTGCTAATATTAATAATAGCACTTGGATGATAAATTGCACACATTTAAAACTTGACAAAAGAACTATCACTCGTGCCACATGTACTTTGTAGACTCTGGATCAGTTATGAAACAGGGCTATCTTTTACGTGACAGGATTCTTACAGACCTGGCCTTATCCCTCAGGTTCTGTAAAGTTCCTAGGGCAACTTCAATACATGTTTAAAAATCCATAATGAAAATATATTCAAGAGAAGAGACCATCACTCAATTATACGAAAAAATACAAATATATGTTTTATTAAATATTCTCTACATTAAATATACAATATTTTGATTATTGTGACAGAGAAATCACCATTTCATTCTCATTCTACATGCGTACTGCATTCATTCATGAACCCATACATACAACTCACAAACATAATTGACTTTTTTTGAACATTCTATATATTTGACTTGTCATGATTACAATCAGACAATGCACGCATGTAGAATGAGAATGAAATGGTGATTTCTGTCACAATAATCATAATATTGTATATTTAATGTAGAGAATATTTAATAAAACATATATTTGTATTTTTTCGTATAATTGAGTGATGGTCTCTTCTCTTGAATATATTTTCATTATGGATTTTTAAACATGTATTGAAGTTGCCCTAGGAACTTTACAGTATGTATTTCCCTGCCTAGGTGTACGTCACATTAGTAGCAGGGGGCCTCTAATCTTTGCAGTTCCTTATCCCTCAGGTTCTACAGGTATTACAGTGTCAAACTTTAGACAACACTACTATCTCTCAATTGGCATTTGTAATGAGTTCTGACTTAGCTACTGGCATACCGGGAGAGACAATAATGCTTCAGAAAGGGGGATATCAATGCAGCAGAGTTGATCTTGTATCAGGCTAAACAGGGCGCCACCTCTATAATGCCAGTATGCTATAACTGATACAGCTACATCTCCACATGACATTACTTAGTACATAAATAAATATATATAGCTTGTCATGTGTTGTCCATGAGACAGAACTGTTATATTTCAGACAAATATTCACTCCAATCCACTTCTCCATTTTCTGTTTGTCTACTACTATTAAATGGGTGCAAAAATCCATTACATACGTCTGTGGCGAAATTAATCAACTTTGTACCTATGCCACCTGTCAGATGTGATTCTTTACTTAAAGACTGCATATCCGCTGTGCAGCTGTACTTTTTTCCAAACAGGGCAGCAAAGTAGCAGAGCAGCAGTCCTTCTTGCAGCAGAGCAGTCCTTCTTCTGAGTCTTCCACAGGTCCAGAGGTGTACTGAAGAGTTGTATCTGAGTGTCCTTTATTTATTCTTGGTGCCAGCTTTGAAGTGGAAAAAACTTCGAAGGTCCTACCTCTACAGAGGTGGCTAGAATTTTTTGCCTTCCTGCCCTGGCCCCAGCTTGTCTAGGGGCACAAAAGACTAGTGTGAAACCCTTTGTGATTGTGCTTAGGGAGAGCCTTTGTGATCTGCAAGAGTCGTAGGTGAACTCTTCCCCCTCATCCTGACAAATGGCCCATCCTGCCAACACTTATTCCCCCTTTGTCTCATTGTCTGGGAGTAATACTCAAAGACCAACTGCCAGCTATACCTGGTCATGGGACCCAGGATACAGGTACCAAATGGTTAGTACATGAAAATGCCAACCTTCTAAAAGTGGAATTTTCATAATTGTGACTTAAAATCCAGCTTTACCACAAACGGTTTTAAATTACAGTTCTTTAGAGACCAACCTTGACATTCATACCTACTCCCAACTCAACGTTATCACTTATTAACTGTAATAAGGTATCTCAATGTTATATTATGGGAGCTGTAGGTCTTGCAGTAGTGAGAAACGAAGTTAAGAGTTTTTCACTACCAGGACATATAAACCTTAAAGCTACATATCCAATTTTTCAAATACACTGTACCCTGCCTTCTGAGCTGTTAGGGTCGACCCTATGGATGGCTTATATGTACTGAAAAGGAAGGTGTAGGCCTGGCAAAAGGTTTATTTTGCCAGGTCGAAATGGCAGTTTTAAACTACACACACAGGCTGCAATGGCAGGCCTGAGACAGGTCTGAAAGGCTACTTAAGTGAGTGGCACAATGAGTGCTGCAAGCACATTAGTAGCATTTAATTAACATACCCTGGATAAATGTAGTACCACCTTACTAGGGACTGACAAGTAAATGAACTGTGCCAATTGGGGATAAGCCAATTCTACCAAGAGCACAAGCACTTTAGCACTAGTTAGCAGTGGTAAAGTGCGCAGAGTCCTCAGGCCACAAAAACGGATTCAGCAAAATCAGGAGGAGGAGGGCAAAATGTTTGGAGGAAGACCATCCTAAGGCTGACAGGTCTAACAACTGTGATTCAGTATTTGGAGGGGTGCCCTAAACATGCCCCTTCCAAATACCGAATCAGATATGGGTCGCAAACACCAATTGTAATTCGGTAACTTGTTACTGAATTGTAATTTGCCTTTTGTACACTGAAAAAATCTTTTTTGCAGTCACAAAGTCTGCAAATTGAGCCGTTTGCAACCTCAAAAAAGCTTTGTACATCTGGGCCCGGGATACACTGTAAGAATGGCAGATATATCAGTCTATTTCAATAATTACACTAACAACCATTTATATAGCACTGTTTATTGCTACTCAAAGGGATACTGTTCAACCCACCTCAGAATAACAAAAGACTGAGAAAAATGGAAGGTTCTAAACTTATGCCTTTCAGTAAGCATGTAGCTCTTTGATGCCAGTTCACAGTTCACTAAGCTCAATCAGCTATATAACAAAGGATTGTAACTTGTTACCTGCAGGCAGCGCAAGGATCTCAGCAACAAAAGCAGTAACCCACTATGCTATCTGCATTAAATATCAACCTGTGACCTGCGTGTTATTCAGTGAATTGAAGCAGGAACTTTAACCTTCTATGCTATTTCCTGATAAATACATGAATAAAGCTTCTGATTAGACTGCAGACGGGTCTCCTCGGCAAGTGCATTAACCACTACAGATATCTTACTGCGGCTATACTATGAAGCTTCTTGTGTACACAAAGATCTCTGCAACACGTGCATTTACCCCATAAGATACCTTTAAATGCAATGTTTGTGACCAACTAAGTAAGCCAGAAGATATGTAGTATCTAAATTGTCATTGTTGCCAATTTATTTGGTGGAAGAGTTTTAAAAAAAAATTGTAATTGACAGCCAGACTCTTCTCCACAAGATACTACCTCGTATGACTCTGTCCCCTTTTGCGGCCATCTTTTTAAGCCGCGCTTATGGGACCCCGTGGTATTTATTCAATTTCCATCACTGGTAATATTCAATGTTCTTTGCGGCCTTCCTAAAATACTCCAAACACTTCCCCTCACACAGTAAATTATTAACATCAAAAAGCAAATTCTGGAAGCCGCTCCGATGAGTGGAATCTAAAAGTCTAGCTCCATAAAGCAAGCCTCCGCAATTCGAAAAACCAAACAAACAGCAGTGTTGTCACTCATTTTTCAACTGAAGCAGCAGCGCACGAGGTAAGGCATTGTACACTTGGCTACACGCAGATTGGAACCTGTCTTGCGCTGCAGATAAGAAGGATTGCAACTTTACAAGATGAAGTGGGAACAACATACCCCCACCGCCCCTCCGGTGCCATGCCCGGATACGGTTCTGGCCCTCGCGCGGACAAATAAGTGCTCATGCAGACAGGAGTAAAAGTAACAACGGAATAGATAAGGTTGTGTAGCACGGTGGATTTTTTTCTGTCTGGCAGATAATAAACATTTTAGTGTAAAACGAACATAAAATGCATTCAATATATGATAAACACATTCTATGCAAACCATTTAAATGTATTTTTATACATTTAACGGGTGTTTGCAAATAACATATTTAACATCCGAGAAAGGCATAACATGGATAATTAGGCTCTATAATGCTCGATCCGCTCTCCATATAAACGTTGCCCTACCAAACGTACAAACCCACAAAATAGTAGTAAAAGATGCCTTATTGCCCTCAGGTTAACCTACACCCCCGGCCCCCCTCCCCCGAAATGCGCTGTGTACTTACAGTGCTTGACGAGAGCATTCTACCGCTGTAGCATCCTAATGCTGGGAAGTTTGAACAAATTTCTGCCGTTTAGGGCAATCGACGTAGAGTGGCTTCAGTTAAGCCGGAGCGGCAGAGGTGGCTCGCATCACATTTCTCAGCATCCTGAGGCAGGTCTGAGAATGGGCCAAACCAATGCTAACGAGAGGGGGATTCTGTGAAAAAACGTCAAGGACCAGGATTGCTGAGGCACAATATAAACTTGCTTAAAGTAACACTGACACTGATATTTCGGACCAAAACCATGAGCTATATAAGAGGCACTAAAAACGAAGATCTAAACGCTTAATGGCTGTAGATGCTTCAGTCCCACCCCTCGCGCTGGTCCATATGCTAAAGTCTACTAGTCAGCAGACTAATCCGGCTCTGGTACCTAGAGCACTGGCGTATCACCGTCATCCCCTCTGATCCAGCCGGTGGTGGCTTAAATGATTAAGAGCACTGCCCTTTGTACACGGAAACGGCAGACCATACCATACACAGAGCGTCAGGTCGTATAGACGCTTAATTTCCGGGGGCTGTGTGGGTTCGCCCTGTTGAGAGAATTCAATGGAACACCTCGTGGTATGATCCGTACGAGGGAAGTACCAATGATTCAGCGCCAAAACCAAAATGTTCTTCACGTCATTTCTGCAGGAAGTCACACATGGCACTTGCATTCGCTGAATTTCCGTGAAACAAAGTTTTGTTTTCTTTTGGTGGTAAATTACCTATAAGCTCCCCGTCTCTCTTAGAATGCTTGTGTGAAACGCGTTAGTACATTTGATCTTTGAGCAATATTCCTAAAATGTAAGTGAACTGAAGCGATGAACATGGACATTTTACTGCACAAATATGTTTGCTAAAGCACGGACACTTCACACCCATTCAGAGCTCCTGCTCTGGTCTCACTGCACTGCAAAGAACACTTTCCAAAAGCCCCTCTTTGACCACATAGAAGGAAGATGTTGCATCATGCATTCAGAGGCATCCGGACACATTCAGATCATGCCACGTGAGCCCGCCCCCTACAGCACGTCGGCCAGCGACGCACGCCACTTGAGGATGATAATACACATTTTGTAAGAAACTACGCATTTCCCTTTCCCTCAGTCATTTCTAATAAAACGTCTGGAGACAAGTGCTCTGGCTGGCATTCGGTGCCTGCTGTTGATGAAGGGCTGTGCATCTCCCTGGCGCGTCGAATGGCCGCACCCCTGCCTGTCATGCTGCGCTCGTGAGAGTGAGTGAGAACGCCAATGGTGCTGGAACAATTTTCAGACGGAGGTGCTGCCATAACTGTTATATCACTGAAGTTAAGTTATAAGGACTGTGAGAAATCCAAGCGTCACGCAAAGAACAAGAATAGCAAACGAGCCACGTCCATTCAGCAGGAGAGTGATACCAATGTAGTATGTAGCTCGTACTGCATTTAGAGTACACGGTCTCAAATATATTACTAAAGCATGGTGTGCTATAACACTGTCATTTATAGACAGGGCGTTTCTACTGAAATGACCGCTAAAGTTGCAGACGTAGTTTTACTGATAAAACTATATAGTGCACAAATGATAATATGTGGAAATCTGTTTTCTTTTTTTAAAGTTTTTTATTTAATGAAAAAAATCATACCGTTGATACACAGTATTAAGCCTAATATTCTACAAGCCATCTTGACACCGTTACATTCATATATAAAATGTAATGCACCAAAATACAAGAGGGTTAAGGAAGAAGAAAATAAAATCTGCAAAACCAAAATATATAATCACCCCCAAGTGGGCTAGTTATTCAAATCCATCCACTCAATTATCAGAGCCGAAGTTCTTTCACTTCGTTTTCTTTCCGGATTGCATTTAATAATAGCCATTTCCAGCCCACTTATTTCAGAAAATTGGTTCCACCAAGAACTAACCGAAATCAGGTTTGAGCAAATATTTATCAATTGCACATCACCAAGAAAAGAGTTGATTTGTTTTGAGCATATTACAATCTCTATTTGCGTCACAATCGCAAAAAAAGTGCCTTGTGTGCTTTCCTAATGGCTTATATATTTTGAATGATTTATACAATCCATTTACTGGTATTTAAATGTTGTGTGTTAGAATAAAAATTATATCCTACAGCCTTCCCTTTCACACTTCCTGTACCCCAGCAAGATTGTCACATATTTCACTTAACAAAATACTCTTACTTTGCAGTCAGAGAAAGAAAAGAATATTCCAATCTCAATGTTAAAAGACTGAGGAGCGATTTGTAAGAAGACACAGCCTGACAACGCACAGATGTGACAAGATAAAAACGAAACCCAAAGGCCTCTTTATTGTACATTCCCCTCCTGAAATCCAGCATAGTAATTTGGGAGTGCTGCTGCACTCCCAGCAACCCAACTTCCAGTGCCTATGTAGAGCTAACGAGTTCCCGGCCTCCTAGTGTTGTTGGCCCAGCTTCAACAGGCGCTCACTTCTCAGGGAGGAAGAGGACCAACAGGGCTCACTGTAGATGTCTAGTAAAATGAGCTCTAGCTTTATAGGCTGCAGGTTGTGGGTTGGAGTTCCTGTATGCCATATAGGATGTCACAGAATTCCCACAGAAGAAAGCCCAATCTGGTGGGCACGTCTCTCTTATAGTTTGCTTGCTCTCTCATAGAGGTGGTCGAGACTTGTAAGACTTGAGCCAGGTGCCTAGCTATGATTCAGCTTGAGGTACTCTTTGAGCCGTGAGCCCAAAACGAGCAGAGTTTTAGCGTGGCCTACAGCTTAGACTTTATCCACATGTGCCAAGAATGAAAGACAAAGATTTACTCTTTAATTAAAAGCAGGCTATGGAAAGCAATTACTGTATAGTGGCTGAATTGCACAATGTTCAACCAGAAAATCTGGGATCAATCCTGGCTTCTCCTTTTGACCAAATTATGTGATCCCAAGCACGTATTTAATGTCACCAAGCCGAATTGTTCATCATTGTCCTTCATTGTCACATATGGCAGCAACTTATACTATGTGCTTTCAGGTTGTGACTTGTACAAAAACCCTATATTTTATTTAATGGGCTATGATGTTGCTCCATGTATAATAAGAATCTAGGCCACACGTAGTGTGCACATGACAATTAACTTGCCAATTATTTCACTTAATATCCCTCCGAGAGATCTAGAAGGAGGTTATGATATGGAATGTAGACAATTGTACAGACAGGCTTTATGGAATAAATTGGTATAAGAAACTTATGTTTGATTGAGTCAAATTTACGGTGGGAATTAATTATTTAATTGTGGCATAAGTACCCTAGGCTGATTTTATCTCTTCAGCATACCGCTTCTTGCTTTCGATATAGTTGCCCAGGTTAAGTAGGGTTAATTGGGTAACCCCCTATTTTACAATACAATATTATTTCACTTATTGCATTGCAGCTGGGGGGCATAAATGTTTCTAAGTTTATGTTTAAAATCTATCACTTTTAATAAGTGCTTCTCAATGCAGTGATGTGATTTAACTTAGAGGCAATGAGTAAAGTATTTATGCAGCACACAAACAGTAATAAAGTGAAAACACAACATAAGAAAAATGCCAAACCAATTTACAAAAGTAGAGAACATTTTAATAAATAAAATGACAACAAAACAAATTGAATTCAGTCAGTGGAACCAGAGTTAAAGATTTTTTTTTGTGTGAAATCTAGCGCCTAAATGATCAAAGTGCCAACTGTGGGTATCTGGTTGCGCAAGACTAGGCAAAGTCAAAAATTAATCTGACCGGGATGGAGTGCAGGCTGGATACACAAGGTAGATTGTGCCCGGTCTTGGCTTACCCTCGGACTTAGAACATTTCTTGAAGAAAAGTCCAGGAGATGGTAGAGATAAGCAGGGCAAGCTAGCAGACTGTGTCCAAAGAGGTGCCGTTATCGTAATCGGGGAGCCACTGTAGGAGGTCTCAGTGAAGCCATCAACAATGGAGGGAAAAGATAGAGTGAGCAAAACTGGATTTCCAGACCGAGGAGGTCATTGTCGATGGGGAAACTGTCGTCGTCGAGCCCAGTGAAGATATTTATCTTCGGACTTAGGCAACTTTTTGGAAGTCAAAAACCTCCAGTGGGATAGATCTGTAGAGGGCTCCATAAGGCTAGATTCTGTTGCTGGGAGATCCTGCTGAACAGGATTTGCTGCTGTGGAAAATAATGTTGTGGGAGCTACTGTAAATGCAAACATTCTGTGTTGCACCTAAGTTGGATCAGCTGGGAGGTAGTTCCCAGTTTTCTGTTGCTTCTTCTGGTACTCTTTAGTTAAACATTTTCTAACTCCCAACTTTTAGGGTTAGACAGAAACAGCACCTCTCACACCACTTCCAAGGGTCCAGGGCCTGGGGGCACTAGTTCAGGTGTTACTACTCCCTCTAGCAGAGGCCACATGCAGGGTTCAAGGTGTCTGGAGCTTGTTATGTCCCTGTAGGTAACACAGGACAGTCAACTAGCCCTTGTAGTCACGTCTGGTGGTCCTAAGTTCAAGGAAATGGCCCAGTTCTCCTTCAAGCAGCAAAGGAGGCCTTCAAGCAGCAGGGAAGTCCTCTGGGGAGCAGTGCAGACCTCAAGCAGCAGGGCAATCTTCTGGTAGCAGCAGGCCAGTCCTCTGGGAAATAAGGGAGGCATCAACAGTAGGGCAGTCCTCTGGGGGTACAGGGCAGTCCTTCTGAAGTCTTCCACAGGTCCAGGAGTGTGCTAAACAGTTGTTCTGAGGGTCCAGTATTTATACCTGGTATCAGCCTTTGAAGTGGGGGGACATCCTGGGCTACCCCTACATCTGGTTCTGGGAAGTTCCGCCCTTACCCTGTCAAGGCTCCAAGAAATCTGGTAAAAAGAAAGGCTAGTGTCAGGTTCCTTTGAATGTGCTGGGGCAAGCCCTTTGAAATGTAATTGGGGCAGGGAATAGCTCTACCCCAACCATCCTGTCAACATTTATTCCCCTTTTGTCTAACTGTCTGTGAGGAATACACAAAGCCCAGAAGCAGAGCCTTTCACAGTCATGTGACCCCGACAGTGGCAGCAGTCACCAAAGGGTTAGGGCAAGAAAATGGCTACTTTCTAAAAGTATTTTAAATTTCATCAAAGAAATCAATCTCAGCACAGACAAGTGTATTTCTTATTTATACATTTATAGCCTTTTGCATCAGATTTAGGGTACAAATATTTCTTCAAGGACATTGGTGACAGATGTCTCACCTTCGTATATGGCACATATTTCTAGTCAGCAATGTACAAAACCCATTTCTCTAACAAATCAGAAAACTGGCCTATACATAGTGCCTAGATTTCATTCAATAACAATTCTTGGACAGCAATTGAACCGAAAATGGGTTGATGAGTCGACTTTTCAGTCTTTCTTGTGGTGAATCTAGACGACTACCTACAGGACAAAACAATCTTTTGAAGATTAACAACCCTTTTGCAAGTAAAGTACTGATCGTATAAGAATAGTAGATCTTGTCAAGAATAGAGGAGAATAGATGAGTAAATCTGTAGATACCTTTCTAAATGCCTCATGTTTTGGTGAGTGGTCCTTCATACAGTACGAGATAGTGAATACATTTTAAAGCTTGGCCGAATGCCGTCATTATCGGGAACCCTGCACGGCGTCTTTTGCCAACGCTGAAGGTTGTTCAACTGATCTTCACAGTTTACCTGATACTCTTCAGTATCCAAGCCCACAAGGGTAGTTTGGGTTGCCCTAATTTTTGAGAATACTTTCTAAAAGTGGCATTTTCAGAATTGTGACTTAAAATCTGACTTTACCATTAAAGAGGATTTAACATAGCAATTCATATGATTCTAAACATGACATTCCTACTGGCTCTCTTAGTCAGTAGTTAGCACTTAGTCAATGTAATAAGGTAATCCAATGTTTTCTAATTAGAGAGACAGGCCTTACAGTAGTGAAAAATACATTTACAACTTTTTCAGTACAAGGACATGTAAAACTTAAAAATACATGTCCTACTTTTTAAAATACAATGCACCCTGCCCTATGGGCCTTTAGGGCAAAGTGCACAAAGTCCTAGTGCCAACAAAAGCCAAATTCAGAAAACAGAAGGGGTAAAGCCAAAAAGTTTGGAGTAAGACCACACCAAGGATGTCAGGTCTAACAGTCTTTCTACAAGTACTATCAGTAAACACACTAACTACAGAATTCCTCTTGCTTATAACCAACTATAAGAACCCCATCAAGCCAGATATAGAAGGTTACATTTCCATTTAAGCACTGACAGCAAAATACCAAGCAGAGCATGGACAATTCACTGTAGTGTAGTTCCTATTTCCCTAATAGGCTCTGCGCATTGGAATAATATAACCTAAAGGTTTGACATAGGATTAAGGTCGGTATGTCCCTATCGATTATATTAAACTTAATTACCTGTGCCAGCTAGCTCAGAGGCCACTAGAAACTCCTTGAGAACAAGAAGGGAGTAGTTTCTGGCAACCGAAAAACATGACAACTTTGTTTCCCTTTAGAAGCGGAACAGATCTCAGAATCATGGAAACAATAGATAACAGTTTCACTCATTCAATCGTGCATGCTTAGTTTCTGCAGAGTTACACAGAAAGGAAAGACGGGCGTTTCAATAAAAAGGGTTTTATTGAACAGTCTTGTTTCTCATGTAAGAGATATGTGCTGTTATGATCACAAGACAGTATGCAAGATAAATAATGTACAGCGTAAGCAGTAGAAATAAATAATACTGCGCTAGCATTATCTTTTAGCATATATTCACGTACATAAATAACATGAGCTAAGAATGCGAGTACTCATACGATGCGTCTCTAAGCTAGTTCTACCCCAGTGTACCTAACCTAGTCTAGGTGTAGGGAAGAGTAGAAGTAGTTGGAGTATTCTCTAGTATGGTAGACTAAGAGTATGTTAAATCTAGTATGCCAAGAGTCCCTCTAGGATCTAGTCAGCTCCATACCTTGAGAATGAGAGAGGTGGGAATCTCCTGCCGGATCTTGGAACTCTAACACCCCGCGAAGGGAGTCAGAACACTGGAAGCTGGATTCGTCTGCGTGCAGGAATGACAGCGTCTTCTCAGTGCGTCAGGCCGGGATTCGGGCTCCTCTGAAGTCGAGGTCTCCTCTAACTTGCTTGGGCAAGGGAAGGTATATTTATACCTGGTAGGTGTCAAGGAATGTTAGCATTGACATGAAGTCGGACATAGGAAGACGTCAGGAATGAACCCTTAAGGTATAACGGTTCATACATAATAGATGAGTTCTTGGAGAAATCAATATTCCTGTGCTAGGGGAAATCCCGAAGCTTAAGGGTCTGGTTTCTAAGAACTCGTTGTGACATTAGGGTGGACGGATGTCGGTGACCATGCCTGTATTTGGAGTGCACGGTTAATGCCTAAATAAGGACAGGGATTCTATGCCTATATAAGGGCAAGGTGAATTGTGCCTATATAAGGACATGATTCAGGAAAACCTATATACGGACCCCTAAAACGGAATACAACACCCACTCCATCTTCGAGTGAACGATAATACTAAATGCTAAACATTTTAAAATGCTAAACATAAAATTGAGTACCACATATTACTAAAAACATTTCTAAAAGCATTTTTAAAAGAATCTTAAAAACTGTTGAAATGCCATAGGTTCTGTACATTTAAAGCAGTGTTTTCATTCTAAGCATATAACGGAAGTGGAATGCAACGTGAATGAAACAGTAATATATACATATAATGATATGGTCGATAAGTTCTTACAATCAAAGCCATTGTATATCATGGAAATAAAGGAAATTGTAGACAAGTTAGGTGACAATGTGTCCCTGGAAGTATTGAAAGAAGTCCGTTTTATAAGACTAGTTCTACTCTAAGCAGATTGTTCATTTGCCATGTTATTTCAAAAATTTTAAAAAGAAAAAGTTCAATTCTGGGAAAAGTTCCAAGTTTGAAAAATATGAAGGCCAAATTTCATTGTTGCCCTGATACACTGTGAGCCGAATCAAAGTCAGTGTATGGGTCTGGCGTAAACATTAGATCATCAATTTCCGTAGCCAAAATATCATCCACCGAAGTCGGTGACATTTGGAACACCTCGTTCAGAATGTTAATTGCACAGAGATGAGAAACATCGCCTTCAGCAGAAGATGCAATGTTCGCGTCCGTTGTTACCTGTGTGCCCATTGTTCCATCTCGTACCTCAGCAGCAGCCGGAAGCGACTGTGAGATCTCAATGAATGCCACCATCAGGATTGGAAGCCTCTGGGGACAACACACAGCATGGGCCGTTATCGGGTCCAGCTGAGTATCGATATCCATTGGCATGACTGATGGGAGTGTTAGACAGGTGTTTAGCACTCATTCTTCACCGCAAAACAGGCAGCGTAGAACAGGTAAGATGCAATCTTGCCAGATTGGTCTGAATGACATGAACCACGTTGTATTAAGTTCCCGTAGACGAGGCATGCCCAAAAGCTGTACTATTCGCTCACGGCATTTCCGTTCAAGGAGGGCTCTCTCCACATCGCTCGGAGTGATGTTGGCGAAGAGGCTTGCCATAGCGTAGTAGGAGGAATAGAAACAGGATTCCTGCAACAAGTGCTAGAATTAACGGCACACCACCAAACACCGAATGTGCGAAGTTTGGGATGATTCCGAGGACAGCCTGGAAAGGTGCTAATAGTCCGGAACAGATGGTCTTAAATACATGTACAATTCCGCTTGTATCAGACATGTTAAAGATACGTCCTATCATTTCTACGAAATGTATAGGGCAGTTTGTACAAATTAAAGCTTGTATCTCAGCCGAAGTCCTTGCAACTTGTAGATCATAGGTTTCTTTGGCCGAGGTCAAAGGCACTGATTGTTGTATAAGCATGGCTTTCATTCTGCTTAAAGTATCAAATCGAATAAAAGAGACATTCAACGAAGGCCATAGAGGCGACTCCCTGACTGTGTCTATTGGGGCAAACAATACTTGCATACAGCAAGTGACCCTGGAGTTGACCGTTACTAGATATGGGATGCCTGGCAACATGCCACAGAACTCTGATCATTCAACATGAGGTAACTCCCATTAGAAAGTTGTCCAAACGTTGGATTAATCACGGCAGCTGGTGTACCCTGCTGGTGGCAGGACAAGTTTGCCACAGAACCATTACAAGCCCTGTGTAAAGAAATGTCCTGACAAATCAGTGAACCGCTTAGTGCATTTTCACAGTGTGTACCGCTTAGAAACCCTTCACGACCCCACTCCAACATCTATAGGTGTAAGGTAAATTCCAGGATGTCTTAATGTATTCTTTACCCAACCTTTCATATTTGCCTGCTTGCATCTGTTTAAGGCAATACTGAAACTGGAAAGTAGTCACAGGTAGACTAATTTTGCCATGAATACGCCATTCTGTTGCTGGTTTTTCTGCCTCTTTTCAAGTTTTTCAATGCTCAGTACTGTATACTTCGCTCCCCTTTGTGCCAGTTCAATCTGTTTATCAGTTAGATTGTATTCTGCAAACAGAGCCGTTGTGTTGATAAAACGCCATGGCACATAGCCCTCACGCAAAGATTGCAGCGTCCAGCTTAATAACATAATAGAACGTAACTGAGACTGGCCTTGCTGTAACATGGCTAAATCTTGTTCCAGTATGTCGATAGCAGAGGATACAATACCGTCCAATGAATAAATTCTGGAGGACAAAGTTGTTAACCCATTGTCAACCACAGAGAGAGTTTTCTCTAAATTAATACGATCAAGTTCACGTATTCGTTCTGTGGCCTCCATCTGTGACACCTTGCATGCTTCATTGTAAGCAGCATAAATGCCGGCATATATGAAACGTTTTTGACGCGGTTTTCTTGGTCCAAGCAAGAATTCCCTAAGGTCTGCATCTTCTTCAAGTAAAGATAAGTGTTGTTTCACATGCTTAAGTGTAGATTTTTGCAGCCAATCGAGGCCTAATTTTCCTACACTGTATGTTGTTACTATCCCCGGATGCTGTCTTTGGACGTATCGTGGGTCTGGCCTATGAATAGTAAACCCCTGTGTTTTATTCAGAAATCTAGCTTGACAGTTGTTTGTGTCTGTTGGCCAGATCAACCATTTTCTCCAATCAGGATTTGTTCTGTTGAGTTTTAGTATGGTGTCAACTGTAACTGCTGCCTGTGTATTGTTATCACTTGCAGGTGTTGGTACAGAAGGATTTTTCATGTCTTTAATCTTGGCTAACCCAAGGCAAGACGTTTGTTGGACCGTGTCATTCAAAAACATTATTTGTTGAGGGACAATACAGACTCTAAATAAAGCTTCTATCCCCTGCATTTGCCAATCTTTAGTACCCCAGACAGATTTTGTGTCTATTGTGTCTTTCCATAAGTCGAAACCCTGTCTAGACAGTTGGGCAATAAATGCTGCAGAGTAAATCTGTTTTGTATTTGTTAACATAATTTTCAGTCCTGTTTTGTTTACATTTCTATAGTAAAATGTTTCTGGATCAGATGTATTGTATCCTGAAAAATATGGAAACTGTTTAGCAAATGTTTTTGAACTACCTTTTGGTGGTGTAGGACAATGCTCCCATTGGTTAAACATAAACACATTTCTAGGTGTTGCAGATGTATGCAAAAAATGATGACCATAGTGGTTATAGCAATACAGCTGTTCATAGTCTGATGAACCCTCTAAATATTCATTATTAGAAAATGCAGCAGATTTTTCTAGGTCAAACATCATATTATTCACATTTTCAAAGTCCCAATCATCAGAAAAGGTACTGGATGAAACAAAATCACTTAGTGAAATTTTAAATACATGTGAAATGTTCAAATGTTCCGTCGGGCCAAAGATGTCAAAATCTGTTTTGTCCCACACTATATCATCCTGTATAGGAACGGCTGTGATGTTCACTACAGACAAGTCTCTTGTTTCACGATGGGATGATTTTTGAGGTTTCAAAAGTAAGTTCACTTCTTTTCTTTCAATGTCCAAATGGATGTATCTCCCATTTATAAGCACGCTCATAGTCATAACCAAAGCTAGCCAAAGCAGGAAGAAAAATATTCCAGAAATAACCCAAAGTTCAATCCATGGTGAAACTAGAAAAGTATTTTTCAAAAAATGTAAAAAGTCTTGTACTTGCTGTTTAAAAGTGTTTGTTGCTGGCGACGTCTCGGGCTCACTCGGATCCTCAGAAAACGTATCAAAGTTAATGAAATAGCCAGAAGCAGTTCTGTCAATTGTTGGAATTGCATCAGGATTTGTAGAAATCGCTGGGACCAGTTGATCACTTGTTACATTGGTGTAGACAGGTGTATTTGGACGAACTGTTACTTGTGTTTCAAGAGGGATGAGTTCCATAGCATTGTTGCTCAGTCCTTCATCTATTACTGCTGAAGTCTCGATGGTTATCAGTCTTTCAGTCTCAACCTCTTGAATAGTAGCGAGAGGAGTGTGTCTGCTACTAGGTCGGAGTCCACGAGGCCTACTATTTAGTATTGGCCACATACTGTGGTTTGATGAGGTCGATGGACACAAATCTTTTCTCCTTTCTTCCAGCAAGGGGCGGCAGAAGTACTGTTCTTGTTCCGTGTACGGCTAGGACAGGTACTGGTTGTCTGTATGAAGGTCCAAATTCCTTCTTGTCCGCAATCTTTTCTCTGACTAGATCCCCAACTTTTGGAATTCAGACAGGCCTTGCTGGGACCGCCGGTTTTTCCCCAGTGGTGGTTGGCTGCAGGAATACGTTGCTTTGTTTCGTTCTTAATTCGTTTAAGTCCTGTAAAACAGCCAAACGATCTTTGATATCAAAGGGTTTATTTTCCACCACTGTGCCACTGCATTCCAGATCAGGCACCCACATTCTTGTCCCAAATAGGACCTCATATGAAGTGACCCCCCCTAGAGAACTTCTTGGCAAGTTGTTTAATGAGCGTTGGACCCCATAAAGATGTTTGACCCACCCATCACCCGAACCTAATACCCTAGCTGTTATAGACTGCTTTATGTCCCGGTTTTTCCTTTCCACAACAGAATTTCCCTCAGGATGAAACGGAGAGGAGTACCGCAATGCAACGCCCAGACTGGCCATGGCTTCTTTGTAAGCTCGAGAGCTAAACGCAGGGCCCTGGTCAGAATGTAGCGTGCCTATTGCGTATGTGCCGATAAAGACTCGCAAATCTTTTACAACAGTTCGAGCGTCAGCCGAGCGCTGAGGCCATATCCATAGGAACCTAGAGCAAGAATCCACTGCGACCATGATATATTTATAGTTACCGTCCCTTTGCAAGGGACCACAGTGGTCCAGGTAAACACAAGCTAATGGTTTGTCTGAAATTAACAGGGGTGTCTGCGCAGGACGTTTCACTGTGGAGACTTTCATCTGTTGGCATATTTCACATTCCAGAACATAGTTCTTGGTCTGCTTCCTAATGCCAGGCCACCAATATCTTTGTTTCAGTAAAGATACTGTTGCAGAAATACCTGCATGGGCAGAGGCTATCCCTTCATGTGCTGCTAGGATTAGTCCTAATCTGCGTTCCTTGTTTGGAATTACCCTATCCCCCACTCCAGGGATTTGAGCAAAAGGAACGTTGTTTGCATCAATTACGTAAGAGTACTTGAGTGGAAACTTTTTTGGTAACGCTGCACCACTGCCTTTGCTCGTAGCATTGACAGCCAACATTATCTCACTGTCTATTTTCATTTTTGAACGAGTGATCGCAGCTACGGAAGCCGTCTGAACAGCCCCCTTTGCGGCTTCGTCAGCCAATGAATTCCCTGCAACGTGAACGCCATCACGTTGATGACTCAGACTATGGATCACGTGAGCCTTTGGTAGTTCGCTTTTTAACTGAATTACTTGTTCCCAAAGCGTTTTATGCTTTATTGTGCCACCTTTTGCATCTTTGAACCCGTTTTCAAGCCAAGTTCGTATATATTCATTATACGACTGCACACAGTAGAAAGAATTGCACACTATTAATGTGGGGAATTCTCGATCTGTACTTTCAAGTGCCAGTTTGAATGCTTGTAGTTCAGCTCGCTGAGCTGTACAATCTCCTAGAGATTGAGTTTTTGTGACCATAAGTCTGAATTTGCCATTGCGCATGCGACCTTTAACGATTGCACATGCTGCACTGTAAGCTTGCTTACTCCCTGTTCCGGGTTGTGCGGATCCGTCAGTGTAAATTATGAATTCGTACTGATCGAGAGGCAGAATCTCAATGGGCAGAGGACATTCATGTTCATATTGCAGGAACGCTTGTGTTTTTAGATCGGGATCAAAAACATATTCAACATCTGTTGCAGCAAGAGAATTAACCCATTGTATCCATCTAGGATGTAAAGCTTTAGCATTTGGAATGCTCGCTTTTGTTACCGCCTCTAAGGCCGGAACTGGGGTTACGATAATAATGCGTTTCCCTTGGGCTAGAGCTCTTTCTTTTGCTAGAGCGGTTTGAACTGCTGTCAGAATTTTTTCTGTTGAAGTGAAGCGCATTTCTGCTTGTGTATACAAGTGTGATTTGTATGCAGTTGGTACTTTTTCACCCTCATTAAATGTTAAGTAGGTGAATCCACATTGACCCGAAATTATTCGGATCACTAAATTGCGTTGACTTACGCGTGTTTGTAAGTGATTTGTTGCTAACATGTTTGCTTGGAGTGAATGCAAGATTTCTGTGTGGTCTTGTGTCCAGTTTTTGATTGAAAAATCAGGTTTGATTAATGCGTAGAGAGGTTTAACCCTTTCTGCGTAATTTAGAATGTAAGTTCTTCCAAAATTGAGGAAACCCAGGATGGATTGTAAATTTTTCAGCGTCTTTGGAGGTTGGAGCAGTGCACACCTTTCTAAAAAGTTGGCTGCCAAGCTCTTGCTTTCACTTGAAAGCTCATATCCTAGAAACAGGACATTGAGATGGGCAATTCGGGACTTTTTAAAGTTGAATTTGTAGCCCTCAGAGGCGAAGCCCAGTATAATGGTGCTCACCCTGTTCAAGTGTTTATTCAGGTTATCGTCTGTCAGATAGATATCATCGACATATGACAATGCCTCATTATCATAAATTTGTAGTAACTCCGTTACCCTCGCTGAGAATAACCCCGGGCTGTTCTTGAACCCTTGTGGGAGTCGACAAAATTGACGCTGGGTCCCCATTATTGAGAAAGCTGTTAAGTACCTGCTTTCAGGTGCTATGTTTTGACAAAAGAAACCATTTGAGATATCCAATGTGGTTTTATATTTTTACGCACAATGTTATTCATTAATGCTGTACTATGTGCATTTTTCACTGCAAATGTTTTAGAACAAGTGTTTAAGTGTCTGTAATCCAAGACTAGACGATATGTATTGTCTGGTTTGGAGACAGGAAACAAAGGATTGTTCATTGAAGAGGTGCATGTTTCAATCACCCCTTGGTATTCAAGTTGATCTAAGATCTCCCTGACCTGTTTTTTAGCTTCTTGCTTTATTGGGTACTGCCTTTGTGCAGTAGGTTCATTTTTCAAATGTATTTTATGGTGAGGTGAGTCCTCATCCCATCCTACATGATTTTTATATAATGCTGGGGCCTGGGCAACTGCCCATTTCCTGGCATAAGTGTATTTTAGATGAATTGGAATATGGTTAGAGAAGGCAGGCATAATAATGTCCTCGCCATGTGGGCACTCCCTGACAAATTGTGGTGGCCAGTCTTTTTCTGCTAGAAGTATGTCATAGCCCCTTGAAAGTTTTTCCCAAAAGAGTGCTTTCACCTGTCTGGGTATGTCTCCCTCCATCCGGAGTGTTATTTCATATAACGTTTGTGGAGTACTAACCCTGGTGTCTACAGTCTCAACTGTAATGTACTCATTCAAGTCCACTGTCTCCAGAAGTTCCTTCAGGTTCTGGCGAGCTATTGTGACTTCTGCTGCACTGTCCAGCATTGTCTGAGCCCATTCTCCGTTCTTGAGTTGTGTTCTCAGTATCCTCGGCATGTCTGACCTTCAGACCTGCTACCTTCTTCTTTGAGAATTGAGGTTTTGATTTGTTTTTCGGAACGTGTTTGTCGTCTTTCGATTTCACGCGTTCTTCTCTATGTTCTGACCGTCCTCTTCTTTCCGATGTCTGTGACGAGATCTGAAAGGTACGAGAGGAACGTGTATCAGTATCTTGATACCTGTCAGGCTTTTTCAAATTATCCCTATTCCTGAGGTTGTACCTCCTTTCAGAGGGCTCCTTTTGAGGAGACCTACCTCGGGATTGAGAACGTTTCTCGTTTGAATTTTGTTTATTAGTCTCCCACTTCTTTTTAGAAGATGTAGGAGTTTGTTTAATAGAGTCCTTCTCAGGACTTTCAGATAATTTTGGCTTCACTGGTCTTCCACCCAAACTATCTCTGCCTAATTCTGCATAAGATTGTTCTATTATTCTGGGTAGCTCAGTTTGATGTTCTGTAACATCGAATTCCCTTAATCGTTGGCGGCTCGCCACTGCTGCTGCCTCCCCTTTAATATTAGATAATATTATTGTTGAGACCTGGTCGAAATTTTTCAGTAATTTCATACCTAAATTCAGAGCAGGCTCTGCCCCGTATTCGTTTTGAATTTGTTTCAGGACATCTGGTATTACCGCAATTGACGGAACACCATGTGTTTTAGTATAGATGGCAGCAAAGACTGAGCCCCAAGTGGTGCAGTCTTCCAGTTGTGGTGTGACCCCCATCGGTAAACAGATGGTTAGGATTCTGTGTTTCTCATACGGGCTAGTATTTGGAAATACTGCTTCGATTTGAGTAATTTTTTGAGCTATCCAAAACGGAATTTGCTCACGTTTTGTGGGCATTTTTCCCATGACTGCGTATAGAGTCTGTGGTGTAATTTTTAATGTATTCCCCTGTTGAGGAGTTTGATTTTGAAGTGTCAACGGTGGTTGGACTGTGAGAGTCCGCATGACATATTTGACTAGTTGTCTGTAGATTTTTATTAACTCTGTAATTTGAGTAAGTAGTTCCTCATCTGACATTATTTCGAGGTCAGGATGAGGAGTGTAGCCGGCTAGAATCGGCCATGTTGCTCCTGGTCTACCTAGTGGACCGAGCCTGGTAATGTTTTTGTGATATTTTAGGGCGCCTTTAAACCAGAGCTGATGCTCCTGGTATGTTAGTGGAATTTCAATATCCTCGAAAGGAATATATTCCTCTGGTGGATCATCTTCTTTGTAGAAGTGAAACATTTTTGTTACTGAATTTGATTCAGGAAATATGACCCATGAATAGAATACCTCTGTCTGAAAGGATTCGTGTGCCTCTATCACGAAAACTGCTCTACCTCCTCTTGGTGGTAGGCCATGTTTTATAAGTTTTAGAGTGATGGCTCTTCTTAAGTTTGGATTGATGTCTATGACACCCTCCTCGGTTTCAATAAAACCTGTGATGTTATAAGCTGTTACAGCTGGGTGACCCGCAACTTCACCGTTGTCGGAGTCAGGCATTTTGTTTTTGAAAAATGTAGAACAAGTTTCAAGGAAACAAAAAGATAAGGTGCACAATATTTTGGAACACTGTATCCTTCAACGTTGAACAAACCAACCAACTAATATATAGGGTGCTTCCCTATTTAGTTATGGTGGATATTTAACCCTACCCACTCCGTCTAATGGAGTATGTGAGTAGGGGTCTCTGAGAAAAGCACGAATGAGTTACTCAGTATCTAGCGTTAAATTACTGCCTTACCAAACCGTTGGGCGCCATGTAGTGTAGTTCCTATTTCCCTAATAGGCTCTGTGCATTGGAATAATATAACCTATAGGTTTGACATAGGACTAAGGTCGGTATGTCCCTATCGATTATATTAAACTTAATTACCTGTGCCAGCTAGCTCAGAGGCCACTAGAAACTGCTTGAGAACAAGAAGGGAGTAGTTTCTGGCAACCGAAAAACATGACAACTTTGTTTCCCTTTAGAAGCGGAACAGATCTCAGAATCGTGGAAACAATAGATAACAGTTTCACTCATTCAATCGTGCATGCTTAGTTTCTGCAGAGTTACACAGAAAGGAAAGACGGGCGTTTCAATAAAAAGGGTTTTATTGAGCTGTCTTGTTTCTCGTGTAAGAGATATGTGCTGTTATGATCACAAGACAGTATGCAAGATAAATAATGTACAGCGTAAGCAGTAGAAATAAATAATACTGCGCTAGAATTATCTTTTAGCACGTGCATAAATAACATGAGCTAAGAATGCGAGTACTCATACAATGCGTCTCAAAGCTAGTTCTACCCCAGTGTACCTAACCTAGTCTAGGTGTAGGGAAGAGTAGAAGTAGGTGGAGTATTCTCTAGTATGGTAGACTAAGAGTATGTTAAATCTAGTATGCCAAGAGTCCCTCTAGGATCTAGTCAGCTCCATACCTTGAGAATGAGAGAGGTGGGAATCTCCTGCCGGATCTTGGAACTCTAACACCCCGCGAAGGGAGTCAGAACACTGGAAGCTGGATTCGTCTGCGTGCAGGAATGACAGCGTCTTCTCAGTGCGTCAGGCCGGGATACGGGCTCCTCTCAAGTCGAGGTCTCCTCTAACTTGCTTGGGCAAGGGAAGGTATATTTATACCTGGTAGGTGTCGAGGAATGTTAGCATTGACGTGAAGTTGGACATAGGAAGACGTCAGGAATGAACCCTTAAGGTATAACGGTTCATACATAATAGATGAGTTCTTGGAGAAATCAATAGTCCTGTGCTAGGGGAAATCCCGAAGCTTAAGGGTCTGGTTTCTAAGAACTCGTTGTGACGTTAGGGTGGACGGATGTCGGTGACCATGCCTGTATTTGGAGTGCACGGTTAATGCCTAAATAAGGACAGGGATTCTATGCCTATATAAGGGCAAGGTGAATTGTGCCTATATAAGGACATGATTCAGGAAAACCTATATACGGACCCCTAAAACAGAATACAACATTACTGAAAGAAATCTTTGAAAAGGAAACAAAAGAAGATTAAGGGGCTAATTTATAAGGAAATGGCGCATCGCTGCGCTGCAGCAGATTTAGCAGCGCCGCACTGCGTCATTTCCAAAATGCAAGGATGTGCCATATTTACAAGAATACGGCACACCCCTGTGTTTTCCCCAGAGCTGGGACTAAAAATATCTGCCTAGCACCAACACAGGCACTCTTGCACCATAGTGCAAGGATGCCTGCACTGCGGAGATGTTTGTCTATGTGCAGGAAGGTGTTCCTTCCTGCACATAAGCAATCAATAATGGCAATTTGCTACTTCTATGTGTCCTGCAGAATGCAGGAGACATAGAAGTAACAAATTGCCATAATTTAATGATTGTTTATTATTATTTATTATTGTTATCATTAAGGTCGTTTTGCTCTTTCTATGTGTGCTGCAAAATAGAAAAAGCAAAAACGAGCAAAAATAAAAGTAAGTGCTTTTGCATGGCGGTAGTTTTTGGCCCTGCCTCAGATTCGCACATCCTTGCAAATCTGGGGCAGCATAAAAAAGTAATGGATGTTGCGGTGGAACGCCCACAGCAACACCCATTCCTCCCTCCTTTCACACAGATACCTGCTTGAAAGGGTGCCATATTTACAAAGCGGCGTTAAGCCAAGCAAAGTGGTTCAGGGCATTGAGCCACTGGAACATCAAAAAAAGTGACGCTTCAGTAGCACAATCCCCTTGTGCATATGCTCCTAAGTTACTCCATCAACAATGAGGATAGAGGAGGAGGGTGGTCTGACTCCCAGACAAACCAAGAGACAACTGCCACTGAATATTATCCAGGAACTAGGTTAACAAATGAAGCATTAGCAGAAACAATTCACAGGCTAAAGCAGGGAAAGACAACAAATCCCAACCTTAAGGTTAATGTAGTCTTCAAAATAACTAGGACGGGTGGCTATCAAGCCTGAGAACCGTGTTTTAAAACATTATTTTCACTCTTCACCACCCACAATCATGGAGAAAAGACTTCATTATCCTCGATATGTGAACATCAGAACAGATGAACAAGAAGGTACAGACTCATCTACCCGACAGACTTCATGACAAAGGGGCCGATTACGATGTCGGTCGGAAACTCTTCCGACCGAATCGGTTTTGGAATCGTTTCCGACCGAATCTGGTTCCGCAAGCCCAACCGACCGATTACGATGCTTCCGAACATCGTTCGGTTGGACTCGCATTGACTTCAATGGGAGCCTGTGTTCCGGACGAGAACACAGGCTCCCATTGAAACAAGCATTTGCAATGCAATCGGTCTCGCCTTTGGGGCCTTATAAGGCCAGCAGAGCTTAGCTGAAAATAATTTAATTCACAGATAATATTGTGTGTGAAAGCCGTATTTAATTACCCTAAATGCCTCGCTGTCTCTGCTTCCTAAGTTTTGTGCACATCTGTAGATGCAAAATTGTACTCCTGCCTCTATGTTTGTTGAATGTCCCATGTTCTGGCTAAAAAAAAGCTATAAAAGTACGCACAAATAAAAACAAACAATGCATAATGAAACCATCAGATAGGATCAGGAATACACAAAAAATCAGACCATACTAAAATAAAATATCTCAACATTGATTATCACTATTAAATAAAGAACCTGGAAAAGGCACTTTGTGACAGACCTCCCCCACCCCGCAACTGCCAGAAGCTAAGGGGTGTAGGCAACACAATAACTGCACATGTGGTGTGATTGCATTGACTCTGAGTGTTGGATACTGTAGCTAAGGTTGTAACTGAGCAATTAAATCAAGAACTACCTGACTACTGAGTCTGTACGTCTCATAAATCTCCTCCTCGGTCTGTTAAAAAAAGGGACCCTCACCCTAAATATCCTCTCCTGTCTCCTCGTCCTTCTCTGCCTACCAGACAAAATCCTCATTCTCCTTGCCAGAATATACAAAGCTGCCATTGTGAAAGAGCTTGATGCATTTTGGGTGCCTTTTATAGTTTTACTAACTGATCCGAAACGAGTCACAATTAGGAAATCCTTGTACATGCAGTTAGCCTTTCGCAATTTGGAAATCCCTATTTGCGATTTCCTATTTTGTGATGTCCAAAACGGGATGTCTATTAGGTAGAAATCGCATTTTGCGCCACTGCAAATGCCTTTCGTACATACCAAAATGGCATTTTGCATTTCCTAATGGCCCGAAATTGCGATTCACATCGTTAGGAAAAGCAAAATGCTTTCATACATATGGCCCTAAATAGTTTTAGACGTAGAAGTCTGAAGGCTCCTTAAGAATTGACACAAAACATACAAATAAATATAAAACCAAATGGAATACCCCCCAAAAGTAGCAGTACGGAGAAACACCAACCCCCAAAAATATACAGGTCTAAATTGCGTATCTAGAGCAATTTAAAACCCAAGTCATACATATCTTTTAAACACACAAATAAAAAAAAGAATCAATTGTTAAACATAATACATCATAATATAAAATTCAATAACCAAAACTCTTAACTTCTGAGATTAGATGAGATTGGACAAACATTGTTAAAATACAGATTCTAAAATACACTGTGTAGTGGAATCAGCTACTAAACTGCACACTCAAATGCTTAGATAAAGCAACTTTACATGCTACAAAGCATATAACCAATTCACAAAACTGAACTTTGAGAGAGGTGATGATTTTGGGATCCCCCCTAACCTAGGGGGAGGATCAAGCAGATGCCTTGAACACAAAGAGTACATCATGCTGAAGGATTCAGTGGTGGTCCCATCCTGTTAGGACAACCCCAAGCACAGTTATGGGCAAAAATACAATCCCAACCAAAGGCCCTGCAAAGCATTAGGGGATGAGATTAGCAGTGGGCAGTGAATATTATAGTATCCAATATCAAAATAATTCTACAAAGAGCTGCAGTTCAACTCGTCGTTACTAGGTGTCCCTCACGAGTCAAATGCAAAAGCATTGAAATTATTACATCAAGCTGCAGTTCCACTAGTCGTTACTAGATGTCCCTCACAAGTCAAATGCAAAAGCATTGAAACCCTTTCATGAAGCTGCAGTTCCACTAGTCGTTACTAGGTGTCCCTCACGAATCAAATGCAAAAGCATTGAAACCCTGAGCTGAGAGCTAGTACTATAAATTCTACAAAGAGCTGAACTGCAGCTTCATGAAAGGGTTTCAATGCTTTTGCATTTGACTCGTGAGGGACATCTAGTAACGACTAGTGGAACTGCAGCTTGATGTAATAATTTCAATGCTTTTGCATTTGACTCGTGAGGGACACCTAGTAACGACGAGTTGAACTGCAGCTCTTTGTAGAATTATTTTGATATTGGATACTATAATATTCACTGCTCACTGCAAATCTCGTCCCATAATGCTTTGCAGGGCCTTTGGTTGGGATTGTATTTTTGCCCATAACTGTGCTTGGGGTGATCCTAAGATGATGGGACCACCACCGAATCGTTCAGCAAGATGTGCTCTTTGTTTTCGAGGCATCGGCTTGGTTTTCTCCCTAGGTTAGGGAGGATCTCAAAATCATCACCTCTCTCACTGCTTGCTAAATTTTTATTTTCACTTTTGTGAAATGACTATATGCATTATAGCATGTAAAGACCTGATCCCTGAAGGGTTGGGCCTGTGTCACTCTGGCTTGACTGGAGCCAGGCTGTGTCACTAGGGGTGAAGGGTTTTTGGAGAACGGATAATGCTTGTTCTGCCTGCCTTGAGGGATTGGGCCTTTGCTCCCTGGCTTGACCGGGGCAAGGCTGACGTCTCTGGGTAGGGTGGGCAGGAAGAAGATCCCTTGGAGACCAACATTGCAGAAGGGGTCACTAGCTTTCTCTGAGACTGCGGGGCCGGGCCTGTGGCACCTGGCTTGACTGGGACCAGGCTGCACACCCCAAAGCTGTCAGGGCATCTAGCTGACACCCCCACGGCAAGTCCTAGTGCAGAGGAGCAGTCTGCAGCATTTGACATACCGGCAGCGACGAGGCAGATCCCAGTCCGTGGCTGTGACTGGCCACCTGCACTCTCCACCTGCCAGCGGACCGGACGACTTTTGTCTGTGGTGTCCCAGGGAAGCTGCCCACACCCCCACCCCTCCCCTGGCCGCGCAGATCGCGCTGGCCCCCTCATGACAGAGGGAAGGGAGGGGAACGGTGGAAGCCTCATCTCATCATCAAAGAAATTCCAGAGTGATACAGAAGGGGTCTTGCCTGACACCTGCTACTGTTGCCACGAGTGTCTCCATTCGGAGGTAAGACTGAACAGAAATAAAAACTTTAAAACCTCTGCTTTTCTTGGAGGAGCACACTTGTGACATTTCTACAGAGGCAACGGGCGGATTTTATTTCCGATCCCATCACGCCCCTTGGCCTCGGATCCCCGTTTTGCATACAGGGGGGACTGCCTGTTATACCGGAGCAGTGGCAGCCGCCGCTCCCATAGTTTATTTCGATTTTCTAAACTCCCCTGAACATTTCTGTTTCTGCTAATACACAGCGTGTAAAGCCGGCACGCCTGCTCCCTCAATCGCACAGGAGCTCGGCGGGTGCCAATAGACATTAAGTTGAGATACCTGCAGGGGCTTACTCCCCGCCCCCACCGAGGCGATTAGCATGGCCTCATATGCACGCATGGCTGGCAATATACGTGCATCAGATTACGTGCCTAATACGGTACGTGTGGAAATTGATGAAGCTCAAAGGAAGGAGAAGAATGTATTGTTTCTCATTGAAGAAGTGTTAAAGAAGGAGTGTAATATATCTGAGAGAGCAATTGAATGTGTGCAGGACTTCTCCAACAGGGGTGTGTTTGATGTTACCTTTTCTAGTGAGTCTATCTGTCAATGGTTTCTCCACAATGCAACAGGGAAACAACACAGTAATGCTTTCTATGGGCTCTCTGTAACCCCTATGTTTGCGCCTAAGGAGACTGTGCTAGTGGTACATATGTACAACCCATACACGGATCCCAGGCTAATTGAGGTGTTTTTGAGTCGGTATTGTGCCACCGTCAGAGGGGGGCAAAAGATTACAAACCTGTGTGGGATTTGGAATGGGAAGAGGAAATATGTGGTAACATTCAAGGAGGACCCTGAAGGAGAACGTGGGTTGGCACATCCACCACAGACATTCACCCTGGGAGCCAATAAGGGGTTTTTGGTTTACTCAGGGCAACCCCTTTTTTGCAGCCTCTGCCTGCAATTTGGCCACTCCAAGGAACAATGCTCAGGGCTCATTTGCAGGAACTGCGGGGGCAGATCATAAGGCCCAAGACTGTGTTGCTCCAAAGAAATGCAATCTTTGTGGTAGTGAGGAGCACCTCTTTAAAATGTGCCCCAGGGGTAAATTCTCGTATGCCTCAGCAGCTAGCACCCATTCCACGCAACACGCTCCATCCGCTCATACCACCCAGCCAGTAGCTTCACCAGAGCTACAGACCCGAAGGAACAACCAGACATTACTGACTCTGACATACTGGGTTGCTTTGATGGTATAGAGATTAGAAGGTGTAGCGCACAAGCAGAGCAGGAGGGGGAGCCAGAGGCGGCAGTGCCTCCCCTAGACACTGAAGATCCTCCTAGCCCCGTTCCTCTGCTGCCCCAGCTGGCAGGGGATGAGGTGGAGCGCATAGAAACAAAGAGGATTAAAACTGCAGCTTTAGAAAGCAGAGCGCGGCGCGAGCATCTTAAATCACAGGGCGCTACTTCCTCCGCCGTGCCTGGCGCTGCACCTACCCTCGCAGAGGACGAGAGTCCCATCACTGAGTTTCCTGTTTCTGGTGTTTCAGTGATCCCCCCCCACAGCGCAAGTACTTGTTAAAAACGTCACCATAGAGCAGGCAGTAGAGGGTCTGAGGCAGGGTGCACAGGACACTGCTCTTTCTTTGCATTCCTCGACTGTGGCCACAGAGAGGGGGACGGATATGGAGCACAGCGGGTGGACTACGTACATTTCCAACAAGCGCAAAGCGAGATGTACTAAAAGCCCAATGGACTCACCTGCTGTCACCCGCTCCAAGTGACGTCCTTCTTCCTTGGACCGCTTTCCCCGAGGGGGCAGGTACGGCCCTCTACTTTCCCTCTCGGATACCGAGGAGGGTTTATCAGATGTTGCACAGGTCTTGGAAGTCAGTGATAGCCCTATAATAGATATAGAAAGCACACCAGATTTGGAGGCCCTGTTCTCAACCTCCATAATCACCAGTTGCGAGCGGATGGGCATCACTGAAGATGGTGAGTCAGTGAGGGCAACTACCTCTTCCAAGGTGTAAATATGGCTGGTTCTCTTATGGTTTTCATTATGGCAGTAACAGTAGCCTCTTGCAACATGAGGGGCATAGGTACTGCTGTCAGCAGAGCAATTGTATTAGATTATTTTGCAAACACACAAGCTGATGTTATATGTCTTCAGGAGTGTTATCTCCCCCATCAGATGCGATACACCTCATTCCAACAACAATGGGCATATGGGCCATCGGCTTGGTCAGGAGGAGCTGATAGGAACGATGGGGTGGTCATCCTCCTTAAAAACAAACATTGGCAGATCATGGAGGAAAAAGTTTTATACCCAGGAAGGGCTCTTTTGATTTCAGTACTTATGGATGGTATACCATTACGTATTTGTGTTGTTTATGCACCAGCCTCCAAAACAGAAAGAGAGGGCTTGTTGAATCTAATCAAACCTTTATTAACAGGTGCTATACCTCTCTTACTAGCCGGGGATTTCAATTGCATCACACACAGCAGGGACAGGCAAGGGTCCCAACAAAATTATGTACTGGATGTTACGTCAAAACTATTATTAACTCTCATACAGGATTTACACCTATATGATACTTTCCGGAAGCATCATCCGCCAGGTGAGGGCTACACTTGGGAGGCAGATAACGGCCTCACACGATCACGCATTGATTATGTGTTTGCTTCTAAAAACTCTCTGCGCCGATAACAGCTCTGTTACACCAGTACCCTTTTCAGATCACCATATAATCAGTCTCTTTGTCAGTTCCTGATCGACCTCAAAGGGGTCCTGGATCATGGAAAATTAATAATGACCTTCTTACAGACCAGCAGGTTTGTGACAAATATGTGATGAGCTACCAGAAATGGGCCCAAAGGAAGGCTCACTTCCCCAATGTGTACCAATGGTGGAAATGGGTTAAAACTAAAACACGGCTGTTCTTCCAAGAGCAAGGGTAGCTCCGACGCAAAAGGGAATGGCAGGACTTCCAGCGTTTACACAGGAGACTTATACTCCTCCACCAAATGGGAGAAGCTGGGGGTGATGTGAAAGACAAGGTACGCTCTACGAAACTAGGCATGCAGAAGTGGTTAAACAGACGGAACAAAAATGCTTTCTTCCACTCAAGGGTCAAGCATTTCCAAGAGGATGAAAAGTGTACTTCTTTTTCTTTAAAAAGCTCACGCATCACACAAGCTGCTAACTAAATTACAAAATGCGAAAGGGGACATATTACAGGGGGTAGATGCGTGCCAGACCATCGCTTTTGGCTTCTATCAGTCCTTGTATGATGCTCCTGTCAAAACAGCTTCAGATTTAGAAGAGTACTGTTCTCTACTCACAGGAGGGTTAACATTAGATCAAAGTAACTTCCTTGGGCAACCTTTTGGAGGTGAGGAATTTCTGGATGCACTGAGATCCTCCCCCAAAGGCTCGAGCCCAGGTTTGGATGGTCTAACTTGGGAGTTTTACAAGAAGTTCTGGGGACTGTTATGCTCTGACTACTTGCAGGTCCTGGAAGAGGGTTTTCAAAATAATTGTTTTACACATGATTTTTCCGCAGGGGTTATCACCCTCCTTTATAAAAAGGAGATGAAACATCACTCCAAAACTGGAGACCAATTTCACTACTAAATGTGGATTACAAATTGGTATCTAAAGTCCTGGCGCGTAGGTTCAGGAAAGTTCTTCATTCATGTATCCACCCTGACCAGACATGTGCAGTTCAAGGACGCGCCATCGTTGACAGTTTGGTTACCATTAGGGATGTTCTGTGGTATGCTCAAGAAAGATCTCTATCACTTGGGGTTTTAAGTCTGGATTTCCAGAAAGCCTTCGACCGGGTGGCTCACCCATACCTTTTTGCTGCACTTCAACGCTTGAATGTACCGCAAAATATCCTAAGCATCCTACACACTCTGTATAACACAGCACACAGCAGAGTGAGCATCAATGGTTTCCACACACGAGAATTTCCCATCCGTGCTGGGGTGCGACAAGGATGTCCCTTGTCCCGAGCGCTCTTTGTCTGTGCTTTCGAGCCTTTCCTGTGCAAGCTACGAAGTGACAAAATCATCAAAGGTGTGTTTGTACCGGGGGGGGTGGTACTCCTGCCAAAACAGTTGCATACATGGACGATGTCACAATCTTATGCACGGATGCACAATCTGTGCGCAGAGCTCTACTGCAGGCTTCACTCTTCGAAGAAGCATCAGGGCTCCGCTTAAATGTGGACAAATGTGTGTGTCTCACTATGGGTCCCTGGGACCGGCTAACTAATCTCCCAGTTGCAGTTACCACAGAACCCACAAAAATACTAGGGGTGCACTTCGCTGCTGATACTCATATAGAGAAAAACTGGAAAGAAGTGCAGGAAAAAATGAACAAAAAGATCACCTTCTGGAAATTGCGCAAACTCACCATCGAGGGTAAGATCATGGTAACAAGAGCTGTCCTTCTTCCTATCCTGCTATACCTGTCTATGGTTTTCCCTCCACAGGCTCGCACATTGCAGAAATGCTCCAAATTGATTTTCTCTTTTATTTGGGGTTCGAAAATGGAAAAGTTGAGCAGGGAAAAGATGTGCACACTTTGGAAAAATGGGGGGAAGAGTATGCCTAATATCGAAGTGTTTCTCTTTTCTAAAGTATTATGCTATGCTGTACCACGGACTAATGTGAATTCCATGTCTGTACCAAGTTTTTTCACCAAGTATTTCTTGGGAACTATGCCGCGGGGATATGAATTGTTAACCCACTCAAATTTAATGCCATTTGCACTGAATGTACCCCCATATTATAATGGACTTTGCAACTTTCTAAAGACTCTGGACTCCAGCATACTCTCTAGAGCGATATGTTCCCATGCGAAAAAACTGAAATAGGCTTTGGTCGCCCGTGAAAAACCCCAACAAGTGGGTCTCCTGTCAGAGTCTCAGTCCTTGCGTGTCTGGAGAATGGTGGGTCACCGAGATCTCACACACAGCCAGAGGGACTTGGCATGGATGAGCATACACAACTGCCTGCCAGTGAAGGTGTTCCAGCATCACAGAGGATTGGCACCATCAGCGCAATGCCTACGTACCCGCTGCGGCCACGAAGAAACTGTCTTTCACCTGTTCTGGGGCTGCAGGCAGGCGCAAGCCTTTTGGACTTTGGTAAAGCCTTTCCTTCTCCATGTTGCGGACATTGCTGTGCTGAATTGGGACACTGTGCTGTATGGACATTCTATCTCCGAGAAACGTCCTCCCACGGCTTGGAGACTTTTGAACTGTGGTAAAGAATCCCTGTGGGACTCACGGAACTTGTTCCTTTTTTTGCATAAAGAAATCTCCACCACTGATTGCAGGAACCTCTTCCTTAACAAACTAATGACTTATGTTTATGTTGACCGAGCACTTTTGGGGGAGGCAGAAGCTGGTGCACTCTGGCATACGGACAAATGGAAGGGGTGAATCACTTAAAACAGGCTTCATGTTTGCTCCCTTCTGATGCATAATACCCTGCCACCGGGTTATAAGGATTGGCACTTATATAGGTTTTTTCTGACACCTGCGAGAAATGTAATTTTGTAACGGGACTCTCCCATATTATGAGCATATTGTAGATTGTCTTTTTTCGTTTATGTGTGCCTTTATATAACGTAAATAAAGGTTTTCAAAACAAAACAAAAAAATGTAAAGACAGAGATTCTTGTTATTTACCAAAAGAATATGAGGTCTCTGTTTTATTAAGTGGGAAGCGGAGCACGTAGTAGTATTCGGCCAACTACGCCCCCTTAAATATAATTACTATGAAATGGATGTACCATAACTTTTTCTAATTGGTAATGCACTCTTATTACAGCATGGTCGATTTGTGGAGACCTGAATTGCTGTAAACATATAATACCAGTTTTATTTTTTCTGGTGTTAGCTGCCTGCAAAATTGGAATAAAAAAATGTCTGCGTAAATTGCTGTATAAAGTACAAAAGATCATAAAGTGAATAGTGTTTTGACCAGACAAGTTATCACTGAGGCAGCTGAGGTGGCTCGAAATCCATATACCCTGAAAAGGAAACACTACCAAAAAGAGCAATGTGCAAAGTTGTAATTGAGGAAGATAAAATCTGTATTGAGGATTCATTAGTAGGACAAGAAAAGGTACGAACATTCGGAAAGGTTCACACCTTATTTTAACAGACACTAGTACATTGCTTAATGAACAACGTTTTTACACACTCTTTATTAGTAGAATCTACAAGGTCTGGGTTGGTGAAAAGCTCTGGTAAACCCAGCTTTGCAGATGTTTGCCTTACATAGGAGAGCCATGGGATCTAGTCTATGTTATCTTGTAACAGGCAATCCTTAAGTACTGCCCGAGAAACCAGTCTCAGGCTTAAGCCAAATCTTAAGCCATAGCATCAGAGAGGTCACCGTAATCATGACTTACAAATAGTTCATTCCTATCTCCGCATAGCAGATATAAGTAGCTGTGCCCTGAGGTACAGATAAAATCCTATGCAAAAAAAGTTTTCTATCTTTTGAAGGGTTTCTACATTAATGTATCCCTAGACATCAGCGCCATAGAGCCCCACTGCAATACATTTGCTCATGTATATCTAAATTAGTTCCTTCACTGGTTTATGACCTAATATCAAACCATATTTAAAGATCACTTCAATCACTCTATGGAGCCCCAAATTAAGGTAGAATCAAAAGGAATCCTTAAATAATTGCATTTTTTAACTTTAGGAACAGGGAGTCCCTAAATCTGATAAGTACTAGATTTGACAGTTTTAAGACCACTGCTCATAATGAATGGTCAGAATGAGTGGTAAAGTATATGTGTCTCTCCCCTAAACATGGTTGATTGACTTAACCACAATTAGGATATTTAATGTATCTGTATGTCTCTAGTAGAGTGCACTACGTGTGCATGGGGGCCTGTAAATTAAATGTTGCACCACTAACAGTTTTATATATTTTTTCTAATTCTATTTTAGGAAGAAAACAAGCAAGGTATTAAAAAGGGTACTGGGAAGAAGCAACTGGCTAAAGTCTGTGAAAAACATGAAGGTTCAACGGGGAGCTCCAGAATTATAACTACAGTGATTCTTCACTGTTGCCAGGTTTGCAGCCACGGGAGACATCTTTAGAGCAGTGGCTTCTAGCATTTGCTACAGTGTGTTACTGTCTCAGATAACTTATCGGAGACAGCTGGAACAGTTATGACAGCCAGTGACAATGATTCCCCTACGGCTACTGCAGATAACGGTTGTTCTTCTGCTGCACCTGCCATCTCCCATATAGTGCGATGGCACATGCATTGATGGATAGTTTTGATGTACTTCCACATGGAACTTGTCTCATAGGAATACTTCTTCCCAGTCTGTCTCGACAATTGCTTGCTGCAGACATTGCACTGAACAAACTTGGCACTAATATTTTCTCTCCCGAAGGAATATTGAAATGTTTCCAAACATTACCCTCCTTTTTTGGAAGTGGCATCTCTTCCTAAGTGTATTTGTAAAAAGTTAAATAAATTATTTTATTTGTTAATTGTTTTGTTTAATTTGTATAATACTGTTACCATCTCAGATAAATTGTTGCAGTAAGCTAGTAGTGTTATTTATTGAATATCTGAATGTTCCCCCAAGGCTACTACAGGTGATGAGTTTGATTCTCCTCCACTTGCCTTCTCCAGCCTCAAGTGATTGTAAGTCCTTCTGTAGATGGTTTTAAGATGTTTACACATGGAACTTGTCCCATAAGAATACTTTTTGCCAGTCTCTTTTGATAATTGCTTGCCGCAGATGTTAAACTGCACAAACTTGACAAATACACAACTCTATCTTTAAGTTCTCCTGGTGTCTTGAATTTGATGCTTTTAATGTTAGAGTTTGCTTCTCTCACAATGTCATGGAAGGTGTGTGTGTGTGTGTGTGTGTGCGTGCGTGTGTGTGTGTGTGTGTGTTTGCGCGCGCGCGTGTGTGTGTGTGTATATATATCTACCAGCAGCACGTTGTGGTCTGTACCTGTGGTTCTTCACCGAGTTTGAAGTTGGGACTGTGTTTTTTCATATATATATATATATGTATATGTATATATATAATACTAGCCAGGACCTTGCAAGCCCTGCTGAATAAAATGGAGAAATGCTGGAAAATTATTGGAATCAGCAGTGCAATATCTTAAATGATGGTTTGGGGGCTTCAACCACTCTGGAAAGAGTGAGCGCCTTGTACCACATGGGAATTACTCTTGCAGAAATAGCTTATGGGAGACCCAAATCTAATACAATCGTAACAAATTAAGAGCTCACAGGCAAAGAGACCTTCTAACATAAAGCACACCCTCAACCTTGGTGCTGTGGCTGCTGCATGTCCACGCTATGCCCTCCCTTAAATAGACCATGTCTCTAATGAAATCCCCGTGCAACTAGCCCGCTCAATACACTTCTCCAGAATACCACGTTAAAAATGGCCATCTGGGTTACCAACCAAATAAATGTGGTAAAGGTGGAGGTAAAAATAACTCAATAAAATATCATGTGCTTTAAAAAACTAAATTTACGAAAGCATTTTTTTAAAATAAAAAACTGATGAATAGCAAGAGCCCCAACTGCTTTTGTTGGTGCATTGATGTTGTAATGATGTTTCAAGATTAGTTTTGGGATGGTGAGTTGAACAGCATTAAGATGCCATAAATAAAACACCAGTATTATCATTTTGTAATGGACACCAGCAAACACAACCAACCTGCTGTTAAAAGGCAAGGACCCCTTTCTGTTTTGGCATGCACAAAACAATACTGTGTGTTATGGAGAGTTGTGTTATACAGTACACAACCCCAAATATAACTTGAACGTTGTTATAAATTGGATTAATAATTTGGGAGGGGTGACCCCTACCAACTTAATAAACACAGTCTAATTAGAATAGAACACAGTTCCAAGAGAATCTTTGCTCAGCCCCTAGCAGCGATGGCACAATCATCAGGCAACCCCCAGAGAGGTGTGGGTTAAGTTCAAGCAGTAGCAACAATTTTAAAGTAATTTAAAAGTACAGAACGCAATGAAATAAAAATCTGAAACTAATTTAATAACAAATAAAAAAACATTTAATGATCAAAAACAAATCAACCTCATTAAATTAGGTTAAGGGGAACAGTAGATATTTCTTAAAGCAAAATGTGCCTTGAAAAAGTAATGCTCCATTGAAAAACAACATTTCGTGGCTCTCCTGGGCCTAGGTGCAATATCAGTCTGACCGCATTGGAGCGGAGGTCATACACACCAAGTTGGTAACCCCGCTAAAAGGGCCTGATTCACAAAGTGAAACTTACACATTTGTGTAAGTTTACTACTTTTTTGCTATTCACTGACTCTGATTTATTAGTAACTTTACCACTGAGTACACATAAAAAGATAGGACAGTCCTTTTTGTGTGTGTAGTTCTCATCCCCAACTGCGGAGCCACCACAGTCATAAATTTACCATTAAATTGAAATGTGTGAATAGCAAAAAAAATGCAAACTTACACCAAAATGTAAGTTTATCTTTGTGAATCAGGCATAAAGTTTTTACCTTGCACCTTAGTCTCTAAAATAGAAGTAAAAATATTCCTGCTGGCAAAGTCGAAGGCTATGGCCAACAAGGGTCCGTTGACATCAAATACATTGCTGTTGAGCTCCTTCTGAAACTGTTGGTTTAAAGATGAAAACCTCTGAGTGGGACAAAGCCAGATTTCATTCCACCGAGGGTGCTTCATTGATCGGATACATTTGCTGTCTCACCACGGTCCAAGGTTTTATGTTAGCACTTAGTTACTTTTTTTGGAAGGCAAAATTCTCAAGTCGCCCAAGGCTGCAAATTTGAGGTAGGCAGGAACCCACATGGCTGAATACCCTTACAGTGATGTACCACTGAACTTGTATTCAGTGCAGCAAAAAGTTGAGAGCAGGACAAACCTGGTTTTCTTGCCCACCTATCATGTGATTTTATAGGGCATGCCTCAGAATCTCATTCCATTCCAACAGAGGTGGAAAGAATTACTAAGTTACACTTTTCTCCAACTGTTGGAAAAGTATCTTCTGGTCAGTCCTGAAGCCTCTAGCATCTTTGGGCCGACTTCTAGGCACTAGCTTTCTCCCCAGCCATGTCTCTGGCAGGATCCAGTCCTCTGTGATCAGCTGGGCCCTCCTGGAGCCAGGTGGCATTCTGCTTTTTGTGTCCCTGAAGCAGGTAAAAAGGAGGCCAACTACTTGAACCTTGGAAACTAGTTCCAGTCACAGGGTGCCAGCGGGAGTTAAGAGCCCTTGATTTAGTCCTCTTCTTCCAGCAGGGGTCTTTTTTCCAGAAAGGCCTTCTTCAGGTAAAATCTTCAAAGACCTAGGAATGTTTTAGGTGGTGGTTGAGGTGCCAGATTTATCCGTTGCACTAACCAGTGTTTGGAGAAATTCTGCCACCCAATCCTAGGTATTTTATCGTAATCCTCCACCTTTTTTTGCAGTACTTCTTTGCCTTACTGTACAATTTCACAAGATACCAGGTTTCAACATCTCAGAACCATTCGGCCATCAAGCATGCCTGTCTTCAGCTTCTTGGACATTACCCAATTTACATGAGCTCTTCTCCCACCTCACAGAGTCCAAACTAGTTCTCTACCACACTGTGAATGAAGACTGACTGTCTTGGAGGGTCATAGGAATAAATAGGAAATGCCCTCCCTGGCATCTCCAAAACAATAAAGGCTGTCCTTTGTTTTGTCAACTGTTCCTCTATTCCCAGATAGCTAATCCCTCTTAGGTGGTCAGCCGTTAACATCTCCCTGGGCTCAGACGCTGCCATTGTCCCCTGAGGCAGCGCTGCAATTTATCCCACCCAAAGATGTGTATTCCAGCTTTGGAGGTTTTACAAGTGGCAGTTCAGCCAGCCTAAAGTACATTTTAATAGAGTTAATTTTCCACTAAAGTTATCATATAGCAAATTTCACATTAAGTCGGAGTTTGAAAATTTAATAAGAAATAACTTAGAAGGATGTTGCTAGTATTTTCCCAGGAGGCAATACAAAATTAAATATATTAATGCCACTTAGACCTGCCTTATGTAAAATGTGGCTGTACATATACAATGCAATAGCTCATAGGTTTGCAGTCACTGTGAGGGCACGATTTTTTAATATTGGGTATGCCACTTTGTTTTATATTAGACACCAAGCCATAGCAGAGTGATGCTCTTGACTGACACATATTTTTGCCATTTATGTGGGCAGTGTAACCAAACATTTAACCTTCCATGCCATAGAGGTATTAAAGTATTTTTAAAAGTGAGGGATGGAATGTTTGAATTAATCTCAGCCACTGGTCACTACTCGAAGTCACACCTCAGTCCATTTTTATTTTGCACACCATGCTACCTCAGCTTGGACCCAATCATATGCAAATCAGTCTTCACCCTGCTCCAAGGGGAACAGTCCAGCCCAAACTGTCAGACCAGGTCCTCCCTGTACTAGACCACAAGCAACCCAAGACCGGCTTTGCCATCATTAGGGCTTATCAGCCAGGTATAGCTTAGTTCTAGTGACAGTGTGCATTGGACCCATGTCTGGGCATACCTGTCCCAGATAGGGCTACACACTAAAGTATACAAAAAAGTGGTTGATGGAATGCTTGAATTAATCCCAGCCACTGGTAATTACTCGGGCAGCATCTCAGGCCATCAATATTTTGCACACCATGCGACCTCAGTTTGGACCCAGTAGCGGACTTACATGGAAGGTAAATAGGCCAGATTTGTGAGTTCTGATTTTATAACACATCTTTTAGGAGGCAAGCAGGGGCCCTTTATTACTATTTAGCAGTGGCAAGGCACATAGAGTTCTATAGCCAGCAAAATCAGACTGGAAAGAGTTCAGGGACACAATAAAAATATTGGCCTTCCCTACATGTTGTTAGACCTGAGACCCTTGGTGTGGTCGTCCCTCAAACATTTGCCTTCTCCCCTCCAGTATTCTGAAATTCATTTCTGTTAGTATTAGGACTCTGTGCACTTTACCACTGCTAACCAGTGCTGAAGTGTTTGTGCTCTCTCCCTAATAGATGGTACAACTGGCTTACACCTGATCGAGAAATATAATTTAGTTGTAGGTTCCTAGTATATGGTACTACATGTACATGTACATTGTGCCACCCACTTAAGTAGAACTTTAAAATATGCCTCAGGCCTGCTAATACAGCCTGTAGTGCAGTTTTAAACTGTCAGTTCAAACTGGCAAAATAAACCTATTGCCAGGGCTAAACATTCCTTTTCATACATTTAAGTCACCCCTAAAGTAGGCCCTAAAACAGCCATAGGGCAGGATGCATTGTATTTAAAAATTGAGCATGTGTTTTTAAGTTTTAGATATCCTGGCAGTGAAAAACTCTTGAATTCATTTTTCATTACTTTAAGGCATATCTTTCCCATTGGATAACATTGGGCAACTTTATCATATTTAATATGTGCTGAATTTTTATTGAGGGCAGATAGGAATAACATGTTTGGACACAAATGAATTGTAATTTAAAATCCTCTTTAATTGTAAAGTCATATTTTAATGCCACTTTTAGAAAGTTGGCATTTTCCTGTCCTAGCCATTTGGTGTCTGCTGCGAATGCCGAGGTCACAGGACTGTGAAAAGATTTTGGGCTTTGTGTATTCCTCCCAGACAGCGAGCAAGGGGGACTTGGTGCTGGCAGGATGAGCAAAGGGCTGCCTCCAGCACACATAAAGGAACCTGACTCTAGCGTTTGGTCACCCCAGACTTCTTGGACCTATGGCAGGGGAAGGGAAGAGTTTTCAAGAACCAGATGTGGGAGTAGCCTAGATGATTACCCCACTTCAATGAACGGCACCAGGTATAAATATTGGACCCTCAGACTACCTCTTCAGTACACTCCTTGACCTGCGGACATTACAAGAGGAAAGACTGTCTTGTTCACAGAGGAATTCCCTACAGATTGAGGCCTGCCTTGTTCCCTGAAGTAATGCCCTGCTGCTTGGGGCCTCTCTTGTTTTCCACTGGACTGCCCTGCCACTGAAGGCCTGACTTGTCCCCCAGAAGACCATCATGCTGCTTGAGGCCTGCCCTAATTTCTGGGACGAAAGGCTGGACCTGCTCCTTTCATCCCAGACTACCTGAATGACTCCAAGGGTAAGTTGGCTTACCTCCTGTTCTGAGATACAGGGACACAACAAGCCACCCTGCAATTGCCCAGCTGACCTGCTGCACTGGGCCTGCAAGTGGACCTGTCTTAACTCTTCTGGTCTGTGCTAGAGTGAGTCCCTGATCCCCCTAGAGGTGCCTCCCCAGGTCCTGGACCCTTGAATGGCACCAGAGTGCACTGCTCTACAAGAAAAGGTGAAATCCTGAAGTTTTGGTCCCATCATGACTGCAAACAGGCCGAGACTCAGCTGCCCAAGATGACGAACAATGCAAAGATCTGGCAAATCAGACTCTTTGCAGTACTGCAACCATCCTCGAAAACCGGCAACACAAGATCTGCACTTTGTGCTGCAGCAAAAACAGACTGCGGTGACTGCCAGTGCAAAGCTCCAGCAACGCACGTCTGTGATGCCTGTTTCTTTCCGCTACAAAGATGACTGTCAGCGATGCCAGGCCTGCTCTTTGTATAACAGTGATAACTATCAGCAACACTCTTCCTTCTCCTCCCCACTGCAAACAGAACTCTTTGCGCCAGATTTTGAGAAGGTAAGTTTTTTTAGCGGGACTAACCTGTTCCCTCCATCTGGCCCACCCTGCCTCATGGTTGGCCTAAACTTGTGACTTCTAGCACTACCAGATGACTGCAAGTGGAGCTTTGTGCTTTTAGGTGTTATATCTACCTAAAACTATAAAACTGCATATCTCTGGTTGTTCTGATTGGATTTCTGAAGTTCCAGTACAATTTTATTTCGAAATATATTCTCTATTTTTTTTTTATTGGTTTGGGATTTTTCTTGAGTTGTGTTTTCACTTTATTACTGTTTGAGTGTGTACTTTACACAATGCCTCTAAGTTAAACCTGACTGGTTTTGTGCCAAGCTACCAGAGGGTTAAGCACAAATTAATTTAGTGACTTTTGTGGTTTGCTTTGACAAGGATTGTGGTTGTTGCTTGAGTAGAGGTTTGCCCCCCATCAATCAATAACCCAATTTCTTACACATGCATTTAAATTTAAAGAATATATATATGTATATATCACCCTGCTGCTCTGCACTACAGGGAAAGGGCAGGAATGTGCCGTATTTATTGCAATACAAGGCATTCCTGTCCTTTCCCCAGAGCTAGAGCAGAATGGGCTGCCTAGCGCCAACATTGCATGCAGGATTGTTTTTGTGCAGGAAGAGGAACCTTCCTCCACAGAAACAATCCTGAGAGGCATATTCCTCTTTCCATGTGTGCTGCAGAATGCAGCACACATGGAAAGAGGAAGTAACTAGGAGAAATAAAGATGCCTCCCTTGAGAAGGCGAATCTTTTTGGCCCATTCCCAGGTCTACCAGTTTTGGTAAATTTGGGAATGCATCGCAAACCATGGGAGTTGTGTGGGAACACACACACAGTGCCCATGGAACGCCATCCCAGGGCACAGTAACTCAACATAGCGATTTGCGCTGCGTTGCATTACTTCAGATTTATGAAGCCACTCAGGGCCACAGAGAGTGGCCTTGCGTGGCTTCATAAATCTAATTTTGGACTGCGTCACTTTTGCACCCTATTACGTGGTGCAAGAGCAACACAACTCCGCTCATCCATATGCCCCCTAGACTTTAGTCAAATTGTACTACACACCTTTTGGGGAATGCTTTTCTAGGCAATTTTGTGTAAGGAATATGTAGCACGCACTATGGCAATTTACCTACGTGAGTGTCAGGGTCCTTCTGAGAACCACACTATGTAGGATTAAGCACTGTATCGCTGCTATGATATGCTGGCTGAAAGAGGTTTGAAGCATACAGGCATTTTGTTTTTCAGTTTACAAGCTGCTCTTGGGGCAGCTGCTTCTAGTTCTGGCCGCTAGTCATATTGGAATATGGTGTCAATGTGGTGGCAAATTTATGTTTTAAAATTCATCTTAGAATAATTTAGAGATTGCGATTTAAATATTAGACTAGCTCATCCAGCCTTGTTAATTCTCCCTATTTGTACACATCCATCCTTAAAAAATGATTAAACTCAGCACTCTTTCTCAAAAAACACATAAAACTTAGGATATAGTGTGTAGTTTAGAAAAATCAAAAGGAGAACTTGACTGACATCTAAATATTTTATGAAAACTGTGAATAGCATCGCAGTTGTAACTGCTTGTGTGACTTACAGCACATGTATGTCCCCAAAGTAGAATATCAGAAATGAAGACAGTAACACACTGCTAGATAAGGACAAAAAACTATCACGAAAACATGCATACTGTTTTCAGAAAGATGACAAAAATATGGTCCAAATATTTTTTCCACCTGCAAAATGCTATTTGTAGTTGTAAGGAAGTGGATTAGAATTTGGGGTGGGCATTTGCCCACTTCAAGGAATAATGACACTAACTTGTCAGGGTGAACCACAAAGTCACTAACTTAACCTGAGCTCAACCCCCAGTTGCTATAGCTCAGAGAAGACAGGCTTTGCTTAGGGCAATGTGTAAAGTATTTATGCAATACCAAAAGAGTGATAAAGTCATAACACCAAACAATAATTAGAAAAATTGAGTACATTTTAGTATAGAAATGACACTAAAATTACAAAAATCAATAAGGAGAACCGGAGACATGATTTGTTTTAATTTCTGATATCAATAGTTCCAAAAAGCATTGAGATCTAAAGATAGTCCATGGAAGGGGTAGACCTGGACCTATGTGCAATTTCAAGACAACTGCAAAGGAGTGCGGGTCAGATGCAACAAGCAGGTTTGTCGCGGTCAAAAATGTTATCTTCTGTCTTAGGGCCAAATTTATAAGTTGACAGAGAGGGAAATCCACTGAACAGCATCAGAGTTCCCTCTCTAACAATGAATTGATCCGCCTGCCAAATTTAGATGTGGGCGGACCATAGTTTGACGATGGCAGAGGTGACCAAACTACTCCGACAGCCTAATGGAATGAGGGCTGTTTGAGAATCGGCTATATATCCGCACGCCCAATTTAGACGGGTGGACATATAGCTGTTTGTACTGTCCGCCACTGCCAGAGTTTGCCCTCCTCACCATGGCAGACAACTTTTTATTTTCATAAAGAAAATCCTGCTTCAGGATAGTGGATGGGGGTGATTCATGGCACCTCCCTAACCAATGGGGTACCAGCTCTTGGGGGAAAACCTTCTCATAGTTCCTGTTTGCCCTACTGCAAACAATCCCACTGTTACTCTCAATCCTAAACTCCAAGACGTGGAAACCTTTTTTGCATTGTACAGAGCTCTTGTCTCCACCCAGAGTTGTAACCAGGGAAACAAGCAGTCCCCTCTCCTGTTGACACTCCAAACTAGTTTTTGGGAGTAGCTTCCCTCCACTGAGTTTGGTGCCAGCCCGGCTAGTGTGGACCTTGGGGCAAAGACTTTATCTTCTTCGGGTCTCCCCTTACACTAGCGTTTGAAATGGCAGGCTTCATCTCTGTCCCTTTAAAGTTAATAAAGTTCCTGGGCCCACCCCACCTGTCCTTCCTCAGCTTATTGAGATCAAGTGACCCACACCAATTCATCATGTGACCAGACCTAAGCCATTGCTCTGCTCATGGAGCAATTTTCACACCTCATTAAGGTCAAACACTTGCTGGGCAGCTACTTACAGCTGAAGTGTTATTTTGATAGGATTGACAGCAGGTTTTACAGGCCAACCTTGTGGAGACACCATATGTGCTACTGTTGACTGGTGGCATTAAATTCCAGGGCCTGGGTGTATTCCCTACAGCATATACTAGGGACCAATAACCAAGTTACATATATCAATCAGGGGTAAGCCTAGTTACCCATGTTTAAAGGAGCAGCACAGACACTTTACTCCTATTTAGCATCGGTAAATTACACAGTGTTCAAAAACCAACATAAATAGAGCCCAGAAAATGCCAAAACGTCTGGGGTGACCATCCAGAAAAGGCAGATTTGTTACAGTAGCCAGCTATCAAGGTGCAATATCATGAAAATATTCTACTCTGTGAACTCTTTTCTGGCAAATGACTTAATATCTGTGACTCACTCACTGTCTAATAGATAGGTAGTAATGGCAGCAATAGATTCCTAGGCCACTAATTAAGTCATTGTTTTTACATGAATATGAATCCAGGATTTTACCATAAACATAAATGAAAAGCATAATATGACTTACGTACTTGACCAGCAATGTTGAACTTCATAGGCTTATGCATGATATTTTTGGTGTTGGGAGCTGGCAAAATCTGATCTGTGGAACTCCTGATGGAGCCACCATGGTATCTATGTAAGCATGTATGTGGTATTTATATAGCACAAACTTGTTGGAAGGCATCAGAGCTCTGTAAAGGGTCAAAGACAAGCACAAAGTAAACAAGTGGTAGGAGAGGTGTTTGGTTTGTGGACTATTAATACATTGTGATGCAGTGTTCTTTAAAGAGGTGCATCTTCAACGCTTTCCTACAATGGAGCAATGTTGGAGCGGTCCTACTAGGAATTTTTTTTTCTAGATGCTGAATGCATAGATGGAAAAGGCCTGCAGCCTTTTTTTGGTTTTCTACACTTCTTAGTCTGCAGTCTGATAGTGTCTTGGCTGTGGGTGTGCAGAGATGGTGAGCACCATATGTCTATTTACTGTTAATTCAAGAATCTCAGGTAAGCAGAAAAACATTATTTAAGGCATTTCTTGTCCAGTCTGCTCTGAGGACACTGCTTTCAAATATTCTTCAAAAGCTGCCCTTGATCAGCAAAAAATTGAATGCTCGAATTAACAGTTCTGTCTTCAATGCTTTCTAAAATGCTTATAAATTGGTTCTTCCCATAGATAGAGTTCCAGGGTATTTCAGAGTTTTGGGCCCGCTAAGCCTAGTGATGCTACATGCTTAGTTTGAAAGACCTTTGTTGGATCACAGTAGTAAAATGAAGATTCCTGGTCAGTATTTAATGGTGCACCAACATTTCTGCTTTACTCCTGCAGGACTTGCACAAATTCAGAATAGTTTTAAGCATAGTCCTTTCACTCCAGCAGGAACCTAGAGTGCTTAGAAAGCTGGTATAACAAAGTCAAGCAGCGGCATATCCCAGCAGCCTATTTCTTATACCACTTCAGCCTTCCTGTGATTTTTTGTAGGCCCCATGAAAATTGTTACAGTAATTTAGGCTGACTATCACAAGATTTCTTGCCCTCTACATTCAATGTATATTTTGAAATGTAGAAGTAATAACTCAAGATGTTTCCTTCCTTTGATGGACCTTCTTCAATTGCTTATTGGTGTGTTCTCCTGCTGGACTTGATCAAACAAAATTTGTGGATTACATTATGCCGCTTCTTTGTTCTAGGTCTGCAAGAATTAACTGTTGGAATGGTTCTCTTAGTGCCTATTTTTTTTTACTGTAGGATAACCACATGAGCATGGGGTGTGAGTATCACACTGATCCAATAAGGTCAGCACAGAGACCAAATGCTTTTTTAAATCTATTCTGTTTGCAATATTGTCTGCTATCACTTCCAAAAATGTTGACCACAAAAGAGGTTGAGACTTTTGTATGGGCCCCTTAAATCTGCCATGTACATCATGCCCCCTTCGTGGAAGTGCTGTTCTTTGAGAAATGAGGTGTCAAGGATGAGAAACCCCACCCGGTGCATTCGTCTTCGAGGGTTTCAGGAAAGGCAATTCCTTTTGCAAGAGTACAAAAATGTGTTGCTGGTGATGTGACCAGCTGCATATCCTCAGTACACCCAGAGATGCCGCAACCCTCAAGTGATGGATTCTGTAATGCTCCCATTGATTACTGTGTAGCACTTGTGGTTTCAATAAACTGCAACTCGGTAGCTTACACAAAGGGGCATTCACATTTCCTGTATCTTGGCGCTAAGCATGGAGACTTACATCATATTTTACACGTTCTCTTAATCAATGAATGAAACTAAGAATCTCACATAACTCATGGGCAGAGGTTTCTGCAGCGACAGAAACTTGCACTTCTCTCAGTTGCCCGGTCTCCGGAGGCAGAACAGCTGGTGTTACTCCAAAGAGATTGTAAGTGATCCTGGATGTCTCATCAAATATGCAACCTTTCATGCAGAGCACTTGGTCAGAGATACCGTAGTCTTCAGAAGTCTTAACAAGGGCTATTATCTAGGGGCTAAAATGGTGGTGGGAGTGAGTGTTACTTCTATTGCTGCCTGCTCCATTGCTGCACACTCCATGCGCTGCTCGCAGTCTATGTTTGAATGGTGTTATAATTTGCAGCTGCCAGTGCATGCTCACTGGTGCCAGCTCTGCTCATCAATTCAGGTTCAGGGTTGGAGTGGTTGTGCACAAGCATGGCTGTGAGGGTCCACTATTGTGGACCCTTCTTAGTGTTCTTCCGCGGGGCATGAGGGAGAAGCCAGGGACAAGAGGCTGGCTTCAGTGGCACATTGACGGAACCAGTACTTTGATGCAGTGAGATTTGATCATGTGAGTAAGGTCACACCTGGACCTGTATTTAGAGGGCTTAATACAGTATTATTTGTTCATGGAATGCCTCATGAGGGCAGATTCACCGAAGTCCATTTGGAAGGATTAGTAATGGAGACACTATATAAGAGGACGCATTATGATTTATACTTACTTCTTGATGCTTCATACAGTCTGTTAATAGTTTAAATGTACCTTTCGATACATATTGCCTAGTTTAATTCCATTGTGTTTCTCTTACTTACTATTTTTTATTTCATGTATTGTGCTTTTATGTTAATGTTCCTTGAATGGCTTCATTGTTTATTATCATGGAGTGTTTTATGTCTTGTGCTGTTTTTTAGGTCGAGCCTAAGGGCAGCGCGCATGCGGTGCTCTCTCTGCGAGGCATGCTGTATTGGAGTATGCTCTAGAAGCCCCGCCCACTCTCCACCCATATTTGTAATTGGCTTATGCCATTGCCCTTCGTAAATTCTGGCTTCTGATTCGTACATAGGCTTGTTAGTCCCTCCTTAGTACTGCTTTGTCTTTACTTGTAGCCTCCCACGAGGACTGGCCCTTTTACTTCGGTTATTACACGGTACGCTTTATAAGTTGGTGAGCACTATTTTCTTTAATGCTCTTTCTCTATTATACCCATGGCATCGGAGCACCCGCCCGCTTTGCTTTAAATTGTAATATATTTTATTCAAATTGCAGCGCGGTCCGCTTTAAAGCAGCCGCGCTTATTTAATTATTTAATATACGGCGCGGTCCGCATTCACTTTATTAGCTGCGCCTCTTCAAATATTTAATTACCAGCGGGGGCCACTTTCACTTTAGCGGCCGCGCTACAAAGCTTTTGAAATTACTTTTTTTTTTTTTTTGGGTGAAAGCACCATACGTGCTTTCACTATAATGGTGGCCACGCCCCTTTCTGTAGATGCTGCTCACAGTAACCTGAATATGTGAGCAGCCTCTAAAAAAAGGGGCGTGGCCACCATTATAGTGGTCTCGCATTTGGGAGAGTTTGAGCTCTTGGCATTAAAAACAACAATGCCTTTTATATATGTGCTCCTTTTAAAAACACATAAATAAAAGGCATTGTCATTTTCAATGCCAATAGCTTAAACGCTCGCAAATGCGAGACCTATTGCATTGAAAATGCTTGTTCCTCTAGAGCTGCCTGACTGGGACATGAACTTTGCAGTAACCATATTTTGTGGAGTCATCACTGATCTATCCTTTTATCCATTCTTCGCACTTAGTTCTGTCCTTCCCCACAAACCGATTGTCAATGGCGGTTTAGTAGGGTGGTTCCAGTAGAAGTCCACCTTATCATTCTTTCAGCATATGAAGGGACAAGGTAAGGGCTGACCTCAGATCTACCCCTGGGAAAACAGAGCATTCAGAATCGGGCATCTTTTATAGGGCAATAGCAAGCCTGAATTGATTTTCTATTAGAGTCTTCTTAGGGTTCAATCAAGGACGCACATATGGTAAATTAGGCCTCAAAATCACTGCCCTGGCAATTGAAAAAAGAATAATGGAAGATGGAAGTAGGAAATGGCTGCAGTTGCTCTATAGGGACACAGAAATTTCTACCAATAAATGTTAATTTCAGCTTTTGCCATTTAAAACATTCAAGCACAAAAATGAAATAGGAAACCATTCACAATCATCCAGTGAAAAAATGTATGTTTTACAAAACTGCTAAATTTTAATATATATTGTTCATATCACCTCCTAATTAGCTGACTTGAGTCTACTTAATTGTTCCTTTTTTGCATTAGGTCGTCAAGGATCTCATTGCATGATTGTCTGAAATGCACCTAGTCCTCTTCACATGTTCCAATGGATACAACTTTGAAAAAATTAGATTAAATGTTGCCTTTATTGCAACATTTTTAAATGCATTGGACTTCTGAGGACAGGTAGGGGCATGCCAGTGTGGGAGGTGGTTTCTTAGTTTACTATTTTTTAAGCCACTTTTTCCGGATAATCTGTTACAAGGGATCACACCGCGAAGTTGTCCCACTTCGCACCCACTGCCACTAGGACACTACGGTAGAGGGCAGGCATCAATCCCAAATGGAGGGCACCAGTCGGGGGTACACGCAGGTTGATGGCGTCCACCCACTATTTTCACAGAGTGAACGCCGCCCCCCCCCTGCCAAGAAGTTGGGCCCCAGTGAATAATGTGCTGAACTCGTCCCGGTGTAATTTCCAAACACCGGACACTTTCAGTAGTGCCTGCACGTTGTCTGCTTTCAATCAGCAACAACATGCAGACAGGGACAGGGCTTTCGCATTTCAGACTCCTACTGGGCCCATAACAAAGGCCGAATTTGAGGGGTCATCAGGCCTCCTTTTGTTCCAGTCTCCTGGCTGGGAGCAGTCAGGAGCCTCACACCTAGACGCAAATGCAGCAAAGGGGAAACAAAGGCTCACTCACACCTTGTTAGCGCTTCACACATACTTAAGAAAGGCAGCTTTTTACTTTGTTCAGTCCCTGTTTAGGAGATATGAATGTACTGTAAGATTGTCAGATGTGTTGGTCTTTCCCAGTATTCAGTATTTACACACAAAAAAACTAATTGCATTTATGTAGCGCTTACTTCCCCTGAGGAGGCGTTGAGATAATTTAAGCACCACTATTTTTTTTGTATAGCCCTACTCAGCCCAATGCAGGGTTTCAGAGCGCCTTACATCACCCGTGCATATTACCTAACAATAAATTATATACGTTTGTAAATGAATGTACAGGATATGTTACATAAAACTGGGGGATTACAAGATGTAGAAGTCCCATCTCATCTTCCATAGCTCACTGTGCTATTTTCCTCAAAATGTGCTCACATGTACTCATGAATCAGATAGACCTGCTAAACATATATGTGAGGGCTTAAGATCTGATGCCACTTCTTGTTATGCCACTTCCTGTAAAGTAGTGGCTTGTGATGCCACTTCCAGTGATGTCAATTCCTGTGATGCCACGTGTGATGTCATGCGCCGTGATGCCATGCACCGTGATGTCACGCTCCGTGATGTCATGCACCGTGATGTCACTTGCAAACTGCCTCACTATGTTAGTCCCCCCACTTCTTTTTTTAGGACTTGTGCCCTGATGTTAAGGGTGCTATTTCTTGTCATCCATGGCATGATATCCACACCAGGTAAAATCCACCTGTTGCACGGACAGTTCGGCAGTGAACTCATAGAAAATTCAAAGTTGTAATGTGTGCCGGCAAATACTGGAACACTCCATCACCCAAAAAACAAAGATTGAATTGAAGGCAGCAGATCAGCATCTTGTGCAGGTTAGAAGCAATCTTGGGATGCACTTTGAAATGGCCTCCAATGAACATCTGTCTTCCCTTTTTCTACATTTTTTTTCCGTACGTGCCCTTCGGAATACATTTTCTGTCACTTAATACAAATCAGAATATCAATGGAAGTTGCAGGGTGAGGATGGTGCTATTTATGACGTTTTACATGTTTGGACAGAAGAGGAACCACTCAGGCAACAAACATCTTTCAAAGTCCAGTCTCACGTCTGAGTTAGAAACAGTAGAGACAAAACCATCAGTAGTCAGCCACCACAGATGACAGAAATATTCACAAAATAACAGACACGAAAACAAGAAAGCGCCTTCTGACATATCTCTAGCAATAGGAATCTCTAAATCAGCATGACACATTTCTCAAAAATAAACCTGAATTATTTTTTAAATACACTCATTTTCTGGCAGTTAAAGCTTCCTTAACATACGAAGGCCAAGCCCAGCACCGAGAGTAGCAAAGCAAACTTAACTCTCGCACCCACTGGCTTCAGCAAAGCCCAAGCTTCGCTCACATCACAGAACAGATTCGATACTTGCAGCAGCAATGCAAGCTTTTCTAAAACGCAAAGCATATGTAAAGCTAACGATTGTCCTCTATAAACAAAAGAGGTTCGGCCGAACGTTTTACTCGTATGGCACAGACAGGTAACGGCACTACGAGTCTCCTTCACACTCAGAACAGACGCGCCACGGCAGCATCAATGCTAGCTGCACAAAGCAGACACGGCACAGGTGGCAGCAGTGCAAGAGACCCAAAAATAAACAGAGCAGATGTGTTGAAGGCAGCAGCAGTGTGCGCTACCTTCACACAGAAGAACAGGTATCACACAGACAGCAGCACGGCAACCTTCACTTGCACATGAAGGACAGCGGCTGCTTGGGCGGCAAAGGATACGGGCTATGCAGCACGAATAACATTGGTGGTGACGAAGCTGCACGTTTTAACACCGCAGAGAACGAGGTCATGTTTTGTATACTGAAAAGAGGTACTCAAAGTACTCCCTGGGCCAGGGACCAAGGCTTCCAAGGGAGCGGAAGGACGTGCGCACGTGCGTGCGTACAAGAGCCACCCATTTCAAAATGCCCGCCAGCTGGATAAATTGGCTTCCAACACAGATATCAGGGCTGCGTCCGATTTCACATCATTCTGATCTTAAAGCGGCCGCTGCAATGTTTTATGAGGCCAAACCTAACTCGTTATTACGGTATTACTGAATCAAGTATTTCGTCCTTCAGCCCTCTTCCTTCCTAATGGATCTTTCGGATAAACACAAATTTCTCGAATTTTGAACAATTGTTTCAGCTATTGGTGATGTTCATAATTCATACAAGAATGCACCGCAACTGCACTTCCCATTTTCATTTATCCAGTGTTCGTCATTCTCATTTATTCAAGCACTGCCAGTTCGGGAAATGATGAAACGTAGTTCCAGCGTGACTAAAAATAACAGATAACCATCACCTGTCATTACCCAAACGCATACAGAAACCCAGTACTCACCGAGGAAGCTTGCGCTGAAGCTTTCCTTTTTTTACCAGACGCTCGCCGTGCTGTCACGAGACGCCTGCGCGGGCTCTGGAGATCCCGCTGCCTGTGCTGGCCGCCGCGCGCCCCGCCTGCAGTGCCCGCCGGTGGATGACAGACGCCGGGAGCAGGCAGCAGCCGAGCTGCACATGCAGCAGATACAGGCGGTTGGGGAGGTTGGAGAACGAATCTCACCCCTTGCAGCCCCACACCACTGGCGTAGCAAGGGGGGGGGCGGAGGGGGCGGTACGCCCCGGGCGGCACGAGATTTGGGGGCGGCAGGTAAATTTATCGCCAGCACCCCCACCCCCCCCCCCCCCCCTCTTAGGCGCTCGGCGGCGGCAAAAGGCAGGGACCGCCACGGGCGGCAGAGTGCCTAGCTACGCCACTGCCCCACACTACTCCTAGACGAATGCAGCTCCTCTTCATTTATGCGCACCAACGAGCCTAGAGCTTTTCACCATAGATTCGACCCCCCCCCCCCCAACCCCCACAGGCACATTGTAAAGACGAAGACTAGATTACAGATAAACTCCTCCTTAACCCACCCTTTTCTAAACTTGTCAGAGGGTCGGGTGGGATTAAAGCGCCTTGATGACCCTGTTCCAACCTGCCACATGATTCGAAAAGCTGGCTCACTCCGCCCTGGTTGACATTTTTCTGGTCTGTCCTGTTTTTCCCAGTGGAGCATGTGTCCCTCCACCACGAGTCCATTGTAGGTGCTTCATTTTTTCTGCTGAGCATTTAACAAGCGCCCTGCCCATAGACAGAGGCGGGTACTGCCACTCACGCCGTGCTATGGGACAGCCAGTGTTGGTGATAGCCCTTACAGCGCCAGAGCTGCAAAAAACAGTTATTTCCTCGGCTGCTTTCCTCCATTAACTGTGCCCAGTGTGCCCCCAATTATCGCATCTCTAGTAATCTCGCTAACTGGACACCAAAACTGTGTGTACACCCATATTTTATTTTATTCTATTTCATTTTATTGTATTTGGGGTTTTCATTAAACACTGCAGTGGCCTCAAGGTGCCTTGAGGAATGGGTACAATAGGACGAAGAGTCAATCGCTATTAAAGTGCTTTGCCAAAGTTGGTGGTGGAGAACAACTGCATCATCCAGCATTTGGACAGTCATCTGCATATAACATGCCATATGATATGTCGAATAAATTACCCTCTGATGTATATTATAAGGATATTGCAAGTCACCGAGGAGTTCTATGACCATAGAGAGAAACAAGGCAGAAGCTGGGTTCCTTTTTAGGTCTCGCCTACGCAGCGCGCATGCGCCGCATAGGAGGACCTTTAGCCGTCGCTCTGCTCTTTTTGGAAGCACACACTCGTGCTTGTGGCGGCATCCAGCTTGCGGGAGCGAGCAGGGGCGCGCCACAAGCACGAGTGCAGTGCTTCCAAAAAGAGCAGACTGCGCACGCAGCACTCCCGGGCTCACCTCCTGCTGCCCCTCTCTCTCACGCGCATTCCTTGTTTTGTCATCTTGCGGATGACTCATCGCCCCGATTTCGCGGATCTCCTGTGCCGTACCAACACCATCTCACCCCTCCCACTTGCCACATAATTCACATTGACAACAATATTAAGAAATGGGGTGAATCTTAGGCTCAGAGCTATAATTCTTGTAGGTAGCAATTAGACCCGCAATATTAACATCAGAGCAATTAAACAAATCACTGATGCAAAGAAATTAGACCTTGTTTTCTTTCTCGTCTCCTAGTTCACTTTTCTTCGGAACTGCCTTTTTCCGCTTATTGGGTGCCTTCGCGATTTCTTTAACTGCATTATCACCTAGGTCGTCATCACTCTTCTTCAAAGCCTAATTTCCGTTGGCTGGAGATAGAATGACATCTGCAACAGCCTCTTCAGGTTCGTCATCACCCTCCATTTCTTCACTGTCTGCCTTTTTAGCATCTGCAGTCTTCTTCCCCGGACTGATTAAAGACTTTGCTGATGTTATACGCGTCTTGCCAGGTTTAGCTGCCATCACTCCGGGCATGGATGCCTTCTTCCTAGGCGTACCAGATGCCTTTGCTGGCGTCAGCTTTACCTTCCGAGGTACCGCCTCTTTCTCTTGGCTATTATCATCGCCTTCTTCAGGTGGGTCTGGGTTTTTTCTCTTGCCTTGTTTTTTTGGCGTGTTCTTCACCATGATGTCCAAGACAGGGGGGATCGCTGCCTGCAGAGGCAATTCCGTGCGGCAAGCGGTAACAGGTATCTGCGGGTGTTCCTGTAGACTGGCACAGTACCTCGGCTCACCTGCGCGACTGCTGGCGGTGTGCTGCGGAAAGCTGGATGAATGAGCACGAGGGAAACTAATTCGAACCGAGCCACGAGTCTGTAAAGTGCAGGCTGAGAGCGTGGTCACAGTTATAGAAAAGAGACGTACACCCCATAGACATAAATAAACTACTGTTGACAGTGGAAGAAAGACTTAACTTAAAAGACATAGAAGACAGACCCGACAATTCAGCATTGCGATCGCATAGTTCTAGTGTTTTAAAACGTCCTGGTCTTTATGTTTTATTTTAAAAGTCAGCAACAAAAGAACCAAACAATACTCGTGGCACTTTTATAAACCATAATATCTCGTTGAGCTGTCTTTGAAAATGAATGGAAATGGCAACCAAAGCATTGTGTGAGATGGACAGCATAACTTCAAAATTGTCTCCTTAATATTAACCTAAGCAGCGTTTAGTGTAGAAACTGAGCATCGGGTGGTCCTAGATGAGCCAATTCCCCATTTTCAGTTTTTGTTTGTAGCTCTACAGACGCTTTTGGGCATGTTGATTGCAGCTCACATCCCAGGTCAACAAGCATTGGCATAGCCAATAGGTCTCGCCTTTGGGACCTTATAAGTGTTTTGCCATGCAACAGTTGATGTTGTTGCACCAAGGATATTGTGCTGGATAACAAAACACTTATAAGGTCCCAAAGGCGAGACCTATTGGCTATGCCAATGCTTGTTAAGGTTATGGAACACCGAGGTACTAGGGTGTTCGTCCATGGCTTAATGGCAGCACTGTAACTCCATGTACAAGGTTGCCTCTCCATAGCATAATGACAGTACTGGCAGTATGGTGGCAATTTTTGGCATATGGGGGGACCACTGCACCATGGTGCCCAACCATGGTATAGTTTTAACATAGGCACATTGGTGCTAATTCCTAGCATATTGTAGGCATCCACTGCACAATGTATGTATTGTGGGCATCCACTACACATTTGTGGTAGTTCCTGAAATATTTCAGTCATGCATGGCATTATGGTTTCCAACCTGACATAATGCTGCTCCTGGGTTAATGGTATTAACATGGCATTTTGTAGGCGGCCCTGTTATCGTGCAGATGAAAATGTAATAATTTTAAGCAGGCTCAGAGAAGAGAGCATCCAGCAATGTCTATGGTAGTGTACCTTTTCAGCCAGCCCTCTCTCTGAAATGCACAATGGGTACATCTTTGCTAACGTTCAGGTTTCGGTGAGAGCGTCGGGCACAGAAAAATCTATTGGATCTGTATATCTTTGTATTATTTTGAAGTGGCTCTATAGAACCCAGGGTGGATCCTCTGCACCTTATTTCCCTCATGCCATGTCTTGCACACCCCACTTCCTATGCGTTTTTTTTTTTACATATTGCTGCCATACCTATTGATTCGGTTACTGCCTTGTTTTCAGCACAGTGCGCAATCCAACAGAAGTGGAAGTGGGCGGCACAACCCGGAATCAAAGCAACGATTTGGCAGGGCATTCCCACCATGCCTGAGTGGGCCTCAGCCTGTAACTCACTGCTCGTTTTTAGGTCTCGCCTACGCAGCGCGTATGCGCTGCATAGGAGGACCTTTAGCCGTCGCTCTGGTTATTTTCAAGCACTGCACTCGTGCTTGTGGCGGCATCCACCTTGCGGGAGCGAGCAGGGGCGCGCCACAAGCACGAGTGCAGTGCTTGAAAATGAGCAGACTGCTCTTCCAAGCGTGCGCGCGTGCACCACTCGCGAGTGCACCCCTCCGCCTCTCTCTCCCTCTCTGACGTCCCTACTGCTGCAGCCTGCACGCCTTTTTTTTTTTTAAACTTTCAGCGCGAGGCGCGTGCGCTTGTCTACTTTAGTCTGCCTGTTGATATTGCATTTCACTTTTCTGGATGCCATCTTGTTCAAAATTAATAACCTTTTTTTAACTTGAAATCTTATGTACTGCTAAAAGCAAGAGGCCTGCTTTTATGTGTATTTCTTATAAAATGGCAGGCTACGATGTACTTTTATGTTGGATCTAGCTTTAGTGCTGTGTACACAGTAAAATGCAGCTTTTGCATTCACATTTCTATGTACTGCCCTTGAGAGGCAGCCGAGGGTATCTCTGGTAAATCACTGGATCTGTTTCATTGTATTGTACCTCCATTTCCTCACTGTTGCCATCATGCGGATCACGTTGCCTTTCTGTCACGCAGATTACAATCGGAGGATCATTTTTCTGTGCTAAGAATTAAAAAAACAAATTCTAAAGAAAGCTTTTGGGATGTCTGTATCAGCATCCGGGAATCGCCTGTTTGTCTTCTAAAAAAATGTCTACTTTACGGTATGTTGTTAAAAGGTAAAGCTTTACATGCAGGGCACGCCTTTTTGGCTGTTCGACTATTACATGCATCCTTTATGATGCTCTCTTTCTCAAAGTACCAACAAACAGACAATTCGGATGGGTGGCAGGCCCTGTTCTGCCTTAGCCCACTCCTGCCCCAACCCTTAGAACACTCTTCCACTCCTCAAGTGAGAATTCATTTCTTAAGTAACTCAAGAAATGGCTATTTTCAAGAAATCAACCCAATGTGCATACTTTTAAAATACAATAACACTGCAGTTTCTGCTGTTTGGTGCCATGAGGCCCTGTGGGTGTGGGCATACTTTACAAAAGCATTTCACATAACCTAGCCTAGCTTAATACAACATAACATAGCATAACATAACAAAACATAGCCTAGCCTAACATAACATAACAGCATAACATAACAAAACATAGCCTAACATAACATAACATACCATTACATAACATAACAAAGCATAGCCTAGCATTGCATACCATTGCATAGCATAACATAACATAACTTAACAAAACTTAACAAAACATAACATAACATAACAAAACATAGCCTAGCCTAACACAACATAACATAACAAATCATAACATAGCATAACAAAACATAACATAGTATAGCATAACATAACATAGTATAGCATAACATAACATAGTATAGCATAACATAACATAGTATAACATAACATAGTATAACATAACAAAACATAGTATAACATAACAAAACATAACATAACAAAACAAAAACATAACATAACAAAACAAAACAAAAACATAACATAACAAAACACAACACAGCACAACACAACCTAGCCTAACACAACATAACACAGCCTAGCCTAATACAACATAACATAGCCTAGCCTAACACAACAAAACATAGCATAGCATAACAAAACATAGCATAGCATAACAAAACACAACAAAACATAGCATAGCATAACAAAACATAGCATAGCATAACAAAACAAAACATAGCATAGCATAACAAAGCATAGCATAGCATTACAAAACAAAACAGCATAGCATAGCATAACAAAACATAGCATAGCATAACAAAACACAACAAAACATAGCATAGCATAACAAAACAAAACATAGCATAGCATAGAATAACAAAACATAGCATAGCATAACAAAACAAAACAAAGCATAACAAAGCATAGCATAACAAAACATAGCATAACAAAACATAGTATAGCATAACAAAACAAAACAGCATAGCATAGCAAAAAACAACAGAACATAGCATAGCATAACAAAACAACAAAACAGAGCATAGCATAGCATAACAAAACACAACAAAACAGCATTGCATAACAAAACACAAGAAAACATAGCATAACATAACAAAACACAACAAAACATAGCATAGCATAACAAAGCATAGCAAAACAAAACATAGCATAGCATAACAAAACACAACAAAACATAGCATAGCATAACAAAACAAAACAGCATAGCATAACAAAACAAAGCATAGCATAGCATAACAAAACACAACAAAACATAGCATAGCATAACAAAACATAGCATAGCATAACAAAACAAAGCATAGCATAGCAAAACACAACAAAACATAGCATAGCATAACAAAACATAGCATAGCATAACAAAACACAACAAAACATAGCATAGCATAACAAAACATAGCATAGCATAACAAAACAAAACATAGCATAGTATAACAAAGCATAGCATAGCATAACAAAACATAGCATAGCATAACAAAACACAACAAAACATAGCATAGCATAGCTAAACAAAACATAGCATAGCATAACAAAACATAGCATAGCATAACAAAACCAAACATAGCATAACAAAGCATAGCATAACAAAGCACAACAAAACATAGCATAACAAAACACAGCACAGCATAGCATAATAAAACACAACAAAACATAGCATAGCATAACAAAACACAACAAAACATAGCATAGCATAACAAAACCTAGCATAGCATAACAAAACACAACAAAACATAGCATAGCATAACAAAACATAGCATAGCACAACAAAACATAGCATAGCATAACAAAACATAGCATAGCATAACAAAACATAGCATAGCATAACAAAACATAGCATAGCATAGCATAACAAAACACAACAAAACATAGCATAGCATAACAAAACAAAACATAGCATAGCATAGCAAAACAAAGCATAGCATAGCATAACAAAACAAAACATAGCATAGCAAACCAAAATATAGCATAGCATAACAAAACACAACAAAACATAGCATAGCATAACAAAACAAAACATAGCATAGCATAACAAAACATAGCATAGCAAAACAAAACATAGCATAGCATAACAAAACCTAGCATAGCATAACAAAACACAACAAAACATAGCATAGCATAACAAAACATAGCATAGCACAACAACACATAGCATAGCATAACAAAACATAGCATAGCATAACAAAACATAGCATAGCATAACAAAACAAAGCATAGCATAGCAAAACACAACAAAACATAGCATAGCATAACAAAACACAACAAAACATAGCATAGCATAACAAAACATAGCATAGCATAGCAAAACAAAGCATAGCATAGCATAACAAAACATAGCATAGCATACCAAAACATAGCATAGCATAACAAATCACAACAAAACATAGCATAGCATAACAAAACAAAACATAGCATAGCATAACAAAACATAGCATAGCATAACAAAACAAAACATAGCATAATAAAGCATAGCATAGCATACCAAAACACAACATAGCATAGCAAAACACAACAAAACATAGCATAGCATAACAAAACACAACAAAACACAGCATAGCATAGCATAATAAGTCGGGTGTAGCTTGGTTCCAGTTGCAAGGGACCCATATCTGAAATTACCCTTGCCCACTTAGATCGTTACATCAAACACTCAAAAGGTGATGTGAGGTTACTTGCAACAAGACCTCTCTTAGGACTTCTTCATTACCGTTACTGACTTTTTTTTTTTAGTCACACACCGCTCCTCTGGAAGGTAGTTAAATGCATTCACCTCACTTTCTGTAACAAAATTTTTTTTCGTGCTACTCCGGAGCCTTCCCAAAAACCTGTTCTGAAGCTATCTGATCGTGGGGTTATGTTCACTGTCCCTGCTGTTAATTGAAATCATTTAATATTATTATTAATATTGTTTAATATTTGTGTTTGTGCCCTCTCACTATCTTAGTTGCTGCTCTTCAGTGAAGGAATCATCAGTGTTTTATCCAATAGTCACATAATTCACTGTTTTCTTCAAGGTTTCACCTCTTCATTAACACACTCCAGCGTTTGGTTATTGCTCTTTATGTCTTGTTTCACTGTTAATAACTTTGAGGTTATGGAATAGGAAATCCCGAAGTTCACTTCAGCATACTGGCCTCTAGTACCATCAGCCCTCTTAGAACTGCTTCCTAACCTTTGTATTTCTTTGTGTGCAATTATTTTAGTTTGTCTCTAAGTCTTCAATTTGTTTCTCTTTTGTTTTAGAATTCAAGTTCTTTTTTGCATGGTGTAGGGATTTGCAATCTTTTAAAAATTTCATATTTGTGGGAGCTCTCATTGTAATTGCTAATAAGTGTTATTTGAGAATGATTTAGGGCCACATGTACGAAGGTTTGAAGTTGCGAGTTCTAATTGCGCTTCCATGCCAATCGCAATTAGAAAATCGCAATTTCAAATGTATGTAACTCATTAGAGTTTTTAGCGACTCCCAGTGGGTCGCAAATAGATCTACCTCATTAATATTCATGAGGCAAGTCGCAATTTGCAGCCTATTGGGAATCGCTAAAAACACAGGGATGGATGGTGGCCTGCTGGGGACAGCAGACCACCATGACTGTGTTTGCTTTTAAATAAAGCTACATCTTTGTTCTTTTGGTTTGAATGCTTTAAATTGGCTGCATTTGCACTTTTTCGTGTATAGTAGCACATCACTGAAGTGAATCAAAGTCAGAACCCTAGCTCTGGACATTAATAAGCATGTACATTGTTATCTATTCAGTTTTAAGCACCCTACCCTGAGACACGGCCTGCCCATTGCAGGTTGTAGGCGGCATGCTGTGTAACCACCATCCCAAAGATTTTTCACACTGAGTAGTCACTGTCAGCTCTTGCAACGATATTGTAGGTTATTCCTTACTGAGTGTGTTTCGTACAACATCTACTGGAGTAAGGTATATGTGCAGATCGATATGGTACTACTTGTATATGACACACACCGACAGACTTTGCGGCCGGCCTGGCTTGGGTTGTAGGCGTCTTGCTGTGTAATTGTGCTTCTGATTTAACTGCCAATAAAAAAGAGATTTGATTCTAAATAAAGCTATATTTTTTTATATGCATCTTGTTTTCCTTAATGGAAAATGGGATGCATTTTTAAAAAAAAATTAAACTTTTCAGTTTCATTTTTTTAGAGTAGTCAGTGTTCCGTTGGACCACTGCCTTCTCTTAAAAAAATGTTTTCGCATGCATTCACAAAGGGGAAGAGGTTCACCTGGGGACCCCTTTCTGTTTACGAATGGGTTACCACCAAATTGAATTTGGTGGTAAAAAGCACATGTTTTGCAACCCTCTACCTCTCTACCTCTCTCTCTCTACTTCTCTCTACCTCTCTCTCTCTACCTCTCTCTCTCTACCTCTCTCTCTCTACCTATCTACCTCTCTACCTCTCCCTCTACCTCTCTACCTCTCTCTCTCTCTACCTCTCTCTACCTCTCTCACCTCTCTCTACCTCTCTACCTCTCTCTACCTCTCTCTACCTCTCTCTACCTCTCTACCTCTCTCTCTCTACCTCTCTCTACCTCTCTACCTCTCCCTCTACCTCTCTACCTCTCTACCTCTACCTCTCTACCCTCTACCTCTCTCTACCTCTCTCACCTCTCTCTCTCTCTACCTCTCTCTCACCTCTCTCTACCTCTCTACCTCTCTCTCTCTACCTCTCTCACCTCTCTCTCTACCTCTCTCTCTCCTACCTCTCCCTCTACCTCTCTCACCTCTCTCTCTCTCTACCTCTCTCTCTCTACCTCTCTCTACCTCTCTCTCTCTACCTCTCTACCTCTCTCTACCTCTCTCTCTCTCTACCTCTCTCTACCTCTCTACCTCTCTCTCTCTCCACCTCTCTCTACCTCTCCTCTCACCTCTCTCCACCTCTCACCTCTACCTCTCTACCTCTCCTACCTCTCTCACCTCTCTACCTCTCTACCTCTCTACCTCTCCTACCTCTCTACCTCTCTCTCTCTACCTCTCTCTCACCTCTCTACCTCTCTCTCTCTCTACCTCTCTACCTCTCTCTCTCTACCTCTCTCTCTCTCTCTACCTCTCTACCTCTCTACCTCTCTACCTCTCTCTACCTCTCTACCTCCCTACCTCTCTCTACCTCTCTCTACCTCTCTCCACCTCTCCCTCTACCTCTCTACCTCTCTCTCTCTCTACCTCTCTCTCTCTCTCTACCTCTCTCTCTCTACCTCTCTCTCTCTCTCTCTCTACCTCTCTACCTCTCCTCTACTCTCTCTACCTCTCTCTCTCTACCTCTCTCTACCTCTCTACCTCTCTCTCTCTACCTCCCTCTCTACCTCTCTCTACCTCTCTCTACCTCTCTACCTCTCTACCTCTCTCTACCTCTCTCTCTCATCTCTCTCTACCTCTCTCTCTCTACCTCTCTCTACCTCTCTACCTCTCTCTCTCTACCTCTCTCTCTCTCTACCTCTCTCTCTCTACCTCTCTACCTCTCTCTCTCTACCTCTCTACCTCTCTCTCTACCTCTCTCTCTACCTCTCTCTCTACCTCTCTACCTCTCTCTCTCTACCTCTCTCTCTCTACCCTCTCTACCTCTCTCCTCTCTACCTCTCTACCTCTCTCTCCTCTCTACTCTCTCTACCTCTCCTCTCTACCTCTCTCTCTCCCTCTACCTCTCCCTCTACCTCTCTCCCTACCTCTCTACCTCTCTCTCTCTACCTCTCTCTCTCACCTCTCTCTCTACCTCTCTCTCTCTCTCTCTCTCTCACCTCTCTACCTCTCACTCTCTCTCTACCTCTCTCTCTACCCTCTCTCTACCTCTCTCTCTACCTCTCTACCTCCCTCTCACCTCTCTCTCACCTCTCTCTACCTCTCTCTCTACCTCTCTACCCTCTCTCTACCTCTCTCTACCTCTCTCCCTACTCTCTCTCCTCTCTCTACCTCTCTCTCTACCTCTCTCCCTCTCTACCTCTCTCTCTCTACCTCTCTCTCTCTACCTCTCTCTACTCTCTCTCTCTCTCTACCTCTCTCCTACCTCTCTCTCTCTCTCTCTACCTCTCTCTACCTCTCCTCTCTCTCTAGCTCTCTACCCTCTCTACCTCTCTCTCTCTACCTCACTCTCTCACCTCTCTCTCTCTACCTCTCTCTACCTCTCTACCTCTACCTCTCTCTCTACCTCTCTCTCTACCTCTCTACCTCTCTCTACCTCTCTCTACCTCTCTACCTCTCTACACCTCTCTACCTCTCTAGACCTCTCCACCTCTCTACCTCTCTACTTCTCTACACCTCTCTACCTCTCAACCAGTTGAATTCCGGGAAGCCCAAACCATCAGTATTTCAAAACTGCGCATGAAACGTGGGTAGGATGAGCCGTGCAGCTCAGAAAGGAATGTTCTTTTTACATAATTTGTATTTAATAGAATTGGGAAGCAGGAGAACAGTCTCACAGTTGAGATATGGATTCACATACACTGGCGACCGCTTTTGAATTGGCTTTAAAACCATTCAAAGATGGCTGCAGCGTCTACGTGGGATGCAGTGGACTAAATGGCAGCCGGAGTCTGATAGCACTGCTTGTCCTTAAAAAAAAAAAACAAGCATTGGCATTGCCAATAGGTTTCCTCTTTGGGACCTTATAAGTGTTTAGTTATCCAGTACAATATCCTTGGTGCAACAACATCAAGTGTTGCATGGCTAAACACTTATAAGGTCCCAAAGGCGAGACCTATTGGCTATGCCGATGCTTGTTAAGTTTTGCCTGCACCGAGCTTGCGCTGTGCTTGTGAAATCTCTTGTACTTAATATATCTCAAAAGGGGGCTCTTATCAGTTCCTACTGCTGAATTACTGTGTTAATTCGCTTTTGTGTTGAATTTTTTTGTTTTTGTTAACTTCCCCTGGCTGCACACATTTTACGATACTTCTACTAAAGCTGTTCACGCTGTTTAAGTCCCATTCACTGTCAAGATAAGATCTCTTCTCACATAAAAGGCAGACAGCTTCTAACAGTATGCTGGAATGCTTGCTTTTTATTACTTAGTTGTGTAAAGCAGATGCTTTAGCCTTAGAACGTTTATGGCATTTGCTATTCATGCCTCAGTACCTTTCTTTCCACTATATAGGCATTATCGGATTGATTTTTTCAACTTAATCTATTTGGCCATTCTGATCAAATTCTAAATGTTGTAATGTTGTAATAAACATTGCTCGTTAAAAATAAAGTTAATATACATATGCTATATTTTACTACTAAACAGGCAGTCACAAGTGCAGTTACCTTGCAGACAACAGGGTCATGATTTGAATGGTGCAGCAGCACCAGGGCCAAAATCTCTAGGGACCCGACTATACCCAGATTATAGCTAAAATTTTAAACTAAACAGGCAGACACAAGTGCAGTTACCTTGCAGACAACAGGGTCATGCTTTCTATGGTGCAGCTGGTGCAGTGACACCAGTACCAAAAGCTTTAGGTACCCCCACTAAACACCTAACATTGCTATATTGTACTACTTAAAAGGCAGTCACAATTGCAGTTACCTTTCAGACAACAGTGTCATGATTTGAATGGTGCAGCAGGTGCAGTGGCACTGGTCCCAAAAGTTGTCAGAACGCTTCTAAACACCTAATATTGCTGTATTTTGCTACTGTACCGGGAGTCACAATTGCAGTTTCCATGCAGGTAAAAGGGGCTAGATTTAAATGGTGCAGCAGGTGCAGTGGCACCGGGGGCAAAAGTTGGCATAACTCCACTAAACACCAAATATTGCTATATTTTATTACTAAACAGGCCTTAACAAGAACAGTTATCTTTCAGCAACAGGGTCATTATTTTAATGTTGCAGCAGGTGAAGTGGCACCGGTGCCAAACGTTGTCATAACTCCACTAAACACCTATTATTGCTATATTTTACAACTAAGCAGGCAGTCACAAGTGCAGTTATCCAGCAAGTGCTAGGGTCATGATTTCAATAGTGCAGCAAGTGCAGTTGCACTGGGACCAATAGCTCTAGGCAGCCCACTAAACACCGATTACTGCTCTATTTTACAACTAAACGGGCAGTCACAAGTGCAGTTATCTTTCAGGTACTAGGGTCAGGTTTTGAATGGTGCAGCAGGTGCAGTGGCACCGGGCCAAAACGTTGTCAGAACTTCTCTAAACACCTAATATTGATATATTTTACTACTAAACAGGCAGCCACAATTGCAGTTACCTTGCAGTTAAAAGGCACTTGATTTAAATGGTCCAGCAGGTGCAGTGGCACCGGGGCCAAAAGTTGTCATAACTCCACTAAACACCATATATTGTAATATATCACTACTAAACAGGCAGTCACAAGTGCAGTTATCTTACAGGTAACAGGGACATTATTTGAATGGTACAGCAGATGCAGTGGCATCGGGTCCAAATGTTATCAGAACTCCTCTAAACACCTAATATTGCTATATTTTAGAACTAAACAGGCAGTCACAAGTGCAGTTATCTAGAAAGCACTAGGGTCATGATTTTAATAATGTAGGAGGTACAGTGGCACCGGGACCAAAAGTTGTCATAACTCCACTAAACAACAAATATTGAAATATTTTACTACTAAACAGGCAGTCCCAAGTGCAGTTACCTTACAGGCAAAAGGGTCATGATTTGAATGGTGCAGCAGGTGCAGTGGCACAGGGGCCAAAAGTTGTCATAACTCCTCAAAACACCAAATATTGCTATCTTTTACTACTAAACAGGCAGTCATAAATGCAGTTATCTTGCAGGCACTAGGGCCATGATTTGAATGGTGCAGCAGGTGCAGTGGCACCGAGCCCAAAAGTTGTCAGTACTCCTCTAAACACATACTATTGCTATTACATCCATTAATTCTATTATTTCCCTCTTTCATTTCATTTTTTAAAATGATGTTATTATTTACCAGCCCTATACCACTACTAGTAACATCACAATATATTGCCTTTTTGTACATAAACAAGTCATAACACTTAAACAGACTTTCTGTAACATATATAGTACAACTACTCAGCAAGCTACAACTTACAACAAAAAGCAGCTTATTATTAATCACATAGGCGAAACCTAATGCATTTACCAATGCTTGTATGGGGAGTGTTCAGCAGTGGTGCCTTATCCTCCCTCTTCCTCTTTTTCTGTCCTCTACAGATGTCCAGAAGTAAACTGTCCTCTCCTAGGATGAGCGAGGCTGAATCTGCTGGATCTATGACATTCACAACAACATCTGGCACTGTACCTGTACCCAATTCCGCACAGGAAAAGGTTGACCATGACCTACAGTGCTACAACCACTATACAAATGTCTGTGACATGACAAATGCCTTGGTTTAGACTTCAAGTACCAGTCACTCTCAAACCATTGTGGACAACAACCAAACACACCATTCATAAGATTGCTTTCCTTTGTTTTTTCAAACATACTTTGCTATTTCCATTTATTACTCCATTGTTTTGTACTATTGTTTTAATTTTGCTGGCTTGTTCTTGAATTTTTCAGATGTTTTGTTGCGAGGAGTTTCTGGGACTCCATTTCCAACATTTCCAGAGACCCTTTCCAGACCAACCAGATAGCATTAAAAAATATTACAGCCCACATAATATTAAAATACTGTTCAACAATATTCCTTTTCAAATAGGTTTGCTAGGTTTTCACATCTTCTCATTTTTCTGTGCATTTTTCAGATCTTGCTGTTTTCCAAGCTATCCTTTTTTGTTTTTTTATTCAACCACAGCTGTGATTAGCTAAATGCTTAGTGTTAGATTTGGGGGTCTCTAGTTGGCAGAGGTAAGTACCTTTGACCAAATAGGGACCCTTGCGTCTAGTCAGGGTAAGGGGGATACACTCCTAAAATAACCCCTGCTCACCCCCTTGGTAGCTTGGCACGAGCAGACAGGCTTATCTCAGAGGCAGTGTGTAAAGCATTTGTGAACACATACTGTAATCCAGTGACAACACTACAGATGGACACCACACAGGTTGTATATTAAAAATAAGTATCTTTTATATAGATTTAACACAAGACCACAAACGACAAAAATCCACAATACTGTACTTAAAAATGGTAGAATTAGCTTAGTTCTCTTTAGATGGTAAATGCGACACTTTGAGTTCAATGTACCTTCGGATGCGTAACGCTATACAACGAAAGTGTTGCAGGGAAGGTGATGCGTCGGTTCCTTACACGCAAGAACGGTGATGCGTCGGGTCCCTACTGATGCGTAGGGGATGCGTCGGTTCTTCTCGGCGTGGGAAGGTGATGCGTCGGTTTCTTACTGCGCTTTCGTGGCGATGCGACCAGCAACGCCGTGATGCGATGAAGATCCGGTGCAATGAAACAAAGATGGCGTCTTCTTCTTGATGCGACACGATGCGTGCACACCCGACGGCCGTGCGGCGACTCAACGATTATTCTGAGCCGCGACAGGCCCTGCGACACGCTTCCCGGTGATGCGGCGGCGTCTGATGCGACGTCGATCCTCTTCTCCGGCGATGCGAGACGCTTCTGCGTTGCGAAGCGACAGCGGCAGCGGCGACACCCTTCTTCAGTGATGCGACGACAGCGGCTGCGGCGGCGACACGCTTCTTCTTCGTGAGTCGCGCTTCCAGCTCCTTGCGACACGCAGTCCCTCAGAAGGCCCAACACGACAGCAGGCACTTCAAAATAACTCTTGGGGAGCTGCTGGGTGAAGTCTGTTGTCCCTGAGACTTCAGCAGGAGGCAAGCTCTCTCTCAAGCCCTTGGAGATCCTTGACAAGTTGATGAAAGTACACACAAAGGGCTGATTCACAGAACTAACTTACGTCAAAAACGTAAACGTAAACGTAAAGTTAGTACTTTTTAGGTATTCACAGAATACACGTACTCATTTTGGTATTCACAGAATGAATTTACTCATTTCGGTATTCACAGAAGTTAGTAGTCCTAACTTTAGGACTACTAACTTCTGTGAATACCGAAATGAGTAAGTTCATTCTGTGAATACCAAAATGAGTAAGTGTATTCTGTGAATACCTAAAAAGTACTAACTTTACGTTTACGTTTACGTTTTTGACGTAAGTTAGTTCTGTGAATCAGGCCCAAAGTTCCTTTCTCCTTTCTTTGGCAGTCAGGAAACCACTGCAGGCCAATCCCCCAAACAGCACTCAGCATAGGGATAGTCTCCTCCTGCAGTCTCTCTCTCTGGTTCCTCTCCTCAGCAAAGGTTCTTCTTGTTTCCCAAAGTGATCTAAAGTTCTGGGGTTTGGGTCCCCTCTTTTATACTCATTTTCCCTTTGTTCTCTGAAGGCAGAGAGGTCTTTGCCTAGTCCAAACCAGTTCTGGTCAGTCCTGGAGCACTTTGTTGACAAGACTCCTTCTTTCCTTTCACAGTGTAGGCCAGGGACATCAGATGCACCACAGGAGGTGGAGCCAGCATTGTGGAGGGAAGGCACAGCCCTATTCAGGTCCCAGGTGCAACTCCTCCCACCCATCTACATGCAGATCTCTCTATTCAGCCCTGTGCTGACTCACCCTGTCTCCTGGAATCCCCCAGCCCCTGTCACTCACAAACCAGACAAGGAATACACAACCTAGCAGAGGCAGGCTTGGATAGTTAGGCAAGAAAATACCTACTTTCTAAAAGGGGTATTTTCAAACACAGAATGTTAAAACCAACTTCACTAAAAGATGTATTTTATCATTCTGAGTTCAGGCATACTAAATTCGTTTTCCTACCATGTTCCCTGGGTCAGTTAGGATTATAAGATGTAATAATCAAACTGCCCATTCTGGCCTATGGGGAACAGGTAGCCTTGCAATAGTGAAAAACGAAAATGGCTGTAATTCACTATTAGGACATGCCACACACACCAGGGCATGTCCTACCTTATACTTACAATGCACCCTGCCCTTGGGCCTACCATAGGGGTGACTAATATGCAGAAAAGGGAAGGTTTATGGACTGGCAAGTGGGTGTACTTGCCCAGTCAACATGGCAGTACCAGACTGCACACAGGCTCTGCAATGGCGGACCTGAGACACACTTTTACAGGCTGCTTCTGTGGGTGGCACAACCAGTGCTGCAAGCCCACCAGCAGCATTTGAGTCACAAGCCCCGGGCACAACCAGTGCACTGTACTAGGGTCTGACAGTGAATCAAATAGGCCAAACATGGAGTCACTAATCCATACATCAATTTATAACAGAGAACATATGCACTTTAGCACTGATCAGCAGTGGTAAAGTGCCCAAAGTCATAAAACAGCCAACAACAGGTCAGAAAAAATATAGGAGGAAGGCAAAAAGTTCAGGGATGACCCTGCAAAAAGGGCCAAGTCCAACACTTAGGTTATCAGTCAATCAATCAATCAATCAGGGAGTTTTAAGCGTGCTACTCAGCCATGAGGGTCTCAAGGCGCTGTGGGGGGGAGGGGCAGCTCCGGTCAGTCGAAGAGCCAGGTCTTGAGGGTCTTCCTGAAGATGTGCAGGGTGGGGGCGCGTCTGATGTCGATCGGGAGCTCGTTCCAGGTCTTGGCCGCGATGTAGGAGAAGGTTCTTCCACCCATTTTTGCTCTGCGGATGCGCGGGTGATCGGAGAGGGTGAGGTCGGCGGATCGGAGGTTCCTCTTGGGTACGTGGAAGGAGATTCTATCATTGAGATATTGGGGTCCGGTGTTGTGGAGGCATTTGTAGGCATGGGTGAGTATCTTGAAAGTTACTCTCTTCTCGACGGGGAGCCAGTGGAGCTTAAGCAGGTGTTGGGAGATATGTTTGTGTCGAGGGATGCCGAGGACGAGTCTGGCAGCTGTGTTCTGTATGGTCTGGAGTTTGCATAGCAGAGACTTGTTGATCCCGGCGAAGAGGGCTTTTCCGTAGTCCAGTCTGCTGGTTATGAGTGCGTGGGTGACGGTCTTCCTTGATTCGGGGGGGATCCATTTGAAGGTCTTTCGGAGGATGCAGAGGGTGTTGAAGCAGGTGGAGGCGACGGCGTTGACCTGTCGGGTCATGGAGAGGGAGGAGTCGAGTACGATGCTGAGGTTTCGGGCGTGGTCCATGCGGGCGGGGGGCTGCTGAGGGCGGTGGGCCACCAGGTGTTGTCCTATGCAGAGGGGGAGGGTCCGAGGACCTCTGTCTTCTCCGAGTTGAGCTTCAGGTAGCTGCTGCTCATCCAGGATGCAATGTCATTCATTCCTTCCTGGAAGTTGAGTCTGGTGGTGAGGGGGTCCTTGGTGAGGGAGAGGATGAGCTGGTTGTCATCGGCATAGGATACTATGCTGAGTCCATGCTGTCTGACGAAGGCGGCGAGGGGGGCCATGTAGATGTTGAAGAGCCTAGGGCTGAGCAATGATCCTTGCGGTACTCCGCAGTTGATCTCTGTGGGTTCGGGGAGGAAGGGTGGAAGTCTGATTCTTTGGGTTCTGCCGGTGAGGAAGGAGCGGAGTCAGTTGAGGGCGGTTCCCTGTATGCCGGCATCGTGGAGTTTGGTGGTGAGTGTGCGGTGGGAGACGGTGTCGAAGGCTGCAGAGAGGTCGAGAAGGATCAGGACTGCGGTGTGTCCTTGGTTGAGGAGGGTGCGGATGTCGTCTGTGGCGGCAAGTAGAGCGATCTCAGTGCTGTGGTTGCTGCGGAATCTGGATTGGGAGGGGTCGAGGATGGAGTTTTCTTTGATGAATTTCATTAGTTGGACCTTGACGGTCTTCTCTGTGACTTTGGCCGCGAAGCGGAGGAGGAAGATGGGTCGGTAGTTCTTGAGGTCCGTGGGATCTGCTGAGGGCTTCTTGAGTAGGGATCTGACTTCTGCACGTTTCCAGTCGTCGGGACAGATGCCGGTTTCGAAGGTGGCGTTGATGGTGTGTCGTAGTTCCGGTGTGATGGCGGCGGCGGCTCTGTGGAAGATGTGCGGGGGCAGGGGTCCGTGGGGGCTCCTGAGTGGATGCCTTTCATGGTCGATGCAGTGTCTTCGGTGGTGACTGGGGTCCAAGAGGAGATGGTGGGCTGGCTGGCATTGCTGGAGGAGGGAGTGGTTTCGGAGTCAGGTGTCTGGTCATTGAAGTTGTCTTAGAGGCCCTTGATTTTCAGATGGAAGTAGGAGCCGAGCTTGTTGCAGAGGTCCTGGGAAGGGGTGATGTCTGTGGTTTCGCTGGGGGGTTTGGTGAATTCCTGGATGATGCTGAAGAGTTCCTTAGGATTGTTGGAGTTGGCGAGGATCTTATTCTGGATGAATGTCCTTTTGGTGGATCTGATGCGTTGGTGGTATTCTGTCATGGCGTTCTTGTAGGCGGTGCGGTCTTCAGAGGATTTGCTGTTTGTCCAGTTCTTCTCGAGATGTCTACAGGTGCGTCTGGATTCTTGGAGGTCGGCGGTGAACCAGGTGGTCTTTCTGGGCACTGTCTGTCGGGGTTACGCAGGGGTGCGAGCTCGTCTGTGCAGTTGGTGATCAATCTGTGGAGTTCTTTGGCTGCGAAGTTGGCATTGGTTGCAGTGGAGGGGGCAGCGCGGTTGAGGGTGGAGTTGAGCTGCTCCTCGGTTGATCTTGCTCCAGTTCCTTCGTGGAGGGCGGGTTGCAGGTTTGGGTGCGGTGGGTTTTTCGACGTGGAAGTGTACGCAGTGGTGGTCCATCCAGGGGGGTTGCGTGGTGTGGTTGACGTGGGTGTTGTTATCTCCTACGAAGATGAGGTCGAGGGTGTGTCCTGCCTTGTGGGTGGAGGTGGTGACGAGTTGTTTCAGTCCGAGGTTGGTGAGGTTGTCCATGAGGGTGGCGGAGTTGGGGTCACTGAGGTTGTCGAGGTGGAAGTTGAGGTCTCCGATGAGCATGTAGTCCATAGAGGTGATGGCGTGGGGTGCGATGAGGTCGGCGATGGTAGTGGTGAATGCAATTCAAGGTCCGGGAGGTCTGTAGGCGAGGATGCCTCGTAGGGTCATTCTGGGGCTGGTCTGGATCTGGAAATGGAGGTGTTCGGTGGTGGGCAGGATGCCGCTCGAGCTGGAGGTCGTGAGTCAGAGGGAGCTCTTGTGTGTGATGGCAAGTCCTCCTCCTGGGCGGTTGGGGCAGTCCTTCCTCTGGATCTTGTATCTGTCGGGGATGGCGGTGGCGATGTCGGGGGCGGAGGTGGAGTTGGTCCAAGTTTCTGTGAAGAAGGCGACGTCTGGCAAGAGGGTGTCGAGGAGGTCCCAGAATTCTACTGCATGCCTGTGCAGGGAGCGCACGTTGAGGAGGATGCATTGTTGTGTACTTTATTGGGTGTCCATAAACGGGCTTTCTAGAATCATGTCCTTATATAGGCACAATCCAACCTGCCCTTATATAGGCATAAAATCCCAGACCTTATTTAGGCATAAACCATGCATACCAAATACAGGCATGGATTCCGACATCCGTCCACCCTAGCGTCTCAACGAGTCCATGAAAAAACAGACCCTCAGGCTGCGGGAGTTTCCCTTGCCCAGGACTATTGATTTCTTCAAGGACTCATACATTATGCATGAACCTCTATTCCTTAAGGGATTCATTCATGACGTCTTTCGCTACCCAACTCACGTCAATGCTAACATTTTCAGGTATAAATATACCTTCCCAAACCCCTGTAAATCAGAGGAGACCTCGACTTCAGAGGAGCCCGATTCCCGGCCGGACGCACTGAGAAGACACTGTCATTCCTGCACGCAGAGAGTCCAGCTTCCAGTGATCTAACTTCCCTTGCGGGGTGTTGGAGTTCGAGTCCGGATAGAGATTCCTACCTCTCTCATTCTTCAGGTATGGAGCAGACTAGAACCTAGAGGGACTCTTGGCATACTAGACTCTTGGCATTCTGGACTCTTGGCATACTAGACTCTTGGCATACTAGGCGTAACTTACTCTTAGTATACTCTAGTCAGGAATACAGCACCTACTTCTACTTTTCCCTACACCTAGGAAAGGTTAGGCACACTGGGTAGAACTAGGATAGAAACGCATCGTATGAGTACTCGCATTTTTAGGCTGTGTCATTTTATGTAAATGCATATATGCTGAAAAGATAATGCTAACGCAGTATTATTTATTTCTACTGCTCACCTTGTACATTATTTATCTCGCATACTGTCTTGTGATCGTAACAGCACATCTAACTTACAACAGAAACAAGACTGTTCAATAAACCTTTTTATTGAAACGCCCGTCTGTTATTTCTGTGTGACTTTGAGAATAACTGAATCATGCACAACTGAGCTGAGTGAAATAGTTATCTATTGTTTCTACGACTCTGGGACACGTCCTGATTCTGTAAGGGAAACACAGTGGTCATGTTTTGAGGCTGCCAGAAACTAATCCCTTCTTGTTGTCAAGAAGTTTCTAGTGGCCTCTGAGCTAGCTGGCACAAGTAATTAAGTTTAATATACTCGATACCTTAGTCCTAGGTCAGAACCTATAGGATATATTATTCCAATGCGCAGAGCCTATTAGGGAAATAGGAGCTACACTACATGGCGCCCAACGTTTGGTAAGGCAGTAATTCAATGTTAGAGACTGAGTAACTCACCTGTGCATATATTCTTTTCTCTCTCAGAGACCCCTACCCATATACTCCAAAAGACGTCTGGAGTGGGCAGGGATAGTATCCACCACGGCTACATAGGGAAGACCCCTATATATTAGCTGTTTGGTTTGCTTAACGTTGAAGGATACAGTGTTCCACAATATTGTGCACCTTATCTTTGTTTCCTTGAAATTTGTTCTACATTTGTCATAAAACAAAATGTCCTTAAACGGGGACAATCCCGCCGGAAACGGTGGAGCTGCGGCTGATGCAGCCCAAGCAGCACTTTTTAACAACACAGGTTTGAATGAAACCGAGGAGGGTGTCATTGACATCGCTCCAAACTTAAGAAGAGCCATTACTCTAAAACTTATAAAACATGGCCTACCACCGAGAGGAGGTAGAGCAGTTTTCGTGATTGAGGCACATGAATCCTTTCAGACAGAGGTATTCTATTCATGGGTAATATTTCCTGAATCTAATCCAGTAACTAAAATGTTTCACTTCTACAAAGAAGATGAACCACCAGAGGAATACATTCCTTTCGAGGATATTGAGATTCCATTAACATACCAGGAGCATCAGCTCTGGTTTAAAGGCGCCCTAAAACATAACAAAAATATAACCAGGCTCGGTCCACTAGGTAGACCAGGAGCAACTTGGCCGATTTTAGCCGGCTACACACCTCATCCAGACATCGAAATAATGTCAGACGAGGAAATACTTAATCAACTCACAGAGTTAATAAAAATCTACAGACAATTGGTTCAATATGTCATGCGGACTTTCACAGTTCAACCACCATTAACAGTTCCAAATCATACTCCTCCACAGGGGAGTACTTTAAAAATTACACCACAGACTCTATACGCAGTCATGGGTAAAATGCCCACTAAGCGGGAGCAAATTCCATTTTGGATAGCTCAAAAAATTACTCAAATCGAAGCAGTATTTCCAAATACTAGCCCGCATGAGAAACACAGAATCCTAACCATTAGTTTACCAATGGGGATCACACCACAACTGGAAGACTGCACCACTTGGGGCTCAGTCTTTGCTGCCATCTACACTAAAACACACGGCATTCCGTCAATTGCGGTAATACCTGATGTCCTAAAACAAATTCAAAACGAATACGGGGCAGAGCCTGCTTTATATTTAGGTATGAAATTACTGAAAAATTTCGACCAGGTCTCAACAATAATATTATCAAATATTAAAGGAGAGGCAGCAGCAGTGGCGATCCGACAAAAACTAAGGGAATTTGATGTTACAGAACATCAAACAGAGCTACCCAGAATTATAGAACAATCTTATGCAGAATTAGGCAGAGATAGTTTGGGTGGCAGACCAGCTAAACCAAAACTATCTGAAAGTCCTGAGAAGGACTCAATTAAACAAACTCCTACATCTTCTAAAAAGAAGTGGGAGTCTAATAAACAAAATTCAAATGAGAAAAGATCTCAATCCCGAGGTAGGTCTCCTCAAAAGGAGCCCTCTGAAAGGAGGTACAACCTCAGGAATAGGGATAATTTGAGAAAACCTGATAGGTATCAAGATAATGATACACGTTCCTCTCGTCCCTTTCAGGTCTCATCACAGACTTCGGAAAGAAGAGGACGAACAGAACATAGAGAAGAACGCGTAAAATCGAAAGACGACAAGCACGCAACAAAAATTAAAACTAAACCTCAATTCTCCAAAAAGAAAGTAGCAGGTCTAATAGTAAGACATGCCGAGAATTCTGAGAACTCAACTGAGGAACGGAGAATGGGCTCAGACAATGCTGGACAGTGCAGCAGAAGTCACAATAGCTCGCCAGAACCTGATGGAACTTCTGGAGATAGTGGACTTGAATGAGTACATTACAGTAGAGATTGTAGACACCAGGGTTAGTACTCCACAAAGGTTATATGAAATAACACTCCGGATGGAGGGAGACAAACCTAGACAGGTTAAAACACTTTTTTGGGAAAAACTATCAAAGGGTTATGACATACTTCTAGCAGAAAAAGACTGGCCACCACAATTTGTCAGGGAGTGCCCACACGGCGAGGACATGATTATGCCTGCCTTCTCCAATCACATACCAATTCACTTAAAATATACATATGCCAGAAAATGGGCAGTGGCCCAGGCTCCAGCATTATATAAAAATCATGTAGGATGGGATGAGGACTCACCTCACCATAAAATAAATCTGAAACATGAACCAACTGCACAGAGGCAGTATCCTATTAAGCAAGAAGCTAAAAAACAGGTCAGGGAGATCTTAGATCAACTTGAATACCAAGGGGTGATTGAAACATGCGCCTCCTCCATGAACAATCCTTTGTTTCCTGTCTCCAAACCAGACAATACATATCGTCTAGTTTTGGACTACAGACATTTAAACACTTGTTCTAAAACTTTTGCAGTGCAAAATGCACACAGCACAGCATTAATGAATAACATTGTGCGTAAAAAATACAAAACAACATTAGACATCTCAAACGGTTTCTTTTGTCAAAATATAGCACCTGAAAGCAGGTACTTAATGGCATTCTCCATAATGGGGACCCAGCGTCACTTTTGTCGACTCCCACAAGGGTTCAAGAACAGCCCAGGTTTATTCTCAGCGAGAGTAACGGAGTTACTACAAATTTATGACAACGAGGCATTGTCCTATGTCGATGACAGCTATCTGACAGACGATGACTTGGAAAGACACTTGAACAGGGTGAGCACCATTATACTGGGATTCGCCTCTGAGGGCTACAAGTTCAACTTTAAAAAGTCTCGAATTGCCCATCTCAATGTCCTATTTTTGGGATATGAGCTTTCAAGTGAAGGCAAGAGCTTGGCAGCTAACTTTCTAGAGAAATGTGCGCTGCTCCAACCTCCAAAAACGCTAAAAACTTACAATCCATACTGGGATTCCTAAATTTTGGAAGAACATACATTCTAAACTACGCAGAAAGGGTTAAACCTCTCTACGCATTAATCAAACCTGATTTTTCAAATAAAAATTGGACACAGGAACACACAGAAATTTTGCGTTCACTCCAGGCTAACATGTTAGCAACAAATCACTTACAAACACGCGTAAGTCAAAGAAATTTGGTGATTCGAATAATTTCGGGTCAATATGGATTCACTTACTTAACTTTTAATAAGGGTGAGAAAGTACCAATTGCATACAAATCACATTTGTATACACAAGCGGAAATGCGCTTCAGTTCAACTGAAAAATTCTGACAGCAGTTCAAACAGCTGTAGCAAAAGAAAGAGCCTTAGCCCAAGGGAAACGCATAATTGTCGTTACCCCAGTACCGGCTTTAGAAGCAGTCACAAAAGCGAGCATTCCAAATGCTAAAGCTTTACATCCGAGATGGATACAGTGGGTTAATTCTCTTGCTGCAACTGATGTTGAATATGTTTTTGATCCAGATTTAAAGACACAGGCATTTCTCCAATATGAACAAGAATGTCCTCTGCCCACTGAGATTCTGCCTCTCGATCAGTATGAATTCATAATTTACACTGACGGATCCGCACAGCCCGCAACAGGGAGTAAGCAAGCTTACAGTGCAGCGTGTGCTATCGTTAAAGGTCGCATGCGAAATGGCATCTTCAGACCTATGGTCACAAAAACTCAATCACTAGGTGATTGTACAGCTCAGCGAGCTGAACTACAGGCATTCAAACTGGCACTTGAGAGTACGGATCGAGAATTCCTCACACTGATAGTGTGCGATTCCTTTTACTGTGTTCAGTCGTATAATGATTATATACGAACCTGGCTTGAAAATGGTTTTAAAGATGCGAAAGGTGGCACAATTAAGCACAAACTGCTTTGGGAACAAGTAGTTCAGTTGAAAAACTCACACACTGAGTCATCAGCGTGATGGCGTTCACGTTGCAGGGAATTCATTGGCTGACGAAGCCGCGAAGGGGGCTGTTCAGACGGCTTCCGTAGCTGCGATCACTCGTTCAAAAACAAAAATTGACGGTGAGATAATGTTGGCTGTCAATGCATCAAGCAAAGGCAGCAGTGCAGCATTACCAAAAAAGTTTCCACTCAAGTACTCTTATGTAATTGATGCGAATAACGTTCCTTTTGCTCGAATCCCTGGAGTGGGGGATAGGGTAATTCCAAACAAGGAACGCAGATTAGGACTTATCCTAGCAGCACACGAAGGGATGGCTTCTGCCCATGCAGGTGTTTCTGCGACAGTATCTTTACACAAGCAAAGATATTGGTGGCCTGGCATTCGGAAACAAACTAAGAACTATGTTTTAGAATGTGATATTTGCCAACAGATGAAAGTCTCAACAGTGAAACGTCCTGCGCAGACACCCTTATTAATTTCAGATAAACCATTAGCTTGTGTTTACCTGGACCACTGCGGTCCCTTGCAAAGGGACGGTAATTATAAATACATCATGGTTGCAGTGGATTCATGCTCTAGGTTCCTATGGTTATGGCCTCAGCGCTCGGCTGACGCTCGAACTGTTATAAAAGATTTGCGAGTCTTTATCGGCACATACGCAATAGGCACGCTACATTCTGACCAGGGTCCTGCGTTTAGCTCTAGGGCTTACAAGGAGGCCATGGCCGGTCTGGGCGTTGCATTGCGGTACTCCTCTCCATTCCATCCTGAGGGAAATTCTGTTGTGGAAAGGAAAAACCGGGATATAAAGCAGTCTATAACAGCTAGGGTATTAGGCTCGGGTGACGGGTGGGTCAAACACCTCATTAGCGTTCAGCGCTCACGTAACAATTTGCCAAGAAGTTCTCTAGGGGGGGTCACTCCATATGAGGTCCTATTTGGGACAAGAATGTGGGTTCCAGACTTAGAACATGTAGGCACAGTGGTGGACATGAAAACATTTGATATCAAAGATCGTTTGGCTGTTTTACAGGATCTTAACAAATTAAGAACAAAACAAAGCAACATATCCCTACAGCCAACCACCACTGGGGAAAAATCGGCGGTCCCAGCAAGGCCTTTCTGGATTCCAAAAGTTGGGGATCTAGTCAGAGAAAAAATAGAGGACAAGAAGGAATTTGGACCTTCTTACAGACACCCGGTACCTGTTCTAGCTGTTCAAGGAACAAGGACAGTACTTCTGCCGCCCCTTGCTGGAAGAAAGGAGAAAAGATTTGTGTCAATCGACCTGATCAAACCACAGTATGTGGCCAATACTAAGCAGTAGGCCTCGTGGACTCCGACCTAGTAGCAGACGCACTCCTCTCGCTACTATTCAAGAGGTTCAGACTGAAAGACTGATCACGATCGAGAATTCAGCTGTAACAAATGAAGGACTAAGCAACCAAGCTATGGAACTCATCCCTCTTGACAACCAAATTACAGTTCGTCCAAATACACCTGTCTACACCAACGTGACTCGTGAAGAACTGGTTCCTGTGATTTCAACGAATCCTGATGCAATTCCAACAATTGACAGAACTGCTTCTGGCTATTTCATTGACTTTGATACGTTCTCAGAAGATCCAAGTGAACCTGAAACGACGCCAGCATCATCAAAACTCAAGCAGCAAGTACAAGACTTTATTCACTTTCTGAAAAAGACTTATCTGGTTTCTCCATGGATTGAATTCTGGATTACAGCTGGACTTTTTGTTTTCCTGCTCTGGCTAGCTTTGGTAACAACAGTAAGCATGCTTATAAATGGCAGATACATCCATGTGAACAGTGAAGGAAAAGACGTGAATGTACTTTTGAAACCACATAAATCTTCCCATCGTGAAGCAAGAGACTTGTCATCAGTGAACATCACAGCTGTTCCTATACAGGATGGTATAGTGTGGGACAAAACAGATTATGAAATCTTCGGTCCAAGTGAACAATTGAACATTCCACATTTATTTAAAATTTCACTAAGTGATTTAATTACGTCCAGTACCTATTCAGATGATTGGGACTTAGAAACTGTTCAAAATATAATGTTTGATCTAGAAAAATCTGCTGCATTTTCTAAAAAAGAATTTTTAGAGGGTTCATCTGGTTACGAAGAATTGTATTGTTATAACCACTATGGTCATCATTATTTGCACAAAACTGCATATCCAAGAAATGTGTTTATGTTTAATCAATGGGAACATTGTCCTACACCACCACAAGGTAGTTCAAAAACTTTTGCTAGTAAATTTCCATATTTTTCAGGTTATAATACATCTGACCCAGAAACGTTTTACTATAAAAATGTAAACAAAACAGGACTGAAAATTATGTTAACAAATATGAAACAGATTTACTCTGAAGCATTTATTGCCCAACTGTCTATACAGGGTTTCGACTTATGGAAAGACACAATTGAGACAAAAACTGTCTGGGGTAGTAAAGATTGGCAAGTACAGGGTATAGAAGCTTTATTTAGAGCCTGTATTATCCCTGAACAAATAATGTTTTTGAATGACACCGTCCAACAGACATCTTGTCTTGGATTAGCCAAGATCAAAGAGATGAAAACACCTTTCTGTGCCAACACCTGCCAGTGATAATAATACAAAGGCAGTGGTGACAGTTGACAATATACTACAACTCAACAGAACTCATCCGAATTGGAAGAAATGGTTGATCTGGCCCACAGACACAAACAACTGTCAGGAAAGGTTCTTGAACAAAACTCAGGGTTTAACTATTCATAGGCCAGACCCAAGATATGTCCAAAGACAACATCCGGGGGTAGTAACAACATACAGTGTAGGTAAATTATGCCTCGATTGGCTGCATAAATCTACACTACAGGATGTGAAGCAACACTTAACCTTACTTAAAGAGGTCGCAGATCTTAGGGAATTCTTGCTTGGACCAAGAAAACCGCGTCAAAAACGTTTCATATATGCCGGCATCTATGCTGCTTATAACGAAGCATGGAAAGTGTCACAGATGGAGGCTGCAGAACGAATACGTGAACTTGATCGTATTAATTTAGAGAAAACACTCTCTGTAGTCGACAATGGGTTAACAACTTTGTCCTCCAGGATTTATTCATTGGATGGCATTGTATCCTCTGCTATCGACATTCTAGAACAAGATTTGGCTATGTTACAACAAGGTCAGTCTCAATTACGTTCTATTGTGTTATTGACATGGACGCTGCAATCTTTGCGAGCGGGCTATGTGCCTTGGCGTTTCATCAACACGTCGTCTCTGTTTGCAGAATACAATTTCACTGATAAACAGATCGAATTGGCACAAAGGGGAGCGAGGTATACAGTGCTAAGCATTGAAAAAATGGAAAAACTACCGTTTACAGTGGCAGAAAAACCAGCTACAGAATGGGTTATTCATGGCAAAATAACATTACCTGTGACAACTTTTCAGTTTCAGTATTGCCTCAGACAGATGCAAGCAGGCAAATATGAAAGGTTGGGTAAGGAATACATTAAGATATCTTGGAATTTACCATATACACATAGATGTTGGAGTGGGGATCGTGAAGTGTATCTTAGCGGTATCAACTGTAAACATGCGCTGACCGGTTCACTCATTTGCCAGGACATTATTTTACACGGGGCTTGTAATGGTTCTGTGGCAAACTTGTCTTGCCATCAGCACGGTTCACCAGCTGCTGTGATTAATCCAGCGTTTGGACAACTTTCGAATGGGAGTTACCTCATGTTGAATGATCAGAGCTGCTGTGGAATGTTGCCAGGCATCCCATATCTAGTAACGGTCAACTCCAGGGTCACTTGCTGTATGCAAGTATTGTTTCCCCAATAGACACAGTCAGGGAGTCGCCTTTATGGCCTTCGCTGAACGTCTCTTTTATAAGATTTGATACTTTAAGCAGAATGAAAGCCATGCTTTTACAGCAAACAGTGCCTTTGACCTCGGCCAGAGAAACCTATGATCTACAAGTTGCAAGGACTTCGGCTGAGATACAGACTTTAATACGTACAAACTGCCCTATACATTTCGTAGAAATGATATCACGTATCTTTAACATGTCAGATACAACAGGAATTGTACATGTATTTAAGAGCATTTGCACCGGTCTATTAGCACCATTCCAGGCAATACTTGGAATCATTCCGAACTTTGCACATTCGGTGTTTGGTGGCATACCATTAATTCTCGCACTTGTTGCCGGAATTTTATTCATCTGTCTGCTATTGCGCTATGGCCAGCCGATTCGCCGAAATCACTCCGAGCGAAATGGAGAAAGCTCTCCTTGAAAGAAAGTGCCATGAGCGAATAGTACAGCTATTGGGCATGACTCGTCTACGGGACCTTAATACCACATGGTTCCTGTCATTCCGACCAATCTGGCATGATTGCATCTTACCTGTTCTACGCTGCCTGCTATGCGGTGAAGAATGCGTGTTGGACGCCTGTCTAACATATCCATCAGCTGCGCCAAAGGATGTCGATGCTTTGCTGGACCCGATAACGGCCCATGCTCTGTGTTGTCCCCAGAGACTTCCAATCCTGATGTCAGCATTCATTGAGATCTCACAGTCGCCTCCTGCTGCTGCTGAGGTACGAGAAACAACTCCAGGCACACAGGTAACAACGGACGCGAACATTGCTGCTGCGACCTATGCTGAGAGCGATGCTTCCCATCTTTGTGCGATCAATCTTCTACACGAGGTGTTCCAACTTACACCAGCGGCAATAGATGAGGTTTTGTCTATTGAAGTAGATGATCTCATGTTTACACCAGACCCGTAAACTGTCTCTGATTCGGCATACTCTGTTCCAGTACAACAGCAACAATTTGGCCTTCATTTTTTCAAACCCTTGGAACTTTACCAAATTTGAACTTTTTGTCCCATTTTTTCGAACAAAAATGGCACTCCAATCTGCTTAAAGTAGAACTAGCCTTATAATACAGACTTGGCAGTACTTCCAGGGACACTTAGTCATCTTGTGTGTCTAAATCAGTTCATTTATGTTTCATGACAGGAAATGACTTTTGATTTTGAACAAACTTATCGATCATTTTTTAGTCATATGTAATTATTACTTTTGTATTTCGTTCCGAATGCATTAATTTCATACTTTATGCTGGATATGAAAAACACTGCTTGATGATGTACAGAAACATTTGCATTTTAATGTATCTTTTAAAGCTTTTTTAGGATATGTTTTACTATGCGGTACTCCATTTTAATGTTTAGCATTTTAAATGTTTAGCATTTTAGTATTGTTGTATACACAGAAGAGGAGTGGGTGTTGTGTACTTTATTGGGTGTCCATAAACGGGCTTTCTAGAATCATGTCCTTATATAGGCACAATCCAACCTGCCCTTATATAGGCATAAAATCCCAGACCTTATTTAGGCATAAACCATGCATACCAAATACAGGCATGGATTCCGACATCCGTCCACCCTAGCGTCTCAACGAGTCCATGAAAAAACAGACCCTCAGGCTGCGGGAGTTTCCCTTGCCCAGGACTATTGATTTCTTCAAGGACTCATACATTATGCATGAACCTCTATTCCTTAAGGGATTCATTCATGACGTCTTTCGCTACACAACTCACGTCAATGCTAACATTTTCAGGTATAAATATACCTTCCCAAACCCCTGTAAATCAGAGGAGACCTCGACTTCAGAGGAGCCCGATTCCCGGCCGGACGCACTGAGAAGACACTGTCATTCTGTCAGGATTGCGCGAGGGCAGACAGACGGCAGCTACACACCTGAAGGATCGATGCTCTGTACGCGTGCGCGGAGAGGGGCCGGACACATTAAAACCCGGCCTTCCTCTCTCCACAGCGCTTCGCGTTCTAGTGTTTCCCGAGTTCCGGTTTTCCCTCACCTGTTCACTTCCGGGTTGTTGTTCCGACGGGTGTTCCAGTACGCGGCGGCGTCCTTCCCTCGTTGGTCATCTCCCGGCGGTCCTGGTTTCTTTGATGTCGCGCTGCATTGCTCTACAGTATTCCGGAGGTCGTACAAAGAGAAGCAGTTAGAGTTGCTCGGTGGCGGTAACAGCGCATTCGCGCTGATTTTTGTTATTTTCTCTCTTGCTGCTAATACATGGTCCTGTGCTCTGGGCGTTATGTGAAGGTCATCCCCGCCTAAACAGGGCCTCCTCGCTAGACAGTAAAAGAAGGGGTTATTATTTTCCTAAAGAGAGCGGATTTCTTTTTACCTTCATTGCTCCTCATTCACAAAAGAGGAGAAGGATCCATACTCCACATATAGAAGAGGTGGGGGCATTAGTGGTCTTAGGTACACCCTTTTGGTTAGTGGTATAGGTAGAAGAGAACTCGCAATCACTTCCCTTTCTTTCCCTCCTAAGTATATGGCATCAGTCCCGTTTTCCTAAAGACACTGTATATATGGTCACCAATTGAAAGAAAACACAAGTTATATCACAGCAAAGAGGAAGGTAGGAAGGAACGCACTGAGAAATACAAATTGTTTTTATTAAGCATTGTATATTAACCCTTTTCCTGCACACCTACAGCTTCTTGGCGTATCCGGGTTCTCCTGAGGTGCCCAGAGTTTCGAGGCTGTGTTTTCCCCTCCTTTCCTTGTTTTGTTTCCCTTCTTCCCCGGGTTACCTTTGATGCCCTGTTTATACCGGGTACCTCGGGTGACTAGGGGAGGTTGCGGACCTTATCATCATCCGTGGCGTTCCTGCAGAAACACAGGTGAGAACCTGACAGAACGCGAAGCCTAAAAAGAATAGCAATTCTTTCTGCCCGGACGTCATGGATGTTGGTCAAGTATCCCTTGCAGATTTGGCTCACATGTTGGGCAACCTCCAGGCTGAGACCCAATCCTTATCAAATAGAGTAGACACGATACAGAGAGAAATGAGAACGGATGTTGGCAGGGGATCCCAGAGTTCAGGGTCTAATGTACCGGTAATCCATGTTACCACTCCTCCTTCCATCCCTTTAGCACCCCCTGAGCGTTTTTTCGGTGATACCACCAAATTCGCAGCTTTTATCAGTCAGTGTCAGCTCCATTTCATGTGTAAAGCCTCCTGTTTTCCCTCAGACCAAGCCAAAGTGGCATTCGTCATCTCCTATTTAGGGGGTCTGCCGCCAACTGGACCATACCCATGATAGAGAGGAACGACCCATTATTGCAAGACTACACAGCATTTAGGAGAGAACTAAAAAAGCTGTTTGACAGACACACCTTTACACATTCTGCGGACACAGAGCTTTTAACGTTACGACAGGGCTCCCAGGACTTAACTTCTTACATATCTACATTCTACAGACTAGTAGCTGAGGCAGGCTGGCCAGAGGAAAAGCGTAGCGCTTTGTTTTATAAGGGGCTGCGAGAGGAATTGAAGGACGCATTGGCCCAAGTAGTAGACCCTCCGGAGTTATGTACAGCTCTGGTGGACTTGGTGGTTAAATTAGATCACAGAATCAGTGAGCGTAGGAGAGAGAGAGGAAGATCAGAGGGGAGGGGTCTGGTATTTAGGGAGAAGAAACCTGAACCAGAAAAGGGAGCCGAAGACCCAGAGCCAATGCAAATAGGGAGCATCAGAGGTCCCCTGAGTGAGGACGAAAGACAAAGGCGACGGGATAAGAAGCTCTGCCTGTATTGTGGAAAGCAGGGCCATTTCTTGAGAGAATGTCCTGTCAAGCCAAAACAGACAAGGCGTTCGGAAAACTAGTAAGCCCGAGATCGCAAGAGGCAGGGGTTTCGGGTGTTTCAGGTTTAATTGTCTCATCTAGAGAAGTAGCAGTATCACATCCTCGCCACTTCTTCCTCTCCTCGTGCTTACAATGGGGGCAGGAGACAGTACAGGTGTACGTAATGGTTGATTCAGGTGCATCAGGTAATTTTATGGATGCACAATGGGCACAGAAGCAACAGATACCTTGGGTATCTAAGTCCTCATGGGAAGAAGTTACAACAATAGACGGGAGCACACTGAAGTCTGGTCCCATTAAGCGTACTACTATTGCCTTAAAGCTCGTGATCGAGGAAAGACACCAAGAGCTTCTTTCATTTGATTTAATACAGTCCCCACAATTCCAAGTCATAGTGGGGTTACCCTGGTTAATTCAACATAACCCCATTATTGACTGGAGGGAGAAGACGGTGATCTTTAACCGAGACTTTTGTAAGGAGCACGATGTTTCCAACACTGTGGACCATAAGAAGGTCATGTCAAGTTTTACTCCTAATGATGAGGCGTTGCCCTCTATGTACCAGGATTTTCAAGACATATTTGACAAGGAACAGGCCTCCAGCCTCCCACCCCATAGGGTCTATGACTGTAGGATAGACTTGCAGCCGGGGGCTCGGATTCCTTATAGTAGAATATATGCCTTAACGGAAAAGGAGAACGTTTACCTACGTGAATATCTGGATGAGATGTTGAGGATAGGGTTTATTCGTCCCTCAAGATCACCTGCTTCATCTTCTCTTTTTTTTATACCGAAGAGAGAAGGGGGTCTTCGATGTTGCATCGACTATCAGGCACTAAACACCATCACTATCAAGAAAAGGTATCCCTTACCCCTGATTTCCTCCCTCCTGGATCAGATAAAGAATGCCCAAGTATTCACCAAGTTAGACCTGCGAGGGGCATACCACTTGGTAAGAATTAAAGAAGGGGACGAGTGGAAGACCGCCTTTTGTACCAAGTACGGGCTCTATGAGTACTTGGTGATGCCTTTGGGCTATGCAACGCCCCCGCGGCGTTTCAGTTTTTTATCAACGAGGCACTTAAAGACCTCCTGGGGGTGTGTGTTGTAGCCTATATTGATGATCTACTGATCTACTCCCCCTCAACGCAGGAACACGTGATTCATGTGACAGGGGTATTGCAGAGGCTGCGAGACCATCATCTGTATTGCAAGTTAGAAAAATGTCAGTTTCATACACGACAAGTTAGCTTCCTGGGATTTGTAATCTCCCCACAGGGACTTAGCATGGACCCACAGAAAGTGGAGGCCATTCACCGTTGGCAAGCACCGCGAACGGTGAAGGAGACACAGAGCTTTCTTGGCTTCGCCAATTTTTACAGGCGTTTTAATGATGGGTTCTCTAACCTCACTTCCCCGATAACTACACTATTGAGGAAAGGTAGAAAATTCCAGTGGACTTCTGAGGCAGAGACAGCCTTCAATACATTAAAAAAGGCATTTACACAGGCACCAGTCTTGGCTCATCCAGATCCGACACGTCCCTTTGTGGTTGAGGCTGACGCATCCCAAGTGGCGGTAGGGGGGGTACTTTCACAGACGAATCCCAGTACAGGAACCCTGCATCCAATAGCTTATTACTCTCGGAAACTAGCTCCAGCAGAGGTGAACTACTCCATAGGGGACAAGGAGCTATTAGCTATAAAAAGAGTACTCGAGGAATGGAGACAGTACCTGTTAGGGGCCAACCATAAGCTAACAATCCTTACAGACCATCGTAACCTGAAGTCCCTTCAATCTGCAAGGGCATTGTCCATGCGACAACTACGTTGGACACAATTCTTTAGTGAGTTTGACTTCGTTATACAGTTTCAAGCAGGAAAAAAAAAACGGAAAGGCAGACGCATTATCGCGATTAGGCTATGATGAGGAACCAAGAGAAGGCGATCCCCCCTTAATCATAGATAGGGAGCGAATCATTGGTGCTTTGTGTTCAGAAAGTGACTTTATAAGGTCAGTTAAGGAGGCACAAGCGTCCATAGAGTTGGGGGAGATTACAGGTACACAAGAGGTCACTGTGGAAGAGGGACTGTCCTACGTGCAGGGGGGACTGGTTCTTCCCACTCAGGTCTTGCGACTGCAGGCTTTGGAGTGGTGTCATTGTCATCCCCTGCAGGACATCCAGGATTTAAGAAAACGTTCGAACTACTGCAGAGACGCTTTTGGTGGCCGGAGATGGGAGGGGACACTAAACGCTATATCCAGACCTGTCACGTGTGTGCCCAGGGAAAGGCCCTCTCATCAGAAACCTGTAGGGCTACTACAGCCTTTACCCACTCCTCCTGGTCCCTGGCACACAGTCTCTCTAGATTTCATTGAGGAATTACCCAGAACCGTGAAGGGGAACACAACCCTTCTGGTGGTAGTGGACCAATTGACCAAGATGGCCCATTTCATACCTTTAGCGAGTCTCCCTTCCTCTAGAACACTGGCTTCTGTATTTGTGCAACAGGTGGTGCGTTTACATGGTCTCCCCTCCGTATTGATATCCGATAGGGGTGCCCAGTTTATCTCTAGGTTCTGGAGAGGTATGGGTAACTTATTACAGATAGACGTAAGGCTATCCTCTAGTCATCACCCTCAGACGGATGGCCAAACAGAGAGAGTGAATCAGTGTTTTGAGCAGTATATCCGTTGCCAGGTTTTACACACTGTCACTGATTGGGATGAGATGGTATGGTTAGCGGAGTTCTCCTATAACAACAGTCATCACTCCTCCACTGCGTACTCTCCATTCTATTGTACTTATGGTTTCCACCCTCGTACTCTGTTGCCTTCTCTTTCCTCCACTTGTCTTGCCCCTGCAGCACTCGATTTTATAAAGGAATTACAAGAAGTACATAGGGCAACAAGGGTAAATTTGGATAAAGCAAAGGCTAGTTACAAGAAGGGGGCGGACGCTCACCGACGCTCAGAGCCTGACTATAAGCAAGGAGATAAGGTCTGGCTGTCATCCAAGAACCTAACATTGAGAGGGGCTTGCAAGTTCAAGCCTAAGTATATTGGCCCTTACGAAATATGTAAGGTGGTGAACCCTGTTGCTATGAAACTGGATCTGCCTACCTCAATGAAGATCCATCCGGTTTTTCATGTCTCCCTGTTGAAACCATTAGAACCCGGTACACGTCTCCCCGCGAACCCTGAGCCGATTGAGGTAGATGGTGATCAGGAATATGAGGTGGAGGCGATCGTGGATTCGCGGAGGTTGCGGCGTAGGCTCCAGTATTTGATTCACTGGAAGGGATATGGTGTGGAGGACCGGACCTGGGAGCCAGCCAGCCAAGTGCATGCCCCTCGATTGTTGCGTTCATACCATAGACGATATCCTGGGAAGCCCAAACCGGTAGGGGGGTCCGTAGGGGGAGTGTACTGTCAGGATTGCACGAGGGCAGACAGACAGCAGCTACTCACCTGAAGGATCGATGCTCTGTACGCGTGCGCGGAGAGGGGCCGGACACATTAAAACCCGGCCTTCCTCTCTCCACAGCGCTTCGCGTTCTAGTGTTTCCCGAGTTCCGGTTTTCCCTCACCTGTTCACTTCCGGGTTGTTGTTCCGACGGGTGTTCCAGTACGCGGCGGCGTCCTTCCCTCGTTGGTCATCTCCCGGCGGTCCTGGTTTCTTTGATGTCGCGCTGCATTGCTCTACAGTATTCCGGAGGTCGTACGAAGAGAAGCAGTTAGAGTTGCTCGGTGGCGGTAACAGCGCATTCGCGCTGATTTTTGTTATTTTCTCTCTTGCTGCTAATACATGGTCCTGTGCTCTGGGCGTTATGTGAAGGTCCTCCCCGCCTAAACAGGGCCTCCTTGCTAGACAGTAAAAGAAGGGGTTATTATTTTCCTGAAGAGAGCGGATTTCTTTTTACCTTCATTGCTCCTCATTCACAAAAGAGGAGAAGGATCCATACTCCACATATAGAAGAGGTGGGGGCATTAGTGGTCTTAGGTACACCCTTTTGGTTAGTGGTATAGGTAGAAGAGAACTCGCAATCACTTCCCTTTCTTTCCCTCCTAAGTATATGGCATCAGTCCCGTTTTCCTAAAGACACTGTATATATGGTCACCAATTGAAAGAAAACACAAGTTATATCACAGCAAAGAGGAAGGTAGGAAGGAACGCACTGAGAAATACAAATTGTTTTTATTAAGCATTGTATATTAACCCTTTTCCTGCACACCTACAGCTTCTTGGCGTATCCGGATTCTCCTGAGGTGCCCAGAGTTTCGAGGCTGTGTTTTCCCCTCCTTTCCTTGTTTTGTTTCCCTTCTTCCCCGGGTTACCTTTGATGCCCTGTTTATACCGGGTACCTCGGGTGACTAGGGGAGGTTGCGGACCTTATCATCATCCGTGGCGTTCCTGCAGAAACACAGGTGAGAACCTGACACATTCCTGCACGCAGAGAGTCCAGCTTCCAGTGATCTAACTTCCCTTGCGGGGTGTTGGAGTTCGAGTCCGGATAGAGATTCCTACCTCTCTCATTCTTCAGGTATGGAGCAGACTAGAACCTAGAGGGACTCTTGGCATACTAGACTCTTGGCATACTGGACTCTTGGCATACTAGACTCTTGGCATACTAGGCGTAACTTACTCTTAGTATACTCTAGTCAGGAATACAGCACCTACTTCTACTTTTCCCTACACCTAGGAAAGGTTAGGCACACTGGGTAGAACTAGGATAGAAACGCATCGTATGAGTACTCGCATTTTTAGGCTGTGTCATTTTATGTAAATGCATATATGCTGAAAAGATAATGCTAACGCAGTATTATTTATTTCTACTGCTCACCTTGTACATTATTTATCTCGCATACTGTCTTGTGATCGTAACAGCACATCTAACTTACAACAGAAACAAGACTGTTCAATAAACCTTTTATTGAAACGCCCGTCTGTTATTTCTGTGTGACTTTGAGAATAACTGAATCATGCACAACGGAGCTGAGTGAAATAGTTATCTATTGTTTCTACGACTCTGGGACACGTCCTGATTCTGTAAGGGAAACACAGTGGTCATGTTTTGCGGCTGCCAGAAACTAATCCCTTCTTGTTGTCAAGAAGTTTCTAGTGGCCTCTGAGCTAGCTGGCACAAGTAATTAAGTTTAATATACTCGATAGGGACATACCGACCTTAGTCCTATGTCAAACCTATAGGATATATTATTCCAATGCGCAGAGCCTATTAGGGAAATAGGAGCTACACTACAGCATCTCAGGGCTTCGGTGGTGTTGGCGTCCAGCATGGGGGTGGCGGCCGTGGTGGTGCGGAGGGTGGTGAAGGTTTGGCGGCATTGACGGCAGGAGAACTGTCCGTGGGTGGTGTTAGGCATGGACAACTGGCAGTTGTTGTTCCTTCCGGGGTTGAGTGCGAGGAGGGCAGCTGAGTCGTAGCGGTGGGTGGTCGGAGATCCAGGGTCCCTGGCCGCTGACGGGCACAGACGGGCTTGCCTTTGGCGCGCCAGCGGCACGGCCGCACAGCGGCTGCCATTAATTAGGGAAGGGGGAGGGAAGCACAGCTGGGAGGTGGGAGCGGGAACTGGCAGGGGGGAGGGGCCGCAGGGAGAGCATCGGCCCCTACGGCCGTCTGGCCGTAGATGAAGCAGGTGTGTGTGCGGAGTGTGGTGTATGTACAAATGAGAGTAGTATGTGAGAAGAGTGTGAGTTAAAAATAACTATGGGAAACCAGCTGAACTAACTTTAATTGGCAGGTTCTATGCCAATCAATCAATCAATCAATCAGGGGAATTGTAAGCGCGCTACTCACCCGTGAGCTATTACGCGTCCCGTAACTCTGGAGCCTTCGGCTCCCCCAACAGCTCCTGCCCGGGTCCCGAACTGGGAGGACCCATGAAGCTGTTGGTGTATTTGGTGAGGGCATGGTTTCCTATTTCTACACTTAGATGTGAACCACCCTCGTATGAATAGTTAACAGTCGCTTGAGGTCCTGATGAAATGCCTCTATCTTCAAGACAACATAGGCATGAAACATGTCGACCACTATTCTCACTTAATGCTTGATGGGATTATTACAGTAACCACATACAAGCAGTGAAAGCTTTTGATCATGACATGGGACCTACCAATTAAAGTTAGTTCAGTTGGTTTCCCATAGTTATTTTTAACTCGTACTCTTCTCACATACTACTCTCATTTGTACATACACCACACTCAGCACACACACCTGCTTCATCTACGGCCAGACTTTCAGGATAAAAGAACTCCGGCAAAGACCCCCCCTGCGGGCCCATCATAGGGCAGCGCCGGCCCAATAAGGAGACGCCTTATGATGAAGGATGACACTGTTCGGGGTGTGAGAGGGCCCTTGCTCCTTATAGGAGCTATTCCACCCTTCACCCTTTTCTTCTCTTCCCTTAGGAACAGCACACTCTATTACTCACAGTTCATTCCTTGGGAAAGTCTGAAGCTCACACTGCCCCCCCCCCCCACCAATCCTACTGACCAAGCTACGCCCCTGGATGAAATATTGTAAATGAAAGAACAAATACATATGATAACCCAGTGTTGAACAGTGTGGTTTGTTTAAAAAAATGCATCACCATTTCAGTATCTTTAAAGAAAGACACCATCGCCCCTCTACACCTGCTTTAGACATAGCAAAAAGAGTGATCTTCTGTCTGTATATCTGTCTCCTCGTCTCAAGTATTTGTTCCGAAGGAAAAGGAGCAATGCAGCAAACACAAACGCCAACCCGTGTTTGACTGGCTGAATGACGTTCTGCTGGTGAGGGGTGTTGTGCATGTGTTGCCAATGAGGCCCTGCTTTCAATGATGGGTGTGGATACATTTTGGATTTTGTTTGCTGTGTTTATTTATATCTGTGTTCTGATGTGTTTGGTTGTTTTTTCTCCAATTTTAAGTGTGTTCGTCTGGCTCACAATGTGTTTATTTGTCGTTTATAACATGTTTCCAGTGACAGTGTTCTCCGAATATCTGAATTGGGTTTTATAATTATAAGTTATTTATTGAGCCTCTTGGTTGTGTGTAATGGTACCCACATTGGCTGTGGAATATTGTTCTATTAATCTTATATTTTTCCTTTGACTTGGTAGTGTTATTTCTGACCTTCATTGGTTTCTTTGTGATTCCACTACAGTTGCTATTAGTGACCTGGCATGGTATGTCACTTGCTTCAAGAATAGCTTGGAGAAAATTGGATCTGACTGGCCTGTAGAGCAATTTGAGTAATTTTGGGTGTAAAGGTTGTGAATTTGGCCTGACTACACACGTGTGTGTGTGTGTGTGTGTGTCTATGCGCATTTGCATTACCTAAATTTTCCCTTTCTACGTGGGTTTAATTAAAAAAAATACACAATTGCCTGAAGAAGTTTGGCTAGGGATCACCAACCGTGCACAAAAAGACTCCGCGCTGTATGAGTGATTTCTGTTTGAAAGAAGCCAGCATATAGGCCACAAGCATTATTGTAAATTGAACATAATCAACAGCCCCAAATCTATCAATCTCTAATTAAACAAAGAGGATGGAAAACTATTTTCAAATCATTCCTCATAGCAAATCATTATTTGTCATTGTGCTGTATTTTATCATACTTGTTATTGATGATTGTATTGTTTTCATTGGTGCACAAGGATAAAATAGGTCCCAAAGCAAGCAAGAAGAAGCATTAACAATGCAATAGGCCCCGCATACTGAAAGTTTGAGCTATTGGTGTTGCAAATAATAATGCAACGCCAATAGCTCAAACTTTTTATTCAAGCTGTACGACTGCCTGTCTGCATTGAACAGCCCAGAAGCATTATGGGTAAATGAAATGAGCAGCTGGGTAGGTGATCTCACCCAGCAGAGAACGAGGAAGAGACTTTATCGAGGGTAGTGCCCAGGTCTCCAGACTGCTTGGAGAATTGAAGGTAGTATTTTCTTCCTTCATGCCGATCAAGTCGACCTACTTTTTAAAAAAAACACACAAAAACCCAGACCCAACAAGGAATTTTTGGGAGGTAGGTCTCGCGGGTGCCCTAAGGGTACGTGTGTTTAGACACCAATCCCCTAAGTAATTCAGTTGTATCATGCAGTGTGCATGGATGTCTGTTGTATCAAATGTGTTTATACACTTGTGGGTCCTTCTGCATTAGTGTGTTAGAGAGAGAGGAGAAAAACTGGGAAGAGGAATAGAGAGGCTAGAGAGACCTATAAAGAGAGGGAGATGGAGAGAAATAAAGAGAGAAAAAGAGATTATAAAGAAAGAGAGCATGCGAGAGAGTATAGAGGCAGTAGAAGGAAAGGAGTGACTGGTGATCAGGACCATTATAGAAACTTAGCAGAGAACACTTGTTCTTTGATTTGTTAACACACTGCAATGTCCACAATTGTTTTAAAATACAAACTGTGGGGCATATTTACAAGCCCCTTGCGCCACTTTTGCGCCGCCGTTGCGTCACGCATGTGACGCAGCGGCGACGCAAACCATGCGCCGCGTTGCGCTATATTTACAACGTGACGCATCTAGGGAGATGCGTCACGTAGTAAACCCCTGCGCCACATGAAACCTGCGTCAGGTTTCATGTGGGCGTACCGGCGCATGGGGGGGCGTTCCGGCGCAGGAACGCCTCGGAAAAGTGACGTAGTGAAATCTACAAGATTTCACGCAGTCACTTTTCCGACGCTGGTGCGTCAAATCCTTACGCCTGCTTCAAGCAGGTGTAAGGATTGACGCACCATGTTAGGGATAGGGAAGGTTGGAACAGTGCTGGAGTTGCGTCGCGCTTGCGACACAACTTCAGCACTGCGCCAACCTTCCGCCGGCAGATGCGTCACGCATCTGCTTATCCTTGCGCCACAATGTGCCGCATTGTAAATGCGGCGCATCGGACGTGGCGCAAGGGTAAACTTGCGTGACGCATTTTCCCTGGCGCATCCCTGCTGATATGCAGGGATGCGCCAGGGAACGTAAATATGCCCCTGTGTCTGTAATGATGGGCAGTGTAAAACAGCGTGCGCTCTCATTGGAAAGGGAGGCGTCAGCATAATACATTCAAGGCAACAGCACTATTAGGAAGCCGCACTATCAGTGAATAATGAAATCTCAAGCTCTTTTTTGACCCTCTGGTAAATGCAGCATAAACCGCTGAGAGGCACCTACCTACATGCTGCGTTTATTTACTACCGCCCAGCTGCTTCATTATTTTAGTACTTCTTAACATTATTCAAGTGACAGCTTTCCTATAACAAAGCCTGATGGACAGAGTTACTGCAATGAAGTTCCGGTGTTTCTCTACATGGCCATTCTTTCAATAATCTGCTTCCTTCCTGCAAACCCAAACGCTGGCTAGTGAGGAGTCCTTAGTCTGCATAGCAACACATTGCGCAGTCATGCTGCTTTGAGATTGTGTGTGCAAAGCTTTTTTTTTCCTGTTTGGTTTGTGGGTGACACTTGCCCTGCTGCTTGCCAGCACTGTCACTATTCCACAAGTGACGCTTTCATGTTTGCAAACGCTGCTGTGCTTGTTCTATGTGTGATGAGAAATGCAGTGCTGCTAACATATGTGCTTTGGCTGTTCTGTGGGTGAGGAAAGCATGCTCTGCTGCTTCCTGTTCTGTGGGTGAGAACGTGTCCACTTCTGCTTAGCTATGTGTATCATATGGTTGAGGGGTGTTTCAGTTGTTTTCATGCTAAGTCTGTTAAGCTTGTACCCCTGCTTTATGTGCTGTCTTTTCCATCTGTGAGCGTGGGAAGTCTGCAGGGCTGCTACTTAACCTACATAAAACTTGAACAAGACCGAGGTGCATGCCGCGACGAGAGATGGCGTATAAACGACTGTTATGGAACACGAGAAATCACGTGATTTAAGAAGTAACATCACTTTGACTGAAGAAATGCAGAAGAACAGGGAATCAAACAGGAGCGTGGCCAAGTGATTTATAACCTAAAACTTAAAAGTGTATATCATGCAAATTAACCCATTTGACGTGCACATGCCTGATAGCAGGTAAATAACATCAGCCGTTCTCTACAAAACAATGTCACTTGATCACCAGTGAAATAGGGGAATTGGGAAACCATGCTTCTTTAAGAACGAGCAAAGCAAGAAAGAAATCATTGCTGTTAGAATATAAATGCAGAATGCCTGCAAGGGAACTCTGGAGCCGAGGGAGGAAACAATTAAAGCGGGCGCCATGCTAAAATATAAAGCGCAGTGCCCATGCTTATTTAAGTTTTGTGTGTGGCGGCCCATGAAGCGGGCACCATGGTGATAACAAAAAAAAACACGAGGCAGGAAACAATTTTGAAAAGGGGGTGATGTGCTAAAATATAAAGCACAGCGCCCATGCAATGGTGATTGCAAAAAAAAAACCACAGAGCAGGAAACAACTTTAAAAAGTGGGCGCCGCGCTAAAATATAAAGCGCGGCACCCATGCATATTTAAGTTATGTGCATGGTGGCCCATGAAGCAGGCGCCATGTTGATGACACAAAAAAAAAAACATGAAACCGGGCGCCGTGCTAGGTGCCGTGGTGGCGAAATACAAAATAAAGGAAGAAGTCCGTAAACACAACAAAGGAACACTTACAGTGTAACAAAACTGTAGTTGGTCGCTGCTCATTGCGATACAATGGATGTGATGTATGGGGAGCACCAACCAATAAGGAGCCAGGAAAGAAGGGCAACGCAGGAGTTAACCAATGGCAAGCAGCAGGTGGGATTACCCTCGCTATACTGCTTACAGCAGGTCTTGCAGACAGCGCTTGTGCGCTGCCTTTGCTCAACCTAAAAATGGGTCTCAGTTTTCCCTCGATAGCAGAAGACACCCATAACTGAGGTCCATAATCCTGGGCCCCCGTGTCACTGCACCTGCTTCAATCGGGGAGTAGCTAATGATAGCTACATCCCTGATTGTTTTGTAAAAGAAAATGGTGCTGCTAGCGTGGTTCCTGAAACATGGATACCAAGGGAATTCTATTATCATTTATTTTTTCATATTTAATGCATGAATATTCATCCTTCAATTTTTTTAAAATGACCATTCCACTCTGAAATTTAAAGTAGAGCTAGTAACAAGTAAGAAATAATTTTGAAAAGAGACCGTTGAGTTAAACTGTGCCTTGAGCACGGGGTGGCTAAAATATTATGGGGCTGTAGACACTCATCTTTTTCCATCATAGGCCAGTCTTGCCTACTTCCAAAATGTAAAAACATAAAGTCCCCAATTAATATGATTCTGTCAGTAATTCACAAAATGACTCCTGCCAAGGATAAATGGATTTACTACTGCAAATGTCTCTGTCACAAGACTGGAGAAACCACAGTAGAAAATTCCACACAAGGGATGGAATGTGGACAGTACAAGGCAAGGTTTGTCTTCAACGTTTGTCAATATCCTCAAAAATGTACTATGTAGGCACTTACACACTTAATCCAACCCTTTCCCACCCCGAAAATGGCCGGGAATTCGCGTTCTGGAATGGGAGTGGATCACCCCCGAATTACTGGGCTTGTAGTAGAAAGGATTTCTCCTCTGGTAAAAATGTTTTCCCCGCAAAGAAGCAAAAGGAAAAAATGTGTAATTCCAGAGTCGACTACTCTGACCACCACTGCCCAATACCTCACCTCTAATTCTGGAATAGGGGGCTCAAGGTCAAGAGAAGGCAAGTCGCAAAGACAATTGGAGAGATATTTGGAAGACCTTCGACCCTTGACTCTCAGAAAGGGCTTCATTTTTGCCTACAACCCCCCAGTGGAAGGAATCCCAGCGTGCTCTTGCCCCCCTGAACTTTCTTGGTTGTGCAGGTGGTGCTGGTGGCAAGAATAGAAAGAGTGCAGGAACTTTCACCCTCTTCCAGGCTTGCAGACACAGCAGGCCATTTGCACAGTCTTGCCAGGGTGTTGGTGTGGGTTCCAGAACGGTTCTCACTTGACTGGAGATTGCATGTTGAGAGGGCCTAGGCCATGGGTCCCCCTAGATGACAATGAGGTGGCCGACATTAGGTCGGTGCAACTTGCTCCTCTGGGGGAGACTGCAACCTGTATGTACTCTGCTCCACCCCACCCTTGACTTCATTAGTATGGACCTCTTACATTGACAGATTGGTGTTTGCCCTGTTTGTCATCACAGTTGTGTTAATTTTCTCCCTCATAAGCAGTGGAACTGAGGGGAGAAGGATGAGAGCAGTGGCTATAGGTATTGCTACTGCCAGCATTTGGACTCTTATGACACTCTTGTGTACAACTCAGTTTAGGGTGGTGCTTCTCAATTTTTGACTTCTGGTCTTTGCCCTTGACCAACTACGATGAGCTCAGGAAGAATTCATGGGCCAGGTCACTATAATAAAAAGAAGAGGGAAGGCAGGAAGCCAGACAGGAAGTCCGGCAGAAAAGATATGTCCACCTCCATTTACGACCTAGTAGGAGACACCTTCATATTACCAGTACTTTCTGCTGCTTCTCCCTCTGCCTCCATTTCGCTTTTGTCCCCACTTCCACCTACGCGATCTAAGATCACAGGTTATTTAAAGTCAAATAACTCAAACACAAGCAACAGGGCTATTAGTCAGTTCCAGCGAATCTCCCGATCTCCAGCTGGTGACGATCCTGCAGCTCCAAGCAGTGAATCGGGCACTGTCCCTCTTGGTGCACACCGTACAACATTGAGTATCTCTGCCCAGGTTAATGCATCAGCCACAGACCAGCTGGCAATTTATCATTTTGGGAGGCTGCATTTGATCACTCTGCCTCTCCCCCCACTGGAAGCAGAGGCTGAGAATGTGGGAGATTTTAATAGGAGCTGAATATGAAGCTTCATGGTTAGCCCCGTAAATAATACCACTAACCTCCACAAGGTACATCAGGAGAATAGCCTAATAATGCAAACCCCATATGATAAATTAACATATTGCAAGAATACCACAGGCAATTTTGCCTGTCATCTGGTCTCATCCACCCACTAGGTCCAATTAAGTTAAACTTATTGACTAATATACCTTGGACTACCAGCCCAGTCAAGAGCATGACCAGCTGCACCCCCATAGATGAGAACCTTGGCACTCATGAAAGCGGTTCTCTGTGCCATTCCGATCTAATGTCTCTATGGGAAGTAATTCACTATATAAATCCCACAGCAGCCTGACTGAAGACAAAATTCCCACATAACGTAAGCACCAACATCTGGAGTGCCTTACTTAACAACTTGGAGGCAGTCTATGTATCTCTATCATATCATCCTGACAAACTCGATATGCAGGTGGACATTTTAAGTGCCCTGGCCAACCAAGTTAGAATTGATGCAAAACTGTCAGCTTTGAATAACTTAATTGCAAGAGTCCATTCCGATCCAGCTGTTGCATACCACACCTGCCCATTCCCCAGTACGATTGACTCTCTTGTTAGGATAGCTCAAATGCTGGATGTTATCCTGGATCGGATCTCAATGCCAGCACAACAGACTGGCTCTGCTCCTGTTCAAAGGGACAAGCCGGAGCCTAGTCAGGCCCCTTTTCTACCTAAAGGCACTACCGAATATCCATTCTCTACCGGTTCACTTTGCCTTCCCACTAGATCCGATGCTATTAAAGCCCCAGAAGGATTAGCACATGGGCAGCTTACTCTCCCCTGATCTCTACCTGCTAGCAATGAGAATGAGGGTCTTCTAGGGGCATTGCCACTCAAGCCACGAGTAGGAAACAGCAGTCTTACCACTCATGGGGCAGAGCACTCAGGGCAACAGACAACTACTGAGAAGTCAACTACAAATAGGGAATGCAAAAGGCTCTGGAAAGCAAGACATAAGCAGAGTACCAGTAGCAATTTGCATCTTAGTGTAGCGCCCTTGCAGCCCATTCCTCCCATTAACGAGGTGCTTGTGGGTAATTCAGAAGCAGCTTCTCCATCCCATAAACAGTGTTCTACTGAAATAAAAACATAGTTGCTGTTTCAACGTAATTCAGCATTAAAGCCTGAACAAAAGATTGACAATGATAGAGGTGGTAAAACTGTGCCACTCAATAGTCAGCCTGCTATTAGTGACCTGCCACCAATGCCCACTGTCAATTTATCAACCTTAAATAGACACACTGTTAACACATACCTTAAGAACTCTATCACTGTCACCTTAGGATTAAACGTGCCTGTGATATCGAATGAAAATCAAATACCCTCTTGTATTCAACTCCCAACGGAAACATCAACATGCTCAATGGCAATGTCAGAACCTGGCCACCAGCTTCTTTTATTCATTGGTGATTCTGCACCATTTAACCCTCAAACTGATCACCAATGGCCTAATCCATTAACAGCCTACTCTCCTCCAGGTAGGACTACATCGGAGCCACAAAGAAATCAGGGAAATAATACTGGGGTAGTAGATGTGGTAAGACAGGAGCTTATACCTAGTTCCAACTTCCCAACAAATAAGTTGGAGCTTATTCCGCATTATGCCTTCAGAGGCAAGCATGATATTTTGAACAGGAGTACAATTGTGAAACTGCTTGAGGCAATGAACAGCACTAGACATATTAATGCCACACATCTGGAGTCAATAGAGTTTAGAGAAAACCCAAATTCGAGAGGGGGAGACATTACCATTATCACTTGGTCTCCCCCCCAGACTTAGCCAATCTTGTTTGGCAGCTTAAGGATCATTTTTTTCTCATGGGGAATTGAGCTGCTACAAGTGCTTCCACCTCGTTATCCTAGTCCACTGTCACCAAGTACCAGCAACTTTAAAGCTCCAGGTGGTGGGATTCTAAGATGAACCATTGGCTCTGAATTCTGTAAGCATCTACTAACACCCTTGGCAGCCATCAGTGTGTGCATACAGAGAGAAAAAACCATGAAATAATCACTCAAGCACATCAGGCTGAGAAAGATGGTACACGGATAAGAACCATGCAATCATCTGCCCGTCCATGAAGTCTTTGTGGGAAACTCTCATGTGGGCAACTCTATCTCTTGTATTAACCCTGGTAAAAGGCAGTCCGTGGCATCTGGACTTTGTTCACCCCCGCACATAATTCCAGTCCTAGCACAAGGAACTAAATGTGGTACTCCCTCTTTATATTCCTCTTAGCAAGCCCCAGATATTCTCTTTTGCTCACCATGCCACCCCAGTTTGGACCCAGCCATATGCAAATCAGTCTTGGCCCTGCTCCTCAAAGACTGATTTGCATATGGCTGGGTCCAAGCTGTGGTGGCATGGTGAGCAAAAGAACAATAGATTTAACCCAGATCTTTTGACTGGGGGTGAGTGTTTTAAAAGTTTCACTCTGTCTGTCATCTTGTTGTGTTCACCCGTAGGTTCACCAATTTTTAATCCTGAATCAACTGATGTTTCAAACCATTACTAAATGTACAATGACTAAGGTGGTGCTTCACCCTGTGACTGTGGTAATTAAATGAGATGTGGTTCTTGCAGTGCTAATTACAGATTTATTTAGTTTTGTTGTAGAAACCCCTAATGAAGGTTCCCATGGGCAAAAATGCACTGGGTCTGAGAAATCACCGGATAATATAATAGGATTGCTTTAGTGTACATGATCATTTTGTGGCCATATGAGATGTCATTGCAAAAGTCAATGGAAAAGAATGACAGTTAAGAAGATTATTATTAAAGAAAATTGTGTTGGAATATAATTTTTAAACATCAGGTGATTCAGGATTAAAAATTGGTGAACCTACGGGTCATAGAATAATGCGTCTGAGGACTGGGAAGTGTATTCCCTACCAGTAGACTCCTCCATGGCCAGTTTCTTTTCCTCCAGAGCTAGCTCTTTCTCAATTTTTAGTTTTGTCATCTGTAGCTGGAACTCTCTCTCAGCTTTCCTGTCCACCAGCTACTTTGGGGACAGGCCACGGGAAGAGAAAACCCTTGCTGCCATGGCAGGCAGCATCATTCCTGGGGATAATCTGTCCTCTCCCTCTGGGATTTGAAGCTCAGGGCCTGTGCCCAGGTCCTCCTCATGCTCCAACATACCCTCCTGTTTCTCTGCTGTTGCCAGCTACTGGTGAGCCTCCATCCAAGCCCTCAGAGGTTTCTGAAGCCCCAGCTTCTTAGTACCTTTCTTCGTTGGAAGTCACCTTGTTTTTACAGAAATCCTTGAGTTCAGCCACAGTATAACTCTCTAAGTTGATGAGCTCAAATTCCATTCTTGCAGGTTTGGGCACTGGCACAATCAGCTAGGTAGGATGCGAGTAAATTTGGTTGAAGCAAAAAGAGTCAATCAAGGAGAATTTAAAAAAAACTTGAATTAGTATCAAATTATTTAGCTGCGATTTTAGTGTTGCACAAAATCCCTATACAGAACTGACCTAACACAAGTCTGAATTCCACCACTGCCACCAATATAGGAAAACTGGATTACTGGTTGACGGGGGTAAAACCCTACTTAAACCATAACCACAATTCTTGTCAGGGTGAAACACAATTAACCTGTGCTTATCCCTCTGGTAGCTTGGCACAGAAGCAGTCAGGCTTAACTTAGAGGCAATGTGTAAAGTATTTATGGAACACTTCAAACAGTAATAAAGTGAAAACACAATACAAGAAAAATTCCACACCAATATGTGGAAATATAGAGTACATTTTAATAAAGTATTTGACACCAAAATGTCAAAAAACCATTTCGAAGAACCAAAGATATGAAATTTACAAAATTTAGGTAAAAAGTGTGCTTAAAAGCACAAAGTGCCAACTGTGCTTATTTGGTCGCACCTAGCCGGGACAAAGTCACAAGTTCAGGCCCACCATGATAGAGCATGGACCGGCTACAGAGACCAAGTTAAGCTCGCTGAACAAAGTACTTTAAATCCTGGTTGCGAGGTCCCGGATTGAGGATGCGTCGCGCTGCGGGGATTTGGGCAGCGTTGGTTATGAGGAGCTGAAAGGTCCTGCGTCAGGGATGAGTCATGGAGCAGCGGTTCCAATGCTAGGTTGCAAAGTGATGCTTTGCGCTGCATCGGTTTTGCTTGGACTACAGCTGAGCAGGCGTAGCACCTTCAGGTCCACTTCCAAGGATCTAGGACTTGGTGGACCACTTGGGGGCAAGTCTCACAGCAGACAGAGTCCAGGTGCTGGGTTCAAGGACGTCCCATCCTGCCAACACCTATTCCCCCTTTGTCTCACTGTCTGGGAGTAATACACACAGACCAGCTGCCAGCTATATGTTATGTTATGCTAATAAAATTTATACAGCGCACGAATACCCCCAGTGCTACATACTGTGCTTAGTGCTACTACTACTGAAAAAGCCAGGTCTTCAGTTGTTTCCTGAATTCGAGAAGGGGGGACATTTTTCTGAGGTAAAGGGGAAGGGAATTCCATTCCTTGATGGTGTTAAAAGTAACATGTGACCCAGGATACAGGCTGCAGGCACCAAATGTTCAGGACAAGGAAATGCCAACTTTCTGAAAGTGGCATTTTCAGAATTGTGACTTAAAATCCGACTTTACCATTAAAGAGGTTTTTAAATTATAATTCTTTAGACACCAATCTCACTATTCCTACTTGCTCCTAATTGAACATTATCACTTATTGAATGTAATAAGCTAACCCAAAGTTATCCTGCGGGAGATGTAGGCCTTACAATAGTAAAAACCAAATTTAAGAGTATTTCACTACCAGGACAAGTAGATGTTAAACTTTTTAAATACACTGCACCCTGCCCTATAGGCTGTGTAGAGCCTACCCTAGGGTGACTTATTTGTATTAAAAAGAGAGGTTTCGGCCTGGCAAAAGTTTTATTTTTCCAGGTCGAAATGGCAGTTTAAAATTGCACCAACAGGCTGCAATGGCAGGCGTGAGACATGTTTAAAAGGGCTACTTAAGTGGGTGGCACAATCAGTGCAGCAGGCCCACTAGTAGCATTTCATTTGCAGGACCTGGGTACAGGTAGTACCACGTTACTAGGGACGTACAAGTAAATTATATGTGTCAAAGGGGTGTAAGCCAATCCTACCATGTTCAAAGGAGAGAGAAATGGATAGAAGTGGTAAAGTGCGCAGAGTCCTAAAGCCAACAAAAATGGGTTCAGAAAACAGGAGGATGAAGGCAAAAAATTTGGGGGTGATGATGCAGAGAGGGCTAAGTCCAGCACTATGGTTCTACTGATTAGATTTTTGTTGTTTTTGTGTCAAATAATTCATTACATTTTACTCTATTCTTTCTAAATCAGTGTGGGATTTTCCCTTCTGTGTTTACACTTCTTACTGTTTAAGTACTGCATAAATACATTACACATTGCCTCTAAGTTAAGCCTGACTGCTTTTGTGTCAACCTACCAGGGGGTTGAGCACAAGCTAATTTTGTGACTTTTGTGGTTCATACTGACCAGGAATGTGGCTGTTGCTTGAGAAGGGCTCACACCTCCCTCAACCAACAACCCAATTTTTCACAAAGGTCATATTTAATTTTTGTCAATAGCATTTAAAGAAATGACCCACTACCCCCAATGCAGGTGTAGAGTGTAAGCATTATTAGTACTTGCTTTTGTTGCCACTCGTAGTGTAGGAGTTGGAGGGGCTATTATGATTTCTTTCCCCTCTGCCAAATTGCACTCTTTCAATATGCCTGTTTGTATTGCAGTGGGCATTTTCTCGGTGGGAGTGAAATATTACTCAGCCGAGGAATACAGATTTGACTTGTAAGCTGTGGGAGTAGTCTATCCTTTACTGTAAACTACAAATGTGTATCCTGTAGTACTGAGACCAACTCTAATTGCTAGGTTTGTTATATTATCTCTAGCCTGTAAAGATTTAGTCTTCAATTTGTCTGCTTGCAGTCCATGTAAGATAGCTGTGCCTTTCATCCAATGTTTTTCAGAAAACTTGGGAGTAATTAAATTATACAAAAGCTTCACTCAGTCAGCATAATATGGCAAGTAAGCACAACCAAAGTTAAGAAACCCCATCAGGGCTTGTAACTTTCTCAGTGTGTTTGAAGGTTGTAAAGCCACCTCACAAAAATCTAAGGTCACTTGGTCCTCATTCATAGTAGTCACCCTGATATATTTCCCCAATACAATTGAAAAACTAACCATTCCTCCAACTTCACAGAATCCTTCCCCAACACATGTCTTATGAAAATTAGCACCTCCATTAAGCCCTACAGGTTCAGTGTGATTAATTCCTCTTTATCCCAAGGAACAGTCCCAGAATGGTTAAAAATAGGCCAGGTGTCACCTTTCCTAAAAAATATAAAACTGGGTCAGACCAGCCTGGTATCCTAACTTTACTTCTTAGATATTTACTAGAGAGCTGGGTAGAAACCAAGCTCAGAAATGTAATTGAAGAAAAAAACCTACTGAGGATCTGCAGTCAGGCTTCAGGTCAAAACATGTAGCAGTGAGATAGCAACTTCACAAATAGTTACTAATACATCATACATCCTATGTAAAAGTGAATCCTGCCTCTTTATCCTGCTTGATTGGATCTGCTGGCTGGTGAATCACAGTGAACCACATCACCTTTCTGAAAATCCTTAAAAGTAAAGTGGGAATGAATGATAACATCTCAGTTTGGTCTCATCATGGATATAAAACTAGTGTAAATACATAAAATGGTCAACTTCATCTCGAACTCTGGAGCAACCTAAAAAGATGTTTTACAGGGTCCTAATCTCTCTCTCCTATCATCTTCAACATCTTCATGGAGCATCTCACCTCTACTAAAGTCACTCTTGAATCCCACATTCAAGCAGAGACAAGTAGCTCTATATTAGTTTTAATCCCCAGTGATGTTGACGTTATTGAGACAGTTTTTAGGGCATTCTAGCTTGTATTTCACATCACTAATCAGTGCTTAAACCACTTAAACTGAGTTCCTTATCCCCACCTATGTCTGCTATCCCAGTTCAAACATGACTTAACTCATGATGCTAAACTGTAACTTTTCAATCGTGAAGTCCACTCAATTCCTGGGCTTCATCTTGTACAAAAACCTTAATCTCCAAACACACATCAATGCTATCGAAAAGGATACTCAATTTCAATGTATACCATCAACCATGCATTTTCTATTAATCCTATGTAGGTGTTTTAATATTTAAGGGATCTTATACTAGATTATATTTCACACCTTAACTTCATATTTTATTACATACCATACTATATTTTATATTGGCACCATGAAACGGTTACTATGTATAGCGATCTGCCATCCATTGGGTCTTGTCCACGCCATATATAACCACTAATAAGTAAATAAACAAATATTATGTTATGCAGATTTGGAGAGCGTACTAACATCCAAGAGGGTATCCAGATACTGAACCAGTGAGAGTCTAGGCACACCTAATGCCTAGTGGGACTACTCAAGAAGCCAGGACTTCAGCTTCTTGTGGAATTCAGAAAGTAAGGAGGAGGCTCTTATGTGTGGCGGCAGGTCATTCCATGCTTTAGAAGCGATGTAGGAGAGGGCTCGTCTGCCAGATATGGTATTCCTAGTGCATGGAATTTGTGAAAGTAAGAGTCCGGATGAGTGGAGGTATCTGGAAGGTTTGTGAAAGCAGATGAGATTGCAGAGGTTTCCTGGGCCAGTGTTTTGTAGTCATCAACACAGAAAGGAGCCAAGGGGGAAAAAAATCAAGCCGCCCCCCACTCAACACATTATCAACAACAAGGGCCTGATTCAATGGACACAAATCTTTAGCTTTAAGACACTGGAGGAGTCCAAAATATTTTTTAACTACACCCCCCACGCAATGCGGTAAAATACCGCTAATTCAAGTGTCAAAATGTCCAATTTATAAACACATTGTCACTACACTGCAGCCAAAAACGTTCCCACCCAAAATTTAATTAAAAGAGGTTAGAAAAAGTGTGGGAGTGGAGAGAAAGCACCTCACGGTAGTAACACCAAGGGGGGCTTGCTAGTTGGTACTCGCTAGCACACCCACTTATCATCATAGGTTGCTTTCTCACCATGAAAAGAAAAGTGTTCCAACATACACTATCTTAAACGTGAAGGAAGAAAACAGTAACAGCAAGGTACAATAAGCACTGTGGGTGCTAATGTTACACACGTGCCCTACTGATCCCAGTGAGAAAAGAAAAGAAATACAATTCCCAACATTAAAACTGAGTACCTACTCACTGGCCAAATATGACTTTATTCAGTGCTGTGAGCGTCCTCAATAAAAAATGGTTACATTTAGACCATTATTATATCCAAAGCGCCAACATGTTTCGTTGCTACCACTTTACGCAACTTCATCAGGGCTAAGGGGATACCCAATCTTCACTTCACTTGGAATTACCACTTGGTCGAGTTGTTGCTAGTGTCCCTCGTACCTGCAACCCCCTCGTTGTACGGTACGCGCCAATTGGTCACATATCCGCCGGGTAACCATATACATTTATGGCACCACTACCGGGAACTGTCGGCGTTTCAAAGCTACCTCAGTGTTTTGTAGTGCCTTAAAAGTGTGGGTGAGGAGTTTGCATTGTACTCATTTGTGAATGGGTGTCCAGTGGAGCTTCTTCAGGTGTGGTGTGATGTGAGTGCGGCAAGGGAGGCTGAGAGGGATTCTGTCTGCCACTTTCTGAATGGTCTGCGGCCTTCTGGTGAGTTTTTTTTTTCCCCCAGCATAGGGGGTTTTCCTATTGTCTAGCTTACTTGTGACGGCATTGACTTGGGTGGTCATGTTAAGTTTGCTGTCGATGACGATTAGGGCTTCCAGTACTATGGTATTTGTTTTTGGGGACATTTCTATCTGTACTTATTCATATTTATTTTTTGCTAATTTTATCTGTATTTATCTATATTTATTTAGCACTTTTGGAAAAAATTAAACTGAAACTAGAGTATTTCCACATGTATTTAACTTATAAATGTACACCTTTACTTGAATGCCTAACAAATTTGTGATATGAACACCCACAGATGAGAAATCATTACATTTATTTGAAAGCATGCAAATTTTAGTATTAACGTTGTTCATATCTATTGCTGTTTAAGCCTCAATACTAATCCACACAGTTATTGGTCTGGCAGTCATGACCGACATCACTCAAGAATCACTCAAAACACAAACTAATTTCCAATTTTGTCCACATTAAAAAATAAATACACAACAGGAAAATAAATCTTTTTTCTATATATATTTATCTGTAAAAATCAGTTACAACAGAAAACAGGAATCGTTAATGATGAACCCGAGGTTTTTCGCATGGGTGGAGGGGGTTGTCGGTCCTAGCCTTGTTGGCCACCAGGTGGAGTCCCACGGTGATATGCTCTTCTCAAAGATCACGATTTTGATCTTGTCAGTGTTCAGCACTAGACAGTTGGCAATTTCAGTCATGCAGGCATTAAACTTGATACGGGTACTGGGCACCTTCTCCGTGAGGGAGAGAATGAGTTGATTGCCATCTGCGTAAGAGAGGACGTTGATATCATGAGAGCGGATGATACTGGCTAGAGTGATCATGTATGCATTAAAGAAGGTAGGGCTCAGTGCGAATCCTCGTGGAACTCTGCAGATTAGGTCACAGGCGTCTGAGGTGTATGGTGCCAGGCTGACTGCCTGGGTCCTTCCAGTCAGGAAAGAGCATAACTATTGGAGTGCATGTCCATAGATTGCAATGTCATGTAAGTGTTGGATGAGGATGAGGTGGGAGACTGTGTCAAATGCTGTGGAGTCGTCCAGGAGTGTTAAAAATTGAGTTTCTGGTTGGCAGAGGAATGCACCCAGTCTAAGACACAACCACAATCCTAGTCAGGGTAAGTCACAAACTCACCCCAAATTAACCTGTGCTTGCCCTCTGGTAGCTTGGCCCAGAGGAGGCAGGCTTAATGTAAGGGGCAGTGTGCAAAGTATTTGTACAACACTTCAAACAGTAAAACAGTGAAAAAAGCACACAAAAAGATTCCACACTAAGTTAGAAAATAAAAAAGCTCTTAATTTAATAAATAAAACAAGGCTAAAACAACAAAAATCCAATGAGTAGAACTTGAGATATGAATTTTTAAAGAAGAAATGTGAAAATAGCGCTTAGAAGCAATAGGGGCCTATTTGGGATATCAGGTCTCGCTGGACCCAGACAAAGTCAAGAGTTCAGGTCGACTGCGATGGACAGCGGGCCAGATACAGGGAACCAGTGAGGCCTGCACAACAAAAGGATCTTAATCCTGGTTGCATCAACGAAGATGCGGGGTGCAGCCGAGTGATGCGTCGGTCTTTCCCACACAGTAGGGGTGATGTGTCAGTTCTGAAGGCAATGCGCCGGTGCCGAGATGCAACGGTTCCGAAGGCAATGAGCCCGGTTTTCCGTGCAGTAGAGGTGATGCGTTGATCTTCTCCATGCAGTGGTAGCAATACGTTGGTTCTGCATCGGCGGTTCCAAAGCGATGCGCTGGTTCTGAGGACAATGCACTGGTCCTGTTCCCGCGACAGCGGCGATGTGTCTATTCTGCTCACGCCGAGAACAAGAGACAAGGGAGACCCTACTCACAAGGAACCAGGGTAGTATTAGTATAAACAGAAACAGTGGTTCCTGTGGAATAATATAGTAAATAATGATACTGATATGCGTAATCGCAATGAAGGAAAAGGGTTAAGTCGATATCCAAAGGAGAAGAAACCAAACACACCTCAATTTTTGGTAATACCAATCGTTATGTATGTATATAATAATGCGATTTTTACAAAAAATAGAACAACAGTGCGAAGTGTCCCCAGTGAACATGGAACCTAAAACATTAGTGACATATTTGTGACATATACACTTGGTTTCCAATATTTTGTAAAGTCGGCCATCAAAAATAATAAGTAATGGAAACAGCGTCCTTATGAAATAATAAGCACTGATGAATGGTTCGCTTTAATTTTTGTCGACGGCGTTTCGACCCCTCATGCAATGAGGGGTCTCTTCAGGACCTAACGTTGTATGGACATCTAAAATTAAAAAAGGGAAGAAAAATGGATGCTATCAGTGTGAGACCTTAAAGGTAACAACGTTGCTATATTTGAACGCTAGGGGGCGGCCAGTACCTGAGACGAAGATTATCTCTCAGCGTGATTGACGTGCACCTCATGGAAGTGAAAGTGTAAAAAGGGTTACTCACATGGGACCCAGCCGGGCACTGCACATGTGAAGAAAAGAATTAAGATTGAGAATTGTCCAGCATAATATATTCATAATGGTAGGCACATGAATTATTAGAAAGTGCTTCAGTAGAAGAACTTACCCCAGTGAGGGGAGGGGAGCTGAAAGCGAGATTAATTGCACAAAGTTGCAAAACTGGATGTAGATAAATGGAATAGTACACAGGAACACGACAGTCCGTGTGGTCCTTGTGGGTCTCTGTAAAGGATTAGGGAGTATTAATATTGCAGAGTGCAGAAAAATCGACACACATGGTGCAACAAAAAAGAAGAAGGAGCGACCCTTACCAGGAGCGAATTGTATCAAATAGCAAGATGAGTATGACCGCTACGACCTGCGATGTTTAAAGATCCAATTATTTAATGATGCAAACACGACGATCTGTGTATCTGAAATAATGGGAGACATGTGAGGATTAAAGTAAATTCCGGTATCCTGACTCTAAAGGCCTTTTAACTCCGGTGGGGAGAGAAGGGCTCTTCCCTGCAATTCGGTATATCCCCAGAGACCAAGGGCGCGTGCAGCCGCTACGCGTCAGTGTAGAACCACACAAGTCCGTCTACACTTGTCTGATGACAAGGGGCCGGGATTCGCATCGCGGTTAAGTACACTTGTGACTGATCTCGCCAAAACCGGACGTCACGGCAGGCATCACTATTGATAGCCGCCTGATGGTGTCAGCTGGTTGTCTGCGATCGGGTGAAGGAAAGGGAGAACAGACCCATGGAATGTGCGACGGGTGGAAAAAATTTATTTGCTAAATATTTAAATCCATGGGTAAAAGTGTATAAAAAAGGAGAGATGAGCAAAGGAGGCTTGGAATAATACAATGACTGCTCGTCCCAGGCACGACTGGCAATCGAACAATTTCGATGGAGCAACCAACGGGCAAGAGGCCAAAAGGAGAATAACAATGACAGGGAGGACATATATTGCAATAGGCGTTACGTGAAAAGAGCTTCTATTATGTGAAGATAATGCGTAGTTACCATTTTGGAGCTATGAAACACGTGCAATCCATACGAATATTAATGACAGTGTTGCAGAGCACATTGTAAAACAATTTTCATGAATACGTTGAAAACATTATTGTTACCATTTGGAAGCTATGACACACATAGTAATCCATACAATTTCCATGGATAAGTTGAAAACATTATTGTTATCATTTTGGAGCTATGACACAGGTGATTATCCATACATATATTTATGACAGTTTTGCTTAGCACCTTGTTGGACAATTACCATGAGTAAATTGAGGTATTATTAGGAAAAAGTGTATATAGGTGTATATTTATGACAGTTTTGCCGAGCACATTGTTGGACAATTACCATGAGTAAATTGAGGTATTATTAGGAAAAAGTGTATATAGGTGGCATCATACAAAAGTTGGTACATAGCGTGTAGTGTGGCCCTTAAAAGCAGGAGGACACATGTAGTCATTCATACATATTCAGTGTAAAACCATGGTAGATATAGAAATCGATGGGTGCCAAAAACTTTGAATTCACCAATGAGGTCACAAAACCCCGCCACTCTTCAGCAGAATTCAGTCCACGGGCTATGAAGTTAGTCTTTTCTATCCAATGGCATTCTAGTCTTTGCAAAATTTGCGTCATATCACCACCTCTTTCTGGAACAATTGCTTTGTCAATGATCTGCCACTTTATGTCATCTGCTGTATGATATTTTTCGGCAAAGTGGGTTACTAATGGAGCATTAGGTACAGAACATCTGATACGATACTAGTTTTTGAGGGTCGGTCTACATGTTTCAGCTTTCATGACCTAAAGTGTCTAGCCTTCCTCAGGACCTTAAAGTATATGCTACTGCGTAATTAGTGAAAAAATAATAAGAACGTGAGTTTCACTTGAAAAGGAACAAATACAACCTATCGCACCACTTATTTCAGTTCTTGGAGCGTGGTGTAGTAAAACCTGTGTAGAGAAAAGATACAAAAGAAATAATCACATACTGGTGTATATAGAGTAACAGAGAACGAGTAATATATACTCATTAGCTCAACTACATGTAGTTTGTAGAGACAACTGTGTGAATATTGAACTTACCCGTAGTGTGCGGGTAAAGAACCTCACCTCACCTGGCCACTGCTCAGGACGTGAGGCACCGCTCTAGGAAAAAACATAGTTGACAGAGAAACCAGACTTATAAATATAAAGAAGTCTGTCTGTAACAATCCAAAAATAAATAAAACAAAACTCATCTGCACTAGACAAAGTGGTAATAGGTACATACTAAAATAGCGTAAAAAGATCGACATTCAAACGGATAATACAAAATTCTAGACACTAGCAGAAAGGCCTGCGTGAATAAGTCAACCCAACAGGGGACCAATTACCAACATACTATAAGGATACAAGTGTCTAGCTTGGTGGTGTATTATGTGAAGTGCAGTTCACTCAACCCGCACAGAACACGGAGGCGGAAATGGACCCTTTGAGTATAAACAAGGGGAGCTTGCAGCAACTATCGCAAAAGTCCTAGTTACAAAACAAGCAGTGAAACGCCTAATCAAGTGTGTAAACGGGGGAGCTTGTAACAACTATTGTAATGGTCCTAGTTGTAAATATACCAGAAACAGCCTATTCAAGGTTAAAACAACTGGCATGAAATGAACTACAATACCAGCCAACTATTGTCAGTAGAAACACTGCAATCATTTATTTATTTTGATTGCTAACGTTTCAAAGATCCCTACAAAAGGGTCTCAATTAGTTGAAAAATACAAAGTTATACAGACAGAGACTAGCAGGCTCGAAGAAGTCGAGATATGTAAATCCAGCCTGACTGAGACCGAGCGCTGTAACTGCTAAGCCAGTAACTCGGCTAAGACCCCAAACAGATGCAGCACGCTATGTGAATGACTCACCTCTCCGTCGGTACCCCTGGCTTCAGTAAGCCGTAGTCAGAGGTAACACAGATCGAGGAAATAGTGATATTTATGCGGAAGTGAGGTGGAAAATTTGAGTCGTAGTCTCTGTGAGCTGATAGGCCCAGTGCAGGTCGATGATGCAATCGGACTCTCTAGGTGTCCCTGGGAGATGGAGTTTGTGAACATGTAATTGCGCTTTACCTACCTACAAACAACGAGAGAGCACTAGCACTAGTATGGTACTCGTGATCAATAAAAACCAAACACATATGAAAATAAATGGTAAAACATGAGATCGGTCGAGTGAATGCAACCAACCTAAATATTATCACGACTCAGAGGTCATAAACACGAGATGCCTTTGCCGTGATTATCAAACTACAAAAATAGACCGTGGTTATGGGGAATGTAGTTTGCTAAACCTTGCTACTTGCGGGTCCGCGGCTATTATCTGCTGATGACATGCCCATTACACCAATATATTAGGAGAAGTTGCAGTGACCCAACAGCAGTGATAAAGCCAAACAGAGCAAAATGCAGGCCCTGCGGCGCCGTGTCTACGAGGATGAAAAAGTGAAAACCTCTCTTGTTAGCACTAGTATAGACAGGCCACGAAGAATGTAACTCATGTTGGCAACAGGTAGACATGAATAGGCATAAAACCTTCCTAGTTTTTACACAGCTAAGAATTATAAGAAAAACCTGAAGGATCGATCATCGTTCTACATATAGGCATCAGTCTAGATGTTGGTGGCACTTGTTGGTACTCAAACTAGTGAGGTGCCAGGCAAGGCTATCGGGAATACGTCAGTGTAATTTAGAGTAGGGTCCAAGGAATCTCATCGTTAAGGCCTTTTTTGTCACTTTGCAGTTTAAAAACCCAGCGTTGTTCCTTGATAAACAAGAATTTAGATACATCTGTTATGTGCAAAGGAATGTGTTGTTGTTCTAGCACTGTCCAGCGAAGGTCATCTGCTGTATGTTCATGTGCTAGAAAATGATTGGTAAGCTTAGTAGCCTGTTTATGACACCTTATCGTGCCTTTGTGTTCTGAAATGCGGAGTTTAACCTTCCGAGTGGTCATACCCACATATCGGAGTTGACATGGACAAGTGACTAAGTAGATGAGGTTATCACTATTACAATTAGTATGTCTCATTTGGGACCATGGTCTTGCTGTCCCAATGTCGATGGTGGTTGTATGCTTCGTTTGTGGACAGGCCGAGCAGGACCCGCATGGGAAGTGCCCTTGCACTGGAGGCAAATTCCACAGGGTCTCTCTACTGGATCGAGGCAAGATTTGTTTCTTAAGACGCGTGTGGACCAGACTATCTCTTAGATTTGAACTCCTCTTAAATGCAAACAAAGGTGGAGGAATATTTTCATGATCAATATTAAGAATCCGCCAGTGTCTACGTATAGTTTTCTGAATCCCATTGGACAAAGCGCTAAATGTGCTCACACAAGTCAGTCTTGATGTTGTAGGCTTGGGCTCTCGGGTTTCCAGAAGTGCCTCACGGTTATTGTTGGTGGCACGTTTCAATGACTGACGTATAAGTCTTCTGGGATATCTGCGCTCTTTAAGCAGTCGAGATAGTAGTTCCGCATGCTCAAAAAAAATTTCTTTAGGGGAGCAATTTCGTCTGACTCGAAGAAATTGACCGTATGGCAGGTTATCACGAAGTGATTTAGGATGGTGACTACTATACAGTAGTAGAGAATTCCGTGCCATAGGTTTTCTGTACAATTCGCTTTGTAGACCGTTATCCGTACAAAAGATCCGTAGATCTAAAAATGGCAGACTGTTCTTGCTGAATTCTACCGTAAAGCGGAGAAAGGCATTCCTGGAATTCAACCAGGTCTGAAAATCAAGGATGGTTTCAGCTTCACCTCTCCATACAACAAGAACATCATCTATATACCTTTTCCAGATGATGATTTTTTCGTGGAAGGGATTGATGATGTTCAGTACATGTTCCTGCTCGAACACATGAACATAGAGGTTGGCCAGACTCGGAGCAAAGACACTACCCATTGAAGTTCCAGATGTTTGTAGGTAGATAGTGTCTTCGAATTTGAAAAAGTTCTCTTTCATCGCCAGTCTGGCACACCCCATAATAAACTGGACAGGTGTAATGGAGTTCAGGTCTTGGTGGTCAAGCAACAGTCTGATGACATCAAGAGTCTCATCTTGCGGGATGCAGGTATATAGCGACTCGACGTCAAACGAGACGAGAAAATCAGTATTGGCATTGAACTCAATCTCGGGTATCAGCCTGAGGACGTCCGCAGTATCTTTGAGATAGGTGGGCATTTCGCTCACCATTGGACGTAAGAAAAAGTCTACAAAAGTAGTCAAAGGCTCTAGAAGGGAACCGATGCCCGAAATAATCAGGCGGCCTGGTGGTGGTCTTTGTGTTTTATGTATCTTGGGAAGTACATAAAAACACAGCATCACAGGATGCGTCGTAACCAGATAACTGGCCTTGTTAGCCGTGATCCATCCTTCGAGTTTGGCTTCGTCCACAAGACTTGATATCTCCCGACTGAGGCACTGAGTAGGGTCAGATCTTAAGGGTTGATAGAAACGGGTGTCGCCAAGTTGGCGCTGTCATTCAGCACGATATGGCAGGGTGTCCATTACAACAATGGCACCGCCTTTGTCAGCCGGCTTGATGGTAATTGTCAAGTCTGTTGCCAATGCATGTAAAGCTTTTTTCTCATTTGTAGGAAGGTTGTTATAAAACCGATTTTTGGAGATGGTTAAAGCGTTGACATCATTCAGAACCGCTTTCTGAAACGTCAGAACTTGTACTGGGACAAGATGACTCGGGGGATTAAAAGTCGAACGCTTTTTCAATCCCGTATTAGAGGGCTCATTTGCCACATTAGTGGAGTCTTTATTCTTAAAAAAGAATTGAGGTCTAACCTTTCTGAAAAACTGCGCGAGCTCGCATTGGGTCTGGAAGGGATCCCCTCCAATAGAGGGTACAAATCCTAGTCCTCTGTTAAGTACTGTCTTTTAATCTGGTGTTAAAGCCCACTCACTTAGATTGACCACAAGACTTAATTCTTGCTCGTGCCTGGTTGACTCGCCTTCGTCTTGCTGCGCGTGCCTGGAGGAGATGAAGGAGGTCTCCAATGCACCTGGGCCTGTTGGCCTCTCCGTCTTCCTCTGGCGCGTCCCCGACCCTGCCCTAAAAAAGGCTGGTTATTGTGGAACTGGGGGTAAGGCTGAAAAGGCATAGTCTGAGGAGGGAACGGCGGGTTCGGGTAACCCCATGGCCCTGGGGGCCACCATTGTGTTTGAGGAGGGCCGAAGGGGTGACCTCTGTGGTTAAACCTCTTATTGCATCCACGACCTCTAGTTGACTGCCCCTGTGGGTTTGTAGAGTCAGAATCACTAGACCACTCATCCGTGCCCGAGGATGAATAGTGCGATCCATAGCGTTTGCCCCTTTTGTTGAACTCTGGGGGTGTATAGTTGTCACCAATGTAAGGGTACACCTTGTCCAACGCGAATCGGGCCAGGTCTTTTTTGAATTTCTCAATTTTAGTAGTCAAAATAGAGTCCTTGAACTCTTTGTTGTTTTTGTTAGACTCCTCATTGTTCTTCTTAAAGAGAGTAACTGAAATAACCGATTTAATCTGAGCTTCCAGTGTTTGTATTTCGAGTAGGATAGTATCCGCTACACGTTTGGCTGTGCTAATTATCAAGACCAGCCAATCGCGAGTACAACGCCACGCGATCAAGGGCCAATCCTTCAAATATTTCTTGTCTTTGAGGAAGAGTCTCGGAGTGTTGGTGACTATTAGGCCCGTCGGGGCACAGTTAGCTCTTAAATATTCAGTCATAATAGCACCATGCACTAAGGTGCGTGAGTGCGATTTCCTAAGCACCAATAATGAGGCCCAGTCATCCCCTTGGCCGACATTGGCACCTTGGATCGTGTCAATGATGCTAGGGGTAGTTAGAATGGACTGAACAGTGTCATCGTCAAAGGCTAAGCCCATAAGGTCAGCCATGATGTATACCACAAGAATAGTGAAGATAAATTCTAAATCTAGAGCTGGCTTAGTGCATTCCAAAGTCTGAATGCAAAGAAATAGAACAGGACCCGCAGCAAAAAGCTGCTCAAGAGAAAACACACAACAGGGAGAGGGAGGGTCCACGGGAAAGTTTAAAGACCTGTACAGACAATATTCCCTTAGAAAGTGAAGAACAAACTCAACTGTCCGTGGGTCTAAAGTGTTACTCGGCGCTCAACAGCATCCTCAACACCAGTATTATGTATCTAATCACGTCCAAGGGGAACCCTAGTAAGGAAACGGAGTCCCAACCCTCACCAAGGTGACATGCTTCATCATCTGGGATCTCCTACCGGCTGCAACTCCTAGTACAGCCGAGGGCTGCAACCCCCTCACTGTGAGGGAGGAGCTCAGGGATGTTTTCAAGATTTCCTAGGATATACTAAAATCCACCAGATAATGAGCTAAGGTATATTGCTAGGTGACGGGCGCAGTGCTAGAAAAGTGAAAAAAAGTGAAGAAAAGCCGTTGAGCGCCGAGTAACACTTTAGACCCACGGACAGTTGAGTTTGTTTATCAATAGTGATGCCTGCCGTGACGAAAAGTTTTGTCGGGATCAGTCACAAGTGTACTTAACCACGATGCGAATCCTGGCCCCTTGTTATAAGACAAGTGTAGACGGACTTGTGCGGTTCTACACTGACACGTAGCGGCTGCACGCGCCCTTGGTCTCTGGAGATATACCGAATTGCAGGTAAGAACCCTTCTCTCCCCACCGGAGTTAACAGGCCTTTAGAGTCAGGATACCGGAATTTACTTTAACCCTCACATGTCTCCCATTATTTCAGATACACGGATCGTCGTGTTTGCATCATTAAATAATTGGATCTTTAAACATCGCAGGTCGTAGCGGTCATACTCATCTTGCTATTTGATACACTTCGCTCCTGGTAAGGGTCGCTCCTTCTTTTTTGATGCACCATGTGTGTCGATTTTTCTGCACTCTGCAATATTAATACTCCCTAATCCTTTACGGAGACCCACAAGGACCACACGGACTGTCGTATTCCTGTGTACTATTCCATTTATCTACATCCAGTTTCTCAACTTTGTGCAATTAATCTTGCTGTCAGCTTCCCTCCCCTCACTGGGGTAAGATCTTCTACTGAAGCACTTTCTAATAATTCATGTGCCTACCATTATGTATATATTATGCTGGACATTTCTCAATCTTAATTCCTCTCTTCACATGTGCAGTGCCCGGCTGGGTCCCATGTGAGTAGCCCTTTTTACACTTTCACTTCCATGAGGTGCACGTCAAGCACGCTGAGAGATAATCTTCGTCTCAGGTACAGGCCGCCCCCTAGCGTTCAAATATAGCAACGTTGTTACCTTTAAGGTCTCACATTGATAGCATCCATTTTTCTTCCCTTTTTTAATTTTAGATGTCCCTACATCATTAGGTCCTGAAGAGACCCCTCATTGCATTAGAGGTCGAAACGCCGTCGACAAAAATTAAAGCGAACCATTCATCAGCGCTTATTATTTCATAAGGACGCTGTAGCCATTACTTATTATTTTTGATGGTCGACTTTACAAAATATTGGAAACCAAGTGTATATGTCACAAATATGTCACTAATGTTTTAGGTTCCATGTTCACTGGGGACACTTCGCACTGTTGTTCTATTTTTTGTAAAAATTGCATTATTATATACATAAATAACGATTGGTATTACCAAAAATTGAGGTGTGTTTGGTTTCTTCTCCTTTGGATATCGACTTAACCCTTTTCCTTCATTGCGATTGCGCATATCAGTATAATTATTTACTATATTATTTCACAGGAACCACTGTGTGATATTCATTCATTCATTCATTCATATGCTAGCCTGTTGTTAGCATCTCTCTAGAATGTTCATCTACTGTAGAACTGTTGGGTATTCTGGATTCTGGTTGTTATGGTGTCTGTTGTGTGGGACTCCTATGTCAGTTGCTGTAGGAGGACACTGTGGATAGGACGTTTCTGTTACGGCGAAGAAATTGCAATAAAGAAGATATGTTTAATTAACTTGCATGTCACGAACTTCTTCACATTGGCGACGAGGATGGGATTCAAGAACTCCACAAGGAATTCCACCCTTCAAGAGCTGAAGTTCTTCTCAAGACGAACCGTCCTAACACGACACCGAGTTTGGTCAAGCCTAAGGTACTGTCTAAGTTTTATTACTGACTCGTTTGTCCCACACTGAACAAACAAGCTTTTTTCTCATCTCCTACTACTGCGCAGTTCCTACTCTGCCTCACGTTTTCTAGACTATTCATTTTACTTGCTTTTCATCGAGCCTTTTTGAACTTTGTGGTGGTGGCAACTGATATCGCTTTTACTTTGACTTTGGTTTCGGCGATTTCACACAGAAAACTCAGCGACATATCCGACAGACTTTGGCCTTTTTTAAATACTCGCCATTCCCAGACAAGCGCCGTTACCTGCTCGCGCTGTCCATGCCCTGCGGCCTTTGTCTTTCGTACACTGTGTTCTGCACTACGTCAACCTTTCGTGCGCACCTCGCACGCATTGTTTACACGCTGAGTTCCCTTGACAACGGACTTCACGGCACAGTGACTCCGGCGCAACCCGTCACCCGCGTCATACGCACGCATTGTTTCACTCCACGTTTTGCCTCCTAAGTTCCCTTGGCAACAGACAGACTTGCTTCGTTCTTGTTGCTGCGCAACCACCAATTTTCATTTCATGTTTTCACGGTGACAAGCACACCGCTTGTCACACATTATCATTAAAGCAATTCGGTGACAAGCACACCTTCTCTTCCTTTCACTCGCTTATCTCACGGTGATAAGCACACCTATTCACCACAATCTACTTACTCCTACCGTGATCTACTTGTCACATTTACTTCATTCAACGGTGACAGGCACACCTGCTTGTCATAATACACTTCAACTCACGGTGACAAGCACACCTGATTGTCGCAATTCAACCCAACTTACGGTGACAGGCACACCTGCTTATCACAACTCACTCTGACTTATGGTGAATTGTAGTGAACTTACAGTGACAGGCACACCTGCTTGTCACGACTTGCTTCATCTTACGGTGACAGGATCATCTTATATTGAATAAAATTGTGAGGTGAGGTGGAATCCTGTGACTTTCTGGTACTGGTACTGTTGACTTTCCATAACATTTTTATTCTTGCCATCTACTGATTTCAATATGCAAAATGTTACTCCTCCACCGTTCTTTCTCTCAAACCCTGGTGATCCAAATATACGCTGGTCAAAATGGAAAAAGGTCTTCCATAATTACGCTCGAGTTTGTGGGGTCTCTCTTAGCGCTGAAAGGAGATCTGCACTACTTTTACATTGTATAGGTTCTGAAGGATAGGAAGTGTATGAACATCTACCTGATTTATGCGATTCAGAATCTGATGGTCTTAATGAGTTTGAAATTTGTTTGAAAAAGCTTGATAACCATTATCTCCCCAAGGTTAGTACAATCCTAGAAAGGTATCATTTTGGAAGACGCATATAAAAGTCTCAAGAATCCGTGGAGTCATATATAACTGATCTATGGAAGCTTGGTGCAACGTGTAAATTTGATGGAGCTCTTGAAGAACGCATTCATGACCAGTTTATGTTGGGTTGCAACATTGAAAAGATCAAAGATGAATTGTGGCAGAAAGATGACCCTAAGCTAGATGAAGTTATTTCAATTGCTAAAAGAATTGAACACTCTCTTGCATGCATAGAAGTGATTAAGAAAGAAAATGGTACTTTAAATGACAAAAGTGTTTCTAACGTTAAAGTGCAATGTGTAATGAAAGCCTCTCTTACATTTCAAGAACATTATTCTCATCCTTCTTCCTCTTCTTCTCACAATATAAAAAAGGTGTTTCACGGAAAATATTTTCGTTGTAACATGGTTGGTCACTTAGCCAACGACAAGTCTTGGTCTCACATCTAAATGTCACAATTGTGGGAAACTAGGCCATTTAGCTAATGCTTGTAGATCTCAGAATTACAGAAAAGGAAAATGAGTGAAGGAGGTTTCCTTGAAGGATGAGAATAGTTCTGATTGTGATGAACTACACTGTGGCGAGGTGTTAGTTCAAGTTGGTGAAAAAAAGAGTAAAAATCCTACCGATAACGTAAAGGTAAATTATCATAATATCAAAAGGCTTTTTGATTCCGGAGCAAAGATCTTACTTGTCCTCAAAATCTTCTTCGATAAAGTCCTGAAAGGAAAGTAAAGGTTTTCAAACCTGATATTAAGCCTCTAGCCTATGGTGGTCAACCAATAAAGTTGTTTGGTTATTTCTTAGGTGATTTAGAGGACAAAGGAAGACTTACTACTGGAAAAATCTACATCTCTTGTAGAGGAGATAGCATTATTAGTTGGATCCATCAAGCAGATCTGGGTGTTTTGTTAGTTCCCGGGGGTGATCCATGTATAATTCTCAGGGACGCTTCTCCAATTCCTTCCTCTATGAATTCCATCTCCAGCAGGTCCTTGGAGGTTAACCACAGAGGGGATTTGCATAAAGATTTCAAAGATGTTTTTTGTGAGAAGTTGGGATGTCTCTCTGGCTACACCCATAGAATCATCCTTAAACCAGATGCTTCTCCAGTGACTTGTAAAGTGCGCAATGTACCTTTGGCGTTGAGAGAGTCCATGTGCAGTGAACTTGAAAAACTAAAAAAGGATGGAATAATAGTAGAGACTGAAGCAAGTGAATGGTTGGCCCCGGTAGTTCTTGCACGTAAGGCTTCTGGTGAGATCAGGTTGTGTGTTGACCTTCGTGCTCTCAATCGTGCTGTCGTTTCAGACAAGTATCCCCTCCCCAATATAACAGAAATGTTGACCCAACTGAAGGGGGCAGTGGTGTTCTCAACGTTAGACCTCAAAGCTGCCTATCATCAGGTTAAGATTGATGACGATTCCATGAATCTAACAGCCTTCATAACTCCGTTCGGAACCTACAAATTCACACGTCTTCCCTTCGGTTTAAATTCCGCTGCCTCAGTGTTCCAGCGTGTCATGGAAGACATGTTGAATGGTCTGGCTGGGGTTAAAATATACCAAGATGATGTCTTAGTTCATGGATCGTCTCAACAGGAGCATGATGTTAGATTTAAAGCAGTTCTTGAGAGGTTTAAAGCCCGTGTTCTAACTTTGCGAGAAAACAAATGTAAATTCAACCTTTCGGAGATTGACTATCTGGGTCATAAATTAACGAACGACGGGGTTAAACCTAGAGATCATCTAGTAAAAACTACTGAAAATCTCCCTGTTCCACAGTCGAGAGATGATCTCGTTACGTTTGTGGGCATGGCAGAATATTATAATAAACTAGTTCCTCAGTTTGCTAGTCGTACCTTTGCCTTGAGATCTCTTCTGAAGAAAGGGGTGAAATTCGATTGGTCTTCCCAATGTCAAACTGAATATGACGACATCAAGAAGGCTCTGAATTCCGCGCCTTCTCTCCAGAGTTTTGATACGTCTTCTAGTTCTATTTTAATCACTGACACCAGTTCCAGGGGTCTTGGTGCCGTTCTCAAACAGATAATAGATAATAAGGAGGTGACGATCTTGTTCCTTTCCAGAGCACTCATTGGTCCAGAGACACAATACTCTGTGATCGAGAAGGAAGCTTTGTGTATTTTCTGGGCTGTAAGAAAATTGAAGACATTTCTATGGGGAAGCTCTTTTGTAGTCAGGACCGATCACAAGCCTTTAAAGGATGTGTTCTGTAAGAAAAGCTTGGAAGCAGTTTTTTCCAGGATATGTAGATGGGTTGCTGCTTTACAAGATTACGACTTTATAGTAAATTATATCCCTGGCGCAGAGAATAAAGTCGCTGACTGGCTTTCGCGCTTAGTCTCCAAACATGACGCATGTGTTGTTATTGATCCTGATGGGTCATGGGAAGATGATGACTACAAAGTTTGTGAGATCACGGAAGGTGTAGTCGATGAAGCAGAATGGAGGGAGGCAATGGCAACTGACTCAGTCATTTGTGAAGTGTGCAGGATGGTGAATGAGGGTTGGGCAGATTTAAGGAAGCTCAACGAAGAAGTTCGTACATTTTGGAATGTTCGAGGCGAACTTTCTGTAAGGAGTGGTTTACTTAGGAGGGGCACCAGGCTTGTTCCTCCTTCATCAGTGAGAATGAAAATTATTCAATTAGCTCATCAGGGACATCAAGGTATTACAAAACCTAAGGAGAGAATTTGTTTGCATTTTTGGTGGGCGGGCATTGACATCATGGTGGAGCGTGTAATAAGGGAGTGTATGGAATGCAATGCGTCTGATAAAATATACAAAACTCGTGTACAACCCATGGTCATACGTGATGCTCCAACACGCTGTTGCCAAGAAGTAGCATTAGATTTATTGGGGCCAGTGACTCACAAGACTGGTCAATCGTATGTCCTGGTATTGATGGACATGTATTCAAGATGGCCAGAAGTGAAAGTGACGCAAGGTATCGAGACCAAAGATGTCGTAAACTTCTTGAACTGCATCTTCTGTAGAGAGGGTCTTCCAGAGTCCCTCTTGACAGACAATGGCGTTCAATTTGTCTCAAAAGAAATGGAAATTTTCTAGAAAAGAGAGGTATTAGGCACAAGCGCTGTGCCCTCTACCATCCCAAAACTAATGGTATGGTGGAGAGGTTCAACCGTGTGCTTAAAGAGTCTATTCAATTGTCTAAAGACCAAGGTAAAAACTGGAAGGTTGGTATTTCAGAGCGGGTGATGGTTTATCGTTTAACTCCTCATTCGACCACAGGGAAAATTCCCTTTGAATTGTTTAGGGGGCGGAGCCCCAACACTTATATGTTTCAGACTTGGATGAGAGAAAAGGTGGTTGGTGATTCTCACGATGATTCTCATGATGTGGTTCCTTGGAAAGCACTTCAAGACCTGAAATCGTTGAAGAGAAAAGAAAATTTTGATGTCAGACATGCAGTTTCTCACACTCATGTTTCTGTGGGCGACAGAGTGAGAGTGCGCTTTCCTCAGAGATTTGCTGTTGCCAAAATCTCTCAACCTTTTAAAGTGACGAAACTGTTCCGCAATACTGTGAAGTTGGATGATGGGCATATATGGAACTTGGGCAGGATTGCCCCTATGCGTTCTGATACTCACTCTAAATTGAAGACCCCCATTGTACGTCCCATGTGTCATGATACTCTTTCTAATACCCCTGTTGCGCGTCCTAGTATTCCTTTTAACCTGCGTAGGACCTCTCGTACTTGGAAAACTCCAGTAACTCTACGTGATTTTGTCCTTCACTAGTTTACTGTTTTTTTCCTCATGTTTCAAAAGTTCTCTAAATGTGTAGGGGGAAGATGTGTGATATTCATTCATTCATATGCTAGCCTGTTGTTAGCATCTCTCTAGAATGTTCATCTACTGTAGAACTGTTGGGTATTCTGGATTCTGGTTGTTATGGTATCTGTTGTGTGGGACTCCTATGTCAGTTGCTGTAGGAGGACATTGTAGATAGGACGTTTCTGTTACTACGAAGACATTGCAATAAAGAAGATATCTTTAATTAACTTGAGTGTCACCAACTTCTTCACACACTGTTTCTGTTTATTCTGCTCACGCAGCAGAGGATGCGTCAGTTTCGCTGGAGTAAACACCTTAGGCCCATTTCCGACGGTGCAGGACTGGGGTGACACCACTTGGCAGGGCAGACTCACAGAGTGCAGAGTCCAGGTGTAGAAGCAGGATGGATGGAAGTCTTTTATGCCCCTGAGACTTCAAATCAGGCAGGTTAGCAAGCTCATGGAGTCACTCTGGGTTCTGAGTTGGAGTGATGCAGGTCCAGTCCTTCTCACGCCCAGGCCAGAGAGCAGCAGGAGGAAAGCAGGAGTCCGGCAGAGTGGCAGTTCGTTTAGCAGCACAGAAGACCTTCTTCCTGGCAGAGTATCCACAGGTCCAGAAGTGTACTGAAGTGGTGGTGTCTGAGGTCCAGCAATTGTGCCCAGTTGGGCCTTTGAAGTGGGGGAGACTTCAAAGAACACTTTGAAGTGCACAGAGGTCCTCCCTTCCTGTCATGGCTCCAGACTCACTACAGGAAGGTATGCAGCGCTTTGTGTCTGGGCAGGACACAGCCTATTCATGTGTAAGTGTGAGGCTGTGCCCAGCTCTTCACTCCCATCTCCCACGCTGTCCCATCAAGTCACACCTAAGCTCCCTTTGTGTATGGCTGTCTAGAGGGAATACACAAAGCCCAGCTGTCACCCAACCCAGACTTAACGAGACAGGTAGCAGGCACCAAATTGCTAAAGTAAGAAAATGGCAATATTCTAAAAGTGAAAGGAGAAAAGTGATGGGATGCACTCCAAATTTAGCCCAACTTAAGTCATTTGAAATCTTCAGTAATCCATTATTGCGTGCAACCAAGAAGTGCGTCATGTCCCAATGGCACAAACATAATATCACAAATATCTGGTGCGTCGTCACGCACCAGCTTCATGTTGCACTGCTTCATTCCAGTCTCAAAACAGACAAGACTCTTAGATCCAATGTTCATCCATGTACACCAAATTTATTTCAAAGTTTTTTCAATCCATTGCAAACAGAGGCAGAAGAATTCTGAGCTTCATATGCCAGAGAAATGCCCATCCAGGCCTTATTCCAAAGCAAAGCGGAATTCCCTTAACATCCTGGGTGACCATGCTGTCATAAAACCCAATGCTTTTCGGGCCGATGGCCCATCTTCAGGGGTAACTGTAACGTAAGAAAACCCATAAGAGTCATAGAGAATCAGATGCATCATGAGTCAACAAGCCTACAATAACCATCATGCACTAGCCCAAACTTCGAATACGAAATGTGCTCAATGTATAAGTAAAATTGTGCACTGTGTATAAGTCAAAAGAGATACCAAAGAGACCAAAAAGACACGTGTCACATGCTCAAATACACCACTAGTGCAACCTTAAACTCCCAACCAACAACGCGCAATGTGTCTAAACGTGCTAGCGTGCTCCGTACTCTGTGTATAGACTCAATCAAAATTAAACAAATGTGAAACCTCCCACAAATGAATAAAATGAAAATACATCAAAAATTGAATAAAAGAGTTTGTACATCTATGCTAAAATATGTGAAAACTTAATAATAGACTCACGCAGTCCCCGATGCGAAAACTCTCATCACGGTGACCCGACACAGTAATCTGCTGTGTTGCCGTGCATGAGACCAGTGAAATCATGTGACAAATAAACCACTCCTACTTATCCCGTAACAAACTCACCAGGTGTAACCTGTTTTTGAGCAACAAGCGTAAAATGATAAACATAAAAGAGTGAACAAGCGAAAACAGAACCCTAGGAAGGTCCCCGTGACGAAAAACTACTCATCCCCATACCCATTCCCACTAAAAGCAAATTCTAAATACATGTGGTGAGAACAAAACAGTAAAAGGCAACATCTTCTACGAAAACGTTAAAGTATGTACATATTAACAGTTCTCTATAATCAAAAAATTTTCATTAATGGGTATTCAAAAGAATTAAACAGTTCTTTGGAGTGCATCCCATCACTTTTCTCCTTTCACTGTTGAAATTTTGTCCCACTGTTGGGTTGCACCCAGACATTTAGTTGCATAAACAGGATAACATCATCGATAACAGAGGCGCCCTGGGAGCATGAGGTTACAGCACGCTTCATCTGAAAAGAACTGTTTAATACGTTTGAATACCCATTAATGAAAAATGTTTGATTATAGAGAACTGTTAATATGTACATACTTTACCGTTTTCGTAGAAGATGTTGCCTTTTACTGTTTTGTTCACACCACATGTATTTAGATTTTTTTTTTGTGGGAATGGGTAAAGGGATGAGTAGTTTTTCGTCACGGGGACCTTCCTAGGGTTCTGTTTTCGCTTGTTCACTCTTTTATGTTTATCATTTTAGGCTTGTTGCTCAAAAACAGGTTACACCTGGTGAGTTCGTTACGGGATAAGTAGGAGTGGTTTATTTGTCACATGATTTCACTGGTCTCATGCACGGCAACACAGCAGATTACTGCGTCGGGTCACTGTGATAAGAGTTTTCGTATCGGGGACCGCGTCAGTCTATTATTAAGTTTTCACATATTTTAGCATGGATGTACAAACTCTTTTATTCATTTTTTGATGTCTTTTCGTTTTATTCATTTGCGGGAGGTTTCACATTTGTTTAATTTTGATTGAGTCTATACACAGAGTACGGAGCACGCTAGCACGTTTAGGCACATTGCGCGTTGTTGGTTGGGAGTTTAAGGTTGCACTAGTGGTGTATTTGAGCATGTGACACGTGTCTTTTTGGGCTCTTTGGTATCTCTTTTGACTTATACACAGTGCACAATTTTACTTATACATTGAGCATGTTTCGTATTTGAAGTTTGGGCTAGTGCATGATGGTTATTGTAGGCTTGTTGACTCATGATGCATCTGATTCTCTATGAGTCTTATGGGTTTTCTTATGTTACAGGTATCCCTGAAGAAGGGCCATCGGGCCGAAATGCATTGGGTTTTATGACAGCATGGTCACCCAGGATGTTAAGGGAATTCCGCTTTGCTTTGGAATAAGTCCTGGATGGGCATTTCTCTGGCATATGAAGCTCAGAATTCTTCTGCCTCTGTTTGCAATGGATTGAAAAAACTTTGAAATAAATTTGGTGTACATGGATGAACATTGGATCTAAGAGTCTTGTCTGTTTTGAGACTGGAATGAAGCAGTGGAACATGAAGCTGGTGCGTGACGACGCACCAGATATTTGTGATATTATGTTTGTGCCATTGGGACATGACGCACTTCTTGGTTGCACGCAATAATGGATTACTGAAGATTGCAAATGACTTAAGTTGGGTTAAATTTGGAGTGCATCCCATCACTTTTCTCCTTTCACTGTTGAAATTTTGTCCCACTGTTGCGTTGCACCCAGACATTTCGTTGCATGAACAGGATAACATCATTGATAACATAGGCGCCCTGGGAACATGAGGTTACAGCACGCTTCATCTGTAAAGAACTGTTTAGTACGTTTGAATACCCATTAATGAAAAATGTTTGATTATAGAGAACTGTTAATATGTTCATACTTTACCGTTTTCGTAGAAGATGTTGCCTTTTACTGTTTTGTTCTCACCACATGTATTTAGAAATTTATTTTAGTGGGAATGGGTAAGGGGATGAGTAGTTTTTCGTCACAGGGACCTTCCTAGGGTTCTGTTTTCGCTTGTTCACTCTTTTATGTTAATCATTTGAGGCTTGTTGCTCAAAAACAGGTTACACCTGGTGAGTTCGTTACGGGATAAGTAGGAGTGGTTTATTTGTCACATGATTTCACTGGTCTCATGCACGGCAACACAGCAGATTACTGCGTCGGGTCACCGTGATGAGAGTTTTCGCATCGGGGACCGCGTGAGTCTATTATTAAGTTTTCACATATTTTAGCATGGATGTACAAACTCTTTTATTCATTTTTTGATGTCTTTTTGTTTTATTAATTTGCGGGAGGTTTCACATTTATTTTGATTGAGTCTATACACAGAGTACGGAGCACGCTAGCACGTTTAGAGACATTGCGCGTTGTTGGTTGGGAGTTTAAGGTTGCACTAGTGGTGTATTTGACCATGTAACACATGTCTTTTTGGTCTCTTTGGTATCTCTTTTGACTTATACACAGTGCACAATTTTACTTATACATTGAGCACGTTTCGTATTTGAAGTTTGGGCTAGTGCATGATGGTTATTGTAGACTTGTTGACTCATGATGCATCTGATTCTCTATAACTCTTATGGGTTTTCTTACGTTACAGTTACCCCTGAAGAAGGGCCATCAGCCCGAAATGCATTGGGTTTTATGACACCATGGTCACCCAGGATGTTAAGGGAATTCCGCTTTGCTTTTGAATAAGTCCTGGATGGGTATTTCTCTGGCATATGAAGCCCAGAATGTTTCTGCCTCTGTTTGCAATGGATTGAAAAAGCTTTGAAATGAATTTGGTGTACATCGATGAACATTGGGTCTATGAATATTCTTAAAGTGGCATTTTCAGAATTGCAGTTTAAAATGTGACTTCCCCATAAGTTGTGATTTTAAATTGTGATTCCAGAGACACCAAACTTGGGGATCCAATCTCTTCCCAATTGGCAATTGCACTTATAAAATGTAATAAGGTAATCACAATGTTGTCCTATAGGAGACATAGGCCTTGCAGTAGTGAAAAACGAATTAAAGAGTATTTCACTACTAGGACATGTAAAACTTAAAAGTACATGTCCTACTTTTTAAATACACTGCACCTTGCACTTGGGCTGTCCAGGACCTACCTTTGTTATGTTATGTTATGTTAATTAGTTTATAAAGCGCACAGCTGCCCCAGCAAAGGGGCGTCCCGGCGCTAATACAGAGTCTGAGAAGGCAAGAGCTAGGCTATGGGGAACAGGTAAGTTTTAATGGCCTTTCGGAAAGATAGCAAGCAGTCTATACGGCGAGTCTGTACTGGAAGGGAATTCCACAACTTAGCAGCCAGACAACGAAAGGACCTGCCCCCTGCCCTGATACGTTTCACTCGTGGGACAGTGGCCAAAAATTGTTCTGCGGAACGTAGCTGGCGAGCAGGGACATAGGGGACCAACAAATTGGATAATATCTCCGGGGAAGAGAACTTGAGAATTTTAAAAGCCAGACATAATGTCTTGAATTCGATCCTCTTGGAGATAGGGAGCCAGTGGAGACGGCGTAGAGCGCCTGACATAGAACATTTTCTAGGGAGTCTGAGCAGAGCTCGAGCGGCTGCGTTCTGGACTCGTTGGAGACGGTTTACTTCGGCCTTGTTGGCACCTAACAGTAAAACGTTGGCATAATCAAGTCTTGATAGAATAGTCGCCTGGACTATCAATTGACGTGTAGCTGGGTCGAAAAACCCCAGAATAGGCCTCAGCCCCCGTAGGAGACCGAAGCAGGTGCCGGCGACCTTCTTAGTGTGATCCTGGAATCCAAGAGTGGAGTCGAGCCAGATCCCTAGATTCTTAACCAACAGCTTAGGTGTTGGGGCGTGGCCCAAGGATGCCGGCCACCACTGTGTACTCCAAAGCCCCTTATCATTCCCCACCAATAGCACCTCAGATTTGTTGGCGTTGAGCTGAAGGCAGTTTGTGGTCATCCAGCGTGCAACCGCCTCTAGACCGTTCCGGAACTGTATAGCGTCCCGAGGCTGGTCATCAGAGAGGGTTACCACCAGCTGAGTATCATCAGCATAAGAGACCATGGTCAAACCATGGTCCCGCGCCACTCCTGCCAGGGGTTGGACATAGAGATTAAACAAAGTGGGGCTCAACGCCGAGCCCTGGGGAACCCCCTGTTTGATGGAGTGGGCATGAGAGAGGAAGGGGGGGGCGGAGACCTGGAAAGATCTGTCGGACAGAAAAGACCGAAACCATTCCAGTGCCGAGCCGACTACCCCTGCTTCCTCTAAACGGTGCAGGAGGATCTGATGGGAGACCGTGTCAAACGCGGCACTGAGGTCAAGCAGTATCAGAGCCGCCGTTTGACCCTCATCCAGAATGGTCCGCAGGTGTTCACTCACTGCTAATAATGCTGTCTCGGTACTATGACCGGAGCGGAAACCATTCTGGGAGCGGTCTAAGATACCGCTGTTGTTCAAGAAGTCCGAAAGAACTTTATTAGTATGAGCCTCCGCGATCTTAGCAACCCAAGGCAAAAGAGAAATAGGTCGAAAATTCTCCGGCTTAGTAGGGTCCAATGAGGGTTTTTTCAGCAGGGGATCACCCTAGCCTGCTTCCATGCCAGAGGGACCATTGCTGTAACAAAAGAAGAGTTAATCGACTGGCATAGGGGCGAGAGAAGTATAGATAAACAATCTCTAAATTGGGCAGGCCTCATTGGGTCCAGAGGGGAACCAGATTTAACCTTAGTGCTTAATATAAGAAACTCATCCTGAGATATAGGGGGAATTGCTACCAGGGTAGCAGTCGGCCAAGATGCTAATGGGGCCACAGGGTCCGGGAGGCACGTGGGAAAAGATTTATAAATATCTTCTACCTTCTGGACAAAGAAGGTGGCCAGAGCCTCACATTGCTGCCCAGATACAATTGACGGGGTAGGAGGGTCCTTCCTGCTCTTAAAATCTTTGAGAATTTTAAAAATGCACTTCGCAGGGTTTTTACTGGACTTAATCTCATTGGTGAGATAGGCCGCTCGTGCTAGGTGTATAGCCTTATGGTATTGTTTGACGGCCTCCTGGTACCTCTTTTTATCTATAGGGTCATAATCCTTTCTCCACGCCCGTTCTAGATGTTTACGAGTGGTACGCAAGGCAGCCAAAGAGTCATTGCACCAAGGATTAGAGCTAGAGCAACGCCCTTTGGACCATTTAGCAGGAATAAGGGTGTCTAATGCCCGTAGTATCCAATCACAAAGAGCTTTATACGATAGCTCTGGATCAGTGTCTAGGATAGGAGGGCAAGACGCCAAGTAGGCAAGAAGGTCATCCAAATTAAGTTTGTGCCAGCAGCGTCTTAAGGTGGCTTTGAGGTCAGCTCTAGTCACTCCCTCGGACGAGGGAAGGGAAATAGAAATGAGGTGGTGGTCGGACCAACACACTGGACTAGGGGTATTGACCATAAGAGAGGAGATATTAGAAAAAACAGGGTCAAGTAAATGCCCAGCTGTGTGAGTAGGACCCACCACCAGCTGTCTTAATTGACAGGCGGAAAAGTCTGCAAGTAAGCTGCTAATTTCCAGATCGGAGGGACGATCAAAATGAATATTTAGATCGCCAATGAGGGTGAAGTTCGCGGCTCTCAATGCCAGGGAATTCACCGCCTCAATAATGGCTGATCTAAATACTGAGATAGGTCCAGGGGGGCGGTAGACTAAAAGGCCGGTAATAGAGGAGTGGGCACTAAAAGAAATGACAAAGTGGGCGCATTCGCACCCTGCTGCGTCTTCCTTGACAAAGGTACAGTGAAGGTGAGATTTAAAAATAACAGCTATCCCCCCCCCCCTCTAGTCTCTCTATTAAGGGTCCGAATGCTGAAGCCCGGAGGTAGTGCAAGGCCTGGTTCCGCCACTGTGGCATCAGTGAGCCAGGTTTCAGTTATAAAAAACACGTCCGGTGATTCATCCTCTATAAGGTCGTGGATCTCCAAATAATGTTTAACCAAGGAACGTACATTAAGATGTAAAATTTTCAAGTTTAGGTGGGGCAGATAGCGGTAAAGGCAATGTGGGGTAAGAATTGTATCCGCACCTAAGACAGCAAAATGGCCCTTCCACTGCACTCCCTAGGTGCAAGCCGCAAAGGTTAGACCGCTGACCAATAGACATCAAAGATTCCCTGGTATAACTTAACACCCCCATAGAGGGACCGCCAGCATGTCTGGCGTCCGGACTTATATGGATTAAAAAGTAAGGTTTGGGCCTAGCAAGAGGGTTAACTTGCCAGGTCAACATGGCAGTTTAAAACTGCACACACAGGCTCTGCAATGGTAGGGCTGAGACATGTTTAAAGGGCTACTTAAGTGGGTGGCACAGTCAGTGCTGCAGGCTCACTACCATTTCATTTACTTTACTAGGGACTTATAAGTAAATTACATATGCCAATTGTGGATAAGCCAATGTTACCATGTTTCAGGGAGAGAGCACAAGCATGTTAGCACTGGTTAGCAGTGATAAAGTCCACAGAGTCCTAAAGGCATCAAAAATGAATTCAGCAAAAGGGACAGGAGGAAGGCAAAAGGTTTGGGGGTGACCCTGCAGAAAGGGCCATTTTCAACTAGGAGGATGAGGACCGTTGTGCCGCCTTTGTCCAAAGTCATGCAGATGTCATCTGTGGCAGCGATGACAGCAGTTTTCATGTTGTAGTTGGGTCTGAAACCAGACTGAGTGGTGTCAAATAGTTGGCAATCATTGAGGTATTTGGTGAGATCCGCAGAGGGTTTTTTATCAGTGGGAGGACAGTTGCATGTTTCCAAGCATCTCAGAAAGTAACCAAAGAGGGGGATGCATTCAGAATGGGTGTGAGCATGGCACTGATGTATTGCAGTCCTCTGGAGTAGGGTTGGCAGGGGTCCGATGAGACCCTGAGTGGATGGACTTCATGGTGGCGGCGGTTTCTTCTAAGGTGATTATGGGCCCTTTGCTTAGCATTGGTTCTTTGGATAAGATCGGGATGCGTTTGACAAGGTCTGTCAGATTTGTGTGTTGGCTGAAGTTGCAGTAAATGGAGGGGATTTTGTTGCTGAAGAATTGAGAGAGATTGTTGAAGAGGTCCTGGGAGGGGTGATCAAGTTGGAGGCGGCCGATGGTGAGGTGAAATCTTTCACAATGGCGAAGATGTCTTTGCTTCTGTTGGTGCTGGCATCCATGCTGTCTGCCAGAGTGGCATGTCTGATGGTCCGGATCTTTTGGTGGTAGCGTCTCAGGGAAAATTTAAATGTGCTCCTGTCTGCATTGTCCTGGCTCATTCTCCATTTGTGCTCCAGTTATTTGTAGTGGTATTTCATCAGTCTGAGTTCCTCCATGTACCAACTGGCCTGGGGTCTGGATCTTGTATTGCTGTGGTTGTGGGGGGGGGGGGCAGGGAGTCAGCACAGGGGGTGATCCAGTTGTTTAAATTCTTTATGGCTGTGGTATCGCAGTTGCTGTGTTCAGGTCGGTGGGCATTGAGAGCGCTGTTCCAGTCCTGGTCAGTTATGCTGTTCCAGTTTCGGCAGGTTGGTTTGGCACTTGTACGTGTGTGTTGGACCGGGAAGGGGATGCTGAACTTGACATTGGCATGGTCTGTCCAGGGGACTGGTGAGGGCTCATTGACTCGGATGCTGCTAAAGTTGGTGGAAATAGGGTCAAGGAGGTGTCCGATGAACTGGGTAGGTCCCTTTACTTTTTAGGTGAGGCCCAGGCTTCTAAGGTCTTCAATGAGTGCTCTTGAGCTGGGGTCGGAGTGATCTTCCTGGTGGATGTTCAGGTCTCTAAGCTAGATGTAATTGCTAGCATCGAGGGCGAGTGATGATGAAGTCAGTGAGGGTGTCGGTGAAGTTAGTGTGCGGTCCTGGAGATTTGTAGATGAAAGTGCCACTTAGGGTGCGTTGGCTATGACGTGGAGCTTGAATGACAGGTGCTCCATGCTGGAGGATGACGTGTCCGTGGATGTGGTGCAGCTGATGGTGTGCTTGTGGATGATGGTGATTCCGCCTCTGAGCTTGTTAAGTCTGTCTTGCCTGGCAATCTTGTAGCCTGGGGGGGATGGGTGGCTATACTGATGTCTGGTCCCGATGCATGGCTCAGCCAGGTTTCCATGAGAAAAAGCAGGTCAGGGGCATTGTTGTGCAGCTGGTTCCAGATTTTATGGCATGTTTGGTGAGTGAGCGGGTGTTGAAGAACATGCATGCAAGTGTGGAGGGTTGTGTGAGTGATTGCAGGACTGTGTGAGAGAGAGGGGTGCTGGGCGCTGTTGTTGCGGTGAGTGTTGGGTGTGGGTAAGACCATGCAAACTTGCAGGAAACAGAGAGAATGCTCCCTCAGTGTTGTGTGGGGTGGTGAAGCAACAGCGTGTTTAGCAGTTGTCAGGGTTGAGGGTGTGGAGTGTCGCAGCATGGTAGCTGCGACAGGGTTCCTGGGGCTGGGTGCAATCCAGGAGCGGACAGGAGCAGATGGCCTTGCCTTTGGTGTGCTTTCGGTGTGCCAGCAGCGCACCCGCTGTGCATGTCCACTGCACGTTCACGCTGTGGCAGCCATTAAGAAGGTCCTAGGAGGGGAGAGGAGTGATGCCACTTCCTGTGCAGATGGATGTGGGGAAATCCAGTGATGTCACTTTCTGTGCAGAGGGATGATGGAAATGACTCCTCTAGCTTGGCATCTTCTTTTAAAGACAGTTTTTAAATTATATCTTGCATCATACTGACCTTGCATTTGGAAGGATCAATCCGCCTGTTGTGTGCAAATCACTTGTACCAATCTGGCCGTTAAATTGTCATAATTTCATAACGCCTTCTTAATGATTATCTTTCGTTTAAAATCTAGGCGATCCTTATGAAATAGAAAAGAAAAAAATCACCAAGTGAATTGTGCATTGAAATATACTTAACTATCATCAGTAGGTTTTTTTCACAGAGCTAGGAAGTACATATCTCATCAGTCCTATTCTTCAAGCATAAAAGAAAATTTGTGTTAACGCAAAGAAGAGGCCTCCTATCATCTACTGTACCAGACACCATCGTTTTCACATCTAGCCGACACAAATGGATTTTGAAGATCCCGTGATAGGGGCCTAACCAAACCAGTCACAAACCATAGCTGGTCAGCCTCGTTTGAGGTGACTAATTAATTATCTTCTGCTCCAAAGTTTACATACAGTCTGGTTATCGCAAATTAAACTTGTCACACCGGAGCCAACATCTAAGGAAAAGATCAAACAGCCATCAATCTATTCAGTATTCGAAATATTCAGCTGCCGAATGTTTCTGTTATGAAATTTCAAGAGCTGGGAAAGGTTAAAGAGGTCTGCTTTGAAGTCCGCATCAGATTTATTTTGTGTTAGTGGTGATTAATTGCAAGTTCAAATTGTAAAATGAATAACACCCGGCTGATAGGAAATGTATGTTCACAACATGATGCTTTTGAACCCCACCATTAAACAGATAGAAAATAATTATGGAAGAAATCTTTTAGATATAAATTATACATTAATATTTACTTTCAGCACACAGTGCCTTACATGGCTGTTGTGCGTACAAGTTTCATAAACATGTCAGTGCTTAGTAAGCTTATAAAATATTAAAAATATATATTTGCACTTGCACATCTGCATCGTTCTTTTTAAATTATTGCATGACAAATATTAACTTGTAGAGCGCACAATCCATCTTAGAAAGAATGATTCACTTTATTTCTAAGTAACAATATTACAAGCAAGCAAGCTATCTAAACTATTTCGAACAATGTATTTAACCTAATCATCGTAATAGTCAACGAAACAGTACATGACCTAAGTTTCTTATACAAATAGATTTATTTGGCTACAATTTCTAGAAGGCTACAAACTAAGCTGCTTCACACGCATATACATTTGCACTCACACAAGCGCTTTCAGGGTCGTATTAGGCACCATGCTAGCCATACTCTTCAACCTATACATGGAACTTCATGGAGAAATGGTACATGATTTGGACCTATCGTTGTACTCATCGTCAGTTCTGCATCAACATTCTAAACAAAGATGAGATCACTCAATGGCACTTGGTTAGGAAAATATTCAACAGTGGGTTCCACCCCACAAAACTTGAAGTTCCTCCACCTCATTTAGGGACTGAGAAACCAGTGAATTTAAAATGATGAAGCCTCAGTTGAGTCCACTGTCAGAAACCCTTAAAATCTGCCCACCACTGGTGCCAGTTTACAGCGGCAGTTGCCACACTCTGTTTAGTGCAGCATGACTATCACTCATTTTCCCCACACTTGTTCACATTGTGAGGCATATTGGTCCTAGGCAAGAAAAACAAACAATGGCCATGATGCCCTAAAACAAAACATGCTTTAGAAGTTTGATTGTGTGACCAAAACAGAAGACAAAATAAATGCCTGTAAATGAAAGTTGGTGCTGGAACAGGCTCTTGAACTAACTATTCTATGACTACATGTGAAACCTCAAAAGAAAATTGATTAAACTTGGAACTTTGGTATATTGTTAGTATAGTTTATGTCACATTTGATTCTTTGCTTGAATAAACACTCAAATTAGGAACTAAGGGGGTCATTACGATGACTGGCGGATCGCCACCGCCCGTATGGCGGTGGCGATCCGCCCGCCATTCCCATCCGCCCGCATGCCATTTCCCCCCCGCCACATTACGATGGTGGGGTGAGCCCGGCAGACGGAAAGACCGTCCGCCGGTTTTCCGCCGGTCACACAGGTGACCGGGCAGAAAAGGGCTGTAATATGGTGGTGGTGTCTGCAAGACACCGTCATCCATATTATGAGGACTGCGGAGATGTGCCTTTTCATGGCGGCAACGCCGCCATGGAAAGGCATACAGTCTTTTACAATGGGGGCCCGTTGCGGGCCCCCGGGGAAGGGGGAGGGGGAGGGTGGGGGGTGCACTTGGGGGGTACCTATGGTACCCCCCTGCATTGGCATGGACAAGGTGGCAGGCACCGCGTGGTGCCTGTCACCTTGTGCATGCCAATGCACGACGTGCATTACCAGCATTGTGGCGGGCAGTGCTGTGAACACCGCCCGCCACAATGTTGGGAATAGGGGATACCACCGCCACCGTGGCGGTGGCATCCTAATACTCGCGGCGGGACCGCCACTCCTATGGCGGACGGTCCCATTCACCGCTACGGTGGCGGGCGGACAAAGTCCGCCTGTCATCGTAATGACCTCCTAAATTTTGTACTGTTGTATTCTTTTGACAAATACCTGTAAACATTAATACATTTTAATGTAGGGCTATATACATTTTATGTATATGTGCATGAATATAAACATTAGCACAATTTTAGCATATTGTTTGTAAAGCTCTGCAACTCAACAAGAGCGCTATGCTATGTACCTCTCTCTAATGCCCTTTTGTGGGCTGGTCCGGGCTACAAAAATTGCATAAATAAATAAACCTTTGGTAGCAAATCTTAAAAGGCCTTTAATGGTTCCTCAGTGCTTAACAAGGAGATGAGTGAGGAGGTACTGATCTGTGGTAAGATTTGAGATAGTAAAGAAACAATGGAAAGAGAACAAAAGGAGGGTTAAAGAGAAACCAAAATGTCACCAAGAGAAAAAAAGAGGGTTGTGTGGCTATACAGCAACATTTATGTCATCATTTTATAGAATGATTCCAGACCCAATACCCTATCAACAGTCTATAATTAATATGTTAGAATTGAAAATGTATCTTCTTTTAAAAGTAATGATCACAGGGAGAACAATTCTGCCATGCAAGCAATACTATCAACTTAATGAAGTGGAAAACATGTCAGAAAGAGGTCTCCTTAGAAATGTAACAAGTCATTTAGAGTTTGGCAGAGTTTGACGGAACCAACGGAGCACTGCCATAAATTGGTATTACACCCACCAATTCCCCAGTTAGAGGTGTTGGAACCAGCTCTGCTTATGGAAACCCTTGATCCAACAGTCCATTCAGTAGAGGTTATAGTGGCAGTCATCCCATCCTATGTAGGGTGGGTCAGTGGTCACTGTTTTTATTTCCTGGGACTCCAAAGGGACATGGTAATTCTAGGCGAGAAAATGTTCAAATATCCCTGCCAGGCTGGAAGAAAATTCCCAGTGTGTCAGGAACATTTGACTTTTGCATTATAGCACCAATCTACTGCTTTAAAGGTTTCATGCTGCAAAGTAAAAGTGAATGGTGAGTGGGCCATTTCCACATAGCGGTCCACTTGATATTCCATAATAATGAAAGCGCAATTGCGGCAATGGAAGATGAGCTTTCATCACAGAGTTTGCTGCCAGGTAGAGGATGTGAAAATATGGCTGGTGATTCTCCAACAATAAGGGGCCAAATCCGATCTCATTCGGAAGGGCTCCGAATCAGATTTGTAATTGCCTAAACCGATCTGGAGCCCTTGTTCCTAACCGATTTGTTCCCAGTTCCGAATGAGCAAGTACAATGCCTGGAAAGGATTACCGCTGACCGAATCGGTTCCAGAAGGCATACGGAGAAATAGAGCACTCCGGAGCTGAGTCGTACAGCTCTATGGAGTAGGTTTTCCAAGCGAGCAAGTACGATGAACGATTCAGACAGCCTTTACGATTCATTTTTGCCTGGATCGAAAAGGCTGCCAGAATCGGTCTTTGGGGGCCCGTGGGGCCCTCCGAATCGTGCCAGTGAGGATACCCATGGGTCCCCCCTTTCAGACTATGTACAGTGTGACAGGCACCAAGGGGTGCCCACCACAGGGTGCACGATTATCCCCAACAACCCCTTTTGTCAATGGGAGCCTGTGCACGCGTTCGGTACACAGGCTCCCATTGAAGTCAATGGGAGTCCGACCAAATCGTATCCGGATGCATTCAAATGCATCGTACTTGTTCGGTCGGACTCCCCTGACACGAGTCATACGGAAAGCATTCCGGACACGAGTCGTTCGGTTTGCTTTCCGAACGAGATCATAATTGGCCCCAAAGTGTTAGAGGCTTCTTGGTATTCAGTCAAAATATCGAGTTGGAAATGGCGACTTACACTAATATCGAGTTTTAAATATCGTGAGACAGAAATATTGGGAGCAAGAATATTGTGGTCAAGAATATCGACTTTAAGATCAGAAATATCGATTTTAAAAATACAGAAGTCATTAATATTGTTTGCAAAAATACAGTTGTTTAAAATATTTTTAACTAGTGTTATGTATTTTAGTATACATTTTAAATGTATGTGATGTATTTTTTGTATAGGTATTGTTTATGTTTTTTAATATATGTGTTAATTTTTAGTAGTTATTAATGTCATTTTAATTACATTTTGTGTTTTTTAGTTCTGTAGCGGGTTGTAGGTTTATAGGGGAATAGGGTGGGAAGTAATTTAATAATAATAAATTAATGAATATTTCTTTATTTTTTAATATACATTTAATTGAGACTTTATAATGTTAATTGTGTTTAAACTTTTTTGGGGTTTATAGGGGTAAAGGGTGGGAAGTAATTTATTTTTAATTAATTAAAAATCAGTTGTTAATAAATATTAATTAATTCATTGACAATTAATTATGGTAATTGTGTAATTAATTTTAGGTGTGGGTTGTGGGGTTTATAGGGGTAATGGGTGGGAAGTAATTTATTTTTAAATAATTAATAATTAGTTGTTAATTAATTAATTAACAATTAAATATGGAAATTGTGTAATTCATTTTAGTTGTGGGTTGTGGGGTTTTTAGGGGTACAGGGAAGTAATTTATCTTTAATTAATTAATAATTAGTTGATCATTAATATTAATTAATTGATAATTAATTAGGGTAATTGTTTAATTATTTTGTGTGTTTGGGTTTGGGTTTATAAGGGTGAAGGGTGGGGAGTAAATTAATTTTACTTACTTTATAATTAGTTGGTAAATACTATTAGTTATTTAATTGAAATAACTTTTTCATTGTGTAATTAAATTTTTTTTACAGATTAATTTTAGGTGTATGTTGTGGGGATTAAAGGTTTAAAGGTTTGTGAAGTTAATTACATTTTATGTGATTTAATTTGTTTTTAATAAATAATATTTGTTTAATTGATAATTATGTTAATTATGTAAATAATATATTTTTATTTTCGATGTGGGTTGTGAGTTGTGAGTTGTGTGGTGTTATAGGCCAGGAAGTAAATAGACTACATTTATGTAATAATTAATGTTTTTGTTAATAAATCATTTCTAAATAAAAATATTTATTTGTTTCAAAATTATTTTTTTATTTTATTTAATATAATATTTGTAGGTATTTGTGATATGTATTTAACAATATAATATGTTTTATTTTTATTTTTGTTATTAAATATATTTTTATTTTTAACATATTTATATATTTTTACTTACTTTAAAAAAAGTTTTTTATTCTGTTGATGATATTTTGTTTGTTTTTAATTTTGAACTGACTGGAGTGAGAATAGTAAATTTTACCCCTTTGCAATCCAACACTTTCCCTATTGATGCACTGACTGGAGTGGGAATAGTACATTTTATCCCTCCGCTATCCAACAATTTCCCTACTGATGCACTGACTGGAGTGAAAATAGTAAATTTTATCCCTCCGCTATCCAACACTTTCCCTACTGTTGCACTGACTGGAGTGGGAAAAGTAATTTTTACCCCTCTGCTATCCAACGCTTTCCCTACTGTTGCACTCATTGGAGTGGGAATAGTAATTTCTACCCCTCCGCTATCCAACACTTTCCCTACTGTTGCACTTACTGGAGTGGGAATAGTAATTTTTACCCCTCTGCTATCCAACACTTTCCCTACTGTTGCACTCATTGGAGTGGGAATAGTAATTTTTACCCCTCCGCAATCCAACACTTTCCCTACTGTTGCACTGACTGGAGTGGGAATAGTAAATGTAATCCCTCCGCTATCCAACACTTTCCCTACTGTTGCACTCACTGGAGTGGGAATAATAATTTTTACCCATCCGCTATCCAGCACTTTCCCTACTGTTGCACTGACTGGAGTGGGAAATGTAAGTTTAAAGATTTTTAAATAGTTTAATGTTTTAATTTATAATAGAATGTTTTTTAAAAATAGATTTTATGTTATTGGTACATGTATATATATATATATATATATATACATATATATATATATATATTATCTACTGGCGGTCGCCAGTAGATAGTTATAGTTACAACCTATTATCCATAGGAAATCCGCGACATTCTATTTGAAATAACTCTCTTGCCGGTTGACGTATCTTCGCAAAATTTTCAAACTTTATGGCCCGCTCCGGTCCGCTCCTACCCTGAAAGTCTCGGGGGATTCGTCAAGCGGGGGCCGAGAAAAAGGGGGGTCCCAAAACGCGTTTTCCCCATGCAATTTTTCATAGGAAACTTTAGACACGGCTACAGCCCGAACTGCTGAACGGAATTACACCAAATTTGGCAAAGAGGTAGTTCTTGGTTCAGAAAGAACCCTTTTTGTTAAATGGTGTAAATCCGTTCAGTAGTTGCTGAGAAAATCAAAAGTAAAAAGATAGTGATATCTAGGGCCGCGGATCCTCCCGAGCACGAGCTGCATGTTAATTGGCTGTCAGCTGGCTGTCAACATTCCGATTCAGGAAATGTTGGCAGCCATTTTGTCCCTCGGTAGAACCGAGGGACAGAAACAAGTGCGCAAAGCGCACAAAGGGGGCAGGGTAGAAACACCCTGACCCCTAGGTCTGCTCAGGGGTCCCACAAGGATTTTTAAAAATCGGCAGGATGCGCTCAGGGAGCGCGAACCCTGCCGAAAAAAAAATCGAGCGCGGTCTTCCGCGCTTCGATGTTAATTGGCCCCCGGGTGGGCCAAGTCCCGGGGCATGCTGGGGGGTTAATTTTATGTGTGGGGGCCTCTAAGGGCCCCCAAGCCCTGGGGACCACCACCCCCCGGGCTTTATGTATAATGAAGCGGGAGGGCTCTGAGCCCTCCCGCAGCCCCGAGGACCACCACCTCCCCGGGGCTTCTTTTTAAAATTAAAAACCTGTGTGGGGGGCTCCAGCCCCCACACGCCCCGAGGACCACCACCTCCCGGGGCACTAAGAAAAATTAAAATGGGGGTCCGTTTTGGACCCCCAAGCCCCGGGGACCACCACCTCCCCGGGGCTTTCGATGTAGGGAGGGGGCCGCGCGGCCCCTCCTGGAGCATGTGGTGGCCCTGGGGACCGCCACCCCGCAGGGCCGGCTCCTGCAGTGTCCCGGGGTGCCTACCCCGGGACACTGCTGTTTGTAATGACAGGACGGGAGCCTCGCGGCTCCCGTCCTGTCATTGCAAACTTGCTGGATATTGGAAGAGAGGCAGGAAACCTGCTCTCTCTTCCAATATCCAAAGCCGACTAGCTTACACATGGGGAGCAGCATGTTAGCTGCTCCCCATGTGTAAAGCATGCCGGCTCCCGTAGGACACGGGAGCCGGCGGGACTGTGGGGGTTTGGGGACCCCCACAGTCCCCAACGAGAGGCCAGGCCCCGGGGGATGGGGTCCCCGGGGCCATAAGTGGCCACGGAGGGGGCCACGCAGCCCCCCTCCCAAAGAAAAAAAAAAAAAAGTGCAAGGCCGGGGCCTTAAATGGCCTGAGGAGGGGGGCCACGCAGCCCCCCTCCAAATAAGAAAAAAAAGAGGCCATGCCCCGGGGGATGGGGTCCCCGGGGCCAATACAGGCCATTTAGGTAATTTGAGATGTCATCAGTGATGTCATCAGTGATGTCACTGACTATGTCATGAGTGATGTAATATGTGACGTCATCAGCAGTGCATTGCGGGGGCGCGAGTTATAGTTAGCTGGACTAACTATAACGGGGAATTTCACGGGTTTTGTACGAGTGCAATGTCCAACTAACTATAACTGTCCCTAAAACCTATGGTTTTTTCAGTGAATTTCAAAGGTTTTTAAATGCTAATTTGTAACTATAACGTCCCTGAAACCTATGGTTTTTTCAGTGAATATATATATATATATATATATATATATACATATATATATATATATATATATATATGTTAAATTTTTATATAATTTTAAAATTATAAAATACATTACAATTATTAGTTCAATAATTGTTTTAAAAGGAAATATATATATATATATTAATTATTATATATGTGTTTAACTTTTTAAATTAAGTTTATTTGTTATATTTGTTAAAATGTATATTAAATTTAAAAATAATAATATTCATTTTATCTTTAATATATTTAATATTTATTCATTTATTTTATATGGCAGCCTGGCCGTGGGGTCGAGCACCATCGCCAGCAGGGAGAGAAGTGTCAAACCAGCTGGACGAGGCTGGAGTTCTGCACTGTTCAGGATGGAATCAGCACAGCGCTCGAATGCAAATTTAGCCTGCCTAACTGTTTCACTACCTACTAAGGAAATAAGGAGATTTTAAATTTACAAAGGCACATTTGAACTTACTAAAGTATTACAAATACTCGCAGTTGGACTCTGTGTTCCATCATGCATCGCACTGAGCATACGCCCATTGGGGGCTGATACACCAATAAAAAGAAACCGGAAATAATGCGACTGCGAGTTTCGAATGGCGTTTGTTAATAGCCCAGGAAGAAGAGGTTGAAATACCTTGAAACGCGTTGGCAGCAATTAATTGAAAGCGGAGCAGGAAGGCAAGCTGCATGGTACAGCCTGATGGCAGAGTGCTGTCGAGTGACGTCCCAATGCTTCAGGGCACATTGTTGGGAAAAATATATATATATATATATATCCAACAGACACCCTCCGAATACCGGAGCCCCCGACCCTTCAGGGCGGCCTCTCAAAGCAATGGGCACGGAGCAGCCCACCTAATCCATCCAAAAGAACAAGAATTGAGGCCCAATGCTGGAAACAACTGCATTTATTTAAGGCTTGGCAGCACAGAAACAGCCTCCATCTCCTTACGCGTTTCGGCGGTCAATGCCGCCTTGCTCACAGGTGGAGGCAATATCACAGGCAAGGTGCAAATGTGCATGCTTTAAAACACTAAGTCACATGACCAGTCATTTAGAACTTCATATCCCATAATGCAGGTAAGTTCATTTTTCAAAGTAGATAGGAAAATCCTGGTCTTGTTTTACCCGCACTATGTTGGAGTGGAAAATATTCAAAATACAACTGATCACGTCTATTGACAGTTTTTGCATAGTGCTCGATTGTTCATGTGAGCCTCGAAAATTGCCTGTTTCCAGCACGATCGGAAAAGAGAGTTCTCCCCTCCGAATCCCTTCCAAGCGCTCTCTGTATTTGCTATATATATATATATAATGATAGTTTGTACAACTATATTTATGACATTAATATTTTTTTCCAATATTTTTGTACTTACCATTATAAGTATAGGATGTAGATATTTTTTACACCGATTTTTTGGTCACAATATTTTTGTATGGGGATATTTTGAATGTCGATATTTTGTCAGGTTACCATGCCTCTTCTGACCTAGTGGGCAGGTGAGCTGATTGCAAAGGTCTAACTGACCTCCTGAATTTTTGATTGGTATCCCCTCTTTTAAAAAGGGTTACCAAAAGAGTAGAGTCAAAATATTTTGCCAATTAAACATCAGGGTTTTATAGGCTATGCCAATTGGTCAGTAAATTTCTTTTGTATAAAGTGACAAATGGAACTAGATATGTAATATCATCGTAACAACCTTGAAAATGTGTAAGATGAGTGTGGCCGGCATTTTGAAACACATCCTAAATAAAGTTTGGCCAACTCTTGTACATGCTTTTTAATGTGTTCTAGAGCTCCAAGGAGAACCCAGCTTTTAGAGTGAGGTCAGCGGTTGTACAGCTCAGAGTGAGCATTAGATTCAACTTATAAGTGGGCAGGACGAGAAATACTGTCCCATCTTATCAAACCTAAGGAAATTACTACTACAAGGAAAAATGGGGCAAACAATAAATAAAAATGCCAGCAGTTTATGCAGGAATGCAAGAATCCATGAGAAACAATATTGCACAAGATATTTAAGGTTTAAAAAGTTCTGTAAGAGAAAAATGCACCTGACTAATGGCTGTTTAAATGCACAGGACCTAATACAAGGAAGGAAACAGAACAAGAGATCAGTGATTGTAAGCGCTGCTCATAAATTTGTCGTGAAGTCGTTTTCGATTCAGTAGCTGAAAATGTAACTCGAACATTTAAGGTGCTACTTTCAAGATATGAGAAAGTTGATTATTGGTTGAAGGGGATGTGAGCCCTTACCAAGTAGTAATGTCACAATTCCATAACAGGTCCAATTGGGTCTCAATAATTTAAACCTGAGCTCAACCCTTGGAAGCAAAGAGCAGACAGGGTTAACTTAAAAGAAATGTGTAAAGCTTTTATCAGTACCAAACAGTTAAAACGTAGAAAATAAAACACAGTAAACATCACACTCCAATTGTATAAACACAGTAAAACATAACGAACAAATAGACACTGAAATGACAAAAATCGGATGTAAGGAACTGGAAATATGATTTTTAGAAGTATTAAGTCAAAATAGCACCTAAAGGCGCAAAGCCCCAAACACGGTTATCTGGTCGTGCTAGACCAGGTCCAAGTTAAAAGTTAAGGCCAACCACGAGTTACTGCTGGTTGGGTACAGGGACCAGGTTTGTCTTAGTGAAAGGTTTACCTTCTGACTTAGAAGATTTTCTGGAGAAAAGTAATTGTCAATGGGTCTTCGCGGGTCAGGTTGCAGGAGGGGTCTGAAGGAGGGCATGAGTCCTCAGTGCGATCCTTCGCTCTTGTGGGAAACTTGGTCGACGGAGGGAAGCTCCAAGCAGGCAAAGTCCAGTATCTGAACCCAAGAAGGTCTCGTTCTCAGTCGGATGCTGTTCAGTATCGGCCTCAGTAAAGTCCCTCTACATTCGGATTATAAACTTTTCTGGAAGTCAAAATCTTTTCAGCAGGGGGAAACCGGTGAGCTGAATCTGACCAGCGATTCGACATCGGCGGCTGCAGCTTCAATGGTTCTCTGGAGGAAAAGCTCTGATAAAGTTTCTAAGTGTCTTTTTTGCAGGTTTTCGGGTCAGGTTGGGTCTAACACCAGCCAAAGGTCCAGGATCTTGTGAGTCCCACTTGGGGGTTAGGACTCACTCTCCCAGAAGCCACCAGCAGTGGCCAGGGAAAAAACTGTTGGAACTGGTCAGCCGGGCTTTTCGAAAAAGTGGCCTTCTTGAAACGTTTGTGGCCCTGTAGCTCAAAAGGAGGTCAGCTAACTGAGCCCTGGAGTCCACTTCTTTGTCCTGGGTACAAGTGGGAGCAGGTCCAGCCCTTGGGTCTCTCTCCACAGCCTCAACAGCAGTTCTTCTGTTTTCCACAGGTCAAAATGGGTTCTGAAAAAAGGTATCTAGTTGTGCAACATTCTTGCCTTGCTCTACATTGTCGGTGAGGGAGATTTCCTGACCAATAGGGAAAAAGTTCCCTGGGGCAATCCTATCCATTTTGACATAATTTCCTGAGGATTTGCCCTAAACAATCCCATAGTGCACTGCTCAGCCAAAATAAAACTTGACAGAAACTTTCTTCCCCGGGGCAGACCTTTGGCTACACCCTTGAGGTGTGGATGGGAAATAAGAAACTCCCTCTACAAACCACTTCTAGAATAGGCTTTCCCCACTGCAATTGGTGCCATCCTGACTAGCTAGACAATAGAAAAGGCAGGCCTAGGTGTGAGTTGCATCTGCCTGTGGCATGGGATGCCCATTTGAAGCTTGTTCAGTTGGTAGGCACATTCCCCAGGCCCTTTTGTTCCCTTTCCTGGGAGATATTCATACCTTCTTGCAGAGGTGGAGCAGGCTGCCAGATGACTGTTGAAGACTAACTCTGAAAAGGCTACTAGAGGCTTCAAGCAGAACATTTTTAACTTTCTGAAGTTCCTACTACTTCAAGGTATCTTAACGAAGGCAAAATCTTCAGGGAACCAAAACATTCACATCTGTAGAAATGGTATTACTTTTTTGTTGTTGTTGCAGTTTTATATAGCGTTATATATCAGAGCGCTTTATTGAGCACCAGTTGCATAACAGACGGACACATTCATTTTTAGGCACAGAGAGATTAAGTGATTTGCCCAGAATCACAATATGTTTGAGCCCCTGCCAGACTCTAACCTGGTTCCCCAGCTTCAAAGTCGGCCGCCCTAGCCGTTAAGCCACACTCGCTCCCACTTTAGTGTGTCTACCTTCCCAATACAGGGTCTAAACCAGATAAGAGGTCAAAAAATATCTGCCTGCTAAGCATAGGCTATAGATTTGCATTCTCTTCTCTCTGATCAAATATTGTTACTCTAACCATAAATATTCTCTCATTTCTCTTCCTCCTCTGTTGTGCTGCCAGGATTCTCATTTGCTTTGCTACTGTATAAAATGAAGCCATTTCCGAGAAACAGATTTGCTTTCTGGTCCGACTTTTATACTTTGATACCTACTTACCATCTGCTTCTCATGATTTACGAATGTTTTATACATAATAAAACTGAATTTCTAATAGGGATTAATTATTGGATAATCGCTATTTCTATTCAGCATTTAACAAATATTAATTCTTTTTCTTCTCTATACAAATTTAGCAATTCAACTAATTTAATTGTTTAGCAGAAACAGATGTGCTCTTTTTCGATTCACAAAATGTTCTATCATATAGATGAGTACATGAGCCACAAACAGACACAGGGAACCAGAGTTCTGAAACAAGAGCACTGCGTCCGCTGAGATGTAGAGTGTCTATCTGTGTATCCTAAGGAACAGGGTCTGTTGGTAATCCCAGAGATCTTTCATATAATCATTTAGCTTTAGCAGGAAAGAAGGGGGTGGGGGGTTAGGTCACTCTGTCCTATCAAATGACAGCGCTTTTCATGGTATATGGATATTAACCATGCTAACAGTATTTTTATTATTCATTTGTTTTCTAATTGTGGAACGTATACTGTATTTCAGAGTATGATAGTTTGAATAAATATTCTAAAATGTCTCCATGTCTCCTGGTTATCTCATTGTGGACAAGTACAAATGAGAGAGCGAAAGGGTGTGTCCTGTTACAGTGATCCCTGAGAGGGTCCAGAGTGTTGTGTTCTGGGGTGCCAATTGACTTGTTTCTCTGGTAAGGTTAGGAGGGCAAGTGCGGCACTATAGCTAGTCAGTCCTGGACTCCTGGACACTGAGGTGGTATGGTGACTCAGTCCCTACATACTGATGTTCTATGGTTCCAAGCATAGTTCAGTTCCAGAGCAGGATCCCTGAAACATGACACCCAACGTTTGGTCTGGTACTTACTTGTGGGAACCCCAAGTAGTGCTTGTGCTTTTCCACAATACCCTAACACCTTTTTCCCAAAGACATCGGTGGTGTTACTGGTTTCTCCTCTACAGTTATTAGGCAGCACCTGGTTTAGTTAGTAATTCAAGCTTGAATATTAAAAGGTTTATGCCCTGTTTCTGTTACACTTTGAATCATTTTCTGCTTAGCTATGGCTCAACCTGTAAATATTAATGCTAATTGCCTCCCGGCAGTCACTCAACATTTGCTTCAACATGGAGTCCCTAATGCGGGAGCTACTGTATTTTTGTAGTTGAGGCAGATGCTGCATTCCACTTTGTCGCTCTCGACCAGATAGGAGCGAGTGGCTCTTAGTGTTTTAGGCACTATACTTACCTTAAATCTTTAAAATTGCAAAGTTTCGGCTCTACTAATTGGATTTTTATCATTCTGATACCATTGTATTATTGAAATGTGCTCTATTTCTCTAAATTGGTGTGGGATTTTTCTTGTGTTGTGTTTTCACTTTATTACTGTTTTAGTGCTGCATAAATACTTTGCACAGTGCCTCTAAGGTAGGCCTGACTGCTTTTGTGCCAAGCCACCAGAGTGTTAAGCACAGTTTATTTTAGTGACTTTTGTAGTTCACCCTGACAAGGATTGTGAATATTATTTGAGGTGGGTTCTCACTCCCCTCAACTAATACGCGAATGTCTTACAATGTGAAATGTAAATTCTTTTTAACTTTCTAGTAGTAATAGAATTACCAGGTTTAAAAGCAAACAGTTACATACAAACATATAACAAATGTCCTGAACAAATGTTTAAAGTATGTTTTCACTTATGTGTGTGATTTGAATGAATGTATTAGGCTACGGAAGGGACAGCTATGTTAGAGTATGGATTGACATAGCATTTAGAGAATATTTTAATAAAACAACAAAAAACCCATTCAGTAGACCCAGAGATATGAGGTTTTTAAAGTTGAAAGTGAAAATATAGCCAAAAATGTGTGAAGCGCCAACTACAGGTACTCGGTCATGCCGGAGCAGAACAAAGTCAAATGTTCAGGCTGACCACAATAGAGCACCGGTTGGTACTGAAACAGGTGCAGCCCACTGGGAGTTGTACTTTTTGTTCTTGGTGCTGCAATACGAAGCTCTGCATCGTGCTGTGTCGAGTTCTTCGAGTAATCGATCAGGAGCTGCGGGATGCTGCGATGCGATGCAAGGCTCTGCATCACTCTGCAGCAGATCCGGGGAGCCACCAATTAAGAGCTGCACAGTGCCTTCATCATTCTGCGCCGTTCTGCATCGGATCCGGTGAGGCCACTGATCAGGAGCTGTGAGATGCTGCAAGGCAAGGTCCTGCGTCATTCAGGGCCCACTTCGTCAGATCGGGTGAAACCTTTAGTTGAGCAGGGAGATATACATTCTGAAGGGTCATGGATCTTGTGGACAGCACCTGGGGGAGAGGACTCACTCCCACAGAGGCCAGCTGAGAGGACCAATTCAGGTTCAGCTCAGTCTGGTCAGCTGGAAAGCAGGAGAAGCCTCTCCAAGCTTGCTGTGTCCTTATAATTCAAACAGAAGGTCAGCCAACTAATCCTTGAAGTCCCTTCTATAGTTCTTGGTTCAAAGCAAGCAGGTCCAATCTTCCTTCTTCAGACAGCAGGGCAGTCCTTCTTCTGCATCTTCTCAGGTCCAGGAGTGTTCTGATTTCAGGTTCTGAAGGTGCCACTTTTATAACCAGTTATAGCCTGTGGGTACCCCACAGTCTATCCTTAAAAGTGGCCCTGTTCAGTTCCTCTCTTTCCCCTAGGTTTGGCTCCAGTCTGTCTAATGAAACAAAGGACAAGAAGGCCCAGGTCTGAGCTGCTTTTTCCAGTGACGGGTAGGCATCTTCTGAAGTCAGGAAGGGGCTGGATACAACCCTCAGGCTAACTTTGGAAGCTCATTAAGCAGGCTGGGTAGAACTCCCTGGCTATCCTGCTCAGGAGAGGAACACCCTTCCCCAAACCCCATGCCCAGGTCCTTTGTCCACTGTCTGGTAGGAATACACATCCCACTACAAGAGAGACATGCTTGGTTTAGGCAAGAAAATACCAAATTTATAAAAGCAGCATTTTCAAAACAGTAGTTTGAAATTGGACTTTATCATTAAAGAGGATTTAGAAACAAATTATAATGAGTGAAAGAAGTTTTTTCTAGCTGCTCTCATACTCCACCTATCACGTATTGAACATAATAAAGTAAACAAGTGTTAGTCTATGAAAGGCTAGCCTTGCCACGGTGAAAAATGACATTAGGGTTTTTTTCTGCCAGGACATGTAAAACCTAAGTACATCTGTCCTACCTTTTACATTTTCACTGCCAGGACATATAAAACCTAAGTACATATGTCCTACTTTTTAAATACCATGCACCCTGCCCTATGGTCATTTAGTGCTTATCTTAGGGGTGACTTATAAGTATTAAAAGGAAAGTGTAGACCTGCTAAAAAGTTTATTTTGCCAGGCCAAAATGGTAGTTCAAAAATGCACACAGAGACTACAATGGCAGTCCTGACTTATGTTTTACAGTGCTATCTTAGTGCGTTGCACAACGAGTGCCGCAACCAACTAGTGGCATTTAATTTCTAGGCCTTGGGTACATACGGTACCATTTACTAGGGACCTATAAGCAAATTAAATGTATCAATTAGGTCTATGTCCATGGTGTGAAGGGAGATCACAAGCACTTTAAGGCTGGTTTGCAGGAGAGTTGCAAAGCCAACAAAAATGGGTTCAGCAAAAATAGGGTAGAGAAGGCAAAAAACTGGGAGAATACATGCGAAAGAAGGCAATTTCCAACACACAGATCTTTTCAAAGGAACGGGCTGTGTGTTATCACACAGTAATGGCACTTATGGATGTGTAGTTTACATAGTACAAATATATTGTTATTAATACACATCACAATACTAATGAATTTAACCTGCACAGCTCTCCGTCGCCTGTTTTTTCTAGGTTTGTGCTATTCAAATTCCACATGCATACAAACATAATGTAATATAACAACATTTGTCAGATTGGGTGTCCCCTCCAGCCTCTGAACTACCAGCAATTCCTTACAAGCTTGAAGGATTTATTATGGTACTCACTGTCTCTCATCAAGGGTTCCACTTTCAATTCAGGCTTAGGACCTTCACGGAGGCCAGGGATTCTCTCCTGTGTTTAGCTAGCTCTTCTGTGACTCTCCTTTTCAATTCACTAAACCTTTTTTGCACTGTTCTACCATGCATGGACACTGAGACTGCATTCACTTTCTAAGGCATGCTCAGCCATAATTGGCCCCTCACCTTTCCACTGGTCTTCATCATGAGATGACATGTGAATCTTGACTCCTCTTTGACCCCTCATCGACCAGAAACTGCAGCGCCCTTTCAGAAAATTTCAGTTTGAGCAGTCTCCCAGATGCAATCTTTATAAGAGAAAATACCTAAATGTAGTGGATGGCTAATGGATTTGGTGGATAGAGCTGAGTTGAAGTCCTCGAGATTTAACAAGCATTGGTAATGCATCAGTTTCGCCTATGTAATGAATAAAGAGCTGTTTTCATCAATCTTTGTCCGTGAGAAAAAAGAGCTCCTTGAAAGATAACAAAGGAGTGGCGAGGATGTGATGCAGCTGCCGGAGCTGCTGACTTGAAAGCTGGGGATCTCGGTTCAAGCCTTGGCGCCGCCACCGCGCAACATCCTGTGATTCTATGCAAATCACATAATCACTCCGGGTGATAAATTGTTATATAACTATGCTGCAAGAGTATGTAAATATAGCTCCACCAAAGCGGATGTGAACAGTATTTCGGCAGCAGGAAACTGATAAGAGAAGCAGACGAGGAGCAGACGAGGAGCAAGCATTGGTAAATGCAGGAAAAATGCTACAGCCAATAGAAATGGAGGAAAGGTAAGTGGCCCGCTCAGGAACCAATGAGAAGCCAGGAAAGAGACGAGGGGGATGTAAGTCCCTTTTAAGTTTATATTAAAAACAATAGATTTCTCAAGCACAGCACAAGCACTGTGCAGGCGAAACCTAAAAAGGATGCAAGCAGCAAAATGCCTTCTCCCTTTCACATTAACAGTCTGCACATGTGCTAGGAGGGAAACAGCAATTACAATACTGTCATTAACACTCACTACCTTTACCACGCATATGCCTTTACCACACAATTTTTTACCATGCAGATACCTTTACCAAGCATGCCTTTACACTGAAAATGTAAGTATAACGCAGGTAAGTGTGTGTGTGTGTGTGTGTGTGTGTAGATATATATATATACATATATATATTCACTGAAAAAACCATAGGTTTCAGGGACGTTATAGTTACAAATTAGCATTTAAAAAACCTTTGAAATTCACTGAAAAAACCATAGGTTTTAGGGACAGTTATAGTTAGTTGGACATTGCACTCGTACAAAACCCGTGAAATTCCCCGTTATAGTTAGTCCAGCTAACTATAACTCGCGCCCGCAATGCACTGCTGATGACGTCACATATTACATCACTCATGACATGGTCAGTGACATCACTGATGACATCACTGATGACATCTCAAATGACATCACTGATGACATCACTGATGACATCATCCAGTGACTGTGTGTTTCTGTAAAGTTTAAATATTTTTAATATATATAGGAAAAGACGTATTGAAGAATGAGTGGGTGTGTAAGTGTCTGTATGGATGATTTAGTAGGTGCGTGACTGACTCTATAAGTGAGTGATTTAACGTATCTTACTGAATGCATGGGTTAGTGACTAAACTGGGTGAATGTCTGTATCCGTCTGTCTGTTGCTGTGTAAGTGGCTGCATGTGTTTGTGAATAGCTACATGAGTGTCTATATGAGTTATTGAATGCTTGTCTGAGTATCTGTATGGGTGCCTGAGTGTTTGTGTGGGAGGGGTGTGTGCAACTCTGTGCATAGATGTGTGAGTGGGTGATTCACTGGGTGGATGGTTTCAAGAGTGCAACTGTGATAGACTGTATGGGTGGGTAAGTGTGTGTAAGAGTGTGTTAGTGAGTGAATGTATGTCCCAGTGGTACATGTGTGAGTAACTACATATGTGAAAGGCAGTATATATGTGTGTTGGAGTATATAAATAGCTATAAGCAGAGTGAGTAATTGTGATAGTGGCTGTATGGATGAGTGTGTGCTTGTATCAGTGATTGTATAAGAGCGTAAGAATGTGCTACTATTTGTATGAGTAAGTGAGCTGGTGTGTGTCTAACTGTATAGGTGAGTAAATGGTAGTGTGTTTAATTATTTGCATGACTGACTAGGTGTGTGAGTACCTCTATGGATGAGTGGCGGTGTTTGAGTGTCTATATAGGAGTATGAGTGCATATGATAGTCCTGTACTGAGTGACCGTAAGTATGAGTGACTGTACGGGTGAGTGAGTGGATGTGTGCGTAAACCTAAGAATCAGTGAGTGGGTATGTAGTTATTGGTGTTGGAGTGTCTATGGTTTTGCGAATGGCAGTCTGTAATTTAGAGTGGGTGTATCAAAGGTTATATTAGAGTGTGAGGAGGTGCATCAGATTATCACGTGGATGATGTCATCAGTGATGTCATTTGAGATGTCATCAGTGATGTCATCAGTGATGTCACTGACCATGTCATGAGTGATGTAATATGTGACGTCATCAGCAGTGCATTGCGGGGCGCGAGTTATAGTTAGCTGGACTAACTATAACGGGGGAATTTCACGGGTTTTGTACGAGTGCAATGTCCAACTAACTATAACTGTCCCTAAAACCTATGGTTTTTTCAGTGAATTTCAAAGGTTTTTAAATGCTAATTTGTAACTATAACGTCCCTGAAACCTATGGTTTTTTCAGTGAATTTCAAAGGTTTTTTAAATGCTAATTTGTAACTATAACATGTCTGAAACCTACAGTTTTTTCAGTGAATTTCAAAGGTTTTGTAAATGACAATTTTTAAATGTATTAATTGTTATATAAATTTTTTTCATACTGATTTCCAAATTTTTTAGAAACAATTTTTTTTTACATATTTTATTTTTAAATTACATTGTAATTACATTATACATTACATTACAAAAATACTTTCTCAGAATGAATTACTTTAGTTTAATTACTTTGCACATAGGCAATAGACTTTTAAGTACAGTAGTTACAGTTGTTGCAATGGGCAACACATTTTCAAACACAATGCAACATTCAGCTCAATGTGAATTTCTAGTTAAATGCAATTAGTTACTTTATGGATTACTTTTCTAACCACATTACTGGATCCTAGTTTCAGTCCTGGGACATCTCCTGTAAACAGTTGAGTAAAAGCGTTTTGGTTACAGTCGTGATTTTTAAGGAATATTATTGTACTTTAAAAGTTCACACTTAGAAACTTTTTCTCATAGAATCACCAATGTTATCCTATGGAAGGAAATTCACTTAGAAGTTAAAAACTGTTATCGTTACTTTTTCTTACTCAGTGTTGGATCCTGGATCCAGCACTGGTGCATCTCCTGTAAACAGTTGAAAGAATGCGTTTAAGTCATACAGGCGATTTTTAGGAATATTTGTAGTTTGTGAAAATCGACACTTTGAAACTTTTCTGCTGAAAACCAGACAATGGATTCCTATGGAAGGAAATTCAAGTTACTGGTAAGTACGGTTAAAATTACTTTTAAGGATCAGTACTGGGCTGAAAGATGCAGCACTGAGGTCTCTCCTGATAACAGGTGAGTACATCGGAATTCGTATTTCGGCTGATTTTAGAGGACTATTTTAAAGTTCCAAAACTCCACACTTAGAAGAATTTCCAAGTGAAACCAGTCAATGTTAGCCTATGGAAGGAAATTCAAGTTACTGGTAAGTACGGTTAAAATTACTTTTCAGGACCAGTACTGGGCTGAAAGATGCAGCACTGAGGTCTCTCCTGATAACAGGTGAGTAAATCAGAATTCGGATTTCGGCTGATTTTAGAGGAATATTTGTATGTTTCAAAAATCAACACTTAGAAACTTTTTCAGCAAAAAGCAGGCAATGATATCCTATGGAAGGAAATTCAAGTTACTGGTAAGTACGGTTAAAATTACTTTTGAGGATCAGTACTGGGCTAAAAGATGCAGCACTGGGTTCTCTCCTGATAACAGGTGAGTAAATCGGAATTCGTATTTCGGCTGATTTTAGAGGAATATTTTAAAGTTCCAAAACTCCACACTTAGAAGAATTTCCAAGTGAAACCAGTCAATGTTAGCCTATGAAGGAAATTCAAGTTACCGGTAAGTACGGTTAAAATTACTTTTGAGGATCAGTACTGGGCTGAAAGATGCAGCACTGAGGTCTCTCCTGATAACAGGTGAGTAAATCGGAATTCGTATTTCGGCTGATTTTAGAGGAATATTTTAAAGTTCCAAAACTCCACACTTAGAAGAATTTCCAAGTGAAACCAGTCAATGTTAGCCTATGAAGGAAATTCAAGTTACCGGTAAGTACGGTTAAAATTACTTTTCAGGACCAGTACTGGGCTGAAAGATGCAGCACTGAGGTCTCTCCTGATAACAGGTGAGTAAATCGGAATTCGTATTTCGGCTGATTTTAGAGGAATATTTGCACAATGGTGAAGGGAGGGGCGGGGCCTGAGGTGACATCTGTGCAAACGCGCCCCGTGGCGCGTTTTAAGTTGGGGGATTAAGTCCCCTTGAATCATGAGGGTCCCTACGGGCCAACTAGCCCACCAGGAACCTCCAGTATGCGCCAGGGGCTGCGTTGCAGAGACATGTACAGAGGCCACACCCTTTTTACACCTCTCTGCAACGCAGCTCTGTGGCGCTTTCTGGACGTACCTGTTGGGCTAGTTGGCCCCAGAGACCCTCAGGATTGAAGAGGATTTAATTCCCCATCTTAAAACGCGCCACGGGCCTGTTTGCACACATGTCACCTGAAGCCCCGCCCTCCCTTCACCACTGTGCAAACGCGCCCCGTGGCGCGTTTTAAGTCAGGGGATTAACTCCCCTTGAATCCTGAGGGTCCCTGGAGTCCAACTAGCCCACCATGTTCCTCCAAAAGCGCCACAGAGCTGCGTTGCAGAGAGGTGTAAAAGGGGCGTGGCCTCTGTACACCTCTCTGCAAGGCAGCCCTGGCGCATACTGGAGGTTCCTGGTGGGCTAGTTGGCCTCAGGGACTCCCAGTATTCAAGGGGTCGATTCCCCTCTGCAAACGCGCCAGGGGCGCGTTTGCAGAGTGGTGAAGGAAGGGGCGGGGCCTGCGGGCCCGACCGTTTTTTTTTTTTCCCTGAAGGGGGGCCGTGTGGCCCCCTTCCTTTTCCTATTTTTAGGCCCTGGGACCCCATCCCCCAGGGCCTTACCCCTTTTTTAAATTAAAATTAAAAAAAAAACGGGAAGGGTGCCGCATGGCCCCCTTCCCTGGGCCTGTATTGGCCCCGGGGACCCCATCCCCGGGGCATGGCCTCTTTTGTTTTTATTTGGAGGGGGCTGCGTGGCCCCCCTCCTCAGGCCATTTAAGGCCCCGGGGACCCCATCCCCCGGGGCCGGCCTTGCACTTTTTTTTTTTTAAACTTTTTGTACTTTGGGGAGGGGGGCAGCGTGGCCCCCTCCGTGGCCACTTATGGACCCGGGGACCCCATCCCCGGGGCCTGGCCTCTCGTTGGGGACTGTGGGGGTCCCCAATCCCCCCACAGTCCCGCCGGCTCCCCGTGTCCTACGGGAGCCGGCATTGCTTTACACATGGGGAGCTGCTAAGATGCAGCTCCCCATGTGGAAAGCAGTCGGCTTTGGATATTGGAAGAGAGGCAGGTTTCCTGCTCTCTCTTCCAATATCCAAAGCAAGTTTGAAATGACAGGACGGGAGCCGCGAGGCTCCGTCCTGTCATTGCAAACAGCAGTGTCCCGGGGTAGGCACCCCGGGACACTGCAGGAGCCGGCCCTGGGGGGTGGCGGTCCCCAGGGCCATCAAGGGCTCCAGGAGGGGGCCGCGCGGCCCCCTCCCTACATCGAGAAAGCCCGGGAGGTGGTGGTCCCCGGGGCTTGGGGTCAAAACGGACCCCCATTTTCATTTTCTTAGTGCCCCGGGGAGGTGGTGGTCCCCGGGCGTGTGGGGGCTGGAGCCCCCCACACAGGTTTTCCAATATAAAAAGAAGCCCCGGGAGGTGGTGGTCCCCTGGGCTTAGGGGGCCTTAGAGGCCCCACACATAAAATTAATCCCCCCAGCATGCCCCCGGGACTTGGCCCACCCGGGGCCAGTAGCTATCGAAGCGCGGGAGACCGCGCTCGATCTTTTTTTTCGGCAGGGTTCGCGCTCCCTGAGCGCATCCTGCCGATTTTTAAAAAAATTTTTTATTTTTTGCCCAGGGGGTCCTTGTGGGACCCCTGAGCAGACCTAGGGGGTCAGGGTGTTTCTACCCTGCCCCCTTTGTGCGCTTTGCGCACTTGTTTCTGTCCCTCGGTTCTACCGAGGGACAAAATGGCTGCCAACACTTCCTGATTTGGAGTGTTGACAGCCAATTAACATAAAGCTCGTGCTCGGGAGGATCCGCGGCCCTAGATATACCTATCTTTTTTCTTTTGATTTTCTCAGCAACTACTGAACGGATTTACACCATTTAACAAAAAGGGTTCTTTCTGAACCAAGAACTACCTCTTTGCCAAATTTGGTGTAATTCCGTTCAGCAGTTCAGGCTGTAGCCGTGTCTAAAGTTTCCTATGAAAAATTGCATGGGGAAAACGCGTTTTGGGACCCCCTTTTTCTCGGCCCCGCTTGACCGAATCCCCCGAGACTTTCAGGGTAGGAGCGGACCGGAGCGGGCCACAAAGTTTGAAAATTTTGCGAAGATACGTCAACCGGCAAGAGAGTTATTTCAAATAGAATGTCTCGGATTTCTATGGATAATAGGTTGTAACTATAACTATCTACTGGCGACCGCCAGTAGATAATATATATACATATATATATATATATTTATTTATATTTAAAGAAAAGCTTTATACTTACCTGGGTAATACTTACATTTATGTTGTAAGGGCATGTGTGGTAAAGGTATGTGTGTGGTAAAAAAATGTGTGGTAAAGACATATATGGTAAAGGCATTTGCGTTGTAAAAGCATGCGTGGTAATGGCATGCGTGGTTCCAACATACAACCGCGCTAAAATGGCTGCCAATGTTTATACAGAAAATGCATGTGTTCATAGAGAAAGTGAGAATATGTGTTTGTCACTAAATATATGTATTCCCTTTTTCTGTGGATTTTTTTCATGCTCAGTAATTACTACACATAATGGATTTATCGGACCCGCATTAAGTGCCCGCATTAATCAAATAACTTCAAGTGGGGAGCTGAGTCTTCCCCAGAGTACTTTTCCAAGTATACGTTCTTCACCTGCACCGCATCTCAGATTTTGAAATTGTTCACAATAAAAAAGTAAAACATGGTCTTCTTAGATGCACTAGGAGGAAAATAAAGCACACACATTTGATTGTGATCCTTCCCTACTTTTACCCGCCAATTATTTGACTTTAGGAGAACCAGAGCTAGATAAAATGTCATGGAGCAATACTATCAGTTTCAAACAACTCTCATGCATGCATAAACGAACTTTTTGAACATACAAGTTCACCTCATAAATAATTTAACTCAGCAATTGAATCCACTTGACTTTTCTTACTGTGAAATATAACCTTCTGAGAAATGGGCACAAACGGTTATGGAACCTTGTAGGTAAAAGCATATGTTAAACTAAAAAATGTATTATTCTTGCAGTATCACTTTTGTTTTGCTTTAAAAATTAGAATTATATTTGCTTTTTTATTTTTTTAATGTGGCCTGCCAGTTATAGTTAAAGGGTGCTCTTGCACCTCCCCGCCGACTCGTACTGGTGTTTTATTATCAGTGTCATGTGAACAGGTCACTGGCTTATAACGTTCTCAGACACGTCACTTGAAGCCACTGGTCTAGAGTCGGTCATGTGATAGGCCACAATCAGTGCCTACCATGATCTGCCTGCTAACCCTGCCAGCGAAAAAAGCATGTGACGTACTTACACGAGAGGGGCAGGCGGCGTTTTCACGCTTCGGGTTTGAGAGGAGGCTCAGATATTCAGTCAAAAAGCACAATCCTCTCCCAAATAAAAATGGCTTCGTCGTAAAGGACGTTACGCATACACGACTGCACTCAGTTGGCTGGATCACATTTCCTTCATGCATAATTGATGTCCTCCATTTAAATTATTCAATATAAACACTACGCATGGTCGTGCATCATGCCACAGGTGCTTTCCATACGAATACAAACACAGGAAATTGTTGTTCATCACAATGTTGGAGAAAAATGCATTCTTATGGTACACACATTTAAAATTGTTAACAATATCACGTGCAAACAGTACACTTAACATCTTAAACAGCCAAATATTCATTAAATAAATAGCGGCGGAACATCCACACACTATCTTTTGATTTTTGCTAAATACATTTTAAAGTAGATTCTTTTAAAAGTGCTCATGACTGTCAATCGTTCATCGTTTGATTGCAGCCTGTATGTTGCAATATTCTTCCTCATGTTTGTAAAATTGTATTAAAGTGTATTACCGCTTTAATAATGTGTGTTTTTAAGTATGCACTGTCAATCTTTATCCGTCAAATCTACCCCCTATTTGCAAATTGCATGATTCCATATGGTCTCATGAGCCACTCACTTTATTCTCCTCACCTTCGCAGGTCTGGTACTCACTATAGTGATGGACAGTGTTAATGTATGTCTCCCTACTCAGTGCAACCCCAAATAAGTGAAGATAAATAACATGGAACATCTAAGGTCAGACGATTGCCCCATCATGTACAGTTTCTTTATTGGAATTCTAACACATGGCTGAGCCTATCCAATGCTTCTTCTGATTATCATGTCATGGTAACCGTTTGCTAGGATAATCATAGAATCAATGGCAATACATCTGTGTAATTATTTTTTTATATAGTTTGTATTATTTTAATTAGGTTTAATTGCTCCAAAGATTGTCAACGAGCCGCTTCTAATCAACAAATCATTTAACCAATTAGTAGCCCTTTGCTTAATCAAAACCAATCCCTTCTCACAGCTGGATGTCTAACCTAAGAAAACAAGATGAAGGTAAGAAGTGATACAATTTTGGACATTGTTAAACATAATTGCTATTTACATGCTAAAGTCGAAATCATTGGCAATACCAATGGATTCGACTCTTGTTTTCATAAAGGTTTTACCACACAACACAAACATAGCATGGACATGATCAGTTGGAGCAACAGAAGTGCAATTTTCCTCTCACATGCAGAACAGGTGAGACGCAGGCGACATACAAAGAACCTTTACAGCAGGTGCGTTAGTGCATGCTTTCTTGTTCTCACATGCACAGAATCGATACTTCATGTACGGTAGCAGGGCAAGCTTCACTCACTGAATGTGCAGGTCTGTTAATTTGTGAAGTTCTAAAACTTGCAAAATCATAAGCTTTTTAAAGAGAGTTTTCAGAAAACCTCAAAGGGTAAGCCTGGCAATGTTTCAGCTGAAAATGGTCTCGCAGGGCAGCAGGCGGACTAGCTGTGTCCTGCCCTTTGGCAATGTTGGCAACGTTGAAGCACCCCACCAGTCCTCCACACATGCAAGGATTGCTCAGACATGTGGTGTGGCACAGGCCACTCTGGCTCTCCTACAACGCTCCTGGGCTGCAGGCTTTCATGATCTAAAATTATATGCTGCTCAAGATGAAAAACATTAAAGGTGATAAGAGGATTGGCTGCAATAAGTCTAAGCACTGGCAATCGCTCAAGGTACCATTCCAACAACAGGAAACAAAAAACATTAAAAAAGAGAAACGAAACAACAAAATGTATATGCTCCTTAAGGGGAGGTTATTTTTTCCTGCTTTTAGGGAAAAGCAATTCTCTTCAATGATGTCATATGAGATCTCATCAGTGATGTTGTAAATAATGTAATAGAACTTGTCAAGAGTGATGTCATATGTGAGGTCACAAGCAGTGCCTGGCGGTGGTGCAAGTTATAGTTAGTGATGCTAACTATAACTGCTGAATTTCTGTGTTTTTTTAGTTCAAAACGTTAACGTTGTCACTGAGAAATTCACCTAACTGTAATGTTACTTTAACCTTTGTTATATTCAGTGAATTACTACGGTATTTTTTTTAATCGAAAACTCATATCACCCAACTATAATGTTACTTTAACCTTTGTTTCTTTCAATGAATTACAAGTTTTTTTTTAAAGTAAATAAATTATTTTTGTGTCTCTAAGTATTGTAGAATGATATTGTAATATATCAGGGCCACTGGCGATTTTTGCATAGTTATAAATTTGCCACATATTGCATTATCTGCTGAATAATCTGCAGATTTTAACAAAATAAATTTTGTTTCTAGCTCAAACGGTTCAAAAGTAAAAAAAAAATGCAGTGGTACATGTTTCCGCACAGTGGAATGTCTTTTCCAAAGGTTGACGGGTCACCTTTCTGTTGCTTATTGCTATATTTGGTTATTAAACTGGTACTAATGAGGTGCACCCAATGCCCAGACAGTGTTAAGAAGTGTAAAAAGTAAAAAAAATGAAGTAATACTATTACAAAAATGCACCGCATTATGCTGCATAATTTTCCTTTTCTTGCCGCATAATTTACTCAGCTGAGCCACATATTTTGGCCCTCTTCTGCCTCATAATTCCAGTGGCCCTGTAATATTTATAGTGCTTAGACATTGTTTTGTAAAAATATTTTTGTTGCTGTTGTTGTAATATAACAGAGTATGGTTTTTAGTTTGTAAAATGTTCATAAAATCTTGTGTGAGAATTAAACAGATAAATACTCAATATTACACTAGTGAATGTGTTTTTGCTGAGTTCTTGTAATTCTCATATGGATACATGATACCAGCAATTTATTTTTAAGGTGTTATTACTCTCACGAGAGCCTCTAAACAGTTAACTTAAAGAGTCCCTTTGAGAGCCAAAGAAGCCCATCCTAACAGGCTGCTCTCGCAAGCCTGTCGCAACAGTTCGCGAGTGCTCGCGACAGCCAGGGAGGCAATCCTTCACGTGCTGTCCGAAGGGTCAGTGCTTCCTGGTGTGCTCTCGCGAGCCTCTTGCGAGTTCGTACTTTTTATAATGGGATTTGTATTTACACTGAATATATCATGATGTAGTATGTAAAATTATATACACCTGAATACTAACAGTGTGTTTGGTTTAATGAAATGCAATCCATTATATGATTGTGGGGGAAAATAAATCAGTTAGATTTATGAAAAACCTAACAAGTGTTATGTGCATGAGAACAACATTGGTACATAGTACATATTGGTGCTCATTTATTTGTTTTAAGTCAATTTATTATTATTAGAAAAAGTTCAATCATCATATCGTCGTTATCCTTGGTAGGTCACTTAATGGCAATGAAAATGAACTTTAATGTTTTGTGCCTATTTATATCTCGTACGTGTTCCTAAATATTGTTTCTTCTAGAACTTTGGTTGTAGAAATATAAGATAGGAATTTGGAAGTTTTCATGGTAATCTCTGCTTTACTGTAAGAAAAGCATCATCACAGTCAGTCCACCCAGATGAACTTTTAAGGTTGACTGTTTGGTGACCAGAGATGATTGAGTGTCCATGATGACAAAAACAATAGCCAAAGTTGTGTATGTTTTCTTATGAATTGATATCTGACGAGCTTTAAAGTTGGTGATATCAGTAATGATTTTGCTACCAACAGCCCTGCATATTTGTAGCATGAGATTGAGATATTTTGAACTGTGTCTTAAAACCAATGTAGACAACAGTTGTGATCTGCAGTCTGGACAGGAGTTGTTCTGTACAGCTTTCACATATAGTTTTTCAAATGACACTGACTTGCAATCTGGTACTGCCAGGTACACAAATCACCCATGTTGAATGTCTGTTCTGCCTGAATAGCTGCAATTTACACATTCATGTCTCCATGAATAGTTCGTTCTAAAGAAATAATTAATTGTAATTCCCTCATTTTTGAACACATTTAGCACTGCCATTAAAAACTCCTGTGCATCTTGTTGCACGTTCACAGTGAACCACAATTACAGCAGTCAACCATAATATGTAGAAATGCACTATAATCACACGTGTTTTCCAGTATCTACTAAATTGAAAAGAGTTGTCAAAGCTTGACATAAAGGTTTCTCTTTGTGTTGAACAGTGTTTTCAACCACCGGCTGTAGGTGGAATACAACATCAACTACTATATTACAGTAACTTGAGACTCCAGAAGTGTTAGAAAATGGAAAACCTATTATATTGCTGACTTAATTAGTTTTTAGCTTTTTTGAAGTGTTTGTAGATTCTTCAGTACGTTTTGAAACTTTTGAAATCTCAGAACTTTTTTGCTTTCTGTAAGTTGGATGCTTCTCAACAATGGGATATAAGCTCAGATGAGGAGCATAGATCCCTCGTAAGTGGTTATACTCCATCACACATGTCTAGTCAGCTTTTACTCTCCTCTCATCAAAATCAAGAAAGTACAAGCCTGACAATGTCCTCACCCGTGATAAAGCAACATAAAACATTCCTCCTTTAATGACTGTGTGACATATATTTATCATAGCTGCATCCAAGCTTAAACCTTGAGATTTGTGAATGGTGACAGCATAGGCCAAACACAGTGGAAACTGTTATCTTTTCACATACAGTTCTTTTACCAGGAGAAATCTGGCAGTACACCTTCCTATTTTTTTTCCTTCCTCAATGTGATCAAATTTAATCCTAATATATTCATACTCTGTTCTTTTGGGATACGTAATGAAGTCTATCACATTTCCCAATGCACCAGTCACGAATCCCTCCTCGATGTTCAGATTTTGTCGCAAAATTATTCTGCAATTTTTACAGAGGTATAGAATCTTCTCTAAACCAGTAGTATGTGAATTTGTTTTCTCTAGAGATTCCACTTTCTTTACCACTGATTGACGTAGTGGTAAGTTTAAACCTTGATGTTCAATTTTCTCTTTGCTATTAAGAGTCACTATTTCCTGTTTCTCCAAATGAAGCATTTCTAAGTTAAATTGTGCACAGTCATCCAATGTTGGCATTATGCACACAATCTGTTTCTGACTTTTCATAATATGACAGGTGTACGTACTAGGGCATAGGGAACTAGCCTCTCCTTTTAGACCTCTCTCTCAGATGATGGGTGCACATAGTAGGGTGTGTGGAGGAACTGGCCTCTCTGCTGACACCTCTCTCTGTAATGATAGGTGTGCATAGTAAGGTGTGTGGATGGACTGCCCTCTCCTTTGAGACCTCTCTCTCAAATGACGGGTGTGTGTAGTAGGGTGTGTGAATGGACTGGCCTCTCCTTTGATACCTCTCTCTCAAATGACGGGTGTCTGAATGGACTTGCCTCTCCTTTCAGACCTCTCTCTCAGATGACAGGTGTTCATAGTAGGGCGTATGGTTGTACAGGCCTCTACTTTGAGACATCTCAGACCTCTCGCTCAGATGACAGATATACATAGTAGGGTGTATGGGGAAGGACTGGCCTCTCCTTTGAAATCTCTCTCTCAAATGACTGGTGTGCGTAGTAGTGAGTGGGGAGGGACTGGCCTCTCCTTTGAGATCTCTCTCTCTCAAATGACGGGTGTGCATAGTAGTGAGTGGGGAGGGACTGGCCTCTCCTTTGAGACCTCTCTCTCAAATAACAGCTGTGCATAGTAGGGTGTCTGGATAGACTTGGGTCTCCTTTCAGATCTCTCTCTCAAATGATGGGTGTGCATAGTAGGGTGTGTGCATGGACAGTCCTCCCCTTTGAGACCTCTCTTTCACATGACAGGTGTGCATGGTAGGGTGTGTGCATGTACTAGCCTGTCCTTTTATACCTTTCTCTGAGATGAAGGGTGTGTGTAGTAGGGTGTATGGGAAGCGACTAGTCTCTCCTTTCAGACCTCTCTATCAGATGATGGGTGTGCATAGTAGGGTGTGGGGAGGGACTGCCCACTCCCCTTAGACCTCTTTCTCAGATGACAACTGTGCGTAGTAGGTTTGTGGAGGAAGTTCTCTCTCCGTTAGACCCCTCTCTCAGATGACAGTGTCATACAGTTCCTACTAAGTCAATAAGACTGTGCATTTGGGCAACATAATCATCAAAACTATGAGGACTGAGTCCTCTCAAGCCTTCACAATATGTTGACCGAGTTCCTGGCTCGCTCGCATTGTGCCATCTGGACCTCTAATCCTTACAAGGTACAGGATGGTGTCTGCAACCTCAGACCATGATGGCCCTTAAATTGTGGAAACAGAACTATCATTTCGTTGTTAACTCAGGCATGCCCAAAGGGAAACACAAGGAATACACAAATTGTCATTTCAAACATTTATTGAAGCAATTGGATTCTTGTGTAAAATACGTGTCCTGTAATGTTGAGTAGAATAAAGCAGAGCATTGTAGCCAGCATCACGCGAATGGTAAAAAAGATAAACAATTCAACCATTTTGCATTTACATTGATTATATGAATACATATAATTGTACTCCTACCTAGCACTGCCTACCCTAGAAAGCATAGGGTGTGCGGGTCTGCCAGAATACCTTGGAGTGGCCTAACTCCCCAGTAACCTACGTGCATAGGTCATCTGGTAGCCAGTCTTGGTGTAGAGCAGGCCGTCGTCCCTCTCAGGATACTGATGGAGTTCAGCTGGGCTAGAATTCAGGCATGGGGACACCGCGACAATCCATCAAAATGCTTCTCTGTCTAAACAAAGGCTTGGTGCAGTTTATATGATAAAACGGAACCCATTCATACTGTGCCTGAGTTCTGGTCCTGTTGTCATGCTGATTCTACCCACCCAGAGCTGTCGCCGAACAGACAACAACAAACAAGGCTGGTTTGCTCAGTGTAACCAGACCTTGAACAGACTGTTCTAAGGAATGAGAATGTGCCTACAAGGAAATGTAATTGTAAACAAACCGTTTCTGAGTACAGTATCTCACACCAGAGCGCAAGCAAGTCTGTGTTAAAAGTCATCATATAAAAAGATGGGGAACCGAGCCTTAATATCAGAAAGTTAAACATAAAGAACCTACGTCACATAAACACCTCGACTCAAGAAGTGGTCACTTCCAACCTGCACATTAACGCAATGCTTCTCAATTGTAGATCAGCTGTGAAACATGCTGCTGATATTTCTGATCTCATCATTGCACATAACTTGGACCTTCTGATCATCACTGAAACCGGCTCAATGATACTTCCTCCCCAATTCTTGACATCTTAATCCCTCCCGACTACTCTATTCTCAGAAGTGATCGACTAGATAAAACAGGAGGAGGCATTGCCTACATTCATCGCTCCAACCTCACAGTAAAACAATCCTCTTGTACTGTCTTATCCTCCTGTGAACAGCTAGTCTCTGAAATCTGGAACAAAGGCAAGAAGATGTGTGTGCTGCACTCGATCTATCACCCTCCTGGTGACAATCTAGTCTTCACAGAGCAAATCATGGAGGTCATTAGCTCGAGCTCGGATCAACTCTGCCATATATTCCTCAGAAACTTCAACCTCCATTGGAATGACACAAATGATCCAACTGTCTATTCATTTAAGACTTTCCTCTCTGACCTCAATTTCTCACAGCTCTGTAAAGGCCCTACTCACAACAAAGGCGCCACTCTAGACCTCATCATTGCCAAAAACAACCTCATACAAATAGGAGAAATCCTACCCTGTGACTGGTCCGATCATTTTCAAATTCCCTTCCTCATCTTAGATAAGGGACTGGGTCGACAGGGTCAACCCCTTAAAGCGAAACAAATGACTCGCAATATGAGAGACCTCAACATTAACATGATAACCTCAATCACCAAAAATAAACTACAGCCCCCCCTAATTTGACCAACCTTGACGATCTTTCTAAGCATTACATTAACACCTTTTCCAACATTCTTGACTCGGTTGCTCCGAACAAGCTCAAAAGGATCCCAGTCAAACTTTCTAAACCATGGTTTAATGGTGCTCTAAATGATGAACGGCGTAATCTAAGACTCTCTGAGAGACTCTGGAGAAACTTGCCTTCCACCACAAAACTCTCTCAACTGAGGAAAATGAGAAGCGTTTACAATAAACACATACGCTTGGCGAAAATCGAACACTTCAGACTTCAACTGGATGGAGCCAAAAATAGACCAAAAAAACTCTTCGAAATCATTAAGGAACAATCTAACCAATCTTCTAACCAAAGCTCTACTCCGTTATCTGACTGATGAGGATCCAAGAGTTGATATTTTTCAATATGTTTACAGAGCTGCGAGTGAACGCATTTTTCAAGCAATTTCGCTAGAGTCATGCTGCTGGTAATAGGTTGGAAGTTGTTTGGATATGATAGGTCCGCATTGGGCTTCTTAGGAATGGGAGTAACTTGCCCAACTTTTAGGCAATCCGGAATCTTTCCCTGTGAGAGGGATTCATGAATGATCCTGGACCAGAGAGGTAGAACGGCTGAGATTAAATCTTTATATAGCTTGGCGGGTAGAGGATCACAAAAGTGGTTGGAGGGTTTGATGGATGTCATGTTGCTAAGTATCTCAGTGCAGTCTGGTAGGAGAAAACTGCTCCAAGAGGCATTGTTTTTGAGTCCCAAAGGTGAGTGCATTGTTGTGATTCTGCCGCCACCCCTGATCCTGCGGGCTGTATCTTGGATAGCAGAGTTGGGGTGGTGGGTAATTGCTCCAGCTCTATTTTCATTGTTTTTCAGCGAAGTGAGCTGTAAAATCATCACCACTAGGGAGCACGGATAACAGAAGGCAAACAGGAAAATAAAGTATGTGGAACGTAGTGGTCTGCAAAATGCAAGTAGTGTACACCAATCACTGTAGCTCAAGTGCAAACACAAGTCTTATCCTCACCACTGACAACCAATGTTAGAAATGGGTTTTCTGGTCGGCTAAGGTTTGCACCTGAGCCAGGCAGAATCCACCACTCTAGTCAGGATAAGGGGATTACATGTCTAAAATAACCCCTGCTCACCCCCTTGGTAGCTTGGCACGAGCAGTCAGGCTTATCCCAGAGGCATTGTGTAAAGCATTTGCGTATAACAAACAGTAATATAGTGAAAACACTACAAAATGACACCACACCAGTTCTAGAAAAATATCCACTATTTATCGTTGTAATACAAGACCCACAATTGATAAAACTCCAACATACAGTGATCAAAATATGAATAAAGCAAAAATAGACTGTTGGACTTGGCCCTTTTGCAGGGTCATCCCTGAACTTTTGCCTTCTTCCTGTATTTTTTCTGACCTGTTGTTGGTGGTTTTATGACTCTGGGCACTTTACCACTGCTGATCAGTGCTAAAGTGCATTTGCTCTCTATTGTAAATTGATGGAATGGATTAGTGACTCCATGATTGGCTTATTTGGTTTACTTGTCAGACCCTAGTACAGTGCACCGTGTGTGCCCAGGGCCTGTAAATCAAATGCTGCTGGTGGGCTTGCAGCGCTGATTGTGCCACCCACCGGAGCAGCTTGTAAACTATGGCTCAGGCCTGCCATTGCAGAGCCTGTGTGCAGTCTGGGACTGCCACGTCGACTTGGCAAGTGCACACACTTGCCAGTCCCAAAACCTTCCCTTTTCTACATGTTAGCCACCCCTAAGGTAGGCCCATGGGCAGGGTGCACTGTATGTGAAAGGTAGGAGATGCCCTGATGTGTGTGGCATGTCCTGATAGTGAATTACAGCCATTTTCGTTTTTCACTATTGCAAGGCTACCTGCTCCCATAGGCCAGAATGGGCAGTTTGATTATAAAATCTTATAATCCTAACTGACCCAGGGAACAAGGGAGAAATTCGAGTTTAGTATGCCTGAACTCAGAATGTTAAAATACATCTTTTAGTGTGGGTGATTTTTACATTCTGTGTTTGAAAATACCACTTTTAGAAAGTAGGTATTTTCTTACCTAACCATCCAGCCTGCCTCTGCTAGGTTGTGTATTGCATGTCTGGTTTGTGAGTGACAGGGGCTGGGGTGGCTCCAGGAGACAGGGTGAGTCAGCACAAGGCTGAATAGACCTCACTGCATGAGGAGTGGTGGGAGGAGTAGCACCTGGGCTTGAATAGGGCTGTGCCTGCCTTCCACAATGCTGGCTCCACCTCCTGTGGTGAGTCTGATGACCCTGGCCCACACTGACAAACGAAGAAGTTGTGCACTGGCAGAATGCACCCAGAACTGGTTTGGACTAGGTACAGACACTCTCTGCCTTCAGAGACAAAGGATTTTGCAGTATAAATATTGGGACCCAGACCCCAGAACTTTAGATCACTTCTGGGAATCAAGACGAAACGTTGCTGAGGAGAAGAACCAAGAAACTGAAGGAGGAGACTACCCCTATGCTGCATGTTGTTGGGGTTGGCCTGCAGTGGTTACTTTATTGCCAAAGAAAGGAGGAAAGGACTGAGTGTGCTTTCATCATCTTGAGGAAGATCTCCAAGGGCTTGAAATTGAGCTTGCCTCCTGCCTGAAGTCTCAGGGATACAAGACTTCACCCCTTCTGTTTGCCTGCATATAGAACTGCGGTTTTAGTTGCTACAGAAGGAAATTGCAACACCGACTCCGGCGAGCGACGCCATATTCTGCACCGAAGCCGTGAGCGCTGCTCCGGCTTGCAAAGTAGACCCGACGCCGGCCGCCGTGCCACATCGACGCTAGTGAGCGACGCCGTATCCTGTCCGAAGCCGTGAGCGCTGCTCTGACTTGTGCCGTGGGTCCGACGCCTACTGCTGTGCCGCATCGACTCCGAAGCCGACATCGCCATCGCGGAGCCGATCCTCGACGTGGGTGACCAAGAATCCATAGACAACGCGACATCGTAAGGAACCGTGGTTTCGGCGCCATCGTGGCGTCACCTCCCCAACGCAGTAAGGAACCGTCGTCTCACCTCCCCTGCGCTGCAGCAAGGAACCAAGTCTACACCTCCCCTGGGGTCGTAAGGAACCGACGCCGCGCAGCGCCAACGAAGCTGCACCTCCCCGACGCCGTGAGCTGTCTTTGTTTTTCATCCCTTTTCCAAGGTACTGTCCTTTGGAGGTCTGTTTGACTCCGGGCCCGACGCGGTCGGCGCCGTATTTTGGGATTTCTTCTGTCACGACGTCGTAATAACTCCAGGTGGAGTTATTTGTTGCTAGAGACTGCATTTTAAGTGAATAACCTATTTTTAACCTATTTCTAACATCTTGAAGTATTATTTCTGATTACAGTATTGTCGATTTTTGTCGTTTGGGTCTTGTGTTAAGTCTATATAAAGAATACTTATTTTTCTAAACCTGTGTGGTGTCCATCTGTAGTGTTTTCACTATATTACTGTATGTGTTCACAAATGCTTTACACACTGCCTCTGAGATAAGCCTGCCTGCTCGTGCCAAGCTACAAAGGGGGTGAGCAGGGGTTATTTTATGAGTGTAGCCCCTTACCCTGACTAGACGCAAGGGTCCCTATTTGGTCAAAGGTACCTACCTCTGCCAACTAGAGACCCCCAAATCTAACATAGACTTTATATACAGTTCCTTGAAGTCAATAGCTCCATGATGAAAAAACAAATCCTACAGTTCTGGCCAGTCGCGCTGTCACGGGCCAGCTACGGTTTCAGAGAGACCCGTAAAACAGTACCTTTGGAGATGCAGGGCATCAGACCTTGCAGTGAGCTCCAGAGGAGCGGCATCAGCAGGCGTCGGTTCCGGAAGTCAGTGCAGGAGTCGTCCGGCCCTTGAAGTCACATGCATTGCAGGTCGAACTCCGTGAGTTTGACATCAGGAGTGCTGGCGTCAGCAGGAGTGGGGATGCGGTGTGAAGCGGAGCGGTGCGACGTGTGGTGCCCTCAGGTCGCAGTACTGGCAGCGACTCGTGACCGTCATCCAGTGGCGTCAGTGAGACCAGGGCTGAGGTGCAAAGTGGGATGGTGCTCGCTGCAGTGCTAACTGGTCGCTGTGCAAGCAACACTGTCATCGGTAGACCCTAGGTTCGGTGCGAGACAGGGCAATGCGGTGTGTTGGGCCCCCAGGACGCGGTGCAAGCCGTGGCATCAGTTGACGATTGGGAGTCGATGGCGCTGGCGTCGGTGGGCTAAGGCTGCGGTGTGGGAAGGGGAGATGCGTTGAGTAACCTACGAGCAGTGCCCCCAAACCACCGTGCCATCAGCGGCATCAATGTCAGCTTGGAGTGGCGGCAGCAGTGAGACCAGGGCTGTGGTGCGAAGTGGGATGGTGCTCTGGGTTCTCCACGAGCAGTATCCATAGTTCATGGTGCAGGCAGCGGCGTTGGTGATGGCATTGCGGTGTCATCGGGTATACCAGGGTGGCGGTGTGAAGCTAGTCGGTGCGGAGTGCGGTGCCCAGAGGTAACGGTGCAGGCAGCGGCTCGGTGTAGGCATCGGACGGTGGCGCCAGTGAGACCAGGGTTTCGGTGCAAAGTGTAGCAGTGCCCTCTGTGGTGCCTTCAGGTCACAGAGACGGCAGGGGCGTTGTTGACGGCGTCAGGTTACCTTTTCTCCTCTGTGGCAGCTGAAACATCCAATTCCAGAAGCCGGAAGTCTTTGATTTCCCTGAGACTTCTAACAGGAGGCAAGCTCTACATCAAGCCCTTGGAGATACTTAGAATGCAGAAAGAACAGTCCAGTCCTTTCCCTGCCCAAGACAGAAGCAGCAACTGCAGGCCAACCCAGCAAAGCAAACAGAAAAGTGGTAGTTTCTCCTCACAGCTCTTCCCGCTCTTTTTCCTGGCAGGTTCCTTAGTCCAGCAGTAATCTAAAGTTCTGGGGTCACGGCCCCAATATTTATACCACATTTCCCTTTGAAGTTGGCACAAACAAAGTTCCACTGGTATACATAATCCAGTTCTGCCTGGCTCAGGCCAGGCTCACTCCAGGGGGTGGAGACATCATTGTGGAAGACAGGCACAGTCCATTCAGGTGCAAGCAACATCTCCTCCCCCTTCTCCAAATGCAGCCAGGTTTATTCAGCGTGGCTATGAGTCACCCAGGAAAGGCAGGACACACCTCATTCCACCTTGGTGTCTGTCTGGTGTGCATGCACAAACCAGCCCCAGTCAGTCTAAAAACCAGACAGCGAATTCAAAACAGGCAGAGGCACACAGGATGGTTAAGCAAGAAAATGCCCACTTTCTAATAGTGGCATTTTCAAACACACAACATAAAAATCATCGTCACTAAAAGATCTATTTTTAAATTCTGAGTTCAGGCATACTAAACTTCATTGCCCTATCTTATCCCAATGGAGAGTTATGCTTTTTAAAATGTTACAAGGCAACTCCCATGTTAAGCCTCTGGGACAGACAGCCTTTCAATAGTGAAAAACGAAATACACAGTATTTCACTATCAGGACATGCAAAACACACCAGTGCATGTCCTACCTTGCACCTACACTCCACCCTGCCCATGAGGGTACCTTGGACAACCCTAGGGGCGACTTACATGTAAGAAAAGGGATAGTTAAGGCCTGGCAAATGGGTGCACTTTCAATGAACACGAAGGAACCTGCTCGGTTGCAATCAAACTGCACAGCCATTCCAAAGACTGAATGAATCAAATCAATTAAATTATTCAGTTTATCTGCTAGTTTAATTCATGCTTACTCCTTATATTTTTTCATGTTTCTTTTATTCCATATTCACTTCAATTCATTTTATTCATTCCATAACCATGTCAGAATTTTCACGAAAGCGAGAAGGACACCAACATTTCACATGTCATGTCTTTATTTTAAAATAACCCAATGCATTTCGGGAAGCCATCTTCCCTTCGTCAGGGGTATCTACAATAAAAAAATAATAAAAAATTCATAGGTACTGCCAACAGCATCCAATAATACAATTATACGTCGAACATAAACGTAACTTTGTTTACTTTACTGATGTATTCATGAATATTGTATGAACCCCACATTTTACTGGCCTGATGCATTTATTAATAATTGCTTTAACAAAAGCTATTGATTGTACCCACATCCTCCCATTGGGACCTTCCATGTCGCAGTGAAATCTTCCCCACCTAAGCTTGTAACATTGCATCATTATCCCCCCTCTCTTGTTTAGTCAAACGTAGTGGGCTTACCGTGACATGTATATTATCTTCCAAATTAAAGACCCGAATTCACATGTATCACTGCCCGCTCTCAACATAACCGTGCATTACGGGTCCTGATCCATAGCGTGCCGCAGCACGGACTGAACACGCTGATTTATAAGCCTACTTCATGGTAAACGCCCCTCCTCTTCCCCTGCAGGTGATCCGTCATGTGCATATCTCCCACTACATTCGATAGCGGACTTAAGCTGTTTAAACACTGCATGACCATCCCACTGACAGCCCATCGCACTACATTTCCCATAATGCATCTTCAGAACATAGTCAAGCCCCGGCTCTCTGGTACTCGATAAACGCAACATAATCAATGCTGAAAAATCCCAATAGTACACAACCAGAAGTAATATGAGCGGATTCAAATTACATCATGATTCGTTCAGTCCTTTAATGTCGGCATGTTAGCTAACGACAATCCAAACATTTCGATCTCCCTGCGTGGAATGCTGATGGCAGTCATTTGTATCCAACGACTTGACTCCTTCATTGAAAGTTGTGATTCACATGGTCATTTTCTCCATTTTATCTTTACATACTTTCCTTTAAACTGTTCATACTCCGTGTTCACTCAAGGGTGCAGATTCACCGAGGTAGGCGGGAAAATCATGCAGATATGGGTGCACTTGCCAGGTCAATATGCCAGTTAAAAACTGCACATGCAGACACTGCAGTGGCAGGTATGAGACACATATGAAAGGCTACTTGTGTGGGTGGCACAATAAGTGCTGCAACCCCACTAGTAGCTTTTGATTTACAAGCCCTGGACACACACAGTTCACTTTAAGAGGTACTTACTAGTAAATCAAATATGCCAATCATGGAGAACCAATCAGAATTACAATTTACATAGGGAGCACTTGCACTTTGACACTGATCAGCAGTGGTAAAGTGCCCAATGCATCCAAACCAGCAAAAACGAAATCCAGCACACAGTCAAAAATAAAGGATTTAGAGGCAAAAAGTCAGGGGAAACCACGCCATGGATGCCAAGTCTAACACTAGTCATGGCTCATTCTCTTTGCCTGGTAATGTGTCGCTAGTTGCATTGGTTCTCCATATACATACCAGTTTGCACTTGTATCTGTCTCTCGGGTTTATTGATTTTTTTCCCCTTACAGAGCCCTAAGTTTACTTTGTTAGTTCCCTTTTGCTTTGCTTCCTTTTGTTTATCAGTCTTGCCTTTGTGTTTGTTCTGTTGTCCTATTTATTGTGTTTTCCCCATAACCCCAAATGCCCACACAATAGCAAACAGTAGATATACACTTACATTTGTAAATTCCAATCATATGCCCCAACGGTTTAGCTAATCTAAAAACACTGCCTTGCTACTGTAGAAATCTAACCCTTCTAGAGTGCAACAGGTGGATCCAGCGACCAGAACCATCAAAAATGACACCAGGCTAAGAGAAAGCAGACACCTTCTGAAGAATGGGATTATTAATATTGTATACCGAAGATTTTGTGTTCCTTGAAGATCTTAGAGATTTTTTTAAAACATACATGGAACCAAAACTTAAATCCCAGTTCAGCCTCTATCCATTATTCTTAGCCATTCCGTCAAAGTATAAGGTGCAAGATTGTTGAAAACTCAAATGAAAGCCTAGTAACACAAAGGCTAATAGATTAGGTTTGCTAAATGAGCTGAAAACGATAGCGCAGTTCAGGAAACGTTCCCTAAGATTACTTCAGACAATTATGTAAACAATGATATTCTGAATACTCTGACTACCCCTAGCTGTAAAACGTAGCCTGTGATAATCAGCCAATACAATGCTTCATGAGAGTTACATAAATTATTTGTACTTAACAAATCCACTTGAGCCGCTCTTGATAAGTCAGGTTAAGCTCAAGTGTGCCATATTTATACGTACCCCACCAGAATCAGTTTCATCAGGTTTTACGTTGATGGTGCCCAAGAGAGTAGCCAGAGAATTAAAACACCCACCCCCCTTTGAACTTAACCTCTGATGACACCAAGCAAGTGAGGCTAACCATCCTTTGAAGAGCTATCTTGTTTCTTCCATCCAACATCTATCGATTCATCCTTTCACCCTTCCATCCACTTGTGGATATCCACTATTTCACCTTTACATTCTGACATCTATTAATTCTTTCATCCATCATTCAATCTTTCTGTTTTTAATCCACTCTGCCATCCATCCATCCATCCATCGGCTGGTCTGTCCATCCATCCATCTACTCTGCCATCCACCCACCCACTCTGCCATCCATCCTTCCATCTATCCACCCTGCTATCCATTCATCCATCCACTCATCCAGCCATCCACAAAATCCATCCATCCATCCCCTCTGCCATCCATCCACTTTGCCATCCATCCATCCACTCTGCCATCCATCATTGCATCCATCCATCCACTCTGCCATCCATCCACTCTCACTCAATCTAGCCATTCTGCCATCCACCCATCATACATTCCTCCACTCTGCCATCCCCATCTATCCATCCACTCTGCTATCCATTCATTTGACTTTTTACCCACTCAACCATCCATCCCTTAACTCTGCCATCCTTTCACCTGTCCATCCATATATCCATCCATCACTTTACTCAGCCATCCTTTCATTCCATCCACCTATCCGTACACTCACTCATCCATGCATCCCTTTACTCTGCCATCCTTTCACCTGTCCATCCACCTATCCATTCAACTCATCCATCTACTCACTTATTCATCCACCCACTCATCCATACATCATTTCACCCTCCCTTCCACTCAATGGGGCACATGCATCAAAGGTAGGAATTGCGATTCCTTAATAACGATTAAGGAATCGCTATTAAGGAGTCGCAATTACCTATGCATGTAGGTTTTGCAAAAAAAAATGTGATTCCTACATATTCCTTAATAGCAAATCTCACATTGTGATTCGCTATTAAGGAATGCCTTCCCATTCATTCCTATAGGCCTAGAGGCCCATAGGAATGAATGGGAAGACATTCGTAATTTTCGAGTACCAAATAGGTACTCGCAAATTGCGAATGCAATTTCAAGGGTGATGGGGGCCCAAAAGGCCACCCTGATGCACCCTCAAAACTGGTAAGTGTGCACATGTGGTGCACATACATGCCCTAAGGGCATGTGTGTGCGCCACATGGCACTTAGAAAAATGCAAAAAAGTGAATTTTCTAAGGATTTGCAAATTACCACCAACTTGAAGTTGGTGGTAATTTGAGATTCCTTAGAGCAGGGTCGCAATTTTTTCATGCTTCCTGCATTGCATTTAGGGAATCGCATATTGTGATTCCCTAAATGCATACGTAAAATAGGTAATGGCATAAATTGCGATTCCCTATTTTGCTAATTGCTTTGGGCTTGATGCATCCCAAATGGCTCAATACCGTTTGCGACCGGTATTTTGCTTGATGCATGTGCCCCAGTATTCCTTCCATCTTTCCCTCTTCTATTTAGCCATCTTTCGTTCTTCCTTGCTCCTGCTTACTCTTCTATTGAAGCAGTATTCATTTATAGCAGTAGTTATCAGCTTTTGTCTGCTGAGATGCAGACAGGAGAGACCCATAAAGAACCCCTGAAGTTGCTAAAGTGGGGGGAGGAGGGTGGGGGTTCACGATACCCCTGGTGCCCAATTTAATATTAAAATCCCCAGCAAAGATTGCAAAACATCCTTACCAGACAAATAATTATTAGAGATCAGTGTCTTTTTGTTAGCTTAATTAAATTTGAATTTTAACACTCAGTAGGGATAAAGAGAGACATTTTAAGGCATTGGCAAAGTGGGCAGATAAAGCACTTACAATTGGAAGAAAACCTGCTCACTCATCAAAGTACTCCAATTTATAAATAGTTAATCAAAATTCCACTGGTTACTGTGCTCGTGGGTATCAACCTCCGCTCATAGGTAATGCAAAGTCAGACAGCATATGCACGTATAGAAAACTAAACGCGTTCTCTTAAGCACTACTTCAGGTACTGCAAGGAGTCTCCACTCTTAATCAATATTAGATAGTTACCAATATGAAAATGAGCATATATTCATACTGCTTTTTGAATGTTAGGCAACCTTTATGGACACATACCGTAGGTTGTAGGATAGTACTTGATTTAAGTACATATTGATTTGTGTCGGATTGATTTAAATTGAGGATTAGAAATAATGTTGATATTCAAGAAATAAGCGTATGCTTTTGATATAAAATGTGGATTTTGATTATTTAATTTAGGTGCTACTCTAAACTTACCATTGGAAATTATTGCTGAAATGTACCACATAAAAGATATTTAAAAATGTTATTGTATTCTTCGGATTTAATTACACTTTCCCTTAAGGAAAGGCCTCCCAGGCCTGAAATGCAGTGGGGATCGGGAGAGCACGGGATTACAAAGCTATTTGTTAATGATGGAATTTAAGGAATGAAGTGGTTATCCACCTGAAAGTTTGCCAAAATGAATGATTTATGAAAATGTAAGCTTTTTGGTTAAAAGACGGGTGGAACAAAGACCCGGTCAGTGACTTGGCCAAAGAGGTCAAACTAAGGAGCTGAAACTGGAGCATACATTCCAAAGTTATTCTGAAAAGGGGCCCCCAAAATACATTTGGCCTAAGGCCCACAAAATCCTTAAGATGTCCCTGGGAATAAAATAATAATTACAACATTTTCGGGGCGTACCATTTCCACATTTTTAAAGGTTAATGCGAGAGTCTAGATATTCTGTAAATAAAACTTTAAAGCTACAACTCGGTGTCGGTGAGGCCCAAATATTCAGGCCACCCCTGGCCCTTCCAGAAGGAGATGGAGGAGCTGGAATTGTAAAAGTGGAGTGGCCATCTGAATAAAACGTATCAGTGACATGATATAACATCATGTCATTAGTCTTAATAAAGCTTATCCACTCCATGTTCACCATCTTTGTGCAAATATATGCCTTGTTGCGGGAAAGTACTTTTAGGTCACCTGCAAAAGAATCAGGTGCAGTTGTTGGCTCCAAAATAGCGCCAAAGGAGTCTGGAAGCGAGCAACACAAATTCCATAGTCTTCAGCACGATTACGATGTGCTCTGGTCCCTTTGCGTGTGGGTGTTTTGTAGAAATAACCGGGAGATAAAACATTAATCTTGGTTCTTGAAAAGCTCCCACGGTTTGCAATAGCAAAATAACCAAACAAGCAAAACTGAGTTCCCTGAATTTAATTAGAAGATGGTCGCCTGAACCTTCCTTGGATGACACGTCGATTCTGGAAACACGTCTCACCTTAATTACGTCCAACATGATTGTTCAGGGAAGGAAATGAGCAGCGTGGACTGGATTTACCAGAGGGGCGGGCAGCTCTTGATTCCTCATTTTGCTTGGTTTTGTCGCAAAAGAAATTTAAGCTAAGTAAGATCGATATTTCACAATGCTTCCTCCCCCATTTGTACCTCCACTTCCACCAGTAAATTGTTTTCTGTTCAGGTTGATTATCTTGAGAGACAGCATTTGGTACAGAAGCTGTATTACACTCCCCCTGCATGAATCAATTACACTACTAATAAAGTGTTCTGTTTGTACAATTTCGGTAGTGATACCCTTCCACCCCCCAAACGGTGAGCCAAAAAACATATTGAGTAGAGAGGAGGATTGACTCTTCTTATGAGAGCCGTTCCTCGAAGGCAGTGATATGTCTTTTCGTTTCCCCATGTTGCTTGATGTAGGCCCAGCCCTTCCTCCTCCGGCCTCTGACCGGCCACAGACGGACCAGTCCTTGGCCGGTTCTTCGTCTGGTGACGGGCTGGATGCGTCCTTCCTACGTCCGGTGCGTCCATTAGGGCGCTGGGGCATTGCCCCACAAGCCGCCCGCGCCCTCAGCTCCCTCGCCGTCAGTTTACTTAAGTTCAGAGACGCCGAGGGAGAACTGACAATAATGTCAGTCAGCATGACGTCGGACCGCCCAGCCCCTTCAGAGTCTGAAGGGGGTGGGCGGTCCGACGTCATGCTGACTGACATGCATTTTCAATGTCAGACAGTCACCAGGGGCAGGCAGCAGCACAAGTGCGCATGCTGGGTGAAGATCGGAGAATTTTTCCGACCAGCCCAGTCATGCGCACTAGTGTCTGCTCAGGCTGAGGCTGCGCACATTAGGAGAGCGAGGGTTGATCAAAGGATCAAACCTCGGTCTCCTAAAGGGCAGGCGGGCGGCGAGCAGCCCTGCTAAGCCAATCCTGGCGCTGCTGGAGCAGCGCCAGGATTGGCTCAGAGGGGTTGCCAATCAAGTGCTGTTCCTGTTTGGAAGACCCGGCCCAGGAGCAGAGGCGGCGCGGACCCTGTCAAGTCAGCCTGGTAATTAAAATTTTTTTTTTTTTTATTAATGTCCCCCCCCGCGAGTATTGCGAGCGCGACTGGGAAAGGTGCCTGGAGGAGAACGGGAGAGAAAGGGATGGCGGTTGGATTGTTATGGAATGAGTGAGAAAGACACAGCAGGTGTGCAGTATGGAGGACGGGCAACAATACATGCAGGTATGTGGTTGTGCAGGGCATGAACCTAGGCTGGGTGCAGTAGGGCTAGGGAGCAGATGAGTGCGTGGAGGCTGCGTACTGTGGAGAGTGGTTGTTGGCGTGTTGCTGTGGTCGGGCTGCGTACGCAGGTAGTGCAGGGTGGCCATGCGGGAGGCAAGCAGTCAACGTGTTGGCTCTCTGAGGAGGATGAAGTCAGATGTTGGGAACGGTGAACCGTTGACATCTGTAGGTTTGTTGGGCTGCTGGAGATGACTTATTGCACGAGGACACCCGTCAGATGAGGGTGACTCGAGAGAAATGGAGAGGCACAAGACTTGCACTGTCAGATATGAACTAGATGGGGCGCAGGACAGTCGTGCACGGCCGTGAGGTAGAGACACACGGGAGCAGGGTTCCCCCTGGGAGCCAATGCAAGGGATGCAGTCTAGACACGTAGGTGTTGCAGGATGCACACGCCAGGGATCCAAGATACACATGCACACAGCGCATAACAGACAAGCAGTGGGGATAGGATAGACATGCTTGTGGTGCGGAGTAGACCATGCATGAGGTGAGGATTATCATGGACGAGAGGCATTCAGGAGGCACAGAATAGACATGCAGGAGCTACAGCATGACCATGCACTGATTGGAGTTTAGACCAGCTTGGATGGAAGGATAGACATAAACAAGGTATAAGACTGACAACCAGGAGGTGCAGGACAGACTCACAGGGAGGGGAAAACACACACGAGAAGAGAGCAGGATGTACATGCAGTGACTGCATGAAAGATATGTGGACATGCAGGGTAAACATGCGGGGAGTGTAAGTTACACGTATGTGGGTTCAGGATAGGCGTGGGAACTGTGCAGGATACATATACAGGAAGTGCAGAATAGACATGGGGATGGTGCAGATCAGGCCCCAGGGTGATGCAGGATATACACGCAGGGAGTGCAGGATACGCATGAAGACTGCAGGGAGATCCACGAGGTGCGTATGTGAATGACCCCCAGCAGACTGTTCTCTTGTCTCAGGCTGTTTACCTCTTGCGCTCTGTCATTGGGATGCCCTACAGAATATAGATTTTCTGGTGTACCCAACCCGTACAAAGCACAGCAGCGGCGGATTAAGACAGACAGCAAGCAGGCAGTCAGTGCCGGAGCAAGATTGCGCGCGGAGTTTAAACCTCTGCTCTGCCGCCTTGAGGCTAAACCACCGCCACAAGCTTCTTGCCTTGAGGTACAGTCACACACTGGAGCAAAATAGTTTAAACCACTTCAGTGACGACTGCCACATAACTCTTAACTTGAGGTTAAACGACTGCCGCATAACTCTTACCTCGATCTGACTATTGGAACAACTTTCTTGCTTTGAGATTAAACCACTGATTGTGCTGTTGTGCTGAGGGACGTCACGTGTTGTTCCATGCTTCAAAAATCAATAAAATTCAGTTAATAAAAAAAAAAAAAAAGGACTTTGTGAGTAAAACAGACAGGGCGTAAGTATGGGGCCCTCTGTAATTCTGATTTGTCCGGTAATTCTGAATTACCATGTGAATTGGATTACACGATCTGCTGTAACTCTGAAGTACCAGGCAAAAACATTTGGGTATCTGTGTGGAAATCGAACCGGCCAGAAAACTGTAAATGGGCCTTTGTGTCTTCTCCGGGAACGCATCCTTCCCAGGGAACTCAACCTCTGTGGACCTCTTAGTAATCTCTGGGATCCCACAGGCGTTTTAAGGCATGGATGATATACATCTGGCCGAGACCCTCCCCCACATGGCCCTGTTCGTCCGCACGGAGCTGGTGGAGCGCTTCACTGTTTTTGCCTACAGTTCTGTGTGTGAGCAAAGATTGCACTGCTGACCGCGCCCTCACTTACAATACGACAAGCGAACATACAATATTTGGGGACATTACTTTGACTTTTGCCTTACTGGAACATGACATTTTATTGTTCGTTCCTTAAAAATTATAGCAATACTGTTAAAAAAAGGAAAAAATATATAATGAGATAATTTCTTTTGCCCTAGTGTGTTGTGTTTACAAAGAGATGCATTTACAGTTTTACAAACATGCAAAATGAAATATTTAGAAATGTGCTTGAGTTTTTCTGTTTTAATTGCAAGTTTTCTAGCCTCTGTTGTCTATCTGGATACACCCCTTTGTGGCTGGACTGGAGGGAATGGGTTTGGAAAAGACACATCAGTCAGACTTCTGGTTCTGTACATTACTCTCTGTTGTGTTGGCGTTGCACATTGTAGTGTGCTGGTTCTACTCATTGCTCTCGGCTGGATCCACACGTTGTATTCTGCTGGCTCTGTATATTGCTCATTTTTGGCTCTGTATATTCTCTACATTGGGACTTTGCAGATGTCTCCCATTTGGCTTTGGGCAGAACTCACTGTTGGCTCCGCACATTGCTGATCATTGGTTCTGTACGTTACTCTGTATTGGCTCTGCGCATTGCACATCGTTGACTCCTTAAAATTGAGCTTCCGCCTTGGTGCATTGCTTTGTTGGCTCTGTACATTGCATAGTGTCTGCTGTGTACATTGCTCAATGCTTGTGCTTTGCTTTCTGTTAACGCTGTACAAAGTTCTGTGTTGGTTCTGTATCTTTCTGTGTTGGCTCTGCGCATTGCTCATTGTTGACTCTGTACATTGCTGCCCATTAGTTGCTCTTTACATGTCTCTTTTTTGGCGCGAGGGAATGCATTTCAGCGATTTAGTTCCTCTCTTATTTTACATGTTTACTTAATCTTGCATTCCCCACGAGTTAGCTATTTTATAATGTTGTTTATCTGTATTTTTTTCTGTGCATACTTTGAGGCTTGAGCCATGCCAGGTGTTTATGAGGGGCTTTGAGCATGCCATGCAGGCGCTAAGGCTAAAGCCAAACAAAGTGCCTGTCAGTGGGTTGGCCTCTCTGCAGAGCACACAGAACAATGTTTGTGTATTCCATTTGTAACTGAAATTCTGTGGAAATGTGTATGAAGGGGGTACACTGATGTCAAAATATTTGCAAGGCAAAAGTAAGAGAAATTAAGGTGCTTATATTTGACGGAGTGCAGTGCATGTTGGGGGCGGTGAAGTGACAGAGATGTGAGGAAGGGCATTCGGGGAAGAGTGAAAAGAGGATGCTGAAGAGGAAAGAGAGGGGTTGAAGATGTGCAGATGGACAAGATATGCAGAGAAAAAGAGGATACATATCTAACATAAAGCACACATAATTGAAGGCCAAAACTCCTTCCACATGCCTCAATGCTATTTAATTCACAGACTCACTATTTCAGAAGTTCAGAATTTAAACATTTTCAATGTTAATTATTTATAAGAAATCATTGTTGTTACTCATTTATCTTAAACAGCTAACACCCAGTGACAAAGCCAATCATACTGACAGGCTTTAGGCGTATGTCAGTTGCTGTGCCATTTATCTGGATAAAATTACATCTCAGAGAGAAACCAAAATGACACACTATGGGAATCACAGAAATGTATTTGGCATGTTCCTTTAAAAAAATCCATATTTGTAAAGCACGAACTACTCACCCTTACAGGTCTCAAGGCGCTGGGGGCCGTCGTGGAAATTGAGTGAGCTATTGCCCAGAGTCACATGGTGCTGAGCTGAGCTGCTGCAGCCGGGGATCAAACCGTGAGCCCTGTACTCCGAAGTCAGCTGCCCTGGCCGCTGCACCACACCTGCTTTATAGGGAGCACCTACTTTTTTCATCTCACTTAAAGACCTGTCTGCACATATTTCTATATGACTGGTTACAGCCAGCAGCTGTGGGTGCTTCCCGAAGTCTGGTTAGAGCATATTTTTCCAAAGTTAATGCTGCATGCAGTGCAAGACACTGGGCAAGCATACATTTTAAAGGGCTAAAGTTGTCATGCAGAACAATTTACATATTACAGTAACTGTTGAACAAATTAATGCAAGAAGATACGGGGCAGTTTTTAATGTGTTTAATATTTCAAGACTATACGTTCCCACTGCTTAAAAAGCCTTGCTTTATCGCTGCATTCATTTGCTTTAAAATGCACCATTTGCCAATCTTTTTTAAAATTTCTTTCTCAGGAGAGGGACTCTCCCTAGACCCCAGGTTTGTCCATTGAACTTGTTCACATCACTAACTAGTGTTTTCTATTGGAAAGGGTAGAGCGAAAGCAGTCTTGCTTAGTACCCTAGCCCTCTTCAGAAGTCAGACTTGCTTGGCAAACCAGAAATTCTCTGAAATAATGTATGAGTTTTCTTTTATGAATGCCTGGAAGAACTGAATTTTTAGTCCATTTATCCCAGAAATAGTGCTGAAAATCGCACCAAAAAGATGGCAATTTAAAAAAAAAAAACCCGAACCCCCCTTATTGCCATCGGGCTCGCTCGCTGCGCTCGCTCGCATACGTTGATTCGTTCTGCATACGCCTCACCAGTTTCAAATTCCACCAGCCGCCACTGGCTGTAGGAGAGAATAACACCTTTCAGGGCATGCGTTTCTGACACCCGTGACTATGGTAGTTAAAGTTCCCCCCTCTTTCCTGAAAAAATCACCAGCAGCAACAATGTATCTCGCACCACAAGCACGAATAACACCTTTTACGGGCGAGCATCGCAGGTGGCGCCTCCTGCCGCCATGGAATGTTTATGTGCCCTTCTTCCAGCAAAAGGCACCACCAGCAACAATGTATCTCTCGTATATTGTTGAATTATTAATTGTTTAAATCATGTGTGAGTTATGATAACAAGTGCCCATGATTTATGTGTTGTATATTCTATGGTTTCTAACAAACAAAAATAAATCTATTTAATAATGATAATAATGGTGATGCTAATATCTAAGCTATAGTGGCCACTGTTCAGAGTATCAATTATCCGTCCCACATTTATGGGCCCGAACTTGGGGGAAGAGCTCTTCATGAGGGAAAGCGTAATTAACAGCTGTTAATACCTCACAACATATGCGCAATAAGGCTTAATAAACCTTTCTCTTAATCTCCCAATGAGACAGTGTAGGAAATTAGGTTTCTGGTTGAGGGGGGTGAAATCCTATTCAAGGAGCAACCGCAATTTCTTTCAGGGTGAAGTCACAAGCAGCCCCAAAGTAACCTGTCCATAACCCTCTGGTAGCATGGCACCAAACAGTCAGGTTTCATTTAGAGGGTGCGTAAAGTGTTTATGCAGCATGTTAAAAATGAGATTCTGGTTGGCTGAGGTATGCACCCAGGCTAGGCAGGAACCATCACTGTGGTCAGGCTAAGCTAGAAACACACTAAAAGATAACCTGTGCTCACTCTCTGCTTGGCACAGAGCAGTGAGGCTTATCTAAAGAGGCAATGTGTAAAGTATTTGTGCAACACACACACACATACACACGCACGCGCACACACACACACACACGCAAACACACACACACACACTCAATGAATACACCACAATAAGACTCCACACAGGTTTAGAAAAATAAAGAATATTTGTCTGAGCAAAATAAGACCAAACTGACAAAAATCCAATCAGTAGAAGTTGAGATATTAATTGGAAAAGTTTAAATGTAAAAATAGTGTTTAGAAGTCACTAATGGTCAAAGATTACTTGAGGTCATGAGGGACCAGTGCAAATCCAAAGTTCAGGCTGACCGCAATGAAGGGCAGGCCGGCTATAGGACCCATGCAGGGCCCATGAGAAATTACCTTGGATGGATGTGTCGATCTTCTCCATGCAGTTGGGTTGCGGCAGCATCATCCAACTTCACTGAAATGAAGGCAGTGCATCGTTGTCGGGCTGTGCAGGATGTGAACCGATGTTGTCTAACAGCCACTGCGTCGAAGGGCGATGCATTGGTTTCAATCGGCGCAGCTGTGACGATTCGTTGGTTTTGTAGAAAACAGCTGCAGAACCCACTTCTGAGGCTAAGAACTACTTGGAAGGGGCACCTCAGTCAAGGGTAGGACTCACAGAAGGCAGAGTCAAGCAGCACCAGCAAAACTGCAGGAAGTCTTTTGTGTACCTGAGAATTCAGAAAACAGGAGGCAAGACAGAAAGCCCTTGGAGATCACTTGGAGGGAAGACAGAGTCCAGCTTTCCTTAAGCAGAGTCAGGGAGCAGCAGGCAGAAGGGCAGTCCTTCCAGAAAAGCAGTTCAGTTGAGTCCTTTAAGCAGCACAACAGTCCGTCTGACAGAGGTTCAGTTCAAGATCCAGAAGTGTCTGATTTCAGTGGGTCAGAGACCCAGTACTTATATCCAAAAGTGCCTTTGATGCAGGGGTGACTTTAAAGCAACTTTCTGAAGTGTACAAAGATCCCTTTCAACCCAGTCCTGTCTGCCAGGCTACCCATGGGAGGTAAATCAGTGCTTTGTGTGTGGACAGGACACTACCTATTGAAGTGATAGTGTCAGCCCCTCCCATTCCTCCCTGCCCTGGAAGAGACCCATCAGAATGCAGGTGAATGCAGATGAGTGCTCAGAATGCAGATGGGCCTCACCTTCCTGTGTTTGTGGCTGTCCAGAGGGAATGCACAAAGTGTAGCTGTCACCCAACCCAGACATGTATTGGAGACAGGCTGTCAGGTACAAAGAGCAATAAGTACAGAGAAATGTCCACTTTCTAAAAGTGGCATTTCTAAAACAGTAATGTTAAATCCAACTTCACCAGCAAGGAGGATTTATCATTACCATTCCAAACACATGAAACATGAAAAAGCCACTCCTCTCTGATCAGGAATGACAGCTTAAAAGTGTATTAAGGATTTCCAAATGCTGGCCTATGAGAGGGGTAGGCCCCACAGTAGTGAAAAATGAAATAGGCTGCTTGTCACTACCAGGATATGCAAAACATACAAGTACATGCCCTACCTTTTACTTACATGGCACTATGCCCTTAGGCTTACTTAGGGCCTGCCTTAAGGGTGACTTATGTGTAATAAAAGGGGAGTTTAAGGCTTGGCAAGTAGTTTTAAATGTTAAGTCGAGGTGGCAGTAAACTGCACACACAGGCACTGCAGTGGCAGGGCTGTGACAGGGTTGAAAGGCTACTTCTGTGGGTGGCACAATTAGTGCTGCAGTGTACTAGTAGCATTTGAAGTACAGGCCTAGTACAACAAATAGGCCAATCAGGTATACACCAATGTCATCATGTTTAAGGGATAAGCACATGCCCTTTAGCACTGGTCATCAGTGGTAAAGTGCTCAGAGTCCTAAGGCTAACAAAAAGAATCAGTAAGAAGTAGAGGCAAAAGGGAAAAAGTCTGGGGAAAGACCACCCTAAGGATGGCAGGTCTAACACAGCACTTCAAATGGTAATAAAGTGAAAACACAACACATGAAAAATCTCACTCTGAGTTAGAAAAATAGAGTTAATTTTAATAAATTATTTGATACAAAAACAACAAAAAACCAATCAGTAGAACCAGAGATATACAAAAATATTTGTGAAAATAGTGTCTAGAATCAGAAAGCACCAACTGTGGTTATCAACAGTCACAACTTCACGATGAAGCGAAGGCTGGATACAGGGACCAAGTTAGACCTGCTGAACAAAGTACCTTAAATCCTGGTTGCGGAGTGTTGCGACATCCCATGTCAAGGATGCGTCGCACAGCTTCAGTTCTAATGAAGCTGCGGGGCTGCGATGTGAGGTACTGCATTGTCCTCGAGGATGGCGTAGACTAGGGGATTGCGATGCGAAGTCTGACATCGAGGAAACGTCGCACAGTGGCAGTTCCGAAGAGTTTAGGGATGGAAGGCAATGTCCTGCATCTTCGTCGAGGATGATGTCAACGAGGGACCTTGTTAGAAATGGGATTTCTGGTTGGCTAAGGCTTGCGCCAAAGCCAGGCAGAGACCACCACTCTAGTCAGGGCAAGGGAGCTACACACCCAAGATAACCCCTGCTCACCCCCTTGGTAGCTTGGCACGAGCAGTCAGGCCTATCCCGGAGGCAATGTGTAAAGCGTTTGCGCACGCGCACAGCAACAACATCCCAGGCACACCACAAAAGGAACTCCACACAAGGGTATATCAAAAATAGCCTTTGTATTCTCATAATACATTAGAATAGTATTCACATAATACACATGGTGCCAACTGGCACTGGGCAATATCTACAAGGGATTATTTACACATGACAGGGCCACGTGGGCCACTGTCAGAACCATCACTTAGTGAACATATCATAAATGTAGGACATCCATAAACGTACAACCAGTAATCACTGGTAACCACTATACTCAGCATCAGCCTGTAACATAAACCACATTATGCACAGTATCACATTAGGTGCAAAATACATTATACGCCAACCTCACCAGCATAAATACATTATGCAATCATCTCATAAGTCTAAACCTATTAGACACTAACATCCTAAGCTTAAATCACTTTAGGCATAACCCACAGTAGAGGATAACTCACAACCTAAACGCATTAGGAAATAATAACCTCACAAGCATAAACACATTATGCAAAACCTCATAATCATAGAAATACATTTAGAGGTATGAAACAGGGTGCGTAAACCATAGTAAATGCATCACATTTCCTAGCACCACATTTTAGGACAGAAATCACATTAGCACATACCCTCACGGTAGAAACCATAGCAGAGGCATAAATCACATTAGGGCCTTGCGCCCTATAAATCTAACAGTCCCCCCTGGCCATCTCAGAAAGGGGGCTCGAATGCCCTATGTCCCAAGAGTCAGGGCTGCTGCCTATGCAGCGAAAGTCAAGGGTGCGCCACTGCGCAAACCTAAACGTAGCAGCTGCCCACTACTTGCTGGGCAGCTGGGAAAGTGTGGGGCAAAGTTGTGCATCTCACTCCTGAATTCAAAACATGTCCCCTAAAAGAAAGACCTAAACCGTGCAGCTGGCCACTACTTGCTGGGCAGCTGTAAATATTCAAATGAGGCCTGGCACCACTGTGCCGCTTCTGTCCCTCTCAGGGACTGCTAAAATAATATAGCCCCCTCGTTGCAGCAGCCCGCAACTGCGGCGCCGCGGTAAAGCAAATAAAGAACTGGCACCACTGTGCCTGGGGACCCCCACTGGGGCCCCTTCAATCAAATTAGCCCATCGGTGCAGCTGCCCTCTGCGAGTGGGGCAGCTGAAGTCATCGCGACGCGGGGGAGCACGGGCCCCTCTGGGCCCTTAAACAAGAAGAATGCCCCTTGCTGGAGCACACGGGCCCTAAAACCACTATGGCCCACGTTGGAGCGGCCCGCAATGGCGGGTCCGCTCAGGACAACAGCCACGGTGCCCTCTCTTGCCTCCCTTAGAGCCCTCACTCACCGGCTCTGCGCAGGGGAGGCTCTCTCCTTACGGTTGCTCCTCTTTGCCCGGTCCCTCTCCTGGGGGCCGGGACTCCTCACAGGCGGCGGGGGCAGGCACCGGCAATGTGCCTCGGCCCCCTATGCAGTACTCCTCAACGGCGGCAGCACGCGGGGCTCTCCCTTACCCCGGGGAGCCCCGGTACCTTCATTCCTGCCACTTCCTCCCTCGGCAGTCCCATGGGCGCGGGCTTTCCTCGGAAGGCGGAAGTCCCGCCCCACAACAGGCAGGACGCTGCCTGACTTCCGGTTTCCCCGGCATTCTCCTTCTCGGTGCCGCGGCGGTGATTTTCTCTGGATAGAACGCAGGGTGGGCACCCGCAGTTAGATATAAAAAAATTAATAAGGGGCAATGAGGGGTAGGTTCCCTCCGAATTAGAATATAAAGCAGGGTGGGCTCCTGCTATTTAAAATATAAAAATAGCGGCATGTGGGGTGGGCACCCACCACAAATATATAAAAATAAGCGGGGTGGGCACCCACTAAATCGGCATCACGGGGGGAATTCCTACGCTGGGGATTCCCTCTCTCTCCCTTCAGGCAGCACGGCGCTGCAAGGGAACAACATGAGTACTCCCCCTCAAAACAAAGCGCTCTTCCAAGCAAAACGCTCCTGGGGGAATGAAAGCAAAGCACTCACAAGGAGCCACAGCTCCAATAGCAGGCAAAGATCCAGGAGAGGCTCCAGGGGCAGAGCTGGGCCCAGGGGCCAGCACATAGGGCCCTCCAGCAGGGAGGCAGCCCCCATGGCGGTCCCTCCTGGGCCCCAGCAGCAGCAAGCCCCCCCCTCCGTCAGGATCAGGAACAGAACTGAACAACCTTATGGGGTCACAGCCCCTTCTTTTATACACATATTTCCCTTTGTGTCACAGCACAGGGCTTGGGGATACCAGTCAGAACTGGTATAGGGGGGATTTGGAGCACTTTGTTTTGCTCAGCTCCTCTCTCCTTTCAGAGTGTAGGCTAGGGACATCATACGCACCACAGGAGGTGGAGCCAGCATTGTAGAGGGAAGGCACAGCCCTATTCAGGTCCCAGATGCAACTCCTCCCACCCATCTACATGGAGATCTCTCCATTCAGCCCTGCGCTGACTCACCCTGCCCCTCCTGGAGCCACACACACCTCCCAGCCCCTGTCACTCACAAGCCAGACATGCAATTCACATCAGGCAGGCAGACACAGAGCACACAGAAATGCCAACTTCTAGAAGTGGCATTTCTCTACCAGTCACCATAAATCTGCGCACACCATTGCGCAGCATTTATTCTCACAAATTCAGACATACTAGACTTGACCATGCTGCACCTCTCATAACAGGAATTACCACTGACACACTCATCCTCAATGCATTCCTATGGGAGGGCAGGCCAGTCTCACCACACACGCACACAGCGCGCACGCACTTTACACTGGACCACAGTGCTAAAGTGCCCAGAGACTTAAAACTACTAACACCAAGTTACATATAAGGCAAAAAGTTCAGGGGTGAACCTGCCAAAAAGGGCCAAGTCCAACACACCTGTAATACGAAATCTGGTGGTGAGGCAGAGTTGTGCAGCGGTAGTTCCGAGGGTCTGTGATACACGGTCTTGCATCTGGGATGCATCACCCGGCAGTTCCTATGAGGCTGAGAGGAGATGTGTCGTGCTGGATCGGTCCTTCCCACTAGACCACAGCTGGACTGGCAGAGCATCTTCAGGCCCACTTCCAAAGGTCCAGGACTGGGGTTACACCATTTAGGGGGCAAGACTCACAGCAGACATAGTCCAGGTGCTGGATTCAAGGTGGTTGGAGCTTTTTCTGTCCCTGAGGCTCTGATCAGAAGGTCAGCCAACTAGCCCTTGGAGTCACTCTGGTGGTCCTGGGTTCAAGATACAGGTCTAGTCCTTCTCACTCTGGCAGCAGGGCAGCAGGGTGACAGAGTAGCAGGGCAACAGAGTAGCAGTCCTTCCTGCAGCAGAGGAGCACAGCAGTCCATCTGAGTCTTCCATAGGTCCAGAGGGATACTGAAGAGTTGGGTCTGAGGGTCCATATTTATACTTGGTCCCAGCTTTGAAGTAGGAGAAGGTTCTGAAGGTTTCTACCCCCCAGAGGTAGTGGAGTCGGACATACGACTGGCAGGAGTAAGGTAAGTAAATAAATAAATAAAACTATTTACCTTGCGCTCGCTGCATCGCCAACTCGGCGATGCAGGGAGCGCAAGGTAAATAGTTTTATTTATTTATTTACTTACCTTACTCCTACCCGTCGTATGTCCAAATCCACTACCCCCCCACCCAGCCCCTCCCCCGACTCACCCACCGCCCAGCAGCACTCCCTCTGCGAGTCGCAACTGGTCCCGAGTGACCCTAATCTCAAACATAAGAGTCCAATAAAATAAACATTGTGGTGCTCAAACTAAGCCAACAATGTTTACAGTCAGGTGCCAACAGGACCCTCACCGTTAAAATCAAGCGCGAACTAAACATGGTGTGCCTCAGGCAACTGCATGCAATGTGTCTCGTGCCATCAAAATAGTCACCGTAAACAATAATCACTGTGCGAGCGCATGGTTTACTAGCTCAGTGGTGGTTTTAACACAATAAACGAAGTGAACCCGGAGAACGTTCCCCTGTGAAGTAAACTGTGAAAAAAACTCAAAGAAAGCACCAACGATAAAACCTCTACCTACTTCGTGCTTAACAATAGTGAATGGGAAAATCGGAAATGTCAATTTAAATAAAGTTCATGGAGCTTCCGGTTCTCGAGCGCTGACCAACCAGTGCCAAAGGATTGATGACGGCCTTCTTGGAGTATGTTGCAAAAGGATATGTATGGTTGAAAAATGAAAAGCAAAAACGGGTGTGGAAAGTAACCCTGCCAGATACAAGGCTGTAAGTAGTAGAACTGGCTATTAAAAGGGTGAAAGCAGAAGAATAATGATAAAAGAGAAAAGTTACATAAATTACCAGGAAATTCCAGTTTTCGAGCGCTGACCAACCAGTGCCAAAGCACCGGCAGCGGCCATCTTGGAGTATGTCACAAAAACATATGTATAGTAGAAAAATGAAAAGCGAAAACAGGTGGAGAACGTAACTTTGCCAGATACCAGGCTATCAGTCACAGAACTTGCTATTCAAAGTGTGAAAGCAGAAAAATAATGATAAAAGCGAAAAAAAGTTAAAAACGAATGACTGGCTAAATAAGGATAACCATGTGAACGAGATACCATGCTTAATAAGAGCTACCATGTGAACGAGATACCAGGAAACGGTGCGAAAGATGCATGTAATCTATATGACAAAATGTCCTATAGTAATCAGTAAGAGGTGAAGATGTGAAACAGGAAACAAGACAAGTTCCTGTCAACACTAAAAAACATGTTCATTAAGATGCATCTACAGAAAAATCGCATTGGAGGTACACAACACATATATCTTAGATAACAACTGAACTCCATTCTGTCATTTAACCCATTGGTGTTGAGTGTGTCATGTCTTTTTATCCAAAAGTTCTCTCTTTGTAATAAAGGTTTGTGCATGTCTCTCCTTCCCTTTTCTCAACTTTTTCCAAAATCATAAATTTCAATTGGCAAAAGTTATGGCCGTTTTCCCAAAAATGAGTGGTGATGACGGATTTCATGTTTTTGGTTTGTTTGTTGCTCTTGTGTTTGTTAAATCTTGTTTTCATCTTTCTCTCAGTCTTACCCATGTAAACCTTACCGCATGGGCATTTCAACAAGTATACCACGTTCATAGTGTCACAATCCGCAGTGACCCTAAGGTTGATTTTATTGCCTTTCATGGGATGTGTGATTGATGGACCTTTAATGATGCTATTACAGTTGTTGCAATTGTAACACAGCACTGACCCTTTGAAAGTTCGTTTTTCAATTTGGGTCATTTTTGAGCTGAGTAATTCTTTCACATTCTTCCCTCTTTCATAAGCAAAAAGGGGCTGCTCAGCAATAATTCCTTCGAAATCTGGTTCCATAACAAGCATGGGCCAATGTTTTATTACAGATTTCTTAAACTGCGAACTTACGGTGGAAAATTTAGAAATCAGGACCACTCTTTATTCAGTTTTTTCTCACTAGTAGGACTTAATAGTTCCTGCCTCATCTTTGTGGCACATCGTGTTATAGCTTCATCTAGAACCTTCATCGGGTAACCTCTATCTTTAAAATTGCCAACCATCTTTCCCATCTGTTCATTGAGAGAATCAGAGTTAGACACAATTCTCTTAGCCCTTACCAATTGGGAGTACGGTAGATGATTTTTTAAGGAGGTTTGATGAAAGCTCTTAAAGTGCAGCAAGTTGTTACGATCAGTTTCTTTTTTGAAAATATTCGTATCCAAGTTATTTTGATTCTTTGACACGAAAACATCCAAGAAGGCTATACCTGTGTCACTGATTTTGTGAGTGAGTTGAATCCTCTCGTTCACTTTGTTAAGTTCAATAAGCACCTTAATCAGTTCCTTTTTTGTGCCCTTCCATAGGGTAAAGATGTTGTCAATATATCTTACAAAAAAGATAGGATTGGTTTTCCATGTTTCATTATTTAGAATGTGGTCCATCTCAAATGTATTCATTTTTTTTTCTTTTTTTTTTCTAGTCCTCATTCTGCCAATTTACTTGCTGGCTATACTCGTCCCCTTCTCTGGTAAATGCCAGGCCAGGTTGGAGTCCTTCCAATCAAGAGAGAAAAGCCGTTTCCAATTCCACCCTTCCCGGGAGTGCCCATAGCACGGAAGGAACACAGGACCCACAGCTCTACATTGGCTTAATCATTGGACCGCAAGTTTTTTAGACCAATTTACCAACTTAAGCCATACTTTCTCTCTGCTACTACAATCACACATTAAGTCCTGCTTACTTATATGTATTACACTTTTTATACACTCCAGGAAGTGCGGTGCCTTTTGCCTTAGAGATAGGGTGGGGGGTTCCCCAGGGGGTGGGTGGGGGGACACGGGTGGTTGGGAGCATCTGGGAAAAAAATAAAAAATATAGTCCTCTTTCAGCTATGGGATGGGTGGTCCCTACAAACTTATATTGATTTGTGTATCAGTGTATGTCAACACAAGATTGACTTGGAAGGTATTGGCAGAGGTTTGAGGATAGATAGATGATGAAGAATTTAGTGCACTTTGTATCCTGGAATGTAAATGGCTTGAGGTCTGCAAAGAAGTTAGGTCGAGTAATGGAGTTTGTGAAGCGATCCGAGGCGAGTGTTATATTATTGCAAGAGACTCACCTAACAAAGCACGAATGTGTGAATGCCTTTAAAAAATGGTCTTGGGTACAAGATAATGTCTGTTCAGATCAAAGTAGCAACACAAGGGGGTGGCCATACTTATAAAAAAGAATGCGGGCATTATAGTAGAAAGGCAGCAAGACAGATTCTTCTGGGAGGTGGGCCCTAGCCAAGATAAAAGTGCAAGGAATATTTGTAATTGTAGTCAGTTACTATGGGCCCAATGATGATAACCCGGATGTATTAATCAAATTAGAATCATGTTTAATGCCGTTTAATGCCCCAGTGGTAATTGGAGGGGATTTCAATTTAGTATTTAATAAAAGTCTGGATAGAACCTCCAAAGCCAACTACGTTACGCCACCAAAAACTATGGCAGTACTTAAAAATATGATTAGAGAGCTTAATTTGATTGATATTTGGAGACATAAGATGGGGGATAATAGAGATTTTACCTTTTTAGTAAAAAGTACGGTCATCATTCCCGAATTGACTATTTTTTATTGAACCATGATTTGGTATCTGGGGTTGAAATGATCAAGCATGTACCTGTTATACTTTCGGATCATTCGGTTGTTTTTTTATCACTAAAAATGTCTAATAAGAGAGGTATAGTTAGGTGGACTTTGGACAGGACAATTTTGTTGGATGAGGGGGTAATTAATAAAATGAAAGAGGAGGTTGTGATTTTTTTTTAAATTAACATGGGGTCAGCTAAACTTCAAATTGTATGGGACTCCTTTAAGGCCTTTTTGAGATCCATAGGTACGGGTATTATGGCGAGTAAAAACGAAGCGCGAAGTACCAAGAAGAAAGGCGGCTGGAAATCATTAAGAATAAAGAGCAAGAGGTACAGAAAGCTTCCCTTGAGAGTTTTAGTAAGGTGGCCTCTCTTAGAAAACAACTAGAATTATTGCAATTAGAATATCAAGAAGCTCTGGATAAAACATTGATGGATAAATGGAGGGTTAGCAAACTGCAGCATTTTGCTTATGGCGAAAAGAGTGGGGCCTTGTTGGCATGGAAAGCCAAGAGTGATAGAGTGCGCAATCAAATAGTATGCCTGATTGATCATATGACAGGGGACACATTGGATACTAATGTTAAAATTGGGCTGGAGGTCCCCAGACATATGAGTAATTTATATAAGGAGGATATTTCCCTGGGAGGGATAATATCGAAGGTTTCCTTAAGGAAATCGAACTCCCAATTTTGAGTGAAGACCAGAAGGCAATATTATCAGCGGATATAACAGAAGAGGAGATTCGACAACAGTTTAGGAAAATGGCCAGAGGGAAAGCTGCAGGGCCGGATGGCCTTCCAACTGAGATTTATTTAAACCTCTTAGATGAGGTGGTACCAGTGTTCAGGGAACTTTTTAATGTAATACTAAGCGAGGGAGAAGAACCCCCTGAAAGTTGGGCTGAGGCAACAGTAACATTGTTATTGAAACCTAACAAGGATCCCCTCGTGGTTGACTCTTATAGGGCCATATCACTGTTAAATACGGACTATAAGGTGTTCGCGGGAATTCTGGCCGCCAGAATTGCAAAGGTTATTAAGGGTATAATACATAAAGATCAAAAGGGTTTTATTCCCGAAAGGCAGCTCAACGAGTTAACTTTTCAAATATTGGGAGTGATAGACTTAGCAGAAACTTATAATCTTCCAGTAACGCTGGTGGCAGTAGATGCCGCAAAGGCTTTTGACCAGGTTCACTGGTCATATCTGTGGGAAGCTTTAAAGGTATTTGGTTTTCCCCTTAATATAATAAAAACAGTTCAACTTTTGTATAGATCTCCAAGAGCAAAGGTTCTGGTCAATGGGGAGCTAACTGATTGGGTCAATATATCACGGGGGACTAGGCAGGGATGTCCCCTGTCCCCGCTTTTGTTCGATATATATATTGAACCATTAGCGGCTTGGATCAGACAAGACCCTGCTATTATTCCTTTTAGACACGGAAATTTTGAGATTAAGTTAGCGTTGTATGCAGATGATCTCTTACTTTACACTCTAAATCCGCAAGTGTCTATCCCCATATTATTGGCTAAAACCGAAGCATTTGGAAGAGTATCAGGATACAGAGTAAATATAAACAAGACTGAAATCATGGAATGGAACCAACCAGTTCAACAAATACAGGCAAAATCAAGTATGCGCTATCTTGGGGTGACAATCACGCAGAAGTTGGCTGAAGTCATTAAGGTAAATTGGGAAAAGATTAGGCAAGAAGTAGAGAAACTGTTGGTCAGATGGGCAAACCTTCCGTTAAATTTGTATGGTAGGGTGAATCTTATCAAGATGATTATTCTACCGAAGATAACGTTTCTTTTTAATTCAATACCATTATCGTTTGATAGAATGAAAATTGCTAAATTACAAGGAAGACTAGGAAGTTTTATTTGGGCTTCCAAGGGCTCACGTATATCTTGGAAGAGATTGAGGAGGAGATTGGAGAAGGGTGGGCTGGCGTTAGCGGATTTGAGGACGTATGGATATGCTTTCCTTTTAAGAATTGCAGGATGCTTTTAAATAGGGTTGATAGTTCGGCTATTGGCAGTTTGTTTGGAGCCATGCTTGGAGAACTAAAGGAGGGCCAAGACCAATTTTTGTTTAAGTTCGGAGACCCGAAGTTTTACAAAAAGTAAGGTTGAAGATTCTAGTGGGTGTTTTGAAAGCTTGGGTCTATATTCGGAAAAAGTTAGGTATCCCATATTATGAGTCTAGGGCCCTGATCTGGGAGTCCCCAGGGACTCCAGAATGCTTGAATGATTCATTAAGTCTCCCATTAAAGGTTTCGGGTATTTCTTGTTGGGGGATCTGAAGATGGGAATTGAGCTAGTCAATTGGGAAACTCTGAATCAAATTGCGGGGAAATCTAACCAGGTTCAAATATTACCAGATTTCTGCATGGTGGAGGGACCAAAATTGGAGTGAAGAGGAGGATGATACTTGGTTAGCTCAAGCGATTAAAACTGGCGTTATTAAGAAGGAGGTAGCTCTGTGGTATCAATTTCTGATTAATGCAGAAGACGATTTAGAAGGAGACATTCAGAGGCTTTGGGGCGAGGAATTGTGAACATTAATTTAAGGGAAGCATGGTTGGCCTCCTTTGCATTGCTGAGGGAAAGTGTGAAACCCGCCTATCTAAAACGAACCCACCTCTTCACGGTTTATAGGGTTTATTGGTCTCCGGCGAGATTAGAAAAGTTTTTAGGGATACATTATGAATGCCCAAGATGTCAAGATCCTGTAGCTGATGACATGCATATGTTCCTAACATGCCCGGAAATTGAGAAGTTTTGGTTCGAGGTATGCCAATTCTTAACTGAAGTCACAGGTATTACTGTGAAGGTCAGTCCTGCCCTGGTCTTCTTTGGAATTTGGCAAGATAATATTATCACCATTAGTAGATTAGATGCAAGATTTATTTTTTATGTAATTTTATTAGGAAGAAGAGAGATTTGTAAATCATGGAAGGCAAATCTTCAAATGTATTCATGAACAAATTCGCATATGCAGGCGCAGCGCAATTGCCCATTGAAGTGCCAGTAAGTTGTAGATAGTGCTTGTTTTCCCAATAGAAGTAACTCTGATAAAGAGTGAAGTGTAAAAGTTACATCAAGAATATCTTGAAATCATCATCCAGTGTAGAGTTCATCAAATGGTACTCAATTGCTTCCATACCAAGGTCATGAGGCATTGAAGTATAAAGAGATTTAACGTCAATAGTGCATAATAAGATTTGATCTTCCTGATTGAAGGTAATCTGGTTGACTTTGACCAAAAATTCAGTAGTATCTTTGATGTAAGTACTCATTTATAGGAAAAAAGGTTGCAGATGTCTGCCCAAAAATGTACCCACTGGTTCATGTAAACTTCCTTTGGTGGATACAATGGGTCTAAAAGGAGGATTGTGCAGATTTTTATACACTTTCGGCAGCATATACATATGCGGACTCTTGGGATTTGCCTGAATCAGAAAACGTTTCACTTCTTTAGTGATAGTGCCATTATCTGTAGCTCTATCCAAAATGGTCTTCAGGATGTTAGCACATGTTGCTGTGGGATTGTAGTTCAAACATGAATATGTATGAATATCAGAAACGTGTTAATCTACGCTTCTTTTGTAAAATGAAGTGTCCATGATAACGAGTGCTCCCCGTTTGTCAGCTTTTTGACATGTTATATCAGGATTGTGAGCAATTTTCTTCAAAATTCCAGCTTCTTTCTTAGTTAAATTACCATATTTGTGTCGCTGCTGGTAATTCAAATGTTGAATGTCTTGTCTGACCAACGTTTCAAAAGAATCCAAAATCTTATGGCTAACAGGCGCTATAAATGTGCTCTTAGGTCTTAAATCCTTCAAAAGGTTATCTTTGTTTTTGCCCTGGTCACCCACTCTGTTCTCGAAAAAATTTCTTAAGCGTAAATTACACATGAATTTAAATAGACTGATTTCAAGTTCAAGGCAGTTGGTACAACACGTAGGGACAAACAACAGACCTTTTTTGTAAAGTTTGGATCTCAATAGGGTTGAATTGATGTTTAGAGATGTTGATCACTAAGTTGTTTGTGTTTAGAATTTCTTGCCCTTGGTTCTCCTGGTTGGTACTTGAACAACTTTTGTTTTTGGATTTTCTTTTTCCCCTCCGGGTTTGTCGTTGGCCAAGGGGCTGCAATCTAAAAAAGGCACCCCTGATGTTCTTGGTTGCTCACTATCTTGGTTGTTAGGCTGTTTATTCACAGTTGGTTGTTGAGTCAATTTGCCTTCGACAGGTTTAACCAACCTTTTTTGTGGTTGATTGTTTGCGCTATCAGTGGACGAGGTTTCAGTGTCAGTTGTTTGACTGTATGGTTTGTTCATTCCCCTTTTTGTGTAAATTTCAGCCCAACTGTACACTTCCCCCAATTTGTTGTCGATCGTGCCATGTTTGTACTTGCGAATTTTTCATTTGTTTATATCTTGAGTGTATTTCGTGATTTGTAGATTAATATCATTCAGTGTTTTAGACCATTCTTCTGCTTCCATTCTGGATGTTAATTCATTCTTAATCTGGGTTATTTCTTTTGAAAGATCCTCTATGATTTTAGCTAATTCCTCAATGATTCGAAGAATTAGATCCAGTGAGTACCTATTTAGAATGGCATACCATCTGTCAATGAATTTAGGATTATTTTTACACAAAGATGGTTTAAGTGGGATCCTTAATCCTCTAGGAATTATTTGTACACAATGGTATTTGATTAGGGTACTCACCTGTAACTGAGTAACATTGGATATTATATTTGAATACTTTGGAGTGCGTGTCCCAGCATACTAGTGAACTTTCTAAAAGTGCCATTTTCAGGATTATGACTTAAAATCCGACTATACCATTACAGAGGGTTTTAAATTACAATTCTTTAGACACCAAACACGACATTCCTACCTGCTCCAAATCGAAATTTATCATTTGTTAAATGTTAGAAGGTAACCCAATGTTATCCTATGGGAGGGTTATGCCTTGCAGTAGTGAAAAACAAATATAAATGTTTTTCACTACCATGTCATGTAAAACTTAAAAGTACACGTCTAACTTTTTAAATACACTGCACTCTGCCCTATGGGCAGTTTAGGGCCTACCCTAGTGGTGAGCCATGTGTATTAAAAAAGTAACGTTTAGGCCTGGCAAACGGTTTATTTTGTCAGGTCAAAATGGCAGTTTAAACTGCACACACAGTCTGCAATGGCAGGGCTGGGCCATGGTTAATCGCTACTTAAGTGGGAGGCGCAATACGTGCTGCAGGCCCACTAGTCTAATTTAACTTACAGGCCCTAGGTACATGTAGTACCACTTTATTAGGGACTTACAAGGAAATTAAATGAGCCAATTGGGTGTAAGCCAATTTTATCATGTTTTAGGGAATGAGCATACACTCTTTAGCACTGATTAGCAGTGAGTAAGTAAGTAAGTAATAGTTTATTGTCCGGTCAATTAAAACCTTTACAATTTCTCTTTAAAAGAAAGTGGCAAAAATTACAGTAACAAGTTCATGATTTAAAAACTTCTCAAAATATCATTTCATAAAACATCAGTGCATTGTATTTACATCTTTGTGCAAATATCCGTGATTGTGTCCATTACAGTGCATTGATAAGAGTTTTGATCGTTCTGTATCTTGACGGGTTTTCGGATCCTGAGCATTTAAGAAGAATATAAGATTCTAAAAGATTAAAATTTGATAAAACACATGCTCAGTTTGGTTAGAGGAGTAATTATACAATAAACCAGTTGCTTTCTGACTGCGGTAGAAGTAGGTTGCATTTGAAAGTCGTACTGTGGCAACTATTGTCCATAAGAGGGGCAATCTTTATTTGCTGTAGAGGCAAAAACTGAAAAGTGATGCAATAATGAATGATACTAATGGTTTATCGGCCGAGTTTCACCCCTGCCGCTTCCATGAATTGTACGAAGCGACACGCCAGCTCGACGTTCCTTCCTCCGAGGCATACCATTACTGCTTGCCTACATGTTCTTATCCCCTCGCTTTTGAAGTGTGGCTTCAGTAATTGGCGTCGTTCTGCTTGTAATTCTCTGCAGATGCACAAAAGGTGTATTATACTTTCGTTTGCTTCCTTGCATAAACGGCATGTTGTCTGGCCCGACGATCGTTTCCAAGGGGGAAGGTGCTGCACTGATGGTAAAATGCCCATTCGGAGATGGAGATATCTTTCTTTCTTCCTCCGGTTGAAGCCTATGCCTAGGTAAGATTGCGCGGAGGGCTTAACGTAGCTTTGAACGACAAACCATCCATGGGTTCTTTCTGTGAGGGCCGCCTTGTCTTCTAATAGTGATAATTTTTTCACTGTCTTATTTACAATTTGTTTAAAACTCTGGTAAGACCCTGATGCTGCCCAAAGTTCCTCCAGTCCTAGGCGGTCTTTTGATGCGGTCAGATAGCTCATGGCTGCACAGTCCCTTTTTTGTTGTATTTCGGTCCATAGGTAAGAATTCAGTGTTCCTGCTTCGGCTCTTTTGATTCTATACCAACTCTTGGCATAGGCTCCTTTACGAGCTAATTCCTGGCTTTGCAGGCCGAATTCCAGCCTTATTTGTGCTGGTGAAACGTACTTAGGTAGACTGAAAATCATTCTGGCTACTCTTGAGATGGTACTGTCTAATGTGGCTGCGTCTCTTCCCCTCATGCACTCGCTCCCATAAGTGATTGCCGGAATGAGCTTTGCTCGCCAGACTTGTAATAGCGGAATAAGATTTGGACCGGTAATTGTGTGCTTAATTGATTTTATTGCGGCGGTAATAGAGTTGCCTCTTCTTTTAATGACATCTTTTTGTGCGTTAAATGTGCCTCTATTGTCTAAAATCACTCCTAAGTATTTGTATTGGTCTACCGCTGCGATTGTCGAATTGGCCAGATGCCAGCGGAACTTAGAGGTGTCCTTTCTTGGATGAATCCTCATTACTTTTCTTTTGTCGTAGTTGATGGATAGACCATTGTTTGCTGAATAACTGCCAGTTGTATCTAGTAAATGTTGAAGGCCAATGGGGGTTCGACTCAGCAGCACTAGGTCGTCTGCGTACAGGAGATTGGAAAGTGGCAACCCTCCTATATTTGGCGCATGCGAATTACATCTGTCTAGTTCCGACGATAAATCAGACATGTATAAGTTGAAAAGTGTCGGCGCCAGTACGCACCCCTGTTTGAGCCCCATGGTTGTTGGAATTTTCCGGGACACGAACCTGCCGTCTCCTAGTTTGACTTGAACCCACGTTTTTGTGTGGAGGAGTATTAGCTGGTTTAGGATAGCAGATGGTATTTTTTTTCCCAATAGCTTATGCCAGAGTATGCTCCTATCAATTTTGTCGAATGCTGATGAATAGTCAATAAAACATATAAATAGAGGTTGTTTTTCTAATTTCATTCTATCTATCAATAGTGACAGGGCAAGTATGTTTGTGGTTGTTCCCATGCCCTTGCAAAAGCCTGTTTGATTAATGGGGATGATTGATTTATCCTCTGTCCAAGCGATGAGATCTTCCAGAATTAGTCCAGCGTAGTATTTCGCTTCAATATCAATTAGAGCCACCAGCCTGTAGATGTTTGCTGAGTTCTTGTCCCCTTTCTTATATATTGGGGATATGATTGACCCCCTCCAGGAGTCCGGGATGATGTTTCCTCCTGTGATTTCTGCAAACAACAGTGACAGTTTGGAAGCCCAATATTCCGGGTCTTTTTTAAATAAGCTTGGAGGAATCCCATTAGGACCCGGAGCGCCTTCCCGTTTGCCTTTGGCTATTCTGACCTTTACCTGGTCAATTGAAAACGAAAAATGCTTGTTTCCTGGGATAGCTTTGAGATTGATAGGGGTTCCCTCTGAAATTCGGCAAGTGCTCTGATACTGATCAGAATTGAAGTGTTGAAGCAAATGGGAAGCCCAGGCTTCCTCTGTTAGGTGTGAGTTAATTCTTAGGGCGTTCGGGTTTGCTAGACTATTTATTGTGCGCCAGAATCTCGCGCTATTGTTTGATTTTGAATCATGTAGCAGTCTAGCCCAAAGATTTTCGTCAGAATCCCTTTTTGCCTGCCAGATTATTTTTTTCTTTTCCGCTTTGAGTTTCGCTAACTCCCTTTGTAGACTCAAGTCGTGCCCTGTACGCTGAATGTCCTGCAGTGTTTTGTTTATTGCTTTTTTGAGAATTCGAAGATGTGAAGTTTTAGTAACGAGAAGGTGTTTGTCTTGATGGTCTGGGATCCTGTTTGTCGTAGAGGCTGGAAGAGCGCGAGCCGCGTGCTTTGCTCCTAGTGTTTTGGTAAATTCTTCCCAGTGCATTATCTCATTTCTGCCCTCCTCCCTTTATTCCCATAATAACTTCGCTGCGGCCAATAGTTCATCCAGTTGGTTAGTTTTGAATTTGATTCTCCTGAAATTAACCATATAAATAGACTTGGGGTCCTCAGCAGGTTGGTCCAGTGGTGATCCAGTTATTCTTGTGGAAATTTCTTGCGGGAGGTGGTCACTTTGATCTTGGGTCCCTACCTGGAAGCCCGTGATCCAGCTGAAGAGTGATAGGGATACAAAAGTATAATCTATTAGCGTACTTGAGGTTGAGCTGTGGAATGTTGCCACCGGGGGCTGATCTCCTGGAAAACGCCCATTTAGGGCCACAAAGCCTAGATGTTCCAGATCTTTTACAAAGTTCCTGGCGAGTGCTGATTGTTGCCTCTTGGTGCTCAGCTCCTGACTAGGGATATTCCAGGCTGAGTGTTGTTCCTCAAGTAGATCGTCCCTTGACTGTGGCCCCATTAGGTGCATATTAAAGTCTCCTGTCAACAGTAGTTTGGAAGTTGATTCTACCGAGAGCAGCCTGATGATTTCTGCCTCCACCATTTTGGCACCTTTGTTTTGTCACGAGGATGTATGTAAGAGTTTAAGAGTAATATTTGTTGTATGGTATTCCCATCCCGTATGCTCACTCTAAGTGCTTTAATTACATTGGTGGAAGATGTGGAGGTATCGACGTCTTCAGTCGCTATTACTGTTTTTATTGATGAGTAGATTGTTAAACCACCCTCTAGGTGTCCCAAATTTTGAACCTCTCACTGCTGGAGTTTGGTGGGTTCTAAAGCCTAGGAGATGGAAGGGTTCCTCTAGCCAAGTTTCTTGTAGTAGGATGAGATCGAAGCCTTGAAAATAATCCAAGAGGTCTTTGTCCGATGTTTTGTTTACCAAGCCGTTTATGTTCCAGGAGCAAATTCGTAGGTGATGATTACTTGGGGGTGGTTTTTTTGTCTTGCGTCAAGTGCTCTCCTCCTGACGTTTTATTGTCCTAGCTAGCCAAGACCAGTCTTCCGACCTCGTTGCTCGATCCTTCCTGGTGTCCGTGCGTCCATGCTGCGTGCTCCTTTAAGTACTGAATGTGGTTGGAAACCTGTTGATGAGGTAGCTGCCATTTTGTCTTTGCTTTTGTTTACGGTCAGTGGTTCCGTGTAGCCGGGCCTTTGGTAGAGTAGTATTTTAATTCCCCATACTTTTAGTTGGGGTTCCTCATCCAGGATTCTCTTCACTAATTCTTCTGAGGACCAGGTTGTCTTTGTTATATCCCTGTCAGAGATTTCTTTGATGTTTTTGAATGCAATTCTTTCCAGATCGTGTGTGCTTATGTCCTCCAAGCTTCTAATTGCTTGAATTAGGTGTAAAATGTTCCCTCTGTTGAGGATATCCCCGCCACCTCTGGATTTGTATTCGGGAATGAATAGAATTGAGTTGGTTTTAAGTTGTGATTGACTGGCAGTTGGAAATTTTACCTGTTTGGAAAGTTCCTCTTTCGGAAGAGGGTTCGAGAGATCCATTCGAAGTCTGCTATTTTCCCTGGTGGTGGTGATTTCATTCTTTGAGATGATTAGCTCGCCAGGATTTTGCTTGATGGAATCTTCTGGAGCTCTCGTGCTTTCCTGGTTTCTAATTTGATCCGATCTGGTTATAGATGACTCTATTGGCTCTGTTGGATCTTCCTCTGTCGTCACCAGTTTAGTATCTGAATCCTTTGGTGGTGAAGTGGTCAGAGGGCTTGGTTTCTTATCCCCTTCTGGTTTCCCGGAGGTAGCTGCCTCTACGAATCTTTTTTTCTTAAAGGCTGCGGAAGCTCTAGTGCTTGCGTTCTTTTTGCTTCTGTCTGTTGCTTTGTTAAATGGCCTTGATGGTTCTTCCTCTATCGTATCCTGCTTTATTTCTGAGTCCCCTAGTATTGAAATAATCGAATGGCTCGATTTGTTATCTCTTTCTTGGGGCAATAGTTCCATTGATTTACTGGTGGCTTGTCCTTTTGTCCCCGATCGAGTACTGCCTAATTGAAAGTAATCCGTTATATTTTTTTTCTTCTTTCTTCCCTTTCTCCTTTGCTTGCGGCTGTGTGCTTGGCCTCCTTTCCCCCCGACGAAGGGCTTTCCTGAAGCTTCTAATTCGAGCTTTGTTTGTGTTGGATCTGCGAGGTGAAAGTCATGGCTTTGTTCTGGGGCCCTTATGTTCTCTGGTCTATTGGAACAGTCGAGCTCCTCGATTTTTTTCTTCTTAGCTGTCTCTTCGGAGGTGCAAAATGATTTAGCGATTGGGTCCCGAACTGATCTTATCACCTTGCAAGAGTCCTTTAGGGGGCCTTTTGCCCCTTCAATTTTTGCTGTGGCATCCTGACTGCAGGATGGACCTATTGAGGGCCACTTTATTGGAGTCTTTTGCGGTGATGCGCTGTTTTTTCTTGGTATTGTCCTGATTTCTGCCAGGATATCCCCCATTGCCTCTGGCAGAGGGATAATGGAAAAGCAGGTGCAGTGCGTTGGTAGTAACTGCGTGTTGTAAATGTAAACATTTAAAACTTAGACTTCAGAACACATGTACTTTATAGACTCTGGGGCCGATTCCGATCTCGGCCGGTCAGGGCTCCGAATCGGATTCGGCTTTACCGGATCCGATTCGGAGCCCTGTTTTCCGACCGATTTGTACGTGCGTCTGGGCGAGCGAGTACGATGCGAAATCTCCGACCGACTCGTTCGCGAGACTCAACCGCACCGACCGACTCGTACGCAAAAGCCGACCGCTCCGACCGACTCGCTCGGAAACGCCTCGCACCGTGCAATGGAGACGTTCCCCGGCCGGGCAAGTACGATGCGCGCCGCGAGCAGTCTGACCGACTCGCGCTGTCCAGCCCGAAGGAGCAGTCGGAGCCGTACTTCGGGGGTCCGTGTCGGACCCCCCTGTACGCGTAGCCGCGCGAGTCGCACACAGGGGGGACCCATGGGTCCCCCCTACCTGTGCGTGTACGGCGCGAGTCGCTTCGCCGCGTACATGCTGTAGGGGGCACCCTTGTTCGCCTCGCACCCATTGAGTCAATGGGAGCCCGCGTACGCGTTGGCTCCCATTGACTTCAATGGGAGTCCGACCGAATCGGGTCCGATGGCATACGTGCGCATCGTACTCGTTCGGTCGGGCTGCTAGGGTCCGATTCGGTTGGAAATCTCTCTGAGTCCGGCTCGGTCGGAGAGATTTCCGGCCCGAATCGGAATCGGCCCCAATGTGTCAGTCATGTAGCAGAGCTATCTTTCACTGACAGGATTCTTACAGACCTTATTCCTCAGGTTTTACAGCTAAATCTTCTGATTTAGCTGTTGGTATATCATGAGAGACAATAATTATTCAGAAAGGATGATAGCAAAGTAGCAGAGTCGGACAGGTATCAGGCAAGACAAGGCACCACCTTGAAAATGCCAGCAGAGCTATAACCGGTACAGCTCCATAACAATCTCAATATGACACTGCTTGGTATCCAAATAAATTTAGATAACTTGTCACGTGTTGTCTATGAGACAAAACTGTTAAATTTAAGCCAAACTTTCACTCCAAACCACTTTTTCATGTTCCTTTTGCCTTTTATTATTAAATGGGTTCAAAAAGCCATTAAATAAGTCTGTGAAGAAATGATTAACTTTCTCCCTAGACAGTCTGACTGCTGTGACTCCTTACTTAAATACTGCCTATCCGCTATTTATGTGTACGTTTTTCAAGCTGACCTTTTTACACAACAGTGTCCGTACCAGGATGAAGATATATGTTGTAAAGTTGAATCTTCACAAATCATATAAATGTTTTGAAAACCTAGTATTTTTCGTGGCACAGGCCTTCTCCCTAGGTAGAGCCTAAGTGATAACCTTTATCTTTCAATTCGTGATTTTCCTATTACAAATATATTCCACTTTCATAAGCAGCAGGGTCTACACGGGTTTCTAGGTTAATCCTGGACTGTCCAGTCACCTGTACAATGCCAGATTACGGGATAATAAAAGATGTATTTAATATGTCAAAAGGAAATAGGTCACATAGTGTACACTTTGCTTTCACAGCTACACTATGGATGTGGATTGTGAACATAATTATCATTCCATTCTCGCCCAGCTGCTTGCAGAAGCAAACACAGGTATTTATTTCATTTAAATGATCACATTAATCTTTTAAGATGCATTCCCAATCAAAAGCTTAATTTTCCTGCACATAAATATTTCTTTGTTCACAATCACAGAACTATTTCCCTCCATTAATATCAGATTTATGCATTCTCTAAAACAGTCACTCAAAATTAGATCAATTGGTGTTCCTGCTTACAAACTGACTTGATTCTATGATACCTAGCATTGTTACAATGGTTAGCATAAATACAATTCCCTGGTGGGTAAAAGTTCCCAGGTAATAAGGCCAACAGCATGTAAATATTACCAATAAATAATGGTGTTGTTATTCCATTGCTAACCTAGAATGGTACTACAATATCCAGATTTGAATATCATACTATCATAGAGACCTAGCAAAAATATTGATGAGCAAAACATCAACAGTGATGTCATCAATGATGTCATTTGAGATGTCACCTGTGAAGTCATAAATTATGTCATAGAACATGTCATGAGTGATGTATTATGTGAGGTCATAAGCTGTGCATGGCGGGGGCACAAGTTATAGTTAACTCTGCTGCCTACTAACTATATGCTAACTATAACTACCTATTGGCGCTTGCCAGTAGGTAGTTATAGTTAGGACCTAGTTTCAATAGGAAAAGCATTTTTTGTTTTGCCAATAACTTTAGTGCCACTTTATAAATGTTTACAACATTTTCAAAACTTTTTCTTTAGTAGGTTCAGCTGCTGTGTTGAAAGTTTTGGGGTGATCCGTCAAGCAGGGGCCGAGAAAAAAGGGGAGTCCCAAAACACATTTTCCCCTAGGCATTTTCCCATTTGGATTTTGAACACGACTACAGCCCGAACGGCTGAACGGAATTACACCAAATTTGGCAGAAAGCTAGATGCTGGTCCAGAAAGCGTGCTTTTTGCAATCTGATGTAAATTCGTTCAGTAGTTTTGGAGATAATTAAGTTTAAAAAATATAGATATCTGGGTACTTCAGATCCTTGCAGTAGACTCGGAGATCCTACTGAAATTTGATTAGCTGCCAACACTTCAACCAGGAAGTGTTGGAAGCCACCTTCAAGCCAAGTCCCACAGAAAATGTAAAAAATAAAGAAAAGGGGGCTGGGTTGGAATGCCCTGACTTCCCAGATATGGTGGGGTGTTTCCACAGGGACACCGCCGGGCGTTGAAAGCATTTTTTTTAAATTCAATTTTGCTGCAAATTCATAGGTGAACTCACAGATCTGAGGCAAAACTGAAAAAAAAGATGTGCGGTCTCCTGCATGTCTGTTTTAAGAAGCCCTCGGGTGGGCCAAATACCGGGGACATGAGGCCCCCATCCTAGGGTTTATTAAAACCACCACCACCTCCCTGGGGTATTACTTATAAGTTCTGCGGGGGCCGCACCGCCCCCGCAACCCTGGGGACCAGCTCGCCCGAGGGCTGTTTATAAAATGAGTGTGGGGGAGGTCCGTAAGGACTCCCCTGCAGCCCCGGAGACCGCCACCTCCCTGGGGCTAATTTGAAAGAAATCAGGCCCCCATGCCCCAGGGCTGTTTATTTTGTAATGGAGGCACTTACGTACCTCCCCGGGGACACCACCTCCCCGGGGCCCAAAATATTTTTTTTTAAATGGAATTGGGTCTTTGTGCCCCCCCCCTTCTGGGCTGTTCTCGGCCCCAAGGACCACCACCTCCCCAAGGCAGGCTCTTGAGCAAGAAAGGAGGGGGGCCATGTGGCACCCCTCCTGGAGCCATATATGGCCCTGTGGACCACCATCCCCCAGGGCCCCTCATTCTATGTCACGGGGTGCTCCCACCAAGCCATAGCAAACTGTGCTACACTTCTAGCAAGCGAGAGCAGAAAAAAAATGCTCTCGCTTGCTAGAAGAGGAGCACAATTGCTTTGACAGTTAGGGAGATGCATGTTCAGCAGCTCCCTCTCTTTCAAAGCAATGTCTGCTCTCGCAGGAGGCAGGGAGCCGGCAGGGACTGCGAGGGCTTGAGGCTCCCCTCGCGGTCCCCAACAGAGTGAGTGGCCTGGGTAGCACCAGGGCACCCACAATTGAGGCAGGCCTCCGAGGGTTGGGGTCCCAGGGGCTGAAATTGGCCCAGAAGGGGGGCCATACAGCCCCCCTTCGGGGCCAGTTTCAGCCCTGTGCTCCTCCTCCTTGTTATTAAAAAAATAAAATAAAATAGGCTGGATGGGTCCCCGGGCCGATATCGGCTCGGGAGAGGGGCCACGCGGTCCCCCTCTGTTTCATTTTCAAAAAGAAACCCAAAAATAGGCCGGGCCCAGGGGGATGGGGTCCCCAGGACTGAAATCAGCCTGGGGAGGGGGGCGGCGTGACCCCCTCCCCATTCAAATAAGATCTGTCCCCGGGGGATGGGGACCCTGGTGCCAAAATTGGCCATGCTACCCCCTCTCCCCTAGTTAATTTAAAAAAATATAAATATATATAAATTGGTACCGGCAAGTCGCAGGAGGCCCCACCCCCTTAAACCACCAATCTGCATATACGCCTCCTGGCGCACTACTAGTTGGGGGATGAAGTCCCCTTGGATGCTGAGGGTCCTTGGGTCCCAACAAGCCCTCCTGTTACCTCCAGTAAGTCCCGAACAGCGGGATTGCTGAGAGGTCTTAGGAGGCCATGCCCCCTTTCTTCACAACTCGGCAAAAGCGCCTCCTGGACAACTGCTGGTTAGGGGATGAAGTCCCCTTGGATGCTGAGGGTCCTTGAGGGCCAACAAGACCTCCTGTTACCTCCAGTAAGTCACACACAGTGTGATTGCTGAGAGGACTTCGGAGACCACACCCCCTTTCTGTACCACTCTGCAAACACGCCGTGTGGTGCACTGCAGGTTCGGGGATGAAGTACCCTTGGCTGCAAATGTCCTTGAGGGCCAACAAGCCCTCCTGTTACCTCTAGTAAGTCCCACACAGCAGAATTGCTGAGAGGTCTTTGGAGGCCATGCCCCCTTTCCCCACCCCTCAGCAGACATGCCTCCTGGAGCACTGCTGGTAGGAGGATGAAGTTCTCTTGGATGCTGAGGGTTCTTGGGGGCCCAGAAGCCCTCCTGTTACCTCCAGTAAGTCTGACATAGCAGGATTCCTGAGAGCTGGTCGGATGCCCGCCCCTTTTCTCCACCACTCTGCAAAGCTAACTACTAGTTAAAAAAACATAGAAATTCACTTAAGAAAACAAAGGTTACAGGGACGTTATAGTTAGGAAATAGAATTTGAATAGCCTTAGAAATTTGAGAACTCAGAAAAAGTGTCCTAATTTTAGTTTTTTAGAGCACTAACCATCATTTTTATAATTTTGAAAGGAAATACTGTAGGTATTACAGTTTTGATTTTGACTTCAGGCATGCCACACTTCTGTAATAAATATATAATGTTAGCAATCTAGTTGTTCATTAGAATACTGTGGGGTGGCAGAGGTCAGGGGCATGAACTTGGACAATTGAGGTCAGGGAGGAGGATGCAGAAGCAGCATGTTGGCTGCACTGGGCAGGCGGGAGGGGCAGTGGCAGCACAACAGACCATGGAGGGCAGGGGAAAGTGGAGAAGGGGCAAAAAACCAACCACGCAGAACAGGCACCAGAGGCTGTTGCAATACAGCAGACCATTGAGAGCAGAAGGGAGAGGCAGTAGTAACCATAATTGCCAACATGCCCGATTCAGGCAGGAGACTCCCGATGCTTTTAAGCCCAAAAGGGCATTACTTTAGCCATCTCCCTCCTAAAATCTCTTTTTCAATGTAAGTCAAGGAGGAAAATGTTTGTTTTCAAAATCTCCATCCTACCATGTTCAAAATGTTTGCATGTATGTTACATTGGACCACAGAGGGAAGGAGGAATGGGGTATGGAAATGGATTTGGACAATAGAGGGCAGGAGGTAGGTGGGCAGTAGCACCAAACTGACCTTACAGGGCAGGTGCCAGGGGTTGCAGCAGCACAATACACCACACAGGGCAAGCGGGAGGGCAGTGCAGTACAAAGGGCCATGGAAAGCAATAGGGAGGGTGCAGGGCCATGCACATGGACAACAGAGAGCAGAGGGTAAAGAGACAAGGGTAGCTAACTGACCATACTGGACACACAGGAGGGGCAGTTGCAGAATAACAGACCATGAAGGGCAAGAGTGAAGGGTCAGGGGCATGCCAACGGACCATGGAATGCAGGAGGGAGGGGATAGGGGCCCACACATGGAAAACAGAGGGCAGAGTGCAAGGGGGCCGGGCAGGAGCAGCAAGCTGACCATGCAGGGCATGGGCATGGGTCCTGTGCACACTGTGTCACTGGAACCAAGCTGTAACCTGCTGATGAGCCCATAACTAAGGTGAAACTGGTCCTGGTTTGCTTGTGTTACAGTTCATGGTGGACCTGGCTTGTCAGTTTTGGCTCAGCTGTTCCAATTGGAGCAGGGGTAAAACTGATGTGCATATAGCCGGGTTTAAACTGAGGTGGCATGGTGTGCAAAATAACAATGGATTTGGATGCGGCCAGTTATTACCAGTGGGTGCTAATATTTTAAAACTGGTCCTGCATTGCTTGTGTTCTGGTTCAGGAAGGTTCTGGCTAGCAAATTCAGGCTGAACTGTTCCTATTGGAGCAGGGCCAAGAAGGATTTGCATATAGCTGGGTCCAAAATGAGGTTGCATAATGTGCAAAATTATGGATTTGGATGCAGCCCAAGTGATTACCAGTGGCTGGGGATAATTCAAGCATTCCATCCATCACTGTTTTGTATACTCATTGTGTCACCCTAAGTGGGACAAGCATACTCAGACATGGGTCCCATGCACACTGTGTCACTGGAACCAAGCTGTACCAACTGATGAGCACATATCTAAGGCAAAACCAGTCCTGAGTTGCTTGTGTTACAGTTCAGGGAGGACTTAGCTTGTCAGTTCTGGCTCAACTGTATTATTGGAGCAGGGTTAAAACTGATGTGCATATAGCTGGGTCCAAACTGAGGTAGCATGGTGTACGAAATAACAATGGATTTGGATGCGGCCAGAGTGAATACCAGTGGCTGGGAATTTTTCAAACATTCCTTCCATCACTTTCTTTATACTTTTTGTGTCATCCTAATTGGGATGGGTATTCCCAGACGTGGGTCCCATGCACACTGTCTCACTGGAACTAAGCTGTACCTGGCTGATGAGCCCATAAAGAGGGCGAAGCCAGTCCTGGGTTGCTTCTGTTACCTTTCAGGAAGGACCTAGCTTGGCAGTTCGGGATGGATTTTTCCCATTCGAGCAGGGTCAAGACTGATTTGCATATAGCTGGGACAAACTGAGGTGGCATTGTGTACAAAATAACAATAGATTGGGATGCAGCCCGAGTGAATACTAGTAGCTGAGATTAATTCAAGCATTCCATCCATCAAAGTTTTGTATGCTTATTGGGCAGGTGAGATGGGCCCTGGAAGCACCCCACACAATGGAAGGCAATAGGGAGACTATAATGGCATACACACAGATAATGAAGGGGGTCTGGGCAGCAAACTGACCACACTGAGCAGATGGGAGGGGCAGTGGCAGCACAAAAGACCATGCATGGCAAGCAGGAGTGTTAGTGGCAGCTCAACAACCATGATGGGCAAGAGGGAGGGGGCAGAGGCAGGCACAAATGACTGTGGAAGGCAGAAGGGAGGCGTAGGGGATGGGCACAAACAAGAGAGGACAGAGGCTTCACAACAGACCACTGAGGGTGGGCAGGAGGAGCAGTTGCAGCACAACAGAGCCCGGAGGGCAGGAAGGATTGGCAGCAGAATGGACCATGGAGGACAGGAGGGAGGGTATAGGGGCATGGAACTCAGACATTGGAAGGCAGGGGGGAGGCGACAGCCAACTGACCATGCTGAGCTTGCGGGAGGGTAGTGGTCGCTCAACAGAACACTCACAGTAGACAGGAAGGGCAGTGGCATGTCCATGTGACATGGTGGGCAAAAGGGGTGGAACAGGGGCATGCACACAGACATCGGCGGGCAGTGGGAGGAGCGTAGGGGCAGCAAACTAAGCATGGAGGCTAAGCATGAGGGCAATGATAGTGGCATAGACTCGGGCAATGGCAGGGAGGAGAAGTGGGCAGGGATAACTGGAGGGCAGTACATTGGACCATGAAGGGTAGGAGGGAGGGGGCAGGTGCATGGACTCGGACAACAGAGGCAGGGTGGAGGTGGGTAGGGGCAGCAAACTAACTGTGCAGGGAAGGTGGGAAGGGCAGTGGAAGAAAATGGCCACGCATGGCTGGACGACGGGGCAGGGGTATGGACTTAGGCAATGGAGGGCAAGGAGGAGGGGGACAGAGGAAGCAAGCTTGAACGGGGGTAGCACTATGTACAATGCCAGGCCAGACCCTGTGTCCAGCCCCCCTCCCCAGAGCATTACGATGAACATCTTACTTTACATTAAAAATAAAACCCTAGAAATTCACTAAAAAAAACAAAGGTTGAAGTGACATTTTAGTTAGAAATTGTAAGTATATCTAACTTTACACTAAAAAACACCTTAGAAATTCACTGGAAAAAACCAAAGGTTAAAGGCATGTTATAGTTAGGTGAAAATGTCACATAAAACCTACCATTTGAAACTAACAAAACCACTGAAATTCATCAGTTATAGTTATCTCAAGTAACCATAACACGTATCCTAAAGTAACTATAACTTGCGCCATTGCCATGCACTGCTTTTACCCTTGCATATTAAATCACTCATGACATATTCATTGACTACATTTGTAACATCCCTAATCACATCTGAAATACAATCATTGTTGACAAAACAGTTGTCCCTTTTAATTGTGGCTGAGTATGCAAAGGTGCCAAATCACCTACAAGCTCTGCCCATTTGGCCCCGCCCCTTCAACGTTAGTAGTATGCAACAGTGCACACTCAGGGTGGATTGGCCACAGGGCTGGACGCAGGCCAGGCCCTGTTGCCAACCCTCTGCTGTGCACGGCCAAAGGCTGTGTGCAGTGTGGGGTTGGCAGCCTGCGGGGGGAGGGGGTTAGCCACAGGACTGGACAACCCCCGCTGCACTCAGACAAATGGGGTTGGCTTTATGTATGGTAATTAAATATCACTTTACATTAAAAAAACATAGCAATTCACTGGAAAAAACCAAAGGTTAAAGTAACGTTATACTTAGGTGTGATGAAAAGATCTGTTTTGTTTATAAAAAAAACCTAAGAAATTCACTGAAAAAACCCAAGGTTAAAGTACGTGAATTTGTCAGTGATAACATTAAAGTTTTTTACTAAAAAAACAAGGAAATTCATCAGTTATAGTTAGCAGAGCTAAATATAATTTGTGCCCCTGCCATGCACTGCTTATGACCTCACATAAGACATCACTCATGACGTGTTCTATGACATCATTTATGACATCACTGATGACATCACAAATGACACCATTGAAGGCATATCAGGACCTTGCAGCCCATAAAAAGTATACCACCTTCCCTAACCCCCACTGCCGTATGACCTGTGCATGCTGTCCAAGAACACTATTACTGTCAGTTTACTCTCAGTTTCTCAGTTCCTGCGCAGCCCATAGATGTGCGCACATCTTCCTAACCCCTACACTGTTCGGATACAGAATATGTCCAAACAGCTCTATAGAGTATTTCACATTGGGTGGACCTGCTCCATAGCAGCCCCAGAGCCAAAGTCTGAGTTAATGGGGGCTGTCGCCAGATTTTCCAATGAAGAGAGGAACCAGGCAGGGTTGTCCTCTTGAAGGAAGTGGCCCGATTAGGGTCACTCACGACCACCTCTCAGCCTTCCATACCAAATGAAGAGTCTGTCACACAGTAGAGAATACAAACCAATATCTATTTATTCAGGTACACTCAGAGTGGAGTCCAATCTGTCCAGTCGCTTAGGAGTGCTGCAGAGGGACTGACATCAGCGAGCATAGAGATACATCATGTATATTTCAGGACCATTGAAGGCATGCCCATAATAGAATTTTCCAAGCAGATGGAGCTAAACAATGAAGTACAGAGGATAAGTTTCGATTCTGAGGCTGGGCACACACTATCTGTTACTCAAGGTCGCTCTGCCCGTGCCTGCCACTAGATAAGTAGGAGAAGGCCTCTATCTAAGGGGAAAGGTATGCGCTAATAAGAACAGTGTATTCATTAGTGAAGCAAAACTTAGCCTTGGAGAAACACAACTCAACAGAGGCCTTTTCTCGGAAATAGCAGAGAATAAGTTTCAATTATAACTCAAAATGGCACACACATAGAAAATGGCGCTGCAAATGCTAACTTACATAGACCAATGAGAAACATGCATTTTTCTATTCTAACAGACCCTCCTTTTAGCATGAGCTGAACATTTTCTAGCTATAGCAAAGAATATACAAATCAATAAAACAGAAAATCATAAGTAAGCTTCTTAGGAACACTCCATACTGTCAGCATCAGGAAGGGAGACCGTAAGGAGGTAGGAAGTCTCGAAAATGCCCTCATCTATCTGCATGAGGTCATCGATCTCCTTTTGAACCATAATTGCAGCATTGGTATCATGAATCGATATTTTCCTCTTAGGAGTGAGAAGAGTGGTGCAATAAGAACAACAGAAGGGAAGCATTGAACAAGGACACAGCAAGAGACCAAGATCACAATGAAATAAATCACCTTTTCAAGGATCCAACCCCATCTGCCTAAAAGGGACTCCAGTTCCCACTTTCCATTCCTTTCACATTTTCTAGGATGTCTAAAATGTGTTGGGTAATATTCTTTTCCATATTTGTGATCCCGACTACACACCGGTCTCCTACGACAGCGGACACACCACCACTCTTAGCTAGGATGAAATCGACTGCATATCTAGTCTGCTCGGAATATATTTGCATAATTTCCAGTAGGGTGGTGATGTCACGCAAAGCTGCTACTGTGGAGTTAGACAATATTTGCAGCTTACATCCAAAATATTCTCTAGCTTTCTCACCCCTGGCCATAGCAGTGCCACCAAATGTAATTATGGAGGAAAGAATGTATCCAAAAGTAATACCATTACTATAATTATTGACTTCGAGATCTGGCACCCCTTCACAGAATTCCTTGATCAATGTCCTTTAACCCATCTTACTTTAGGCTTCGCATGTTTGCAAGGTACACCCAAAGGCAGTACCATCCCAAGTGCCACATCATCCGTACCATTATGAACATTTGAATAAGTCCCATTAGACAAAAAGAAAAACCCTGGGTGTGCATACACCGCTCTATCATAATCTACTGCAGAATACCTAGAATTCCTCCCAAAAGTACTGGGGTCCTTTGTATTGACCAAAGAGTACGTAATACTATCCCTGAACAATTGACATACAATATTGTGTCAGTAAAATTGATAATTGGACAACAAGCAGGGTAATAACCAGCTTCTCGGGGAACTGTCAATTCCTTATACTGGTAACCCACCAGAGTTATATTCTGTTTTTCCATATAGAAGTTGTTGCAATAAGTGTTGTTGTCACACCCCGGATAACCCATGCCTCGTGGCTTTCTATGATATAGACAAGGACCTGGATAGCCAAACCCATATACTCCTTGCAATTCTACGAAATCAAGGGGACGAGTATAGTTATAATTGACAATTGACAATGGATATGATGTCCATAGACTAGTGACAGATTCAGTGGGGTAACAAGCAGTCCCTTCTCCAAAGAACCTCTTGTGTGTGTCTGGAAACACATTGCTTGGGGACTTGAGGAACAACCTTATCCTTACTATGTAATGGTACACTTTGATCATGTTCCAAAACCCATGATACCCCGCATAACATTATTAACAGCAAAATCACAAGGGCAATACATGTTAACTTTTATTTACGGGTCCAACCTGCATTGTGCTGAGCAACAAGAATCACTGGCTGCTCCTCCTCAGCAACCATTCTACCATAGGGGTGCATAACGAATGATGAAAGGGGGGCAAAATACAAGGTATGCAAGAATATGCAAGTTCCCAGTGTCTGTCAGAGCCTCACTGGTACAGGCTCCTTTTGTCCATCAATACGTTGGGGCTCTTGAGCACCGGCGGTGGAGCTTGCTCTGTTCTAAGCACGTATCCCACGTCGACCACGGTGGTATACCTTCGTGGTACACTTCGATCTATCCTGTCCAATGTTCAGACAGTGCACAAAACTCTCATCACCCTAAACTATTTCCGTTGGTACTATAGCAAAGTACACCCTGACTTACACAGTCCATCCCTATCTAATCTTTCTTCTCTTTTGGTGCCCCGTCCCCCAGCCGATGGCGCAAATTGTACTTCGTGGCTCCAGGCACAGAATGGTCAACAAACAGGGGCTCCTGGATAGTTCAGATTTCCGGAGGGACCGCTGCATTTAACTTGTCATCATTTCCCTTGTCCGTTTGCGTCCATGTCAATTTGGCATCACTGAAGGGGATAAACCAAGGCACCGTCTCGCACTCAGAGTCCCCAATCCCTTCCTTCACCCACTGGTCGTAGGGCAGGGGCAAAGGAATCCTGCAACAATGAGTTGCGTGAATCCAGTTCTTACAGCCAGCGACTTTTACTGCGGTGTGCGTTGCTAACAGGACCTGTTCCGGCCCCCTCTAATGCAGCTCCAAACTTTTCTTCCTCTGGAAGTTTTTATTCAAAACGAAGTCGCCAGGCTGAATGTCATGTACGGACTCCTCTGGTGCAGCTGGCAGGGTATCCCGGACCTGTTGGTGAATAGAACGCAAACTTTCTGTTAACTGGCCAAGATAATCAAGCAACAATGGGTACTCAATATCAGAAAACAGCTGAGGTCCCGGGACGCCCCAGACATTTGCCGGGCGTCCGAACACGATCTCATACGGTGACAATCCTGTCCTAGAATGTGCTGTTGTTCTTGTCGACAAAAGTGCTAACGGGAAAGCATCTGGCCACTTTAACACTGTGGTCTCCTGAATTTTTGCCAGTTTGAGCTTGAGAGTACAATTGTACTTCTCAACCAAACTCGCTGACTGTGGATGATTGGCAGCATGGAACTTTTGCTTTATGTGTAAACCATCACAAATCAATTGGATCACTTTTGCATTAAAATAACTTCCGTTATCACTCCAAATCAATCGGGGCAAGCCGAATCGAGGAAAGAACTCCTTCAGGAGTACCTTTGCAGTCGTAATGGCTGTATTGTCTTTAGTGGGATAAGCCGCAACCCATTTACTAAATGCACAGACAACCACCAAAACATACTTCAAATTATTACATCTCTCCAACTCTATATAGTCCATTTGAAGGACCTCAAAAGGAAAAGTGGGCGGTGCAAAATTACCAGTCGGTGTAGGGGTACCCTTCCCAGGATTGTGCATCATGCACACCACACAGTACTTCACTAAATGTGCAGATGTCTTAGGGATATTGTCATTCTGCCATACAGGGTCGACCAACTTGCAAATACCCTTAGCACTAATATGAGCTGGACCATGGGCCATCGTAACCACAGGGAGAACATATGCATCGGGCAACATCCATCTCTGCTTCCCTGACTTATCAATCCAACATCCTTCGTCATTCAATTGTGCTGTACTTTCCTGCCACACTGCTAACTGTTCTACTGTGGCTTCGCTTTGTATCTCTTTTACATTCTCAAGGGTGTCCTCGAACATAACAACCTCATGCACCCACTTAGCCGGACCTGCTACAAACATTCTTTTCATTTTTGGCCGGGCCGTTTCCTTAGCTGTCTGATCTGCAAAAGCATTTCCCCTACCTACATCATCGGTGACCTTCCGGTGGGCGCTACACTTCACAATTGCCAATTTCTTAGTGAGTGTCAAAGCAAACAAAACCCTCAATATGAGGTGCCCATGTTGGATTCTGGTGCCATGGGAAGTAAGGAACCCCCTCTATGCCCAGAGTTGTCCAAAATTATGCGCGACCCCGAAGGCATACTGGCTGTCAGTATAAATATTGACAACCAGTGCCTCGCTTAATTCACAAGCTCGAATAAGGGCAGCTAACTCAGCAGCTTGGGCTGACTGATAAGGGACTCATGATGTCTCTACTACTGTGCGCAGCGTGGTAATAGCATAAGCTGCAGTGGTGGTGCCATCTGGTAATTTAAAACAAGAGCCATTGACATATAGTTCCCCTTGTGAATCAAATAAGGGAACGTCAGTCAAGTCTACTCGTCCTTTCGTCTCTTCTTCCATTCGGAAGATACAGTCATGTTTGTTGACTTCATCACTCTCGGAAGGTAGGGGTAGTAACGTGGCTGGATTCAGAGTAGCACATCTTTTGATCGTGATATGTTTAGCAAACAATTTCAATTCATAGCCAGTAAGACGTGCACTGGTGAGGTGCTGTGTCTTTGTCTTATTTAGAAGTGTATCCACAGCATGGGGTACCATGACTGTGAGATCAGTATCCAGTACAAGTCCAGCCGATTGTCTGATCGAAGTGGCCATGGCCGTGACCGCTCTTGGACAACTTGGGAGGGCTCTCACGACTGGATCAAGAACAGCAGAGAAATAAGCACACGCCCGTTGCTTATCTCCAAATTTTTGTGTTAGGACAAAAAGCATGCAACCAGCCATCTCATGCACATACAACACAAACGGTTTGCCGTAATTAGGGGTGCGAAGTACTGGAGCCGAACAAAGTGCAGTTTTCAAGTGTTCAAAAGACTGCTGACATTCAGGCGTCCAAGGCAAAGTCTCATGCACTTCTTTTGTTGTTAAGGCAAGCAAGGGTTTGATTAGTAGGGAGTAGTTAGGTACCCACTGCCGGCAGTAGGAAGTGATACCTATAAAAGCGCGCCCATCTTTCTGCGTCTGTGGAATACGCGTCTAAACAATGGTACTGATGCGCTCAGGGGTCAACCTCCTGCCCTCCTTTGACAGTAGGTGACCTAAGTAGGTGATCTCCTGTCGACAATACTGAAATTTAGAAAGAGAAACTTTATGTCCATGCTGAGCTAAATGTAGCAATAACTTAACTGTACTTTCTTTACAACCTTGTTCGGTATCAGAAGCAATAAGGAGATCGTCAACATACTGCACCAATACATTGCCTGCAGGAAGCGACAAGGAATCCAACTTACCTTTCGAAGCCTGGCTATAAATGCTCGAACTCTCTGTATAGCCCTGAGGAGTATAGCCCGGAGGAACTTGACAGAACCTAAAGCTCCTACCAGCTAGGTTGAACTCAAACAGATATCTGCTACCTGGATGGATAGGAATGCTGAAGAATGCGTTTTTCAAATCAATGACAGAAAAGAATTGAGCAGTGGAAGGAATCATTGTAAAAATTGTGGTAATATCTGGGATGACCGGAAACTGGGGAATCACTATTTTATTAACTTCGCGCAAGTCAATCACAAAACGGTAAACATCTTCATGATCATCAGGGGAACCTGAGGGTGTCCGTTTAAGAATCGGAAGAATGGGACTATTACAAATATTAGCAGACATCTCCTCTACTACTCCTTTGCGTATCAAATCCTACATAATTTGTAAAAGGGCCCGTTCTCCCACCTGAGGTATTTTATACTGAGGAATACGAAAAACAACATTATCTTTAACCTGGATCGAAACCGGTGGAATATGCAGCAGTCCCACATCTGTATCACCCGTCGCCCATAGAGAGGATGGTATGTCAGCAAATTCAGCAGGAAGAGGGAGAGACAGGCACTGTCTAGTACACACATTTGGGCCCATCGTCAGAGAAACACCTTCCGGGGAACAATAAATAGTAGCATGCAATTTCTTCAACAAGTCCAAACCCATCAAATTCTCACCGCAATTAGATGTCAGCAAAAATGGAGAATCCACAGTGAAAGGACCAATAGTCAATGCGAGGGGTCTTGAAATGGGGTTCACAACCGGTACACCTGAAAAACCTACCAAAACATTATTATGGCCAGACAGAGCCGCCCCAGGGACCAAAGATGGAGAAACAGAACTCTTCATTGCACCTTTATCCACCAAAAATTCTTTAGTCGAGCCATGCAAATCAGCGATGACTTAAGGACCACGCTGATCTACAGGTATCGGAACTGGTCCCTCACTCTGTCCTTGTCTGTCCTAGCTGTAAGACATTCCTGTCGCCTCATGCATGTCATAATCGTCATGGTAATACTGTCCATCACGAGGGTCATCAAAATAATTATTATCAGAGCGACCCTATGAGGCTGGAGCATCCTGAGCCCTATCAGCCCCACCAGCTCCACGACCCCGTCCACGAGAACCTCATCCTCTAGGGACCGCCCCCTTCTGCAAAAGTACGGGACATTTGCTATGCCAGTGACCCTCCTCCTTACAATATGCACACTGATTCGGCCCCAAAGGCGTCGTATTCGGCTGCCTAGTAGTGCGTGGAAGCTGTCGGGCAGGACCACCACGTCCTCTACCATTGCCTCTAAACGCTTGCTGCAACAGTGCCTTTGTCTTTAAATCCTTATTCTTTTTATCGATCTTTTCTTTCACTTCCTGATCACAATGCTCATAATATTGAGCCATATTCAAAATAACAGAACAGGAAGAGGTGGTCCAGGTATTCTCAGACGCCTTCAAATGAGTTGCAATTTCAGGAAGGAGGTTAGAAACAAACCTGTCGAGAAACAAGCGAACACCTCAATAGACATATCCTGTCCACTATAGTCCAAAAACATATCTTCAAACCGAGTGAAAAAATCAGACACACTTTCATCCTTCTTCTGTCGACAAGCCGTCAACTTGTCCCAACTTACTTTCTTCGGTGGAATAAGAGAATGTATGTCTGTGATAATGCGGCCTGGAAAAGCAAGTATCTCGGCTCGGGGCTTATCACCTGGCTTTCTTTCCTGATCCCTTCCCTTAATCACATCCCATGTACCACCCAGCTCCGCAATATGGTCTTGAGCATGAACCTGTCTCCAAATATCAACCGGAACAAGACCAAAGAACAATTCAATATCAGCAAAAGTCATTACAGTAGAAGAGGCAGATTCGGTCAATTCTTTATAATAAGCAGTAGGATTTTTCCTAGGGTCGGGCAAATGAGATTTAAGGGATAAAACATCACTCCTCTTCCACGGAGTATACACCATTCCTCCTGAAAACGGTCCACTACACCCGGTCTGGTAACGTTTCTGCAGTGGTCCGTTAACTCTGGTATTTCTGGGTGATATATAGGATGAACCTCTCGCATTGGGAACTGAGTTACAGGGGTAGGACTCATCTCATGCAACCTGCCCCTATAGGCAACCAACGTGGTAATGTTTCAAAAAACTTGGCCTGGGTCCAAACCACTGGCATACACACGATCTCTATTATCGAATAAAATTTGTGGCGTGTCGTCCCCAAAATGTTGCTGCCAAAGACCAATCAACGTAGAGGACACATGTTTAAGAACATGCTGCTGTACAAAGGGCTCATAATCTTTCATCACATCCCAAACATCCTCCACACTGTAAATAGGATTACGACCCCACTGCACAGCCTGATTAGCTACTACCTTCTTCTCCTCATCCCCCACGCAGACCGTACAAAAGGGCCCATACGCTCCTTAAATTTTGTCGAATCACTATCCTCAAATCCACGTATTGGTGTCTCAGCACCCAATAATGCTGGGAAATGAACCATCAAAGATGGAGAAGCAACAGAAGCACCGGGTAGGATAGTCGCAGACGGGTACGCCGGGGGAGAGAGAGCTGGGGATAGGGATGCCGAAACAATAGGTGTGCTGGGTGTGCTAACAGTCACAGTTGTCACAGCCGACGAAGGCAAAGGAGGAGGAGGAGGAGCTGAAGCCACAGCCGTTGAGACGACAGCAGTAGATACAGGGACAGTGGGAACAGCTGTAACAGGCGGCTGTGATGGCACAGGGACAGTGGGATATATCCTTTGCGGGGCATATGGAGGTGGGGGTCGGGTGTCTAACAATTCTTCCACAAAAGTATCAGTTTCCTCCTGAACCAAATACGATTTATCAACATGCAATCGAAATCTCCTATCTTCACATTCAACTCCCTTCTCCTGTTTCTCTCTATCATATGCTACTGCTTTCTGAGTCAGCGTCTGCATCTTCCCTTTCCGTGCCTCTTTCTCCATCTTCAATCGTCTCTACCTAGCTGCTTTCTGCCACGATCTGAGAGAATCATACATAGACTGTCTACTTCGTCTCTTAACCAACTGTTCCTGTAAATACCCAATCTTTTGTTCATCGAAAGTGCCCGTCAACGGCCACTGCAACTCGGCATTGTCCCTCGTATATTTGTGCCATAATGTACTAAACATAAAAGGGCCAAGACCATGCTTCACATACATACCAGAATTAGGAGTGCCTTCTGCAGGCGCCGGCTGAGCTGTTTCTAATCGAGCATCTGCAGAACAACAGCGACAGCACAAAGAAAACAGTTTACAGTTTACCAGGCATTCTCAAAGGAAAACAGGTTCACTATTTATGCCTTACAAAAGGGGATGATGGACGGAACGTTTGAGCCAATCAAACACTCACCCCAGTCAACTGATCTGGGTTTAATCCATCATCATTCTTTAGCTCACTCCACCACCCCAGTTCAGACATGGCCATATGCAAATCAGTCTGACCCTGTGCCTCATGGGAACAGTTCAGCCCGAACTGCCAAGCCATGTCTTCCCTGGACCGGAAACAAGCATCCCAGGACCGGTTTCTGGCATTTCAGCCGTCATCAGCCAGGCTTGCTTGAATCCAGTGGCAAAGTGAGCAAGGGACCCACGTCTGGGCATACCCCCGCCAACTTAGGGCGACCAAAGCGATACAAAAGGGGATGATGGACGGAACGTTTGAGCCAATCAAACACTCACCCCCAGTCAACTGATCTGGGTTTAATCCATCATCATTCTTTAGCTCACTCCACCACCCCAGTTCAGACATGGCCATATGCAAATCAGTCTGACCCTGTGCCTCATGGGAACAGTCCAGCCCGAACTGCCAAGCCATGTCTTCCCTGGACCGGAAACAAGCATCCCAGGACCGGTTTCTGGCATTTCAGCCGTCATCAGCCAGGCAGTTCGGGCTGGACTGTTCCCATGAGGCACAGGGTCAAGACTGATTTGCATATGGCTGGGTTCAAACTGGAATGGCATGGTGAGCAAAAAAACGATGGATATAGGCCCAGATCTCTGTACTGGGGTGAATGTATGACATTGTTCTGCATTCTGTCCATCAACTGTTGTTTCTGCATTTGTCACGCCGAGTGGGACGGGTATGCCCAGACGTGGGTCCCGTGCTCTCCATGCCACTGGAATCAAGCTATCCTGGCTGAAGAGGGTGAAACCCCGAAACCGGTCCTAGGATGCTTGTTTCCAGTTCAGGGAGGACCTGGCTTGGCAGTTCGGGCTGGACTGTTCCCATGAGGCACAGGGTCAAGACTGATTTGCATATGGCTGGGTTCAAACTGGAATGGCATGGTGAGCAAAAAAACGATGGATATAGGCCCAGATCTCTGTACTGGGGTGAATGTATGACATTGTTCTGCATTCTGTCCATCAACTGTTGTTTCTGCATTTGTCACGCCGAGTGGGACGGGTATGCCCAGACGTGGGTCCCGTGCTCTCCATGCCACTGGAATCAAGCTATCCTGGCTGAAGAGGGGTGAAACCCGAAACCGGTCCTAGGATGCTTGTTTCCAGTTCAGGGAGGACCTGGCTTGGCAGTTCGGGCTGGACTGTTCCCATGAGGCACAGGGTCAAGACTGATTTGCATATGGCTGGGTTCAAACTGGAATGGCATGGTGAGCAAAAAACGATGGATATAGGCCCAGATCTCTGTACTGGGGTGAATGTATGACATTGTTCTGCATTCTGTCCATCAACTGTTGTTTCTGCATTTGTCACGCCGAGTGGGACGGGTATGCCCAGACGTGGGTCCCGTGCTCTCCATGCCACTGGAATCAAGCTATCCTGGCTGAAGAGGGGTGAAACCCCGAAACCGGTCCTAGGATGCTTGTTTCCAGTTCAGGGAGGACCTGGCTTGGCAGTTCGGGCTGGACTGTTCCCATGAGGCACAGGGTCAAGACTGATTTGCATATGGCTGGGTTCAAACTGGAATGGCATGGTGAGCAAAAAAACGATGGATATAGGCCCAGATCTCTGTACTGGGGTGAATGTATGACATTGTTCTGCATTCTGTCCATCAACTGTTGTTTCTGCATTTGTCACGCCGAGTGGGACGGGTATGCCCAGACGTGGGTCCCGTGCTCTCCATGCCACTGGAATCAAGCTATCCTGGCTGAAGAGGGGTGAAACCCCGAAACCGGTCCTAGGATGCTTGTTTCCAGTTCAGGGAGGACCTGGCTTGGCAGTTCGGGCTGGACTGTTCCCATGAGGCACAGGGTCAAGACTGATTTGCATATGGCTGGGTTCAAACTGGAATGGCATGGTGAGCAAAAAAACGATGGATATAGGCCCAGATCTCTGTACTGGGGTGAATGTATGACATTGTTCTGCATTCTGTCCATCAACTGTTGTTTCTGCATTTGTCACGCCGAGTGGGACGGGTATGCCCAGACGTGGGTCCCGTGCTCTCCATGCCACTGGAATCAAGCTATCCTGGCTGAAGAGGGTGAAACCCCGAAACCGGTCCTAGGATGCTTGTTTCCAGTTCAGGGAGGACCTGGCTTGGCAGTTCGGGCTGGACTGTTCCCATGAGGCACAGGGTCAAGACTGATTTGCATATGGCTGGGTTCAAACTGGAATGGCATGGTGAGCAAAAAAACGATGGATATAGGCCCAGATCTCTGTACTGGGGTGAATGTATGACATTGTTCTGCATTCTGTCCATCAACTGTTGTTTCTGCATTTGTCACGCCGAGTGGGACGGGTATGCCCAGACGTGGGTCCCGTGCTCTCCATGCCACTGGAATCAAGCTATCCTGGCTGAAGAGGGGTGAAACCCCGAAACCGGTCCTAGGATGCTTGTTTCCAGTTCAGGGAGGACCTGGCTTGGCAGTTCGGGCTGGACTGTTCCCATGAGGCACAGGGTCAAGACTGATTTGCATATGGCTGGGTTCAAACTGGAATGGCATGGTGAGCAAAAAACGATGGATATAGGCCCAGATCTCTGTACTGGGGTGAATGTATGACATTGTTCTGCATTCTGTCCATCAACTGTTGTTTCTGCATTTGTCACGCCGAGTGGGACGGGTATGCCCAGACGTGGGTCCCGTGCTCTCCATGCCACTGGAATCAAGCTATCCTGGCTGAAGAGGGTGAAACCCCGAAACCGGTCCTAGGATGCTTGTTTCCAGTTCAGGGAGGACCTGGCTTGGCAGTTCGGGCTGGACTGTTCCCATGAGGCACAGGGTCAAGACTGATTTGCATATGGCTGGGTTCAAACTGGAATGGCATGGTGAGCAAAAAAACGATGGATATAGGCCCAGATCTCTGTACTGGGGTGAATGTATGACATTGTTCTGCATTCTGTCCATCAACTGTTGTTTCTGCATTTGTCACGCCGAGTGGGACGGGTATGCCCAGACGTGGGTCCCGTGCTCTCCATGCCACTGGAATCAAGCTATCCTGGCTGAAGAGGGGTGAAACCCCGAAACCGGTCCTAGGATGCTTGTTTCCAGTTCAGGGAGGACCTGGCTTGGCAGTTCGGGCTGGACTGTTCCCATGAGGCACAGGGTCAAGACTGATTTGCATATGGCTGGGTTCAAACTGGAATGGCATGGTGAGCAAAAAACGATGGATATAGGCCCAGATCTCTGTACTGGTGTGAATGTATGACATTGTTCTGCATTCTGTCCATCAACTGTTGTTTCTGCATTTGTCACGCCGAGTGGGACGGGTATGCCCAGACGTGGGTCCCGTGCTCTCCATGCCACTGGAATCAAGCTATCCTGGCTGAAGAGGGTGAAACCCCGAAACCGGTCCTAGGATGCTTGTTTCCAGTTCAGGGAGGACCTGGCTTGGCAGTTCGGGCTGGACTGTTCCCATGAGGCACAGGGTCAAGACTGATTTGCATATGGCTGGGTTCAAACTGGAATGGCATGGTGAGCAAAAAAACGATGGATATAGGCCCAGATCTCTGTACTGGGGTGAATGTATGACATTGTTCTGCATTCTGTCCATCAACTGTTGTTTCTGCATTTGTCACGCCGAGTGGGACGGGTATGCCCAGACGTGGGTCCCGTGCTCTCCATGCCACTGGAATCAAGCTATCCTGGCTGAAGAGGGTGAAACCCCGAAACCGGTCCTAGGATGCTTGTTTCCAGTTCAGGGAGGACCTGGCTTGGCAGTTCGGGCTGGACTGTTCCCATGAGGCACAGGGTCAAGACTGATTTGCATATGGCTGGGTTCAAACTGGAATGGCATGGTGAGCAAAAAAACGATGGATATAGGCCCAGATCTCTGTACTGGGGTGAATGTATGACATTGTTCTGCATTCTGTCCATCAACTGTTGTTTCTGCATTTGTCACGCCGAGTGGGACGGGTATGCCCAGACGTGGGTCCCGTGCTCTCCATGCCACTGGAATCAAGCTATCCTGGCTGAAGAGGGTGAAACCCCGAAACCGGTCCTAGGATGCTTGTTTCCAGTTCAGGGAGGACCTGGCTTGGCAGTTCGGGCTGGACTGTTCCCATGAGGCACAGGGTCAAGACTGATTTGCATATGGCTGGGTTCAAACTGGAATGGCATGGTGAGCAAAAAAGCGATGGATATAGGCCCAGATCTCTGTACTGGGGTGAATGTATGACATTGTTCTGCATTCTGTCCATCAACTGTTGTTTCTGCATTTGTCACGCCGAGTGGGACGGGTATGCCCAGACGTGGGTCCCGTGCTCTCCATGCCACTGGAATCAAGCTATCCTGGCTGAAGAGGGGTGAAACCCCGAAACCGGTCCTAGGATGCTTGTTTCCAGTTCAGGGAGGACCTGGCTTGGCAGTTCGGGCTGGACTGTTCCCATGAGGCACAGGGTCAAGACTGATTTGCATATGGCTGGGTTCAAACTGGAATGGCATGGTGAGCAAAAAACGATGGATATAGGCCCAGATCTCTGTACTGGGGTGAATGTATGACATTGTTCTGCATTCTGTCCATCAACTGTTGTTTCTGCATTTGTCACGCCGAGTGGGACGGGTATGCCCAGACGTGGGTCCCGTGCTCTCCATGCCACTGGAATCAAGCTATCCTGGCTGAAGAGGGGTGAAACCCCGAAACCGGTCCTAGGATGCTTGTTTCCAGTTCAGGGAGGACCTGGCTTGAGCAGTTCGGGCTGGACTGTTCCCATGAGGCACAGGGTCAAGACTGATTTGCATATGGCTGGGTTCAAACTGGAATGGCATGGTGAGCAAAAAAACGATGGATATAGGCCCAGATCTCTGTACTGGGGTGAATGTATGACATTGTTCTGCATTCTGTCCATCAACTGTTGTTTCTGCATTTGTCACGCCGAGTGGGACGGGTATGCCCAGACGTGGGTCCCGTGCTCTCCATGCCACTGGAATCAAGCTATCCTGGCTGAAGAGGGGTGAAACCCGAAACCGGTCCTAGGATGCTTGTTTCCAGTTCAGGGAAGGACCTGGCTTGGCAGTTCGGGCTGGACTGTTCCCATGAGGCACAGGGTCAAGACTGATTTGCATATGGCTGGGTTCAAACTGGAATGGCATGGTGAGCAAAAAAACGATGGATATAGGCCCAGATCTCTGTACTGGGGTGAATGTATGACATTGTTCTGCATTCTGTCCATCAACTGTTGTTTCTGCATTTGTCACGCCGAGTGGGACGGGTATGCCCAGACGTGGGTCCCGTGCTCTCCATGCCACTGGAATCAAGCTATCCTGGCTGAAGAGGGGTGAAACCCCGAAACCGGTCCTAGGATGCTTGTTTCCAGTTCAGGAAGGACCTGGCTTGGCAGTTCGGGCTGGACTGTTCCCATGAGGCACAGGGTCAAGACTGATTTGCATATGGCTGGGTTCAAACTGGAATGGCATGGTGAGCAAAAAAACGATGGATATAGGCCCAGATCTCTGTACTGGGGTGAATGTATGACATTGTTCTGCATTCTGTCCATCAACTGTTGTTTCTGCATTTGTCACGCCGAGTGGGACGGGTATGCCCAGACGTGGGTCCCGTGCTCTCCATGCCACTGGAATCAAGCTATCCTGGCTGAAGAGGGTGAAACCCGAAACCGGTCCTAGGATGCTTGTTTCCAGTTCAGGGAGGACCTGGCTTGGCAGTTCGGGCTGGACTGTTCCCATGAGGCACAGGGTCAAGACTGATTTGCATATGGCTGGGTTCAAACTGGAATGGCATGGTGAGCAAAAAACGATGGATATAGGCCCAGATCTCTGTACTGGGGTGAATGTATGACATTGTTCTGCATTCTGTCCATCAACTGTTGTTTCTGCATTTGTCACGCCGAGTGGGACGGGTATGCCCAGACGTGGGTCCCGTGCTCTCCATGCCACTGGAATCAAGCTATCCTGGCTGAAGAGGGGTGAAACCCCGAAACCGGTCCTAGGATGCTTGTTTCCAGTTCAGGGAGGACCTGGCTTGGCAGTTCGGGCTGGACTGTTCCCATGAGGCACAGGGTCAAGACTGATTTGCATATGGCTGGGTTCAAACTGGAATGGCATGGTGAGCAAAAAAACGATGGATATAGGCCCAGATCTCTGTACTGGGGTGAATGTATGACATTGTTCTGCATTCTGTCCATCAACTGTTGTTTCTGCATTTGTCACTATTTATGCCTGGCAAAGCAATTGTAAATGCTTTTATCCCAAAGACGGTCCTCAGACCGTACCAAATTCAAACCAAAATGGTACCATATCCACAAAGAACCAAAACAAACTCACCTGATATATGCAGGTCAAGCGAACTAATTCTCCACTGCTGACTCTTCAGACCAAATGGTCAGATCCAGGGGTTTCGCAGTTTAGGACTCCAGTCGGGATGGCCGCTGGGCGAGGCACCGTCCGGCGGGCCAGAAGGGTCAGCTGCGAGTATCATAAACTCTTCATGCAGGGATCCCTGATCCGTCAGTCCGACCCAAAGATGGCCTCGACCTCCCCCACCCCCTGTCCGCGGAAGGGGATGGGTCACTCACCCGAAGGAGTCCCTGTTCAGGCGCCAACTGAAGGAAGTGACCCAATTAGGGTCACCCGAGTCACTCACGACCACCTCTCAGCCTTCCATACCAAATGAAGAGTCGCTCAGACAGTAGAGAATACAAACCAATATCTGTTTATTCAGGTACACTCAGAGTGGAGTCCAATCTGTCCAGTCGCTTAGGAGTGCTGCAGAGGGACTGACATCAGCGAGCATAGAGATACATTATGTACATTTCAGGACCATTGAAGGCATGCCCATAATAGAATTTTCCAAGCAGATGGAGCTAAACAATGAAGTACAGAGGATAAGTTTCGATTCTGAGGCTGGGCACACACTATCTACTACTCAAGGTCGCTCTGCCCGTGCCCGCTACTAGACAAGTGGGAGAAGGCCTCTATCTAAGGGGAAAGGTATGCGCTAATAAGAACAGTGTATTCATTAGTGAAGCAAAACTTAGCTTTGGAGAAACACAACTCAACAGAGGCCTTTTCTCGGAAATAGCAGAGAATAAGTTTAGATTATAACTCAAAATGGCGCCCACATAGAAAATGCCGCAGCAAATGCTAACTTACATAGAACAATGCGCAAACATGCATTTTTCTATTGTAACACTCCGTCCCCTTTACTCTTCGTCCTGATATTGGAACCGCTGGCATGTCGGATTAGAACCCATCCAGGGATAAGTGGCTTCCGAGATAATGAGGGCTGCTTGAGAGACGAGCAAATCTCTCTTTATGCAGATGACATCCTACTTTATATAGCTAATCCTAATGAGACCCTCCCACTGCATCTGTTCAAAGAGTACGGATACCATGCGGGCTACAGTATAAATTGGGACAAATCGAATCTATACCCTGTGGGAAGTAGCGTCGATACATACACAATACCGGGACACCTTCCCATCACTAGGGAGGGATTTAGATATTTGGGTCTCTTCATCTCTACCAACGAAGTAGATTACCTACATAATAACATCAAGTGGATCATTGCAGAATCTGGGAGGATGTAACCAGATGGCGACGGCTCCCTCTGACGTTGTTGGGCAGAGCAGCCATGTATAAAATGATCACCCTCCCCAAGCTACTTTACATTCTGCAAAACACATATCATAAAATCCCAGGGGCAATTTTCAATATAATTAATGACGAACTACGCATGCTCCTATGGGATGGAGGTCACTCGAGAGTGTTGTTACAGACATTACAACGCAATCAATATAATGGAGGGATTGCACTACCAGACATACACTCCTATTACCGAGCTGCACACCTTATCATAATCAACGAGTGGGGACACGCAGTGGGAGACCACTCGACTTATGCCCTGGAGAGACTCCAATTCCAGAAACACACCCATCTGCATTACATCTATGGGAGCTCAGGGATTGTTGCCCGCCACACAGAGATCGATAGAGACATGGAAGGGAGCGGAGAGACAAATGCAATGGGACAAAAAATTGACAAGGGCGACCCCACTTTGGGAGGGTAAGAGACTACCAGTAATATCTGGACTGGGAGGCTTTAAGAAATGGGACATGGTTGGTATCTCTACCATGGGTGACATTTTAAAAAACGGAGATCAAATCCCCTTCTCAGCACTTCAAGCCGAATACCAGCTTGCAAATACACAAAAATACAAATATTTGCAACTGCAGCACGCCTGGAGAGCAGGGAAAATAGATGCAACAGACATCCCCGAATATGCACCACTCGAGGGTAGGTTGCTACAGGAAGAAATACTTGCTAAGGCAGTTTCTTGGACGTACAAAACTCTGATCAATAACATTCCCGACAAATTGAAATCCCTGCGGTCCAAATAGGAAGACACTACAGGTTCACTAGAAAATAAGGACTGGGAATGGGGGCCTTGATACATCCAAGAGAGGTGGCTATTAAGCTGCGATTAAGACTCGTACAGTACAAAATCCTCCATAGGGTCTATTAAGACAGGGCTCGGTTACATGCCATGGGGAAAGCGGTGTCACCCACTTGTCTATGCTGCAGAACTGAACGGGGTACCTATATACATACACTGTGGGAGTGCCAACATATCCAAAGGTATTGGGCCCGGATACTACAGGAAATTAACGCTATATTAGAGGTACAGGTCACCATGGAACCTAAGTACGTACTGCTTGGAATTACCACGGAAGTTGACCTACCTAGACACAAACTTTTATTATATAATCTAGGATTGATAGTGGCTAGAAGGGAGATTGTCAAGCACTGGGGTGCATTAACTGTACCCACATTAAAGGAATGGAGAGTTAATATGGACTTATATATGGGAGCGGAGAAGACGACACACGCGGCCAGAGGCTGCCCCAAAACGATCACTAAGATATGGGCCCCATGGCTGAGCTACTATGGCTTAGAAGTAGAAGGGGCGGGAGTCAATAACACACACCTACCCACACAAGAACAGAGTACAATTGGTGACCCCTAACACTCTATATGCCCCAGTGTATAAGAGGAGAGTCCTGCCAGATATGGGAAGGAGAAGTGAATTATGGAATATTTTCTTATGTTTCTGTTTCCTTGAAATGCTTACCGAATGTATAAATGCTAAATGGACTGTTGAAGGAGGTGACCCGATTCGGGCCACCGGGTCACCAGGACCACCTCTCGGCCTTCCATACTAAATGAAGAGTCGGTCAGACAGTAGAGAATACAAACCAATAATTGTTTATTCAAATACACTCAGAGTGGAGCCCCATCTGCCCAGTCACAAGGAGTGCTACAGAGAGGACTGAAATCGACAAGCATAAAGATACATTATGTACGTTTCATAGTCAAGCAAAGGCACGCCCACAATGGGATTTTCCAGGCAAGTACAGTTAGTTAGTGAAACACAAGGAAGGCAATTCAGAACTCATATCTTTGCACGTAGTTGCACAACTCAAGGTCGTTCCATTCAGAGCCTGCCACCAGACAAGTGGGAGAGGGCCTCTATCTGGCGAGAAAGCTATGTGCTGACATGAACAATGTGCTCATTGCTAAAACAAAACCTATCTGGAGAAATGAAACCTAACAGGGAACGTTTCTCGGAATTACACAAGATTAGTTTCAAACACCCTAAAATGGCGCCTGAACAGAAAATGGCACAGCGAATGCTAACTTAAACAAAACATCATATAAGCCTAAACAATTTCTATTTCATCAGACCCTCCTTTTAGCATGAGCTAAAGACATTTTCTAGTAAGCAAAAAGCTATAAATGATAATAAAAACATATAAGAAAACAATTATGAACATTCCATATTATCAGCATCAGGAAGTGAAACAGTGAGAAGAGAGGAATTATCGAAAATCCCCTCGTCAATGGCCATCATATCGTCAATATCCTTCTGTAGCATGATGGCAGCATTGGTGTCGTGAATTGATATTTTTCTTTTGGGAGTAAGAAGACTAGTACAATAAGAACAACACACAGGCAGGCATTGAACAAGAACACAACAAAACACCAATATGGCAATGAGATAAATCACCTTCTCAAGGATCCAGCTCCAGCTGCCAAGAAGAGACCAACTCCAGTTTCCACTTTCCATTCCCTTGACATTCTCAAGAATATCTAAAATATGCTTGGTGATATTCTTTTCCATATTTGTTATCCCGACTCTGTCGCGGCTCGCATGACTCATGGATTGGGTGGTGGGTGGGGGGGTCGTGCAGAGGTTCGCGCGGGGGTTCACACGTGGGGGATTTAAAAATAATTTTAAAAAAAATTAACTTACCGGGTCCCGCGCCGCCTCCGCTCCTGGCCGTGTCCCGCTGCTGGAACAGGAAGAAGGCAGCCTCCCTCCCCTCCCCTAAGCCAATAACAACGCTGCAATGGCAGCGTTGTGATTGGTGCGGACGTCGCCCAGCCGGGCGCCTGTAGGGAGGCCATTTTCTCTATGTAGGCTGCATGCAGCCTACATAGAGAAAATCCAGAGTGCGCATGACTGGTTTGGTCGGCCCCAGAGGGCCGACCAAACAGTCAGGGCACTCAGAGTGGGCAAGCCACTCCTCCTCGACTTGCCCACCCGCCCTCCCCCAACCAGGCATACCCTCCCGCCCGCGCCCAACCAGACATACCCTGCCTTCTGCTTTCTCACAGCGCGAGAAGCAAAAAAATAAAATGTATGTATTTACATTTATAAAGCGCACAGCTACCCAACAGGGTCTCCCGGCGCTAAACATGTGGGAGCCGCCACAACTCAGCAGAGAAATAGCAGGAGTACAGAAAGAAAAAGAGAAACAAGAAAAAGAAGAAAGAAGGGGGTCAAACAGAGTCACTAAACAACAGCATCTTTAAATTTTTATGGAAGGACAGCAAGGACTGACAATTTCTAAGATCAAGCGGGAGGGCATTCCAAAGCCTGGGGCCAAGACAAGAGAAGGAGCGACCCCCTCATACGGGTCAGCCAAAACCTAGGAACTGAAAATAATGAAACAATTATTTAATTACAGAGCACAGCCATCAATAAGTTTCAATGCTGACTTTGTTGTCAGTTATTTAATAATAATATTTAATAATAAACAAGAACATTATTCAATGTATACTAGGTAGTACTGAGTTCAGTACCAACGAGGTTAACAGAAATTAGCAGAGAAATTTGCATTTGTTTCACTGTTTTGATGGAACATTAGCTAGGGACAATAGACCCTCTAGGTATACCACCTTTGTCGACGTGGGATAGATCAAAAGAGCTTAGGACAGAGCAAGCTCCACCGCCGGTGCTCAAGAGCGCCAACTTTGATTAACAATAGGAGCCTGTACCAGTGAGGCTCTGACGGACACTGGGAACTTGTGTGTTTTCTTTGCGTTCTTGCCTATTTGCAAATCATTATGCCACCCTTTGGTAGAAAGGTTGCCGAGGAGGAGCAGTCGATGGTTCTTGTTGCCCAACATAATGTGATGTGGACCCGAAAACGCAAATTAATTTACGTTGTTTCTGCAGTCTTGTTGATGATAATTCTATGTGGGGTATTGTGGGCCTTGGAGAATGCTTCCAGTGTGCCTTCGCACAGTGAAGGTAAAGGTTTTCCCCCAAAAAGAAATGAGAGTAGCTTCGAGTAATATATTTTTGGAGACACATAAGAGATTCTTTGGTAATGGGACAGCTTGTTACCCCACTGATGCTGTCACTAGTTTGTGGACTGCATATCCATTGTCATTGGTGAATTATACATATACTGAGCCACCAGATTTTGTAGAGATAAAAGGAGCGTTTAGATCTGGTTATTGAGGACCATGTCTGTACCATCGAAAACCACTGGGGGAGGGTTACCCCGGTTGCGATAACAATACATATTGTGATAATTTTTATATGTACAAACAGAACATAACATTAGTGGGTTGGCATTACAAGGAATTGACGGTCCCCCGGTAAGCTGGTTATTACCCCGCTTGTTGTCCTATCATTAATAGTACTGACACTTCATTGCACATAAATTGTTCAGGATTAGTGATGTATAAAGAGACAATCCCTCTGGTGAATACCCGATATTCTGCAGTAGATTATGATAGGCCAATTTATGCACACCCAGGATTTTTCTTTTTATCTAATGGGACTTACTCTAATGTTCATAACGGGACAGATGATGCGGCCCTTGGGATGGTGTTGCCTTTGGGTGTGCCCTGTAAACGTGCAAAACCTAAAGTGAAATGAGGGGGTGACAGATATAGAGATAAATAATTATAGCAATGGCATTACTTTTGGATACATCATGTCCTCTATTTTTCAATTGGGTGGAACTGCCATGGCGAGAGGTGAAAAGGCTCGAGAATATTTTGGATGTAAGTTGCAAATTTTACCCAATACGACTGTGGCAGCTTTGCACAACATCACCACCCATTTAAAAGAGTATGCGGATATATTCTGAACAGACTAGATATGCAGTGGATTTCATGTATGTATGTATGTATGTATGTACCTTATATTCAAAGCTTACTCACACTCCACGCTCCAGTTCGCCAATTGCGTTCTTCCAGTCTTTCATTATTTTCAGCAACTGAGATATGAATGGCAGTGGTAAACACACCTGCCAGCACCTCCGTTCTAGTTGCCAAAAGAGTCCAAATTTCAACAATCCGTATTTTGGCGTGCTCAATGTATGACACTGTGCCACTCACCCAGTGTTAACTAGTATGAAGGAAAACTTGTCCCCATACAAATAACAACAATTATTTAATTACAGAGCACAGCCATCAATAAGTTTCAATGCTGACTTTGTTGTCAGTTATTTAATAATACACAAGAACATTATTCAATGTATACTAGAAACAATGCTCTTTCAGGTACACAACAAATCAAAAGTACAACAAATGGTCTTGAGTATGTTGACACATAGTAGGTATTGTAGATGCTGTCAACTCTTTATAATAAGCTGTAGGGTTTTTCCTAGGGTCAGGTAAATGAGCCTTAAGGGCCAAAACCTCACTTCTTTTCCACAGTGTATAGACCCATTGCTCCTGGAAACGAGCCACCACAGCTGGTCTTGTAACGTTACCACGCTGGTCCGTTATCTCAGGTATCTCTGGATGATAAATGGGGTGAACCTCTCACATCAGGAGTTGGGTAGTCGGGGCAGGGCTATTCTTATGCGGTCTAACCCTATAGGCAACTAAAGTCGTGACATTCCCAAACACTTGGCCTGGCTCCAAATTAGTAACATATACCCGATCTTTAATATCAAATAAGATTTGGGGTGCGTCTGTCCTAATATGTGTTTGCCAAAGATTAATCAGAGTAGCGGACATATGCTTAAGGGCATGCTGCTGTATAAAGGGTTCAAAATCTCGCATAACCCCCCAAATATCTTATACACTATAAATCTCTTCACGAGCCCACTGCGCAGCCTGTTCAGCTACTACCTGTTTCTCATCCTCTCCTACCCCGGAACACACCAACGGGCCCAATCGTCCCCTGAATTTCATCCAATCTCTGTCCCCAAACCCTTGTGCCGGTGTAGCAACGTCCAAAGATAATGGGGGGTGAAGGACTGTAGAAGGAGAGACAACAGACCCAATAGGTACATCTGTAGCCGGTGGTTGCACCGGCAGAGAAAGAGTAGCAAGCACAGGTGTTGAAGCAGTAGGGGTACTAAGCGTTACAGTCGTCAAAGATGGTGAGGGCAAAGAAGGAACAGTTGGCTCCGTGGCCGAAGCTGCAAGGGTACCAACCGTAGTCACAGGAGCAACCGGAACAGATGGAACAGGCTGCTGTGACTGTGTAGGAACAGTGGGATATATCCTCTGCAGGGCATTCGGAGGAGGAGGTCGAGTATCTAACAATTCCTCTATAAAAGTATCATTCTCTTCTTTAGCCAAAAAAGACTTGTCAATATGCAACCGAAATCTCCTATCTTCACATTCGATTCCTGTCTCCTGTTTTTCTCTATCATTTGCCACGGCTTTCTGCGTTAATGTCTGCATTCTCCCTTTCCGTGCGTCCCTCTCCATCTTAAACCGCCTCTGCTGGCTTCCTTATGTCAAGTCCTGATAGAGTCAAACATGGACTGCCTACTTCTTCTCTTAAACAACTGTTCCTGCAAAAACTCAATTTTCTGTTCATCAAAAGTGCCCGTTAAAGGCCACTGTAATTCGGCATTGTCCCTCGTGTATTTGTGCCATAATGTACTAAACATAATAGGGCCAAGACCGTGTTTAATATACATATCATAATTAGGAGTGCCTTCCGGAGGCGCAGGCTGAGCCTCTTCCAATCGAGCATCTGCAGAACAACAGCGACAACACAAACTCAAAATCCTACTAAAACCAGGCATCTTGGAAAAAGGAAACAAAATCACTAATTCTACCTGGCAAAATATTTGCAAATATTTTTCATCAAAACAGTCTTCAGACTGTACCAAACTCAAACCCAAACAGTACCATATCCACAAAGAACCAAAAACAAACTCACCTGATATCAGCGATACAAACAAACTGGTTCTCCACTGCCGACTCTTCAGACCAAACGGTCAGATTCAAGGGTTTCGCCGTTCAGGACTCCAGTTGGGATGACCACTAGGTGGGGCACCCCCCGGTGGGACAGAGGCAGCAGCTGCGAGTATCAAGCTCTTCGTGCAGGGATCCCTGAGCCTTCAGTCCGACCTGATGGTGCTCCCATCCTCCCCTGAATACAAACCAATAATTGTTTATTCAAATACACTCAGAGTGGAGCCCCATCTGCCCAGTCACAAGGAGTGCTACAGAGAGGACTGAAATCGACAAGCATAAAGATACATTATGTACGTTTCATAGTCAAGCAAAGGCACGCCCACAATGGGATTTTCCAGGCAAGTACAGTTAGTTAGTGAAACACAAGTAAGGCAATTCAGAACTCATATCTTTGCACACAGTTGCACAACTCAAGGTCGTTCCATTTGGAGCCTGCCACCAGACAAGTGGGAGAGGGCCTCTATCTGGCAAGAAAGCTATGTGCTGACATGAACAATGTGCTCATTGCTAAAACAAAACCTATCTGGAGAAACGAAACCTAACAGGGAATGTTTCTCGGAATTACACAAGATTAGTTTCAAACAACCTAAAATGGCGTCTGAACAGAAAATGGCGCAGCGAATGCTAACTTATACAATACATCATATAAGACTAAACAATTTCTATTTCATCACTGTCTACAATGATTCTCTTACCGATGTAATGACTGACGCTTTTTTCTTTTTCTTTTCTCATTTGTTGAAAATGAAAATAATAAAAATACTTGCTTGCTTGCCTAGTGATTATTAACACTTTTGTTCATTGGCATTTCAACAATTACAGAAATACAGCATGATATTAACACTGAATCAGTATCCTGATTTTAATTTAATAGCCCTTGCTATAGGATACACAGTGCAAACACGCGCAAGCGATCTCCCACAGGAGTTGGGGTTATGTTTGCACTTTCAGGAGGTCTAGATGCCATAAGATAATAATACTAAACATACTAACTTAGAACAAAAACTGTGTCCTTGCATGCCCAAGTCTCGTCATAAAGTGTGTGAGCAATATCAGTTGTGGAAAAGTGAAGACGGTCAAAGCCCTCGTGGGTGGGGGAGAAAACATTTAGGCAAATCAGGTCCAAAGCAGCCCCCCTGGAACACCATTCGTCCCATGGCAAATCTTGCCTACAACTCCAGGGTCTGAGCACTGTCGTCCCTATCAGGCTCCAGCTCATGGTCACAGTCTGCCGCAAACTCCAGACCTCCGCCAAGTCAACTGCAGTCCCAGGGGACTCACATTCATTTACCTCTTCCCTCCAAAGGGGTGCAATAGGTCTGTGTTGGACACCCCTTGCCTCCTTCCTTCTGCAGCGCCATTACCTCTGCACATGCCCAACACGTGACATCAGTCACCCAAGTTTCCACATTAGGTCCCCTGGGCAATTTCCAAGCCATGACCACTCGTCACTTGGCCAGGGCCATGGCCAAGTCCACGAATCTGTGCCCCACCTTCTTGAGGCCCAGCCTATGGAAGATGCCCAATAAACAAACTGCAGGTGTGTTATCGAGTGACCTAGAAAGGGTCTTATTGAGTCTTAAAATTACCTCACTCGAGAACCAAAGTACAAAGTCAGAAACCAGTATTGTGCAGCAAGGGCAACGTCTAGACTCCCCGCTGTAAATAGTCTTAATCCTATGGGGGGTAAGGTACGTCCTGTGAGTATCATTGTATTGTATGTATTTAAGGCACGTGTGGCAAGAGACTTTCTGTGGGTATACAAGCACCCTTCCCCATTCAGTATCTTTCATTTCCCATCCCAAGTCAGCCACCCAGCAAGCCTGAAGGGTGTCCAAAGGTTTCTTAACCAGCCCATTTGAGCCTTATAAAACCATGAGACTAGGTGAGTTCACTTTGCCAGCATCAGAGGTAGCTGAAGGGTTTAGTTTTAATAGATGGAGGGCAGCTTTTGTTAAGTGGGCGGACTGTGAGGGTGTTGTACGGATACAGTCGGCCACTCGCGCAAATAATGATAAAGCACTAGACGCAGCACGGGCGTGGGAGGCGTTAACATTATTGCTGAAGGTGCCTGATGTCGACTCTGACGCTGAGTCTGTGACTAGCGTTCAGTAGGAGGTGGCTCAGAGTCGGCTCATTGGAACCCTGCCAGGACATGATAGCGGCCCTGAGGGGTGGGTAATTGGAGCCACCCGGAAATATGCTGATACTTGATGTTACAGCTGGGTTTAGTACCTGCACTACACCATGAGTTCCACATATTGTATTAGTTGGTCTTCACTGTTCCATGTGCCGCACCAGGGGGTGGGGGGGGAGGGACTGTTGAGGGAGGGTGCCTGAGGGCGGGGGGAGGGGGAGCTCTTTTTCTTGAGTGCATGTTCTTCCTTACTGATGGTACTTGTTACTAATTGGCCTTATGTTTGCCCTGGACTGCTTGTATGTTGCATTGGTCTCTTATTCGCTAGAGCTGAGGACGTTGCTGCGATTGAGCGGCTCCAGCTGCCTATCGGAGGTGGCACTCTGGACCTACCTCGTGGTGGTGCATTGACTTCCTTGCTATTCTGCTATTCCAGCAGTAGAGTTTAATCCATCCCATTACAGGGATTTTCGACTGTCCTTCTTATATCTGTTACCGGCTGGACTGTGCACTTTGTATATGTATGTTGTTTTTGTTTATAAAATGAATAAACATATGTTACAAAAAAAATCAGAGGTAGCTGAAGGGTTGCATTCGTGGGTGGTTCCACTTGCGCAGTTCCCCACAGGTCCTGTAAGGCATGTGTAAGCGCTTCGTAGTTAAAACATTGTCCCACTGACAGGCCCGTTTGCTCCACCAGGTCCCTAAAGGTCTCTAAAGGGCATTAGGACATTCATCTGAAAGCAGTTCCCAGGGTCACTAGTTCCGTCTCCGTCCAAGAGTCCAATTGCCCAATTGCCCTTCAGTAAAGAAAGTCAATGAGTCACCGTGAGGGAGGCCCACCAATGGGAGTTCAGAGGCATAAGGGGTCACCGTACCAGTGTGGCGCAGCCCATGTCACCAACAGACCAGAGCAGGAATCCGCAGTGATGGGCACAGCAGCTTCGCCAGCAACAATCCCTGGTTGGGGTCAGAGTCCAACTGTCCAAGGTCCGATAAGACTGTTCCATCAAGCCATTTCGTGATCCATTGAAGTTAAACTGCAAGAAAGTACAACAAAAAATCTGGCACTCCCAGGCCACCCTCAAGTGGGGGGCGGCTGAGGGTAGCTAATGCAACCCTCTGACGACCGCCCTCCCAAATCAATTGCCGCAGGATTGCGTCAAGTCTCTGAAACCAGGTCACCGGTATTCTCACCAGGAGGTTTACAAAAAAATAAAGAAGCCTCGGGAGCATGACTATTTTAGAGATCGCAATACGTGTCATAGTTGGTAACTTGAAGGAGCGCCAAAAGGAGACACAGGATTTAAGGGACCGGGTGGAACCCCCCCTCCCCCCGCTACCCCTCTCAGAGATCCTCTAGATCATGGAAAACATGGATACCCAGGTATTTAAAAGTTTGCGGAGCCCAAAATATGTCAGGTGGGCAAGAAGTAGGGCAGCGTGTTCTGCTCCAGTTTACCCAGAGACCCGAGCACCTTCCAAATTCCTCAAGGAGCCGCAGGATCCGGGGAATATCACTCGCCCCATTCCGGAGGCAAATAAACAAATCATCTGCATATAGTGAAATGACATGGACTGAACCATCTAGCATAATGCCCCAATCTATTCTCTTCTTCTGAGCGTTTCTGCCAGCGGCTCAATGGCCAGGGCGAATAAGAGGGGCGATAGTGGGCAACCTTGTCTGGTGCTCCTGAATATTTCGTAGGCTTCCGAAATCATTTGCCTTGTTTTAACCCTAGCCATTGGGTGGGTGTAGAGTAGTCTGAGCCATCTTACCCAGTTTGCGCCTAGTCTCATGCTATACGTTGTGGCCTTCAAGAAGTCCCACCGCATTGTGGCCTTTAAGAAGTCCCACCGCATTGTGTTGAATGCCTTCTCCAGATCCACTAACACAATCACTGCAGAGGGGTCAGGGGACTGGTCATGGGCATGCAGGATCGAGTAAAGTCTATGGAGGTTGTGAGAGGAATTACGGGTTGGTATAAACCTGTTGTGGTCTACATGAATCAGGGCCTGCATATGGGGTAACATCCGGGAGGCTAATATTTTGCTGAGTATTTTGAAATCAGAGTTCAGCATAGAGAGGGGTCAAAAGTCCAAGGGGGCTACATCCCGTGAGGTGGATTTGAGGAGGGGCACCACCAATGCTTCCATCGTCATTGCAGGGATGATTCCCATCTCATAAGCTTCCACATACATTTCTGCCAAGCTCACATGTAAACATCTTGTAAAGCTCCAAGGAGAGCCCATCTGCAACAGGCGTCCTACCTGTCGCCATGGCCTTGATGACATTTCTGACTTTTACGTCTGACACCGGAGTGCCATGTGGTTCTTGTTCTGCCTGTGAGAGGGTCCGAAGTGGCAGACTCTTCAAGAAGGATTCCAAAGCTATCAGGAGGCCTATCTCCGGTGGGCGATAGAGAGACACGTAATAAGACCTGAATGCCTCATTAATATGGTTTGGCGAGAAGATGATCATCCCATTTTCCAACACTAGGCGGTACCCCTACTCTCCAAGCGAACCAGCCAGGCAAGGAGCATTCCCAATTTCTCCTCCTCTTCATGTACCCGATTTACGCAGTTTTTATAATCATGGCATCAAAGCCATTCCAGAGCCACATTATACAGTTCACGTGTCTCCAGCAACTGTGGAAGGACTCCCACCTAGCTCATTGTCCCGCACATGGAGATCCATTTCCAACTTCTGGAGGTCTCTTTCCAGGTCTCGTCGGATACCCACTGATTGCCCTGTGCTGTGCCTTCTCATCATGACCTTAAAAGTCTCCCATTCTATGCCACGACTCAATGCTGATCCCAGGTTAGTGGCAAAGTATTCTGCGATGCTGTCCGCTAGGGAGTCTCCAAAGATGGCATCCTCAAGGAATGTTGAGCATATCTGCCATGATGGTATGAGTGGGTGTCCATCCACTGGTTGCAGCGTCAAAATGAGAGGACCATGGTCTGACAGAGTATGGTCCCAAATATTCTGTGTGTATTATACAACTATTAAGGGACTTGGAGCATACAAAGTTGTCTATCCTTGTATCGATCTGGTATAAACCAGAGAAGAAGAAATAGACCCTGTCTATGGGATGTTGAGTGCTCCAGGGGCCCTCCATGTCCCAGTGTGTAATCCAAGAGGCCAAACCAGCAGCTGCCCTATGGGCAGCTGCTCCCTGAAGTGGAGGAGTCAAGCGGTCCTAGGACGTGTCAAGAACACAATTAAAATCGTCTCCAATGAGGCATGGCCCCATGCCAGTCGAGGCAATTGCTTTTACAGGGTGTGAAGGAACGAGGCCTGATCATGATTTGGCACGTAGACCCTGCCCAGCGCTAGAGGTTTGCTTCAAAGTCACCCCCCCACAAAGACATATCGGCCCTCCTTGTCTATGTTAATTGTGGTTATCTCGAAGGGAACTACTGCCCACACCCTGAGCAGTGCCCCCTTGCAAAGGCTGAGTATTTAGTAGCATGAAGCTTCCCTCACCACCGTCGGTGGAGGTGATCAGCTTCTGCAAGCGTGAGGTGCATTCCTGAAGTAAGGTGCATCTGGATTTTGGGTTGTTTGGTCATAGAACCCAGGCCGCATATGTTCCATTTCATCAGTTTGTAGTTTTTGAGTGTGTTAGTCATAGGGACAGCTACATGGCAATCTAGCAAAGGAATTTTCCCCAATAAACTATCCCCACCCGGCAAGCCCCGTATATAGCATCGACACAGAGATAGAGTCAGCATAAGACAATAATAAAAAATCATCCCAACCCGCCATCCCCAGAGCAGCCCAGCATTGGCTGGCCACCCAAACCATACAGGTTAATAAGTTATAACACATAATATCCCGGCTCCAAAAACTATAAAGCAGAAATGAGAGGGAAAGGCAAAGGCAGTCTTCCAATGTGCAGCTGCCTCGGCTCGAGTAGTAAAGGCAATTCCCACTTGACATGACCAGCATATCAAGGAGAAGGAGTGGCGCTAATCAAGCAATTTTGCTGCGGTTTGGAGAGTCACAGTCAGGAGCCCATCATCCTCAATGTGAAGCGAGTCAGAGGCGTCCTCCTGGTGGTCCGAGCTACTATTAATCTCAGTCAGCAACGCTGCAGCTTGAAATGCTGCCACTTACCCCATTTCTGATTGCGACTCGGTAGGTTTCTCTAATGGTCCTGCTCGCAAGCATCCCCTCGACCTGCGGCGCTTTCAGTGGCGTAGGGGGGCCGCTCCTTCAGGTGTGCGGTTTTTGTCAGACCCAGAACGGTGCATTCCCAACCACAGTAGATAATTGAAGACATCCTCACGTAGGCTACTCAACGCCATTCCTCGCCGCTGTGCAACCACATTGCACAACTCACTCAGGGTGAGAGCAGCCACTTGCCACCAACTTTAGCTACCATCTGCCAGCCAACAGTTCAGAGGCAGCCGCCTGCCACCAACGTTAGCTACCCCCTGCTGGACAACAGTCCCAGATGTTTCTCCAGTGCTATTAGATGCCCCATCTAGATGCGTCTTGTGTCCCCCAGCAGCACCCTCTGTTACAAACTATTTGCCTCTGACCGGTGCCCATGACTGGGGACTGCCACTTGCCACCAACATTAGCCGCCCCAGAGCACCCAGAGGCCCTATTCTCGAGGATTCTCCACAGACTCTTGCCTCCAACAGTAGCCACCCCAGAGTGCCCAGGGGCCCCAGCCTCGAGGTTTCTCCCAGGCCAGGTCTCTGTGCCACAGTGGAGTCAAGGCCCACTAGACAGAGCGCCCTCCAGCGAGGCTCACCATTCGTAAGCGGCTCCAGCCCGCAAGGAACAGGCTCCCCACAGCCTGCACAACATCCACTGTCAGCAGACATGGGGGAGAGGCACGCTTTTAGGCCTCACTTTGTGCCTCCGGCCCGCACAAGTCTCCCTAGCTGCATTCAAGGTACACTCCTCCTAGGCCACTTTATGCTCCTAGGCCTCACTTCGTGGTAGGCTTCTCCTGAGGTATATTCCTCCCAGTCCTCTTTTTGTTCCTAGGCCTCCTAGGCCTCTCTTCGTGCTAGACCTCATTTTATGCCCCCGACCTGCACAACTCCCCTCTTTTCGATCCTAGGCCTCAGTTCATACTAGGCCTCACTTCATACCCCTGGCCTGCACAAAGGTTCGCTCCTCCTAGGCCTCTTTACGTGCACGCCTCTTTTCGGGCCCTGGAGCTCAGAGTGCTTCACTGTCTACCAGTGATTCAGGTGTCAAAGACAACGCCTCATGGCGGTGTGTCTGCTGCTGATCAGCAGGCTCCCAGTTTGAATCGCCTCCAAGTTTTTCCAAGAAAAACACATGAGTGCTGTCTGTGGAATTTAAGGATTCTTTGAGTAGAAGGCAACCACTGCACCCTGTGTAAGGGATGTGTCCAAATAATCATTCACCCAGTGATGACGAACACTGCAACTGTTTACTCTTGATGCAATGTATGTAACTACTCAAGTCTTTCCCTTGTATTGAGCCCTTGGACTCTTTGAAAATTAAAATCAAAATTATGTTTAAAACAAAAAAAATATAACGTTACTTTAACCTTTGGTTTTTTCCAGTGTCTGCAGTTATAGTTAGGGTTGCCCAGAGATAGGAATTCCTCAGATTTTTGTCCCTTAATAACTTTAAACCCGTTTGACGAATCTCTGCAAAACTTTGTTGAACACCTACACCTGTAACATTGGTGGAGGAATAAAAGTTTTGCAACATTTTGTTAAGGGGTGCCAAGAAAAAGGGGGCCCCAAAACACACTGGCAGTCTAATGCAGTTTACATAGACATTTTGTATTGGTCGTAGCCCAAAAACGGGCAGTTGCATTCTGATCAAATTTGGCAGGATTGAAGATTACCTTAAAAAATAACAAACAATTATGTAAAAAAAAAATAGAAAAATACACAATATTTCACAATTATAGTGCACTGCAGTGTCTTTACAATTTTTTTAATATATTTAAAAAAAAAAAAAATGTCTACGCATAGCTGCAGTAATACCTAAAAATTATTGCATTACTTAAAAATATTTTTAAAAATTGTACAGTTTGTAAAAAATACGGTATGTGGTTGGTACTACCGCAGTACTGTGTAAACTGGATAAATAAATATATAGAAAATAATTTAAAAAAATGTCCATTTCCACTTTAAGAAAATGGTAATAGGCTGGGAACAACAATAAAATCTACTACTTACCTTTGTTTGAGACCCTTAGCCACAAAAATCCAAAAGTCTACTAAAAGAATTATAATAATAATAATAATTGTATTTGTAAAGCGCGAACATAGATATCACCACTTAAGGGTCAAGGCGCTGGGGGCAGTCGGAGAGATTAAGTGAGCTATTGCCCAGAGCCACATGATACTGAGCTGAGGGGCCACCAGCAAACGAACCATGATCCCTGTGCTCCAGAGTCAGCCGCTCTCGCCGCTCCGCCACACCTCTCCTAATTATGGCTGCCTTTTAAATTTGTAAAGGCAAACCAAACATTAGTCAGTTATACACCGACTTCTCATCACTATGAACCACTGTATACCGCTAACTTACCGCAGAATGCTGTGGCATAATATATCACTAAGGGACAATTTGGGAATCTATTGCATTTCCCTTGCATTACGCAGAGTGTTGCAAGGGAAACGCAATACTAAGGTAACACTTACCAAACTATGCAAAGCCACCATGCCTCGCCCTGCTTTGCTTGGTACATGTAAAGAAACGCAATGCATCACAAGTCGCTGACTTGCATTACTCTGCACACCATAATCTACAGTCCTCCAAAATTTCAAGTACATCCATACCCCGGTACACTATACAGCACAACAGTATACCAGGGGCAGGAGGAACTCGCAAAGTTTTACTCTGCCGAGTTCAGCGGAGTTACCCAAAAATTTAGCGAGACGCCGAGGAGTTCCACGAGCGGCAGAGTTGTGGTATGTCATGCTGTTGGTGCTGATTTTTAGCGTCCCGCACTGTAAAATCAGCACGAATGGCACCACGTGGCATGCCAGAGGGCGCTGCTTCTTTCTGCCGCTTAAGTAGATTTTATACTTGAGTGGCAGCTTTCTCACCATGAGCAGCATATTTCTCAACACGAGCGCTAGCAACCTGCCATGACCGCCCGCGTTGAGAGGTGGCCAAGCGCTTGATTTTCTCACTCGCCACCTTATAGTTGGCGAGCTGTGCATGAGATAAAACTCCACCATGCAGCGGTTGGTGGAGTTTTTCCAAAACTCCGGGCTCCAAGCGCAGTGTGGAGCTTGGAGTGGGCAAAACTCTGCAAACTCCGCTGCAGGAGTGGAGTATACCACCCATCCCTACTAGTCTAAACACCACTCAGCTCAATGCTATTCCACTGCATGCCACTGCAGCGTACACCACTCCACTGTACGCATCCTCACTGTACGTGACTCCACTATACGATATTCCACTCTATGTTACTCCACTCTACGCCAGTCCACGATACACCACTCCACTCTACGACACTTCACACTATGCTGTTCCACTGTATGGCACTCCAATACACGCTACTCCAATGTACGCCACTTCACTCTACACCACTCCACTGTACACCATACCATTCTATGTTATTTCTCTGGACGACACTCCTCTCTGTGACACTCTACAATATGCTATTTTAGGCTACCCCACTCCACTGCATGCCACTGCAGTATTCACACCTCCACTGTGCACAACTACACTGTACATGCTACACTGGATAACAATCCAGTCTATAACACTCCATTATACACAACTCCAATGTACGCTACTCAACTATACGCTATACCACTGTACACCACTCCACTTTACGCGGCTCAAATGTATGCCAAACCACTCTACGACACTCCATTCTGTGCTATTTTATTGGACGCCACTCCTTTGTACGCCACTCCACTATATCGTATTCCAGTTTTTCCCTGTATGCCACTCCACGGTATGCCACTCCACTGTATGCTAGTCCACTGTACGCTAATCCACTGTGCGCCACTCCATTATACTCTACTACACTGTATGCTATTCCAATATGTAGCACTCTACTCTGACACTCCAGTGTACGCTGTTCCACTTTATGGCCATCCACTCTTGTACACTCCACTGTACGCTAGTAGACTGTACGGTATTCCACTGTACACTATTCCACTATATGCTACTCTGCTGAATAGTACTCCACTTCACGCCACTACAGTATATGCCACTGCACTCTACACTGGTCCACTGTACAACACTCTGATCCTCTCTCAAAAACTGCGCTCTAGAAGACAATATGGCACTTTATGGCACTTTACAACACTCTACTTCACTCTATCCACTTACACTTCACTGTCTAACTCTACAGTCCAATGGATGCCCGCACACTCCACTATACAACACTCTATTCCACCAAACAACACTTTTCAATACTCTATGATACAGCACTCCACTCTATTCTATGAGATGCCACTCCAATTTATAAGCGTTTACATCCAATATCCGCTATGCAACTACCCTATAATCTACTCCAGGCCATGCTGCTCTATGACATGCTAATACACTGTATCATACTTTACTCCACACCACGTTTCGCAACTCCACTGTATGAGACTTTACCTTGCTCTACACCACTGTCCAATCATCCACTCTAGCAGCTCCACTGTACAACACACTACAGTACTCTATACAACTCCACTCTACAACCCTCTACTACAGTGTTCCCACTCTACCCCACTACATTCTACCACACTGCACTCAATTCAACTATACAAAACTCCACTCAATTGACACTCAACTGTACGACACTCTCCTTCATTTTACTGTATGACACTACAATGAATGAGATCTTAATACATGACTCTCAATACTAGGATTTGAAACACATTTCCACAAAAACCATTTAAATTCCATTAAAAAAAAACAAAGATTAGAGATAACGTATAGTTAGTAAACTTAATTATTCTTTCCATGCAACCCATACTTAAACTATGCAAACATTAGAAATTTATAGTTATAACTTAAATTTAGAATTTACACACCTCCTCAAATTACTATAAGTTGCACACCTATGTACACAGTGCTACTTATTACTTACATTTTAACTTAACACACTTCCTTCAAATTACTATAAGGCTTGGGGAGGGGAGGCACGAACCACCTCCCCTTAGAAAAAAAAACAGCCCGGGGATGCGGTCCCCGGGGCATAATAAGTCTTGGATAGGGGCGCCATGTGGCCTCCCTGCCCTTTAATAGAAAAAGGCCCTATGGCCATCCCACCCTTGGCTTTATGTATGGTAATAAAATATTACTATAAATAAAAAAAAAAACTAGAAATTCACTGAAAAATTTCAAAGGTTAAAGTAACGTTATAGTTAGGTGTAATAAAAAGATCTGTTTTTTCTTTGTAAAAAATAATCTTAGAAATTCACTGAAAAAACTAAAGCTTAAAGTAACGTTATAGTTAGGTGAATATGTCAGTGACACTCATGACACGTTCTATGACATCATTTATGACATCACTGATGACATCTCAAATTACATCACTGATAACATCACTGATGATATCATCCAAACTTCTTTTGTACATATTGCACTATAAAAGGGTAAAGCATTAGCGCTATGGAAGTAAGCGCAAAATAGCTCAGAATAATATGAAGCGACATTACTGCTACCATACAGACAACCCTCATGGGCAAAGCAAGCTTGTGTTATGAGCAACATTGACCCTATACCATGCGTTTCATTGGTAGGCGAGTTTATGTTGACTATGAGCCACAGATGAAAGGGTAACCTATTCTGCACTTGATGTTCAATCTGTATACAACTGTTCAGGGAAAACCAAGTTCCTACAGATACTGAAGCCTGGTTAAATAACTAATGCAGACACTGCACCTACATTGAGAAATTTAAATTGGATATAAGTAGAAAAGTGGGTACTGTTAACACTGTTTACTCTATGGATAGAGTTTACTCTGTACCACACTGTTTGCAAACTGTAAAACGTTAATGAGAAATACACTGCAACGCATTAAAATGTGTCTACTAAGAACAGTAAACATTCTATGCAAAACTTGTCCAAAGAGCGACTATTCACTCAAAATAACCAACGTCTGAAGGTGCTAGAGATCATACTACCAACAGCCTTCATACTGTGGTACAGATAACCCATATTCTGAAGCAAAACAAGCACATGTACATAGGTTAGTACCTGGTGCACACACTCTTCTATGCAAAGTAGAAATTTTCATGCTGAGACGGTTCTGCCTAAATAACTCGACTGCTTACAATACTTTGTATGTAGTACGTAGAATCTCTGCAATGCTGGAAATCTTTTCTGTAGTACCAAAACATTTGTGTGGAACATGGGGAACACAGGTTGTCAAATGTCACCTGTACAAAGAGTTATTCTTCAATACAAAGATTTGTAACATGTTCAATACCTCTACACACCTACGGTGCATTTGGAGCACATGCGTTTTGTAAGCACTTACACTGATTAGCTGGATACAAACTGTACAAAAATAGGTAAAAAAATAATTTGGTAGTTACCCACCAGTATGTAAACTATAAAAACAAACTAGAATACTTATTGTATGATGCCTTCAGTGATGCCATCAGAATTGTCATCATTGATGTCATTTGAGATGAATATCAGTGATTTCCTGAATGATGTCAGAGAAAAAGTCATGAGTGATGATATGTGAGGTAATAAGCAGTGCATGGGGGGCAGAAGTTATGGTTATCTCTGCAAACCATATATACATATATGAAAATACATATATATATATATATTTTTTTTTTCAACCAAAGATGCCCAAAGCATTAAGACGCACTCTGCAGCAGATCGTAATTTATTGGCAAACTGGCAAAGTCACGCAGCTTAATTTGTCAAGCCTTACGCGTTTCAGACCTCCTGGTCCTTGGTCACAGGCTGGGATTCAACTTAGCAGAGCCACGTGATTAGCTTCTTGGTTATTAACCCCCCAGTGGGGCCTCACAGGTGAGTACAATTAGTATTGCATTGTGGGTCATGTAGTATTCCTTTGTATATTGAAGCCTTACTCTGTTCTGCGCAGTTGCTCTCAAAGTGTAATTTATTGTTCTTAGCCCTGCAGTGGGCCTCTGCATGTCACCGCCAGGCCACAAGTTTTTCCTGCCATCTGCTGCTCCGACAGAGAGGTTCGGAAAGTTCCATACATCTGCGGCTCCTCACATGATGATGGGATGGTGCTGTCTTCACGGCAGGACGGCCGTGTCACATGTTTTCAACCAAAGATGCCCAAAGCATTAAGACGCACTCTGCAGCAGATCGTAATTTATTGGAAAAACTGGCAAAGTCACACAGCTTAATTTGTCAAGCTTTACGCATTTCAGACCTCCTGGTCCTTGGTCACAGGCTGGGATTCAACTTAGCAGAGCCACGTGATTAGCTTCTTGGTTATTAACCCCCCAGTGGGGCCTCACAGGTGGAGAATTGCACCATCCCTGAAGACGAGAGGCTGCGTGGTTTGGAACTGTGTCAAAACCGATCTAGCAGCACAGGGGCAACTCTTTCTGTTTTTGTATAGCGGCCGGCCCGGCCGCGGGATTGCACCACCGCGAGACACTAGCGGTTGTTGCGTGCCGTCATATCACATGGACTGCCACTGAGGAGGGCGTTGGCCCGAAACGCGTCTGGCAGGTGAAAATAAAGGATTTTGTTCATGACAGTTGCTTTTGTATTGGCAAGAAACCTACCTGTGTGTGCATCCCACCGAGGGGCAACTCTTCCTGTTTTTGTATAGTGGCCGGCCAGGCCGCGGGATTGCACCACCGCGAGACACTAGCGGGTCCGCTGCTGACTTACTGGGGCAGCTAAATGCGGAGCAGAAGGTGCTGGTAATGTGCAAGAGTGCCTGCAGGAACATTGTGAACCTTTGTAAAGAAACTCTGTGAATGTGTTTGACGGCAGCAACCCACACAGGTTTCACTGAACTACCAGTCCCAGAAACCAGTGCCTCAAGTGGCTCACCTAAGCATAATTATCATTATGATGTGGGGATATACTGGCGGTTGCTGTGTGCCGTCATATCACATGGACTGCCACTGAGGAGGGTGTTGGCCCGAAACGCGTCTGGCAGGTGAAAATAAAGGATTTTGTTCATGACAGTTGCTTTTGTATTGGCAAGAAACCTACCTGTGTGTGCATCCCACCGAGGGGCAACTCTTCCTGTTTTTGTATAGCGGCTGGCCCGGCCGCGGGATTGCACCACCACGAGACACTAGCGGGTCCGCTGCTGACTTACAGGGGCAGCTAAATGCGGAGCAGGAGGTGCTGGTAATGTGCAAGAGCGCCTGCAGAAACATTGTGAACCTTTGTAAAGAAACTCTGTGAATGTGTTTGACAGCAGCGACCCACACGGGTTTTACTGAACTACCAGTCCCAGAATCCAGTGCTTCAAGTGGCTCACCTAAGCATAATTATCATTATGATGTGGGGATATACTCGCGGTTGCTGCGTGCCGTCATATCACATGGACTGCCACTGAGGAGGGCGTTGGCCCGAAACGCGTCTGGCAGGTGAAAATAAAGGATTTTGTTCATGACAGTTGCTTTTGTATTGGCAAGAAACCTACCTGTGTGTGCATCCCACCGAGGGGCAACTCTTCCTGTTTTTATATATATGTATCTATATACCTATCTCTCTCACTATAGGTTTCAGGAACGTTATATAGTTAGTTGGACATTTCACTCGTACAAAACCATAGAAATTCCGGCGTTATAGTTAGTTCAGCTAACTATAACTCGCGCCCCCGCAATGCACTGCTGATGACGTCACATATTACATCATTCATGACATGGTCAGTGACATCACTGATGACACTGACACTCAAATGACATCACTGATGACATCATCCAGTGACTGTGTGTTTCTGTAAAGTTTAAATTTGTTTTATATATATGCCAAGCTGTATTGAAGAATGAGTGGGTGTATAAGTGTCTGTATGGAGGATTTAGTAGGTACGTGACTGACTGTATAAGTGAGTGATTAAATGTGTCTTACTGAATGCATGGGTTAGTGACTAAACTGTGTGAAAGTCTGTATCAGTCTGTCTGTTGTTGTGTAAGCTGCTGCATGGGTTGGTGAGTAGCTGCATGAGTGTCTATATGGGTTATTGATTGCTTGCCTGAGTATTTGTATGGCTGCCTGAGTGTGTGTGTGGGTGGGTGGGAGGTGTGTGACTCTGTGCATAGATGTGTGAGTGGTTGATTCACTGGGTGTATGGGTTCAAGAGTGCATGTGGAAACAGCTGTATGGGTGGGTGAGTGTGTGTATGGGTGTGTTGGTGAGTGAATGGATGTCTCAGTGGTACATGTGCAAGTAACTACATATGTAAAAGGCAGTATATGTGAGTGATGGTGTATATAAATAACTATATGTGAGAGTCAGTAATTGTGAGAGTGGCTGCATGGATGAGTGTGTATTTGTATCAGTGATTCTATAAGAGAGTAATTATGTGTTAGTATCTGTATGAATAAGTGAGGTGGTGTCTGTATAACTGTATAGGTGAGTAAATGGAAGTATGATTGATTCTTTGCATGACTGACTAGGTGTGTGAGTAACTCTGGATATGTGGCAGTGTGTGAGTGTCTGTATAGGTGTATGAGTGCATATGATAGTGTTGTATTGATGAGTGACTGCATGTATGAGTGACTGTATGGGTGAATGAGTGGATGTGTGTGTAGACCTAGGAATCAGTCAGTGCGTATTTAGTAACTGGTATTGATGTGCCTATTTTTTCGAAAATGGTAGTCTGTATTTTAGAGTGGGTGTATCAAAGGTTATATTCAGGTGTGAGGAGGTGCATCAGATTTTCACGTGGATGATGTCATCAGTGATGTCATCTAGTGATGTCATCAGTGATGTCACTGACCATGTCATGAATGATCTAATATGTGACGTCATCAGCAGTGCATTGTGGGGCGCGAGTTATAGTTAGCTGAACTAACTATAACGCCGGAATTTCTATGGTTTTGTACGAGTGAAATGTCCAACTAACTATAACGGTCCTGAAACCTATGGTTTTTTCAGTGAATTTCTATGGTTTTTTAAATGCTAATTTCTAACTATAACGTGCCTGAAACCTATGGTTTTTTCAGTGAATTTCAAAGGTTTTTTAAATGAAAATTTGTAAGTCTAATGTACCTCAATCCTATGGTTTTTTTATTTTCTATATATATATATACATATATATACATATATATATATATTTAAAAAAAATTGTGAATAATTTTTAGTAAGGAAAACTATATTCATTCTTTTTTTTTTTTTAATATTATACAGAAGTCGCGCACCCTTCGCGCACTCTACACGATGGCTGCGCGCATTCCGGTAGCCATTTTGAAAAGTCGCGCTGGGGTCGCGACTTCGGCGTAATTTGTAAAGTATGAAATATCTTTAAATTAATTATAAATAAAAGTTTTCCTTTAAAGTTTGTCTAAATTTATTAATAAAAGTATTTTTAAAGTATTATTTTCAATATAATTTAGACAAAAAATTATTCGATTATTATTGGATTCGGAGGTTAGGAGGGATGGCCATTTTGCTCGATCTGTTTTGCAAGATTTTTTGGTCTAGTCAGGTGGACACCCTCCTCCGGGTGAGGTACAGCTTGGGGATTCTATTCAAAAGGTGAGGAATCCATAGGCAGAAGTATCCATCAGAAGAACAAGTTACTTACCTTCCGTAACGCTTTTTCTGGTGGATACAGTATCTGCCTGTGGATTCCTCACTGTCCCACCCGCCTCCCCGTTGTCCACCTGTTTCTACCAAAAAGATGCTTTTACTGTTTGGCATGAATGTTTTTAATATGTCTTAATCATGCTTATGTTTTAATAGTGAGAAATGCTTGATCTGTTGCTATTTCTTTATGCCTTTATTGGTTATGCATTTGTATATATATATATATATTTAGTATACTATGTATACATGTGAAAATGTGTCGGTCCGCCTGTTTGCCTCCGTGGCACAGAAAAAAAGGGTGGAACTGACGTCAGCACACCGACGAGGTCCTCTTATGGCTCCGATGAAGTCATACGGTGTCGCGAGCGGAGCCGTGCTATTATGACGTCCTCGTCGACGTGGGAGAGCTAGGAAAGATTTTCTGCGGAATGCTGGCGCAGGGGATATTCACCTAAGTGTTCAGGCTAGTCCTTTGGGAGCAACTGTTTATGTTGCCACTCCAGAAACCGAAACCAGTGATCCGAGGGCAGAGGCCCTGCAGATGGCACACGAGGTGGGGAGCCCAGTCGTGTGCACCGGCGGGGCAGCGAAGTGACAAGCACCACTACCCACAAAAAGGTAACGAGGGCACTGAATAACACAGGATCTTCTCTTTGTATCTGGCAGGAACAACGAGGTTAAAATGCCCTAGTTCCAAAATGTAGAATTAGTGCTACAACGGTCTTCAAGAGGACCTGCGATGAATGCCGCTTCTGCCTCCCGTTCCCTGGAGGCGGCACATGGGTCACGTGGTACGGTCATACTGCGGTGGGACGCACACTTGTTGACCTCTCATGGCACTGCTCCACACTTCGGGAGGACGCTTTCCATTAGCTGTGTTTTCTGATGACGTGTCGCGCCGGCCCCGTCCAACAACAGAACTCCTTTAGATCCAAACAGACTCTTCCACTCTCTCACCGGAAGTGAAACCAGACCATGCGGACTCTTTCACAATACAAAAGCCGGGAATGCACTTTTCGGTAAAAAAAACACATTCTTTCCTCCTAATTTATCAAATAAATGACTCACTGAAGAACAGGGGCCAGCTTCGATCGGTAAACAGCCGTTACAACAACTTTTTTACTTCGCGATACCATTACAACGCATGCATTACCACGCATGCGTTGTACATCGTGAAGTCATTACTACGCATTTTTTTAGAACGCATGGCCATTTACCACGCATGCCTTTTCAACGAATTTTGTTGTAAAGGTATGTATGGTAAATGACCATGCATTCTAAAAAAATGTAGACGTTCCACGTCGTTGTAAGGAAACAGAGGCTGTTCTGTTTCCTCACAACGACGTGCACCGCCCCTCAGAGACGACGTGAAGCAGGAACCATGAGGAGAGAGGAACCACGAGGAGTGAGAGGTAAGGGGGATTGGGCATGGGGTGGGGGTTACTTTTCTAGGGTTTAGGGTAGTGCAGTGGTGTTTGTGTAGTGTAGGGGGTCGTGCTGGGGGTAGTGTTTTAGGGTTTAGGGTAGTGCAGTGGTGTTTGTGTAGTATAGGGGGTCGTGCTAGGGGTAGTGTTTTAGGGTTTAGGGTAGTGCAGTGGTGTTTGTGTAGTGTAGGGGTCGTGCTGGGGTAGTGTTTAGGGTTTAGGGTAGTGCAGTGGTGTTTGTGTAGTGTAGGGGGTCGTGCTGGGGGTAGTGTTTTAGGGTTTAGGGTAGTGCAGTGGTGTTTGTGTAGTGTAGGGGTCGTGCTGGGGTAGTGTTTTAGGGTTGAGGGTAGTGCAGTGGTGTTTGGGTAGTGTAGGGGTCGTGCTGGGGGTAGTGTTTTAGGGTTTAGGTAGTGCAGTGGTGTTTGTGTAGTGTAGGGGTTCATGCTGGGGGTAGTGTTTTAGGGTTTAGGGTAGTGCAGTGGTGTTTGGGTAGTGTAGGGGTCATGCTGGGGTAGGGTTTAGGTTTAGGTAGCAGTGGTGTTTGGGTAGTGTAGGGGTCATGCTGGGGGTAGTGTTTTAGGGTTTAGGGTAGTGCAGTGGTGTTTGGGTAGTGTAGGGGGTCGTGCTGGGGTAGTGTTTTAGGGTTTAGGGTAGTGCAGTGGTGTTTGTGTAGTGTAGGGGGTCGTGCTGGGGGTAGTGTTTTAGGGTTTAGGGTAGTGCAGTGGTGTTTGTGTAGTGTAGGGGGTCGTGCTGGGGGTAGTGTTTTAGGGTTTAGGGTAGTGCAGTGGTGTTTGGGTAGTGTAGGGGGTCATGCTGGGGATAGTATTTAGGGTTTAGGGTAGTGCAGTGGTGTTTGTGTAGTGTAGGGGGTCATGCTGGGGGTAGTGTTTTAGGTTTAGGGTAGTGCAGTGGTGTTTGGGTAGTGTAGGGGGTCGTGCTGTGGGTAGTGTTTTAGGGTTTAGGATAGTGCAGTGGTGTTTGTGTAGTGTAGGGGTCGTGCTGGGGGTAGTATTTAGGGTTTAGGGTAGTGCAGTGGTGTTTGGGTAGTGTAGGGGGTCGTGCTGGGGGTAGTGTTTTAGGGTTTAGGGTAGTGCAGTGGTGTTTGGGTAGTGTAGGGGGTCATGCTGGGGGTAGTGTTTTAGGGTTTAGGGTAGTGCAGTGGTGTTTGGGTAGTGTAGGGGGTCGTGCTGGGGGTAGTGTTTTAGGGTTTAGGGTAGTGCAGTGGTGTTTGGTTAGTGTAGGGGGTCGTGCTGGGGGTAGATTTAGGGTTTAGGGTAGTGCAGTGGTGTTTGGGTAGTATAGGGGGTCATGCTGGGGGTAGTATTTAGGGTTTAGGGTAGTGCAGTGGTGTTTGTGTAATGTAGGGGGTCGTGCTGGGGGTAGTGTTTTAGGGTTTAGGGTAGTGCAGTGGTGTTTGGGTAGTGTAGGGGGTCGTGCTGGGGGTAGTGTTTTAGGGTTTAGGGTAGTGCAGTGGTGTTTGGGTAGTGTAGGGGGTTGTGCTGGGTGTAGTGTTTTAGGGTTTAGGGTACTGCAGTGGTGTTTGGGTAGTGTAGGGGTCGTGCTGGGGTAGATTTAGGGTTTAGGGTAGTGCAGTGGTGTTTGGGCAGTGTAGGGGGTCGTGCTGGGGGTAGATTTAGGGTTTAGGGTAGTGCAGTGGTGTTTGTGTAGTGTAGGGGTCGTGCTGGGGGTAGTGTTTTAGGTTTAGGTAGTGCAGTGGTGTTTGTGTAGTGTAGGGGTCGTGCTGGGGGTAGTGTTTTAGGGTTTAGGGTAGTGCAGTGGTGTTTGGGTAGTGTAGGGGGTCGTGCTGGGGTAGTGTTTTAGGTTTAGGGTAGTGCAGTGGTGTTTGGGTAGTGTAGGGGTCGGCTGGGGTAGTGTTTAGGGTAGGTGCAGTGGTGTTTGGGTAGTGTAGGCGGTCATGCTGGGGGTAGTGTTTTAGGGTTTAGGGTAGTGCAGTGGTGTTTGGGTAGTGTAGGGGGTCGTGCTGGGGTAGTGTTTTAGGGTTTTAGGGTAGTGCAGTGGTGTTTGTGTACTGTAGGGGATCGTGCTGGGGGTAGTGTTTTAGGGTTTAGGGTAGTGCAGTTGTGTTTGGGTAGTGTAGGGGGTCATGCTGGGGGTAGTGTTTTAGGGTTTAGGGTAGTGCAGTGGTGTTTGGGTAGTGTAGGGGGTCGTGCTGGGGGTAGTGTTTTAGGGTTTAGGGTAGTGCAGTGGTGTTTGGGTAGTGTAGGGGGTTGTGCTGGGGTAGTGTTTTAGGGTTTAGGGTAGTGCAGTAGTGTTTGGGTAGTTTAGTGGGTCGTGCTGGGGGTAGTGTTTTATGGTTTAGGGTAGTGCAGTGGTGTTTGGGTAGTGTAGGGGGTCGTGCTGGGGAAGTGTTTTAGGGTAATGCAGTGGTGTTTGGGTAGTGTAGGGGGTCATACTGGGGGTAGTGTTTTAGGCTAATGCAGTGGTGTTTGGGTAGTGTAGGGGGTCGTGCTGGGGGTAGTGTTCTTCTTCAGAAGAAAAATCAACAACAATAGATCTCGCCAAGCGCGCAACGCATGCGCTGCGTCGCTAGGCGAGACCTAAAAAGCATTGCACCAAGATTTCTGCCAACACTTCCTGGATTGAAGTGTTGGCAGCCAATTAGAGCCAAGCTTGTGCTTGTGTAGTTAGGTCCCGCCCAGATATATAAAGATTTTTTTCCTTAAATATCTCAAATAACTACTGAACGGATTTACACCATTTAAAAAAAGGGCTCTTTCTGAACCAAGGACTACTTTTTGCCAAATTTGGTGTAATTCCGTTCAGCAGTTCGGGCTGTAGCCTTGGCTAAAGTTTCCTATGGGAAATTGATTTTCCGACTTCTATTTTTTGAATTTTCAGGAACTACTGAACGGATTTACAACATTTAACAAAAAGGACTCTTTCTGAACCAAGGGCTACCTTTTGCCAAATTTGGTGTAATTCCGTTCAGCAGTTCGGGCTGTAGCCGTGTCTAAATTTTCCTATGGAAATTAACATGGAGAAAACATGTTTTGGGACCCCCCTTTTTTCTCGGCCCCCGCTTGGCAAATCACCTCGAAACTTTCAAGACAGGAGCTGACCGGAGCGCCCCACTAGTTTTGAAAATTTCGCGAAGATTTGTCAAACGACGCTAAAATTATTGGGGAAACAAAAATGCTTTTCCTATGGAAAATAGGTCCTAACTATAACTACCTACTGGCGACCGCCAGTAGATATATATATATATATATATATATATTATCTACTGGCGGTCGCCAGTAGATAGTTATAGTTAGGACCTTTATCCATAGGAAATCCGTAACATTCTATTTGAAATAACTTTGCGCCGGTTGACGAATCTTCGCGAAAGCTTCCAACTTGTTGGGGCTCCGCTCCGCTCCTACCCTGAAAGTCTCGGGTTGATTCGTCAAGCAGGGGCCGAGAAAAAGGGGGTCCCAAACGCGTTTTCTCCATTTCTTCCATGTTAATTCCCATAGGAAATTTTAGGCACGGCTACAGCCCGAACTGCTGAACGGAATTACACCAAATTTTGCAAAAAGGTAGCGCTTGGTTCAGAAAGCGACCTTTTTTTAAATGGTGTAAATCCGTTCAGTAGTTGCGGAGAAATTCAAAAATAAGAGTGAAAAATCGATTTCCCATAGGAAACTTTATGCAAGGCTACAGCAAAACTGCTGAACGGAATTACACCAAATTTGGCAAAAATGTAGTGCTTGGTTCAGAAAGCACCCTTTTAAAAATGGTGTAAATCCGTTCAGTAGTTGCTGAGAAAATCCAAAATAAAAGTTTTGATATTTAGAGGCACGGAGGATCCGCGCACCCTCCCGACCACGAGCTGCATGCTAATTGGCTGTCAACACTCCAAACCAGGAAGTGTTGGCAGCCATCTTGTTCCTCGGTAGAACCGAGGGACAAGAAAAGACAAAAACAAGGGTGCAAACGCAAAAGGGGGCAGGGTAGAAACACCCTGACCCCTAGCCCTGCTCAGGGGTCCTACAAGGACCCCCAGGGCTCAAATTATTTTTTTTTAAATCGGCAGAAAACGTGCTGGGTGCGCGGATCCTGCCGATAAAAAAACGAAGCGCGGACTCCCGCGCTCGTAGTTAATTGGCCCCCGGGTGGGCCAAGTCCCGGGGCATGCGGGGCTTTAATTATTAATTATATGGGGGTCCTCTAAGGCCTCCCAAGCCCCGGGACCGCCACCCCCGGGCTTTAAAGAAAATGGTGCGGGAGGGCTCTGAGCCCTCCCGCAGCCCCGGGACCGCCACCCCGGGCTTCTTTTTTAAATTAAATCACCTGTGTGGGGGCTCCAGCCCCCACATGCCCCGGGACCGCCACCTCCCGGGGCACTAACAAATTTAAAATGGGGGTCCGTTTTGGACCTCTCGAGCCCCGGGGACCACCACCTCCCCGGGGCTTTGCAGATGTGGGGAGGGGGCCGCGCGGCCCCCTCCTGGAGCCATTGATGGCCCTGGGGACCGCCACCCCCAGGGCCAGCTCCTGCAGTGTCCCGGGTGCTCACCCCCGGGACACTGTAGTTTGCAATGACAGGACGGGTGCCTCGCGGCTCCCATCCTGTCATTGCAAACTGCTTTAGCTCATTGAAGCGAGAGCAGGAAACCTGCTCTCGCTTCAATGAAGCAAGCAGATTGCTTTCCACATGGGGAGCTGCATGTCAGCAGCTCCCCATGTGGAAAAGCAATGCCGGCTCCGGGGGATGGGGTCCCCGGGGCAAAAGGAGGCCTGAGGAGGGGGGCCACGCAGCCCCCCTCCTTAAAAAAAATAATTAAAAGAGTGGCCATGCCCCGGGGGATGGGGTCCCCGGGGCCGGAATCGGCCACGGGAGGGGGGCCACGAGGCCCCCTTCCCGTTTAAAAAAAAAAAAAAAGGGGTTAGGCCCTGGGGGATGGGGTCCCCAGGGCCCAAAAAAAGGAAAAAGGGAAGGGGGGCGGAAAAACAAAACAAAAAAACGATCGGGCCGCAGGCCCCGCCCCTTCCTTGACCACTCTGCAAACGCGCCCTGGCGCGTTTGCAGAGGGGGAACGAATTCCCTTGAATACTGGGAGTCCTTGGGCCAACTAGCCCACCAGGAACCTCCAGTATGCGCCAGGAGCTGCGTTGCAGAGAGGTGTTCTGAGGCCACGCCCTTTGAACACCTCTCTGCAACGCAGCTCTCTGGCGCATACTGGAGGTATCTGGTGGGCCAGTTGGCCCCTAGGGACCCTCGGGATTGAGGAGGAATTAATTCTCCAACTTAAAACGCGCCACAGGGCGTGTTTGCAGACATGTCACCTCAGGCCCCACCCCCTTCCTTCACCATTGTGCAAATATTCCTCTAAAATCAGCCGAACTACGAATTCCGATTTACTCACCTGTTATCAGGAGCGACCTCAGTGCTGCATCTTTTAGCCCAGTACTGATCCTGAAAAGTCATTTTAACCGTACTTACCAGTAACTTGAATTTCCTTCCATAGGATATCATTGCCTGCTTTTTGCTGAAAAAGTTTCTAAGTGTCGATTTTTGAAACATACAAATATTCATCTAAAATCAGCAGAACTACGAATTCCGATTTACTCACCTGTTATCAGGAGAGACCTCAGTGCTGCATCTTTCAGCCCAGTACAGATCCTGAAAAGTAATTCTAACCGTACTTACCAGTAACTTGAATTTCCTTCCATAGGCTAACATTTACTGGTTTCACTTGGAAATTCTTCTAAGTGTTGAGTTTTGGAACTTTATAATATTCCTCTAAAATCAGCTGAACTACGAATTCCGATTTACTCACCTGTTATCAGGAGAGAACCCAGTGCTGCATCTTTAGCCCAGCACTGACCCTGAAAAGTAATTCTAACCGTACTTACCAGTAACTTGAATTTCCTTCCATAGGCTAACATTGACTGGTTTCACTTGGAAATTCTTCTAAGTGTGGAGTTTTGGAACTTTATAATATTCCTCTAAAATCAGCCGAACTGCGAATTCCTATTTACTCACCTGTTATCAGGAGAGAACCCAGTGCTGCATCTTTTAGCCCAGCACTGACCCTGAAAAGTAATTCTAACCGTACTTACCAGTAACTTGTATTTCCTTCCATAGGAATCCATTGTCTGGTTTTCAGCAGAAAAGTTTCAAAGTGTCAATTTTCACAAACTACAAATATTCCTTAAAAATCGCCTGTATGACTTAAACGCATTCTTTCAACTGTTTACAGGAGATGCACCAGTGCTGGATCCAGGATCCACCACTGAGTAAGAAAAAGTAACGATAACACTACTTACCTGCTAAGTGAATTTCCTCCCATAGGATAACATTGGTGATTCTATGTGAAAAAGTTTCTAAGTGTCAACTTTTAAAATACAATAATATTCCTTAAAAATCAGTACTGTAACCAAAACGCTTTTACTCAACTGTTTACAGGAGATGTCCCAGGACTGAATCTAGGATCCAGTCCTGTGGTTAGAAAAGTAATCCATAAAGTAACTAATTGCATTTAACTAGAAATTCACATTGAGCTCAATGTTGCATTGTGTTTGAAATTGTGTTGCCCATTGTAACAACTGTAACTACTGTACTTAAAAGTCTATTGCCTATTTGCAAAGAATTTAAACTAAAGTAATTCATTCTGAGAAAGTATATTTTGTAATGTAATGTATAATGTAATTACAATGTAATTTAAAAAATAAATAGTTTAAAAAAATGTAGAAAATCAGTATCAAAAAATAAAGATAACAATTAATACATTTAAAAATTGTCATTTACAAAACCTTGGAAATTCACTGAAAAACCATAGGTTTCAGACATGTTATAGTTAGGAATTAGCATTTAAAAACCTTTGAAATTCACTGAAAAACCATAGGTTTCAGGCACGTTATAGTTAGAAATTAGCATTTAAAAACCTTTGAAATTCACTGAAAAACCATAGGTTTCAGGCACGTTATAGTTAGAAATTAGCATTTAAAAACCTTTGAAATTCACTGAAAAACCATAGGTTTCAGACACGTTATAGTTAGAAATTAGCATTTAAAAAACCTTTGAAATTCACTGAAAAACCATAGGTTTCAGACACGTTATAGTTAGAAATTAGCATTTAAAAACCTTTGAAATTCACTGAAAAACCATAGGTTTCAGACACGTTATAGTTAGAAATTTGCATTTAAAAACCTTTGAAATTCACTGAAAAAACCATAGGTTTTAGGGACAGTTATAGTTAGTTGGACATTGCACTCGTACAAAACCCGTGAAATTCCCCGTTATAGTTAGTTCAGCTAACTATAACTCGCGCCCGCAATGCACTGCTGATGACGTCACATATTACATCACTCATGACATGGTCAGTGACATCACTGATGACATCACTGATGACATCTCAAATGACATCATCCAGTGACTGTGTGTTTCTGTAAAGTTTAAATATGTTTAATATATATATGGAAAGGCGTATTGAAGAATGAGTGGGTGTATAAGTGTCTGAATGGATGATTTAGTAGGTGCGTGACTAACTCTATAAGTGAGTGATTAAACGTATCTTACTGAATGCATGGGTTAGTGACTAAACTGGGTGAATGTCTGTATCCGTCTGTCTGTTGCTGTGTAAGTGGCAGCATGGGTTTGTGAATAGCTACATGAGTGTCTATATGAGTTATTGATTGGTTGGCTGAGTATCTGTATGGGTGCCTGAGTGTTTGTGTGGGTGGGGTGTGTGCGACTCTCTGCATAGATGTGTGAGTGGGTGATTCACTGGATGGATGGTTACAAGAGTGCATCTGTGATAGACTGTATGGGTGGGTAAGTGTGTGTAAGAGTGTGTTAGTGAGTGAATGTATGTCCCAGTGGTACATGTGTGAGTAACTACGTATGTGAAAGGCAGTATATATGTGTGTTGGAGTATATAAATACCTATAAGCGAGAGTGTGTGATTGTGATAGTGACTGTATGGATGAGTGTGTGCTTGTATCAGAGATTGTATAAGAGCGTAAGAATGTGCTAGTATTTGTATGAGTAAGTGAGCTGGTGTGTGTATAACTGTATAGGTGAGTAAATGGGTGTGTGCTTAATGTTTTGCATGACTGACTAGGTGTGTGAGTACCTCTATGGATGAGTGGCGGTGTGTGAGTGTTTATATAGGTGTATGAGTGCATATAATAGTCCTGTACTGAGTGACTATAAGTATGAGTGACTGTACGGGTGAGTGAGTAGATGTGTGTGTGTAGACCTAAGAATCAGTGAGTGTGTATATAGTAATTGGTGTTGGAGTGTCTATGGTTTTGACAATGGCAGTCTGTAATTTACAGTGGGTGTATCAAAAGTTATATTAGGGTGTGAGAAGATGCATCAAATTATCACATGGATGATGTCATCAGTGATGTCATCAGTGATGTCATTTGAGATGTCATCAGTGATGTCATCAGTGATGTCACTGACCATGTCATGAGTGATGTAATATGTGACGTCATCAGCAGTGCATTGCGGGGGCGCGAGTTATAGTTAGCTGAACTTACTATAACGGGGGAATTTCACGGGTTTTGTACGAGTGCAATGTCCAACTAACTAAAACTGTCCCTAAAACCTATGGTTTTTTCAGTGAATTTCAAAGGTTTTTTAAATGCAAATTTCTAACTATAACATGTCTGAAACCTATGGTTTTTTCAGTGAATATATATATATATACACTTTACCTACTGGCGGTCGCCAGTAGTTAGTTATAGTTATATAGTTAGGCCCTAGTTTCCATAGGAAAAACATTTTTTGGCTTGGCTATAACTTTGGCATCGTTTGACCAATCTTCATTAAGTTTTCCCAAAAAAGTGTTGTCAAGGTAGGTTCTGTGTGTCATGGAAAGTTTGGGGTTGATCTGTGCAGTGTTGCCCGAGAAATTGGGGTGCAAAATAAGGGTGCATTTGTAATGTTAGTTACTATAGGAACCTTTAGCCATAGCTTCAGCCCGAACCGCTGAACGGATTCACACCAAATTTGGCAGGGAGGTAGATGTTGGTTCAAGGAAGTGCCGTTTGCTTATTTGGTGTAAATCCATACAGTAGTTGTTGAGAAATTTAAGTTGAAAATGAAAGCGATATCTCTAGTTGCAAAGCCTTCGTGAAAAAAGACGAGCTTGAGCAGGGAAATGCACTGCTCTGATTGGCTGCCAATACTTTAACTGGGAAGTGTTGGCAGCCATCTTGAGACTCTGCTTCACTGAGTCCCAAAAAAAAGTGAAAATAAAGAAAAGAAAAGGGGGCAGGGTAGGAATACCCTGACCCCCAAGCCATGGTCTTGGGGTCCCCCTGGGACCCCCGCCATGCCAAAAAAGCAGTATAAAAAAAAACATTTTTCTGTGAAATCGCGATATTTGCGAATTCGCAGAGTTTTTAAAAAAAAGCAAGCGTGGACTCCTGAGCTTGCTTTAAAAGAAATCCCGGGTGGGACAGGTCCCGGGGGCATAAGATAAATATAGGAGGGGGCACAAGGGCCCCTCCTCCTAGGGCTTATCAAAGCCCTGACGACTGCCACCTCCCTGCGGCTATTTCCAATTATGTGGGGGGGGCCTCGTGGACCTCCCCCTTCCCCGGGGATGCCACCTCCCCAGGGCTAATTAAAACAATATGAGGGGGCCTTGCGGACCCCCTGCCATGGGGACCGCCAGCTCCCCAGGGGGCTAATTTCAATAATATGGGTGGCCTCATGGACCCTTCCTGCCCCGTGGACCACCACCTCCCTAGGGCTAAAATAGATAACAAATCATGGGAAGTTCCTGCCCCCATGCAGCTCAAGGGACCACCACCTCCCCGGGGCATACATACAATAATTAAGGGGGTCTGTTGCGGACCCCTGGCCCCGGGGACCACCAATCCCCAGGGCCGGCTCCAGCAATGTCCTGGGGTGCCCACCCCCGTAACATTGCAGTTTGCTATGGCATGGCGGGAGCACCGTTCCCGCCATGCCATAGCAAACAATGTGCTCCACTTTGAGCAAATATTATGCTCTCGATAGCTCAAAGCGGAGCACACTTTGCTTTTTACACACATGGAGCTGCATGTCAGCAGTTCCCTGCATGTAAAAAGCAATGCTGGCTCCCACAGAAGGCAGAAGCCGGCCGGGACAGCGGGGGCCTTCAGACTCCTCCCACGATCTCCAACAAGGTGGGCTTGTCTGGGGATGCGATCTCCGGGTGCCGAAACTGGCCCAGAAGGTGGCCCGCTCGTCCCCCCTCCCGTTAAGGATTATAGAAAAAAAAAGAAAAGGCCTTGCCCCGGGAGATGAGGTGGAAAATGGACCGGGAGGGGGGCCGCTCGGCCCACCTCCCTTTGAATTAAAAAAAATTAAAAAAAGATAAAGGCCGGGTCCCAGGAGGGGGGCCACGTGGGCCTCCTCCCGTTTTTTTATTTAAAAAATGTAAAAAGGGTCAGGTCCCGGGGGATTGGGTCCCTGGGGCCCAGAATGGTTCAGGGAAGGGGGGCCACGCAACCCCCTTCCAAAAAAACAAAAAAAAAGCCGGCAACTTGCTGGAGGCTCCCCCCCTTTCTCCACCCCTCTGCAAACACACCTCCTGGTGCGCTCCGGGTTGGGGGATGAAGTCATATTGGCTACTGAGGGTCCTTAAGGGCCAAGAAGACCTCCTGTTACCTCCAGTAAGCCCCACACAGTGAGATTGATGAGAGGTGGTCACAGGCCACGCCCCCTTTCTCCACCACCCTGCAAACGCGCCACTCAGCCACTGCTGGTGGGGGGATGCAAACGGACTGTTGAAATTTGTTGGTGTACCCATCCGCCGTTGTGACTGTCTGCCTGATTTAGAGTGGGTGGTATGATGGATGAAACTCTGTCAATCCTTCTCGGTCTACATCGCTCTCAGTTGTATTGGGCTGAAAGTGGCTGATGGAGGTATTTCAGCCACAATTCTGTCTGCCGAATTGCAACTTTGCTTTTCTTTGACGTATCCATGGAGGCTAACCATCCATACCTGACCTCGCGGTCTTCAAACAAAGGTGATATTAGAGCACCCCTGCCATACCAAATCGATCATTCACTATGAATTTGATGATGCAAGGCTTTGTTTACCTGTCACTTGATATGGATGATGAACGCCAACGTCATCAACAGAATTGAATGTATGTTTTATTGGTTTGAAACATGTCTTGTAGTTCCCATTTCAAAAGGTAAGAGTGTTTTTTACCCAGAATAAAATGGTCACACATCTTCAATTATAATTAGGGTTCCCTCTTCTAAAAGTTCATTCGTTATTGTTTTTTTTTTTTTTAAATGCTTGTTATGTAACATACTTTATTGTAGGCTTTGTTCACTTAAAAATGATTAGCGATAGCCTTTAGACCAATGTGTTTTTTCTTTACACATCCCTCAATATCCTTTTTTTTTTACACATTAAATCAATTGGCAATATGGTGGCTCCATCAATATGACAGAAGCACACCCCAAACAAACAATGTTTAGTATAAATATTTTTGTTTGCGCTATAATACATCTTTTTTACATCAGTGTAGGACACCTTGACTTACATGTGTGGTTAATTGTACTAAATATTTGAATGGAACATTCCAGTCATATAGGTTTCCTGATCTTTCCATACCATACATTAACATATGTTGAAATTCAGCATACAGCAAATTGTTATGCAAAAATGCTTTTGCCTTTTAGGTTGTCTCCTTAGCATGCCTTTAAATCAACTTTTTATTTTTATCTCTTCGTCTTTGTTATTTGGCATGCTATGATAATTCATTTTTATTTACTGAGCATGGACAAACCTATAATGTAAATTAATTTGCAAAATTGCATATTTTGGGCCTAGCACTCATACCTTAATACCCTTTTCATTGTGTATGTGAAAAGGATAAATCAAACCATGTGGTTATAAACAACACTTACATTTATCATTTCACAAAATTATAAATAAAAATGAAACATAAGGATTTTTCCTATCTGGAACGTATTTTTTTAAATACATAAAATTATCAAACTAAACAAAGTATATGCATATTTTGTTTTCCAGTGCATCTTGCCTCCAACTAACCACTGTATGCATGCTCCACCTAATAAAGGGGCTTGTCTCACTCCTCAAGCTGTTGTAGATCAGGCACCTCAAAGAATTATGGAGGGGAGATACATTTTTGAAAGGTTTGTTGGTAGGAGTGGTTGTGTGTGAGGGAGCTGTGGGTGAAGTGCTTGTTTGGAAGGTATTGGGTGCTGGGATGGGTATGCTGCTTTGGGTTGGTTGTGGGTGTTGGAGTGAGGGTGAGTGTGTGTGGTGCTGGATTCATGAGTGATGGCGCTTTCGTGTGGGTGTTTGGATGTGCATAAGCTTGTACTTTTCGTTGGGTGTTTGGGTGTGGTTGAGGTTATGGGTTTGGGTAGGTGTTTGGGTGTGGATGAGGTTGTGGGTTTGGGTAGGTGTTTGGGCATGGGTGAGGATGTTTTTTGGGGTGGTTGCTTGGGTGAGAGTATGAGTTTGGATGGTTGTTTGGGTGAGGGAGTGGTTTTGGCTGGGTGCTTGGCTGAGGGTAAGTGCGTTGTTTTAGGTGATTTCCAGCACAGGAAGTGACATCACTGGATCTCCCATTATCCACCTGCACAGGAAGTGTATCACTGAATTTTCCATCATCCATATGGACAGGAAGAGACATTACTGGTTATCCTGCCAAAACCATTCTTAAAAGAAGAAGCCAAGCAAGAGGATTTCATTTCCCACCATCCATCAGCACAGGAAGTGACATCACTGGAACTCCCATCATCCACCTGCGAAGGAAGTGACCTCACTGAATTTCTCATCATCCATCTGGACAGGAAGTACCATTACTGGTTTTTCCTGCCGAAAACCATCTTAAAAGAAGGACTTCATTTCCCACCATCCATCAGCACAGGAAGTGACATCAGTGGATCACCCATCATCCACCTGCACAGGACGAGACATCATTGAATTTCCCATCTTACATCTGGACAGGAAGTGGCATTACTGACTTTCCCACCAGAACCTTTCTTTAAAAGAAGCAACAAAGCAAGAGGACTTAATTTCCCATCACCTCAGGAAATGATATCATGACACCCTAGACTCCGCCCCCTCCCAGGACCGGCTTAATGACAGCTGCAACATGGATGCGCAGCGGATTCACTGCTGGCATGCCGAGCCTGGACCACGCCCAGCACCAGGAACCTTAGTCTGATCACCGCCCAGTGATAGCCTGCAGTGCTCCTTTGGTCGCTAGAACCTGGACTCCGTTTCCTCAACTGCTGCCGTGCCACACCTCACAGTATGGTAGAAGCTTTCACCTGTACCGACTACTGGTTCTCCAGCAGCCATCCTCCCACATCCCCCATGCAAATACTAACAATGCACTCAACACCCCCTCCTAACATGCACACCACAGAGACATCAACAGCTTCTACGCTTCCACCCTGCACCACACGTAACAGCAAACCTGCACATCAACGCCCATTTGCATGAATGCTTCTCAACACACACTCAGCAAACACACAACCAAAATATGAGCAGTGATGCACCCGACATCCTCTTCATCACAGAGGCCTGGCTCAATTCCTCATATGCTCCTGACATCACTATGACAATCCTAGCGGGCTACAAGATTACTCGGCAGGACCGCCTTCACAAGCCAGGGGGAGGACTCGCTATCATCTACAAGAAATCCATCAAATGCACAACATCCACACAGAACGTTACCCCATTCATGGAACACCTGCACTTCAAGCTGCAAATCTCTGAAATATTCACCCTGAACGGAACCCAGGCCTGCCGACCACCTGGACAACGACACACCTTTATCAACCTCATCAACGACTTCGTCTCTCCATCACCATCGACTTCAAAGCCTACATTCTCCTTGGTGACCTCAACTTTCACCTGGAAGACCAAAACGACCCCTGCTCCACAGCACTTGAACAACATCGGGCTCACCCAGCTTGTCCCAGAACCAACACACACCACAGGACACACAGTGGACCGAATCTTCACCACAAGTGACAACATCAAATACAACTCCACCAGACAGCTCACAAGGGCCGACCACCCAATCATCCACTTCCAAATCCACACACCTCAAGTTGACACCCCTACCAGCTTCAGCACTCCAAGCCACAGCTGGTGCAAAATCACAAAAGCAGACTGGTCAAGCACCCACAGCACTGATCAACCTAGCCGCACAGACAACCTCGACAAGGACATCAACAACTTCAACAACTGGATCAGGAACTGCGTGGACTCCCTTGCACCCATCAAACCCAACAAGAATAGTAGATTAAACAAGCAGGCCAGCTGGTACACAGAAGACCTCCTGGACACCAAATGACACGGTAAACAGTTAGAAAGGAAATGGAGAACCAGGCATGACACCATCGACTGTACTACTCAGACGCTATCACCAGCAAATTTGAGACACCAAGAAAAAAACCCTAGTAGACCACATAGAAAAAAGCTCCAACAGCTGCAAGGCGATCTTCTGGATCATCAAGGATTTCCCCTTGTTATCAGCGACTATTAACAACATTGCTGCCTTCTAACAACTCTGCAACAACTTATCCAACTTCTTCCACAGCAAAATTGCAAACATCTACAGCAACTTCGCACACCAACCCAACCGCAGAGAACTCAACGCTAACCTCCCCACCACCAACCAAGACAGCTACCTGACTGAACGGACAACTGTAGTAATGAAGTTCCATGCGTAGAGGTGATGAAATAGACGTAGCCAAGTAGTGTCTTTGTAAGTTATTTATTAAGTCCATAAGAACAGTGGTAGCAGCCCCACCAAGATCAGCCTGCTTGCTGCTCAGCCCATCTTCCAACTGTCAACACTCACTCCAGGCACCCAAGCATTCCACTCATGTCCATTACACCAGCATTCCATACAGAACACTCACACTGGCTGAGCAGCTAGGAACAAGGTAACAGGGAACATTATAACCACAACAGGAAGATACTACATTATCTTCTCCCATTAAAATTGAAAATTAATTAAACCATACTAAAATGCAAACAACTATACACAACAATGTACAAATGAAGTCAATAGTCCATAACCCAGGGATGAATGGTAAAAACCACATCACGAGAGGGAACAAAGACTAAACAAAGGAGGAAAGGAGAATGAAAAGATACACACGAAATATCACACATTTTCCTCCAACCCTCACCAGAAACAGCACAGCAGCAATTATGCAGACCATTCACTCAGGAATCCCATCAGTCCCATGCCCCCACCACACCTACAACCTGGTAAGATCACCAATCAACACCACCCTGACCCACATCATCAACACCTCTATCATGGCTGCAACTGGATGAATGGAAACTTGCAGAATTCAATGCTCTCCTCAAGAAGCCCCAGCCGACCCAACTGAACAGACCAACTTCGACGCATCTCCTTGCTCCCCTATCCAGCCAAAGTGATCAAGAAGGCCATTAACAAGCAACTCACAACCCACCTCGAACGTCACCATCTTCTAGACAACACACTATCCGGATTCAGAAAGAACCACAGCACCGAAACAGCACTCATCGAGGCCACCATATCATATCATATCACAAGATTTGTAAAGCGCACTACTTACCCGCGAGGATCTCAAGGCGCTGAGGGAGAGGAGGGGGGTGTTGCCGCTATTGGTCGAATAGCCAGGTCTTGAGTCGTCTCCTGAAGGTCAGCAGGTCTTGGGTCTGTCGTAGGTTGAGGGGAAGGGTGTTCCAGATCTTGGCGGCGCAGTGAGAGAAGGATCTGCCTCCGGTGGTGGTTCTCCGGATGCGCGGGACGGTGGCCAGGGAGAGGTTGGCGGAGCGGAGCTGACGGTTGGGAACGTAGAAGGAGAGTCGACTGTTGAGGTAGGCTGGGCCGGTTTTGTGGAGTGCCTTGTGTGCGTGGATCAGGAGTTTGAAGGAGATTCTCTTGTCGACGGGGAGCCAGTGCAGGTTTTTCAGGTGGGGGTGATGTGGCTGTGGCGTGGAATGTCGAGGATCAGGCATGCAGAGGCGTTTTGGATTCTTTGCAGTCGTTTGATGAGCTTGGTCGGGGCTCCTGCGTAGAGGGCGTTTCCGTAGTCGAGTCTGCTGCTGACGAGGGCCTGGGTGACTGTTCTTCTCGTGTCTGTCGGGATCTACCTGTAGATCTTGCGGAGCATGCGGAGGGTGTTGAAGCAGGAGATGGAGACTGCATTGACTTGCTTGGTCATGGTGAGCGTTGAGTCGAGGATGACTCCCTTGTTGCGTGCGTGGTCGGTTGGTGTCGGGGGTGCCCCTAGTGACGAGGGCCACCAGGAGTCGTCCCAGGTTGATGGGTTGGAGCTGAGGATGAGGATCTCCGTCTTGTTTGTGTTCAGCTTAAGTCGGCTGCACTTCATCCAGTCGGCGACGGCTTTCATTCCTTCGTGGAGGTTGGATTTGGCGGTGAGGGGTCCTTGGTGAGGGAGAGGATCAGTTGAGTGTCGTCGGCGTAGGAGATTATGTTGAGGTCGTGCTGTCGGGCGATGCGTGCGAGTGGAGCCATGTAGATGTTGAACAGTGTCGGGCTGAGGGAAGATCCCTGGGGTATGCCGCAGATGATCTCGGAGGCTTCGGATCGGAATGGGGGGAGGCAGACACTCTGGGTTCTGCTGGAAAGGAAGGAGGTGGTCCAATCCAGGGCCTTGTCTCGGATCCCTGCATCGTGGAGGCGTGTGCGTAGTGTGCGGTGGCAGACAGTGTCGAAGGCGGCGGAGAGGTCCAGGAGGATGAGGGCCGCCGTCTCGCCGTTGTCCAGCAGGATCCTGATGTCGTCTGTGGCGGCGATGAGGGCGGTCTCGGTGCTGTGGTTGCTGCGGAATCCTGACTGGGAGGGGTCCAGGATGCTGTTATCTTCGAGGTAGCGGGTGAGCTGTCTGTTGACGATCTTCTCGATGACCTTAGCTGGGAATGGAAGCAGGGAGATGGGCCGGAAGTTCTTGAGGTCACTCGGGTCCGCCTTGGGTTTTTGAGTAGGGCGTTGATCTTGGCGGTGTTTCCAGCTCTCTGGGAAGGTCGCGGTCTTGAAGGAGAGGTTCATGATGTTGCGCAGGTGGGGTGCGATGGAGCTGCCGGCTTTGTTGAAGATGTGGTGTGGAAAAGGGTCTGATGGGGAGCCAGAGTGGATTGTGCCCATGCTCTTGATTGTGTCCTCGGTGTTCACGTTGACCCAGGCTGTCAGGGGTCGTGGTCGATGGGGTGCGGCGGGCCTGATGTGTCGGGGCCTGTTGGGGTAGTCCGGGAGTCGAAGCTGTCGTGGATGTCGGCGATCTTGCGGTGGAAGAAGGTGGCGAGGGACTCACACAGGGCTTGCGACGGCGGGATGTCGTTGGAGCTGGGGTTGGAGAGTTCCTTCACGATGCTGAAGAGCTCCTTGCTGTTGTGTGCGTTGTTGTCGAGGCGGTCTTTGAAGGAGGTCCTCTTGGCGGACCTGATGAGGTGATGATGGTTGGGGATGGCGTCTTTGTGGGCTGCGCGGCTGTCCGGCGTCTTCTCGCTGTAGCCATTTGTTCTCCAGTTTCCGGCAGGTGCGCTTGGATGCTAGGAGTTCCGGGGTGAACCAGCTGGCTCTCTTGCTGGTGTCTTTGTAGGTTGGTTTTTTCAGCGGGGCTAAGGTGTTGGTGCAGTCGTCCATCCATCGTCTGAGATTGCGGGCGGCAGGTCGGGGTTGGAGGGGTTGTTGGGTGGGCTGAGTGCGAGGTTTGTCTGGAGTTGGTCTTCGGTGACTTTGCTCCAGCATCTGCGGGGGATCTGTAGGGTGCGGTGGTGTGCGGCGGGTTTCCCGAAGGTGAAGTGGATGCAGTGGTGGTCGGTCCAGGTGAGTTCGGAGGTGTGGCTGAAGGAGACGTGGGAGCTTGAGGAGAAGATGGCATTGAGCATGTGTCCGGCGATGTGGGTCGGCATCGTGACGAGCTGTTTCAGTCCGAGGTTGGCGAGGTTGTCGATCAGGGTGGAGGAGTTGCTGTCGTTGTTGTTCTCCAGGTGAAAGTTCAGGTCTCCGAGGAGGATGTAGTCGGTGGAGGTCAGGGCGTGCGTGCTGATGAAGTCGGCGATGGAGTCGCTGAACTGGGGTCGGGTTCCGGGGGTCTGTAGATGAGGGTGCCTCTTATGGTGGTGTTGGGATCCGTGTGGATCTGGAAGTGCATGTGTTCGGCGGTGCTGAGAGTGTCGTCGGTGCTGTTCGAGACCCTGATGGTGTCTTTGTGGACGATGGCGATTCCTCCTCCGATGGTGCGGTCTCTGCGGGTGATCTTGTAGCCGTCGGGGATGGCTATGGGGATGTCGGGTGCGGAGGATTCGCTCATCCAGGTCTCTGTCAGGAAGGCGACGTCCGGTGATGAGGTGCCGAGTAGGTCCCAGAGCTCGACGGGCGTGTTTGCGTGCGGAGCGGGTGTTTAGTAGGATGCACCGGAGATGGTTGAGGTCCTTCTTGGCGGGATTCTTGGGCTCTCCGAGGCAGGTGAAGCTGCAGTTCCAGCAGGTGAAGGGACCATGGGTGCGTTTCGGGGCGGCCTTGAAGCAGGTGGAGGTCCGTCCTGGGTTGAGAGCGATGAGGGTGCTGGCGTCGTATCGGAGGTGGTCTTCGTGGCGGATGCGGGGGCCAGGGGTTCTGGCGCTGGGCGCGGTCCAGGCACGGACGAACGCAGACGGGCTTGCCAGCGGCGCGCCCGCTGCGCGCGTCCAGGGAGGTGGGAGGGAGGAGCAGCTGGGAGGCGGGAGGCAGGGGCAGCGAGTGGTCAGGGAGTGGTCAGCGAGGGGGGCGGGGCCGCAGGGGACACAGCGTCGGGAAACGGGAGGGCAAAGGGGTACAAAAATCAAAAGGGGCACAGGGGGGCACAGAGCGAAAAATAGTGCACAGCAGTGGGGGCACAGAATGGAAGGGCAAAAACAGTGGAAAAACAGTGGGGGCACAGAACGAAAACAGTCACAGCAGTGGGGGCACAGAACGGAAGGGCAAAAACAGTGGAAAAACAGTGGGGGCACAGAACGAAAACAGTCACAGCAGTGGAGGCACAGAACGGAACGGCAAAAACTGTGGAAAAACAGTGGGGGCACAGAACGAAAAACAGTCACAGCAGTTGGGGGCACCGAACGGAAGGGCAAAACAGTGGAAAAACAGTGGGGGCACAAATATAGAGGGGAAAGACAGTAACAGTGACGCTCACAACGACAAGAACCTACCTACGGCCTACCACTGGCCACCAGGGATGAGGCGCAGGTGGTAGCCTGCGGGTGGAGGAGGGCCTCAGATCAGCAGTAGCAGGGAGCTGGACGCACAGGTGGTGCTAGCGGATGGGGGCGACCTACCCAGAGGTCAAGGGTCACCCCCCAGCGACATTTAAAACATCTTGGACCATGGAGAAACAGCGGCACTCATCCTGTTGGACCTCTTCGTGGCCTTCGACACTGTCTCCCACAACACTCTCATCAGGAGACTCCACTAGACCGGCATACAAGGATCCGCTCACAAATGGATCTGTTCCTTCCTCACGGGAAGAACCCAAAGTGTCTGCCACCCTTCACATCAGAGACCAAGAAACTGATATGTTGTGTCTAAAAGGGATCGCCTTTCAGTCCCACTCTTTTCAACATATACATGACACCCCTTGCTAACATCATCCGATCACAAGACATCACTGTCATCAACACCCAACTCATCCTCTCTCTGATGGACAAGACAAACACCACAAGAAACAACTTCTCCAACTGCATGTCCATGGTAGCACACTGGACACGAACCAACTGCCTGAAGCTCAACTCTGACAAGACGGAAGTACTGGTCTTCGGCAACAAGACTTCCCATTGAATCCCACCTGGTGTACGTCGGAGCTAGGACCAACACCCACAAACCACACAAGAAATTTATAGATCATCCTAGATGACAAGCTCAACATGACGGTTCAAGTCACTCAGTGTGCACCTCCTGCTACTACATCATGCGCCTGCTGTGAAAGATCTTCAAATGGTTGCCTCAGCACACCAGATGGACCATCACAAATCACTCATCACCAGCAGGCTGGACTATGACAACTCCTGCATTGACTCCAGACCGTGCAGAACGCAGCTGCAAGACTCATACTCGACCTTCCACATTGCACCCACATCACACCACACCTCAGGAAGCTTCACTGGTTCCCCATAACAAGTGCACCCATTTTAAGCTTTTCATACACAAATAAAAATCCCTACACAAAACAGGACTAGTATACCTAAATAGCTGCACACGCTTTCACCAACCTTCCAGACACCTACTCTCTGCCTCACTTCCACTCACACACACTCCCAGCATCCGCAAAAGCAAAACTGGAGGTCGCTTATTCTCCTACATCACACCCAAGATATGGAATGACCTCCCTCAACCACATTAGAGCCTCCTCTGCACTTCTTGAGTTCATATAAGCACCTTGGGACTACACACCTTGCCCAAGCACCTGTGTACCCTCTCAGATGATTAGTGAGCTAGACAAATCAACATAACCTAACAGGTGGGTGCTGAGTTCTGTGTGTGTGTGTTTGTGTGTCTGGTACTGGTGTCTGTGGTGGTGGTTGTGGTGCTTTGTGGTGGTTGTTGGGGTGTGGGTGAGTGTGAATGTGTGGTGCTGGTGTCTGTGATGGTGGTTGTGGTGGTGGTGCTTTGTGGTGGGTGCTGGTGTGTGGATGTGTCTATGTGTGTCATAGTGGTGTCTGTGTTGCTAGTACTTTCTGGTGTGTTGGTGTGTTTTGTTTTGTGTTTGAGTGTGTTTAGTTATGTTGGTGGGTAATGCTGTGGGTAAGTGTTTGCATTTATGTTTTGGTGTGTGTGTGGGTGTTGCGCTGGGTTCTGGGGTTCTGGGTGTTTGGCGAGAGGAGGTTGGTGGTTGGAATGGTGGTTGGAGGATGGGTTTTGGAAGAGGAAGGGTCCAGAGACAGTGGGGCAGGTGGGAGGCAGTGCTGTTGGAGGGGCCTCAGCTCCGGCCAAAGCTCTCTGTATGGCAGACACAGCAGAGTGTATGCCATTCAGGAATGCAACTAACTCCATGGGTTGGATGGCACACAACAGTGCAGTGTATTTAACTTACTGAAGGTAACAGGAGGGGTTCTTGGCCCCAAGGACCCTCAGCATCCAAGGGGACTTCATCCCACAACCAGTAGTGTGCCAGGTGGAGCATTTTCAAGATGGTGGACAAAGGGGGCGGGGACTCTGATGAGCTGCATCAAGATTCACAGTTTCACAGGAGACTGGGGCCATGCTGAGCCCTGGGGTAGATCAGCAGATGTTGAAAAGAACATAAAAAAATATTTAGACGTATTTTAACATAGCAATTTATGCTTTCACCCCATTTATATCTCCCCCATGGGGTCAGGGAGTCTCTATCCTGACCCTTTCATAAACATTGCAGGCCAAATTTGAGCCCCGGGAACATTTCCTGATAAAAGAAAATGGCGGCCACAACTTTTCTGTGAAGGTGCGGCCAGCCAATGAGGACTTTACTTTGGCATGTGGATCCTTGGATTCCTGTGAGAGGATCCACATTCCTAGATATCTATATTTTTGCTCTTTAATATCTCTAAAACTACTGAACAGTTTTACACCAAATCACAAAAAGTGTGCTTCCTGGACCAAGAGCTAGCTTTCTGCCAAATTTGGTGTAATTCTGCCCAGCAGTTGGGGCTGTAGTCATGTTCAAAATCCCTATGGGAATCAACATGGGGAAAATGCGGTTTGGGACCCTCCCTTTTTCTTGCCCCCCACTTGACAGATTACCCCGAAACGTTTCACACTGCAGCTGAACCGACTAAGTATATGTTGTGAAAATTTCATGAAAATTTGTCAAGCGGCGCCAAAGTTATTGGCAAAACAACTAACTCTCTTCCTATTGAAACTAGGTCCTAACTATACCTACTGGCGACTGCCAGTAGGTAATATATATATATTACCCGCAGGGCCAAAAAAGCATTTAAAAAACAAAATTCTGCGGAATCCGTAGAGTCCACCGAAAATTTAAAATACAATGAAGAGCTTGCTCCCGTGCTTCACTGCTAATCAGGCCCTGGGATAGGCTAGGTTCCAGGGGCATTTTAATAAAAAAGGAGGGGGCGTATGGACTCCTCTCCTGGGGCTTGTTTATGCCCCGGGGACCACCACCTCCCCGGGCTTGTTTATAAATGAATATAGGGAGGTCCATATTGGTCGCCCCCGGTGCCCGAGGACCACCACCTCGCTGGGGCATATTTATTTTTAAATGGGGCACCTCTCGGACCCCCATCCCCTGGGACTGCCAACTCCCTGGGGCTATTCCTGAAAAAAATGTGTGGGGCATGTGCCCACCCCCCAGCAGCCTTGGAGATCAGCATCACCTCCCCTGGGCAAAATCCAAGATAGGAAGGGGGGGCCGCACAGACCCCCCTCCTGGGGCCAATAATGGCCCTGGGGACCACCATCCTCCAGGGCCAGCTTCTGCTATGCCCAGAGTGCCCACCTCTAGCATATAGCTGTTTGCTATGGCTTGGTGCCAAGCCATAGCAAACTGTGCTTCGCTTTCAGCAAACGAGAAAATTTTGCTCTCGCTTGCTCAAAGTAGAGCACATTGCTTTTACACACAGGTAGCTGCATGTTAGCAGTTCCCTATGTGTAAAAGCAATGCCAGATCCCGCAGGAGGCGGGAAGTGGGCAGGGACCGTGGGGCCTTCAGTATACTCCTGTGGTCCCCATCTTTGGTGAGTGGGTGCCCTGGGTGGGACCAGGGCACCCACAACCCACATTAGAGGCCAGTAAGTCCCACACATCGGGATTGCTGAGAGGTTGTCGGTGGCCACACCCTCTTTCTCCACCACTCTGCAAATGTGCCTCCTGATGCACTACTAGTTGGGGGATGAAGTCCCCTTGGCTGCTGAGGGTCCTTGGGGGCGAACAACCCCTCCTGTTACCTCCAGTAAGTCCCATACTGCGGGATTGGTAAGAGGTCTTCAGAGGCCATGCCCCCTTTCTCCAACACTTTGCAAACGTGCCTCCTGGTGCACTACTCGTTGGGGGGCGAAGTCCTCTTGGATGCTGAGGGACCATGGGGCCCAAGAAGCCCACCTGGTACCTCCAGTAAGTCCTACGATGTGGGATTCCTGTGAGCTGGCTAGAGGCCCTGCTCCCTTTCTTCACCACTCTGCAAATGCGACTACTACTTAAAAAAACATACAAACTCAATGAAGAAAAACAAAGGTTACAGGGATGTTATAGTTAGGAATTAGCATTTAAAAAACCTTAGAAATTCACTGAAAAAACAAAAGGTTACAGGGATGTTATAGTTAGGAAATGGAATTAAAGAAACCTTAGAAATTCACTGAAAATAGCAAAGGTTACAGGGATGTTATAGTTAGGTTCAGGTTTCACGTGTACAAAACCAGTGAAATTCAGCAGTTATAGATAGCTAAGCTAACTATAACTCGCACCCCCGCAATGCACTTCTTATGACTTCAGCTGTCCACAGCAAGGGGTTGATGCTTTGCCAGGTGGCATAGGGTTGGCCTTTGGGCCCTGGGGACCCCGTCCCCAGGGGCCACGCACAATTAAACAGGGGAGCGGGCATGCAAACTCCTCCCTGCGCCTTCTTGGGCCCCAGGGCCCAATCCTTTAGGGCCCTATGTATTTGAAAGGGGAGGGCTCCACATCGGGCCCCTCCCTAAGCCTTATGAGGCCCCGGGGATCCCATCCCCAGGGCCTTTTTTTAAGGGGAGGGGTGCTGTGAGTCCCCTTTCCTGAGCCTCATTAGGCTCTGTGGACCCCATCCCCCAGGGCTGCATCTATTTTGAAGGGGAAGAGGACCACATGGCCCCCTCTCCGAGTCTTTATCAGTCCTGGGTATCCCATCCCTAGGGCCTTTTTTGTTAAAAGGGAGGGTTGCACAAGGCCCATTCCCCACTCCTCTTTAGGCCCTGTAAACCCCATCCCCCAGGGCCCTACATATATATTAAAAGGGGAGGGTGGCACATGGCCTGCCTCCCCGAGCCTTATCAGGCCCTGGGGACCCCATTCCCCAGGAACATTTTTGTTACTTAAAGTGGAGGGGGACCACATGGCCCCCCTCCCAGAGCCTTGTTACACCCTGGGGACCCCATCCCCAGGGCCACTACTTAAAATAAAGGGGAAGGGGCTGTCCACCCTCCCTGCTCAAGCCTTTTATGGCCCCTGGGGCTCTCATCCCCTGTGGACCGCATTATTAAAGGTGGGTGTCTTGGTGCCTACCCAGGGCATCCAACATACACAATGTTGGGAGCTGAGGGGGGAGCCCCTGGACCCCTGTGGCACCCAGCTGGCTCCGTGCATGCAGTGGGAGCTGGCATTGCTCCTTCCCACATGAAGCAGCTACATATGCTGCTCCCTTCGGGTGGGAGCAATATTTTGATCAGCTCCCAGCTGTCTGGAGCAATTTTTAAAGCTCCTGCCTGCTGGGAGCAGACTTTGTAAATGCTCCAGCATAGTGGAAGAATAAAAAATGTTCCAGGCAAGCAGGGGCTAACACAGGTTTCCTGCCCACGCTGGTGCGGGCAGGGAAATCGATATATATCCTAAGGTGGGCTCCCAGGGATATAGCTAGTGAGCCGACCCCATTGGGATGGAGTCTCTGGGCCACTAATGACTCAGGAAGGGAGGCCACGTGACCCCCCTCCCTTTTGGGAAGATTAGCCGCCCCAGGGGTCTTTGGAGGCTCAAGGAGGAAAGCCATGTGGTCCCCTCCCCATAAAAAGAACTGCAGGCCCCAGGGGATGGTGTCCCCAGGGCTGAAACCTGCATGGGGAGGGGTCCATGTGCCCCTCCTCATAATAAACAATTATTGCATCGTACCCCCAGGCCTTGGCCCACCTTGGGGGGGGGGTTGAAAAAGAGAATTTGCAGATTTGCTAATCCTCCGGGAATTCATGGCTACTCCGCAAATTTGCATCAAAAATATTTTTTTTAAGTTGGGACCCCACCACCTTGCCTAGGCAGTCAGGGTATCCCTACCCTGCCTCCTTATGTATTTATTTTTTTGCATTTTTTAGGACTCAGGACTGAGTCCCGAGTCCTAAGATGAGTGCCACCACTTACTTGTTGTGGTGGCTGCCAATCAGATCTCAGCAGGAGATCTGTCAGCTCCGCAGATCCTCTGCGTCCCTAGATATACAAAGATTTTGAGTATTAACTACTCAAAAACTACTGAACGGATTTACACCAAATTACAAAAATCACTCTTTCGGGACCAAGATCTAGCTTTCTGACAAATTTGGTAGAAATCTGTTTAGCGGTCTGAGCTGTAGCTGTGTCTAATTTCCTATGGAAAATGAATAGGGGAAAAAGTGTTTTGGGACCCGCCTTTTTCTCGGCCTCAGCTTGACTGATCACCCCATGTGCAAACTAGTCAAAAAGTAGCATTTTTTTGGGAAAGTTTCATGAAGATTCGTCAAACAGGACCAAACTTATTAGCAAAACAAAAGATCTATTTCCAATGGAAACACTATCCGAACTATAACTACCCAGTGGCGACCACAACTGAGTGAGATATATATATAAATATGTATATAGGTATATATAGTTATATATATGTGTGTGTGTGTTACAAATGGGGGTTTAATGAAAAAATATATAGGTATATATGTATATTACTAAACTAATAAAAAAATAGGGAGAAACACATTGGATTACAAAATTGTAAAGCTTATGTCCTTTGCACATTTATTTGTTAAAATTCCTTTACTGCAATTTATGATCCTGCTCATATATACAGCTTCACCTAATGATCCTAATGAACAAAATATCTCTCTTGTTCACTATATACTATATATACTCATTGAAAAAACAAAAAGGTTACAGGGACGTTATAGTTAGGCTCAGGTTTCACTCATACAAACCCAGTGACATTCAGCAGTTATAGTTAGCTGAGCTAACTATAACTCATGCCACTGCAACACACTGCTTATAACATCACATATTACATTACTCATGACATGGTCAGTGACATCACTGATGAAATCACTGACGACATCTCAAATGACATCACTGATAACATCACTGCTGACATTATCCAGTGACTGTGAGTGTTTTTAAAAAGTTTATGAGTGTTAAATATATATACCAAGGTGTATTGGTGAATTAGTGGATGTATGAGTGCCTGTATGGATGATTTAGTGGGTGCGTGACTGACTGTATAAGTGAATAATGAGGTGTATCAGTGAATGTATGGGTGAGTGACTGGTTGTGTGAATGTTTGTATCAGAATGTCAATTGGTGTCTAAGTGGCTGTATTGGTGTGTGAGTGGGTATGTTAGTGGCTGTATGGGTGATTGATTGGTTGTATGAGTACCTGTATGGGTGTCTGAGTATCTGTGTGGGTGAGTGAGGAGGTTAGTGACTGCCTGTATGGATGAGTGAGTGGGTGAGTGAGTGGCTGTATGGGTTAGTAAGAGTGTGTGTGAGGGGATGTATGGGTGAGTGAGTGTGTGTATGGCTGTGTGGGTGAGTGAGTGGATGTGTCAGTAGTACATGGATGTTTGGGTATGTAAAAGTCAGTATAGGTGAGTGATGGGATATATGAGTGACTGTATAGGTGAGTGAGTGACTGTGAGTGGCTGTATGGGTGAGTGTGTCAGTGACTGTATAGGTGAGTGAATACATGTTAGTATCTGTATGAGTAAGTGGGTGTGTGTCTAACTGTATGGGTGAGTAAGTGGCTGTGTGATTGTCTGTATGGGTGAGTGAGTAGGTGTGTGAGTTGATCTATGGGAGACTGACTCGGTGTGTGAGTGGCTGCATGAGTATATGAGTGGATATGACCGTGGCAGTATTAGTGAGTGAGTGAGTGTATGAGTGGCTGTATGGGTGAGTGAGTGAATGTGTGTGTATGTGTAGATCTATGAATCAGTGAGTCAGTACTGGTATGGGTCTGCGAATGGGTTTGTGAATAGTTGTGTGGGAGTGGGAGTGGGTGTATGAAAGGATCTGTGGGGTGGAGGACCCACCCCGAGCCTCACATGGCCTTCGTCCCACCCCCATACATAGGCAACTCAGGAGGGTGTCATGCAGCTCCCATACCTGGGTCAATTACAGCCCCAGGGACCCCGTCTACCGAGGCCTGGACATTTACTGGAAGGGGCTACGCAACATCCCTTCTGGGCCAATTTTGGCCCTGTGGACCTCATCCCCCAGGGCCAGGCTAATTAGAGCAAAGGGAGGGGGGCTGTGTGGCCCCTCTCCCCAGGCCAATTTCAGCCCCCGGGGACCCCATCCCTCGGGGCCCAGCCAATTACAAAAAGGGAGGGGGGACATGAACTGCCAAACTCTCCCTGAACCCGAACACAAGTAACACAGGATCAGTTTCGCCTTAGTTATGGGTTAATCAGCCGAGTACAGCTTGGTTCCAGTGACACAATGAGCATGGGACCCACATCTGGGCATACATATGCCACTTAGGATAGAAAATGAAGCACACAAAAGATCAACGACCAAACACTGGACTCCGCAACCACCCCCTCCTCCGACAACGCTAGCCAGCCCACCATCTCCTCCTGGACACCGGTCACGACCGAAGAGACTGCCTCGACCATGAAGGGCATCCAATTCGGGGCCCCCACAGACCCCTGCCCACCGCACATCTACCACAAAGCCACCACCGCTATCACTCCAGAACTACGACGCACCATCAAAGCCACCTTCAAGACCGGCACCTTCCCCGACGACTGGAAACGCGCAGAAGTCAGACCCCTGCTTAAGAAGCCCTCAGCAGATCCCACGGACCTCAAAGACTACCGGCCCATCTCTCTCCTCCCCTTTGCGGCAAAAGTCGCTGAGAAGACCGTCAACGCACAGCTGACAAGGTTCATCGAAGACAACTCCATCCTCGACCCCTCTCAATCCGGATTCCGTAGCAACCACAGCACCGAGACCGCCCTACTCGCCGCCAAAGACGACATCTGCACCCTCCTCGACCAAGGCCACACCGCAGCCCTGATCCTACTCGACCTCTCAGCGGCTTTCGACACCGTCTCCCACCGCACACTCGCCGCCAGACTACACGATGCTGGCATACAAGGAACCGCCCTCGACTGGATCCGCTCGTTCCTTGCCGACAGAAGCCAAAGAATCAGACTGCCACCCTTCCTCTCCCAACCCACAGAAGTCAAATGCAAAGTACCCCTGGGATCATCGCTCAGCCCAACCCTCTTCAAAATCTACATGGCCCCCCTCGCTGCCATCGTCAGACAGCCCGGCCTCAGCATAGTATCCTATGCCGACGACACCCAGCTCATTCTCTCCCTCACCAAGGACCCCACCACCACCAGACTCAACTTCCAGGAAGGAATGCAGGATGTTGCATCCTGGATGAGCAACAGCTGCTTGAAGCTCAACTCCGAGAAGACAGAAGTCCTCATCCTCTGAACCACCCCGTCAGCATGGAACAGCGCCTGGTGGCCCACTGCCCTCAGCAGCCCCCCGGCCCCCACGGACCACAGCAGAAACCTCGGCATCATACTCGACTCCTCCCTCTCCATGAACCGACAGGTCAACGCCGTCGCCTCCGGCTGCTTCAACACCCTCCGCATCCTCCATAAGACCTTCAAATGGATCCCCCCCAAGTCAAGTAAGACAGTCACCCACGAACTCATAACCAGCAGACTGGACTACGGAAAGGCCCTCTACGCCGGTATAAACAAGTCTCTACTCCGCAAGCTCCAGACAATACAGAACACCGCAGCCAGACTCGTCCTCGGCATCCCTCGACACAAGCACATCAGCCAACACCTACGGAACCTCCACTGGCTCCCCGTCGAGAAGAGAGTCACCTTCAAGATACTCACCCATGCCTACAAATGCCTCCACAACACTGGACCCCTATACCTCAATGAGAAAATCTCCTTCCACATACCCAAAAGAAACCTCTGATCCACCAACCTCGCCCTCGCTGAAACCCCGCGCATCCACAGAGCCAGAACAGGAGGAAGAGCTTTCTCCCACATCGCGGCCAAGACCTGGAACGAGCTCCCGATCAACATCAGACGCGCCCACTCCCTGAACGCCTTCAGGAAGGCTCTCAAGACCTGGCTCTTCGACTGAACGAAACTGCTGACCCCCCCCAGCGCCTTGAGACCCCCACGGGTGAGCAGTGCACTTACATTTCCCTGATTGATTGATTGATTGATTGATTGATTGATTGATGGGAGGCTGCTTGCAATAAGTCTAACCACTGGCAATAGCTCAGGGTAGAACTCCAACCTATCGTTCTTTTGCTCACCATGCCACCTCAGTTTGGACCCAGCCATACGCAAATCAGTCTTGGCCCTGCTCCTCATAGGAACAGTCCAGCCAGAACTGCCAAACAGGTCCTCTCTGAACTTGAACACATGCAACCCAGGACCGGCTTCGCCCTAGTTATGGGCTCATCAGCCGGGTACATCTTGGTTCCAGTGACACAGTGAGCATGGGACCCATGTCTGGGCATACCCATGCCACTTAGGGCGGTACATGAAACACACAAAAGGTGAAGGGAGGAATGCTTGCAATTTGTCTAATCACTGGCAATAGCTCGATGGTAGCACTCCAATCCATCGTTCTTATGCTCACCATGCCACCTCAGTTCAGTTTTTAACTTTCTAAAAGTGCCATTTTCAGAATTCTAACTTAAAATCCAACTTTACTATTAAAGAGAATTTTTAATTACAATTCATTTGAGTGTAAATAGCATCTCTCTATCTGCTTCCAATCCAAAGTTAGCACTTGTTAAATGCAATAAGGTAACCCGGTGTTAATAAATGGTAGAGATAGGCCTCACAACAGTAAAAAACAACATTAGGAGTATTTTACTGTCAGGACATGTAAAACTTAAACAGACGCCCTACTTTTAAAATACATCACCCTGCTGCATGAACCTATAGGGTCTATTTTAAGAGTGACATACATATTAGAAAGAAAGGTTTATACTAGGCAAAAAGTTTATTTTGCCAGGTCGAAATGGCAGTGTAAAACTGCACTACTGGCTGCAGTGGCAGGCTTGATACATGTTTTAAAAGACTACTTTAGTGGGTGGCACAATGAGTGCGTCTGCCCATTAGTAGCATTTAATTTACAGGCCCAGGGTACATGTAATACCAAATACTGGGGACTTTCAAGTAATATGCCAATTAGGAGTAGTGCAATTTTACCAAGTTTGAAGGTGAAAGCACCAGCACCTTAGCACTGGTTAGCAGCCTTAAAGCCAACAAATTCAGCAAAACAAAAGGTTAAAGCCCCAAAATTTGGGGGAATACCACACTAATGATGTCAGGTCTGACAACGTAGTTTATCTGTCATGCATTATAGACAAGTCAGGCATCATCCATTTTTGGTATGGCACGTGTTACATTGTAGTAAGTTCGACAGAGATGGCTAAAATGACAGACTGTGTTCACTATGATGGCATTACTTTATTTCATCGGTCACGTCTAATTTGCCTGCATTATTGTTAAGAAGTTGTATGCCGTTTATTTTTAACCTCTGTTGATGGAGAAAAAATAATTAGAAAATAAAATAAAGTACGTTAAAAAAATTGCAATGTATAATAAAAATTGTTTTATTTCTAAATAATGTATATTAACTGTATTACTTGTGAAAAAGATTAATTACATTATATATTTTATTAAAGTACATGTTTTAAAAAAAAAAAAAAAACAAGTCCAGGCACCACAGATGCCCCCTGCTAGAGCCAGAAGATGGCAGCCAATGGTCTTCCATTCTTTTACAGACCTTGCCACCATGCAGTAGAAAGCCATCATAATAAAATACCGACTGAACCGTCAGACTATATAGGCCTTCGCACATCAGCTCTTGCTAGAACTTTTGCCTTTGAATCAAAACCCCACCTCTATCACACCACTTGTCAAGACAATGGCAGTACTCCATTTCACAGCAACTGGCTCCTTCCAGTACACAGTTGGGGATTGCAATGGGATGTCCCAATCCACTCTCTCATGTGTGTGCCAACAATTTCAAAATGTGATGCCTAATCACAAAAATGGGTACATCTAATTTCCAAATTATGTGGGTCCCCTGAACACTATAAAAGGTGTTTTTGTGTTGTGAGGCATCCCACATGTTGTTTGTGCAATTGATGGAACACATATTTCTTTGGTACCACCCCATGACCAAGAACAAGTTTACCAAAACCAGAAAAAGTTCCATTCCATGAATTTGCAGGTGGTCTGCATTCCGGACTTGTACATCATCAATGTATGTGCAAGATTCTTAGGATTCGCCCATGACTTTGTGGTGCTACACAATAACAGTATAGAACAGCAGATGGCACAACTTGGACATATGAGGGCCTGGCTTGTAGGTAAGTGCTGTGATCATACAGTGTAAACCAAAAAATAATTATGTAGAGATTGATAAGAATGTAATTTACATCTATATGTTTATTTTATATTTTTCAGGAGACTCTGCATACCCAAGAAGACCATGGTTGTTACCACCTCTGCAGAATCCAACAATGCCACGGGAAGTCCACTTGATGGCACATGTCTGAACAAGGAAGCCTGTGGGGCAGGCTTTTGGGCTCCTCAAAGAGCGTTTCCATTGCCTTGATAAGTCTGGTGCAGCTCAACTCTCCTTACCTGACAAGATGTGCCAAATAATTTTGTATGTTGCATGAGGTACACCATTGCCCTGCGGTGGAACATCCCTTTCATCCCTAACGATGAATTAAATGGTGAGGCCCAGGGTGATGTTGCTGATTTGCAGCATGAAGATGATAGTGGTGGGGAAAATGGAAGTGACCTCAGGCAAGAAGTAATTGACAATGTCTTAGCATGAGGGTAAGTATTGATTTAAATATTTAACAAATAAACTATTGCATTTTTAGAATAATACCTGTTAAATCTCAGTACCTTCTGCTTGTTCTCTACAATGTTTCATGTAGGTAGGTCATCATCATTAACTAAGCTATATTTGTTTTTCAGTAAACAAAACTCTCATATTTTATTTAGCAAATGATTTATACCGTTATGTATACAATTTAGGTGCATTTTGAAAAATACTGGTAGGATTGTATTGTATGTAAGGATAATAATGCATCATTGTAATCCTCTTTTGTATTTCCTAATAGGGCACAACACATTGTCATCTTCTGTAGCACTAAAGAATAATTGGTAAAACTTTTTATGAGTGAGCACAATCTCTAGTCATGTACAGATTATGAAGGTAAAATGTCTGCATATTGATGTGCTTGTGTGCATCTTGTTCTCCAATAACATTTCTCTGAGTCACTCAGTTATTCCAGGGTTTGTGCGTTTTTTGAAATGACACAAACAAATGGGAGTGTAACTCAGAACCCTTATTTATAAACATGATGTCAGTGGAACCTCACAGGCGAATTCATATAACCAATAACTTTTCTAGGTTATGCAGGCTTCTGTTACATGAACACACATCTTTTTTGGTTTGCCTATTTTGAATTACTTAAACCCCCAAAAATATTTTTCACAAATACATTTTGAATAATATTTTATGTATCAAGCTACTTTGTGGAAGTGATATGCATTTTATCTTGCTGAATGTGCCCCATATTTGTACAAGGTGTAACTGCCACACAAGTATCCCATATATCTGTGATTTTGCTAACAAAAAGTAAGGGTTTTTTTTATTTAAAAATGAAAACAAATTCGACAGATTGCATTTTTAAACTAAAAATGATGTTTTCACAGGACATTTAGAAGCAACAAAAATTACCAAACACTTTTAAAGTAATATGCTTTTATTGACAAAACATAAAATTAGAGCAAAGCACAAATATAGAGAGGTAGACATGTTTAAAGGGATAAACTAAAAAAAATGAACTATTACTAGGATGAGCCCAAGTTATTTGCAGTCCATATCCAGAAACATCTTAGTTTGTAAAAGGCAAATGTGATTTAGAATATGTCCAAAAGTGAATGCTGATGGCTCGCAGCATGCTGCTTCGAAAATTTGATGTCTGGAAACAACACAGTTTGTAAAATGCAAATGTGATTTAGAATATGTCCAAAAGTGATGCTGGTGGTTTACAGGAGAAAATTAATGCTTGCGCCTCTTGGCGGTGGTCATGTTGGAATCATCTTCTACTGGTCTAGATGAACGACCCCTCCTGAGGTGCACTGATGTCTCCTGAGTTGTAGGCTTAGAGATGATGCCAGGTGTATTGGTGGGTGTATGAGTGCTTTCTTAGGCCTCCCTTTCTGTGGAGGTTCCTGGTTGGGTGTTGGATGTTGAGGATTATTCAGAGAAAGAGGTAGGTGTTTCCCTAATTGCCCGGCAAATGTTCCGGAAACCATCCTGCACCACCCCAAAAAACACATGATGGAGATGTGATGCTCCAGAAGGTCATTAGTGGCCTTCTGGAGATCATTGTGCTCCTTCTGAAACTCATTTTGCTCCTCCAGAAGGTAATTTTTTTTGGGGGGGATAACTAGCATCTGCGATTTGGAAAAAATGGGGACCCCTACATGCAAGAAATACACTTGTTAGCTATAGGGAAAACAATATGAAGGGGAGAAGAAACAAGCTAGATACAAGTGTGCAACATTTAGAAAACTAATAATCTAACAGGACAACATCTAATCAATCATAGAACATTGTGCATGGACATTATCAAAAATCTTTTTATTTTCATAATATTTTATCGTTTTTTTGATATCAAAAATATTTCTATTTCATTAAAATCTTCAATAAATCAAACAATGTATCAAATATAAGACATGATTATATATTTGAAAAGTTCATACAATGCAGGACAATTTTATATGCAATACAACACTTTATCATATTTTTAAAACACGGTCCAGATGGTTCTTGGACAGAAAGGAGGGTCGGCGGTAGATGGGAACTACGCGCGTTTCGGCAGGTTGCCTTCGTCAGGAAACCGTCTTAACTTTCTCTGCATTTTTATTTATTTTTTATTTATTTATTTATATCATTTATAAAGCGCCCGAATCACCCCAACCGGGGTCTCTCCGCGCTGCGACTGCCTTAGCCTACTAGGGGAAAGAGCATTAAAACAGTGTGGTTTTTAGCAGCTTTCTGAAAACTAGATAGTTGGAGCAAAGCCGTAGATGGGTGGGTAGTTGGTTCCAGTAGAGTGGAGCTAGATAGGAGAAAGCTTCCTCCCCAACCGAGTTTGTTGTATACGGGGCATGTGGAGGAGATCCTTGGACCCAGAACGAAGGGTCCTGGTTGGTATGTATCTGACCAGCTTATCTGTCAGATATCGTGGCCCCAAGTTGTTTAGGGATTTAAAGACCATGCAGCAAATCTTGAATTTGATCCTTTTGTGGATAGGAAGCCAGTGTAGCTTTTTGAGTATGGGGAGGGAGGCTGTTCTGGGGGGCGCATTGGTCACTAGCCGGGCAGCCGTATTCTGGACTACCTGCAATTTGTTCAAGGAAGATTCCTTGGCTGAAATCAACAAGGCATTGCAGTAGTCCAGACGGCTCAGGACCAATGCTTGCATCAGGGTCTTCCGCATGGAGAGTGGTAGGAGGGGGAAGACTCTGTGGAGGGGGATAAGTGTGTGGAAGCAGGCCCCTGCTGTTGTGGAGGCGTGCTCCTTTAGGGTGAGCTTTTGGTCAATTCGGACACCTAGATTCTTTACCACTCGTTTTGGGGCGGGCCGGGCCCAGTTCCTCTGGCCACCAGTTGGGCGACCACCTCACTTCTGCTTCTCTAAATAACATAATTTCGGTTTTGCCTGCATTCAACTGCAGGTAGTTGTTACTCATCCAATCGGTAATGGCTTTCATGCCCTCCGAAAAAGTGGTCTGGATGGTAGTGTTATTTTTATCAAAGGAGAGAAGCAGTTGGGTGTCGTCGGCGTAGGAAATTAGGATAAAACCTAAGTTCCTTAGTAAACCAGCTAGAGGGGTGACATATACGTTGAATAGGGTAGGGCTCAAACATAAGCCCTGGGGTACGCCTTTAGTTACACAAGTGGTCTGGGATCTGAAAGGGCCCAGGTTGATGGTCTGGGTTCTCTCAGCTAGGAAATCAGTCATTCATTTTAGCGCGTTCCCCTGGATTCCTATATCTCTGAGTCTCCTAAGCAGGGTCTGGTGGGAGATGGTGTCGAATGCTGCAGACAGGTCAAGCAGTATCAGAAGCACTGCCTGACCATTGTCTGCTAGCATACGGATGTTATCTTTGAACATATAATAAAATGATCTCAATATTTATAAGCACATATGTCCATTTTTCCTGTCCTGAAAGAATTATGTAATCCAATAAAGAACGTTTAAACATAAATCGTTCTTGATACTAAGGTTCAGTGTGTTTGGGGGATCAATTCAGACTTGAGGCATGCTATTTAGGTGCAATGTTAAAATCCATATTCTAAAATTAGAATATGTAAACAAAAGAAAAGCTGTGTCATAACATACTTAGGGGCCGATTCCGATTCGGGCCGGAAAACGTACCGACCGACTCGGTACGGGAATGAAGTCCGACCGACACGTACCGGCGCTGCCCGAACCGGGTAGTACGATGAAATGCATGTGAATCACGACCGACTCGTACGGAACTCAAGCCGAACGACCGACCCGGACGGAAACAGGCTATCCGGCCGGGAAACCACGCGAATCGAACCGACCGACACGCACCAGGAATCAACCCGAACGAAACGTACCCGCGAACTCCGACCCGCGCAGTACGATGCAATGCGTGCAAAACCAGATCAACTCGCACGGAGATCAAGCCGTACGACCGACACGCATACAAAAGCCAGCCGAAACAACACAAAACTCCGCGACCGACTCGTACGCCGCACATGAAACCTAGCTGAAACACAGCGGGAACGAGTCGGAGAAGATCGCACGAGACAACTGCAGCGTCCTACTCGGTCAGAAGAACGTCTCCTACATGCACAAAAAATACAAAGGAAAAAATACGAAAAAAAGGGCCAAACAAGCAATCACAAAGCCAATAAATACAGGGGGGGGGGAAATGGAACAAGGACATACCCCCAACTCCACCTATATAAAGCCCACAAATCCCTACCATGATCCTTTGCAAATTCCACTGACCTGCCAGCACAGAACACCATCAGGCAGCAACCACAGACACACTCACAGCTCATCCATCACACAAGCCACACACCATTAGCACCTCAACAAATAGCACCCTCACACACACACAGCAAAACCTACACTCACCCACCCTCACTTGCACACTCACACACACATCAATCACCACCACCACCCATCACCATGCCCCCAAAGAAGAATCCAAAGTTCCTAGATAGTGAATTGGAATTCCTGGTAGACGATATCCTGAGGGTAGAGCCACAGTTGTTTGGCACATTGGTCCAACAGACCCCATGGCGCAGAAAACCAAGATGTGGGAGAGGATCGTCAACAGGGTGAACGCACAATCACCATGTTTGCGCACAAAGGAAGACATCCAGAACCGGTGGTATGATGTGCGCAGGAGGGTCAGGGACCTACTGAAGAAGGATTACCTCCTGAGTCAGCACACTGGCAGTGGCCCTCCTGCCAAACCAGTATACCTCAGGCCCTGGGAGGAGAAGGTGCGGGCCATCCTACCACCAGTGAGCGTATATGGACTAACAAACATCCCAGAGCCTGGTTAGTACACAACTAATATACACAATATGGTGTGACAATACACACACATCACTGTCAAGGGGATAGTCAAACCATGCACCCTTAGCAAATCCACAGCAACCAAAAGATAATCATCCCAAGATGTGAATGCTAGTCAGACAAACACAATACCTGCCATCTCATAGTGACATGTAACTGTGTCATGACATGTACAAACCTAACAACAAATTCAGCAAGGCAGTGGCACAAATATAACCAACAAACACAGTCAGATATTTTGCCACCACTAGAACACCACCTCACAGGGAAGTTCACTCAAAGGAAGGAATTCTGTGTATGCTGGTGAAGTCAGTGTAGCCAATAGCATGATGGGAGTTGTAGTCACAGATATTGGTCACCCTCACAATTGGCCCATCAACACCACCCTGAACCATGCACACATCACAGGGAGTGGAAAAGGACTGACAAGATGGCTGACACTGGGTACTGCTGTGGGGAGCACAAGGCCCTGCTGGGAACTGTGCACCAACCAACAGCAGGACACCACTGACTGACATCCTGAAAGACAACTTGCACTCCCTGCAATGGAAGCACCTTCCAAGGTGGGATATCTGGCTGGGTGGGAAGGAGGACTCACAGCACTGACCATAGTTACAAGCAGTCCTCCTCACACACCCCCTCAACACTAACTCCACATAACCCACCTGGGAGAATGCAATGCCTCACACTCTAATTGAAGATCCCACAAAGAACTACCACCCTGGGTTATGCTGTGTGAAGCACAGGGACACTCTTGGGACTTGTAGCCAAACAACCGCCAGGACAACACTGTCAGCCATCCTGTCAGCACAGGCACACTACCCCACAGGGAAGCAGAGTCAAAAGGAAGGAAGCATGGGCATGCTGGGAAGGAGGGTGTAGGCAATAGCATGATGGGAGTGGTAGTAACAGCTCAACATCCCCCACCCACATGGCCCAGCAAGCTCACACTGAAGCATGCACACCTCACAGCCAGTGAAAAGCCACTTCAAAGATGTCTGACACTGGCCTCTGCTGTGGGGAGCACAAGGCCCTGCTGGGAACTGGGCACCAACAAACAACAGGACCACACTGTCAGCCATCTTGCCATTGCTGTCACACTCACACACAGTGAAGTCCACTCAAAAGGAAGGAAGTATGGGCATGCTGGGAAGGGGGTGTAGGCAATAGCAGGATGGGAGTTGTAGTCACAGATATTGCTCACCCTCACAATTGGCCCATCAACACCACTCTGAACCATGCTCACATCACAGGGAGTGGAAAACAACTGACAAGATGGCTGATACTGGGTACTGCTGTGGGAGCACAAGCCCCTGCTGGGAACTGTGCACCAACCAAGTGCAGGACACCACTGACTGACATCCTGAAAGCCAACTTGCACTCCCTGCAATGGAAGCACGTTCCATGGTGGGATATCTGGCTGGGTGGGAAGGAGGACTGACAGCTCTGACCATAGTCACCAGCAGCTTTTCTCACACACCCCTTAACACAAACTCCACACAACTCACCTGGGAGAATGCATTGCCTCACACTCTAATTAAATATCCCACAAAGAACTACCACACTGGGTTATGCTGTGTGAAGCACAGGGACACTTTTGGGACGTGTAGCCAAACAAACGCCAGGACAACACTGTCAGCCATCCTGTCAGCACAGGCATACTACCCCACAGGGAAGCAGAGTCAAAAGGAAGGAAGTATGGGCATGCTGGGAAGGGGGTGTAGGCAATAGCATGATGGGAGTGGTAGTCACAGCTCAACATCCCCCACCCACATGGCCCAGCAAGCTCACACTGAAGCATGCACACCTCACAGCCAGTGAAAAGCCACTTCAAAGATGTCTGACACTGGCCTCAGCTGTGGGGAGCACAAGGCCCTGCTGGGAACTGGGCACCAACAAACAACAGGACCACACTGTCAGCCATCTTGCCATTGCTGTCACACTCACACACAGTGAAGTCCACTCAAAAGGAAGGAAGTATGGGCATGCTGGGAAGGGGGTGTAGGCAATAGCAGGATGGGAGTTGTAGTCACAGATATTGCTCACCCTCACAATTGGCCCATCAACACCACTCTGAACCATGCTCACATCACAGGGAGTGGAAAACAACTGACAAGATGGCTGACACTGGGTACTGCTGTGGGGAGCACAAGGCCCTGCTGGGAACTGTGCAACAACCAACAGCAGGACACCACTGTCAGCCATCTTGCCATTGCTGTCACACTCACACACAGTGAAGTCCACTTAAAAGGAAGGAAGTATGGGCATGCTGGGAAGGGTGTTGTAGGCAATAGCATGATGGGAGTTGTAATCACAGATATTGGTCACCCTCACAATTGGCCCATCAACACCACTCTGAACCATGCTCACATCACAGGGAGTGAAAAAGAACTGACAAGATGGCTGACACTGGGTACTGCTGTGGGGAGCACAAGCCCCTGCTGGGAACTGTGCACCAACCAAGTGCAGGACACCACTGACTGACATCCTGAAAGCCAACTTGCACTCCCTGCAATGGAAGCACGTTCCATGGTGGGATATCTGGCTGGGTGGGAAGGAGGACTGACAGCTCTGACCATAGTCACCAGCAGCTTTTCTCACACACCCCCTTAACACAAACTCCACACAACTCACCTGGGAGAATGCATTGCCTCACACTCTAATTAAATATCCCACAAAGAACTACCACACTGGGTTATGCTGTGTGAAGCACAGGGACACTTTTGGGACGTGTAGCCAAACAAACGCCAGGACAACACTGTCAGCCATCCTGTCAGCACAGGCATACTACCCCACAGGGAAGCAGAGTCAAAAGGAAGGAAGTATGGGCATGCTGGGAAGGGGGGTGTAGGCAATAGCATGATGGGAGTGGTAGTCACAGCTCAACATCCCCCACCCACATGGCCCAGCAAGCTAGCACTGAAGCATGCACACCTCACAGGGAGTGAAAAGCCACATCAAAGATGTCTGACAATGGTGCTCTGTTGTGGGGAGTACCAGGCCCTGCTGGGACCTGTGCACCAACCAACAGCAGGACACCACTGAATGACATCCTGAGAGTCAACCTGAACACACTGTAAGGGTGGCATGCTTCATGGTGGGATAACTGGGCTGGGGGAGAAGGAGGGCCAGATGTCCAACAAATACAACCAATGCTGGCCATGCACACACCTCAACATTCACATTGAAAAGCCTCAGGTTTGCAGGACAATGTGCTACACCAATATCAACCTCTTACTGTTACAACTTAGGACAATGCAATGTACAGGCCCGCATCCAGAGGTACAGTCACAACTGTCAGGTGTGTGAACCATTGATGCCTGTAGAAATATAACATACATTGTGTGTCTCTTCCAAAAACAGGTGATGATGGGGACACAGCAGCAGGCGAGGAGGAGTCCCTGTCCCAGGCTCCGGGGGACACTGAGCTCACTGGTGTGGAACAGCCTCTGCACTCCTCGGATGGCGAAGACCTACCTGGCCCCTCCGGTGCGAGTCATCATGCAGCACCAGCAGGACCAACATCTGCACCCCCTGCACCCACCCCTCCAACAACTGCCAACACACAGACCACCCCCGCCGACATGGACAGACCAAGGACCACCAATGACAACAGCATAGGGACCCTGGCCCAACGTCGAGCTACGGACAACGACCCCAGTAACAACCCCCAAGGGGGCCTAGGGTCACCTGGGCGTGCCATCGCAGGTCCCGCACGTGTCGCTAGGGGTGGTGGGAGGGGTGGTAGGCAGAGGTCGCTGTTTGCAGAGGGGTCTGGACTGCATGATGACCCACAACTGGCACGCATTGCTGATGCGTACCAGAATAGCACCGGAGAGGTCAGCCAGGTAGTGGGGATCCTCAAGGACATCCAACAGCAGCAGGCTGCCCATCATGCCCGCTTGGACTCACACATGTCCCGTGTGGAGACACACATGTCTCGCATGGAGTCCAAGTGGGACACATGGCAAGAACTGACAGCGGTGCATAGGGACATATTGACATGCCTCCGCCAGATTAGCACCAACATGGCCACACCTCCCTGTGTGCCCACAACATCTGGTGCTGCAACAACTGCAACTGCCACAGGGAGGGAGGAGGACTCTGGCGGAGAGTCCCCTGCACCGCAGCAGCCTGCACGTGAGGGTCCCCCCCAAAGAAGAGGGGTCGTCCGAGGAAGGAAAACTGAGAGGTTGATGGCCATGTACATCCCCCAGGAAGCCAACACCTGTTCTGGAAAGTCTCCTTTGTGTGCAAACTGTTCACCCTGTAGAATGCAACACAACTCTCCCACATGACATGGGGAGTCTAAGTTGGACTAATGTATCAGATGACTGTGGACTTCACTCAGGACATTTCTGCTACCAAGACTTCCAACTCATCTGGGAACTTCGGATCACAATCCCAATGTACAGCACCCACCATCCTGTGCACTATACTCACACATGTCTGTAAATAAAATCACTACTACACCATACTTGCCTCTGTTGTGATTCCAACGTGGTTACTGTCATGGGGATGATGATCTGCTAAATTACACTGTGTATGCTAACTGCTACAGCAAGTACAACACCGTCATGTGAGTCATGGTGACGTGACACATATGAGGGAGACACACCACTAGGGCTACACAACACAGAGACACCAGGGCCATCGGACTCTTCGCCTACACTGATGTTGCCAGGAAATACTGTGGAATGCACAGACACCACACCTATTCACAGTCTGTGTCAACTAGCCCACAGGTGCAGCAAGCAAATGTCAGTCAGATGTGTGACCACAGACAACGCACATCCCAAAGTGAAGCACAGGTTTATTACACATTTGCAACATGTTGTTTCCACTACAAATGCAAGGTAATCCCACGTGGCTGTGGCCACAAAGTCAAAAAGTGCAGAAGATAGAAAGTCCAGGGGTGTGTGGCACATCACCTGTAGGGAAACGACTGCTGCCACCCTGAAAGCGGAATCATGGAGTCGGGGGATCCAAGTTGACCAAACAACTCTGTAAGCACCCTGTGAAGGTCAGACATGACACACAGTCAAAACCACTGAAGAACAGCACAGAACTGCAATACTCATGCCCAATACATGTCACAAGATAACTACACAAAACCAAGTTAGCATGTCAACACTGTTGGGCAGTACAGACTACCTGCAAGAACACATCGCTGCACGCATCCAGTCAAGTAGCACATGGCCACACTCAAACAGCACCAGAGCACCACCCACACATATCATGCAAACTCACATCATTGACATGACATCTCTGGATACTCACATTCAGCTGAAGAAGTTGGTGATGAGCTGTGTGCGGACATCACCCTCATCATCATCATCATCACTGGCATCGTGGCCCAGGCCAGGATCCTCCACAGGTGGCGGACGTTGGTCATCGTCATCCAGGATGAGAGGCAACTCCTTCCGCACTGCCAGGTTGTGTAGCATGCAGCAGACGATGACAATCTTGCACACCTTTGCTGGGGCATATGGGAGGGCCCCTCCTGTCTTGTCCAGGCAGCGGAAGCGGCTCTTCAGGAGACCAAAGGTCCGCTCGATCACTCTCCTGGTCCGACCATGTGCCTCATTGTAGCGCATCTGGGCTGGTGTCACAGGGTTCCTGAGGGGTGTCAGCAACCACGGCATGTTGGGGTATCCGGAGTCACCTACAGACAGACAATTGCACATTAGCTGAGTTGGAAAAGTGGGCGGAATACAACATAGCAGAACACACACAATGGTACAAAGTCAGTACACACCGACAAGCCAGGCACGCTGGTTTTGCATCTGTAACATCATCCTCGGGATGCGACTACTCCTCATCACGTAGGCATCGTGTGCAGAACCGGGGAAACGGGCACACACATGTGTGATGGTCATATCTGCAAGACATACCACCAGAGCATTGATCGAATGGTAATGTTTACGGTTCCGGTATGCCTGCTCATGTGCCTGTGGTGGTACCAAAGCCACATGTGTCCCATCAATGGAGCCAATGACATGTGGCATCCTCCCCAGGGCATAGAAGTCACTCTTGACGTCAGTGAGTTGTTGACGTGTTGGGAAATAGATGTACTGGTTCAGGCATCTCAACATTGCCTCCAAAACATCGCGTAGCACACGGCTGAACATAGTCTGTGACATCCCACCAGCAGTCGCCACAGTGTGTTGAAAGGTACCGGTGGCAAAGAAGTGTAGGGCTGCCATCACCTTCACCTTGGGGGTCAGCGCTGTAGGGTACGGCCGGCCAGGTTGCAAATGTGGGGCCAAGCGCACTGCCAAATCCACAATCAGCTGCCTGGTGAAGCGGTACCGTCGGATGCTGTCACGTTCCACCATCGTTGCCAGGTCAGGGAATGGTCTATGGACAGCTGGAGCACTGCAGTGCATAGGTGAAGAAAGAAAGATTGTCAGTCACCCCACATATGTGCCATTCACCATACTCAATTTCACATGATACATCATTACGAGACACAAGTACTTGATGTGTGTGCCGTTCTGTTTGGACATATATGGCACCTACATGGACATCATCTAACATCTCAGTTCAACATGTGTTGATAACAGGTTCCAGGGTGTGCTATGGGAAACCATTAGGCTGTGTCACAGTACCCATTTACTGCTGTCACGTTCCACACACACACCACAGTGACATGTCTGGACAGATGCGCCACAGGCATCACAGCTCATTGACAGGTAGATTCCCAGGGACCCTGTCCTGCCACATGGACACTGGCATGACATGGCGTATCATGTACACGTCAGAAAAACAAACATGACTCCCACAGGTAGTGGCCCCTGTTGCCTCTGCAGGACAGACATGGACGTCTGTGACACACACACACACAACATCAAAGTCCATGCACAAACAACGTGGATGTGGAGACTGTCTCCCATTGTGCACATGGAGTCAGAGACATCGGAAACACAACATGCACACAGACTGTGGAGGGCCATCACTATTGTGGCAATGGGTCACCCTGTGACGTACATGCCTTCCCACATGTGAGCCTGGGGGTATGTGACATGTCATACACATACACAACCTGGAAATGTGACCATGCCACATGCTCCAAAATGAACAGTTGCACATCACAGTGGTCAGGTGCACAACACACAAAGGATCCTGTCCCCATGAACACGTGCACAGCCTGGGTGTGGCTGCCCCCAAGTGCCACCCCAAAAACCACATGTTTACCCCCATACACGGAAAAGGTAATGCAGCCTTACATGCCTTAGATACAGTGTGGACTGGGTGTGGTGTTGTAGGTGTGCCCCTGAGTCCCTGGAAAGTATATGTGGCTGGCATACGTTCACCAGTGACAAGCATGGTGACATATGCGTGTGACCTGTACAGGGACGCGTTGTAAAGCAATGGACCGATCGGTGTGCCCGCACGGCCCATTGCATCTGTTGTGAGCGGGTACACATTGTATCCCGGGATACGCGTTGTACAGCAATGGACCGATCGGTGTGCCCACACGGCCCATTGCATCTGTTGTGAGCGGGTACGCGTTGTACAGCAATGGACCGATCGGTGTGCCCGCACGGCCCATTGCATCTGTTGTGAGCGGGTACGCGTTGTACAGCAATGGACCGAGCGGTGTGCCCGCACGGCCCATTGCATCTGTTGTGAGCGGGTACGCGTTGTATCCCGGGATACGCGTTGTACAGCAATGGACCGATCGGTGTGCCCGCACGGCCCATTGCATCTGTTGTGAGCGGGTACGCGTTGTATCCCGGGATACGCGTTGTACAGCAATGGACCGATCGGTGTGCCCGCACGGCCCATTGCAGCTGTTGTGAGCGGGTACGCTGTATGGCTTACAGCAATGGACCGATCGGTGTGCCCGCACGGCCCATTGCATCTGTTGTGAGCGGGTACGCATTGTACAGCAATGGACCGAGCGGTGTGCCCGCACGGCCCATTGCATCTGTTGTGAGCGGGTACGCGTTGTATCCCGGAATACGCGTTGTACAGCAATGGACCGATCGGTGTGCCCGCACGGCCCATTGCATCTGTTGTGAGCGGGTACGCGTTGTATCCCGGGATACGCGTTGTACAGCAATGGACCGATCGGTGTGCCCGCACGGCCCATTGCATCTGTTGTGAGCGGGTACGCATTGTACAGCAATGGACCGAGTGGTGTGCCTGCACGGCCCATTGCATCTGTTGTGAGCGGGTACGCGTTGTATCCCGGGATACGCGTTGTACAGCAATGGACCGATCGGTGTGCCCGCACGGCCCATTGCATCTGTTGTGAGCGGGTACGCGTTGTACAGCAATGGACCGAGTGGTGTGCCTGCACGGCCCATTGCATCTGTTGTGAGCGGGTACGCGTTGTATCCCGGGATACACGTTGTACAGCAATGGACCGATCGGTGTGCCCGCACGGCCCATTGCATCTGTTGTGAGCGGGTACGCGTTGTATCCCGGGATACGCGTTGTACAGCAATGGACCGATCGGTGTGCCCGCACGGCCCATTGCATCTGTTGTGAGCGGGTACGCATTGTACAGCAATGGACCGAGCGGTGTGCCCGCACGGCCCATTGCATCTGTTGTGAGCGGGTACGCGTTGTATCCCGGGATATGCGTTGTACAGCAATGGACCGATCGGTGTGCCCGCACGGCCCATTGCATCTGTTGTGAGCGGGTACGCGTTGTATCCAGTGTACAGCAATGGACCGAGCGGTGTGCCCGCACGGCCCATTGCATCTGTTGTGAGCGGGTACGCGTTGTACAGCAATGGACCGATCGGTGTGCCCGCACGGCCCATTGCATCTGTTGTGAGCGGGTACGCGTTGTACAGCAATGGACCGTTCGGTGTGCCCGCACGGCCCATTGCATCTGTTGTGAGCGGGTACGCATTGTATCCCGGAGTACGTGTTGTACAGCAATGGACCGAACGGTGCGCACGCATTGGCTGGGGCCTGGCATGGCAACGGACGCGTTTTCGAAGCTTCAATGAGTCTGATGCAGTGAATTCAGTTGGCCAGCCACAACAATGTTGCAAATTCATGGGTGTCATGAAGTTGAAGTTTTGAAGGATGCTGTGGGTGTGTATTAGTGCTGCTATTCCATGGATTGGTCAGATTCAGAAGATGCAAACGACTTGGACCTATCACTTTGGACACATGGGACAGTATCTGCCTCTGCAGCACACATATAATGCTGGCTGTTCCCCTGAGGGCTCACTTGCCTGCACTACATGCTCCAGGACGACATCTGCCACCAACACTGCTGCTGTCTCTGCATCCTCTGGCTACTGCAATGGCACGTACTGTGGAGAGAGCCCCAGCCTTCAGCCTTGAGGAGAACCAGGCCCTGCTGGACAGCCTCCTTCCACAGTACAGCAAGCTGTATGGGACACCAGGGGAGCAGGTGAGTGTGCTGTCCACTGCCTTACTAATTGTGCATGTTGTCTGACTAGCAAGACTTCCAGTGTGCACACCACTGGCTAGCATGCTCACTGAGTAGTTCTCACCCCCCAAAGTGTGTAGTCACATGCACTGAACAGGTACAGTGCAGTAACAGTGCATTCCAACAAGGTTTACTTCCCATGCAATGACACCATGTAGTAACTGCTGGCAAACTGTTCATAGCCATCGTTGCACTGCCTGTGTACATCATATGCCCCTGTGATTGAGACATGTATATCCGACTGTGTGATGCACGGATATGTTGCATGTGTAGTAATGGCCTTTTCACTTTGTCATCCTCACAGGTTGATGCCCACCGTAAGCAGGAAATCTGGCTGACCATCGCCCGGGCAGTAAGATCCGTGGGGGTCTACAAGCGCCGGATCCGCAACTGCCAGAAGAGGTGGCAGGACCTTCGTGGCTGGACCCGGAGGATCGCAAGGGTCCAGCTGAAGCTGTCGCCTCCTCGCAGGAGGGGCGGACACCGGACCCTGACCCCCCACATGCTCCGGATCCTGGCGGTGGTCTTCCCTGACCTGGATGGGCAGCTGAAGGACAGACAGCAGCAAGGAGGGGGTGAGTCCATGACTGCACTGTGAACTCTGTCTGACATGCTATGTGCCCTCCTCTGGCCTGGTTAAACTTCCACAGTACATCAGTCTTGTGGTCCAGGACCCATGTCCCTCAATTGTGACATGCCCACTCCTCATCTGATACGCAGGTGTGGTCCTTACGGTCAGGAAATTGTGTCACTTGGGTACAGGGTCCTTGCATTTTGCTTTGCTCAAGGTGGGGGACAGCTTTTGTTCCCGTGACTTTGTGGTGGGCTTCATGGGTGGGTCGATTGCTCACACAATGCCTAAGTCGTGAAATGTAATCTGGGTGTAACTTTGATATGTGGTCCACTTGCTGATCTGAATCACCACATGTCCCTGGGGTATTTGGCACACCCCCATGCTGCGGGTGGGAACAATGTTTGGGCCTCAGGAGTATGTATGTCATGTGTGTCACACATGCTTAGCCACCTGCCTACTGTCCAGGGCTCATCCCTCTTACAGGTGGAGCTGGACAGTCATGCCTACTCCAGGGCATACAATACACTCTGTACTCCCACTCCCGTGTATCAGCTGACATGTTGTGATCAGTGAAATGTTCCCTCAGGTGTCTGCCTCTGTGTCATTGTGCTGTGGCTTCGTTGTCAGGACTACTGGTATGTTTATCGGTTAGGGCTCAGCATGCCATCTGAGATGTGACCATGAGAGACGATACTTCTGTGACTTATAGGTGTTTGATCACTTGACTGTGCACACAGGTGTATGCGACTGTGACTTTCAGGCAGCTGTTTTTCATTCACAGCACACTGTGAGGTGCTCAGGTTCTGAGAGTTGTGTTTCATGTCTCCCATATGTCCAATTGGTATGACGTGGACAAATACGAGTTCAGATGATGTGGTTTGTGGGGGATGGACATGTGCACTTGTCAGTTACATAACTTGCATTCCCCATGTCCTAGGATTGTGACACAGTGCAGACTGTTGTTGGCTGGCTGCCATGGCCATGTGACTGGAGACAGTGATGTATGACTTTGCACGCATGCCTGTGTCATGGCATTAAACTTCCTAAGAGTGATCCTGCAGGGGAGTGACATGTGCAACATGCACCCCATTGTGGCATTGACTATCCGGACATGGGTGCATCATGGTGTCTGGTGCTGGTATGCATCACATGCATTTCTATTTAGACTCTGGCCATCCCTTTATCCGGACACCTGCACTGACTCAGTGGCAAGAGATGTGATGTGTGCATGTTCACATACTTCACCGTGTTCTCTGCAATGTCCAACAACTGTGTAGGTGGTGCATGTGTCCACACTGGGGTATTACCATCAGACAGGCACCAGACAGATGGGTGCAAGGGCAGGAGGGGTGTGAGTTCCATGGTTGACCATCAGACTGACAATTGGCTTCTCCGAATCTGTGTGAGGACTTTTGGCAATGTTCAACTAAGGATGCCAGGGCTTGCTCTGTAATGTGCTGTACTTACTGTGGTGTGTGCGGTCAGTGCAGGTGACTGATGTTTGTCTGTTTCCCTAATTGTTTGCAGATACATCCACGACCACAGGAGGGGACAGCTCCACGGACCAGGAGGAGCTGCAGAGCCAGACTGGGTCAGCAGCCGACGAGTGGTCGGAGGGACCCAGTGGCACGGAGGGCGAGGGGAGCCACACCGAGGAGTCCTCAGCACCATCCACCTCAGCTGAGGACCACAGCAGCTCGGAGGATGACTCCCTTGTGGAGGCGGGTGTCAGCAGCCACCACACCCCAGCTAGTCTGTCTGGCCCCGCCACCACCACCACCACCGCCCTCCCATTGGCTCCGATTCCAGAGGTCCGTGGAGGCTCCCGTGTTCGGGAGCGTGTCTCCTTCGTGCCAGGCACCGCACCCCCTGCCCCTGTGTCCCCTGCTGCCCTGAGTGAGGAGTCTGTGTACCTACTTCGGCAGCTCCATGTAGGGCAGACAGCAATGCTGAGTGTCCTCCATGCACACACCACTCTGTTGACACAGCTGGTGTCGTTCATGGAGGGCATCTCGACGGGTATGTCTGCCCTACAGAGAAGCAATAGGTCCATGGACTCCTCCCTGACGGCAGCAGTGTCCCTCCTCCAACAGTCCCTCACCCCTCCTACCTCTGCCCCATCCACACTTCCTGGCACCCTACCTGTCCAAAGCACATGCACACCTGCACAATCACCCAAACACACAGACACGAGCAGCACAGACACACCCAAAAGAAAGGCAAGACGTGCACACAAGCATCCTCAGGGGACTGATACCACACACACAGGGGATGGGGAACAGACACACACACAGGCATCCACAGTCACTCCGCAGTCCTCCAAATCCTCTCCCTCCAAGACCCCTTCCCTTGCCTCACCTGCAACCCCACCTACACAGCAGCTCTTCCTCTGTGACCTCGGCCTCTTCCCCTCCGATCCTGCTGATCCAGCATACCGGGGGAAGAGGAAGTCCACCCACACAGAGGGGAGTGCCCCTCGCCCCCGGACACCCTCCCCCAGGCGCAGGCAGACTGAGGACCCCATTCGGAAGTCCCCCGGACCAGGAAGGGCAAGACCCCACCACCACCACCACGCAGCTCCACCACCCAGTCTCTCTCCTCCATCCCCCAGGCCACCACTCCACAGGTTCCACCGCCACACCCTGCCCCAGGTTCCCCCACACACCGATACCGCATCCCCAAACTGCTTAGGCCCTCCCCCTGCCACTTGCTCTTCCACCCCCAAACCAGACGCTCTGCCTGTTTGTGCCACTGGTGTGGAGACCGGGTCCCCCCTCTGTCCTGCCCACCTCATCTGCCCCCCTTCCACTCCCTTGGAGTCATGCACTGCAGTGGAGTCCACAACCACCCCGTCTGACTCGGGCACTGCAGTGGGGACCCAGTCCACTCCATCTGACCGGCCCACTGCAGTGGTTGCAGCACCCACACCATCTGACTTGTGCCCTACAGTGGTGCCGGCCCCCCTGAGTCAGACACCTCCACTGCAGTTGCCGGTGACACTCCTGCACCCACCACCCCTTCACTGCCTCACTCTGGCATCCCCTGATCCTGTCCCTGCGGTGCCTGGCCTGCCCCTTGTATGCCCCTCCAAGGGGGATGTCCCCTGTCCGTACCAGTGCAGGCAAGCAGTGGGTGACAAGTTGTCACATATCACCCTGTTGGGACTGTGTATTTGGACTGGCCATTGGCCTTAGTTTATTTTGGACTTCAAATTTTAGTTTGACATTTGCTGAATAAAGCCTCTTTTTGTTTACTTGTGGTTTTTCTTTTGATGTACATGATGTAGATGAGTATCATCATGCATTTGCAGTTGTAATAGTGTTCAGATCAGGTAAATGAAGTGTTGCTGTGATGGACTCCATGTGGTCCATGGGATATGTGTCCTAATGTAGTCTGGATCCATTGCATCCTTTGCTGCAGTCTGAGGGTGTAATGTTCTGCATTTGACACAGGGATGTACGTTTTGCATTTGTTAATTAACATCTTTGTCTTACACTGATGCACATCTGGTGGGCTTACCACTGTTCAATGTTTCTATTTCCCTGACTGTGTGCCCATCTCCACTGGACATGCAGTTTAGCACATCAATGTTGAAGGACTCATCTGTGTATACAGTGCAACTTGCTTGACACGTGTTTTGGGTGTATGCAGATGACTGACGTGACACTCCCGTACCCAGGCTGATGTGAGCAGAGCCTTCAGTGTGTTGTAGTTGTTGACTCACTGACCGAGTGTTCTGCTGACATGTTTGAGTCGTGCACAGACAAGGTTTGGCACAGCGGACCTTCCACAGGAGTGGAGTGCCCTCATGGCAGTGTGTAATCCCGTGACATTGCCTGGGCCCGTGTTGTGTGTTGTGTAAGCATGTCTGTGCGTGTTCCCTTCCCTTTACCTACACAGGCTGTGTCCCTACGGATGTTCCTGTTTGTGATGCTTGCTGAGTTGTTCTGTGTTCATCCAGCATCTTGGACCTGGTTTCTCCGGGATGTGGGTGCATGGCAAACTAATGTTCATCAGGTTGTCATCCCTAGTTGTCTTTGTTGTCAGGGCTGGGGATGTGGGCAAACGCAGATGGGACACAGTCAGGATTCCCCTTGGCACTTGTTGGTTACACAGGTCATGTAATTTACAGTTTCTGCTAGCTTTCAGTGATTGTGACACGTTGTGTGTGTGACTGCTGCCACTCCTCAGGGTCAGAGCTGCAATGTTGGAAGTTGTCTACGTGTGTTCTTTGTGGGTCACCTTGGCTTCTTCATTGGTGTGTGACTATGGCCGGGATCCCATTGATTGGGGTGGATTTCACGTCATGCCCATGTACTGCGTACTGTGCAGTGTGTCAGACATTCACGAGTCTTGTTGACTGGCCATGTGTGATGGGTTTCTGCACCTTAGTTCCCACCACCACCCCTGGGATTGTCATGGGTGCATGTGCAATGTCACCAGTCCATGTGAGCTTCACTGCTGCACATTGGTGGAGATCAAGGTGTGTGGTGTTGAGTGTGTGCAAATGTGAGTTGTTGCACGGCTAGACCCCTACCTCCATATTGGCCTTGGCTGGCAGGCCGTTTTGATTGACTTGTGCTTGTGTAGGTGTGATGGTAGTTTGTTGCTCAGGACACATGGCTGTGGTTCACAGTGTGAATGACATCTACCTTTGTCATCACAGTGGGATTATCATGCAGGCTAGTGTCACCACAATGTGGGGTCCCTGGGGGTAGTGCTGTGGTGGGTCTGTCTCTTGCTGTGTTAGTTGCTGTTCCTACAAGCTTGTGTGACATGTGTAATTTGGGCTCCCTCTCATCTAACAATGCCTGTTTGCCCACATAGGGGAATCCGATCCATGAGTTACTTTTGTATGGCACTGTATACACATCTGTGTAATTGGAATTCAGGCCTCCTCATGTGTTGTGTGGTTGCCTGGGGACACTGGCACACACCCCCATCACCTGTTGTGTTTGATATGCAGTGTGAGTCTGCCTGTTTGTGTTTGTGCATTTGCACCACTGCATTGGCATATCTTGAGTGTGCCATTGGCTGTATGTTGTTTGGTGGCTTTCCCCTGCTGTCCCTGGGACTCCTAGGTCATCAGTCAGCACAATAATCATGGTTTGTATGTCCCATTGCTGCCATGGTATGGTATTTGTTCACCTGACATCTACAGTCTCCACAGGATATCTACATTTGTGTGTCCATTGGTGCAGATATGTGGGTCTGCATTATGATGGTCACTTATGTCATTGTGTTATTTGTGAATGTTGACAATGTGAGCCCCCATGGGTGATGTTTGTATGCACATGGCCAAAACGATGTTTCATTGGCACTGCACTGTTTGCCTCACCCAATCTATGATGCTATGGGACACAAGCACTGCTATGCCACTGATGTGTTTGTTGTTGTGTGACCAGGAATCATCCATGCAGTTTGGCTTTGGCAGCTTTTACCATGACTACACTTACCTTTTGGTCACTGTGGTGATGGGGCTTTAGGCCCCATTGCCACACTGTTCAAAATGTGCATCAGCTATGGACCCCACACTTACCTTTTGGTCACTGTGGTGATGGGGCTTTAGGCCCCATTGCCACACTGTTCAAAATGTGCTTCAGCTATGGACCCCACACTTACCTTTTGGTCACTGTGGTGATGGGGCTTTAGGCCCCATTGCCACACTGTTCAAAATGTGCTTCAGCTATGGACCCCACACTTACCTTTTGGTCACTGTGGTGATGGGGCTTTAGGCCCCATTGCCACACTGTTCAAAATGTGCATCAGCTATGGACCCCACACTTACCTTTTGGTCACTGTGGTGATGGGGCTTTAGGCCCCATTGCCACACTGTTCAAAATGTGCTTCAGCTATGGACCCCACACTTACCTTTTGGTCACTGTGGTGATGGGGCTTTAGGCCCCATTGCCACACTGTTCAAAATGTGCTTCAGCTATGGACCCCACACTTACCTTTTGGTCACTGTGGTGATGGGGTGTTCGAACCCATTGCCACAGTGGTCATGGTCGGCTTGCATTGTGGAGGCCACACACATTTATGTGTGACACATGTGATGGGGGTCACATTGTATGTTCAATGTCATGTTCAGTGTTGTAGGCATTTGACACAGACTACACACGCTTGTCATGGTGTTGGGGGGATGTAATTTTCAGACATTCCTTATGTGGGAGTATGCTGGTTGTGTCATGCATTACCCGTCCTATGAGTAGGGGTGGTGGTGGTGGCAGGCATCCAGCCCCCCATGAGTAGGGGTGGTGGTAGTGGTAGGCATCCAGGCCCCCATGAGTAGGGGTGGTGGTAGTGGCAGGCATCCAGCCCCCCATGAGTAGGGGTGGTGGTAGTGGCAGGCATCCAGCCCCCCATGAGTAGGGGTGGTGGTAGTGGCAGGCATCCAGCCCCCTATGAGTGGGGATGGTAGTAGTGACAGGCATCCAGCCCCCCATGAGTAGGGGTGGTGGTAGTGGTAGGCATCCAGCCCCCTATGAGTGGGGATGGTAGTAGTGACAGGCATCCAGGCCCCCATGAGTAGGGGTGGTGGTAGTGGTAGGCATCCATCCCCCTATGAGTGGGGATGGTAGTAGTGACAGGCATCCAGGCCCCCTGAGTAGGGGTGGTGGTAGTGGCAGGCATCCAGGCCCCCATGAGTAGGGGTGGTGGTAGTGGTAGGCATCCAGGCCCCCATGAGTAGGGGTGGTGGTGATGGTAGGCATCCATCCCCCTATGAGTGGGGATGGTAGTAGTGACAGGCATCCAGCCCCCCATGAGTAGGGGTGGTGGTAGTGGTAGGCATCCAGCCCCCTATGAGTGGGGATGGTAGTAGTGACAGGCATCCAGGCCCCCCTGAGTAGGGGTGGTGGTAGTGGCAGGCATCCATCCCCCTAAGGGTGGGGATGGTAGTAGTGACAGGCATCCAGGCCCCCCTGAGTAGGGGTGGTGGTAGTGGTAGGCATCCAGGCCCCCCTGAGTAGGGGTGGTGTTAGTGGTAGGCATCCAGGTCCCCCTGAGTAGGGGTGGTGGTAGTGGCAGGCATCCAGGCCCCCATGAGTAGGGGTGGTGGTAGTGGTAGGCATCCAGGCCCCCATGAGTAGGGGTGGTGGTAGTGGTAGGCATCCATCCCCCTATGAGTGGGGATGGTAGTAGTGACAGGCATCCAGGCCCCCCTGAGTAGGGGTGGTGGTAGTGGCAGGCATCCATCCCCCTAAGGGTGGGGATGGTAGTAGTGACAGGCATCCAGGCCCCCCTGAGTAGGGGTGGTGGTAGTGGCAGGCATCCAGGCCCCCATGAGTAGGGGTGGTGGTAGTGGTAGGCATCCAGGCCCCCATGAGTAGGGGTGGTGGTAGTGGTAGGCATCCAGGCCCCCCTGAGTAGGGGTGGTGGTAGTGGTAGGCAGCCATCCCCCTATGGGTGTGTATGGCATTGGTGATGGCCATCCCACCCCTATGGTTATGCTGTTGCTGGTGTACGTCATTTGTGCATCCCTATGTGTGTGTGACATATTTCGGGTACGTGTCGTTTGTTTGTGTTGTTAGTGTTTGACTTACCGTCTGCGCCGTACGCGTCCGTGCCGGTCCCGGTAATAGATGTAGAGTATAGGTAGGACCTGCGCGATGGGATTCATGCTTGGGTCGTCTCGTTCGGGTTTCGCGTGTCTTCGACTCGTACTCGTCGGTGGCTTGTTCGTCTTGTAGCCGTGGATCTTCTTGTGGCGCGAATCGGAGCTTATGTACGGCTCTCCCGGATGCTCAAACGTGCCGGACGTAGCAACGGGTTCGGCGCGTACGGAGTGCGCATCGTCCTAGTCCGGCCGGAAGGTGCTGTGTATTTGGTTCCGTGCGACTCGAATCGGCGTTTACGGATCCGGCTCGGGCGAGGAACAGGAGCTGAAATGGGTGAGTATGGCTCGCTCGGAATCTGGGCTGTTATGCGCATCGTACTTGTTCGTTCGGACGAGTGTTCAAATCGGTCGGGAAACACACATTCGGCTGTTTTGTTTCCCAGACGAATACTGTTAGGTGCGCTTCCGGCCGAGATCGGAATCGACCCCAAAGTGGTGAAACGCATCCCATCAGTTTATCTCTTTGCATTTAAGTCTTAATGCATTGAGACCTTTTGTTTCTATTAGAAACCTGTTCATACAAAGAGCATGCTAAAAGGGAGTGCATTGTGCAGCATGCAGTAACTAAATATGTGCACAGAAAGTGGCAAGATAAAAGAAAAATAATTTTTGAGAATATCATAGTCACCTAATTCTGTATGTATGAGTTGGTCTATCAAGGTTACTGCTTATAGAATTTCTGGAAAGTAGCATCCAGGAAATAATTGGGGCCTGAAACATAATAAAGTATGTACCCCCGAAATTAGTCAATAGTTTTATTATGCTGGAAAAGATTCTAGCAACATGAAGTATCGTACTTATATAGCTTTTGGAGAGGGCGCGAAGAATGTAAGTATATCAAATGGATCCATGCATCTTGGTTAGGTCCTCAAGGTTTTGTATTCCTTTGTAGATATATGTCACAGGATTCCTATATATGTACCTAACGGTATTCATAAAAAATATATAGAAATAATTTTAGTCCCTCATTTAGTGTGTTAAGAGCGGTAGGCATATTCATTTATGAGCCATATACGGGCTACCAATATAGATGGAAAGTACCTGTGAAGGGTCCCGATCTCGTAAAAAGTGGGGTCCTTCTTGTTATAGTGTTGTGCTTTTCTTCTCAAAGGACTTACAAGTTCTCATCGGTTATATGTCCTTAAAAATGCGACTGTTTAAAAACTACAAAGATATATGTATGGGAGAAACAAGACAGACATAGATTGTGATACATATAGGATGTTATATAATGTCCATCCTCTAAATGCAATGTTGAATAATCTATTTAGATACAACATGCAATAGTTATACTTACTCCTCTTCATCAGATAGTTGTTCACTTAGGTTGTGGCTTAAGAAAAAATGGTCTCTGTTGTCGCATTTGACTACTGTTTATCTAAAAAGGAGAAATGCGAAACTCCAATCGGTGATACAGGCATCACACCATTTTTTATATATATATACAAACTAGTATAGTAGAAGCTGAATTTCATATGCCAAATTAATAGAAAGGGTGTAATGACGGTATCGCTACATGACAGCATGCTACACTTCAGTAAGCATACTGTATAGATTGCTGCATGGCTTAGCAGTCTACTGCATTTTCTGTATCTGCAACAACATTCATACGATAAGGGAGTTCGCGAGTGTATTAAAACTACTGTGGGGCTTATTAACAGGATTTGACTTAGCCATAGATCGCCCGCATAAATGTTACTATGCGTCAAAAAGGTTCTCTATATGCAGCAAAATATATGCTCGCACTATAATGTGTTAGGAGAGGATAGCACAAGTCTATAGCCGGAAAATTGGCATAAGGCTTTAATGTACGATTAGCTCAATATAATAGAACAGCAAAAATCACTAATCATGTGGAATATCCTAAAGTTTAAATATATTACAGACTGGGTTTAGTATCATGAGGAGTAATAGGTCAGATAGAAAACAATAGACCTCCATTGCTTATGAGCAAAAGCGCTCTAAATTGTAGCTGTTTGTGTCTTAGTTAACTGACGAATTAAATAAGATACGGGGAACAAGGTAAGACTATGGCCTAGTATAATGCGGTAGCGCTTCACAGAGTGCGCTCTTACCGTAAAAATAACCGGCGTGTCCTCAGCGATAGCGGTAGCCTCTCCAGTGGAGTACTGTAGCTGCGAACGCGCGTCCATTTATATGGCGTTTTACCAGAATTCTGGGCGACGTATATGTCACGTGTTGCGACGTAGAAGCACGTCGCACGAATCCGAAACTGAAAAGGGATTCGCAAATGGCTATACGCGATCGGCCATATTAGGCGTGTAGCTACGTGTAAGATTAAGGGGCCATCAGATGTTAAGATCACATAAAATGCATGCCTCAAGTCTGAATTGATCCCCCAAACACACTGAACCTTAGTATCAAGAACGATTTATGTTTAAACGTTCTTTATTGGATTGCATAATTCTTTCAGGACAGGAAAAATGGACATATGCGCTTATAAATATTGAGATCATTTTATTATATGTTCAATGCAGAGAAAGTTGAGACGGTTTCCTGGCGAAGGCAACCTGCCGAAAAGCGCGTAGTTCCCATCTACCGCCGACCCTCCTTTCTGTCCAAGAACCATCTGGACCGTGTTTTAAAGATATGATAAAGTGTTGTATTGCATAAAAAATTGTACTGCATTGTATGAACTTTTCAAATATATAATCATGTCTTATATTTGATACATTGTTTGATTTATTGAAGATTTTAATGAAATAGAAATAATTTTGATATCAAAAAAACAATAAAATATTATGAAAATAAAAAGATTTTTGATAATATCCATGCAAAATGTTCTATGATTGATTACATGTTGTCCTGTTAGATTATTAGTTTTCTAAATGTTGCACACTTGTATCTAGCTTGTTTCTTTTCCCCTTCATAACTAGCATCTGCCCCATTTGATCCTCATGTCTATGATCTTCTGGTCCATAGTGGCTCGAAGAGTATGGGCGTCTGTTCCCTCACTCAACTCAAGCAATCCAGACCTACCAATTACATCACTATCCTGTGACCTGGAGAGTGTTTGCACTGTTACAGTGGGTCCTGGCTCAACAGCGTATGTAGTGTTTTAATACATAGAGGAGTCAGGACAGGGGTGCACATTGCTGATAAAACACACACTTATATTCAAAACATTAACTACATAATCTTCAGTGAAGAATGTTTTATACCAAGGGTATGCTGAAGCTCAGATTGATAGAAACACGGTCCTTTATGCATGAGCAAGGTACAGAAATGGAATTGTAGGTTCTGAGTACACAGGATCTGATTTAGATTTCATCTTATGGGATACATCAGAAACGCGATGCATTATATCCTATGGCAATTGTAATACAGTGGAGAGGATATCCGTCACATTTGTGACAGAGTATCTCATACACCAAACTCTAAATCTGGGCCAGAGTCATATATATATTGCATATTGTAGGAATGTATTGTTGGCTACTCCTTGATTTTGTTTTTTTACTGAATGGCTTTTTGCGGGATTACCATACATTTTTTGTAAACCTCTTTTTGAAGAGTCAGAAACAGGTTCAAATATTTTAGCATGGGGACACTGGTGTACCATAACAAATGGATGTGCTATAACCCTAAAAGACCAAGCAATTGCATGTTACCTGATTATCATAATGAGTACTACTTACCTGTAAGTCCTAAGTCAATAGAACTTTGATAGCTGGGCCATGTGGGGTGAAATGCCATAAGTGGGTTCCCACCCTTGGTAGTGTGCCACTGGAGCGGCTATAGAGAAAGAGGCCCAAATGCTGTCATTCTGCCTGGTAGGACTAAATACAAATGTCAAATTGTATAACCTCTCAGGAGCATGGCTGACTTGTAGGTAAGGGTATAGTCTGGTTCTGAGGGTACAAGGACAGGAACATTATAGGCACAGCAGTGTCCTTAAGCACTAAGGGCCTGATGATGACTTTTGGCGGTGCTGACGGCCCGCAACCTCCACGCCACAGCACCGCCAAGAGTCGCTGCCACCTGCCTGCCAGATTACATGTAATCTTGTGGTCTGGCGGGTGGGCGGCGTGGTGGCTCCCGCAGCGGTGGCTCTTTCGAAGATGGTGGTGCCATTGAAAAAGGCACTGCAATGGGAACGCCACACAGGTTCCTGCATGACATGGACTGTACAGTCCATGCAGGAACTGGGGTGCATGCACACAGGGGGGCACATGTTGTGTCCCCCTGCATGCATCCCCAGGCTGAGGGGTCCCTTTAGGGCCCACTTTCTTTCAGCATGACCAGCCTTTTCATGAAGGAAAGACCTCCATGAAAACGCTGGCGGTCCTGAAACTTGTAATATGCATGGCGGTGCCTCAACAGCACCACCTGCATCTTACAATGGCCCTGACTGCCACGCCACCGCCAGGGAAAGTGACTTGTGAACACATGACTCCCAGACTGACATTGCAGCTTGTCAGAGCAGCTTTTAGGTTTACAACTTAACCTTGCCATGTTAAATCTTTGCAAAGTCCAAACTATATAAAAAATATATGTAAGGCATCCCTTAGGCAGTTCTATGGTTCTAAGCTGGATAAAAGTCAGGGTGAAGTAAATTAGATTATATTGAAAATATGAACAACCATGGTGCATGCTTAAAGACGTTATCCCTTGTCCCCAAACCCTTTTCCCAAAGATGTGGGCCCTAAGGAATAGCCACAGAGGATCACCAGATAGCAGTGCTGTACACTGACATTCAAAAAATGGTAGTCACCTTAACTCCTGAATATTCTGCTACAAGACCACACAAACAATCTTAAAACAGGAGCAAGGGCAGAAATGCTGAGACACTGAGCCAGCTGATCACAACGCCACTGACTGTCCCTCTAGACCTGCTAGATCTCTGTGACAGGATCCTTGCATGAGTTGGTCAGGCAAAGTATGTTATAAGGCTGCTTACACCATGATTGTTGTGGCTATACCAAATATGATACTCACAGTACATTGAAAAAAATTGTATTCATTTGAACTGACCATTAGATTCTATAATGACCATGATTCGATTATATCTACATTGTGCCCCAGTATTTTTGCAAAATTTTAGACATCATTTCAAGAATACCAATAAAGCTTAATTTGGACACACCATTAATTTGTCAAATTATGACTAAAAAGAAACAATATAGAAACAGATAATTATGAGGAGCTAAAATTTGGATAATGGAAAAAAGTGATTTAATTTAGCAATTCTCACTCCACCAGGGATTCCTGCAAAGACTTCAGTGCAGAATTCCATAGACCTTCTCTTCTGAGGGAAAGAGGTTGAGTGAGTGGCCTGGGAGAGCCACCGCCAGTCTGCTGGGCCTCTAGGCCTCTGGGTGAGCTTTGGAGGCCAAGGAGACCACCCTCCCTTGCAGATCATTCCAACGCTTGCAAATTTACTCCTGTCATATGTATTTTTAAAGTGTACTGTTGCCCCGCAAGGGTATCACCGAGTGTGTGCCTAGCCCTCCCTATGGTAGGTTGATTAATTAAAAAGCCAGGTATTCAGTTTTTGTGCAGAATTCAAGAAGAGAGGAGGAGGAGGCTCTGATATGGAGTAAGAGGCTGTTCCAAGCTTTAGGAGTGATGTTAGAGAAATCTTGTCCACCTGATCTGGTTCTGTATATGCGTGGGATGTGTGTGAGTAGGAGCGGAGGTGTCTCGGTGGTTGGTGGAGGGAAATGCGATTGTTCAGGTAGGTCAGGCCTAAGTTGTGTTGTTCCTTGAATGTGTGTGTGAGTAGCTTGAAATTAGCATGCTTGTGTATCTGAGCCAGTGGAGCTCCCTGAGGTGTGGTGTGATATGAGTTCTGTGTGGGAGGTTGAGGATGAGTCTAGCTGCTGAGTTCTGGATGGTTTGTAATCTTCTGGTGAGTTGCTTGGTAATCCTGGTATAGAGGGTGTTCCCGTAGTCCAACTTTTTGTGACTAGAGTGTCAATTGATAGTTTTTTCCAGTGCTGCTTGGGAGCCATTTGAAGATCTTCCTCTGCATTTTCATGGTGTGGAAGCAGGATGCAGTGGTGGTGTTGACTTGTGTGGTTGTGTCTAGTTTGTTGTTGATGATTATTCTGAGGTTTCTGGCAGGCTTGCTGGGTTTGGGTATGCATCTGAGTTCAGCCAGCCACCAGTTGGAATCCCATGGTGACGTGTTCTTGCCGAAGATCACTACTTTTGTGTTCTTGGTATTTAGCTTGAGACAGTTGGCTTTCATCCAGTAAGTGACTTTGGTCATGCAGGCAGTGAACTTGTTTTTTGTGTTGAGGGTCTTATCTGAGAGGGAGAGAATGAGTTGTGTATTGTCGGCATAAGAGAGGATGTTTATGCCGTGTGCATGGATGGCGTTGGCCAGAAGGATCATGTATGCATGTATGCATTGAAGAGGGTGGGGATGAGCGATGATCCTTGAGGCACTCCACAGATGAGTTTGCAGGCTAAGGTGCCAGGCTGACAGCTTGTGTTCTATCTGTTAAGAAGGAGCAGATTCATCTAAGAGCGGGTCCTTGGATGCCAATCTTGATCAGGGGTGTGAGATTGTGTCAAATGCTGCAGAGAAGTCCAGGAGAATGAGGGCTGTTGTGTCTCCTCTGACAATGATCATGCAGATGCCATCTTTGGCAGCAATGATTGTTGTTTATGTACTGTGGTTGGGCCTGAATTTGCACTGGGTGGTGCCAAGAAGCCAGTAGCTTCTGAGGTTGTCAGTGAGGCATTGGTTGATTAATTTCTCTAACATCTTTGCCGGGTATGGTAGGAGGGAAATGGGTCTGTAGTTGGAAAGCGTGGCTGGGTCAGTGGATGGTTTCTTGAGAAGGGGCATGATGGTGGCATGTTTCCAGGTGTCTGGGAATGTGGCTGAGTTGATAGAGGCATTAAAGATGGGTGTTACTGCTTTGCTGATTGGTAGGAGTCCTTTGGTGTAGTCATTGTGGGGACAAAGGTTAGACAGGGCCCCTGAGTGGATGGTCTTCATGTTAGCAGCAATTTCAATGGTGGTGATGGTGAACCAAGAGGACAGGAATTATTCTTCGGCTTTGATGGAAAGTTGAGTTGCGATGGTGATGGGGTCCAGTTGAGGGTCGAAGATGCTGTATTTGGAGGTGATTTTGTTATCGAAGAATTCAGAGAGCTTGTTGCAAAGTTCTTGTGAGGGGGTGATGTTGCTGGATACGGCTGATGGCACAGTGGAATCTTTTATGATAGCAAAGATTACCTTGCTGCTGTTAGTGTCGGCGTGTATGCGATCTGCTAGAGCGGTGCGCTCAGTATTCCGTATCTGCTAGTGGTAGCGTCTTAGGGCTGATTTAAAATGTCTTTATCTGTGATGTCTTTATTTTTTTCTCCTTTTGTGCTCCAGTTGCTTGTAATAGTGTATCGTCAGCCGGAGTTCCTCTGTGTACCAACAGGCTTGTGGGCGGGCTCTTGCATTTGGATTGCGTTTGGGGGGAGCCAGGTTAACAGCACATGTGGTGATCCATCTGTTGAGGTTCTCGATGGCTTTTGGCGAGTTGTTGGTGTGTTCAAGTCGGTGCACGAAGAGGGTGGAAGCCCACTCCTTGTCTGTGATGCTTTTCCCGCCGTGGCAGGTAGTTCTGTGGTGGTGTGGGATGGGTATGCTGAAACTGACAAGGATGTGGCCTGTCCAAGTCATAGGTCTTGGCTTGCCGTCTGTGATGCTGCTGATTTAGGAGAAAATTGGGTCAAATAGGTGTCTAATAGGTGACCGTGTCTGTGGGTTCGGTAATGTGCTGGGTGAGGCCAAGGTTTGCCAGGTTTTCTAGAATGGCCATAGAGTTCGTGTAGACTTCTAGGTGAAAGTTAAGGTCTCCAAGGTGGATGAAGGTGACGACGTTGAGGATGAGGTGTGTAACAAAGTCTGTGATATCGCTGGCAAAATTGGTGCAGGGTCCTGGAGGTCTGTATATGAGGGTTCCGCCCAGGAAGAAGTTGGCTGTGATGCGACATGAGGTGTTCCATGTACCTGGTAGGATTGTTGATGTAGGTGGTGCAGCTGATGGTATCTTTTGGTATGATGGCCACTTGACGTCTGGGCTTGTGCTGTTGGTCTTGCCTGGCAATCTTGTAGCTGGCAGGGATGGCTGTAGCTACGTTCCGGAGCAGAGGTTGGGTTTAGCCATGTTCCTGTGAGTGCCTGGTGTTAGATCCAGCACTCACTTTGGTGGCAATTCTATGCCACATTTGTCTTTTCTGTGTCAGGGTGGTATTGTACACAAGGGCATCAAACAACTGAGGCTCAACCCCAATAATCTCATCTATCATTACTGTTAATTCTGCCTCTGAAAATGTAGGTTTCCTTCTCCCTGCCAAGTTAAGAAAATAGTTTAAAAATACACAAGCAAAGTAAGAAAAATAAGTAAAGATTTTTAAAGATAAGGACAAAACGGTCTTGCTGCTTCGAAAGTTTAAAGGCAATAGACTGTTGTTTAGGAAGAGGTGGGTTTTATAGTGTGGACTCCAGGTGATATTATTATTATTCACATCAAGCTGAGATGTATTTGACATACACATCCGTCATTAAGATGGAAGGATATGTCAATGGTAAACATGTCCACTAGGGAATGACTCCATCATAAGACTCCTGCAACACCACAGCGATGACAGAAACATTGAAATATGGCAGGCGGTTAAGTGCCATTCCAACACTGATGGAGTAGGTTCTGATGGCAGAAGAATGTACTCCACCGGCGGAGGCCAATCATAGGACCTATGGATAAAGGTGCTTCCTCCAAATATATAAATCGGGCGGAATAATGTTCACCAGCATGACTGGCGGATTGAAATCTCCATCACGGAGGATGAATGTACCAAACAACAAGATCTAAATTAGGCCCTATATCTTCTTGCCCTCTTGATATTTTGGTCGTGTATGTTCTTGCTATAATATTAAGCCCAATAATAAAAACTGGATATTCTGATATACTAGCTGGTAACCTTTTTCACCATAGCATAATCATATTATTGCAAAGCACTGCACCTTCTACTTCTCATTCCCCCACAACACCTCACTCAGACTGTCCTCCCCACAATATGCGAAGCAAACAGCCCTTGCGTGCTTGCTTTAGGATGGTGGGAATACCCTGCAGCCTTCCTGACTTCATACTGGACACCCATATGAGCTGCCTACATGTTGCACTACACCTAATCAAGGGCCTGAAGAAATACAACCACACCACCACCAACCTGATGGATGGACTCTCTCTGCCTGCCAGCACCATCTAGATAAGCAGCTCCCCCTTCTACAGAGCAGTCACAACCAACATCCTGCCTATTCAACTAAGATGTTCACCCACAACCAGGACACCATCAGACTATAAACAAAAAAGTGCAAGAAAATAACATGTCTTTTCCATCTATGCACCCAGGAGCTGAAACTACATTCCAGTATTCATCAGGACCATCCTAATCCAGCTACAATTTAGGAAATAGCTGTAGCCACACTTTTATTTAAAGAGCACCACATCACAATTATAGTAATAATCCACTTCTGGTTTCAAAATCCGGCTACCCTTGCAATTTCTTGTTGCCTCTATTTTTGCCTTTGGCTAGGTTGGTGCTGTACAAGACCACAAATATACATTCATCCATACATACAAGCTTTGAGCAGGAAGGCTCTGCTGTTGTTTTGATAGTTGGTCTCTGAGGCAATACATACAATTTACATAAGCTATGTGGTATATTGATCTTATTGTGAAATGGCATCTGGCTTATTGGAATATAAATCTAGTCATTTTGCTACTGTGGATAGGGTAACTTTGAGATAAAAGTACTATTCCATGCAAATCCCTGAGCAAACATTGGCTAAGATCCACCATGGAGGGACTGAAGTGCATATTAACAACAAGTGAAAACTTTTAGCTTTCTGTTAACATAGGTATTGACTTGAGCTAGGTTCACGTCCTCTGAAACTGTAGCCAAACCCCATGCTTCTGCACCCACATTAATAAAAAGTACTTTATCTTCTCCACAGTGCAAGGTCAACTCCTATAGAGTCCAGGATTTCAGGCTTTTAATGCCACACACAACCTTCAAATGCCACCCTTGTACACTTGCATCTAACTATAATTAATACCAGTGTTAACATTAACTCTTATAAGGACATTGAAATGTTGAGAGCTCTAATGAAAACAATGGAACGGCAGTGAGCTACAAACGCAACCCTGCTGCCATTAATATAGTTCAATACCCTAATCGTTAGCCTTTGCCTTTCCTTCTATTTTTCTTGTTCTTGGGCCATGTGGAGTTATGCAGAGGAGCGAGAGAGATAGAGATGATGGCCAATGGAAAAGAGCAGAGGCTTCTACTACAGGCTTCTGTGGCTCACACTTTCGATGGTGGATAGATGCAGCGATAGCCGGAGCTAGGTTTAGAAGATGGAGGAAGCGCCTGTTTCTCTCTCTACCTTTTCCAAACAATGGCAGAAGGCAAAAGGCATGAGCTGCGGAGACATCCTCCATCCTTTTTTTTTTTTTTTTTTTGCAGCTCCTTCTGTCCATTTATGCCAGTTTCAGCTGGGGCCATGCACACTGACATTCTTGCAGTACCTGTCGTCATGGACAGCAGGAGCTGGAAATAAAGGCCGGGAGCAAGTGCAGAGAGCTGCTGCCTACCTTTCCTGAGTCTTTTATTTTAACTAGGACATTCCAGGAGTGAAATATTCTTATACACTCATAGCCCACCACAGAGGGTGATATTGGCTATCACACTGCCAATCTCATGTTATTGGCTCTCCTCTTCAGTGGATGTTAAAGGTCGACTGCTCCTTAATAGCCAATATAGGCAGCTTCAGGGGCTCAAAAATATCACTGAAGCTATTCATTTAAACAAAGTTAACACTAAAGCACATGTACAGTTTTGAGACATGAGTTTTTAGGTTAGACTAATACATAGCTTTAGCTGTCCACCACAGCTCATGTGATAAACAGAAAGTTGAAAGAGAGGACCTTTGAGTTAGCCCCATTCAGCCATCGGTTGATTTGGCTCTGCCCCAATCAGCGACAGTTCCTAAAAGTGACATTCACATTTTGGATCTGCCCACAGGAGTATAATTCTATTGTTCATTACATTTATTAGTTCACCCGAAAATGACTTATATTACAGTGCATGGATAGTGAAAAATCTATGCAATGAAATAAAGGTATACTTAATTTGCCCATTCCCAGCTTACACCTACCCTGGCTCTTACCCCTCATACAAATAATAACCTTACTTCTACTCATGACAATAACTTATACACCAACTCCTATCCCTACTCTTCTCAATAATATGCCTACTCTCACTCACATGCCCATCCTTACTAGTTACACTATTCCCACTCCTACCCCCATTCTACTCCTACTCCTATCCCTACTACTATTATTACTATCCATAACACTACTCCTACTCTTTTTCCAATACTCAATCATGTACTCTAGTCTCAATCTCATACATACGATTGTATGACAAAATATCGCCAATAAAAATGTCAGCAACAAAAATATTGTCCAAAAAAATATGTAGGACGCAAATATCGATGTACTGTCAAAAACATCCACTACAAATATACATAAGACCACAATATAGTCATAGATTAGATAAGTATATCTAATTTTTCATATTAAACAATATATCAATTTTAAAACCTATATTAACTTTAAAAATGATTGTAGATTAAAAAAATATATGCTTATAATGTTATCTATACATATATATAACATTAGGAGTAACATTCAATATGTATATATATATTATATATATATATATAGATATATATATATATATATAGATATATTTTATCCACATTAATCCTTTCAGATTATAGAAACTGCACTCACAAAATGTAACCTTCTCCAATTAATTTATTCTTCACAAAGTATCCAGTTAGTTAGTATCCAGTTAGGTTGTTCCTCTAACTGGATACTTTGTGAAGAATAAATTAATTGGAGAAGGTTACATTTTGTGAGTGCAGTTTCTATAATCTGAAAGGATTAATGTGGATAAATTAATACGGCGGGGCTCTGCCTTGAAACCTGCACCGGATCAAGAGCGCCAGGGGTCCGTACGAAATCGAGCCAGGAGGGAGTAATATATAGATATATATATAAAGAATTGTACAACTTACATGCATAGAATATAAATATATACTTAAACATAAATACACAAACAGTTGGCCTAACGGCTTGGGCGGTCGACCTTGAATCTGGGGAACTGGGTTCGAGTCTCGGCAATGACGCTGATGATCCTGTGATTCTGGGCAAATCACTTAATCTCCCTGTGCCTAACAAAAATGAATGTGTCCTCATGTAACGCAACTGGTTCTATGTAAAGCGCTCTGATACCCGATACCTTCGGGTTAAGTTCGCGCTATATAAAACTCTGTAAAATAAACATAGTATATAAATAAAACAAATCTTAATTCAACATAAATAAGAAATGCTACTAATAATTAATTATAATTACAAACACTATATATTAAACATTAAAAATATACACAGTATAAATACAAAAGATTACAAATATTATTACTTACAAATATATATAATAACAAAATCATTTAAATTCAAATTAATTTTTAATATTAAATCACAAAAATATATGTTAAAACAATTGTGAAAGAAACTTGACATAAACAATTTGACTTGAAGGGGGTCACATTTACCACTCCCACTCCAACCTGACCAACAGCGGGGAATGGGTCAGGTTTACTATTCTCACTCCAACACAAGGTAAAGTGCTAGATTTTGGAGGTTCGGATTTACTATTCCCACTCCAACATAAGCAAACAGTAGGGAAAGTGTTGGAATTTGGAGGGGTCATATCTAATATTCACACTCCAACCTGAGCAATAGTAGGGAAAGAGTTGGACTTTGGAGGGGTCAGATTTACTGTTCTCAGTGCAACCTGAGCAATAGTATGGAAATTGATGGGTTTAGGAGGGTCAGATTTACCATTCACACTCCAGGGAATACTAATTATGATATATATTTATTTAATTAAAGCAATAATTCTTAGAGCAACACAGTTACCTATCATCCAGTTTACAATAGAAATAGCACACTCATTACCAACATATATCATGGCATCAGCCAACCACAATGGACAAATGCCTTAAGATCATATTGTGGATTGTAAAACGTCATCAACAGGAAAAAAGTGTTGACATTCTATAGAAATAAAAAGCAGATTTGAAGTTTCTCCCAGAATCACATTTCTCCAATATTAAACTGACCAACCTACATCATTCAACATAAGGGATCTATGTATACAGCATCTACATATATGGCGACATAAATATTTGTCAGCCACAATCACCGAGATAAAAACTGATATAGAAAGGAGAGGGCTAATTGTCACCACATAAATATATGGAAAGGACTATACATTCATCAATGTATACATGCTTAGAAAGAATGCCAATGTCAGAGGGTTGGAGATGCAATCTCCTTCTATATAGCTTTCCTCATCCTACAATCGTGCTTTTAATGATAAAATGAACTAGACATCTGGCCAGTATACTGTAGGGGAGATGGAAATGGGTAAACATAGAGATTGCCCGTCAGCTGCCACCACATGTATGGACACATCTGGGTACCAATCACCATCTATATAAATGTGAAAGCAGTGGGTACACGGAGCCTGGGTCCCTGAATCTGTGTCTCTGGTAGGACCTGCCCTTGTACAATGTGTTGTAGAGATATTCACGCACTAGACATTTCTCCTTGCTAGTACATTGTGAGCTAGGGCCGACATACAACGTGCTGCACTCGATAGACTATATTCAAGGAGTCTTCCATGGTGCTGAGGAAAGTAAATAATTTTCACTTTTATGTAGCCCACCCTAAATTCTTTTCCTTTTTCGTTTCTGGGATTCCTTAGTCACAGCACTGCATGCGCACTTTATCCTTTGCCGAGATTGTGGAGGCATGTGTGGTTTCTACATGTTTTCAGTTACTTGAGTAGGCAGGAACAGAAATAGACCCATGACGAATATATACAACTAGCTGTTGTTCTTGTAAATGATCTGTAGTGGAGAATGATTATATCAGATTCCAGATGATTCATTATGTGTATTCTTGCTAGTATCATTTGATAAACATTTTACGTGTTGCAATACATTTTTTTGTAATTGTTGTTTTCATTCCAAGGAACTTGATAAATTAAAAGATTCGGTGTCAGGGTCAGGGCAAAAAAGAATAGGCGCTGGCACATAGTGTTGCGCCATCAGACAGTAAAAGAACCCAGGACTCTGTCCTGGACCGCTAGCTTGACTATGTGGGTCACCAAGATGACTGATAGTCATAAGTCTAAGTTGCTTATTAAAGGACCTAGATAAAAGGAATGCAGGACTGGAGTTGGCGATTGCCCCCAGCTCCCAAACTCACACTGATTCGGGAGTTGACTTATAGCAGTGGACTCAGTATCTTATCTCACCATTATGGAAGAAGATTATGGTAAACCACAAAAAGAAAATTCTTGCAAGAGATAAGCACTGACAGTTGCGAAAATCATGTCCTGGCTAACTTTCATGATTTGTAATCAGAGACAAAGAGCATCTAAGCATTGCATAGATGCCTTAGCTTATGCTCCTCAACGATTACTACGGTCCTTATCCAAATATGCAAATAGGAGAGAGTCTTCTCCATTAGAGTTTCTACTTTCAATTCTGGAGAATATGGCGAGACTAGGAGTAAAATGGGATAAGTACAAATGCGAAACAACTTGCATTACTTGTTTAGAAAATAATATTTAAATAGTGATATAGTACAATCTAGAGAATTTGGTAATAAACAAGCGTAGTGAACCCCTCGCCGTAGCAATTTACGGCAGAAGCATAGTGAACCCCCCGCTTCAGCAATTTACAGTGGGATGAATGACTGGGTGGATGAATTAATATGTGGGTGAAAGGATGAGTGAATGATTGCTGGATGGACAGGTGAAAGGCAGTGGTGTAACAAAGCTTGAGGAAGCCCCCCTTAAAAGTACATAGAGGGAGCCCCGTGCTCTGGACCAAGTCAGGAACTCTCAGCCGTTGCTCGTGCACAGTGCTGTATGGGCCCCCTGGAGCTCAGGAGCCCGGCGCACCACAGGGGCTGCGGCAGCTATTGTTACGCCACTGGTGAAAGGATGGCAAAGTAAAGGGATGCGTGGATGGAGGAGTGAGTGAATGGATAGGTGAATGAACAGATGAAAGCATGGCAGAGTAAAATAATGGATGGATAGGTGGAGGGACAGGTAGAACGATGGCAGAGTAAAGGTATGGATGGATAGTGGATGGACAGGTGAAAGAATGGCAGAGGAAAGGGATGGAGGGATGATGAAAGTGAAAGTAAAGCTGGATAGACCTGTGAAAGGATGGCAGAGTAAATGGATTGATGGATAGACAAGTGAATGGATGGCAGAGTAAAGGGATGAATGAGTGGGTGAAAAGTTGAGTGAATGGATGGCAGAGTGGATTGATGAATGGCAGAGTGGATGGATAGGTGATAGATAGATGGCAGAGTGGATGAATGAATAGATGGTAGAGTGGATGGGTGAATGGATGGCAGAATGGATGGATGGATATTGAATGGATGGATGGGTGGATGGATGGATGGATGCACAGACGATCGATGGATGGGTGATGCAGAGTAGATTGATGGATGGCAGAGTGGATGGAGTAATAGATGAATGTCAGAGGGGATGGATGGATAGCAGAGTGCACGGATGGCAGAGTGGATGGATGGATGGATGGCAGAGTGTATGAATAGACTGGGTGGATGAATGGCAGAATATATTGATGTATGGCTTAGTGTAGGAATGGATGGATGGGCGAGTATCTAAATGGATGGATTGCAGAGTGGATGGATGGATCACAGAGTGGATGGATGGATAGATCGCAGAGTGGATGCACGGATCGCAAAGTGGATGGATAGCAGGGTGGATGGATTGATGGATGACAGAGAGGATGGATGGATGGCAGAGTGGATGGATGGCAGTGCATGGGTGGATGGATGAATGGATTTAATGGGGAAAGATTAAATGATGGATAAAAGTATGATGGATGACAGAATGTAGAGGTGAAATAGTGGATATCAGCAGGTGGATGGAAGGTGAAAAAATGAATGGACATATGCATAGATGGAAGAGACAAGGAAGCTGATCTAGGGAGAGTTTGGCTCACTTGCTTGGTGGCATTATCATAATAATCTTTATTCGATTTTATGGATAAAATCACAAAAGGCAAGTCATTTAAAAACAACATACAGAATATCAGTGTCATAGTCATCCGTATTTTAGAACACCCACCAGAAAACGTACAAGAGAAAAGCAAAAAAGAGTAAGGCTGGCCTAACTTGGTTAAAATTGAGCGGTAATAAAATTGGGCATATAAAATTGTGTCGCAGGTAACTATATTTTGGGCAAAACATAACCACTCGTTGATCGAGGTGTTATCGCAGTTGCAGAGGGGCAAATCTGAGTATTTAAAACAGCCACGGGTAAAAGGGACCAGTTGGTGAAATATATTTAATCTAAAATAAGTCAACAAACGGCGATGATGGCGAGGTATATCCCAAGTCAGATAGTGTTCAATATTACTAACTGTTTTCACCAGCAGCGCGTGTCGCATAGAGTGTTTTGTTAAAGCAACATCTTCGCGTTCTGACCTGAGCTTGTCCATAAGTGCAGATTCAACCCATTTACCATCAGCGCGAGTTATGCTTGGGGTGTTGACAAACATATCCGGCCTCCCACTAGCCCTCAAGCTACGTGCCACATACGCCAGCCATGGAATCTGTATGGGCTTGTCTAATTGTAAGCTGTCTTGCAGGATAAGTCTACTAAAGCCCAACTCCTCCTTTGTCCAGATCGAGTTCCAGAGTTTTAATGGATTAAGGCGAAGCTGATCAGTTAAATAATCCAAACCTAGTTCTTCATGAACGATTTCGTAAGGTGTGCTTTGACAAACGCCCAGGAGACTCCTTAAAAACTTATTTTCTCCAACTTGGAGTGGGGCCACCTGGCCGTATCCCCAGATTCCGCTGCCATAACACACTAAGGGGATACATTTAGCCCTGTAAATCTCCAGAACAGATCGGATATGAGTGCGCCCCAATCGTCGGGAAAAATCCCTGACACCAAATATCGCCCTGCTAAAAGAGGAAACATTTTGATTAATGAGCGAGTGCCAATTGAGCTCAGAATCCAGTTGTATTCCCAGGTACTTGAACTTATCCACCTTTCTAATGTGCTGGCCATCTATTACATACTTCATTGTTCTCGTTTTTAAAGGGCCAAAATTCATGACGTGTGATTTAGAAAAGTTGGTGGAAAGGTCAAGGCTGTTCGTAGAATTATTGAAAAGAGAAAGAAGCTTGTTCAGGCTTTTAGCAGTACGGGGCATTAAAACTGTATCGCCCACATACAGTAAAGCAGGAATGGGGCGGCCACCTACTCTGGGGACATCAACATCCGCAACAGTCAGGGCCTACTCTAAACTGTTGATATAAAATATAAATAAAAAAGTAGCTAAAATGCAACCCTACCATACCGCTCGCTGAAGTTTAAAATGCTCAGTGCATTCCCCATTGGGGCCAAACCTAACGCTGGTGGACAGGCCGTTGTGCAAATCGTGCAGGAAATTAATTAAAACTATATCAACATCCATCTGTTCCATCATCGACCAGAGCTTAGAGCGATTGACTCTATCAAAGGCCGAACTAAGGTCCATGAAGGCCAAATGGATAGCCCCCTTCTTGGCCTTGGTATACTAGCAGGTGTTGTAGGGATTCTGCACATACACAGAGCTATGCACAGGATAATAGGACCTCGGAGTATAGTGGTGAACCAACCATGCACCTTAGTACCCACAATCCCAATCCGACTAGCTTTAGCGTCTCATTAGCAGCGATGCTACCAATGATTAGACAACCCAGAACACGGTCTCTCTCTCTCAGGACTCGCGGGAGCAAGAACACCCTTTCATAACTCACTCATACCTGTCCACAACGTGCGTAATAAGAGACACAGTATAGTTTAAAATATTTATTTCAACTATCGTGCTCTAAGATACAGTACACGTGCCAGTACTATCAGCATAATGCATAAGGATAAAATAATAAGCATAGTTACAATTCCATAGAATACAAACGGGGAAAGCATTTCATAAAGCAGTGGATATAGGGCTAAATGACCATACCACCCTCCCCGTGCTATTAGCTAGTTTATTATAAAAATAGAAGACCTCTGGGCATTGTCAGGCGAACCCTCATACCTCAATATCTAGATGCAAGGTTTACATCATCAGACAAGCACAGCTCTTCTCCCTGGAAAGGTTTTTCTCCAAGTGCCTCTAACAGTGAAATCACAATATTAAAAGCACACGAATTTCTCCAGTGCAGCTGTACTTAGTGTTATGTCTAAGTGCGAGGGACTGGCCAGATCAGCAAGAACAAGGGACGTTGTTTTTCGACCTTGTACATGTTGTGCAGACGTAAGCCCACAGGGAACAGGAGAAAAGGTGAAAGGCAGAAAGGCAGACAGTCCTAATATAGCCGGGCACAAGCAGAGGCTGGAAAAACAAAGTCACAAAGTAACGTGCGCAAAAAGGCATCATGGCAGCCAGGCCTAAGCCAACTTAGCAAGGCAGACCATGAGGCCACAAACCACATGACACCCTCCCCTGGTCAGTCCATTGGCGAAGACATAGGACGAAGACAGAGTTCAAATAGATGGAGCAGAACGGAAACGTCTGTGTTGGAATAGTCCCCAATGAAGGAGAACGAATGGGAAGAGAAAAAAATATGCAAAAAAAAAAATCCAGTGAGGCAGTGACGCTGAAAGCGGAGGCCCCCTAATCCAATAGAGTGTAAGTGCAGAAAAACGCCACACCTTCCAAGAGGACATCGTTGGAATCGTCAGAAAAAAGAGACGCCATCCAGTTCAACAAACCAAAACAGCATTCATGGTCCTCGCAAGACGGAGCAGTGATCAGCCATTGCGGGACAACTTGCGTGATACTCAATATAACTTTGTCGTAGGAGATTCTGAGCAGCCGCCCAGATATCCCATTGTGCCAAAATTCCAAGTGCAGCCGCACGCGCCATGTAAGCCATCACCGGAACAGTCTCGTTCATGGGCCTCTAAGGGACCCACCAACTGGACAAAATCCGGGTCAGCCAGAGACGTATTGGATAGGCAATAATCCAAGGACCATGTGAAAGGACATCGGATGCAAGACATCACAGGTTGCACGCAAGTGAAATACGCAAAGCGAAAAGAAAGTCGATAGGACACACTCAGTGTCGCCAATGGCAGGATGCCGAAGCCGGCGAGGATGCGTTCACGGAGCATCCTGAGACGACTGTGGTCGAGGAGGCCCCCAGGAAGTGCAGCCATTGCGTAGCAAACAGACCAAAAGCAATATACCAGCCGCCAAGGCGAGGATCAACGGAAAGCCGCCAAAGACGCTGGAAAAAATGGAATGAATAAAAGCCGGTATTACACCAAAGATAGTTTGAAAGGAGGTAACAAGGCCCGAGCCCACAACCTTAAAAAAGTGCACAAGACCTTCGGTGCGTGATGCATTGAAAACACGGTGAATCAGTTCACCGAAATGCTGTGGGAGGTTTGTGTTCAAAAGGGCCTGTATTTCACTGTGGGTACTAGCCACCTGGAGGATGAATGTCTCCCATGTGGATGTGAGCATAACCTCCTGGTTCAATAATAGCGCCTTTATTCTGCTCAATTTATTGAAATCTGCCTTCAAAGTCGGAATGGAAGGCCAAATGGAACTATCTATGATGTCGTGCGGGGGAGGAAAAAGCACATTTTTACAGCACACAACCCGGTGGGAAACAGTTACAATATAGGGGATGCCAGCCAGCATTCCACAGCAGTCCTGATTATTCAGAAGGAGATAGCTACCATTTGCAAGCACAGTGAAAGTAGGAGATATAGCAGGAGCAGGAATGCCCTTTAAAACACAAGCAAGATTCGGAGCCGAAACATTACAAGCTCCGTGCAATTTAATGTTTTTGCAAATAAGGGAATGACCCACAGTAGAATCGCATGACTCCCCTGTGAGAAAAACTTCCTTTCCGTCCCTAAGACATTTATACATCAAAGGCAGGGACCAAAGTTCATGCAGGAAAGCACTGCCCAAGGGCTGAAAACGGCCCACAGGATAATGTTTCATGCACGAACTGAATTCAAATAAAGAAAAAGGCAAGGCGATAACCCTGTGAACTAGCCACACTGCAGAATCCAATTCCGCCACAGAGAATGGTAAGGGCTCTATTTTTTCGATATGTAAGAGAGTGTATGTTGCATCTTTCATGGACATGAATTGCTGTTTCTCAGTTAAATTAAAAGGCAAGAATAAGGCAGAGGTGTTCAAAAAGTGCCAAGGAACTTTACCCATTTTAAGTGTTTGCAAAGTCCATGCAAACTGCATTACTGAACGCAATTGATTTTGACCATGATATAACACAGAAACATCATCTTGTACAATATCAACAACAGAGGAAACAATATTCTCTAATGTGTAAATGCGGGAAGACAGGGTATTAATACTATTGTCAACAACAGCAAGCACCTTTTCTAAATTTGCTTGATCTATTTCCCGAAGACGGGAAGCAGCTTCAATTTGCGAAAGCTTCCAGAGTTCATTGTAAGTTTCATAAATGAATCTCTTAGGTCGAGGGCCACGAGGCCCCAGAACAAAGTCGGACAGATCAATGTTGCCTGATAGGAGGGACAAATGTTGTTTAACAGAATCTAAGGAAGAGTGCTGCAACCACTGTTTACACAATTTACCAACAGAATATGTTGTAACAGTACGAGAGTCAGAAAACCTTGGATCTGGCCTATCCTGTTTGTAACCAGGAGCTGAGTCATGAAAACGCAGTTGGCAGGCATTAGATGCTATGGGCCAAGCCAACCAGGGTGACTGAACAAACGTAGAGACATTAAACGAATTGTTTTGAAACAAAGCCTGCAAAGTGTCAAGGGAAATATTGAAATGCAAGCTCTCGCTGGGAGTGGAAGACAATACGGGAATGGATGGTGCATTTAATTGTTTGGAAGTAGCCAAACCCCAACAGGTCGTTTGATAGATAGTATGATTTAAAAATAAAATTTGGGCCGGGATTAGGCAAGCACGGTGCAAGGCTTCCGTGCCTTGCACCTGCCATGATTTGGTGCCCCAAATAGATTTCAAGTCAATGGTGTCCTGCCAATACTCATAACCACCCACAGCTAAGGCGTTCAAAAAGGAACCCGAATATAGCAATTTGGTGTGGGTCAACATGATTTTCTGAGTGGACGAAGTGTTTAATTTAAAATAATAGGACCCAGGGTTCGATCTATCAAAGTCTGTAAAATAAGTAAACTTATTTCTAAGAGTCTGGGAGCTACCTGGCAAAGGGGTCGGACAATGTTCCCATTGGGTGTAATTAACAGGACCCCGAAGGGTACTTGGTTTATGGAGAAAGTGGTTGCCCCAATGCTGGTAACAATATAAATCGGCATAACTTGCAGAATTCATGTACAAATCTTCAGCATTAAAGGCAGCATAATATTTCAAATCAGTAAATAACGATTCAACTGCATGCACATCCCAATCGTCAGAATGAATATTACTTTTAACGACATCACCCATTGAAACACGGAGGACATTTGGTACATTAATAATCTCGGTTGGTCCATGAATTTGGAAATTTACCGCATCCCATACGATGCCATCAGCGACTGGGAAAGCTGAAATGTTCACAAATGTGTGGTCACGCTTCATGATGTGAGATGAAGAATGCGGAGCCAAAGTTCCAGCGACACAGTTCACAGCAGAGCGTTCTGGTAAATAGTGACCATTGATGAGTAAGAAAAAAACTGTCACAAAGCCAATGGACATGAACAGAAAAATCAGGAATAGTACCAACCAGATGTATGTCCATGGTGGGATCAAAAAATTGTCTCTGAACCAGGATACAAAAATACTGAATCTGGACGGGATAAGTGCTGAGGTGGAATCCGAGTCAAAGGAATAACGTGTTGGGCTCAGTGGCGTTGTTGGTAGGTGTGCCACCGACTCGGTGGCGGGGTAGGTATACTCAGTCTCCTCGTTGCAGGGGGAATCCGGGTAGTCGAGTAAGCGATCAGGCAAATCTACCATCTCGATGGCAACATCAGTGACCGTGTGGGCTGGAGGGCCACAAACATTTGTCCGGGAAATGACTGGACAAGAGACCGCTGGTGTTACACTATTCAGGATCGGCCAGATGTTGTAGCTTGACATTGTCCACTGAGATGTATCTGTTGTCCTTGCGACCAGGAAGCGGTGGTAAGATGACTGTACGAGTACCCTTCAAGCCAAGGACTGGAACCGGTGCACGATAAGAGGGGCCAAATTCTTTTTTGTTCTCCACCTTCTCTCGGACCAGATCTCCAACCTTCGGAAGCCAGCCGGCAACCGGAATCTGCAGCGCAGCGTCTGTGGCTGAAGGTAAATGTTCGTTTGCAAGTTTGTCTCGGGCTTCTTGTAAGTCCTGTAACATAGTAGAATGGTTATCTACATCAAAGATTGCGGATTGCGCCGCCATGTCTAGACCATCAAGGTCGGGCACAAACATTCGTATGCCAAAGAGCATTTCGTATGGGGTCCGCCCACCCAGAGGTCTTCTAGGGAGATTATTAAGTGCACGTTGTACGGTATACAAGTGGGCCAGCCAGTTCCTGCCAGTACCTAAGACTCTAGCTGTCAAGGATTGCTTTAAGTCACGGTTCATTCGTTCAACAATCGAATTGCCCTCAGGCCGATATGGAGACGAAAATTTCACCCGCACCCCCAGTGACCCCATCGCGTCCTTGTACGCCTTAGAGGCGAACGCTGGACCTTGGTCAGAATGGAAGGTGCCACAGGCAAAAATTCCCACAAAGACACGCAAATCCCTTATGACATTTCGAGCGTCAGCACTCCGTTGTGGCCAAACCCAGATGAAACGTGTGCACGAATCCACTGCAACCAAGATGTACTTATATGCAGTGTCAGAAGAGAATGGACCGCAGTGATCCAGGTAAACACACCCAAAAGGTCTGTTAGAAATGCAGAGCGGTGTTTGTGGTGGTCGTGTAACCGTGGAAGGCTTAATTTGCTGACAAACGTCACAAGAAAGCACATAAGTACGGGTCTGTTTATATAAACCACGCCACCAGTAACGCTGCTGCAAGATGGAAACCGTCGCAGACACGCCAGCATGGGCCGAAGCCAAGCCTTCGTGTGCGGCCGTTATCAAGGAAAGTCTGCGGTCCGCGTTGGGAATCAGCCGATCACCAACATCTGGAATTTTTACGTAAGGAGCCTGTTCGGGACCTAATTGATAAGAGTATTTGGAAGGGAAACCCCGTGGGTAATTAGCACCTTCCTTTGTTGCAGCAATAGCTGCCAAAATATCATTATCTATTTTAGTCATGGATCTTGTAACTGCTGCTACTGAGCACGTGGCTACTGCCGATTTGGCAGCTTCATCTGCCAAACCGTTACCGACAGCGTGTGCGCCCACACGCTGGTGGCCAAGAGTGTGAATCACCTGTGTGAGAGGCAGACGTTGTTTCAGATCTGCCACTCGAACCCAAAGCATTTTATGCTTAATTGTGCTGCCTTTTGCATCTCTATAGTCATTTTGCGACCAAAAGAATAGATTGTCATTGAAAGATTGAACACAGTAGTAAGAATCGCATACAATAAGGGTTGTCACGTCTGGATTAGCGAACTCAAGTGCGAGCACCAAAGCGCGCAGCTCGGCCAATTGTGCAGTACTGTCTCCTAGTGCCTGAGTGTGCACTACAGTCGATTTGAACTCACCGTTCACCATGGTACCTGCAACAATAGCACATGCTGCTGAATAAGCATGCTTGGAACCCGTGGCCGGTTGTGCCGAACCATCGGTATAGATAATACATTCGTACTCCTCAAGCGGTAGCAAGGACAGAGGAGGAGGATGAACAAATTCATACTGTAAGAACTCCTGTGTCTGAAGAGAGGAATCAAAGATAAAAGTGACATCCGGAGACGTCAGAGATGTAGCCCATTGTATCCAACGGGGGTGCAAAGCCTTAGAGTTCGGTACACTTGCTTTCGTCACTGCCTCAAGGGCAGGATATGGTGTTACCACCAAAATGCGTTTTCCCTGTGCCAGTGCGCGTTCCTTTAGATTCGCCATTTGCACTGCAGTCAATACTTTCTCCACAGAGGAAAAGCGCATTTCTGCTGAAGTGTAAAGATGTGACTTGTATGCAATCGGTACTGTGTCACCTTCGTTAAAGGTTAAGTACGTGAAACCCACTGCCCCTGGAACGATTCTAATCACCAGGTTTGTGTGGTTATCACGAGTCAACAAGAATTTAGATTCAAGTAGATCTGACTGCAAAGACTGCAGTATAGAGGAATGCTCGGGAAGCCAGCATGACTTCGAAAAGTTAGGTTGTATCAAGGCATAAAGAGGCTTGATACGCTGGGCATATTCGGGAATGTAAGTACGCCCGAAGTTCAGAAAACCCAGTAAAGACTGAAGCTTCTTCAGAGTGGTTGGAGGGCACAAAAGTGCGCATTTCTCCAAGAAATGGGGAGCTAAGCCCTTACCTTCATTGTTGAGCTCATAGCCCAAAAACAAAACGGTAAATTCAGCAATGTGAGATTTGGCAAAATTAAATTTGTAACCTAAAACCGCAAATTCAAGAATAATGCGGTCCACTCGGGAAAGATGCGGCCATAATTCGTCGTCTGTCAGATAGATATCGTCGACGTAGGAACACACATCTGGGTCTATGCTGTCCAACAGAGAGACAACACGGGCGGCGAATACACCCGGACTGTTCTTGTAGGCCATGGGTAAACGCCGGAATTTGAATTGTTTACCACCGGAAGTGAAAGCGCTCCATTGGCTGCACTCCGGGGACAAGTTGTGCGTGTAAAATCCATTGGATAGGTCAAGTGTCGTTTTATATTTTTTACGAACAAGACTGTCTACAAGCGCAGAACTGTGTGTATTTTGCACCGCAAAGGTCCGACAATGAGAGTTCAAATGTCGGTAATCCAAAACTAGGCGGTACGATCCATCGGGTTTAGAAACCGCGAAAAGGGGATTATTCATGGGTGACACGCATGTTTCAATTACTCCTTGATATTCTAACTGTGTCAGAATTTCGGAAACGGGACCTTTAGCTTCCCGCTTGATGGGATATTGGGGTTGTGGCTGTGGCAGCGACCGCAAAGGAATATCATGGGGGGAGAGTCTTCATCCCAGCCCACGTGATTGCGGTTTAACGCTGGAGCCAGGGACACAGCCCACTCGGCTGCGAGAGCCTCCGCTTTGTCCTTGGGGACATGACGAGAAAAGCTCGGAAGGATTACCTCCTCCCCTCTACGCGCAGCAAGTACGAATGGGGGCGGCCAATCCGCCTCTGCCAACAAAATGTCGTAAGAAGAGGTCAGATTCTCCCAAAAAATCCCTTTAACAACACGCTGTATGTCACCTTCAATTTGAAGGACAATATTATATAGTCTGTCAGGGGGTGCCACTCTGGTGTCTGCTGTCTCGACAGTAATGAATGTATCAGTTGCTGTCGCCTCCACATGAGGACGTAGCGCCTCCCGCACTATGGTAACTTCCGCGGCGCTGTCTAGGAGCGTCACTGCCCACGTCCAATTCAGGAGTCTCGTTCTCACCGTCTGTGGCATACCTCGCTGTTACAGCTGCAACTTTCTTCTTCTGAAACTGTGGGCGAGAACGTGGAAATTCTTCTGGTTTCCCTCGGACTTGTTGTCGAGGTTGGTCTCGTCCCTGTGGAGCCTCACGACCCCTGCCTCTATCCTGGCGTTCTCCTCCACCTGTCTGGGAGGTCGATGGTGCCTGTGAAGAACGAGGAGAACGCGAATCAGGGACTTGAAATCTCTCTGGAGATTTAATTCTCGCTCTATCGCGCAAATCATAAGTGCGTTCAGAAGAGACGGAAACCGGGGATGCGCCTCGCGACCCTGGCTTTTTCTGTTGCTTACCCTGTTTTTTCAACCTCCAGCTCTTTTTAGTAAAGAACGGTTTCTCATCTTTCTCAGATTGAGTTTTTGGTTGTGGTTGCGATTGTGTTTGCGTTTTAGCAAAAGGCTTAACTCCCAGGCTATTGCGGCCAATGGTTTTGTAAGCCTGTGCAATAATTTTTGGTAATTCGCGCGGCATGTCCGGTTCTGGGATCAAAGCCAAAGCATTAGCTACTTGAAAGTTAACTGCATCGCCCTTGACATTCGCAAGGATCAAATCAGCTACTACATCGAACACTCCCACCAGTCTCATCCCTAATTCCACAGCCGCTTCAGGGCCATGCTCATCCTGCACTCGTTTAATTACAGAGGGGAGTACTGTCATGGAAGGAGTGCCGAAACACTTCGCATATACTGCTGCGAATACCTTACCCCAGTTGTTGCATTCTGCCAACTCGGGGATCAAGTCTTTTGGCAAACTAATCGTCAAAATCCTGTGTTTTTCCACAGGAGAAGTATTTGGAAAAACTGCCTCCAGCTGGTCAAATTTTTCTGCAAGCCAATAAGGCAAATCGTCCTTATTTTGTGGGCGCTTGCCCATCACCGAATTAACCATGACGGGACTTATGGTTACACCGCCTGGTCCAGCTGGATGCGCCGCAACTCCAGGCGGGGCTCCCTGGATGTTGCCTGTAACATACTGTACCAAAGCTCTGTGCACACGTATCAAAGACGTATGCAATTCACGCAGTTCAGCAACTGCTAGCGTCATATAACGCGGATGTGGGGTATACCCGGCCAAGACTGGCCAAGTGGCCCCTTCAATCGATAAGGGGCCTAAACGAATCGGGGTAACCGGTTGGGGGAGGGCGCCATTAAACCAAACACGGTGTTGCCATGCCGTGAGCGGTACTTCAAGATTCCGATAAGGCCTATAAATTATAGGAAGAGCGGTGGCTGTATATTCATGGAACACATTATCAGTCCCATCTACCGCCGGGAAGGTGACCCAAGAGTAAAACACCTCAAAGTGGTAAATAGGATCCGCTTGTACTACAAAGATCAGATCGACACCCGCGTCAGGCACTCCATACACTGTCAAATGAGCCTGGAGCGGTGCGCGGCTATGTGCCGCAATGTTGACAGCCATTTAAGGCTAGAAATGATCGACAACCTAATATGAGGCAGCACAATATAGGGTTTTATTTAAACACCTTTTAACAACTTCAAGCTTGAAAGAACCTATAAAAACGTCAATATAGGAGGTATCACCCTCACACACGTTTCCAGAAGTGTATGCGAAGGGTGTTGTGGACAAGCACAAGTACTACTCAAGCGTCTCGCAGATAAGCAGCCCACTACGTTGGTGGCGCCATGTTGTAGGGATTCTGCACATACACAGAGCTATGCACAGGATAATAGGACCTCGGAGTATAGTGGTGAACCAACCATGCACCTTAGTACCCACAATCCCAATCCGACTAGCTTTAGCGTCTCATTAGCAGCGATGCTACCAATGATTAGACAACCCAGAACACGGTCTCTCTCTCTCAGGACTCGCGGGAGCAAGAACACCCTTTCATAACTCACTCATACCTGTCCACAACGTGCGTAATAAGAGACACTGTATAGTTTAAAATGTTTATTTCAACTATCGTGCTCTAAGATACAGTACACGTGCCAGTACTATCAGCATAATGCATAAGGATAAAACAATAAGCATAGTTACAATTCCATAGAATACAAACGGGAAAAGCATTTCATAAAGCAGTGGATAGAGGGCTAAATGACCATACCACCCTCCCCGTGCTATTAGCTAGTTTATTATAAAAATAGAAGACCTCTGGGCATTGTCAGGCGAACCCTCATACCTCAATATCTAGATGCAAGGTTTACATCATCAGACAAGCACAGCTCTTCTCTCTGGAAAGGTTTTTCTCCAAGTGCCTCCAACAGTGAAATCACAATATTAAAAGCACACGAATTTCTCCAGTGCAGCTGTACTTAGTGTTATGTCTAAGTGCGAGGTACTGGCCAGATCAGCAAGAACAAGGGACGTTGTTTTTCGACCTTGTACATGTTGTGCAGACGAAGCCCACAGGGAATAGGAGAAAAGGTGAAAGGCAGAAAGGCAGACAGTCCTAATATAGCCGGGCATAAGCAGAGGCTGGAAAACAAAGTCACAAAGTAACGTGCGCAAAAAGGCATCATGGCATCCAGGCCTAAGCCAACTTAGCAAGGCAGACCATGAGGCCCTTCGTGGCCTTGGTATACTTGCAGGTTAAACGATAGAGATACAAGGTCTGTTCTATTGTTCCCCGACCAGGGCGAAACCCGTACTGGAGGTCAGACAGACAGCCTCGCTCCTCGGCCCAGTCCGTGAGGCGATTTAATAAGATCCTACCAATAATTTTCACCTCCGAGTCTATGAGGGAAATAGGTCTAAATCAGGCCGGGTCTGATCTGTTGCCCTTTTTAAAGACAGGGACAATTATAGACTGGGACCATGTTGAGGGAAGATGGCTAGATACAGCAGAGTTTAAGTGCAGTGTCAGTATTGGGGCCCACAGATCCATACAATCCTTGTATAGGTCACCAGGAACCCCATCTGGCCCTGGTGCCTTATTCAAGGGCAGCTGAGAAATAGCAGCTCTGGCCTCCGTCAGGCTAAAGGTTAAGTTACGCTCTGTCCGGGGACCTTCTGCAGGCTCCGGCTCTGCTTCAAGGCTATATATGGCCCTAAAAAGATCCAGCCAGGCCTGAGATGGAATGGTACATGCCTGCTTGGTAAGATGGTCTTCAAGAAAAAGGGGCGAGTTGATGACACTCCAGAAGGCAGCACTGTTGCGCTGCTGACTAGCCATCATTAGCTTGTCCCAGGACTCGTCTTTGATTTGGGCTTTACGATCTTTACAGGCTTTCTTAAAGGTCGCCATGGCCTTCTTAACTTTTTCTTGACAGCGGGGCTTAGCATGCAAGAGAATCCAGAGGTCCTTATGGGCTCTAGAGCATTGTCTATCAAACCATCTAACCACACAGGTGGCTGGCGAAGCAACGATTTTGAGGAGTGCAGGCTTAATAAACCTGCAGATGTCAATAAATGACGCCAGGATCCTCTGTGGTGGCTTAGCATCTGACAGACACGTTTGAATATCATCATGACACGAGCCAACCAAGTTTTGAACAAAGGCCGATGGGACAATGCTGGCCCACTTTATCCTTCGACCCTGATCAACTAGTGTGGTGGATGCCTGGTAAGGGGGTGTAGAGCTCACCACTTTATTATCCCAATAAAATGAAGCAGTTAACGGGTTATGATCGCTCAGATGATGTTGTAAAACCTCAAAGTCTAAAAGTGTGATGAGCAGACAACCAGAGACAAAGATATAGTCGATTACACTACAATGCCTTCCCCCCTCAAAGGTGGGCGTGTAAGCCTCCGCAGGGTCATCTTTGGTCACCAGTAAGTTCACCAGATTAAACTCCGAGATAAGACTATTTGCAGCTTCCCCTTGGCATGTGTGTTTAAAATGTGCCTGGGTTACAAAAGGCCCCTCAAAATCAGATTCCTTATTATTAAAACAGGAGCGGCATGTGTGCAGGTTGAAATCACCCACCAACATAATTAAGGTAAAAGGGGGCTCTGACAGAAAAAAATCACTCATAAAACATTTAAGACTAGCCATAGCTTCTGTTCCATCTTTCGGGGAAACTGCATTATAAAAATTGATAAGGAACAGTCTACGTTTGTTAGGAAATATTAAAAGTGTGCCCAAGATAGTTTTACATTTAGAATTTATCACCTGGACTTTACAGTTATATTCTAATTTAATTAGAGTCGTAAAGCCCCCATTAGCACGCCCACTAGAAGAGCGGGTAGCTAAAACTGAATGGGAGGAATAACGGTCAAGATACAAGCAACCCTTAGTGTCCCATGTTTCCTGTAGACAGATCATACCAAAGTTCTTCAGCATGCCCAGCCAGTCACCATCAGACAATTTGCTCTGGACCCCGGCTATAATCCAAAAAATGACCTTAATAGAGTCTTGGGTCACAATCACGGGATCCTTAGTTGGGATGGCATGAGTCTGAGTGTCTGTGGTGGGAGAAGAGTCCAGTCAATCAGGGTCATCTAACTCGCTCAATGGGAGGAAACGGTTGCTCAGTAACAGGAAGTGGTAGATGAGGCCTGTGCATTTGCCGGGCGACCCCGTAGCTTTCCCTGTTGTAAAGTCAAATGTCTCAAGCCCCCAATGTTGGGGTTGTTGGGGGTAGACGAAGCCCAGTGGGAGAGCTGTAATACAGTCTGAAGGTGTGCCCATTAAACCTAAGGTGCAAAAAATTAAACCCTCCCGGGGGTTATTAAAATTCACTATGATGCAATCTCCCTTCGCCGTTTTCCGGGTTTGGCCTATCCAACCCACCCTACGAACCATTATAATTTTCTCTGCCATCATCTGCGTGGGTGGATATGAAGCATTAGTCCTGGTTGCCAGCCAATGAACAGTCTTATTTTCAAGTTGATCGAAGTTTCCCTCTGCCCCCCTCCTTAAAGGGGGCACATCCCCCAATACGATAACGTAGGGAGTTGCGCCGGGGGCACCTGGATAGTAGTATTGGAGGGGCTGTATGTCGGCTGTGAGTGTTGAGATGTGGCAGCGGCTGACAAATCTGTGCTGCTCAGGCTTCCCTGCTGGGTCGCTGTGCCAGGTGCTTGCCGCCCAGAGTTAGCCTCCGTGACCCTCTGCATGTCAGGTAAGTTGGGAGTGTAGGATCGCAAAGGTGGTTGTGGTAACACTGCCGATGAGACCTGGGCCTGTGCTTGAGCCTGAAGTGTTGCTCCCCCCTTCTGCTGGCAGTGGTGTCGTGGGGAGAGTACTCAGACCTGCGTTTGGGAAAGTATGCTGGAGATCGGAGAGCCGGCTGCTTATACTTGAATATAGAGTATCCACTGACCCCTTCAATGAACCAACTGTTTGCTAAAGTACAGAAATCCGAGTGTCAAACGCATCTAGGGCTAAAATAATCTTCATTTGTCTTTGAAAGATGCTAAAAGGCTGTCAACTAGGGTGTCCTTCCTTGTAACTTCATGATGGACCGCTGCAGGAGTAGATGGGGCGTGCACACACTCTGGGATAATCTTCCTGCTCAATTTGTTGGAAACGGGCAACCCCGGGGTGGACTTTTTGCGTCTGGTTTCCAGTTTGCTTGTTTTGGCAGGGCATTTCAATGAGTCCCTTGGGGTAGGCAGTGGATCTGGCTTATTAGAGGTGCTAACTATGGGGTCAAGAGCATTGGGGAGAGGGGCAGGAGAAAAGCTGGTTATATGGTTGTTAGGATCGACCGGACCCTGGTCAAAGTGCCTGCCCCTTGACTCTCAGGGGGTATAGTTTGATGGTTCCCCGCCAACTCTATTTCAGCACTATTAATCTCCTCGGACAAAACTCCCACAGCCTGGTTTAGGAAGGTCAGGATCGAAGTACTGACTCTTGAACATTTGTCACCCCCGTTAGTTGTTTCCGTCTTCTTTTCCCCATCTGTGAATAAATAGACCAAAAAGGTAGCAAACGGAGCAGGGAGTCAATAGTATACGCAGTCACTCACCGCCTGCAGAATACGCCAATGTCCTGAAACCAGAAGAAAGGGGGGTGGCCCAGCCCGGCCTCTTTTAGTCTGTGACGGGCTAAGACAGGCCCGTCTTGGCCCGGTCTTTGCCCAGGCACGCGTTCGGGCGGGTCCCATGCAGCGGGAGCCCTCAAGTCCTTTAAGCGCCTCCGGGTGCAGTAAACAGCTGCGTGGAAGCAGCGACAGCCTCTGGATACTCTGGGGCTTGGAGTCCGCCCCTCTCTGCCACCGGATACTGGCTCCTGTGCAGCGGGAGCCCTCAAGTCCTTTATTTAAGCACCTCCGGGTGCAGGAAACAGCTGCGTGGAAGCGCGACAGCCTCAGGATACTCTGGGCTTGGAGTCTGCCCCTCTCTGCCACTCAGATACCGGCTCCCGCTGCGCGGGAGCCCTCAAGTCCTTTAAGCGCCTCTGGGCGCAGGAAACAGCTGCGTGGAAGCAGCGACAGCCGCAGGATACTCTGTGGCTTGGAGTCTGCCCCTCTCTGCCACCGGATACCGGATACCGGCTCCCGCGCAGTGGGAGCCCTCAAGTCCTTTAAGCGTCTCCGGGTGCAGAAAACAGCTGCTTGGAAGCAGCGACAGCCGCAGGATACTCTGGGGCTTGGAGTCCGCCCCTCTCTGCCACCGGATAACGTTTGAATAGCTCTCAGCAGAGAACCCCTCGAAGTAATAAAGCGTCTAATTGGCCTTGGTGGCATCAGTACTTTAGTTGAAAGTAGGGGCTCTTTTATTTTTCTGGTTACTCCCTTGACACAACCAGACATAATGGAACAGTACTAGCAGATATAGTAGTACTGTACAACCTTAGAAAACATTTAAGAAAGTGGCCATGAAAAATGTATGAATCCAAAGAAGATTTGTAAGGATTAGACATAAGGTTTCAATCCAAGCTGAATTGGAAACCGGCATACATTTTGGATATAAATAATTATTAGTACAAAACTGTATTGAGATCTATTAGCTCAGGTTTAAAAGCCATTGAATCACTCCAGATAACTAAATATTTACACATTGTTGCAGCAAACTGCAATAATCAAGCATTGTGCATTTGTGATTATTGTAAATAGCACCTTATTAACAGATGTTCCCTGGTCATCCAATTTTCAGCACCTTCTTTTAACCATAACTAGAGAGGATATTGAAGGTAGAAGGACAGAAGGCAATTTCCAGGCCATCTTTCGGTGAGTTAAAGATTCCTCTGTGTATGTGCCAATTCAGAATCATTGGGAGCTCTATGATATTGTGGGAGTTCATTCTACTTCTACAGGTCTCTCTGGTCAGGCTGGCACTAACCACAGTGGGGTTAGGTGACCTGGCCAGAGCTGGTTTAGGTGGTGGACTAGGGCTTGCCCTTCACACACAGGCTGGCACTGGGCATAAAAGTGGATCCTAAAGCCCACTCCTCAGGACACTCCTAGACCTGTGAAGATCAGAAGTCACACTGCCCTGCTGTTTGAAACCTGAAGGAAGACTGGAACTGCTTGCCCTGAACCCAGGACCCTAGAAGTAACTCCAAAGTCAGTTGGCTGACCTCCTGTTTGAGCTACATGGCTACAACTAGCTTCCAGAGGCCTCTCTCACTGCAACTGCCCAGCTGATCAGTTCCAACTGGCCCTACCCTGGACCCTGCTGTGGGACTCTGTTAGAGTGAGTCTGAGGGTGCATGGTACCCTGAAATTCAGACACACCAAAATTCACCTCAATCAGAATGCCCACTTTATTGAATCAAGGACTATGCTAAACCTCTTAGCAATGTGTCCCCACATTAAGGCACTTTCCATTGCATCAAAAATCATAAATACAATCCATTTAGTAAATGGGCCCACTCAATAGTAGAGTTCTAGATCAAAAGAAAGACAGAGAGTTTTATTACATAATTCAAAGTAAACCGGTGCAGAGTCAATGCCCTAAAGGCTCTAAGTAAATAGTGTAATACAGAGAAATTAAAAATCAGAAAGTGGGAAGCAAAATCTGGAGAGTAACGAACAGCATCCCTTATAGAAGAGTAAAGTCTTCTGGCTAACCCCTAAAATTAAGGGTTTTTATACATTAATTCTGCATATGAATTTAACAGAACTGTAGAATCACTATGGTGTGAGCAAATGTATCATTTCATCAGCCAAATCAGAGCACATGAAAAATAAACATCTACTGCCTTAACAACTGTATATTATTCCGCTACATGAATAATTATTCAGCCTCCTCAATGGTAATGTCGTGAGGAGATGCTAGATGCATACTTGAACAACCAAGTGTTATATGAATGAATAGGCCTCAGTGACACTGAGACTATAGTTAGAGTTTGTGACTGAGCCGGTGAAGGTTTATTGAGAGCAGCATAATGCATAAACAATGACAGTGGAAATTAAGAAATGTATCTGAGCTTTACACAGAACTTGCAAGGAGAGACGTGGGCAGAAGAGATGAGTGACAGGGATGACTCCCAAGTCAAGTCAAGTTTATTTGCATAGTTCATTAAAATCATTGTATACCATCTCTGTAAAAAATATAAAACCAAATCTAATACATTCACTTGAGATTAAAAAAAATACAATTCTAAAAAAAAACTTATTTTAACCTCAGCTAAGGATTTCTGCTATTGCACAGTGAAACTTGTTATTGTGCAACTCAACCTATAATTTATAAATAATATGAAAATAAAGTGCAAGTAGCCAGACCAGGGTCTTTTGATGGGCAAATATTGCGCCTGTCCTTGCTCAGTTCACAGATAAAGTGCAAGTGCCTTCGGCCCCTCTCCCAGACCTCAGGAGCTCCCGGTTGACCACAATTGGACCCCTGATACATTTAAATATTTAGGTATTCGGATTTTCCATTCATTGGAAGACTTAAAGGAGGGCAATTTGGGTAGGGCTCTCCGATTGCTCCACTGCAGTGTCCCCTTCTGGAGTTGCCTGTGATCCAGCGCTATCAATAACATTTCTCCTCCTCTAGGCATTGACGTCCAGGTTGAAAAACATTCCTCTTCACAACTATACCAATATGACGGTGGGGCCCATAACACCGCATAAACATGCACTCACTCATATATTCCCTGGAACTCTCCCGCCTTTACTTAGGAGGAAAAGTTAATGAGTTGCTGGAAGGAGACGGGATACCTTTTTAAATCAACATAATAATTCTCACATTTCTCAGGTATTCCGCTCATTGGTCGATGGACCAACTAGTAGGAATCAGTTGATGGTGATTAAGACCAGCTCAATCACTATAAACTCTTATTAAACATTTACATTTATTATTGAGCTAAAGAACCACAGACCCGTAATTTTAATTATAATATAGTTTATCTAAATTTTATAAGCATGAGTAAAATCAGTTTTATTAATCAGATCAATACATTTATTATCATATAAAGAAATAAATTGAAATTGAAATGCATACCCTTTTAGATGAAAAAATAAAGTTTGTCACAGCAATAGAATTCAGATCCCAGCATAAAACTCCCAAAAACTGACTGTCTGTCCTGCTAAATAGGCCTCCTCGACGGACCACCTTTACAGGTTTTCCGCCACAATCTCGTTCTTTCTTAATCAAAATTTAAGAGTAAAAGATTAATCCTATTAATATAAAGACCTATAGAAAAATAGCAGAGGCTTCTCCAGCGTCAGCGTCCAATGCTCAATAAAAATATGTAAAAAGCAGCGCTCCTCCTACTTAAGAGTGGGTCCTCTTATACCCTAATACTAGCTTACTAAACAGAAATGTTTCATTTTGGGGGGCGAGATTCACTCTAATTGGTCCATTGGAGGGGTGGCAAACATCTCCTCATTACCCTCCTTGCTCAAACCAGTTCTGACAAATGTTCATAATTTTGTCCTTTCTCACGGGTTCAGGACATTACCAAATCCAATTGACATTCTTTCTTTGTATCTTCTTTCCGATACTTCATTTTAAACAGTTCATTGTCAATTCACGGATACACTTCTGGTTCTCACACTCTTTCGCTGAGTCCCCCTTGGCACACGCTTGGGTAAAAAGGTCATCATAACCTTGATCCCTCTTCCATCCTAGGCTTTGGAAGCACCCACGTGATGCTTTTGCTCACAGCCTTTTCTTCCGCTTGGAAGCCATCTTGCGCTTGTGCATTTAAGCTTGTTTGCCTCGGCAGCCATTTTTACAGCACGGCCTAGCAGGCTTGAACGAACTAGCATAGAAACAAACAGATAATAGTTAAGAATAAAGAAAATAAGCCTTTTCGTTTCCCTCCCGTCATTCTATATACCCCAATTAGGTGTTACCTAGCAAAAGCGACATATAAAGCTATTTCTGACTTACCAACCATTTTTCTTTTGCCACCATACAATTTACTACGTAGCACAAATCATGCAATATTATTCTAATTAGTATGCAAATCCTTATGTTATCGTTATTTACATTAACAATTGTAAGTAGATTAGTTTGCACAGATACTGCATGTTACCAAGAACACTTATAAAGAAAACATACGTTGTTGGTTATTCATTGAAACGAACAATTGTATTAATTATTAACGTTAATATTAGGGGTTTCAAAATTTTTCTCGTTTACCTTGCTCCATCAACTGCAACTTCCTCTGATGACCAGAGTATCCCTGACCAAAATGGTCATGCTACCCCGACTCCTGTACTTTTTTGCTAATTTGCCGGTGCTAATGTTCGCGGGTTGGTTTCGACCTCTAGATGCATTGGTGCGGGAGATTGTCTTGGGGGATGGGAGACGAAGAGTGTCCTTACAAATCTTACAACGCTTTTTGGGGGAGGGTGGACTGGGGGTGCCGTACTTTGAATTCTACCAACTGGCTGCACAACTACAGTGGTTGGCTCAATGGCTGGGGGAAACGAACCAAGAGGGGACCTTCTTGATGGAACCAGGACAACACCCACGCCTCTTGCTGGCAAAACTCCTGAAGAAGTCCACTAGAGTCCGCTACAACTCGACACTGCAAACCACGGCCTTTGCAGTGTTGGAAATGCTGCATGACGAGACTGCCAGATGTTCCAAGATACTCCCCGGCATTACCACTGGTGGGGTTCCCTTACGGAGAGCCACAGTCGGTCCTAGGAGTAGAGCAACTGGCACCATGGACAGAGACCGGGGTTGGGACGGTGGGGGACTGCTACAAGGACAAACTCTTACTTCCCTTTGCTGAGCTAGTTGATGGGTGCAGACTCTCGCCAGGTCAGTTTATTATATACGAAGTTCTGGTACAGACGTTTGGACGACTGTGGGTTACAAACAGGGAAGAACCAGAAACACATGCGGTGCTTCACTCCTTAATCACACTGGGTACAGCAGGTCACCAAATCAAATGGTTCTACGCATCCCTTCTTGAGGCGTCCCTGACCCCGCTGCTGAAACTAAGGGGCAAAAGGGAGAGACTCTTAGATAGAGAACTCACCGATGCAGAATGGGGCAAACTGTTAGAATCCCCCAAGAAAATTTCTCACAATACCCGATTAAAATACATTCAATTTAACTACATTCATATGTTCTACATGACCCCTCATTGTCTTTTTGCTGCCTTTGGGGGAGAACCGAGAGGTTGCCCAAGGTGCAGTCAACTAGACGCAGACTTCCTTCACATGACTTGGGGATGTGTGAAGCTACAGGACTTTTGGCAAGAGGTACTGGCCAAGACTAATGCCACACTAGGACGTACACTTAATTTCACAATAGATGCCTGCTTGCTTGGCCTATCCCCCAGACCACCTAAGCGTAAGGTGGGGAATAGAGTCATAGACCTGGCCTTGGCGTTGGCCAGGAGACGAATTGCAGTGACATGGAAGTTACCTATGGGGCCACAGATTAACACCTGGACCCAAGAGGTGTCTAAATGGGCCGGATCAGAGGGTAGAACATTATGTAGGGAAGAGTTAAAGGGTCTACGTCAACATCCAATCGCTGACCTCTAGAGGGACACTCTGTTCATTTGGGAACACTCGAGCCACGCTAGTAGTGCAGATAGTGACAGTGGGTCCTCCACAAATTAAGACATTGGGAATAAGGGGGTAGGATGGGATAGACTATGGCAGACCGGTGTGGCAAGTATGATTACCTCATTGCCTTCTCTCCCCTCTACCCTTCCATGTGTTATGGTATGGAATATACAGCTATATTCAATATGGCTGTGGGTCGGGCTTGGCCCGTCTTGGAATTATTCCACAAGTTTCACTGCCCTTAAATCACCTTTTACATAAGTCTTGGATCCCCTCACCAGCGTCAGTTGAGTTTTTCTTAGTTTATACCTATTTAGCTGTATACCTGTTATTCTTTTGCAACAAGGATCATTAGAAGGCAAAAAAGGAACAAGAAATGCCCATTGTTTATTATGTAATGCAATATATGAGAACAAAATGCCAATAAAGATACTTTAAAAAAAAAAGTGCAAGTGCCTTGTGCAAATCAATGTTTTAGCAAGTCGCCAGTTCTTAGTGCTGTATTTTCCTCCTGCCCACAGACTATTGAATCAAACTTGCACCAGTAGTTGGTCAAAATGCAGATGTCTCATGCCTAACCTAAATCTTTTGAGTAGGCCACCTTTGTTGCTTCATTTGCCCCCTAGCAGCTAATTATAAAGTGCAAATTTCTTATGAAGTTACTTATCCTGTAAAAATAGCCAGGCCTTGGTTCATTCCCAGGAATGATGGTAATAATTTGTGCGAAGCCAAGTTCTTGAAAGTAGCCAAGCTTTGCTGCTAAGTTGGTTTTCTTAAAGCGAAATTAAGGTGCCAGTTCCTTGTGTTGTTGGTAGCTCCTGTGACTTGCCTGCCCATGGAAGTATATACTGATAAGATGCTTCTAAATTAATCAGTCCTCGCTTGTTCACTTGTCCAATTCTTTTAGGATTAGTTTTAGAAATGTTACCCCCTTGCAAGCTAAGGGGATTGAAGTACCACTAAACCAAGTAATTACTGCTTGCCGGCAAGAGTGGATTTGCAAGTTGACCAGTGTTGGTTTCAATAGTTTTTTCTTTTCAGACAGGGGCACCAGACATAGGCAGACAATGTGTATTAACATCTCTTGCTTGCATCCATGAAACCGGCATTTTTGATTTTGACACTGATGTTTCCAATCTGGAATGAAATCTTTGGTTTCTATGATCCCAAAGTGAAATAACATGATTTGATGCTTTAAGACCTGGGAGAAGTGTGCTAAGAGATATTCCTGGGGTCTCAAGTTGGCATATGAGTTAATCACAGCCTAGTCATGCCATCTGCGTGCGAGGGCATTTTTGTCTTATAAATGGGAGAGGATCCCAATTGAGGTGTTGGTTACTTGGTTAAATGCTATTTTTCACATACTGCTAGCCCAGGCATCTTGCATACCTAATTCATTAATAGCCTGGCTTAAGTGTTTTCCCCAAGAACCTTTCACATTGCTGTGTTGTTGTCCTCAAATTCCTGCCAACATAAATTATTGATTGATCCCCTCTCCGAGGCACCAGCATAGTTTGATAAAGACACTCTTGTTTTGAAGGGATTGGTTTTTTAAGCCAAACTCTAATCGTACCTGGGCTAGTGATGCTGATTTGGGGATATTAAGCACAGTTTTGTATACTTTAGTTTGGATCTTATTAAGAGTGACTCTTTCCCGACCTGATTTCTGTGCCATTGGTCACCGTTGGCATTAGCTGTGCGGACATTGCAATAAGAAGATGGCTTAATGACGGACAGTTCAATTTCTTCTTTAATAGTTTGAACCCATAGATTAGCAACGGTGCTTTAGCCTGAATAGCGCTTAGATGATATTTACAAGTCATTCAATATTCCAAATTGACTCCTTGCTTTTTATATGTGTATAAAGCAACAGTATCCTTTGGACCCGATATCACACATATAATATTCGACCAGTCAATATATTCCATTCAAGCCAATACTTCTTCACTCTTATCTCACATACACACTTGAGGGAATATTGCCATATAACTACCACATAGAGTCATGAACCATAAAATATACAAAGATATACAAAGATATAAATCGATTTATTGTAAAAACCAGTGTATTTAAAAAACGTTTAAGAAACTCAAGGGCAATAAAACCCTATACTATATGAGCACAATACATGGTAAATAGACAGAAATCACAAATGTTTCAAAGCAAATAATCACATGTTAAAATACAATCCATTAGAAGAAACCAAAGATAAAACAAATTAAAGAGAGTACATAGCACAGACAGGTTCAATTTATCATTAGTTTTTTACATATCTGTTTTACACCAATATTTAAGGCAACGATCCTGGTATGTATTACTCATAGACCTCCGCCTTTCTAACAGATTGTGTATTAAGATGAGCGTCGACGCGTTTCGATGGATGAAAAAATTTTAAACCATCTTTTTCAAGACCAAACCAATTTGACTCTCCTTAAATAAAACAAATTTTTCTCAAATAAACAATATCAGTTTCACCACCTGTGTGATAAAAAAACAGATGTCAATCATTTGATCCCAGAGGGAAACTGCCACTACATCAACATAGACATATTATAAAATAAATTACAAATAAACAAAGCATCATTATCATATTAAAATTAGACCTCCACACATATTTATTATCAGCTTGTCATATCTATTTTCATATTTACATCTCTACAATATTATCTACAATGTTCAATAGATATCCCACATACATCCCTAAACCATATCATGGGTCAATTATAAAACATGGATCAATGTTGAAACATGGAAAGAAACAAACACTCAATTGGAATTTGCATGGCGACCCTCTCTTTCTCACCGCACTCACACTCCAAATAATGTGTTCTTATTGAAATAAAAACACTAACTACACAGATATTTCCCATGCCTGTGGCTCCACATATTCTTCTTTTAACCAAAACCTCACAAGGTAAAAAGTGGGAAATAAAACAATTATCTCACCTCCCATAGGTGGTACTAGTCGTATCAAGAAAGTACTCAACAGATATAATGTGATATACTGTCTTTACTTGTCTTCACTATTCCGTTCTCAATTAGTGAAAATAAATCTGTAAAAATACAGTAGTATACTGGTATTAGTCTCCACCTGTGGTGTGTTTGATTAAATAGATGAGAGAATCGCACTTACTGAACATAAAAACTCACCTGAATAAAAACTAATTTCCCAACATCATAAATTGGTGCCAAAATTTGAAGCTAAAAATGGTTTTGTAGTCTTCCAAACAGGTCTATAGCACACCTAAAAAGAAACTGAATAATTCCATGTTTCAATAAATTTATATAAAGAACTTCACCTAGTTACATTCTAAACTTAGGGATCTTCTATACTTATTTTTACCGTTTTTAAGACCTCCACCACAGGAAATATATTGATATATCGATGGTTCTCAAGCAGGCTCCTTAAAAATGGAAGCAGAATTACTGCTGTCAAAGGGCGAATTATTTCAATTTGTCGTCCTCTATAACTCCCTCTTTAACATTAGGGTCTGTAAAAAATATAAATTGTGTGCATTGATTATTGCCAAGTATATAAATCCACTCTACTCGTAATTGTCGCAAAATGCCATACAACCTAAATTAAAACATAATAAGTCCACTCTTTCTACTCTCGTAGTCTCTTTCATATATGGCACACAAATGTGTAAAAAATATATATCCCCCTTCGTAGCTTTTTGTTAATCTTAACACAGGCGCGGCCCCGGGTATAAAAGCATACCACCGAGCGGTTAGTATTGGCCAACTAACCGCTGAAGGACTAGGACCGCATGTGATGACAACCGCGCTAACTGTAAGTAATATGGCACACTGCTTATGGCCTTACTTACGTCTGGCAGTATAGAGTAGATAGCTGTTGGCATACTCGGGGTTACGGAGGGCCTTTGTTATTAAATTAGTGCATATAGTTATTGAAGTCGCTAGAAATGACAAAAAGCTACGAAGGGATAGTTATTCTGGGCATGCTTAAATGTGCTCAGTATAAGAGCTGAAAGAGCGGGCCCACTATTTTGAGGTATATGCTGTTTAGCTCTTCCGGATAATTGTTAGTCTTGGGTGATATGGAGAGTATTCCTATGAGAATTATCTCCCCTTGAAGTCTTTTACACACTCTGGAGTAACGGTGGGTTCTGCTCTTAAATTAGCGCAAAACAGTCCCTCTGTTAAACTTTGAAGTGCTAATTGATAGTGGAAGGGGGGATATATATTTTTTACACATTTGTGTGCCATATATGAAAGAGACTACGAGAGTAGAAAGAGTGGACTTATTATGTTTTAATTTAGGTTGTATGGCATTTTGCGACAATTACGAGTAGAGTGGATTTATATACTTGGCAATAATCAATGCACACAATTTATATTTTTTACAGACCCTAATGTTAAAGAGGGAGTTATAGAGGACTGACAAATTGAAATAATTCGCCCTTTGACAGCAGTAATTCTGCTTCCATTTTTAAGGAGCCTGCTTGAGAACCATCGATATATCAATATATTTCCTGTGGTGGAGGTCTTAAAAACGGTAAAAATAAGTATAGAAGATCCCTAAGTTTAGAATGTAACTAGGTGAAGTTCTTTATATAAATTTATTGAAACATGGAATTATTCCGTTTCTTTTTAGGTGTGCTGTAGACCTGTTTGGAAGACTACAAAACCATTTTTAGCTTCAAATTTTGGCACCAATTTATGATGTTGGGAAATTAGTTTTTTATTCAGGTGAGTTTTTATGTTCAGTAAGTGCGATTCTCTCATCTATTTAATCAAACACACCACAGGTGGAGACTAATACCAGTATACTACTGTATTTTTACAGATTTATTTTCACTAATTGAGAACGGAATAGTGAAGACAAGTAAAGACAGTATATCACATTATATCTGTTGAGTACTTTCTTGATACGACTAGTACCACCTATGGGAGGTGAGATAATTGTTTTATTTCCCACTTTTTACCTTGTGAGGTTTTGGTTAAAAGAAGAATATGTGGAGCCACAGGCATGGGAAATATCTGTGTAGTTAGTGTTTTTATTTCAATAAGAACACATTATTTGGAGTGTGAGTGCGGTGAGAAAGAGAGGTCGCCATGCAAATTCCAATTGAGTGTTTGTTTCTTTCCATGTTTCAACATTGATCCATGTTTTATAATTGACCCATGATATGGTTTAGGGATGTATGTGGGATATCTATTGAACATTGTAGATAATATTGTAGAGATGTAAATATGAAAATAGATATGACAAGCTGATAATAAATATGTGTGGAGGTCTAATTTTAATATGATAATGATGCTTTGTTTATTTGTAATTTATTTTATAATATGTCTATGTTGATGTAGTGGCAGTTTCCCTCTGGGATCAAATGATTGACATCTGTTTTTTATCACACAGGTGGTGAAACTGATATTGTTTATTTGAGAAAAATTTGTTTTATTTAAGGAGAGTCAAATTGGTTTGGTCTTGAAAAAGATGGTTTAAAATTTTTTCATCCATCGAAACGCGTCGACGCTCATCTTAATACACAATCTGTTAGAAAGGCGGAGGTCTATGAGTAATACATACCAGGATCGTTGCCTTAAATATTGGTGTAAAACAGATGTGTAAAAAACTAATGATAAATTGAACCTGTCTGTGCTATGTACTCTCTTTAATTTGTTTTATCTTTGGTTTCTTCTAATGGATTGTATTTTAACATGTGATTATTTGCTTTGAAACATTTGTGATTTCTGTCTATTTACCATGCTATGTATTGTGCTCATATAGTATAGGGTTTTATTGCCCTTGAGTTTCTTAAACGTTTTTTAAATACACTGGTTTTTACAATAAATTGATTTATATCTTTGTATATCTTTGTATATTTTATGGTTCATGACTCTATGTGGTAGTTATATGGCAATATTCCCTCAAGTGTGTATGTGAGATAAGAGTGAAGAAGTATTGGCTTGAATGGAATATATTGACTGGTCGAATATTATATGTGTGATATCGGGTCCAAAGGATACTGTTGCTTTATTCACCGTATAGTGCCCTATTCCTTTGGTCACAAGGGGCACCTCTTTGTTTTTTATATGTGTTACAGCAAACAAATGATGGACGGAATGCTGACAATGCAAACATTCTCCACCAGTCAAAAGATCTGGATTAAATCCATCGTTCTTTTGCCCACTACGCCATCCCAGTTTGGACCCAGCCATATGCAAATCAGTCTTGACCCTGTGCCCCATGGGAACCGAACTGCCAGGCCAGGTCCTCCCTGGACCGGAAACAAGCATCCTGGGACTGGTTTCAGGGTATGTCACCCTTCTTCAGCCAGGCTAGCTTGAATCCAGTGGCACAGTGAGCAAGGGAGCCACGTCTGGGCATACCCATCCCACTTAGGGAGGACCTGGCCTGGCAGTTCTGGCTGGACTGTTCCCATGGGGCACAGGGTCAAGACTGATTTGCATATGGCTGGGTTCAAACTGGAATGGCATGGTGAGCAAAAAAACGATGGATTTAGGCCCAGATCTCTGTACTGGGGTGAATGTATGACATTGTTCTGCATTCTGTCCATCAATTGTTGTTTTAGCATTTGTCACCCCAAGTGGGACGGGTATGCCCAGACGTGGGTCCCGTGCTCTCCATGCTACTGGATTCAAGCTATCCTGGCTGAAGAGGGGTGAAACCCCGAAACCGGTGCTAGGATGCTTCTTTCCAGTCCAGGGAGGACCTGGCCTGGCAGTTCGGGCTGGACTGTTCCCATTGGGCACAGGGTCAAGACTGATTTGCATATGGCTGGGTTCAAACTGGAATGGCATGGTGAGCAAGAAAACGATGGATTTAGGCCCAGATCTCTGTACTGGGGTGAATGTATGACATTGTTCTGCATTCTGTCCATCAATTGTTGTTTTTGCAGCTTTTTATATGTGGCAGCCACCTAAACTTGTTTTCCATCTAAACACCAGGTGAATGAATTGCATTTAGAATCCACCACCCGGACCACTTTAGTTTTATTCAGGATTAGCTCTAGCCCTTGCTCGTCCATGTAGTTTTTTAGGGCGATCATGCTGTGTTCCAGGTCTTTTGGTGTTTGACTCAGTAGGGCAATATCGTCTGCATACTGCAAGCATCCTAGTATTTCTGAAGCCAGGATTGGTGGGTGGCTATCGTCTTGTGGGAGGGCTCCTACCAGGTCTGCAAAATATAAGTTGAACATATAAATTGAACAGACTTGGTGCCAAGACACATCCTTGTTTGATGCCATTCATTGTGGCTATTTTGTTCGTAACTCTACTGCCATCGCCTATTTTGGCTTGCGCCAGGTTTCTGTATATAACGCTACGACTGCCCTAAACAGACTTCCTGGAATGCCCCATTCATCCAATTTTGACCAGAGGTGTACATGAGGAACCCGATCAAAAGCAGGCTTGAGGTCTACAAACCATGCGAATAGCCATGATTTTCTATGTTTGGCCTTCTCTACTAGGAGACTTAGATCTGTTGACTTCCATTTTTGACAAGATGCCGATTGTACCTAAACTGAGGCCTAGTTAACAAAGATCAGAAAAAGGCACTTTAACAAATCATAGAGACTTTATTTCAAAAGCAACAGTAGTATAACAGTGTGTATGTGTATAATCAAGTGTGAAAATACATTCTAAATGTTATTAATAATGCACAAAAACATGAACGCAGAAAAATCTTTAACCTGTCGCGCCAGGTGCTGGACCCTTGACTGGTGTTAGAGAGTACTACTCCTGTACCCAAACTGCAAGAAGTGGATCTTAGAAAGTTTTTGGCCAACATTCTGCCTGGAAAATCGACTGAGACCGGAATCACTGTTGAAGCTGCAGCCATTGATGATGAATTGCCAGTCGGCCCCAGCTTGCTGGTTTGCCCTACTGAAGGAGATCTGGCTTCCAGAAAAGTTTCTAAATCCAAACGTAGATGATTTCATCAGGACCGAGAGTAAGCAGCATCCAGTCTACATCAAGGCCTTCTTGGGCATGGAATTCAGACTTTGCCCACTCGGAGCTTTCTTGCCATCGTTGACAACTGCACCTGGACCCCGCTCATCAGCAACCCCTCGTCGTCAAGCCCATCTTTGAATTAAGCTTGCCCCACCGATGACTCATTGGTGACTACTTTTCCTCCATAAAAGTTGCTAAGTCAGAAGGTTAACTCTCCACCGGGATGGACCTGGTCCTTGCATCCGACCCGCGCTCCATCGTGGTTGGGCCTAACTTTTGACTTTGACCCAGTCTAGCTCGACCACATAACCACATTTGGGGCTTTGAGCTTTTTGGTACTATTTTTGATACAAACTTTAAAAAGTCATATCTCCAGTTCAATTTTTTGTCATTTTTGTGTAATTTTATTTATTACATTTATTCTATTTTTCTAAATTGGTTTGAGATTTTTCTTGTTTTGTGCGTGTATTCATAGATACTTTACACATTGCCTCTAAGTTAAGTCTGACTGCTTTGTGCTAAGCTACCAGAGGGTTAAGCATAGATTTATTTAGTAACTTTATTGGTTCATCCTGACAAGGGCTGTGATTATCCTTGTTAGGGTGGGTTCATAGCCCCTTAACTAGTATTCCAATTTCTTACACATGTGCAGTGACCATTAACATCCTCGTGCATAGCCACTTGTACTCATGTCATACCATCTTGAACACGAAATACGATCAGTTCGAACTACACAGAAAAAAATATGTAAACTCATAAAGAAGCATTCAAAGCCAAGACCACTTATATAAAGGCCCACATAGGCATAGCCAAAAATCAACCAAAAACCTTTTTTAAATATTTTTAAATAGGTTACTTGCTGTCTTCCTTCCGTCATTTTCATGACACTAATATGAAATACAAGGAATGTTTCCATTGCTTCAATAGCTGAGTAACACCACCATACCCTTGAACAGTAGCGGTCGGTGGTGGGAGTGCCGCCGGGCGCTGACGTGGGGTGGGGGGTAGTAAACTACGGATTACAGGTAAGTACACATATGAATAAATAAAACAAATTTCGTTTCTCGCGCTGCATCGCCAAATGTGATGCAGCGCGCGCAACGAAATTCGTTTTATTTATTTATATGTGTACTTGCCTGTAATCGGCCGTAATCCATAGTTTACTACCTCCCACCCTGCCCCTACCCCGCCCCACATCAGCGCCCGGCGGCACTCCCACCACCAACCGCTACTGCCCTTGAATGCCATCCAAGAACAATCAATGACCTACATCTAGTAGAAAATTCCTTTGCAGCTGTATGACTTTTAATGAGATTTCTCAGACTGAATTGATCAACTGCATTGCTTACCTGACCCATCAAATCATTTCTCTGACACTATCACTGCTACATTTGCAAAGGATATGAGAATCAATCTTGCTCCTTATTGTGTGAATCTGATAAACCACTCACTAGCTCAGGATGAGGTCTGTGATTGTCTCATAACTGAACAAATCTCATCTCTTGAAAAAATAATCCAAACTTTCCACCTTTTCTCTGGGCTACCTTTTAAGGCCAAGGTATTGGAGAGTTGCATTGCTACACAGCTCAAGGAGTTTATCACTGTGATCATGCTCCTGGAGACTTACAATCAGGATTCAGATGGGGCTGTATTACTGACACAGCCTTGCTGCAAGAAATACATGATATTTAGCCCGTTGGTCTGTCAGTTAAATCTTCTAGATTTGTTGTTGGCCTTCCACTCAGTTAACCACAAATTCTTACTTGAGGATCACATGGGCATCAACAGAATGGTACTAAATTGGTTCATCGTTTATATACCCAGTCACTCAAGCAAGATAGAAAATAGGTAATTCTCTCCTAACACAGAGCCCCTTTTGCAATTATTTCTCCAGTTATTCATGCTTGCCCCATTTCCTTTTTAAACCTATTGCTTGAACCTTTTGTGGTTGGCTATACTCCATAGCTCTAGCACATTACATCACCAATATGCTTATGATACACAGTTATACCTGTAAGTATATACGTTTCTTATGATAGCTTACACCATTGAGAACATCCAGGCCTGTGTTACTTATATTTATCATACTCCCCTCGGGTGAACATTCCTGTGCAAACATGGATCAACATGGATCAACACTGTTAAAAAACTGAGCTGCAACTCAGCCATCATGGTATGCATTAAATGTATGGCTACATTCTTGACTAAAGTATACAATAAAGTGATGGATGGAATGAATTAATTAATCTCAGCCACCGGTAATTAGTCAAGGCTGATTCCCTGTCCATCATTATTTTGTACACTGTGTCACCCAAGTTTGGACCCAGCCATATGCAAATAAATTTTGAACCTGCTCTAATGGGAACAGTCTAGCCGGAAGTGCCAGGTCACAGCCTCTGTGAACAGGAACACAAGCATCCTAAGACCAGTTTCACCTTCATTAGTGCTCATCAGTCAGGTATAGCTTGGTTCTAGCGGCAGAGTGTGCATGGGACCCATTCTGAGCATACCTGTCCCACTTACAGCCTCTCACTGAAGTATTAAAAAAGTGATGGCTGGAATGCTTGAATTAACCTCAGCCACTGGTAATTACACGGGGATGCATCCCAGTTCATGATTATTTTGCACAAAGTGCCACCTCTGTTTGGACCCAGCCATAAGTAAATCAGTCTTGAACCTGCTGGAATAGGTACAGTCCAGCCCAAACTGCAAGGTCAGGACCTCACTGAACCAGAACACAAGCAACTCAAGACTGGTTTCACCCTTGTTAGGGCTTATCAGTCGGGTATAATTTGGTTCTAGTGGCACAGTGTCACGGGACCCAGAACTAGGCATACCTTTCCTACAAAGAGCGTGGCATCGAAGTATCTAAAAAATTGATGATTGGTGGCAAAGTGTGCAATGGACCCACATATGGGCATACCTCTCCCACTATGGGTGTCACACTGAAGTATACAAATGGTGGAATGCTTAAATTAATCTCAGCCACTGATCATTTTTCAGGGCTACATCCCAGTTCATAATTACTTTGCTTGCCATGCCACCTCAGTTTGTATACTTTGGTACATTCTTGACTAGAATCTCAACTGCCACACTCACATAAATTACATGACCAGAAAAGTGTAACTCCAGTTAAGGTTCCTATGAGAGATAGAATCATACATTCAGGAACAAGAGCAGTTGATGTGCCCTTAATTTTATGTAGGTAAGAGAAGCCCACTACTCACCAGTAAATATCAAACATCTTTAACTGCTGATTTACATCACTGTGTATGACTATTCACAGAGAGCAAATGTTTTGGCCACATCATCCATGTTGTCATAACACTTCAATGGCTACCAATACAGTCCATGAGTATCTATAACTTGGCCTGTGCATAAAATCTTACATATTGGCTCTCCCTACAATCTTCCGCAGAAACTGAAAATCTGATATTGAATCTGGTCTTCTTGGAACTTTGACATTCTTCTTTTGGAGCATCATGCATTGGCTCAACCATTTTCTGACTGATTCTATTTTTTTCTCCAACATCCCTGCTACCCTGGTGAGTTTATCTCCTAATGGACTTCATTCGTAGTTTCCCTGTCATTATGAAAAGTTCTCTGACGCTCACTGGGATTTATCTGTACTATGTAAAACTACAAATATTTAAATAAACTCAAAAACTATGACCTTGCACACATGTGCTAGAACATCATACCTCTACCCAAAGGAAAGCCCAAGAACACCAGCCTGAATGGCATGCAAACAGATGAGGATACTATGCATAATATTTCCAGCTTGCACATTAATAGACCAGCCAAGCAATACACGAGCTCTGACTCTCACCAAATTGGACAAAACAACCACTCGCACTAGCTTGGACAAGTCCAACACAACACTGCAGTACATTACTTATACAGAAATAAATATTAGCTTGTCTGTAAGCAAGCCCACATACGTTCACCTCCATATTTCATTGGCAAATTCAGACCATCTCTCAGGACTTCATGCAAAACACCAATGCCTTTCACAGGGAAGAGGTGTGGCGCAGCGGCCGGGGCGGCTGACTCCGGAACCACGGTTCAATCCCTGGTGCCAGCGACAGATCAGCCCAGCACCATGTGACTCTGGGCAATAGCTCGCTTAATCTTCCCGACGGCCCCCAGCGCCTGGACACTCTCAGGTAATTGTTCGCGTTTTACAAATACTCGACATTTACATTACATAAAACGTAGTGCAACAATGCACTCCTCCAACCACACATACATGCTCCAGCTTCCATCGAATGATGGAGGCTCCCCTCAAGTAAAGCTATGGCTTGTACCAAACCAGACAAGGTAATTGAGCATGCAAGCGCTGACACAAAATCAAATAAGACTTCCTGATAGACCAGCCCGATTAGCACCGAATCAGGCAAGGCAACCTTTTATGATAACTCCAGCTTGTACCTGATTGTGACAAGAACCACCAGTGCTACAAAGGCAAACCAGTGGCAGAAAGGTGTTATACAAATGTCAGTTCCATACAGTATAATGCCTGCAGACCTTTCTTCTTTGTCATTATGACTTTTGCCATCTATTCGTTGTTAGAGAAGCATGACAAAATGCCTCCCACAGACGAGTCACTTTATTTACACCATCGTATACAACAATTCCAATAAGCTGTTTACGTTTCCCGTGTCTACCGAAATTAATAAAATCGTATTTGCTCTTGAGCTAATTTGTGGGTCGCGCTCACGTGTCTAGATGAGCCCATAAAAGGCTGAAAAAAAGTTCAAAGAAAAAAAGCTTGTGATACAACCTGAGATTAATGACAAATGTTATGTACTTTGAAGGCATCTAACAGCAAGTACGTATCCACCTTTGAAGAGAGTCCCAAGGAAACGTCAACATCCTCGTGGTATAAACAGCTCACTACGTCAGAAATGTAATCTTGTTAAAGTGTTAAATTAATTCTTTGAAACATAAACTTAAAACTAACAGCATTTTATATAAATGAGCGCCAATCTGCCTCTCCTCTCATAGTTGAAATACTCAACTCATTTAATTGGAAGACGCATTCAACCTATGAACAGATTCTTGATGACAGGTTTAGTAAACGTGATGTAAACTTCAGATGAACAAAATGTTCAGGATTAGAAATGTCCTCCTATCTGTGGCTGCAAGATGGCTTGTAGCTGAAGTTAAGGAAAGCAACGTTTAACTGGAATGAATCCCAGAGCGGTTATTTGAGGTGAATTTGTACTAAGAACAAGTGCACCAGCATCAGACATATTTTGCTTTTTTTATTACAAAGAAATAATACTCTGCAGGGTTTTATTGTCCACATGAACCTTACCTCCTTATCATCCCTACTGATTACGCATTAAGGAAAGGGCAGGCACATGTCATAGGGTCCATCATGAATTGAGCCGCAAAGGTATTTTAAAGTATATACATTGCAATTACAGTTGTGAATGGAAATAAATAGCAAACAATAGTTAAACAAAATCAGCATATTGCAAAGGAAGTAGCCCCACTTTAGGCCAAGTACCAAAAATGTTAAGAAAATCTGACGATGATTTGGGCCTCCATCCATACAGATGACCACCTCGGCCTGATGGCAGCTTCTGTCCTCCATTGCATCCTGCTACAAAGATTCCCTTACTTGGATTGTGTCATTCCTCTAGGATAGAATGCATGTAGTGCTTGTGCCCCCTTTAACACCCTCAGTTCAGAAAGTTACCAGAGGAGTGTCTTAGAGATCAGCCCTGTCATTCCTTCTGTGTAACATTTACATTTAGCCACTATTAAAGATGACCCATAGCTTTGGCATCGTGGCATAGAAGGAAGTTGACTAAACACAACCAATGAGAAGATCCACATTGTGGGTTTTACTGACACTATAAGCCCTCATTTTACTTGTCTCTTGTCTTCAGCACACAGAAAAATGTGTGAACGCAAACTGTTCAAACCCAAATCCCTAAAAAACTGAGGAAATTGCTTGTGGGACGTCTCTGGGTATGTGCCTGGTAGAAATTTGATCAGCGACAATAGGCACCTTATGCATGCCAGGACCAGCTGTCAGAAACCTCTGCATAACAGTGGATTGAGAACTGTTGAGGATTCTGGGTCCAGCTACTTACACTAAATTAGATCTTTCCATACCTCTGTTAAAATTCATGTGGCATTACGGTGACAATGTTGGTCATCTCATGCCAAGGTTACTGTAAAGGTTTACATCTAAGATTACCTAGTGATTTCATGAAGCTACAGAGAGGGCAGTAGGAGCAACCAGAATTCTTGAAAGGCATAGATGGTAAGCTATGTGTCCTTCGTCCCAATACGTTACACAGGCAACTGCTGGTCAGTACACAAATTAGTTTTACATCATTGAACACAAGTCCCAAGAATGGGGACAAAGAAATATTATCGATTGGTCCACGACACCACCCAGAAGTCTGCATGTATCGGACATGGAACTGCTAATGGGCTGTTATAAAAACCAGCAGCAGCCCCTCCATTAGGGCAGAGGAGCGCCGCCGCCCCCCCCCGTCACCACCCTCAAATAAAACAATAATAAAATGGGTTTTAAACCCGTTTTATTATCGTTATATTTTAATCCCTCTCGACACACTCCCAGGACTCTGACGTGTCTTCGGGGCGGGTCCAGAGGGATGGCACTGCTGGTGGGGAAGTGGTGGGCACTGTTACAGTGAGCATGACAGTTTGGCCGGCCGTCTCAGGCCGGCCAAACCGCCATGCGCACTGAAACTCTCTCCAAACCCAGCTGCATTGCTGGGGCTGGAGAGAGCAGGCAAAGGCTCCCAGTCTGCATGGGAGCGCACGTTTACAGCACTCAGGCCAATCCTGATGCTGATTTCAAGCAGCGTCAGGATTGGCCACAGTGCAGTCTGGGAGCCTGTCCCCAGAAGAAGACTAGAAGAGCGGACGATCACTGGCAGGATAAGAGGGAGGAGTTGGGCCCAGCTTCACTTACACTTGAATAGGCTGTGTCCTGTCTCCACACAACGGGCTGCATAAACCCTGTAGTTAGTCTGGAGCAAGGGCAGGGAAGGTGCGGCATCTGTGCACTTCAGATGCATGCCTCTAGAGACTCTCCCCACTTCAAAGGCACAACTGTGTGTAAAAGAAGGGCCTCAGACACCACCACTTCAGTACACTTCTGGACCTATGTATTTTCTGCCAGGAAGGATCGCTGTGCTGCTGAAGGACTGCCGCTCTGCTGCTGTGAGGCAACTGCGGCCCTGCTGTGCTAGCTAGACGCCTACTGCCCTCTTGCTTGGGTGAGAAGGACTGGACCTGCACCTCTTGAACCCAGAGTGACTACAAGAACTAGTTGGCTGGCCTCCTGATCTGAAGCTTCAGGGACATAACAGGCTTCCAACAACCTTACACGTGGACTCTGCCATCTGTGAGTCTACCCTGTCAAGTAGTGCCACCTCAGTCCTGGACCCTTGGAAGTGGACCTCAGGTGCTTGCCAGTGGAAGGGACACATCTTCTCTGCTGAGTGATGCATCCCCGAGCAGAACCAATGCATCTCCTCTGCTGAGTGACGCAACCCTGAGCAGAATCCACACATCGCTGCTACTGCAAGGATTGGGTCTGTCGCAAAGACCTGCGTCACCTCTGCAGTCCTCGGAACCAACGCATTGCCCCGACGGCGAGGTGCATCAACAGACCACCATTTCTCTTAGACGGCAGACTCGATGACAACGTTTGGCTCTGCATTGGAGCCTTGCAACTCCTCAGAACCAATGCATCGCCTGCTGCGTGCCGCATCGCCAATGCTGGACTTCACATCACAAGCCCTGTCGATGGGATCCTCGATGGTGATGCCAGAGGTCTTCGCACCACAGCCTCGCTGCATCGCAGAACTGATGCATCGATTTGGCTGCACGGCGCATCTTCAACGCGAATCCACGCAACACTCTGCAACCAGGATTTAAGGTACTCTGTTCAGCCGGCCAAACTGGGTCTCTGTAGCCGGCCCGTGCTCCATCGCGTTCGGTCTGAACTTGTGACTTTTTCCCAGTTGGCGCTTTGTGCTTTTTAGGTCTATTTTCACTAAAACCTTTAAAATTCAATATCTCCAGTTCTACTAATTGGATTTTTGTTGTTTTAGTCTCTTTTTATTTATTACAAATTACTCCATTATTCTAAATCTGTTGTGGGCTCTTTTGTTGTGTGTTTTTAGTGTTTGAAGCGCTGCACAAATACTTTACACACTGCCTCCGAGTTAAGGTTGACTGCTCTGTGCCAAGTTACCGAGGGGGTGAGCACAGGTTAATTTGGGGTTTCGGTTGTGTCTTACTCTGAAAAGGATTGTCGTTGCTTCTTGACCAGGGCTTACATCCCAGTCAACCAACATCCACATTTGCTACACTGGTGGCAGCGGTGGGATTGGACTTGTGTTTTTGCAGTGCCATACAGTAATTTTGTGTTACACTACATTTAAGACCAATTTGTTTTTAATTCTCCGTGATTGGTTTCTTTTGGTTTTTCCAAATCCACCCTCAATCCACTACTGGACTGTCTGAGCCCATACCTGCAGCAATGGAGTTTGAGATGGCCAATCTGGAAAGCTACATAGTGGCTGCGCTTAAACGGTTCTTCCAGAAAAGGGGACTAAAAATGGAGAAAGAGTACCTAAAGGTTGGAGCTGCAGAAAGCTCAGAGGGCCTGGACAGACGCCCACCAGTTGATGGTAGCCACAGAGAAACAAGATGATGAGGATGATATGGAGGATCAGGATCAAGACCAGGACAACAGCCCTGGAATGCAGTCTTCAGGGGAAGGGGAGGACTCATCCCCTGTATTGGATCCCCCTGCCAGGCCAGGAAGCAGTGTTTCATCACATGGCCTGTCCCCATAGGAGCTGGTGGACAGGAAGGCAGAGAGGGAGTAAATACCCTCCTCAGAATGAGGTCCACTACATGCTGGCCCTCTGCAACCAGATGCCCCACTTCTGGAAAAAGGCAAAAAGCAATCTTGCAGTCAGTCAAGAACTTATGAAACTCTGGTTTGACCAGAAGGCCACTCTAGTAGAGTTTCAACCTGGGCAGAAGGTGTGGGTTATGAAGTCTGTGGAAACCCGAGCTCTCCAGGATTGCTGGACAGGCCCACATGAGTTAAAGAAGCAAAAGAGGGAGTCCACCAACTTGGTGGATCTCAAGACCTCTAGAAATCCCTTAAGGGTGCTCCACGTGAACCGCCTCAAACCCCACTTTGAGAGGTCCAAAATGAGCATGCGCCTGGTGACAGATGAGGGAGTAGAAGAGGAGAGCAAGCCTCTCCATGACCTCCTCTCTGCCTAGGAACACAATGGGTCAGTGAAGAGTGTCAACCTCTCCCCGACACTGACCCAAGAACAGCAGAGTGACTGTCGCCAGTTACTGGGGCAGTTTGCTTCTCTGTCTATGACATACATACTGGAGACAGTCCACCTGTTAAGAACAAAATTTACAGGTTGTCAGATAAGGTGAGGGCCAGTATCAAGGAGTAAGTCTCTAAGATTCTTGCGTTAGGGGTGATTGAGCCCTCCAACAGCCCCTGGTCCAGCCATGTAATGCTGGTACCCAAGGATACCCCACAAAGCGCCACTCCAGAACTTAGGTTCTGTGTGGACTACTGGGGTTTCAGTTCCATCACGAAAAATGACGCACATCCCATCCCACGAGCTGATAAGCTCATAGAGAGGCTGGGCGCTGCGTAGTTCATCAGTACTTTTGATTTAACATCATGGTACTGGCAGATCGCTCTGACTGAGGGAGCAAAAGAGAGGTCTGCATTCTCAACCCCAGAGGGCCGCTTTCAGATTCGGGTGATGCCCTTTGGTTTGAAGAATGCCCCTGCCACCTTTCAGAGGTTGGTCAACAGGGTCCTAGCTGGGAAGAATGCATCCAGTGCCACCTACCTGGACAACATAGCTGTCTACAGCTCCAGCAGGGAGGAACACCTGTACCACCTCCAGGAGGTGCTTCAGGCCCTGCAGCGGGTGGGCCTGACTATCAAGGCCAGTAGGTGCCAGATAGGGCAGGGTTCCATGGATAATCTGGGCCACATGAAGGGCGGGGACAAGGCTAAGCCCCTCCAGGCCAAGATTGAGACTATCCTGTCCAGGCAACCCCCTACAACACAGACTGAAGTGAGGGCCTTCCTGGGCCAAACAGGATACTATAGGAGGTTTGTTCAGGGATATGGCACCATTGTTGACCCCTAAACAGAGCTGGCTTCTAAGAAGCAGCCCAGACAGGTTATCTGGACAGAGACTTGCCAGAAAGCCTTTGATACCCTCAAGGAGGCCATGTGTACAGCACTGGCACTCAAGGCTCCTGACTTCTCTAAGGAGTTCATAGTGCAGACAGGCGCTTCAGAGCATGGAATACGGGCGGTCTTTGCACAGTTAAATGTGGAGGGCCTAAACCAACCAATCAATCAATCAGAGGTTCTTATAGACCGCGGGTTGTCACCCCGGGGGGTCTCCAGTAGTCTTCATTGGTAGGAGGTTACTTCCACTGGAACAAAGGTGGACTGTGATTAAGAGGGAGGCTTTTGCTGTGGTCTGAGCACTGAAGAAGCGTAGACCATACATGTTTAGGACTCACTTCTGGGTTCAGACAGACCACAAGCCACTCAGGTGGCTCATGCAAATGAGGAGCGAAAATCCCAAACTGTTGAGGTGGTCCATCTCCATTCAGGGAATGGACTTTATGGAGGAACACCCTCCTGTGTCAGACTATGCCACTGCTGATGGTCTATCCAGGTTCTTCTGCCTTAGTGATGAGAACTCCCAAGAGGTTGGGTAGTTCTCCCTACCTTCAGCTGGGGGGGACACATGTTAGTCTTAAGGTAGCCTTCCCCCAAACTTTTTGCTTTCCTCTTTCATTTTTACTGACCTTGTTCTTGCTGGCTGCAGGACTCTGTGCACTTTACCACTGCTAACCAGTGCTAAAGTATTCTCCTCAAAACATGGTAACATTGGCTTATACCCAATTGGCATATTTAATTTACATGTAAGTCCCTAGTAAAGTGGTACTACTTGTATCCAGGACTGGCAAATTAAATCCTACTAGTTGATGTGCAGCACTGATTGTGCAACCCACTTTAAGTAGCCCTTTATACAGGCCTCAGGCCTGCCATTGTAGAGCCTGTGTGTGCAGTTTAAACTGCCATTTCGACCTGGCAAAATAAACATTTTGCCACGCCCAATCCTTTCTTTTTAATACAAAAAGGTCACCCCTAGGGCACGCCCTGGACAGCCCAGAGGGCAAAGTGCATTGTATTTCCAAAGCAGGGCATCTACTTTTCAGTTTTACGTCCTGGTAGTGAAAAAAGCTCACATTCGGTTTTCTTTACTGCAAGGCCTGTCTTTCCCATAGGATAACATTGGAAGTGTCTTATTACATTTTATAAGTGTCATTTCCAAATGGGAAGCGACACCCCTTCAAGTTTGATGTTTCTGGAATCAGAATTTAAAATCCTAACTTATAATGACATTGGATTTTAAATTGCAATTCAGAAAATACCACTTTTAGAAAGATTGATACTAGCGGCATAGTGAGCACGGGACCCACGTCTGGGCATACCCTTCCCACTTAGGGCGACAAATGCAAAAAGAACAATTGATAGACAGAATGCTGAACCAATGTCAAACATTCAACCCCAGTTCAGAGATCTGGGCCTAAATCAATTGTTTTTTTGTACACCATGCCATTCCAGTTTAGACACAGCCATATGTAAATCAGGCTTGACCCTGCTCCCCATGGGATCAGTCCAGCCCGAACTGCCTCCCTGGACTGGAAACTAGCATCCTGGGATTAGTTTCAGGGCATCACCCCTCTCCAACCAGGCTAGCTTGACTCCAGTGGCAAGCTGAGCACGGGACTCACGCCTGGGCATACCCTTCCCACTTATGGCAACAAATGCAAAAATATCAATCGATGGTCGGAATGCTGAAACAAAGTCAAACATTCACCCCCGGTACAGAAATCTGGGCCTAAATCATTGTTTTTTTGCACACCATGCCATTCCAGTTTAGACCCAGCCATATGCAAATCAGTCTTGACTCTGCTTCCCATGGGAACAGTCCAGCCCGAACTGCCTCCCTGGACCAGAAACAAGCATACTGGGACTGGCTCCAGGGTATCACCCCTGTCCAGCCAGGCTAGCTTGACTCCAGTTTCATGGTGAGCACAGACCCACGTCTGGGCATACCGTTCCCACTTAGGGCAACAAATACAAAAAGAGGAATTGATGGACGGAATTCCTCGGTTACACCTGAATAGGCTATGTCCTGTCCCCATACAAAGTGCTGTGTACTCCCTGTAGTTAATCTGGAGTCAGGGCAGGGAAAGCAGGGCATCTGTGCACTTCAAAGGCATGACTCTAGAAGCTTTTTCCCCCTTCAAAGGCACAAATGTGTATCAAAGAAGGACCTCAGGCACCACCACTTCAGTACACTTCTGGACCTGTGGATACTCTGCCAGGAAGGAGGATTGCTGTGCTGCTGAAAGACGCTCGCTCAGCTGGAATGCCACTCTGAAGGAACTGCTGCCCTTCTGTGCTGACCTGTTGCTTGCTGCCCTCTTGTCTGGGTGAGAAGGATTGGACCTGCATCTCTTGAACCCAGAACCCAGAGTGACTCCAAGGGCTAGTTGGCTGGCCTCCTGATCTGAAGCCTCAGGGACATATCAGGCTTCAAACAACTTTGCACCTGCACCCGGACTCCTACCCTGCCAAGTGGTGCCACCCCAGTCCTGGACCCTTGGAACTGGGCCTAAGGAGCTTGCCAGTGGAACCAACCTATCCACTTTGCTTCGCGATGCATCCCTGAGCAGAACCGATGCATCTCCTTGGCTGAGCACCACATCCCCGAGCAGAATTGCTGCATCATGCTGCTGCTGCGTGGATTGGGTCCGTCTCACCTACGCAATCCTCGAAACCGACACATCGCCCCAATGGCATGGCGCATCATAGCTCAGGTCCTCACATCTCTCATCAACGGCAGCTCGATGACAGACTCCGCATCCCAGCCTTGCAGCTCCTCAAAACCAATGCATCGCCCGCTGTGCGCCGCATCCCCGACACCGGACTTCGCATCACAAGCCCTGCCGACAGGATTTTCAATGACAACACCATAGGACCTTGCACCGCAGTCTCGCTGCATCTCGGAATTGACACATCGCTTCACCTGCGTGGTGCATCTTCGACACGAATCCACGCAACGCTCCACAACCAGAATCTAAGGTACTCTTTTCAGCGAGCCTAACTGGGTCCCTGTAGCTGGCCCACGCTCCATCGCGGTCTGCCTGAACTTGTGACTTTGTCACGGTCCGGCACGACCAGATATCCCTAGTTGGCGCTTTGTGCTTTTTGGTGCAATTTTCACTCAAATCCTTTAAAATTCAATTTCTCTGGTTCTACTATTCGGACTTTTGTCATTTTGGTCTTGTGCTATTTATTAAAAATTACTCTATTTTCTAAATCCTTTGTGGGCTCCTTATGTTGTGTGTTTTCACCGTTTTACTGTTTGAAGTGTTGCACAAATACTTTACACATTGACTCTGAGTTAAGCCTGAATGCTCTGTGCCAAGCTACCAAGGGGGTGAGCACAGGTTAATTTGGGGTTTGCTTGTGCCGTACACTGACAACGATTGTGGTTGATGCTTGACCAGGGCTTACAACCCAGACAGCCAACAACCCAATTTCGTACAAACACCAAAAGAATCTTTAACGTACTGCATGCATGCCTGTTAATGTGCAGTACCATGGCTTCCTCTCAACAGCGGTAGCGGATGAATCACTTGGATGTTTTGTTACCTACCTGAATTGTAGTTTGCATTTGTTAAGTAATTTTTTTATTATCATGAACCAGTGTGTGCTGCTAGGCCAGTGTTTTTCAGAATACGCAGAGACAAGGTCACCAGTGCGTATCTGTGAAATTCAGTGCCTTTGCTATGACAGATCGCCAAATGCAATGATCAGACAATAAAGGTGTCCTAACAATTTTGTAGTACATTTTTCTAAACTTATTTTTTTAACAATGGGCCTATTTATACATTGCTGACACCTTAGATGCTTTAAAAGAGATATTATGAGAGCGGTAGAAAGTGGACCAAGCACTCAGACTCATTTTTAAATTGGCTGAGAGAAATGGCATAACGTAGATAGTTGACTTAATAAACGCAAGAATGTTCATATTGTCTTATGGAGATAGATAGATAGATAGATAGATAGATAGATAGATAGATAGATAGATAGATAGATAGATAGATAGATAGATAGATAGATAGCTTTATTTGCTTGATTAGTTAAAATATTTTGAGTGGTACACATACTAAGATATACAATACAAGTTAGTGATAGTAGAATAGGAGATGATTCAATAACACGTGTTTCCCTGTAAGCATTACATAATAAAAACAGTAACTAAAAAGAGGCACTTTTAGTTATCTACAAGGGCTATTTTGAAAACCCCTGTGCTGAGGATCAATCTCTAACTTTGCTTTGTGATGTAAAAGGATAATATACTGTGCTCCAACCGACTGCCATGCCCAGTCGTTTGAAATTAATGTTTGTGCAAATTTGGCGGTTCTCTGCAAAACTGCTGCAAATATAATTATAAATTATTGTATCTCAGTGCGTTATTATGGAATTCAAGTACAGATTTAATCACTCCTAAGAGTTATCAATTATGTTACGCCTTATGGAAGCAATCAATTACTAAGCCTATGAAATCTTAAGAACATTGCTGATCCACTGCTAACAGATTATTATGGTTTATTCCTGTGTGGTTTCTGGTTGTTCAATCTGATGATCGCTGAGTCCTTTCACTGTGTCTATAGTTTTACTTAGGAATTTTACCATACGGCAGCTCAATTGTATATCCTTACCAGAGAAGCATGCAGTTAGTGCATGCCTACAAGTCCGTATTTTAAATCCAACCTAATGATCGAGTCAGATTTTCAATTACTGTCTTGAAAATACCACTTTTAGAAAGCTGATATGTTCCTGCCTGCCAAATGTGCCTTTCTGCCAGTAACCAGGGTCACCTGACTATAAATGGCTCTCCTGTGGTGTGAAGTGTATTACTCCTAGGCAGTGGACCATGGACCTGGGTGTGGGGAGGTGTGGCAGGCTGGGTGAGGAGGAGCTGTGTCCCTGCTCTCACTGAACCTCAAAAGGCATCCTGGGGGCTGTACCCAGCCCTTCCTGGCTTCAGAAGAAGCCTACCCTGTCACTGGCAGATGCAGCTTGTACTCCCCTTTTTATCACTAGCCACGCTGGAGCCAAGCCCAGGGGAAAGGGAAGATCTGACCACAACCAGTTTCAGAGTTAGACAAAAGGGTGTCCCCCACCCACAGGCAGTCTTTGGGCAAACAAATGGCATCTGCAAAACCTGAAATCAGAACACCCCTGGACCTGTGATGATCAGAAGGACTGCCCTGCTGTCTGAGAAAAAGGAAAACTGGACCTGCTTTTATGGAACCCAGGACTCCAGATGTGACAGCAAGAGTCAGTTAGCTGACTTCCTGTTTGAGCTACAGGAACACAACAAGCTTCCAGAGGACTTTTCTGCTTCCCACCTGACCAGACACAACTGAACCTGACTTGGTCCCATCTGTTGGCCTCTGTGCCAGTGAGTCCTGACCTTAAGTGTTGCCCTCAAGATCCTGGACCTTGCCTTAGCTGGAATCATACTGCACTTCTCCCTGTCTAACTGAAGGTTTTGTCGGAAGTGACACACAGTGATGCAGAGTCCTGCAGAACCACACAGCTCCGAACTAAAAGCCTCACCAGATCCATTGCAGCCAACACCGTTCAAAGCAGTGTCACACAGCCTGTCACCGAAGGCTTCTCCAGATTTGGCACACTGCGATGTCAAAGGACGCAGAACCCCGACAGAGCCACCCCGGTCAGCTCCTAACCAAAGGTTTCACTGGATCCAATGCAGGGCAACGCAGACCCCTGCAGAGTTGAGCCTCTCAGTCCTTGCATTGAAGTCAGAAAAGTAAAACTTCCAGCAAGATGAACCTGATCCTCTATCCGGCCTGCGCTCCTTCTAGGTCAGCCTTGACGTGTGATTTTGTCTTGTTCCAGCATGACCAGATACTCACAGTTGGCGCTTCATGACTTTTGGTGCTATTTTGATACTTAACTTCAAAAATTCATAACTCTGGTTCTACTGATTTAACTTTTATCATTTTGGTGTCATTTTTAATTACAATGTTTCTAAATTGGTTTCCTCTTGTGTTGGTTTTTTACTATATAACTATTTGAGTACTGCATCAATACTTTACACATTGCTTACAGACTTAAGCCTGACTTCTTTTGTGCCAAGCTACCAAAGGGTTAAGCACAGGTTTACTTAGTGACTTTTGTGGTTCACCCTGACAAGGATTGTGATTATTATTTGAGGAGGGTTCTCACCTTCCTCAACTAATACTCCAATTTCTTACACAGATCAGTTGCACAACCAATATATTGGGGCATTTCTCACAGATTGTCCATTTTCTGTGTTCCCTTCTGCTTCAAAAAAAACTTTTAAATGTATGCTGTTGAAACTCAGCTCCAATTTGATATGGAAAATGGTCCTGAGAACCCAACGAACATGACCTCATGCTTGGAACTTGTGTTTCACTGAATGATTTAGAGCTTCTTGTGCATGAGCAGTACCACAACTGAACCATGACTGAATTCAAGCTTGGAGAACTCAAACCTGATTCATTACCCTTTAACTGGTCCCAAGGCCTGGGCCCACCACCCAACTCAAAAATATAAGGAACTGTGGCCTCTTTTCAAATGTGGTCAAATATTTGTCCTGCAAGTGACACAGTGAGTCAACATGTAGCATTTCTCTTCTCAGGAAAATCCCCTTTTCTCGATTTTGACCATGTAGTCGAGCTGGCCAGAGACCTAGTTCTGGCATGCCTTGAGACTAGTATAATATCATTTATTCTAGTCACCCAAAAAGCCTCATTCCCAGACTCTAAACCATAGCAGTTAGAATGCATCCAACTCTGTAAGCAGAACCACATCAAACTCACCCGCAGTGCAATATATTGGCTTACAGTAGATACCAGGATTAACTGTAAAAGCCTCTGTACTGTCCAAAATGTATAATATGGCAAATTTCCTCCTTATCTCCTGAAACAGACACCTCATTACATCCCTTCCAGAAACCTCCACAATGTTTGACACCGGTTCAAGCAACAAACCTTCAATCCAAGAAAGCATGGTAGTACATCACTGTGTGAGCAGCAGTGAAGACTCTAAAATACCCTGAATCCTGATACAAAATCTGAATTAACATACATGGGGTTCAGGAAACACTTGAAAATGTAACTCTTTCAACTTGCATTTAGGTGAACTGGGCAAAATAGTGATTTCGATCGATTACTATCGGGCTGGGTTATTCTTATTACCTGATTATACTCCAACTCATGGCCCTTAAGATCAATTTTGTTTCCTCTGTCAGCACTCTAAAGTAACTTAAAGGTGACTCGTTTGCTTAAAAAAATCACATCATATCCAGAATCAATACATGAGATACATCTCACCCCACCAAGCATGGTACCACACAACAAAATTCTTCATATCGCACCATATAATTATCCACGTGCAAAGTTGTTCTCCAAACATACGGACCATATCGCATTACACTGTGTTACGTGCATTTCACTGTATCACATTATATAATCCAACAGAATATTTCACCAGTCCACAATATCCCATGCCATAACTTGACTTCTAGCACAATCCACCAAATATTTTAATTTTGGATTGGAGCTTTTGTACCAACTACTTTCCTTTTGGATTGGTGCCTTTGCGAGGGCTTATGGATGAGCTGATTATGATAAAAAAGAGAACTTTGAAGGTGCCTGTAGGATGGTTTAGCGCTCTTCTCAATGGCATGCTTTATCGCCTGAAAACAAATTAATTAGCGGTTGATTTTCGGATGGATTTTGACTGAGTAACATCTTATTTTTTTCAAATGTATTTGTGTTTTTAAAGCAGTCACACATATAGTGCATTGTTTTAGAGCTTACTTGGGCATCAAATGAGTTCATCTAAGACTCCCAGCCTGCATACTAAAATTGAGACTTTTATGGAGGTGGTATTGGTGACAATTCGCTGGGAGAGTTGCACACCTCTGTGTACTTAAGTTATGAAACGTCTGGGCTGTGTGTAAATTTAGCATCTGCAGCCCGTAAAATATGTGTTGTTGGGAAAAATATTTTATTACCCTGTGCCTCAGCGCCCCAATCTTCCCCAAACTGGTTTATATAAAAAAGAAAACTCGCATTACACACATAAAAACTGTATCATTCTCTTAGCTTGGAAGTGCCCACAGGCAATTCAGCTTCATGTCATGTGCTATGTAAGCGTCTGTACTCTCTTGTTCACTTGCCTGTGATGTGGTTGGTCACACTTACAAAATGTTATCAAGGGTACATTCACCGTAGTAAAGACGTGCACGATTCAGAATTGTCCTCACGATATTGGTAAGTGGTTGGTTATGCACCTTCAATGCTTTTTTATGGCTTTCGGTGTCCTTTTCCAAGTGAACGGCCAATGTCTTTTTCTGGGACGTCCAGTTTGCGCACTGGCCAAACTGCATTGTCTGCACAATTTGGAAGTCTGGGTCATTTTCCAGCTGAGGGTTTGTAATCATGTTTGCAGACTCAAAGAGATTTACCTCGACTCACTTTGAAGGAAAGAATCAATTTTAAATGATAATGCCTGGTGAACAAAGCTTCTTGAAAACAAGAGCATCCGGGCATGCACATAACGCGTGCCCTGACAATAATACCAGAAAGGACCCCAGACCCACTGCTGATCAGGCAGATTGAACATCATCATGCCTCTGGAAGGTCCTGAAAGCCTACTGTTCTGTTGACTTGCCTGGACTTCCTCCGAGTTGTTCACCTCACTCTGAAGTCGTATTTTCATTGTTTAAACCAGAGAAAGCATTAGGACTATGTGTTGGACTTTATAAATATTAATATAAAATCCTAGGCACGTGAATAGGTCCTATTCTGAAGGGAAGTCACACTAATTTAGGAGGCATTCCTCATCTAATAATAGGAGTCACATTCTAATTGGAGAGAAGCAAAGTAAGAGAAGGACTCCTAATCCCAGGTGAAGAGAAAAAGCCTTAGATTTGAAAACTGTGCAAAGAATGTTGACATAAAAGCGAAGCCTAGGCTTACAACCTATTCTAAATACACAGTTGTTGCTGTAGCTAGGATTAATAGTCACCACAGGATTAAATGGCTTTATAGATTGTGTAAAAGAGAAAGAAATACCTTGGTAAGGTTAGAGAAAAAAGGAGAGAAAGAAAGTGAGAGAAAGACAAAGTAAAGTGAGAGTGGGTGGAAGAAGTTGAAAGATAAAGTAGACATAAAGAAAGATATCGTGACACGGAGAGACAGTGAGTAATATAAACTATAGGCTGTAACTTTCCATACATTTGGCCAATACTGGTCTTAGTTAATGCTATTTTGGACAAAGTGAAATTAAGCCAGCTTCTCCAACATTGGCATTTATAATATACTGGAAAGCCACATCCCTTCTGAGTAAGACTTTGATTAGCCCTCTCCTACTGTCTCACCTTAAAAAAGTACCCAGTGGGAGCATCTCTTTCATGCAACTTGTTCAAGGCCATTTGTTAATGGTGACCCATGTTCTTCCCAGTGGGTTTCCTGTTAGCGTCATCACATGTTGGTCTCTAAGGTAGAATGTCTAAGGTAGTTGGTGTTTTCCTCTGGATAATAACTGTGTGGGAAGGGTGGTCTGTAGGCAGAAACTAGCCTGTGGTACAGAGAGGGCGTAGAAACATTGACATCAATTATGGGTCACAAGAGGCAGCATTTGCTAGCCCTGACTTTCCCTTTGGGAGCCTTGACACTGTCCTTGACACTTGTAACCCCAGGTCACCGTATGGTGTCACATTCAAAGTGCGGTGCTGCTGACAGTTTGTATTCGACCAAACGTTGGAAACTCGAGGTCCGAGCACATTGTTTTCTCTATTTTTCACCGGAAAGTTTGACATGATTTCACAAATTCTCACTGTACTCATATGGATGCTTGAAATTTTTTATCGTTTATAATCTTTCAGCTGCAGACCATCCTTGATAGTACCTGTGTACTGCTTTATTTGTATAACATGCTGTCACTTATCTATTCAAATTGTGGTCTTTCTGGGCACCAAAGTCCAATGCAATCTTGGATAGGCCTATTTTATCATTCTCAAACTCTTCATTTTCACTTTTATTTCTAGTTCTTAAGGACTATTTTACCAGAGGCACAAAGATATAGTGCCCAAGATCGCATGCAGAGAAAGCACATGATCATCCCTCAAGTCTCATAGAAATCCCTGCCAAATACTACAATCTGACTCTTAAACAACAACAAATCTACCTTCATTGACCAAAACCCTACTAGGTGTTCGTCCATACGTAGTTTACTGTGATTGCATCAGGGTTAAATGTCACGTGACATCACTTCCTTTGATGTTATCAAACTCAGAGGTAGTATTTGACTTCCAGCGACCGCATGTACTGATAAATGGTGTGTGATATCACTTCCACCACCCCTGGCATTTTACTGAAATGACGTCCATCTGCAGTAGTCGTTTGTGGAAGTAGAAATAGAAACCCTATGTTCTCATAAATTCTTATTTCTTTTCTTGTATTTTGTAGTCACGTTCTAATTCACGTATTTAAAAAATAAAATATATAGGCTTTATGGAGACCAGTGGCACCGTTAAAATTCAGAGACAAACACCTTGGAAATATTTCACATAGCTTTTCAATGCTAGGCTTTCAACTGTAATTTTTTCAGGGGGATAAGTCACTGTTTGGGACGATTAATCTACTGCTCATAAAATATTGTAGACTATTTAGTGATATAGCTAAAGTTCAGTTGGAGTTGATATATGGATCACACTATTCAACGAAAAAATATCTGTCAACTTCTGAAGCAAGCAGTATTGTAATTCTGAACATTAGCTGCACCGCGTCTGCTGCATCCTGCACAGAACTCACTCTGAATCAATCAGAAAGTAACCCGCGTGTCTACAGTTATTCGTTGTGAACAGTACTAAAAAGGACATCAGGGCAAAAGGCCTAGGAAAGATAAACAGAGATGTAATCTAAACCTTTGATTTCTGAGTCCGGATTTGCTATTGATAACATGATCTTTATACAAATCTGCAAGCTAAGGCTGTCTGTACTTCGTCTGTATTTAACTTGTTCTCACAAAGGGCATGAACACCTTTCTCACTGGCGGGCGCAGAAGCTGGAGTTGTTTCTAACAGGAGTGGACAAACATGCTGATCGTTGCTATTTTAAGCAGTTTCAATTGAGTTACACCACACAAAGGTGATTTGTGGGCCAGGAAAATTAGTTATGACATTTCTCATTACAGAGCTCTTTACAAAGATCAAGGAGCAGGGCATCTTGCTTCGTCAGTTATTTATAGCTAGATCAGCTATTATATTCAAAGCCAACAAAAAGATTAAGAGGATGAATAAGTAAGTTTAACTCAAAGGACTAAGATTAAAGGCTCTGTGAAATGAAAATATTTCTCGCTATGCAGTCTCAGAAAACCGAATGAGAGATCCCTGGGAACAACTTCAGAATCTCTATGTCTTGTCATTTGTGTTCATCATTGTTCATTTTAATAACATAAATATCACACTGTATCTACCCGACCCTCTTCTGAAATATATGGCTAAGCCTAAAAAATGAGGAAAAACGCCTGCATTTTAGATGCCACATAAGCCCCTAATAGATCATTTCAAACAGAATGTTCTAGCTACGCTACAAAGAGAGTAAACAAATATTACTATATTCAAGTGTCTTCTTCAGTGACCTTTCATTTATAAACCTCGGTAAGTAAGCGTGTTCTCTCGTACACAGAACTGAGGGATGATTATTTTCAGAATCTTGCTTGTGAGAGCACCTCATGCAGGACTTACAGGGAAAGTTAGCATAGCGAACATTCGGTTGATGTTGAACATGTTTGTCATTTTCTTTGGTTATTTTTAGGGTTTGCTAGCATACTGTGTTCCAATCTAACATTAGGTCTCTGCAAAACCTTTATTCACTGAATACACAGTGCGGCTGATTCAGTGCTGGATGCCTGTTAGCAGATCTGAATTTATTTCTGCACTAAGCAATGGTGATGGGGAGAGGTTCCCTGCACACATTTCTCAGGGATACTCAGTGCAGTTACTTAGATTTCAAGTTAGACATTTTGGGGTTTATTCACAAAGGTAAATATGTTTACTCATGTGTATATTTACTACTTACACTTAGCTGTAACTCAACACTTTTTTGCTATTCACCATTTCAGAGTGTAGATTTACACCTGTGTGTAAGCCTATGTTTCCACCCCCGTAAATCAAGGGATAGAACCTCCTACAACAGGTTATACTAGTGTAATGTAATGTAATGTAATGTAATGTAAGGGCTATTTATAGAGCGCACTGTAACCCGCCGGGTATCCTGGCGCTGAGAGACGGAAGAAAGCCTGTGACAAAGAGCAGGAGGCATCATACTCTGGGAAAGAGCCAAGTCTTCAATTTCTTTCTGAACGGCATAAAATCCGTCATCTGTCGCAGCTCCGTGGGTAGGCTATTCCAGAGCCTTGGAGCAGCAACGCTGAAAGCTTGCCCCCCCAGTTTAGCTCTTCTGACCCTAGGCACTTTCACCCAGTTGGCAGAAGAAGACCTGAGGCAACGGGTGGGAACATACCAACTAAATTTCCTCTGCAAAGGTATTGGCCCACGACGTGCAATGCCTTGAACACAACACAAAGGGATTTAAAATGAACCCTCTGCAAGATTGGGAGCCAATGAAGGTCCACCAGAGCCTGGGAGGAGGAGGACTGACGAGGTCTCGTCAAGGCCAGCTTAGCCGCTACATTCTGGATTCTCTGCAGTCTCCCCATTAAATATTTAGGGGACTCCAGTAGCAGGGCATTACAATAATCTAACCTACTCAGGATGACGCTCCTTACTACCAGAGCACGAGTATGTGCCGGGAGCATGGGGAGTACTTTTTAAGGACTCTAATAAGGGAGTAGCAGCTCCCAACAGTCTTGTTGACTTGATTTTCCAGAGTCAACTCATCATTGAAGCAGATTCCCAAGTTACGAACAGATTTAGAGGGTACCAGCAGGGCATCAGCAGTAGTCGGCCACATATTGGCTGGGAGAGGATGTGGTACTCTCCCACCTGCAATATAAAGAAACTCTGTTTTATCTGCATTAAATTGCAGGGAGTTATTTCTCAGCCAATGTACCACACTCTGCATACATGCATGAAAGTTTTCCACAGAGAATGACTGTTCTCCCTCCCAAGAAAGAATAAGCTGGGTGTCATCCGCATAATTTACAAGACCTATACCGTAAGATTTAATGACATCCACCAAGGGACGCATATAGGCGTTGAAAAGAATAGGGCTGATAGCAGAGCCTTGCGGTACACCATGATGTATCTTAATGAACTTAGATTGAAAAGGGGGGAGGGCCACAGCCTGACATCTGTCAGACAGATATGAGTGCAGCCATTTCTGAGCCAGGCCCACTACCCCCACTCCTTCCAATCGTTCCAGGAGAACCTTGTGATTGACTGTGTCGAATGCGGCGGACAGATCCAACAGGATCAGTATAGTAAATTGACCCATGTCCGCACGCAGACGAAGATCATCCAACTCAGTCCCATGTCCTGGGCGGAAGCCGAATTGTCCGGCATCCAGTAAATTATTTACCTCCAGAAACTGGGAGAGTGCCCTGCTTACAAGGCGCTCCATGATCTTAACCGGTTACAACTATTAACCTTGCACACATAGGGGGAGATCTTCACCATGTGGCAGTGATCTCCCTATTGGAAAGTAAAGAAAAAATATTAAAATGTAATTATTCTTTTAAAAAACCTAATATTTTAAGGTAAAATATGAATGTAAATTATTTTAAAATAGTTTATAGATAATAGTTTAAAAACTAGAGCTCAGAAAATAAAGCGTTACAGAGCATTAACTTATTAAGTGTATACTGAATAAATAACTAATTGAACCATGTTAATTCAATTTATGAATACTATTTTTAAACAATAATTTAAAAATCCCACTCTTGCTAACGTTTTTATTTAATATTGTTAAAAGTTATATGATGAATTATTTTTAATATTTTAATAAAAATTTCACAGTTTAATTTATTTTTGAATTAAGAATATTAATACATTTTAAAATGAAAAAATAGGCTAATAATTACATAGTTTTGAGCACTCCAAATATGTGATATAATTTAAATGTTGAAATATTTTAATTCATTTAACATTAATTCCTGTGGGGTGTTAATTTATTTCCTTGCCTCAGTTGTTTTCTATAGGAGTGTGTTGCAGTACCTGTGAGTGCCATGTGTGGTTCTTGACTTATTCCAAGGCTGGGCTGGAGTGCATTTGAGCGTTTTGTGACACATTTGGGGTTATTACTTTAGAAATGTGTGTGTGTGTTTGTATGAGCATGCCCCTTCCTAAACCAGTCCTTAAATTTCCCTAAACATCTCCCATTTATTAGTAAGTATTCCACATCTGCCGTTCTCCCTCCCACATTTATTAATAAAACATTTACCTATTTGTGCAGAGATCTCCAACACTATGGGCCTCATTACGATGTCGGGCGGAAAGCCTCCGACCAGCTGTCAGAGGCTTTCCGCCCAACATCGTAGGTTTCAGTCCGACTGCTGTATCAGGATAACGGCGGTCGGAGTGGAACTTGCGGGGGATTTCAATGTGGTTCCGACGGGTTCAAGGAGTCCTTCGGAGCGTCGGAAGCCACCATAATCCCCTAATGATGGCAGAGCCAGGCTCTGCTGTCGAGAGTATGATGGCACTTTCCAACAGCCTTTTCATGTGGGCCTTTCCAACATGGAATGGCTGTTGGAAAGTGTCTTTGGGGGCCCCTAGCAGGGCCTCCTTCCTCCCTGGCCCTCCGCTACTGGGCCTGTGCCCCCCTTAACATCCCTGCACCGTGTGGCATGCACTGTGAGTTGCATGGATGTTTAAAAACATCCATTTTCCAATGGCAGCTTGTGCTGCGGGCCTTTTCTGCCCGCCGCACAAGCTGCCATTGGAAAATGGATGTTTCCAATTATCCATAGGGCGGTCGCATCCAAATCTGGCAGTTGGAACGGCCGACCTATGGTCGGTTGGTTCCAGACTGCTACGTCCGCCCAACATCATAATGAGGCTCTATGTCGGAGACCTCCTCACAGAAAAGATAGGAGAGGCGGAGGTCTCCGGCCATAGGCTTGTGAATAACATTTTGTAGTACTTGAGTAGCACTATTGAAGTACTACTTTACGTACTGCAAATGGCAGTTTGTGAATACACCTCCTAATTGTTTAGTTTATAAAAAACCTCTTTACAGTGTATATTCATCCAGCTTTACAATTCTCATTAACTCTGCTACATTAAGAATATATTAAGACTATAATAAAGATCCCAGGAAGACTCACTTGTGTTTTACCTATCCTATGTATAAACTTTCCTTGCTTATCAAGAGGCTTCACATTCCTGTAGATACCCTTGAAACCTTCCCTGAAAAAAACAGTGTAAAAACTGGGTCTTCTATGCAAAAAAGTGATGGTGTCACTAAGCAAGACTGAATTCTGGGGCCTTTCCTTACATAAATGAGCACTGACCAACATTCCAACTTGTGTCTCAGTGAAAACAATAGATACCTTTCGATGGAGATCCTAAATCTGCATGAACATAGACCCCCATGTTTCAATATCTGTTCCAGGTTTTCTGGGCCTAATGATTCTGAGACAAACCTTAGTTGGGAGATAGGTCATGTGAGTAAGCCATTATTAATGAAGCCATTACCAGTGTGCCATGATTTTTATAAAAGTCTTTTAAATCATCCAGCATACCCAGGGTGATAAAGGCATCACTGGTGACATGCACACCACAAGCAGCAGACAGATCATGGTAACTTAATTATAAGGACTATTCTCCGCCTACTCCAGGTTTACTTAATGTACACTCCTTAATTATTATGTTTTCAGATGGTCAGATAATACTATTTGTGTTATATAAATGTTAACTAGGAGCCCAGTCTTATCGGCACATAAGGAAAACATCATGCAACACTCTACTGTGTTGTATCTGTGAAAACTCAAAACCTGTAAAAATGGCACTGGCCCCATATACAGAAGCGCAAGAAAGAAAACCGTAGGCAACAGGCCTTCTTCAATGCACCCTGCACCCTGCACCCAGAATCTGAAACGACATCGCTGTATCCAGCAGGATCGCACCTACCTTTCTTTAATTAGGAAAGAGTTCAAGACATACTTCTTTAAAGATTACATCATGGAACAATAAATGTAAGAAGCACACCAGCCTAAATTCGCTCTCCGACTCCATCCTAGAATTTCTCTGATTAGATCTCTCCCTTTGACACTGCAAAGTACTCCACTGCCTTTCAGTTAGGTTTGCACTATGCAAATGCCACAGACATATTGTTGTACATTGTTCAAACTCCAGAGGTAAAGTCACTTAACAGTGCATTGTACAGGAGATGGGAGAGTATGCACCCTTCCTTTAAAACAATTACTATGGGGAAAGACTTTTTGCCTGCCTCCATTCATTTTTCTGACCTTGTGTTTTGCTGGCTTTAGGACTCTGTGCACTTTGCCGTTGCTAACCGCTGCTAAAGTGCTTGTGCTCTCTCCCCTAAACATGGAAATATTGGCTCACCGCCAGTTGGCATATTTAATTTACATATAAGTCCCTAGTAAAGTGCACTACCTGTGCCCAGGATCTGTAAACTTAAATGCTACAAGTGGGCCTGCAGCACTCATTGTGTCACCCACTTGAGCAGCCCTCTAACCATGGGTCAGGCCTGCCATTGCAGAGCCTGTATGTGCAGTTTACACTGCCCCTTCGACCTGACAAGATAAACCTCTTGCCAGGCAAGAACCTTCCCTTTTTATACATATAAATTACCCCCAAGCTAGGCCCTGTATGACCAATAGGGCAGTGTGCAATGTATTTAAAAGGCAGGACATGTGCTTTTAAGTTTTACATGTCTTGGCAGGGAAAAACTCCCAAAGTCGTTTTGTACTACTGCAAGGCCTATCTCTCCCATAGTATAGTGGAATTACCATATTATATTTTATAAGTGTAATTTCCAATTGGGAAGTGATAAGACCCCCTTGTCTGGTGTCTCTGGAATCACAATTTAAAATCACAACTTATGGTGAAGTCTGATTTTAAAATGCAATTCTGAAAGTGCCACTTTGAGAAAGCTGTATTTTCTTACTTTAACCATTTGGTGCCTGCTGCCTGTCTCTGTTCAGTCTAGTTTGGGTGATCGCTGGGCTTTGTGTATTTCCTTTAGACAACCACACATAAAGGGAGCTTAGGTGTGACTTGGTGGACCATTCTGGAAGATGGGATGGGAGGAACTGGCCACAGCCTCACATTTACACCTGGATATGCTGTGTCCTGTCCACACACACAGGGCTGCATAACCCTTGTAGTGAGTCTGGAGCCAAGGCAGGAAGGGAGGACCTCTGTGCACTTCAAAGCCTTTTTTGAAGTCTCCTCCACTACAAAGGCACAATTGGGCATGAGTACTAGACCTTTGACACTATGACTTCAGTACACTTCTGGACCTGTAAAGACTCTGCCTGCAAGAAGAACTGTTGTGCTTCTGAAAAGACTGCCACTCTTCTGGACTGCTGCTTTCCTGGACTCCTGCCTTGCTATGCTGCCCTGCTGCCTGCTGTTCCCCTGTCTGGGTGAGAGGGACTGGACCTGCATCACTTGAACCCAGAATTACTCCTAGGGCTTGCCTCCTGATTTGAAGTCTCAGGGACAGAAAAGACTTCCACCTTACCTGCATCTGCACCTGGACTCTGCCATCTGTGAGTCTGCCCTGTCAAGTGTTGCCACCCTAGTCCTGGACCCTTGGAAGTGGGGCCTAAGGTGCTTCTTCAAGCCAACTCATGCATACTCATCGGAACTGGAGCATCGTTGCCTTTGCATGGATTGGAACCGGCAAATCCTCATTGTTGTCTGCAGCGGAGCCAGCGTATCGCACTCTGTACCAGCACATCGCACTTGGAATCGACACATACTCTGATGCAGGAGCATTAGCAGCGCATCACATTCGGAACCAACGCATTGCACTCAGAACCGACCATTGCCACCGTTGTACATGTCGTGGTAGGGAAAAACTCCTAAAAAAATCATTTTTTCACTACAGTAAGGCCTACCTGTCCCATTGACTAACACTGGATTACCTTATTATATTTAGTAAGTGATCACCGTTGATTGGGAGCAGATAGAAATATGGCGTTTACACTCATATGATTTGTAATTTAAAGTTGTTTCTAATGGTAATGTCACAATCCTGAAAATACCACTTTTAGAAAGTTGCTATTTTCTTGTCCTAACCATTTATGCCTTCTGCCTGTGTCCTGGGTAACATGGCTGTAAATGACTCTGCTGTTGAGGTTTGTTTATTCTTTCCAGAGAGTGACACAAAGGGGATTAGGTGTAGACAGGACGGGCTATCCGGCTAGGAGGGTTGGGGTGGAGCTGAACCCAGCCCCATTTATATTTCAAAGGGCCTTGCCTCCAGCACACACAAAGGAACCTGACACTTATCTTTTCTCAGCCCACACTTCTTGGAGCCTTGACAGGGGAAGGGAAGAATTTTCCAGAACCAGATGTGGAGGTAGTATTGGGAATCCCCCCACTTTAACTGCTGGCACCAGATATAAATAGTGGCCTTCCAGAGCCACTCTTCAGTTCATTCGTGGACCTGTGGACATTACAGAAGAAGGACTGCTTGCACCCCGGAGGACTGTGCTGCTGCTACCTGAGGATTGCCCTGATGTTTGAGGACTCCCTTGCTCCCTGAAAAAAAACTGGATTTTGGTGTGAGCAACAGGGACACAACTAGCTTCAGAGGCCTGCCTACAACTGCCCAGTGCACTGGACCTGCCTGGACCTGCAACTGGACATACCTGAACTCTGCTGGATTCTTCTATATATTGAGTACTGATCCCCAAGAGGTGCTTCCCCAGGTCCTGCACCCTTGGCTGGCATCAGTTGAGCTCCCCCTGTGAAGAAAGGTGAAATTCCAAAGTTTTGGGCTCTTTGTGACCGTGAATGGGCTCGTTCGCATGGAGACTCTGCAGCCCATGATGACCTCCAGCGCGAAGCTCCAGTGAACCTAACTCTTCATCGACTGCCAGCGATGACTGGGAACAATAGGTGTGCAATTCACGCTACAGCAATGACAGCTGGTGGTGAGTGCCAGCAACGACTATATGCGATGCCCGACTGGATCAACGCTCTATGGCTACGACTGTCCGCGACACGAAGCTTGCTCTTTGCACTAAAGCGATGACCATCTGCAATGCTCTCCCTGCTCCTCGCAGCCTACTCCACCGCGAACAGAACTCTTTGTGACAAACTTTGAGAAGGTCATTTTTCAGCTGAACTAACCTGGTCCGGGTATCTGAACCGCGCTCCATTGCAACTGGCCTGAATTTGTGAAGTTTCCCGGTCTAGCATGACGGGATGACTGTGAGCAGCGCTATGTGCTTTTAGGCTCTTTCTCTACCTGAAATCTGAAATAGCATATCTCCGGTTATACTGATTGGATTTTTGTCATTTTGGTATTATTATATTATTGAAATGTACTCTATTTTTCTAAATTGGTTTGGGATTTTTCTTGTTTTGTATTTTTACTTTGTTACTGTTTGTGTGCTGCATAAATACTTTACACATTGCCTCTAAGTTAAGCCTTACTATTTTGGTGCCAAGCTAACAGAGGGTTAAGCACAGCTTAATTTAGTGACTTTTGTGGCTCACCCTAATAAGGCTTGTGGTTGTTGTTTGTGTGGGGCTTCCACCCACTTATCCAATAACCCAACTTTTTACATTGGAATTCAGTGGTGGATTCCAGTACCTGTGTTTGTGCACTACGAATCAGTAATTTTGTGTAACAATAAAATCCCATATAAATAATCTGACATCAAATTCAAACTTTTTTAAAAATTCTCCTTAGTTTCAGTTTTGGTAATTATTTCCTTTTTCCAAATTTAAGTCTTGCATCCAATCCTTTTTGCTACAATGGAGCTGGAGTTAAGCAACACTGAAAACCTCAGCAAGGTGGAGCTGCAGAGGCTCTGCAAGGAGAGAGGGCTGAATGTGGGAAACAAAGGCTACCAAATTGGATCTCCAGATAGCCTTAGAACCTTTGAGGAGGTCAGGGGGATGCAGGCCACACTAGAGGAGCAAGAGGAGGATGGCCTTGAGAATGGTGAAGTGGATTTGGAAGATGAGGATGATGAGGAAAATGGCCTGACCACAGGCCCTGCGATGCAGCAGGAGGAGGAGGGCCCCTTTCCCACAGGAGTGAGATCCCCTGCCAGGGCAGGGAGCAGTGTGTCCCCCCACAACCTGTCCCCTGAAGAGCTGGAGGACTGAGCTCAGCTGGAGTTTGAGCTGCAGCTGGCCAAATTGAATTTGGCATTGGAGGGGAAGAAACTGCTTTTGGCTCATGAAGTGAGTCTTAAAGTGCTGGACCTCAATGTTAAGCAATGCACAGAGTCCAGCAGCAGTGTTGGCAGGGAAAATCTAGTGTCCAGTGGAGACGGGAGGGTCCACATTTCTAAAGATCTGGTGACTAACTTTATTGTGGGGGATGACAACGACAAGTGATTCAAAGCTTATGAGATTGCCCTAGAGATGCACAAGGTCCCTGAGGAGGATTGGGAAGCCAGTCTCTGGAGCACATTCCCACTGAAGGTAGGAATTCACTACTGGTCCTAGTAAAGGTGAACAGGATGAAGTGTCCCTTCATGAAGGAAGCACTTGTCAGGAAATATGGCATCACTCCTGAGATTATAGGCTGAAACTCAGGGATAGTTTGAAGCTGCCTCACTAGTCCTCGGTAGATTATGTGGATTACGTTTGCAAGGCACTGGATGGTTGTGTGAAGGGCAGTGATGTGAGTAATTACAATGGGCTGCACAATTTGTTGCCAGAGAGAGCACATGTTCAGTAGTTGTTTTCCAGAGCTGTGCCAAAGTACCTGGCCCTCTCTGCAGGATCAACCCCAAAAGGTTTTGCCTTTAGTCCTTAAGTTTTCTGAACTCATTTTTGTTGGCTTTTAGGACTCTGTCCACTTTACCGCTGCTAACTAGAGCTAAACTCTGTGTGCTTACTCCTCTAAACATGGTAAGACTAGCCTACACCTGATTGGAACATTTAATTTAATTTTACGTCCCTAGTACAGTGGTATGCTGTATACCCAGGGCTGCTAAATTTAATGTTACTAGTGCTAGCCACCCACTTAAATAGCCCATTTAAAACATGTCTCAGGCCTGCCATTGCAGTCTGTAAGTATTTTTAAACTGCCAATTCTACTTGGCAAAATAAATCTTTTGCCAAACTTAAATCTTCCTTTCTTATACATATAGGTCACCCCTAGGGTAGGCCCTAAACAGCCCATAGGGCAGAGTGCATTGTATTAGAAAGTTGGACATGTATTTTTAAGTTTTACATGTTCTGGTAGTGAAAAACTCACAAATTATTTTCTCCCAACATTGAGCCCTACCTCTCCTATAGGATAAAATTGGGTTACCTTATTGCATTTATTAAGTGATAACTTTTTTCTGGAAGCAGGTAGAAATAACGATTGGTGTCTGAGGCATTGTAATTTTAAACCCTCTTTAATGCTAAAGTCGGATTTTAGGTCAGAATTCTGAAAATGCCATTTTTGAAAGTTGCCATTTCCTTGTCCTAACAATTTGGTGCCTCAGTCTGTTTCCTAGGTCACATGACTAGGAGTGGTTGACAGTTGGCCTTTGTGTATTCCTCCCAGACAGCCACACAATAGAGGGCATGGGTGTTGGCAGGATGGGCAATCCAAGGCATGATGGGGGGAGAGCTTTCACCTACCACACTTGCACTTCAAAGGGGCAGCATCAGCACACTCACAAAGAGCTTCACACTAGGTAATGTTATGAACCCCAATGTACACCAATATATGCCTAGGTAGCTACACAACCTTTTACCGACATTCGTCCAACCTTGCTCTGCATAACGGTTCTGGCACTGACCCTTTACCTAGTTATGTGCTGAATAAATGTCGATCAATTTTCTTCGAAACTGGCCTTATTTATTATGCATGAGAATTCCTAGTATCATATCTTAATCCCCTGCCCAGGACGTACACAACAGGATTGCCATCTTCTGTCTAATAACTCTGTACAAAAGTCACCGCTATCGTCATCCTTGGACGACAGGTCCACTATACATAATGGCAAGCCATTACATATCTAGGTAGAACCCCTGAGGGTACTTTTGGGGTATAAAAGAACCACATCTTCGCCTGGGTAACTAGAGGAGAAGCTTCCACGCTGACACTAGACGTTGAGGTCCCGGCCTTCAGAAACTCCAGCACGCAGTGGTCTGACATCCCTTGCAGGGTATCCAACTCAAGACCAAGACCGGGTCATGCGTTCTCTACCATCATGTAATGGGGTTGGCTCTCTCCTTGTGGGATTTTTGGCTTTACACCCACGTACATGCTAGGTACACTTAGGTACACTTAGATAGGGTTTGTAGGGTTTGCGCATGATTACCAGTGGCGGCTCGCCGAGTGAGTGCTGTGGGGCGGTGAGGCAGGGCGGGGGAGGGGCAGGGTGTGGGGTAGTAAACTCCGGCATATGACGGTACGGAGTTAAGTAAATAAAAAAAATAAAAAAACAATTTACATTGCGCGCGCTGCAACGCCAACTCGGCGATGCAGCGCGCGCAATGTAAATTGTTTTATTTTTTTATTTATTTACTTAACTCCGTACAGTCGTATGCCGGAGTTTACTACCCCCCACCCTGCCCCTCCCCCGCCCCGCCTCACCGCCCCGCAGCACTCCCTCGGCGAGCCGCCACTGATGATTACTGCCATGTATCGATATGCCTGCATGTATTTACTGGTTTAGCACCATGGTAGAATTCTACCTTTTATTTACTCTGTCGGTGCTTGTAATCTTATATATCTGTTTCTGTCTAATGATTGTCGCAGCAAACATGTTTTTTACTAGAATGACACTGCTTCAATAAATGCTTATTGAAAACATCTCCAACGGTTATTCTGTGTATCTCTCTGAGACTAAGTGAGCACTATTTACTGAGCGAAAGGTACTGCACTGTTTCCACGAACCCTGAAGGATCAAGGGTTGTCATGTTCGATAGTTGCCAGAAACTATTCGCTCCTTGGTAAGGTTAAGGGGCTTGTGGTGGCACTGTGAGCTAGCAGGTCTAAAGGCTAACATATTCTTTGTAGGTGTCTGCAATCAGTCTGGACACCAATCCGTTAGTTTATGTTATCTAAACGGCCTGATCCTATGTTTTATTAGGAACTACCCGGCAGTAATTATGCCCCCAGACAACCTGGGACCAAGGCAGGGATGCAGGAAATTCCAGACACTTCTGTGTGGGTAAACCTCCAGAAGCTTCAAACTTCAAAGGGGGCACCAGGTATAAAATTACGACCCTCAGACCAAGTCTTCATTTCACTTCTGGACCTGTGGAAGAACCCTCAGAGGACTGCCCTGCTGTCTGTGGCCTGCTGTGTACTTGAGAGAACTGCCCTGCTGCCATAAGCCTGTATTGTGCCCTCAGAGGACTGCCCTGCTGCTGAAGACCTGCTTGTCTGCTTGCACCCAGGAATACCAGAGTGAATCCAAGGGATAGTTGGCTGGTCCTCCTGATCAGAGCCTCAGGGACAAAAAACACTTCCACCATCTTGAACCTGCACCTGGGCCCAGTCTGAGTGAGACCCCAATTTTCAAATGGTGCCCCTCCTGTCCTGGACCCATGAAAGTGGGGCTAAGGTGCTGTACCAGCCTAACTGTAGCTTCCACACAAATTCAGCATGAAGCGACAAGAAGCCCCGCAAAACAACACCAGGCAGGCTGCGCACAAAGGCCATAAGGTTCATTCCTCAGAGGGCAAAACTTGGTCCTGTGCCTGGTCTGCACTCTATTGCGGTCGGCCTGATCTTGTGACTTTATCCCTGTCCAGCACAACCAGATACCCTCTGTTGGAGCTACTTTTATCTAAATCTTTGACATTTAATTTCTAAATTTCTACTGATTACATTTTTTTTATTTTGGTGGAGTTTTGATTATTAAATGTCACTATATTTGTCTAAATTAGTGGAGGATTTTTCTTGTGATGTGTTTTCACTTTATTGCTGTTTGTGTAATGCATAAATACTTTACACAAGCCTGACTGATTTTGTGCCAAGCTACTACTAGGGCGTTAAACACAAGTTAATTTAGTGACTGTTTGTGGTTCACTCTGGCAAGGATTGTGGCAAGGATGAGAAGGGCTCACACCCCCCTCAACCAACAACTTGATTTCTCATAACCAACATCTAATAGATAGTTAGCCCACTGACCCCAGGGAGCAGGCCAAGGAGGCAGACAGCTGGTTCAACACCAGGTTCCCCAAGAAAGTACCTGGGGATCAACAAAAGGGAGGACAAGGTCCCCCCCAGAAGAAAGAAGGCGAGACTAAAATAAAAACAAGGAGTTCTCTAAAGGCCCGAAAACAGTTCTCAGTGGAAGGATTCTCATTCCCAAACAATGAAAGACTGCTACAGGTACGGACACATCAAAGGGGATGCCAAATGCACTAAGAGGGTGCAGCCCCCACTGGTGGGCAGACACCGGGGCTGGCTAGTGTAGCGTTTGGGGAGGAGGTGGTCCAAGTTAGCAGGGGGGTAATTCAGATGTTATCCTAGTGTCCCTGGATAACAAAGAGATTGTGCCAATTTCCAACATACCTAACAATAGTTTAAAGTATAGATAGTGGGGCACCATCAATGGAAAGCGGGTCGAAGCTCTGAGAGACACAGGAGCCAGTATGACTACTGTTAGGTGTCATCTGGTGTCCTCAGAGTCTGTTATCTCTGATGTATTCCACTAGGTTGTGGTAGCAGACAACCGTGAGAGTCACCATCCCATGGCTCTGACTTGAATTGGGGGGCTCAGGTTCCTTAAGGGTAGCTGTGAGTCCAGCCATGCCTGTGGATTGACTGCTCAGTAACAACATGGAACACACCATCTAGAAGGAGGTGGAGCTCTGGTCCCACCTGGAGATTTTAGGATTGTCTGAGAGGGTACGCTTAGCCTCACGGTCCATGGCAGCCTGAGAGGGAAGTCAAGAGTACCTGAAGCCTGGAAGAATGGCCCAGGTATCTGCCAAGAAGAGGAATGTCAGGGGGTGTGAGAAACCCGCTTGTAAGTCTACCAATGTCTGGAAGGAGGCAGAGCCTGATGGCGACACCCAGGAACCTACAGGGGAAGGCATTGCTGCCTTGGTGGACCTGCCTAACCTGGTCATCTGGCAATTTAAAGGGGTACCATCCATGGAGGAGTTCTGCAAGGCCCAGAAATAGTGCCCTACTCTTGTGGGCTTATGGTAGCAGGCTGAGGCCAAGACAGCTGTCAACACTTCTGGTGATCATCTCATTTAGGGGGAGAATGATCTTCTGTATAGTGAGCCTAAGGTTGCTGAGCCTGGTGCAACCCATGTATTGGTGGTCCCCCAGTGTGCTACAGGACTTCCTACTGGGTCTGGCTCATGATGAACCCCTGGCAGGACCTCTGGGGCAAGACAAGACATTTTACATGCTTGTCTCCCACTTTTACTAGCCCCAGATGGCAGTGCCCTCAGATGCATTCTGTAGGTCCAGTCCCACCTGACAGACCAGAGGAAAGTTAGGGGGAAAGTGGATGGCTACCCAGTTACTCTTCCTGTTGTTGGCACCCCCTTTGAAAGATGGGCAGCAACATTGTTGAACCCCTGGAACCAAAGACTGCCCTAGGCAACAGGTTCATCCTGGTCTTGGTGGACTACACTACCCAGTACTGGGAGGCTATAGCCCTGAGGACAGTTACTGTGCCTGCCCAAGTGGCCGAGGAGGTAGTATCTGACTGGGGTACCAATTTCTTGTCAGTGTATATGAAGTCCATGTGGGATGAGTGTGGAGTAACTTACAAGACCAATGGTCTTGTTGAGAGATTCAACAAGAGCTTCAAAGGCTTGATTATGGGTCTGTCAGAGGCCGTGAGGCAGAAGTGGGACACCCACTTGCCATGCTTCTTGTTTGCCTACAGGGAGGTGCCACGGACGGGAGTAGGGTTTACTCTCGTTGAGCATCTGTATGGTCACCCTGTCATCGGGCCATTCTACTTTGTGAAGGGGGGGTTTGAGCAAGGTCCCAGGAATCCCCCCATGAGATGTAGTCAGCTACATGTTGGATCTCCGGAGTCATATGAAGTGCTTCTGGAAGAAGGCAACTGTGAACCTGGAAGACAGCCAGGAGGTTATGAAACTCTGGCATGACCAGAAGGCCACTCTGGTTGAGTTTCAGCTTGGTCAAAAAGTGTGGGTGATGGAGCCAGTGGAGCCCCGGCCCTTGCAGAACTGGTGGTATGAGCCCAATAAAGTAAAGGCAAAAACAACAGTTGATGGACAGAATGCAGAACAATGTCATACATTCACCCCAGTACAGAGATCTGGGCCTAAATCCATCGTTTTTTTGCTCACCATGCCATTCCAGTTTGAAACCAGCCATATGCAAATCAGACTTGACCCTGTGCCTCATGGGAACAGTCCAGCCCGAACTGCCAAGCCAGGTCCTCCCTGGACTGGAAACAAGCATCCTAGGACCGGTTTCGGGGTTTCACCCCTCTTCAGCCAGGATAGTTTGATTCCAGTGGCATGGAGAGCACGGGACCCACGTCTGGGCATACCCGTTCCACTCGGGGTGACAAATGCAAAAACAACAGTTGATGGACAGAATGCAGAACAATGTCATACATTCACCCCAGTACAGAGATCTGGGACTAAATCCATAGTTTTTTGCTCACCATGCCATTCCAGTTTGAACCCAGCCATATGCAAATCAGTCTTGACCCTGTGCCTCATGGGAACAGTCCAGCCCGAACTGCCAAGCCAGGTCCTCCCTGGACTGGAAACAAGCATCCTAGGACCGGTTTCGGGGTTTCACCCCTCTTCAGCCAGGATAGCTTGATTCCAGTGGCATGGAGAGCACGGGACCCACGTCTGGGCATACCCGTCCCACTCGGGGTGACAAATGCAAAAACAACAGTTGATGGACAGAATGTAGAACAATGTCATACATTCACCCCAGTACAGAGATCTGGGCCTAAATCCATCGTTTTTTTGCTCACCATGCCATTCCAGTTTGAACCCAGCCATATGCAAATCAGTCTTGACCCTGTGCCTCATGGGAACAGTCCAGCCCGAACTGCCAAGCCAGGTCCTCCCTGGACTGGAAACAAGCATCCTAGGACCGGTTTCGGGGTTTCACCCTCTTCAGCCAGGATAGCTTGATTCCAGTGGCATGGAGAGCACGGGACCCACGTCTGGGCATACCCGTCCCACTCGGGTGACAAATGCAAAAACAACAGTTGATGGATAGAATGCAGAACAATGTCATACATTCACCCCAGTACAGAGATCTGGGCCTAAATCCATCGTTTTTTGCTCACCATGCCATTCCAGTTTGAACCCAGCCATATGCAAATCAGTCTTGACCCTGTGCCTCATGTGAACAGTCCAGCCCAAACTGCCAAGCCAGGTCCTCCCTGGACTGGAAACAAGCATCCTAGGACCGGTTTCGGGTATCACCCCTCTTCAGCCAGGATAGCTTGATTCCAGTGGCATGGAGAGCACGGGACCAACGTCTGGGCATACCCGTCCCACTCGGGGTGACAAATGCAAAAACAACAGTTGATGGACAGAATGCAGAACAATGTCATACAATCACCCCAGTACAGAGATGTGGGACTAAATCCATAGTTTTTTTGCTCACCATGCCATTCCAGTTTGAACCCAGCCATATGCAAATCAGTCTTGACCCTGTGCCTCATGGGAACAGTCCAGCCCGAACTGCCAAGCCAGGTCCTCCCTGGACTGGAAACAAGCATCCTAGGACCGGTTTCGGGGTTTCACCCCTCTTCAGCCAGGATAGCTTGATTCCAGTGGCATGGAGAGCACGGGACCCACGTCTGGGCATACCCGTCCCACTCGGGGTGACAAATGCAAAAACAACAGTTGATGGACAGAATGTAGAACAATGTCATACATTCACCCCAGTACAGAGATCTGGGCCTAAATCCATCGTTTTTTGCTCACTGCCATTCCAGTTTGAACCCAGCCATATGCAAATCAGTCTTGACCCTGTGCCTCATGGGAACAGTTCAGCCCGAACTGCCAAGCCAGGTCCTCCCTGGACTGGAAACAAGCATCCTAGGACCGGTTTCGGGGTTTCACCCCTCTTCAGCCAGGATAGCTTGATTCCAGTGGCATGGAGAGCACGGGACCCACGTCTGGGCATACCCGTCCCACTCGGGGTGACAAATGCAAAAATAACAGTTGATGGACAGAATGCAGAACAATGTCATACATTCACCCCAGTACAGAGATCTGGGCCTAAATCCATCGTTTTTTTGCTCACCATGCCATTCCAGTTTGAACCCAGCCATATGCAAATCAGTCTTGACCCAGTGCCTCATGGGAACAGTCCAGCCCAAACTGCCAAGCCAGGTCCTCCCTGGACTGGAAACAAGCATCCTAGGACCGGTTTCGGGGTATCACCCCTCTTCAGCCAGGATAGCTTGATTCCAGTGGCATGGAGAGCACGGGACCCACGTCTGGGCATACCCGTCCCACTCGGGGTGACAAATGCAAAAACAACAGTTGATGGACAGAATGCAGAACAATGTCATACATTAACCCCAGTACAGAGATTTGGGCCTAAATCCATCGTTTTTTTGCTCACCATGCCATTCCAGTTTGAACCCAGCCATATGCAAATCAGTCTTGCCCTGTGCCTCATGGAAACAGTCCAGCCCGAACTGCCAAGCCAGGTCCTCCCTGGACTGGAAACAAGCATCCTAGGACCGGTTTCGGGGTTTCACCCCTCTTCAGCCAGAATAGCTTGATTCCAGTGGCATGGAGAGCACGGGACCCACGTCTGGGCATACCCGTCCCACTCGGGGTGACAAATGCAAAAACAACAGTTGATGGACAGAATGCAGAACAATGTCATACATTCACCCCAGTACAGAGATCTGGGCCTAAATCCATCGTTTTTTGCTCACCATGCCATTCCAGTTTGAACCCAGCCATATGCAAATCAGTCTTGACCCTGTGCCTCATGGGAACAGTCCAGCCCGAACTGCCAAGCCAGGTCCTCCCTGGACTGGAAACAAGCATCCTAGGACCGGTTTCGGGGTTTCACCCTCTTCAGCCAGGATAGCTTGATTCCAGTGGCATGGAGAGCACGGGACCCACGTCTGGGCATACCCGTCCCACTCGGGGTGACAAATGCAAAAACAACAGTTGATGGACAGAATGCAGAACAATGTCATACATTCACCCCAGTACAGAGATCTGGGCCTAAATCCATCGTTTTTTTGCTCACCATGCCATTCCAGTTTGAACCCAGCCATATGCAAATCAGTCTTGACCCTGTGCCTCATGGGAACAGTCCAGCCCGAACTGCCAAGCCAGGTCCTCCCTGGACTGGAAACAAGCATCCTAGGACCGGTTTCGGGGTTTCAACCCTCTTCAGCCAGGATAGCTTGATTCCAGTGGCATGGAGAGCACGGGACCCACGTCTGGGCATACCCGTCCCACTCGGGGTGACAAATGCAAAAACAACAGTTGATGGACAGAATGCAGAACAATGTCATACATTCACCCCAGTACAGAGATCTGGGCCTAAATCCATCGTTTTTTGCTCTCCATGCCATTCCAGTTTGAACCCAGCCATATGCAAATCAGTCTTGACCCTCTGCCTCATGGGAACAGTCCAGCCCGAACTACCAAGCCAGGTCCTCCCTGGACTGGAAACAAGCATCCTAGGACCGGTTTCGGGTTTCACCCTCTTCAGCCAGGATAGCTTGATTCCAGTGGCATGGAGAGCACGGGACCCACGTCTGGGCATACCCGTCCCACTCGGGGTGACAAATGCAAAAACAACAGTTGATGGACAGAATGCAGAACAATGTCATACATTCACCCCAGTACAGAGAGCTGGGCCTAAATCCATCGTTTTTTGCTCACCATGCCATTCCAGTTTGAACCCAGCCATATGCAAATCAGTCTTGACCCTGTGCCTCATGGGAACAGTCCAGCCCGAACTGCCAAGCCAGGTCCTCCCTGGACTGGAAACAAGCATCCTAGGACCGGTTTCGTGGTTTCACCTCTTCAGCCAGGATAGCTTGATTCCAGTGGCATGGAGAGCACGGGACCCACGTCTGGGCATACCCGTCCCACTCGGGGTGACAAATGCAAAAACAACAGTTGATGGACAGAATGCAGAACAATGTCATACATTCACCCCAATACAGAGATCTGGGCCTAAATCCATTGTTTTTTGCTCACCGTGCCATTCCAGTTTGAACCCAGCCATATGCAAATCAGTCTTGACCCTGTGCCTCATGGGAACAGTCCAGCCCGAACTGCCAAGCCAGGTCCTCCCTGGACTGGAAACAAGCATCCTAGGACTGGTTTCGGGGTTTCACCCCTCTTCAGCCAGGATAGCTTGATTCCAGTGGCATGGAGAGCACGGGACCCACGTCTGGGCATACCCGTCCCACTCGGGATGACAAATGCAAAAACAACAGTTGATGGACAGAATGCAGAACAATGTCATACATTCACCCCAGTACAGAGATCTGGGCCTAAATCCATCGTTTTTGCTCACCATGCCATTCCAGTTTGAACCCAGCCATATGCAAATCAGTCTTGACCCTGTGCCTCATGGGAACAGTCCAGCCCGAACTGCCAAGCCAGGTCCTCCTGGACTGGAAACAAGCATCCTAGGACCGGCTTCGGGTTTCACCCTCTTCAGCCAGGATAGCTTGATTCCAGTGGCATGGAGAGCACGGGACCCACGTCTGGGCATACCCGTCCCACTCGGGGTGACAAATGCAAAAACAACAGTTGATGGACAGAATGCAGAACAATGTCATACATTCACCCCAGTACAGAGATCTGGGCCTAAATCCATCGTTTTTGCTCACCATGCCATTCCAGTTTGAACCCAGCCATATGCAAATCAGTCTTGACCCTGTGCCTCATGGGAACAGTCCAGCCCGAACTGCCAAGCCAGGTCCTCCCTGGACTGGAAACAAGCATCCTAGGACCAGTTTCAGGGTTTCACCCTCTTCAGCCAGGATAGCTTGATTCCAGTGGCATGGAGAGCACGGGACCCACGTCTGGGCATACCCGTCCCACTCGGGGTGACAAATGCAAAAACAACAGTTGATGGACAGAATGCAGAACAATGTCATACATTCACCCCAGTACAGAGATCTGGGCCTAAATCCATCGGTTTTTTGCTCACCATGCCATTCCAGTTTGAACCCATCCATATGCAAATCAGTCTTGACCCTGTGCCTCATGGGAACAGTCCAGCCCGCACTGCTAGCCAGGTCCTCCCTGGACTGGAAACAAGCATCCTAGGACCGGTTTCGGGTTTCACCCTCTTCAGCCAGGATAGCTTGATTCTTGTTTGCTGTAACACTTTTCGCCCTAAGTGGGATGGGGATGCCCAGACGTGGGTCCCTTGCTCACTGTGCCACTGGATTCAAGCTAGCCTGGCTGAAGAAGGGTGACATACCCTGAAACCGGTCCCAGGATGCTTGTTTCCGGTCCAGGGAGGACCTGGCCTGGCAGTTCGGTCTGGACTGTTCCCATGGGGCACAGGGTCAAGACTGATTTGCATATGGCTGGGTCCAAACTGGGGTGGTGTAGTGGGCAAAAGAACGATGGATTTAACCCAGATCTTTTGACTGGGGGAGAATGTTTGCATTGTCAGCATTCCGTCCATCATTTGTTTGCTGTAACACTTTTCGCCCTAAGTGGAGGGGTATGCCCAGACGTGGGTCCCTTGCTCACTGTGCCACTGGATTCAAGCTAGCCTGGCTGAAGAAGGGTGACATACCCTGAAACCGGTCCCAGGATGCTTGTTTCCGGTCCAGGGAGGACCTGGCCTGGCAGTTCGGTCTGGACTGTTCCCATGGGGCACAGGGTCAAGACTGATTTGCATATGGCTGGGTCCAAACTGGGGTGGTGTAGTGGGCAAAAGAACGATGGATTTAACCCAGATCTTTTGACTGGGGGAGAATGTTTGCATTGTCAGCATTCCGTCCATCATTTGTTTGCTGTAACACTTTTCACCCTAAGTGGGATGGGTATGCCCAGACGTGGGTCCCTTGCTCACTGTGCCACTGGATTCAAGCTAGCCTGGCTGAAGAAGGGTGACATACCCTGAAACCGGTCCCAGGATGCTTGTTTCCGGTCCAGGGAGGACCTGGCCTGGCAGTTCGGTCTGGACTGTTCCCATGGGGCACAGGGTCAAGACTGATTTGCATATGGCTGGGTCCAAACTGGGGTGGTGTAGTGGGCAAAAGAACGATGGATTTAACCCAGATCTTTTGACTGGGGGAGAATGTTTGCATTGTCAGCATTCCGTCCATCATTTGTTTGCTGTAACACTTTTCGCCCTAAGTGGGATGGGTATGCCCAGACGTGGGTCCCTTGCTCACTGTGCCACTGGATTCAAGCTAGCCTGGCTGAAGAAGGGTGACATACCCTGAAACCGGTCCCAGGATGCTTGTTTCCGGTCCAGGGAGGACCTGGCCTGGCAGTTCGGTCTGGACTGTTCCCATGGGGCACAGGGTCAAGACTGATTTGCATATGGCTGGGTCCAAACTGGGGTGGTGTAGTGGGCAAAAGAACGATGGATTTAACCCAGATCTTTTGACTGGGGGAGAATGTTTGCATTGTCAGCATTCCGTCCATCATTTGTTTGCTGTAACACTTTTCGCCCTAAGTGGGATGGGTATGCCCAGACGTGGGTCCCTTGCTCACTGTGCCACTGGATTCAAGCTAGCCTGGCTGAAGAAGGGTGACATACCCTGAAACCGGTCCCAGGATGCTTGTTTCCGGTCCAGGGAGGACCTGGCCTGGCAGTTCGGTCTGGACTGTTCCCATGGGGCACAGGGTCAAGACTGATTTGCATATGGCTGGGTCCAAACTGGGGTGGTGTAGTGAGAAAAGAACGATGGATTTAACCCAGATCTTTTGACTGGGGGAGAATGTTTGCATTGTCAGCATTCCGTCCATCATTTGTTTGTTGTAACACTTTTCGCCCTAAGTGGGATGGGTATGCCCAGACGTGGGTCCCTTGCTCACTGTGCCACTGGATTCAAGCTAGCCTGGCTGAAGAAGGGTGACATACACTGAAACCGGTCCCAGGATGCTTGTTTCCGGTCCAGGGAGGTCCTGGCCTGGCAGTTCGGTCTGGACTGTTCCCATGGGGCACAGGGTCAAGACTGATTTGCATATGGCTGGGTCCAAACTGGGGTGGTGTAGTGGGCTAAAGAATGATGGATTTAACCCAGATATTTTGACTGGGGGAGAATGTTTGCATTGTCAGCATTCCGTCCATCATTTGTTTGCTGTAACACTTTTCGCCCTAAGTGGGTTGGGTATGCCCAGACGTGGGTCCCTTGCTCACTGTGCCACTGGATTCAAGCTAGCCTGGCTGAAGAAGGGTGACATACCCTGAAACCGGTCCCAGGATGCTTGTTTCCGGTCCAGGAGGACCTGGCCTGGCAGTTCGGTCTGGACTGTTCCCATGGGGCACAGGGACAAGACTGATTTGCATATGGCTGGGTCCAAACTGGGGTGGTGTAGTGGGCAAAAGAACGATGGATTTAACCCAGATCTTTTGACTGGGGGAGAATGTTTGCATTGTCAGCATTCCGTCCATCATTTGTTTGCTGTAACACTTTTCGCCCTAAGTGGGATGGGTATGCCCAGACGTGGGTCCCTTGCTCACTGTGCCACTGGATTCAAGCTAGCCTGACTGAAGAAGGGTGACATACCCTGAAACCGGTCCCAGGATGCTTGTTTCCGGTCCAGGGAGGTCCTGGCCTGGCAGTTCTGTCTGGACTGTTCCCATGGGGCACAGGGTCAAGACTGATTTGCATATGGCTGGTTCCAAACTGGGGTGGTGTAGTGGGCAAAAGAACGATGGATTTAACCCAGATCTTTTGACTGGGGAGAATGTTTGCATTGTCAGCATTCCGTCCATCATTTGTTTGCTGTAACACTTTTCGCCCTAAGTGCGATGGGTATGCCCAGACGTGGGTCCCTTGCTCACTGTGCCACTGGATTCAAGCTAGCCTGGCTGAAGAAGGGTGACATACCCTGAAACCGGTCCCAGGATGCTTGTTTCCGGTCCAGGGAGGACCTGGCCTGGCAGTTCGGTCTGGACTGTTCCCATGGGGCACAGGGTCAAGACTGATTTGCATATGGCTGGGTCCAAACTGGGGTGGTGTAGTGGGCAAAAGAACGATGGATTTAACCCAGATCTTTTGACTGGGGGAGAATGTTTGCATTGTCAGCATTCCGTCCATCATTTGTTTGCTGTAACACTTTTCGCCCTAAGTGGGATGGGTATGCCCAGACGTGGGTCCCTTGCTCACTGTGCCACTGGATTCAAGCTAGCCTGGCTGAAGAAGGGTGACATACCCTGAAACCGGTCCCAGGATGCTTGTTTCCGGTCCAGGGAGGACCTGGCCTGGCAGTTCGGTCTGGACTGTTCCCATGGGGCACAGGGTCAAGACTGATTTGCATATGGCTGGGTCCAAACTGGGGTGGGGTGGTGTAGTGGGCAAAAGAACGATGGATTTAACCCAGATCTTTTGACTGGGGGAGAATGTTTGCATTGTCAGCATTCCTTCCATCATTTGTTTGCTGTAACAATAAAGTAAAGGAACACAAGTGGAAGGTCATGTACTTGGTGGACCTCAAGATCCCCTGGTACCTCTACATGTCAATCGCTTCAAGCCCCACCAATGAGAGGACCGAAGTCACCATGCTCCTGGTGACGGATGATGAAGTGGAGGAGGAGAGTGAACCTCTCCCCAACATATGTTTCAAGGACCACAATGGGTCAGTGGAAGGTGTCAATCTCTCTCCTACCATGACCCCAGAGCAACAGAGGGACTGTTGCCACTTGCTGAGACAGTCTGTCTCTTTGTTCTAACTGATCCCTGCACTCCCCATTTGTGTACCCATGACATTAATACAGGGGACATTGTCATTTTTGGGTTACAATCACAAGTAGTCCACTAGGCGAGTGTACCAACACCCTCCATTACCAGTATACTCCTCTAATAGTAGTACGGTTATTTATAATCCTCAAGTATCAATCCTATCCTGGAAATAAAGGATTGCAGGGTGCCACAAGAGGGCTGGCCCTTCTTGGACATCTACCCTGATATTATTGGATAACAGGGCCTTTACTTTGCTATTTAGCAAGACCTTGAATACTGATTCAACGCCTGACACTGTTACTGAGCTTCCTGAGGTAAGCGCCTCTGTGAATTAAGTTCCTTTAGTAGCCCCTACACACTAGACATTCCTCTTACTAATATCTATAATTCCTTACAGACCCCAGGAATCCCTTGTCCTGAAGAGCCCATAATACTCTCAGCTGGGTCGAAACGTCGTCGACAATAAATATGGATAGTCTTAAAGCACTAGAAAAGAATCTAGTCCTTGATCTGGGAAATTGAATCAGAATCTAAAGACATCCTTTTTCTCCAATATCCTTTTGTAAATAAAGTCACCTTGTTTGAATACAAGTTGGTTATGGTCACTTCATTAGGGTCACATACGTCACAAATATATATTTTGTATGTACTGTACATATACTTGGTGTGTCAACATCTTTTAAAAATTTTCATAAAAACATTTCTTTTAATGAATAAATATGTTACTCATTTTGGCTGAAGTGAGTAAAACCAGTTAAACTCCTCCGGCTACTTAATTTTCTGTTTCTGTGAATACTGAATGATACTACACACATCTAATTGATTTAGATTTCTATACTTATCTCTTCGGTTTATGATTGAATCTTTGCAAAAGTATAAACTTGCTCAAGTTTAATTTTCTTAGAATAAGTTCCTTGTGAAGAATTGTTGCAAGCTATTTACTGGGTCTGCAGCACTTATTGTGCCACACACTTAAGTAGCCCTTTAAAACCTGTCTCAGGCCTGCCATTGCAACCTGGGTGTGCAGTTTTAAATTGTCTTTTTGACCTGGCAAAATAAACCTGTTGGCAGCAATACACCTTCCTTTTTAATACATATAAGTCACTCCTAAGGTAGGCCCTAAACAGCCATGAGGCATGGTGTGGTGTATTTAACAAATGTTGGATAAGTACGGTTTCACCCCTCTCAACCAACAACCCAATTTCTCACAGGCCCAGACAGGGCTTTGTTGTTGGTCTCAACCTGACACCCAGAGACTCTCTAAATGCCCTCCGCTAATGTCCTTGGGGCCTTAGAAGTGTACGTTTGTGGTTACTAGGGCACCAGAAGAAAATGTAGAAACTTTTGAAAGCTCTTAATCCAGACCAGTGGGATTTAGAAACTTTTTTGAACTTTTTGACTTCCATACATTCGCCAGGCACAATCCATTTGGTGTATCTGACCTAAGTTCCATTGCGGTTGACCTGAAATTGCACCTGGGTCCCAGTCTAGCGCATCAATTGACTATCATTGGCGCTTTACTTTTTCTTTGTGCTTTTTCTACCTAATTATTTAAAAATTCATATCTTTGTTTCTCCTCACTAGATTGTTGTTTTTATAGTGTCATTGTTTGTTCTAAATAGGAGTGGAATATTTATTGTGTGTGTTTTTAACTTTTTATCTGTTTTCATACTTGCTCTACCCATGTTCTCTAAGTTAACCGTGTCTTCTGCTCTGTGCCACAGCTACCAGGAGTGGAGTTCAGGCTTAATTTAATAAAACGTCTGATTGGACCTTATGGGTTAGTAGTGACTTTATTACTTGTGGTGGACTACCATCCACCCCAATTAATCATGCACTTTCTCACTGCTGGTCTCCTCAAAAACTAATTGTCAGGCTCTGAAGACTTCAGAACCAGACAGCCAGATTGTATCTGAACCTCCTTAGGCTGAACAAGGTCAATCGAGCTCTTAAAACACTTTGGTGGCACCGGATCAATGCCAGGATGACGTTTGCACCCTACATAAAACATACTGAGACAAAAGCCATCTCCAATTCAAGAAACGGCCATTTCACTATACTCAGAGAGATGAGCCTGCTCATTTTCAGCCCTTTGCATCAATCAGTGATTGCTAAAGAGCCTGAAGGACAGAGGCAGATAATTGGGTGTGCAAGGCCTTACACTCTAGAATACCCCAGCTTTAACTGATCAGAACTCATCTACAAACTGTGCATTAGACATCTAGAAAATGAGCCATTAAACTTGCCTTTAATTCGGCTCAGTTCAGAACAGGGATTGCAATTAAAATCTTTGAGAATAAGTTGAGAATAAAAGACTCACCTAACTGACTGGACTCCTACGATCTCCTGAAAGAAAATATGCAGCACTTTACAAAACTCTTCTATGAATAAATACATAATAGTCAAATATCTAGGCACAGTCTGTAATACATTTCCTCAATTTAGGGACTACTATTGCTAGAAGACAGAAATTAGCACCCTAAAACGTTTTGATTTCAACATACTTGCTCTAGAAGGGTATGTTTTGTATGTTTTCCTGATTATAGAACATACTGAACACCCTGTACAGGCATCTACTTGCTAGGCAATCCATTTAGCAATTGTATACGCCATGCTGAAAGTCAGTGTTCCAGTTCTGAGAATAGATTGTTTTCTGCCTCCTTCTGAAACTGCTTTGGGAAGCAATATTCCAGACCAAAACCTACCCAAATGAGACAATGAGTAGCTACCTGATCGCCCTTCTGATTTTAGGACATTAACATGGAGCTAGAGAAATTAATGCACTGCGGAATCGAACTATATTTCTGGATTTTTTACTGTGTAATGATGGGCCTTGGTAATAATGATGAATAGTATGTAGCCCCAGCTGGGTGGGCACTGAGAACCAGTGGAGAGTCGAAAATGCTGCCATAGTAGAAGCAAAGTGACATAAATTGAGGAGCATATGAATGAAGTGAAACTTGTATAGCGCATGGCTACCCTGAGGCCTCCCAGCGCTGTGGACGGATCAAGCGGGCCAGGAGCGAGTGTTAGAAAGGGATGTTAAAAAGATGGGTTTTCAGGAGTTTTCGAAAAGCTAACAGGTTGGACTCCTTCCGCAGAGGGAGGGAGTTCCAGGAGTTGGCAGCATTGAAAGAGAAGGAGCGCCCGCCCTATCTGGCTCTCCGTATTCTATGTGTAACGGCAGAGAAGGTGAGGCCGGAACAGAGGTTCCTGGCTGGGTGATAGGGTGTGACCAGAGATTGGGAAATAGCCGGGCCACATTTTCAGAAGGCCTTGTGTGCCCGGCACATGGCTTTAAACAGGATCCTTGCCCTGATGGGGAGCCAATGAAGGTTCCTTAATGCTGGTTTGGCAGATTGCCTGCGGGGAATCTGAAGAAGCAGACGGGCAGCACAATTTTGGATGATCTGGAGCTTATAGATGGTGGATAAAGGGGCTCCCACATAAAGAGCATTTCCATAATCCAGGCGAGAGAGGATGAGGGCCTGGACCAGGATTCTTCTCGCCTGGAATGGGAGGAGGGGGAGGATCTTATGGAGCATCCTCAGCAGGCCAAAGCAGGAAGCTGAGAGTTTAGTAGCCTGATAGGTAAAGCTAAGGGAGTGGTTGAGCCAGATGCCAAGGCTCTTGATCTGGTCTTTTGAGTCTGGTGCCGGACCGAGACAGGGAGGCCATAGCAGTGCAGGGTTGAAGGAGGGAGAGTTGCCGAGAAGCATGAGCTCAGTTTTATCTCCGTTCAGTTTGAGGTAGGAGAGTTCCATCCACCTGGCGACCTCCTCTAGGCAAGGGCCTAGGGTGCTAGATGACCGCTCGGGGTGATTTAGAGCCACCACGAGTTGCGTGTCATCTGCATAGGTGATGATCTTTATGCCAAATGGATGGACAATCTCCGCCAGGGGTCTCATATAGATGTTAAACAGTGTGGGGCTTAAGGAGGAGCCCTGGGGTACCCCACAACTGAGCGGCAGCCGATTGGAGACAACATCTCCTTCAAACACCTGGAAAAAGCGGTCACTGAGGAAGGACTGGAACCATGCTAGTGCAGTGCCGGATACTCCTAAGTTCTTAAGACGGAGGATCAAGGTGTTATGATTGACAGTGTCGAACGCGGCACTGAGGTCAAGGAGGATGATTGCGGCAGTACCTCCCTGGTCCAGTATCCTTCTGGCCTCCTCAGTTACCGCGAGGAGGGCAGTCTCGGTCCCCAGCTGAGGGCGGAAGCCGGTTTGGGAGTGGTGGAGGAGGACGTTTGATTCCAGGTACTCAACCAGAACGGAGTTTATGTGCTTTTCTAGCACTTTGCTCAGCCAGGGAAGAAGGGAGATGGGGCGGTAGTTACCTAGGTTGGTCTGGTCAAGATTAGGTTTTTTTAGAAGGGATTTGACCAGGGCACATTTCCAAGCGGGGGGGACAGTGCCAGAGAGGATAGATGAGTTTAAGAGATCAAGTATTGCGGGACGGACGGAGTTGGCGACTAATTTAAGGGACTGAGGGGGAGCTGGGTCGGAGGGTGAGCCTGAGGTTACTTTGGCCATGATTGAGTCCAGTAAGGCTGAGTCCAGCAGAGGGAATTGGCTTAGTGAAATTCGGGGTTCAACAGGCAAACCTGAAATGTGGGGAGCTGGATGTTCGCACTGGGAAGCTGGGAAGGACAGATAAATATTTTGAATTTTCTGTTGAAAGAATTCCGCCAGGTTGTTACAACACGTAAGTGCCCCTTCCGAGGTTTGTTGTTTTTGGGGCATGTTGGAGAGAGTTTTCGCGATTTGAAAAATTACTTTGGGGCAGTTGGCGGCTGCGTTGATTTTCTCCTCATAGAAGGATGCTTGGGCAGCATTAATTTCCGATTTGTAACGTCTGATTGACTTTCTGTAGTCAAGCTTTCTAGATTCAGAGTAATTCTGTCTCCACCTACGCTCTAGTCTTCTACATTCTTGTTTTGATTCTCTTAGCTTAGGGGAGAACCACGGGGCCGATTTCAGTCTGCATTTCTTGAGGGTGGGTCTTTTGGGGAGGACTGAGTCAAGGGAGCTGGTAATCCAATGGTTGAACTTGTCATTTGCGAGTGTGGGATTGAGATCAGTAGCTGGTCTAGAGGCTTCGAGAACTGACATCCATTGGTCAGTGGGGAGTTTGGGCCAATTCCACTCCAGGTCCGGGATGGCGTTGGAGGAGGGGAGGGGAGGCTGGACTGCCCAGGTGAGGGGAACCAGGTAGTGGTCTGACCACGGGAGCGGCTGTGGGGTACCTACGCTGAGTTCAAGTAGGTTGCTGAAGACCGGGTCGAGAAGGTGGCCTTTGACATGCGTAGGGGAGGGGACTTTCTGCGTGACCTGAAGTGCAGATAAGTTTGAGACCAGTTCCTTGGCCGCGTTGTCGTGAGGGTCATCTATATGAAAGTTGAGGTCCCCAAGTACAGTAAAATTGGAAGGGGCGAAGGCCAAGTTGGCAAGCGAAGTGGGAAGGGCCGTGAGAAATGAGCCCGGGGCCCCGGGCGGACGGTAAATTAATAGGCCCGAGAATGTACTCGTTGGAGAGAACTCCAAGGAGAAGACCAGGCTCTCGCAGTCTGATAAAGGGTCATTGGTGATGCGACAATTATAAATGTCTTTGTACACCACTGCTATGCCTCCCCCTCTACCGATCTTGCGATCCGCTCTCACTATTGAGTAACCGGGGGAAGGGTTTGAATGATGATGGGGTCAGCTTCAGCATGGAGCCACGTCTCGGTTAAGAAAATGGCGTCAATTTTTTGTTCTTCCAGGAGTAGGGCGAGTTCAGTTGTATGTTTAGGGAGTGCTCTGCAGTTCAGGAGGAACATCCTGAGAGGGGGTGGAGGGGTCGCAGGAATCGTGGTTTTGTTAGATGGTTGGAGGGCAAAGTTGCAATGGAGGCAGCAAAATTGTCCATTGGTGGCGTTCAGTGAGTGCTTGCAGTTTGGGTTTACCTCCTTTCTAAGTGAATGTAGTTCTTGGGGGCTAAAAGCTATGATGTCGCAGGAAAAACGTGCAGGGGTTGTGGCCCCTGGACCCGACCGGGCGCGGACGGGCGCAGACGGGCTTGCCTTTGGCGCGCCGGCGGCACGCCCGCTGCACGCGTCCGCTGCACGGAGGATCAGGCATCGGTGAAATAGGGAGAGAGCTCCGCCCCCTCCGGTCTCCTGGCCGGAAGCGGGGTGGGGCGAGAAAGGTGCTGACTACTCCCTCCACTCAAGCGGGTAAAACCCGTGGTGGACCGGGGAGCGGATCGTGCAGAAAAGTAGGAGAAGTGAATTTAAAATGCGGCAGCACAGAGATAAGCACAGTTTTTAAAATAATGAGCAAGTAACGTTCAGCGCGCTAGCACACTAACAGCTTGTGCGCGTCTGCGGCGCTGAGGATCAGAAGTTAAAATGCGGCAGCACAAAGATTAAGTACAATTTTAAAAACAGTGAGCAAGTTACATTCAGCGCGCTAGCACACTAGGCTTCTCTGACAGCTTGTGCGCGTCCGCTGCGCCGAAGATCAGGCATCGGTGAAATAGGGAGAGAGCTTCGCCCCCTCCGGTCTCCTGGCCGGAAGCGGGGTGGGGTGAGAAAGGTGCCGACTACTCCCTCCACTCAAGCGGGTAAAACCCGTGGTGGACCGAAAAAGTAGGAGAAGTGAATTTAAAATGCGGCAGCACAGAGATAAGTACAGTTTTTAAAATAATGAGCAAGTAACGTTCAGCGCGCTAGCACACTAGGCTTCTCTAACAGCTTGTGCGCGTCTGCGGCGCCGAGGATCAGAAGTTAAAATGCGGCAGCACAAAGATTAAGTACAATTTTAAAAACAGTGAGCAAGTTACATTCAGCACGCTAGCACACTAGGCTTCTCTGACAGTTGTGCGCACTATTTCTGATATCCATAAAGAAACGTTCAGCAGGACTAGGTAAACTCACTTGGCATAAGACACTGATCATGGCCATCACATAAGATACATGTGGAGAAAATGCAGAGAATGTCCTAGAGGTTTCTTATGAAAATTCAAAACACATTACAAACATAGAGAAGAAATTAAAAGTCTATATCAAATAGCTGACCCAGGTTCTTAGCTGTGTTCAACAGAGTAGCCCAGACCCAGTGTGGCTTGGCAGTGATCAGATGTCCAGAGGTACCCGTTGAGACTAAATGCACTCATCACTGTTTTAGTTGGATTTATCATGAGTAAACAGTCTGTCATCCAAAGGTTTTTTCTTCTAGACAGTTGTGAAGGGGTTTATGTGTCTATCTTGTAGCCACACATCTGCCACATAGTAACCCATAACAACGGTTTTGGCTAATGGTAGTAAGTAGATTAAAATAATTGTAAAGAGGAGCTTGATCCCAGAATGACACCACGTGTCGAAGGCTGAAGTCTGAAAGAAAAAGGGGTAGTGCTATAGACTGAGGATGGATGAACAAAAGGATCTAGACTAGGCAAGAGCTGAACTACTCAACCTTGCTACAGTAAATCAACTGAATAGCCTGGTGTGAGCCATAGTGTCCAAGACCATCAAGAGACATATAGTAAGACCAGGGCTCCAATATGCCCGATTTCTGGCTTTCCTCTGAGGTCAACCACAATTAGAATTAATTCTGAATGACATCTACATGCAGTATTCCCTAAACCTGAATACAATCCTTCATCGGTTCAAGCACCATTCTCTCACGCACAACACATGCTTCACTAAGGTCAATTGGAACTCAGTGAGCTTTTCAAGACTAAGGCTTGTGAAAAGATGGCTCTTACCCAAAGTCAAGATTTTGTGTTTGTCTATTGAAACATATTGTGGCCCTACGTACCACATGTTGGCTGAGAATTGTAATAATTATTACAAAAGATAATAGTCTGTTTAAACATTTGAACACTTCTCTCAACAGTAATAGTGCACAAATGAAGAGATGAAACATTTACATATAATAAGGTATTTACAAATGAATCGTCCAAATACCTGCACAAAACAAAGGAATGTGCAATTTCATTCAAAGTGTTTCAAAATCACTTCTTGGTAAACAAAACCTTTTCGGTGGTTGTTGGCTTCTCCCACTTTTGAGTCATTCTGAAAACTTAACTCGATTATTCTATTCATCAGGTCACCAATCCAGGCACAGACTACAGCAATATTTCTTTAGGTTTCCGTGACCTTAGGAGAAATGCAAGAGTCCATCTAAGGCATGTTGTTCCTACAAACAAGAGTTGCACTTCATTCAAAACCAGCATGATCCTAACCAGCAATCAATTCGTGGAGTAGTTCCCACCACTTAACAATGTACTACTTTGCTTCTACCTTTACCTTTACTTCTTAATTTCCTTGGTGATTGAGTGATTTCTACAGTTATTTTGTATAATACAGTTCAGTTCGAGCTTCATAAACCGACATTTTCAATTAACACAGTTTACATTAACTCAAAGGGGCCCAACATATTGCAAGTTTGGATAGTGCCAAATTAAATACTACTCTAAAATATTCCTTGCAAAAAAAGCCTCACATGCACATTTGGATAAGGCTGGGTCCACGGGTCTGATCTAATGATGTTTGCCAAAGAATGTAAGGATGCTGTCAGAAGTAAACTGATCATCTAGTCATAGTACGTTGTTCTGTTCTGTTGATCTTGGGATCTCAAATAGTAGTTGTTTCTAAGTACATTTAACATGGTTTTGGTAACCCTGGGGCATCTCTAGTGTTTTAAATTAAATGAGATCAAGGCTGAGGTATATGTACCAGCAATAATAAAATCGTTATCAAAACCAAAATGGATCCTACCAAAGGTTAAAGATGCTACCTGCTGAGTCACATAGCAGCCAGCAATCCCTTGCAATGCAGGTTTTGCCTTGCATTTTGTAAGTCTTGAATGTCAGCATGCTTCTTAAACTGACCATTGCATAGCTAGGTGAAAAGGGGATCCTTCTAAAGCCAACTGTGAGGACGTTAATCCATCTATGGTGTTTATCTATAGTTTTGACAATTTGTCTTTGTAGTAACTGAGTCCACGCAGGTTGGTGTAGTTCAAGAGGATTTAATGTAGATATGTAGGTGAGCCCCACCAGGAGCAGCCAGCATGCTGCTCAACCCCATCTCATGCAACATTCCACTGGCAGAGCATGTGATGAACAGGATACTAGGATACTACAGTCTTCTTCTGTGGTCAGAGGGCTTCTGCCAGATCCCAGACTCATGTACCATTTCCCTCTTAGCTACATCTGCAATGGCCTGACTTTGTTTCAGGCCACTTAAGTTGATACTGACGCATATTAGCCATTATAACATATGTTGTGATGTACTAGACATAGCCGAGTAGTATCTTTGTAGTTTCTTTATTAGGTCTCAGTTACACGTAGCATCCATGTAAAGCAGCCACACCAAGAGCTGCCTGCCTGCCGCTCAGCCCATCTTCAACTGTCACACCTCACCACACAAGCACCCAAACATTCCAATCATCTCCATCACACCAACATTCCACTCAGAACACTCACACTGGCTGAGAAGCTAGGAAAGAGGTAACACAGGAGAAACATTAATACATAGGCAGGATATAACTATCCTCCCCTTTTAAACGGAAACAAAAATAAAAATACAAAAAATCGATGTGTTGTAGTTGCAGACATTTTCTCAAGGCACTATGAAAAGCACTATGACAGTGGCAAGCTGTATCTTGTAGAGCTTAAGTAGCTATCAAATCTTATTGCAGTAAGCGCACATCCAAATGATGTAGCTTGCCTTGAAAGTATAATGTCCAGATGATATGAATAAGTGCAGCACGCCTAGGCTGGGGCTGTCCGCTGTTGAGGACACTGATGGGGCTGCGAGGCTTTGTGCTCCAGTTTCTCTGCTTTCTTGTGGACACTTGTGCTTTTCTGTGAACAACTTCTTGCTTGCTTGTGGACACTTGTGCTTTTCTGTGAACACATCCTCCTGGAAATGTACTTTACGCTGTTAGCATCTGTAGTTTCAGTAGGTTCCTTCAGCATTAAAATCTTCTTTACCATGTCATCTTTATCTTCAGTAAGACCAGTTGTCAAGCATGGGTCTGCATCCCATCCTCGTCGCCAAAATTATGTTGTGATGTACCAGACATAGCCGAGGAGTATCTTTGTAGCTTCTTTATTAGGTCTTAGTTACAGGTTAGCATCAATGTAAAGCAGCCCCACCAGGAGCAGCCTGCCTTCTGCTCAGCCCATTTTCAACTGTCACACCTCACCACACAAGCACCCAAACATTCCAATCATCTCCATCACACTAACATTCCGCTCAGAACACTGACACTGGCTGAGCAGCTAGGAACCAGGTAACACAGGAGAGACATTAATACATAGGCAGGATATAACAACATACACATTACATCTTAACCGTAGCAACTACAATCTATCTCTCAAATAAGGTTGCTGTTATAATCTACTTGTTGGTTATTGCATCCTCCCTATTGTTGTTCTCTGCCTTGCTGCTCAGCCAATGGTGATGTCATTGGAATGTTCAGAGTGTTTGTGCTTGAGGAAGAATCAGTTGGAGTGAATGGGCTGAGCAGCAAGGAGGCTGCTCCTGGTGGGGCATATTATGGATCTTACCATCATCCTGTAACCTGTGACTGAAGAAGTAACCTGAAGAATAAATCTATAATCTTTATCTACAAGACCTGTCTACATGACATCCTTCTTTGTAACAGTTGCATATGTATATATTATGTGAGTATAGGAAAAAACTGGTTTTCCAACTTCCAAAAGTATCTTGTCTTTAGAGTAAGCCACACAGAAATTTGATAGGGTAGACTGTCAACCCTTATATCCTGATTTTATAACATTGCCTTCATTGTTAGAATTGAACTAGTTGGGGACCCTCCTTTGCTCCTGTGTTGTTCTGCCCCGAGAATTCTGTCTGCAAACTGGACTTTGGCTACAGCGGAGGAGGAGGTGATTACGGGGGAAGGAGACTACAGTCCCCAGCTTTCCTGGCCCAGCAGTGATGCAGTCCAAGGCGCTGGAGCACCATAAATCAATCAGAGACATCCCGCAGCATGGGACGCGTGCGGGCCAAGCCCTGGCGTGGCCTGGGCGAAGATCCGGTCAAGAGTGGGTACGTCTGCGCCCGTCAGAGCCCGGAGGAGGCTGGGCTCGGCCACCTCCTTTGGCCCTGTTTTGAGGTATGTTTATTTAATCTGTTGTAACCTGGTTTGTACCACCCCCCAGCCACCTTACATTTTTGGTACCCTTTCTACTTGTCCTTTATAATATAATGGGGAAGAAAAAGGCAGGAGGTTCTTTGAACTTACCCACCCCTCCCACAACTTCAACATCAATTGATAGAATGTTACTGAGGGTGGTAAACGTTATCAGCAATTAAATTGACCTCATGGAGAGAAGACTTTCCCTTAGTTCAATCAACATGGCGTCACCACCCGGCCATTCAACCGGGGTCTACCCGCTGCAGGGCCACTAGATTCCGTGGTCCAGACACTACCTGCGGCTAAAAAGAAGCCTGCCTTAAGTTCCACATCAGTCCTCAAACGGTCAAAACGTTTGGCCTAAAGTTAATCTCTAACCAGACGGACGAGCCAATGCCAATTCATGCACCAACTTCTAATTCTGACTACCACCATCTCTCGATAGGGAAGGAGGCTCGATGGACTTATTGTCTAAATTACCTGAGGGGGAGATATCATTGGAGGATAGCCTAATGAAGATGAAGGACTTAATTCAGGTGGCAATTTCACCGGTTATAGCAATATTGGATGCCATAGAACGTATCCTTTGGGCCTCCAATCATTTATGTTTATAATATATATTGCAGGCCGAAGGGTGGCAAACCAGAGTCGGGTGTGGCTAATATGTTATTTGAACACATAGCTGCACTTCCCTCCGAATTTGTGAAAATAGTAGGTGGAGACTTTAATTGTTAGTTTGAACCATTGGATGTACATCTTAATCTTCATTCTTCTGAAGAGGATCGAGTATGGTCCTTACCTTAACTGGCAATCACTACAGTTAGATGGTCCCCCTGGTAAGTCCAGTTAAATGCTTTTGTTCCAGCGGGTTACTAGCAACAAGCATTCATACACCAAATACTCACTTGGGCCCATACATTCATACTACGCTAGCAATTTCCGCTGGTGGGTCAGTTGTACTCTTTATCAAATCCCTGCTACCAATTACTTTTCTGATTGAAGAGTAATGACTTACCAATGGACCCTTTGCTAATTGGGAAGTTTAAAATGAGTGACATTCATTACCATTCATAATCCTGAAATAATCACTGAGTCAGGAAGTTTTAAAATATTTATCTAAAGATTTAGCAGAGTAAAATATAGAACCAGAACCACATGATACTTAATCGTATATCAAGGATGAAGCACAATAATCAATTATCGGTCAATGACGGTCCCTCAGAAAGGAGAAGATAGAGACAGCAGCACAACTAAAAGTTGCGTTTATATTTACCTAAAGGTGCGAGAATCAAACCCCTTGACCAAGGAGTTGGAAAGATAGGACCCAGGAAGGATGAAGAGCAAAGACCTCCTCCAGGTTCAGGACGGGACAGGTGACCTCTCTATCAACGACGCCTGCGTTGTTCCCCTCTCTGATACTTCGCTTCTCCTCGAATTCTCCTGTGTCTTCCTTCTAATGGACTCCGCCGCCCCCTCCTCAGGACCTCTCTGGACAGCGATTCAGTCAGCAATCGATCAGCTTGTCATGGAACTCGAACTAACTAATTAACTAATTCTATATCTATTATACCCTTCTACGCCCATGTACCTCCCATTAATGTTGCAAAAATATGGGCCCACTACTTCTGATTGGACGGGGACAGGGGGTTGATCCTCACACCATGTCAATTTAGTTCAATTTCTTTAAGCCCATTGTCTTTAAAATACCGCCCATCACAATTAATACATTGGTTTTATTTCCCACCCGTTTCCCATTGATTCAGCAACATATTTTATATACAATTGTATCGAGTGCAGGTACATTTCGGATGAACTTGTGAACCAGGCTTCGCGACCTTGGAGGGCTTCCAAGTTGACTTCATCGCATTCTCTGGTCAGCCTTTCAGGGCGCATGTGCAGAACCAATGTCCCTCGAGCTGCAGTTCAACCAACCCAGGCCCATTTATGAACTAATAAAAGTCAAAGAAGAAAATATTAAACTCACAAAATAAATGGTTTCACTGTATACCCACTATGTCTACTCTATTTCCGTTTTATTAAATTTCTATCCCGCATTAGTAGCGTTAGAATACCACAGTTTATTTGCAACATATGAGCAAGCTGTAGTGCGTGAAAACATTAAGCAGCCATTTTAATACACACTGCGCAGAAGCAAAAGTTTCCCTCCAAGGAAAGAAAGACGTCATACCTCGTGATATAGTTGACACATGCGCAATGAAATTCCCGCACTTTAGCGGCCATTTTAGATTAGACAAGCGTTATTTATTAGTTTAAACACATAGGCAAGCTTCCTTCTACTTGTATTCGTGTGTGCATTTGTTATTACAGACATTACAAAGTTTAATAAATTAATACTGTGAGAAGATTGCTTTCGAGCAAGTCTCATTGTGAGTCCTTGCTCCATCAATCCCCTCTCTGATGGCGTTTCTGAGCCATCAAATACTACCCACAACCAGATGCCAACTTTTTAGCATAAAATTGTCTCAGCTTCATTTTCACACTTTCTATTTTTATCGTCTCCTTTCAGTTTCTTGTATAATTCGCTTTTCAGATTTTCGAGTTCAATTTCATCAAACTTTCGTTTCTTTCCTTTTCCTGTTACTCTATACGTCTCATTCTTTCTACAACATTTGCACCATATTATTATTGACATTACTATTATTGCTATCCCAGCTAAGGGTACTAATATTTGACCTATAAGTCCTTTCCCTACGTTAGCAAACCAGGTACCAATTGACATAATACTATTTGTCAATCTTTCCCATACACTATCAACTTCCAGTGGTTTTAGTTCATTCTCAAGTTTTGTTACATTCTGGATATACGTTCCAATTTCTGCACTTTTGTCAGGTATGTAAGTGCAACAGTGCTTTGTCTTCAATAATTTACAGACTCCGCCCTCTTTTGCTAATATTATATCAAGAGCAAGTCGATTCTGCATAACCATAGATCTAATCGCAACCATCTCCGCATTAATCATTAGAAATCCTCCAGCAGTGTCCGTTGATAAACGATCAACTACTGTAGATAATTTACATATTTTCCTTGAGTTCAGAATTATTCCCACTGAAGGTATCAATGCACCAAATATATCACCTACGATTTCAGAAAAACTAGCTCTTTTACTACGTTTTAATTCACTGCTATTTTCATTGCTCCCAGTGTTTCTTTTTACGTGGTATATCTTTGGAAATACTATTCCAAAATAACAACTTCCATACCACCGTGCAGGAAGCCTAAAGTAAGCCTTATTCCCGCACACATAATAGATTCCAGGAAAAACTGTATACGTTCCTCCTTTTAGTCCCCAACCTCCAAGAATTAAGAAATTATATTCACATTCACTGGTACCGATGAAAACATTGTTATAATCAGTCTTTAACCTATGTAGACAAATTTTCCCTGTCTTTACAAAATCCAGAGCCATAGCAGCTTGAGCCTTGCCAGGTGTGTAACTACCCTCTTTCTCAGCCCAAGGTGGCAGATGAGCCTTATGCTCCGATGCTTTCTTTTGGAAATCTTGTCTTCTATTTTCTACTAAATTCAAAAATATCTTTTCTTCTTCATGTAACGAACATGTTAGATTGCTTTTATGTGCATGTGTTATATCTATCAATTTCATTGTTAGGAAAAATTCTCCCATAAACTGTGCGTCTTGACTACTAAGCACTGGGTTCATATTCTTTCGAATCGGAACCTCAGAAAATATCACATCTATGTTTGAATAGTAATACTGAAGTCTCCCTGTTTTATAAAATAAACTAGCCAATACACTACATGATATGCCATAAGTTAATGGCAAATGATGATATGTTAACCCTTCTGCTACTGATTCGGGTAACTTCATACAGACATAACAATTACTAACTTCCATGGTATCTACATATTGAAACAATAATTTTGTGAAAACATTCAAACTAGTGTCGTTATCCGTTACTTCATGATGAAATTCTGGTTCATCTTCTGCCTTTAGTTCTCCTCTATTACTTTTCATGTTCTCTGTCCTTCCCTTCGTTGTTAATCTTTTTATCCATTATCAGAAGGTAAGGAATTGCTATTATCACAACTAACCATACTACAAGCACCACTACCAGACTACATATGCATATAGCACAGCATCTTTTACAACATTTCTGTTTTGGTCTCCCAGAAACTCTATCGTCAGGCATTTTTGACAAGGAAGATTTCTCTTCTTATCTTTATTTCAAGTCTTTTTACGTTATCAAGGTGGTTTTATTTCCTTTTCATAAGTCAATTCCGCACTTGTTCCTTCGTCACCACTTTCATTTGACTCTGAGCTCTCGTAGTCTTCAAGGATGATATAAGTCCAATCAAGACCTTTAAATTTGTTGTTCACAAGTTTCAGTCTTTTGCTTTTTCGTTTTTCAATTCCACTTGTTTGTCCCGTTAGGCTTGTCACTTCATTTACTTGTTCTGGATCTTCACTTCTGGTTGTTATGTGGTATTTTACTCTTTTAATGACACTAGGCCAACGATCACCTTTTCTGAGCTTCTTTGTTGGCACTGTCTCCTCACTTCTTATTTCTTCTTCAGAAGTTCTTTTATTTTCAAGTTGTGGCACAATTTGTTTTTCTTCGATTTCAGTTTCTTCTATTTGTTCTTTTTCAGGTCTTATTGGTTTCTCTTCAGCTGCTCCACTGTGAGTTTCCAGTAACTGACCTTGTTCAGGATTTACGTCTTCATGCTTGAGTTTTTCGTGATCTTCTTCTTGAATGTATTTTCCTAGACCTAACTGATTCTGATCAGGGCTTATTGCACTTTGTACTTCTGCAGCCTGACCGCGTTCTTCTAGACCTGTCTGTCCCTGCTCAAAATGTGTTGTTTCGTTGTTGATTTGAGCCCAATTTCCTCTCCCTATCTGATCCTGCTCAGGTTCTCTTATTGTTTCATTTTCCTCCTCCTGAGCTGCTTCTTCTTCGCCTATCTGATCTTCTTTAATTTCTTCTAAATTCTTCTTGTTCTGTTGTAAACTTCAGGTATCTCAGCCACTGGTATCCAGTCCTGACTTGTGCTCGGTTGTTCTTCTTCAGCTTCCCTCGAATCTCGCACCTGAGATTCTTCAGCTGGGCAACCTTCAGCTTCCTCAGTTATCGATCCTGTTTGAGGATTTTCTTCTTCAGGGTCTGGTACTCTTTTGGTGTGGCTTACATGAATCCAATTAGGCAATCCTGCACATTTCACTGCTGTGTTCGTAATTAGTATGACCTGACAAGGTTCGCCCCACGTGGGTGATAGACACGTTTCTCTGGTGTGATGCTTCACAACCACCCAGTCTCCGGGATTCAGATCATGCTCTTGTTCAGGCTGCCTGAAACTGCGTCTTCCCCAACCTGGTGAGAGACAGAACGCACTAGGTCAGCCAATCCTTTGCAATAATCCAGAACCATATCATCAGTTATATTCAGCAGTTTATTTGTAGGAACATGTGCTTGTCTCATTGCTCTTCCCATGATTATTTTGTGCGGACTCAATCCGGTATTTTTATCAGGGATGCTTCTGAGTCCCATTAGAACAATTGGAAATGCATCCGGCCAATCTAACGATGTTGATGCACACATTTTTGCCAGTCTTGATTTTATTGTGCCATTCATTTGTTCAACAACTCCAGAAGCCTCTGGACGATATGCACAGTGCAATTTTTGCTCAATTTGGAATGCCTCACAGATTATTCTAATCACATCATTGTTGAAGTGTCCTCCTCTATCTGATTCCAAAGTTACTGGGAAACCAAATCTAGGAATGAGTTCTCATAGCAACAACTTTGCGACTGTAATACTGTCATTCCTTCTGGTAGGGTAAGCCTCCACCCACTTTGAAAACAGACACACTATGACAAGTACATATTTCAGTCCTCTACATGGTGGTAACTGAATAAAATCAAGCTGCAATGTCACAAATGGACCCTCTGCCTTTCCGATTTTTCCAAAACCAATTATTGTTTTTCTTCCTGGATTATGCATTTGGCAAGTTAGACATCTCTGGCAAAGACTCTCTGCTGCAGCCCTAAACCTTGGATTGTACCAATTTTGTCTGAAGAGCCTATTCATTGCATCTCTCCCTACATGTGTGTCTCCATGATACATTCTGGCCATTTGTGAAATCAGACAGTCGGGCATGACTGGTCTGCCATCGGCATAAATCCATACATCGTCGTCTGCCCTTTGAGAACATCCCATTTTAATCCATGCATTTCTTTCACTCTCATCGGCATCATCTTGCAGTCGTTTCACATCATTCCATGTTTCAGGTGGTGCATATAGCATAAGTTGGCAGCTGATTCCCATTCTTTCCACCCTTTTATATTTACTAACAATCTATTTTTGGAGCAATGTTGAGCCACCAGATCTGCATATCTGTTGCCGACTACCACCCAGTCATCTTCTGACTGGTGTGCGGCACATTTCACCACAGCCAATTCCTTTGGTGATTGTATTGCTTCCAGCAGTTCTTTTACAAACTGTCCATTTTTAATAGGGGATCCTGAAGAAGTCATTAAATCCCTCTGCATCCATAGTTGGCCAAAATCATGCACAACCCCGTAACCATATTGACTATCTGTAAATATAGTTACTTTCTGATTCTTCCCAATTTTGCATGCTTTTATTAAAGAGATTAATTCAGCTACTTGTGCAGATTTGACTCCTGGTAAATAGGATGCTTCGACTATTCCAGTTAATTCACATACCGCATATGCTGCACTTAGTTTACCATCTTCATGCCTTTGGCATGAACCATCGACAAACAGCTCCCTGTCTGGCTCTCTGAGGGGTAGTTCCTGTATGTCAGGACGTGGTTTTGTGCACAAGTCTGTGACTTGTAAACAATCATGTTCCTCTTCATCATCTTTGACTTCCTCATGATATGGATCTGGTAGTAAGGTAGCAGGGTTTACAATTGTGCACCTGACAATAGTCACATTTTCAGCACCTAAAATTATTCTTTCATATTTAGTCAGCCGTTTAGGAGTAAGATGCTGAGTTCTGGTTCTTGTCAACAGAATCACAACTGAGTGTGGGACAAACACCTTTACAGGATGTCCCATTACAATTGATTCACTTTGTTCAATGTTCAAACATGTAGCCGCTACTGCTTTTAAGCAGCCTGGCAACGCGGCTGCCACTGGGTCCAATGTAGCAGAAAAATATGCTATAGGACGTCTGTCCAAACCATGTCTCTGGGTTAGGACTGAAAGTGCACAATTTTCTCTCTCATGACAGAATAATGCGAATCCTCTCGTGTAATCAGGCATACCTAAGGCAGGGGCTTCGCACAAAGCACTTCTCAATTTTACAAAAGCTCCTACGCTCTCATCATCCCACTCAACTGGGTCCTTTGCCTTCTTTTTCGTCATTTGAATTAAGGGCTTTGCTAGCAGAGAAAACTCTAGTATCCATTGCCGACAATAACCCACTATTCCAAGGAACATTCTCACTTCTCGTTGGGATACAGGCATTTGCATTTTCTTGATTAATTTTACTCTTTCAGAGGTTATCCTTCTTTTTCCCCTCTCAATTTGGTGTCCTAGATACTTAACTGCTGTTGTACAAAACTGCAACTTTTCAGGACTTTCTGTGTACCCTTGAGGAACACGGTTCCATACATAGACTTTGTTCTCAAATTTAAATGAAAAAAGATACTGGCTATCTGGGTGCAATGGTATGGAAAAGAATGCTTGGTATAAGTCAATCACAGTAAACCATCCTGCACTCCAAGGAATCTGGTATAGGATTACTGCAGGATTTGGCACTATAGGACAACAAGGTTCAACAATCTTATTTATTTTGCGTAGATCTTGAACTATCCTATACTTTCCACTAGGTTTCTTTAAACCCATGATTGGTGAATTACAAGGGCTACTCATCACCTCCTTTAGTATGCCTTGTTGTACCATTCTGTTAATTTCTTCAATAACTCCTGCCTTTACTTCTGCACTCATTTTGTACTGTCTGGTATTTGGAAAAATTGCACCTTCCTTTACAGTGATTTTAACTGGGTCTATTTTGGCCATAAGTCCTACTTCTTTCCCCGTAAAATCCCATACCATGGCATTTACTGCAGTTTTTAATTCTTCTGGCAATTCGTCTTTTGTTATCAGAGAGAACATCTCATCTACTTCTGTACCTTGCTTTGCAATCATAATTTTATATACATGGTCTTCATCCGGGGTCTGAACTGCCACACCATCCGGTGTGCAGAAAATTGTGCAATTCATTTTACACAACAAATCTCGGCCTAATAAGTTGACAGGACTGGAATCACATACTACAAACTGATGCATTTCTCTAAAATTTCCAATTTTTACTTCCATTGGTTCAGTAAGAGGTGTTCTAATCTTTCGATTAGCTACACCCACAACTTGGATAGCTTCTCCAGAGAGAGGAAGGTCTGGGATGTCTGCTGTTCTCACAGTAGACCTGGTAGCACCAGTGTCCAAAAGGAAAGTAATATCATTACCTCTTACCTTCCCTTCAACATATGGACCTGACTGGTCTACCGTAAGGATGCGCCAAGTACGCACTCCTTCTCCCCTCTCTTAGGCACCGTCATTGACTATATGAACAAAAGTCATCCTGTAAAAGAAATTGTGAAGTTACATAATCATTCTTACCACTTCCTCCTTGATATCCGACGTCTGTACCGTGCTTTGCTCTGCTTACATTACCCTGTATAGGTGCAGGTGGCAACTGACTCTGAGGATTTACACCCTGCTGTGAGTCATTCTGCGTCTGTGGATTTAAATTTTGATTTGGGCCATTATTATTCCGAATCTTTTTACATTCATCCTTCCAATGCCCCAATTTTCCGCATCCATGACAAGGAAATTTCTTTTCAGCCTCTTCTCTGCTCATTCGTCCTCTCATTTTACCACCATTCCCAGTGTCACCATTCATTCCAGAATCTTTTCCCTGATTTTCATTTGGATTATCCAAATTAATTCCCTGTCGCTCAGCCATTTTCACCTGAGCCCACATCACTTTCTCTTGTAGTTTCTTGTGCCTTTCCTCAATATCATCTCCACAATATTTCGCATATTTCAAAATTTCGTCAACCGGTTTCCCTTGCCAACACAGCATGTGCTGCTTAATCATCTGACAAATCTCTGGCTTTAATCCATAAACAAATCAGTAAACAAACTGACTCATGTTTTTATCTCCAATGTCCTCAAATCCACTATACTGTTTGAATACCTGCAATAAACGTTCATAATAGGCATGTACCGATTCGCTTGCTTCTTGGGTAGTTCTGTCTATTTTTACCCACTCCATTTCTTTTGGTGGTATTTTCCCTTTCAGGTAAGTTATTACCTGCTGATACTTTTTCATTACATCACTTGATGGAGCACCTGTCTTTGGATCTCTAGGATACTCTTCACTCGGCCAGTCAACTGTAATTTTACAATCTGTCCATAAATAGGCAGGTACCACTATGTCGAACAAACCATCCAAGTCTTTCAACAATACCTTTGACACTTTCACAAACCTCTCAACCTGCTTGTACCATTCAATTGGCTTTTCTCTCAATTTTGGAAAATCATTCGTAAATGACAAGATATCCTGTCTACTCCATGGGACATGAACATAACCTCCTCCAGGTACTTCTCGCATCGGGTTCATCTGATCTGCTTTTCCTGTTTCCTTCAATAAATATTCAGAAGTTGCTCTACTGTACCGTGCCTCTTCCTTTTTCTTTGTCCATCTAGCTTTCCATTTATCTAGATCTCCCCATTTCTGTAGTACTGACATTAATTCTTTTACTTGTAGTTTTCGGCCAGAGGCAATCATGTTTTCTAGATCTTTGTCAGAAAAGTCTGCTTTATAGGGTTTCTGTAGTACTTTTGACTTTCCTATTTCAATTCCCATCTGTAAAGCCAAATCTGATAATTTTTCATGAAATATCTTTACATTTCTAGTTATGCTTCTACATACGAACAATAGTTTTTCTTCATCGTAAGTATTTAGACAATCTACTCCTACATTTCCTGCTATCATTTCTTCTAACTCAACCTTTAATTTGTAAATGTCCATGATCTTTGGGGGTGAACTCTGTTTGTCTGATCCTTGTGCCCACCTTTCTAAGTCTTCTGGCGTTACTACTGTGGCACTTTTGGTTCCCGATGAGGTTACTATATTTACGTCTTTGGAGCAACCAGGTGTTATTCTTCTAGGAGTACTATTTATAGATCCTCGAATAGGTAAATCCATTAAGGATATCATAGATTCACAATCACTGAATTGATCATCAATTATTACAGGTTCAGGTTTTGGGATTTCTACAGGTGTGGGCATCGCCAATGGTTTCGGATAACTTACTTTGTCACCATATAAGGGAACCACGGGACCAATTGTTACAGGTATGGTCAGGGAATCAGGATGTACATTCAAGTGTGTTATTTTCTGTATCAATTCTGCTCTGTTTCTGTCTATAGCTTCCTTTTCCTTATCCTGAAGTACCCTATTAACTGGGGGATTATGCAATACTTGCGGTACCAATGGTGTCTTTAACAGTGGTGCGCTTGGGGTGCATCCACTTGTCCCTTCCTGATATGGTGGCGGGTTCTTTAATATTTCTTCCATAAACTCATCTTCAGAATCTCCAAATCCTGTCAAATGTTTTGTCTTCTCTGTGCATTTGCTCCCTAACGATTCTTCTGCCATTAATATTGGATACAAACCTTCTGTAAGCATCGCTCTTCTCCACTGTTTCATTTGACCGTCCCTTGACTCATTTTGGTATCTAGGGAAAAATCCCCGATATCCCCTACTACTTCTGGATCGGTCATGTTCGAATGCCTCGGTTTCCCACTCTTCTAAGGCTTCGTATTGAGTTAATCTTGGTCTGGGTTCTAAGTCATTCATCCTCAATCTCAAATTTTGAAGAATTCTCCCATTGAAAGTGCCATTTTCTGGGAACGCTAATATTCCATCATTTTTTGTATATTCTATCCAATTCTCTAACCATACACAAATATGATAACCTCTCTCCATCATCATGAATGAAGCGGGCGTTTAGCTGGTGGAATGATAATTCCTTCTCTAGTTTGAATGGGTTTATCCTTCTTAAAATAATTCTTAAACTTTTGTAGAAATGACATTTTTCTCTTCTCTCCGTACATTTTGGGTAAATCTCGGTGTATAAAATTATATTTTGCAAAACCTAGGAATCTCCTATCCGGACGAGTTCCTATTAAAGTCGGATCGCGTTTCAACATATAATTTTCACTGTCCACTAGGATTTTGACTTCTATGCTAACAACCAATTAAATTCCAGCTAACAATGATCTCTGAACCAAACCTAGCGCGGCTTTTCAGTGACGTCTATTCAGACGACCCCTCCTTTACAATCTGCGCTTCTCTGTCCCTCGCTGTTTCGACCAATCCCAGCGTGGCACCTGTGACGTCAGTACTACTCCTGACTACTGACCCCTCCTTTACAAGAGTTGTTCCACGCCCGCTGTTTCAACCAATACCAGCGCGTCGTTTTGTGACGTCAGTTCCCTCTCCGGCAACTGACCCTCCCTTTACAAAATCGTACGCAAACTTTATTTTCTCTACGCTTCTTATTAAAATTCAGTAACAACATAAACATTCGCTATCGTGTCAGTTTCTCTAAATTGGAAAAGATAGTTTCGTTCACACTTAGTAAAACCTTTCCGTTTACTAAACATACACTACGAGTAAAACCCTTCCGTTTACTCTTCACGTAAGCTTCAGAAATACCTGCTATTTCTTCAATGTTACCCTTTCTAGGTGATATAACATCAAATTTTTACCAGCATATTCCTTTTGCTATTACTCACACGCATAGAGTCCCTAACAAGTACTGATAGCCCTGCTTAACTTTTCAGTACTATTTCTGCCTGACAGATAACCTCACTGCAGTATGGCTTCCACTTACCATCCGCTATTCAATTTTCCCCGGGGAATTCTTGTACAACATGAAACAAACTTTGAACAAACGGATGTTAGTTTATAAAAATACAATTCTCATTACCCAATTAACAAAAGTACAACCATCCTCTGATAACCAGAAAAACTGTTCCAGCGGGTTACTAGCAACAAGCATTCATACACAAAATACTCACTTGGGCCCATACATTCATACTACGCTAGCAATTTCCGCTGGTGGGTCAGTTGTACTCTTTATCAAATCCCTGCTACCAATTACTTTTCTGATTGAAGAGTAATGACTTACCAATGGACCCTTTGCTAATTGGGAAGTTTAAAATGAGTGACATTCATTACAATTCATAATCCTGAAATAATCACTGAGTCAGGAAGTTTTAAAATATTTATCTAAAGATTTAGCAGAGTAAAATACAGAACCACATGATACTTAATCGTATATCAAGGATGAAGCACAATAATCAATTATCGGTCAATGACGGTCCCTCAGAAAGGAGAAGATAGAGACAGCAGCACAACTAAAAGTTGCGTTTATATTTACCTAAAGGTGCGAGAATCAAACCCCTTGACCAAGGAGTTGGAAAGATAGGACCCAGGAAGGATGAAGAGCAAAGACCTCCTCCAGGTTCAGGACGGGACAGGTGACCTCTCTATCAACGACGCCTAAGTCGTTCCCCTCTCTGATACTTTGCTTCTCCTCGAATTCTCCTGTGTCTTCCTTCTAATGGACTCCGCCACCCCCTCCTCAGGACCTCTCTGGACAGCGACTCAGTCTGCAATCGATCAGCTTGTCATGGAACTCGAACTAACTAATTAGCTAATTCTATATCTATTATACCCTTCTACGCCCATGTACCTCCCATTAATGTTGCAAAAATATGGGCCCACTACTTCTGATTGGACGGGGACAGGGGGTTGATCCTCACACCATGTCAATTTAGTTCAATTTCTTTAAGCCCATTGTCTTTAAAATACCGCCCATCACAATTAATACATTGGCTTTATTTCCCACCCGTTTCCCATTGATTCAGCAACATATTTTATATACAATTGTATCGAGTGCAGGTACATTTCGGATGAACTTGTGAACCAGGCTTCGCGACCTTGGAGGGCTTCCAAGTTGACTTCATCGCATTCTCTGGTCAGCCTTTCAGGGCGCATGTGCAGAACCAATGTCCCTCGAGCTGCAGTTCAACCAACCCAGGCCCATTTATGAACTAATAAAAGTCAAAGAAGAAAATATTAAAATCACAAAATAAATGGTTTCACTGTATACCCACTATGTCTACTCTATTCCCGTTTTATTAAATTTCTATCCCGCATTAATAGCGTTAGAATACCACAGTTTAATTGCACCATATGAGCAAGCTGTAGCACGTGAAAACATTAAGCAGCCATTTTAATACACACTGCGCAGAAGCAAAAGTTTCCCTCCAAGGAAAGAAAGACGTCATACCTCGTGATATGGTTGACACATGCGCAATGAAATTCCCGCACTTTAGCGGCCATTTTAGATTAGACAAGCGTTATTTATTAGTTTAAACACATAGGCAAGCTTCCTTCTACTTGTATTCGTGTGTGCATTTGTTATTACAGACATTACAAAGTTTAATAAATTAATACTGTGAGAAGATTGCTTTCGAGCAAGTCTCATTGTGAGTCCTTGCTCCATCACTTTCACCTTAAATCTAGGCCTTAGGGCCTATAATTGTAGGCATTTAACCGGCTCCAGGAATCTAGTCTTTTGGACTATTTCCTCCTGGATGTATGGCTGTGGCCTGCTCTTACAGACATGACAGTGTTCTCTTGCACTGATAGCGGCCACAATCCTTTTATCGCTAGAGCTGAAATCAATAATGCCCATAGTTCGACCTGACCATGACAAACCCTTTGATAGATGGTTGGCCCTATCCACCAACAGGAGTAGGGTTAAATGAAGTGCCATCTCTCTGTCTGAAGAGTTAATTGGTAGTATTTATAGCTGTGTTGTCGGAGGAATAGATGACATTTTGCTAATGTTAGAACAGTCCCAGCATGTGCTGGGTGACTGGGCAACACTCATTAATGTCCATTTGCAACTGTTTTGCAATCTTCTGGAGTTCTTTTATGTAGAATCTTGTTGCTTGGGCAAGAGGCAGAAACCCCCTACTATTATAATCAGCTGTTTAGAACAGCTAGATTAGCGTTGTCCTATGCCATTACTAAGCAAGATCGATTGAAGGTTCAGGAGGCTCGAAAGGTATACAAAGCTAGTATCAGAGAGGCAAAGAGAGATTGGGAAACTAAAAAGTGGGAATCCTTGCTGGTATCTGTAAAAAGAGGTGGTTCTCGTTCATTTTGGAATACAGTTGCCATCATATCCCAATGGATGTTTAGGTTGCGCGCTTTTCCCATTTGTATTCTCCTTATGAACCCAGTGTATCCCCTGACATTGATTCTCTCATACTTGTTAGTAGTGCTACTATAGAGACTAGCACTGAGGCAACTCCATATGTTATTCTGAGTGACCCTCCTGATTACCAAGTTATTAGTACCAAGGACGTTTTATTGGCAGTAAGATTGTTCCTCACAAAGCCCCGGGATTGGACAAGGTTCCAGGAGATCTATTTTTGGGAAGGCCTGAGGTGTAGGGACCTTACTTTTCCCTTGTTTTTAGTACTATAATGAGGGGAGCTCCTACCACTCCTACATGGGCTGGGGCCGAGATTATTCCTATTTTTAAGAAGGGGGCTTGGGACCTCCTGGCAAATTACAGGCCCATATGTTTCATTGATTGTACCCAGCTACACAGATTCTCTCTCCCCGCAGGCAGGGTTTAGAGAGCGGATAAGTCAAAGTCATAGTCAAAGTATATTTATTTCAGTTAATAAAAACCACAACATAATATACAGCATGACCAGTAAAATTTTAAAAATTGCAGATTTACTAGCTATTGAGAAAATACTTCTTTCTGACATTGAAAGGTATAATTTAAAAAAACACACTTCCCAAACAAAATGTGTAAATAAGCCCACAAGGGAGATGTTATGCATACAGAGACATCTACTATGGATAAACTGTTCCTGGGATGTCGATATGAGTGTACATTATTTTCATTCTTACAGTTCCCCTGACAAAGGGTCCTCTATCCGAAATGCATTGGGAATCAAAGGAATCATCTTACAAGCACAGCTGAAACAATACAATTGTACAATGTGATGTAACATTGTTCTAGGCTCAAGAGAGCAAAATTAAGCATGAAAATATGTTTGAATTGTAATGCTGAAACTGTTGAAAATGAAGATTAAATATATCTAGATAGATCATTTAAGATAATGTATCCAGTGTACTGAACATTTTTGAACTAGTTAAGTTAGGAAGGAACACTAGAGGTCCACTGTGGTGCGCACTGTGTTAAGTGCACCGATTTTGTGCACCTTTCTTGAATAATTTGTATACGAACACAAGCAGGATCTCTCACAAGGCAGCACACAAGTGATTACTTTAATTATATTTCTTAAGCATAGTGAAATTACGAATGCAGGCTAGAAACTCTTTTTTGAATTACATATAAATACAGATACCAGTGTGAGCACCAACTTGTCCTTATTTCTTTAAATTTAGAAGTGTAGATTGGTGTAGTAATGGCCCCACCAAAATTATAACAGAATTCTTATAGAAATATAGTAGCATTAAATGCAGACTAAAATCATCTAAGGTTTGCTTTGTCTAGTGCTCCTCAACAATTCACTGTGTGGCAGATAAGTCTACAGAGTTTTGGGCATGTTTAAAGGAACACGAAGCCCATCCTTTTAGCTTTATTTCCAAGATATCAAGCTGACATGTCCATTTAAAATCACCTCTAGTTAGCAGAATTGTCGATTTGTGTAAAGTGACTTTCTTTTCCTACCTTTTTCCTGGTTAAAGTGCAGACATGTTCGTGCAAAATCACCTAAAGTCAGCAAAATCATCGATTTGTTAAAAGTAGCGCAGTGCCCCTCCTTTTCCTGCCTTTTTCTAAATTATAATGCAGACTTGTGCCTGCAGAGTCTCTTAAAGTGCATGAGGATTTTTGGGTTAAGACTCATCTGGTGAAAGTGCAAACACATTTGTGCAAAAACGCCTAAAGTTACCTTTGCCCGTCGTCAGTTCTAAACAATATTGTTAAAAATAGCATTGTACCATTCAATTACTGAGATACATCTAAAAATGCAAACATCAAGTTAAAATGGTTGACAAACTACCTGGTGATCATCAGACCTTTTGCTGACCGTAACTGATCCGCTTTGAGAAAGAATTTTATAAAGGCTGCTGTTATTTGTGGGGATTCACCTCTCATACAAAAAAGTAAGGCATGTCGACATGTTCTAATGCCATTCAGATTGAAGATTCATTTCAGCATTATCTTACGTTCAGTTAGTAGAATGGGACAGATCGATCAAATGTGAGGCAGGCTTTCTTCATGTAAATGGCATAGTCTACACTTGGTAACCTGTGGTTTCGGTTGCCATTTAGGGATGTATTCCAATGTTTGACAAAAACCAAATCGCAGATGAAGTCGCTTATTTTTATAGAAAGATCTAAATAATGTTGTTAAGTATGTCTGTGGAGGAGGTTGCTTGTAAGAATCAATGATTGTCCATGCGTGACTTCTTTTGCTAAACTCATCTTTGTCTCTATGCCATGACAAGAAAGCGGACAAGTACTTTAAACCAAGTCCTTCGGTTCCAACTTCTTTATTGGAAATATGTCTTATTGAGGCAGAGATGGTTATATGTGGTGTTCGTTGATCGCAGATCAGCTTTTGATTTGATTTCCCGCACTAATTTATGGCAGTTTTTTGATGATTTGGGGATGCCACACTACTTAACGAATATAATTAGGCGAATGCACAAAGGTAACTTCGCCCAAGTAAGATGTGGGCAGATGGGAGCATTAACCAAGCCCTTCCCTGTCAAGAGGGGGTATGTCCTTGTGCCAACCCTTTTCTCGCTTTTCATTAATGATTTAGCAACTTTTGTAGATCATGGTGGATCTGATGCTCCGACTCTTGGAAACATCAGGACTCCGGCCCTGATGTTTGCAGACGACACACTCCTCATCTCAAAATCCCTCATGTGATTCCAAAGTATCTTGGATAGGTTTGACACCTTTTGTAGCCTTAGAAGATTGGATATTAATTTTGCCAAAACCAAATACATGGTTCTCAACCCCTGTAAAACTTCACGCCCCAACCCCACCCTTTGAGGGTTTCCCTTGGAACGCGTTTGTACTTTTGAGTACTTGGGGGTTACCCTTACTGAACATTTTAATTGGCAACCCCATATAATATGGAGTAGGCTCAGGTTAGAGCAAACATCAGGGGGTAAGTTACACAAGGGCTCACCTTTTCGCCCCATTTCTACTGCTCTTCAAATCTATAATCTTCAAGCACTCGCCTCAGCCCTTTATGGAGCGGAGCTTTGGGGACATAGGAATGTGTCTATCTTAGGTCTGGTGGAAAATCGTTTTATGCGAGAGTTAATTGGCCTTCCTATCAGCATCCCATTGCTCCCATTAAAATTAGATATGGGGAAAAATAAATATAGCGGATGTGATTGATCTAAGGCCTTTATTATACTGGAAGAGACTCTGGTCTACCCTCGAGTTGGCAGCTTACCGGGCAGGGTTGTTGGAGATATTACGTAGCGCAGGCGCTGATGATATCTCGTGGCTGAAATATGTAAGAGTTACCTTTTTTATTACTGGTTTAGGTCAGCTTTGGGATGCTCCTTTAGAGGCCTGTAAAATTTCCAAGGTTCAAGGTAAGAATGCATACTGGCTAAACAAGATGAGTTTACAGCATAGACAGACCAGTGTTCGGTCCTTGGCATTGGCTTTTCTCAAACAGAAAAATAGCTACAAGTGGGAGAATTTTTATGACGAAATTGAGCCAGCAAATGCAAGGAAACTATAGGTGCAGTTTAGATATGGGTCCCTCCCTCTTTTCTCTTTTACAACCAGATGGGGGAGCTAAGCAAGGACCCGATCTCAGTTATGTCCTTCCTGCTTTGAAGTAAATGAAACACTAGAGCATGCTCTATTTTTTTGTCCAGCGTACCAAGGTGCTAGGAGATCGTACATTCGCCCATTATGTCGCAATCTTGGAATCAGAATGTATAGTGAGGCTCTAAAAATGTTAAATAGCGACACTTCCAGTGTGTAGTCTTTGCGGTTTCATGATTCTTATTGACCATGTGGAGGGTTAGGCAAAATAATTAAAAAAGGAATGTATCGCCTAGCATTGCCCAAGGTGGAAATAATTAGATTAATGGAGGAGATTGTCTTATGAAACGTTTTATACTGTTTTATATTTTTTTAATTATTTTAATGATGTATTTATGTCTTAATGAATTTATATATTTTTATCTTGATATTAATTCTTAATTACTGCAATTTGCATGAGATTTTCTTAATTGTATGAACTTTGATGGCATAAAATGCCGAATAAAGTTTGTTGTCTGTCTGAACTAGTGGTTTGATATGATGTTTACAGTATATGTGTTAGGTTATGTGAAAAATTCCAATTATAAAATGGAATTAGGTTACCAGCTCATATAACAAAGAAAAACCATAGCTATTCTTACTTCCACAATAGGATAGACTCCAAAAATGTAGAACGTGGCATCCAAAATGGACTCCAAAAGACAGAACATGTTAGAAACCCCAGCCCCTATGCCAATTTCATGTCTCCCACTCAGAGCCAGAATCAAGTGCATTGAGGCCACGCTCTTCATCTTCGGCAAGATGGTACTCCATTTGGCTGCTTACTGCAACCAATCTCACTCCTGCCTCCAACGTTCTCCTGCAAATAGGCTGGCAGGGAAAACATACTTTCACTAGACATGCACCAAAACTCTAGAACAGATTCTCTTCTTACGTTATGACCAGCGTTATTCGCCTAACTTTTGGAAGGAAATAAAAACAATACTCTTTATACAGACCTTCTTTTCTATATCACTCCTAAAATTATATTAGAATGCAGTCCTTTAAGGGTGCAACTGAAAGAAAACAAACAGTGAATGGACAGTGGCCTTCTTGGGCCTCCTCTGCGACTGGGCTTATAACCTTCTACAGGCATTGAGTCTGATGTCTCAAAATGTTTCAAAAAGCAGTGGTTATCAGTCCCAGAATCTCCGGATAGCATCTCTATAATTTGTACATCAAGTACTAGTTAAACGCGTCTCTGGGGACTATTCAGCGTGATATTAGGAAACACATCGGTACCATTTACATATTTAGGTAGAAAACTTGAATTCCTCAGATATTTCCAACATAATTTTTGTATCACTTTGGTTAGTGTATATGATATCCTAGGAGACCTTTGCAAATCTGAATGGCTTTACTGGCAGGCTGACATGGAAGGCATGCTAGTCAAATCTAACCTTGGAAAGTTCAAGTTTACTTCTAACAGTTTAGTTTTCCTATAGTTGATTCAAGGGTGACTATTATCAAATATGAAATTAACTGGCCTATGAAACAAAGAAAGGAACTTGCTAGATGGTCCAAATGTGTTGTTATCTCCCTTATAATTAGCAGTTAATATTAGACAACACTCTCTTTTGTAATATTTGTCTACATACAAACAATTCAAGTCTGGTTAAATTAGTAAAACAAGCATTTGCAAAGGCAATAGGTCTGATGTTGGCTCCATGCCTTTTCGTTTTGTGAGTGCTTGTTTTGTTTTGTCAAGGTTTTTAAAATTTGTATTTTTGTGGAAGCTGGCAGGCTCCAGTCAATCTCCCAAAAATACTGGATAAAAGCAAAAATATTGTTTTGATCTTAAAAACCAGACTTCACTATTGAAGTCCCAGGCCTTGAAGAACCTACTTTGTGTGTAGATGTGCCCTTTATGAAAGGGCAGAATGGCATCCGTCACAGTGAAATTAGACGATGGCTGAAGTGGACTGGCCCCTTGCCCCACATTGTATTGTATAGTGGGTGGAAGACAAAATGTAAATGGCACCTTAACGGACCAAAGGATGAAAAAGGTTGCCTGAAAGCTTGTATACATTGGTATATTATAATTATAATTTTAGTAAAATCAAAAGGTCTTGGCTTACCTAAGCATAGATGTGACGACAGCACAAAGTGACAGACCATGAAACCTGTGTCATTACTGCACCATGCCCACCCAACACTACTATTATATTTTCATTTTTATGATTTGAGCTACAAACATTTATAAAAATACTCAATTTAAAAAAATCATTAAGTGCCTTGAACAACTTTAGCCTTCTTTCCAAAATTTTTGAATAGGGTTACAGCCAGTGTGAACTCGAAAATCTGGAAAGACAAAAGGAGGTTTGCTTTAGGATGAAATACCTTTATATAACAATGACATATACAAACTGGAGAAAACGAAAAATATTACTATGTGCACCAATTTTGGCCTTGTCCTCATGTGGTGCGACATGACCACTATGAGCATCATTCACAAAAAGCCAAAATCTGTACACAATACCTTTAAAACTCAGTTAATTAAAAGGAAACATGTAACTATTAAAGTTTTAAAGGCCCAATGTTTCTGTCTTCATAACGTAATGCAGTGTAGAATGTAAAAGGTGAGGCTTTAGTTCTACCATCGGCGCTCAATACCACCCTCTCAGTGTCCATTTTGTTTGTTAAAGGCATCTTTCAACACTAAGATGTGCAGGGCATTCAGTGGTGTAGTAATGAGTGTTGTGAATGGATGTGTTTGTGTGTGCGCGCATGTGAATGTGTGTATGTGAGGGTGTATGGGTATGTGTGCGTGTGAGTCCCGTCAATCCCCCTCCCTCCTAAACTTACCGGCAGCCACTGATCTATGGACGGCTGAAAGTCATGGGAAGGAACAATCTTTAAGGTTCTTATTAGTTCAAGATTCCAATCCTGACCGATATTGCCTCAACACAGTTTTTATTGTTTCAGCCACTCCTCTAGCTCATTTTATCTTACATAGTTTTTTTGGCTGTAGTCTACATTGTTTCATTTCTTTTATAGATTGGAGCAAGCATAACTTTGATAACTAAATATATCATTGATTATTACCTTAACCATTTAGCCCAGTTCCACCTATTGCTGGGGGTTACTTTGTTAAGCATGTTATGACATTGAAAAGCACGATACCTTGCATGGTGCTGCGTGGCTTGATAAATCTAGAGTAACGTAGCGCACATCGCTGCATTGCTTTTCTCTGCCGCAGGTAGGCGTTCCATGGGTGGAGCGTGAGCATTCTCATGCATCCATCCATGGATTTTGGCACATTCCTGGATTTACCATTACTGGTACACTTGGGAATGTGGCAAAATGCTGCGCTTCCCCAAGTTAGGCATAACGAGGAGAAATATCTTTATTTCTCCTCTTCTTTTTCTCTTTCTATGTGTGATAGAAAGAGGAAAATGTAAAACGCTCTGAGGATTTCTTTTGTGCAGGAAGGTGATCCTTGCACCCCAGCACTAGGCAGCAGTTTGTGCGCAAATGCAAGGAAAGGACAGGTATGCGCTGTATAATGATAAATACAGCACATTCCTTCCCTTTCATGCAGCGCAACAAGGTGGCTTCAGGAAAGTTTGATCAATGTGGCCCTTAATGTTACGAAAAAAGACATGTTTTCAGTTTCTTGTGAAAGCGGAACTCGGATGACTGCTTATGCAATTGTAGTGGCAAGTTAGTCCATAGTTTTGCAGCATGTAACGTGAACCAATGACCTCCCTTTCTAACCCGGGCAAATTTTGAAACTGCAATAAGTTTTCCGGTAGTTGATCTAAGAGAGAGAGAAGGACAGTTTGAGTGGATCCAGTCATGGAGGAAGGCACGTCCAGGCTCCATGTTTAATCAGGAGTGCTTTGAAATGAAATCTTTTTTGCACTGGCATATAATGAGGAGAGGTTCGGTGGTTGGAGAGGGACTGTCTGCGGTTCATAATAATAATTAAAATAGCTGCTACAGTTTGGACTTTTTTGGTCGATATGTAAATGATGAATATAACCATTGAGAAGACCTAGGTACAGAGAATTGTCATAGTCCAATATGCTGTGGCGAATGCATGGAGAATGGTTTAGCATGTCTCAACGGCAAGGATGTCTTGAATTTTTTTGAGTGCATGCATAAACTGGGAGCACAAAGCTGAAACAGCAGAGATTTGAGGAATGATAGATTAGTGACAAATTTCACTTCCAAATGTCTAAACACCAAGGAGAGTGAGGGCAGCAGGTCCAATTCAGAAGGCCACCAGGCATGAGATGGAGGAGAGTTAGTGGAACCAAAAATGAGGATCTCTAGTTAGAGTTCAGCTTAAGGCAGCTGTTCTTCAATCACTTGCGACTGCATAAAGACCAGCTTTATAGGAATCTTGGGCTTCAGTAATATTGTCTGCAAGTGAGAAGATTACCTGGGTATTATATTTGCAAGAGATAATTTTACATCCAAAGGGCTGGACCAACTCAGCCAGTTGAGGAATATAAGCATTGAAAAGGGTAGGGCTCAATAAAGAGCCCTGTGGATCCCCGTATAAAACTGGTCGTAGAGGAAGGGAAATGGGAAAGAAAGACAATCGGTGAACAGTTAGAAAGATAGGAGTGTAACCAATTGAGTGCTAGGACACAGACAACCAGCTTCTTGAGTCTGTGCAGCAATACTGTGTGAGACACCATAGTGAAGTTGCTGACAGATTAAGGAACACAAGGATAATTGAGCTACCTTGGTCCAGTGAAATTTTAATGTGCTCCAAAGCTGCCGACAATGCCGTCTATGTACTATGTTTCAGGCAAAAACCCAGTTGAGAAACATGTAACAGAGAATGGGCTTCTAAATAGAGTTGGACCTTGATCAGTTTTCCATAATTAGTAGCTACTGGCAACAAAGATATTAGCCTACAGTTTGTTAGAGAAGCTGGATCAGATTAAGTTTTTTTAATAAGGGTCAAACCCAGCTTCCAGCACTGAGTAATGGATTGATCACATTATTTGCCTGTTTCAGATTAGGCAAGGGGGAAGAATCTAGGGGTGATCCCCATTTACACATGAGAATAGCTGCATCAGAGTCAGGTAAAGAAATAGCCTTAAATTCTGAAAGTGAAATACTGGCCACTGGGCAGGCATTGGAAGAAAAACATGAGGACTCAAGCTCAGATGATAAGTCCTGATAGATCTTAGTAATTTTATCTTGTAAAAAGCTTGGCAAGTCATCGCACATAGTTTGTGAAGAAGAGATAGACATCTGGCATGGCTCCAGAAATAGAAAGGATTCAACAATTTTACAAACTTCTTTCGGGCCATTTTTGGCCCATGGATCTCTGAGCCCAGAAGTCTGATTGTGCTCCTCTGATCGTAATTGACACAAAATCTTCTTTCCAAAACTTTACATTAACTTTTTAGGGCTTTTGGGCAACTTTGAGAACCAGGGGCCTGTAACTTTCTGTCTAAGGGAATTTTTAGACCTAGGTTGAGAAATAAGGTTCATGGTAGTTGATTGACAGTTGTTGTTTTGGAATAGTCTTATCTATATTGCCAACAAGGGACAGAGGTCATCATTTAAGTGTAGATTTTAGTTCATATACACCAAGTTTGGATTGAATGTATAAGTGCATGATTTGCAGCTCTTGGAGGAAGTTCATTTTGACCATGGTGATTTCCATAGGAATGAGATAGTGATCTGACCAAAAGAACAGTTGAGGAGTAAGAACTGGAAGTGTGGGAAAATTAGAAAAAACGAACCCAATGATATGGCCACCCGAATGAGTCGAATACAGACCTTTTGTGCAAGATTAAGTGCCAAAAGCGAACCAAATAAAGCTTCCGTTTATGAACTGAAAGCGTCATCTGCATGAAAGTTCTCAGAGAATGATGAAATTCAAATAATGTATGCAGAGTGAGCCAATGACCTCTTTGAGAGATTTGACATAGGTGCTGGAGTATCCTAGGGGCAGATAAACCAGGACTCCAGACATAGAAAAATAGTAGAAAATTTGAAATTGAAAGACATACCTTCTGCTTAGGATTCTCCAGCTAATTTAGATACTCCCTCAACGAGGCAGTCTCTTGTGTACTTTTGCTCTTTACCCATTGCATCTTTTTGGGTGATTTCAACATTCATTGGCACTGCTCTTCTGATAAAGAAAGGACCACTCTAAATGTCAATATGTCCCCATTGGACCTCTCCCAATTTGTCTCCAAATCCAATCACGAGGGAGGTCATATACAATCAATTTAGTACTCTCCAATAAAAGTTTGGGCTTGTGATACCCTCTTCCACTATCACAGATCGTCATCTGATTCATTTTAATTGGCTTACTTCCTCACATGGAAGCCCTGCCACTCGCCCTGCTCCTGGCCAAACTAGACCCTATTCCAAGGTAACTCAGAACAGCTTTCTGAGAGCATTGGAAAATAAAGTGCCAAATATTTCGGGGTCAATTGAGTCAGTTGCTTAGGAGGTCAATATTTGGATTTGCACCTCTGTAGAAAAGTAGGCTCCCTATCCAGACGCATGCCAGGAAGAAATAAGATTTCAGGACCTTGGTTCAACGATACCTTGAAACAAGAGAAAACTATGCAAAAAGGCAGAAAGAACCTGGTGTAAAAACTATAGCATTGAGGACAGAGCAAAGTACAAAGTACAAACAGGCACTTAAGAAATATCAGCCCCTAGTCAATTCCACTAAAAGGGAATTCTATGAGGGTAGGATTGAACATGGAGAAAACAAATATAGACACATTTTTAAAATTGTAAAGAGTATCTCAGATCCAGTTGTCTGCCATAGAAGTAAGGATCCTTCAGCCAAGTGGTGCGAAGAACTAGCCTCAATCTTTTATAATAAAATCCAGGCTATCCAAAACAGCGTAAACATAACAGGGATTTTGGGAGTAGGCTCTCATTGTCAGTTACGAGCCTAAATAATGTGTCCTGCTCTCTATCTTCCTTCAATTTTATCTCTTTGGTATACATCAGAGCTGCCATTTTAAGCCTAATGTCAGGCTCCCCCTTGGATCCCTGTTCCCCTATTCTCTTAGCTCTGGGAGTGGATGTCATTAACCCAGTGATGAATAGTCTGTTAATTAAGTTGCCACAGTTCCTTCCTGCTGGGCACATGCCAAAATCATATCCTTCCTTAAGAAACCCAATGCGGACCCCTATGTCCTAGGCAATTACAGGCCTATTTCCCTGCTGCCAGCGCTGTCCAAACTATTGGAAAAGACATTGAATAAAATGAGCTATTACACTCCAGCTTGTCCGGTTTCAGGCCAAAGTTCAGCACAGAGACTACTCTCTTGTAAGTCTCTGAACTGATCAGAAACACTCTGGATGCTGGAGGAAAGGCAGCCCTGGTATTTTTAGACCTATCAGCAGCTTTTGACACGGTTCCCCATTCCAGGCTGCTCACGCACCTACATGATATAGGCATTAGAGGCACTGCAAGGAAGTGGATAAAATCGTTTCTGGAAGATAGGGGACAGGAAGTCTGTTTTCCCCCCTTTTCATCTGGCACTAGGAGAGTCTCAGTAGGAGGGCCTCAAGACTCGGCCCTCAGCCCTACAATGTTCAACATCTATATGACCCCGCTTGCAGCATTGGTCGAGTCTCTTGGTGCTAAGATAATCTCCTACGCTGATGGCACACAGCTGATCTTTTCTTTTAAGAATGGCGAAGTAATAGGCCATGATGCATTTAAACCCTGTGTGAGAAATCACCACCTGTTTGCAGTGTCCCACAACTTTTTGCCCCATTTTGACCACAAGATGCTGTTTTTCTGACTCTGACTGAACCCTGGGCTCTGCTAACCAGACTCAGGGCCTGTGCTCTGTTTAAAAAGTACATGTAATTAGTTCTAATTACAATTGGTACTGAAAGACCCTGTAAGTTCCTAGTAGACAATATGGCTAGTTGGATTTTGAGAGAATGGTGCTTTCTGGTACAAGAATATGTCACACTTTGGAGGAAGTGGCCATTTATCTGGGTGGCACCCTGAATCCCCAAAAACACTGAATAAATATGGAAGAGTTGCATAGCTCCTGCCAGAAGAAATAAGAAAAAGGACTGGCCTGCTGACTCCCTGGCCTACACCAAGAGGATTGCACTCACCAGGACTGCACCTGCTGCACACTGTGGGACTCAGCACGAGAAGGACTTTGACTGACTTTGAAAGTCTAAGGAGTGGACTCCCTGCAAGCTACAGGTTAATAGAGCCCACTTGCATCATCTCCACCAAGAGTCCCGATCCTGGAGTGCGTCCAGTGGACGTTTAAGGATTTGGCCAGGTGCATTGTGAAAATTGTAGCAGAGACATCCCAAGGGCCATCTTGGAGATTCCAGACCCTTGTATTTGTGTTTTGGACACTTTGAACCCTCAAGGGGAATTTCAGGAAGAAGTTCCAGAAGTTTGGAGAATTTTTAAACAACTTTTAGAAAAATATCCATAAGGTGACCGACCCGACGTCGAGAGTCAAGCCAGCTACCTTCAACCGCGACCCGGCCTGGATTTCAGGTTCGTCCCGCTGAAAGCTCAAGACTTCCAAGATTTGACCGGGGCCTGGCAGAAAATCAAGCCAGCGAACCTGCACTGAATCCGGTCTGACGAAGTGCCTTACCGGACGTCGAAAGAAAAAGCTCCAGAAAAAAAGACTAGGGCAACATTACGATGGCGGGCGGACAAAGTCCGCCCGCCACCACAGCGGAATGCGGGACCGTCCGCAAGGGGTGCGGCGGTCCCGCACATGCTATTAGGATGCCACCGCCACCGTGGCGGTGGCAAGCCCTATTCACAGCATTGTGGCGGGCGGTGCTCACCGCACCGCCCGCCACAATGCTGTGAATGCACGCCGTGCATGTGCATGCACAACGTGACAGGCACCGCGCGGTGCCTGCCACCTTGTGCATACATATGCAGGGGGGTACCATAGGTACCCCCCATGTGCACCCTCCACCCCCTCAATACCGTGGGGGCCCGTTGCGGGCCCCCATATACAAAGACCGTATGCCTTTCCATGGCGGCAACGCCGCCATGGAAAGGCTGCACTCCGCAGTCATCATAATATGGATGGCGGTGTCTTGGAGACACCGCCACCATATTATCCTTGTTTTCCGCCGGTCGACTCGTCGACCGGCGGAAAAGCGGCAGACGGTCTTTCCGTCCGCCGTGGACCCCCCTGCCATCATAATATGGCGGGGGGTCTTTGCTGTCTGGATGGCGGGCGGATCGCCCCTGCCGGGCCGGCGGTGACTACCGCCGGCCCGGCGGGGGCGATCCCCCCGCCATCATAATGACCCCCTAGGTGTGAAGGTGGCCTCAGGGGACACAGGGGAGGTAATCGAGAACTCCAGTTGAGGAAACGAGAATCAAGGTAAATTATCGAATTAGGAACACGCTTTCCGAGAGGGCACAATATTGACGAAGAGATCGCCATACATCTACATGAAGAATAGCTTTGGTGTAGGTCGTTGTGGTCATATTTCAGCTCATGAATTTGCAGCCTGTATTGTGTTATATAGAAACATATACATGCAGTTGTATCATTGTATATAGTATCTCTATGTTTCAAGAGTGTAACTGTCTATCTCTGTCCCCTTTTTTCAGGAGGAAAGGAAGGGACTTACTGGATGGAACCGGTACTTCTACATTGGTCCCTAACCTTTTCTTCGAGGCATCATTCTCCTGATGTTCCGGTCGCCACAGCTAAGAAAGAACTTACTTTTCTTATTTTTAATACTACTTTCAAAAAAATTGTACTCTTAACTCGTACACTTTGTGCACTATATTTTTTTCTTTCACTACTTTTCACTTTTGTGTATATTGACAACCCATTACTATTGGACCTACTATGCTACCCTCTCCCACTTGGGGAAAACATTATTTGTTCATAATTATGCCATCTTTGTTCCCATGTATTTTGGCATGCCGTTCTATTTATTCACAGTAACTGTACGATACCTTTTCTAGACACAGCCTCGATCCCGGTGCATCTGGGGGATATCACTATCAGATCCCGTCACTTCGGGATAGGACAGGATGCACACACTAGGTGGCAAGCACGGTGCGGCCAACATCGCCATTGTTACCCGAGACAAGTTTTCACCTACAGTGTTACCGCATTTGATGTTACTGTATCTATCAATATCGCATTTTGATATGCAGCAGGGTACAATACACCATGTGGCGTGTACAGTTTTTTGGAGACGCACTTTTATTCTCACAATATCACTACCGTGTAACCATGCTATTTATTATTGGTGCATTTGTAAATAATTGGATAAGTATGCTTGAGTACAACATGAGCCAGTTTACGAATTTGCAATTCAATGCCTGACGTTTTACACTGGCGTCGTAACCACTACAAGATGGCGTCAATTTCATTTGGTTGTAGCCTGGATTCACTATGTGTCCAGTCCTTCTGCAGTTTTTACCATTGTGTATGTAATGAGGCTGTAACTCACTTCCACTTTGTGTGATCAAGGAAGCTTGACTCCCGAAACGCGTCACGCCTCGATTTATGGAGTAATAAATCGTTTTGATTTGGATATCTTGGCTTGGTCTCTGAGAGCACTTATTACTGAACAATGTCGTTGGATTACCTTACCGGCTGCTCCGCCGGCGTTTGCGCCACCTCCCTGGGGTCTCCGGTTTCCAGCAGGAGCGTCTCGTTGCATGGAAATATATATATATATATTATCTACTGGCGGTCGCCAGTAGATAGTTATAGTTACAACCTATTATCCATAGGAAATCCACGACATTCTATTTGAAATAACTCTCTTGCCGGTTGACGTATCTTCGCAAAATTTTCAAACTTTGTGGGGCGCTCCGGTCCGCTCCTACCCTGAAAGTCTCGGGGATTCGTCAAGCGGGGGCCGAGAAAAAGGGGGGTCCCAAAACGTGTTTTCCCCATGCAATTTTCCATAGGAAACTTTAGACACGGCTACAGCCCGAACTGCTGAACGGAATTACACCAAATTTAGCAAAGAGGTAGTTCTTGGTTCAGAAAGAACCCTTTTTGTTAAATGGTGTAAATCCGTTCAGTAGTTGCTGAGAAAATCAAAAGTAAAAGTACATATATATCTATGGGCACGGAGGATTCGCGCACCCTGAGCGCACCCTGCGCGCACCGTCCCGATCACGAGCTGCATGTTAATTGGCTGTCAGCTGGCTGTCAACATTCCGATTCAGGAAATGTTGGCAGCCATTTTGTCCTCGGTAGAACCGAGGGACAGAAACAAGTGCGCAAGCGCACAAAGGGGGCAGGGTAGAAACACCCTGACCCCTAGGTTTGCTCAGGGGTCCCACAAGGACCCCCTGGGCAAAAAACAAACAATTTTTTTAAAAACTCGGCAGGATGCGCTCAGGGTGCGCGAATCCTGCCGAGAAAATCGAAGTGCGGTCTCCCGCGCTTCGACTGTATTTTGCCCCGGGTGGCACAAGTCCCGGGGGCATGGTGGGGGTTTAATTTTATGTGTGGGGGCCTCAAAGGGCCTCCAAGCCCGGGGACCGCCACCCCCGGGGCTTTCTTTAAAAATGGCCCTTGATGGCCCTGGGGACCGCCACCCCCAGGGCCGGCTCCTGCAGTGTCCCGGGGTGCCTACCCCGGGACACTGTAGTTTGCTATGGCAGGACGGAGCCTCACGGCTCCCGTCCTGCCATAGCAAACTGCTTTGGATATTGGAAGAGAGAGCAGGGAAACCTGCCTCTCTTCCAATATCCAAAGCCGATTGCTTTTCCACATGGGGAGCAGCATGTCAGCTGCTCCCCATGTGGAATAGCAATGCCGGCTCCCAAGGGACGTGGGGAGCCGGCGGGACTGTGGGGGATTGGGGACCCCCACAGTCCCCAACGGAGAGGGCCAGCCCCGGGGGATGGGGTCCCCGGGGCAAGTAGTGGCCAGGAGTGGGGCCACGCGGCCCCCTCCCCAAAAAAGAAAAAAAAAATGGAAAGGCCGGCCCCGGGGGATGGGGTCCCCGGGCCTTAAATGGCCTGAGGAAGGGGGCCACGCAGCCCCCTCCCAAGAAAATAAAAAAAGGCCATGCCCCGGGGGATGGGGTCCCCGGGGCCAAAACAGGCCCAGGGAAGGGGGCCACGCGGCCCCCTTCCCGTTTTTTTTTAAATAAAATTAAATTTAAAAAAGGGGTAAGGCCCTGGGGGATGGGGTCCCCAGGGCCCAAAAACAGGAAAAAGGAAGGGGGGCCACACAGCCCCCCTTCAGGGGACAAAACATTTTTTTTTTTTTTTAAACGATCGGGCCCGCAGGCCCCGCCCCCTTCCTTCACCACTCTGCAAACGCGCCCCCTGGCGCATTTGCAGAGGGGAACGAATTCCCCTTGAATACTGGGGGTCCCTGGGGCCAACTAGCCCACCAGGAACCTCCAATATGCGCCAGGGGCTGCGTTGCAGAGACGTGTAGAGAGGCCACACCCCTTTTACACCTCTCTGCAACGCAGCTCTGTGGCGCTTTTGGATGTATATGGTGGGCTAGTTGGACTCCGGGGACCCTCAGGATTCAAGGGGACTTAATCCCCCAACTTAAAACGCGCTACGGGGCGCGTTTGCACAGTGGTGAAGGGAGGGGCGGGGCTTCAGGTGACATGTGTGCAAACAGGCCCCGTGGCGCGTTTTAAGATTGGGAATTACATCCCCTTCAATCCTGAGGGTCCTGAGGGCCAACTAGCCCAACAGGTACATCCAGAAAGCGCCACAGAGCTGCGTTGCAGAGAGGTGTAAAAAGGGGTGTGGCCTCTCTACACGTCTCTGCAACGCAGCCCTGGCGCATATTGGAGGTTCCTGGTGGGCTAGTTGGCCCCTAGGGACCCTCAGGATTCAAGGGGACTTAATCCCCAACTTAAAACGCGCCACGGGGCGCGTTTGCACAGATGTCACCTCAGGCCCCGCCCCCTCCCTTCACCATTGTGCAAATATTCTTCTAAAATCATCCGAAATACGAATTCCGATTTACTCACCTGTTATCAGGAGAGACCTCAGTGCTGTATCTTTCAGCCCAGTACTGGTCCTGAAAAGTAATTTTAACCGTACTTACCAGTAACTTGAATTTCCTTCCATAGGCTAACATTGACTGGTTTCACTTGGAAATTCTTCTAAGTGTGGAGTTTTGGAACTTTAAAATATTCCTCTAAAATCATCCGAAATACGAATTCCGATTTACTCACCTGTTATCAGGAGAGACCTCAGTGCTGCATCTTTCAGCCCAGTACTGATCCTCAAAAGTAATTTTAACCGTACTTACCAGTAACTTGAATTTCCTTCCATAGGCTAACATTGACTGGTTTCACTTGGAAATTCTTCTAAGTGTGGAGTTTTGGAACTTTAAAATATTCCTCTAAAATCAGCCGAAATACGAATTCCGATTTACTCACCTGTTATCAGGAGAGACCTCAGTGCTGCATCTTTCAGCCCAGTACTGATCCTCAAAAGTAATTTTAACCGTACTTACCAGTAACTTGAATTTCCTTCCATAGGATGTCATTGCCTGCTTTTTGCTGAAAAAGTTTCTAAGTGTTGATTTTTGAAACATACAAATATTCCTCTAAAATCAGCCGAAATACGAATTCTGATTTACTCACCTGTTATCAGGAGAGACCTCAGTGCTGCATCTTTCAGCCCACGTACTGGTCCTGAAAAGTAATTTTAACCGTACTTACCGGTAACTTGAATTACCTTCATAGGCTAACATTGACTGGTTTCACTTGGAAATTCTTCTAAGTGTGGAGTTTTTGAACTTTATAATATTCCTCTAAAATCAACCAAAGTACGAATACCAATTTACTCACCTGTTATCAGGAGAGAACCCAGTGCTGCATCTTTTAGCCCAGCACTGACCCTGAAAAGTAATTTTAACCGTACTTACCAGTAACTTATATTTTCTTCCATAGGAATCCATTGTCTGGTTTTCAGCAAAAAGTTTCAAAGTGTTGATTTTTACAAACTACAAATATTCCTTAAAAATCACCTGTATGACTTAAACGCATTCTTTCAACTGTTTACAGGAGATGCACCAGTGCTGGATCCAGGATCCAACACTGAGTAAGAAAAAGTAACGATAACAGTTTTTACCTGCTAAGTGAATTTCCTTCCATAGGATAACATTGGTGATTCTATGAGAAAAAGTTTCTGTCAACTTTTAAAATACAATAATATTCCTTAAAAATCACGACTGTAACCAAAACGCTTTTACTCAACTGTTTACAGGAGATGTACCAGGACTGAATCTAGGATCCAGTCCTGTGGTTAGAAAAGTAATCCATAAAGTAACTAATTGCATTTAACTAGAAATTCACATTGAGCTGAATGTTGCATTTTGTTTGAAAATGTGTTGCCCATTGCAACAACTGTAACTACTGTACTTAAAAGTCTATTGCCTATGTGCAAAGTATTTAAACTAAAGTAATTCATTCTGAGAAAGTATTTTTGTAATGTAATGTATAATGTAATTACAATGTAATTTAAAAAATAAAATATGTAAAAAAAATTGTTTCTAAAAATGTAGTAAATCAGTATGAAAAAAATTAATATAACAATTAATACATTTAAAAATTGTCATTTACAAAACCTTTGAAATTCACTGAAAAAACCATAGGTATCAGGCACGTTATAGTTAGAAATTAGCATTTAAAAAACCTTTGAAATTCACTGAAAAAACCATAGGTTTCAGACACGTTATAGTTACAAATTAGCATTTAAAAAACCTTTGAAATTCACTGAAAAAACCATAGGTTTCAGACACGTTATAGTTACAAATTAGCATTTAAAAAACCTTTGAAATTCACTGAAAAAACCATAGGTTTTAGGGACAGTTATAGTTACTTGGACATTGCACTCGTACAAAACCCGTGAAATTCCCCGTTATAGTTAGTTCAGCTAACTATAACTCGCGCCCCCGCAATGCACTGCTGATGACGTCACATATTACATCACTCATGACATGGTCAGTGACATCACTGATGACATCACTGATGACATCTCAAATGACATCACTGATGACATCATCCACGTGATAATCTGATGCACCTCCTCACACCCTAATATAATCTTTGATACACCCACTCTAAATTACAGACTGCCATTCGCAAAACCATAGACACACCAACACCAATAACTACATACCCACTCACTGATTCTTAGGTCTACACACACACATCCACTCACTCACCCGTACAGTCACTCATACTTACGGTCACTCAGTACAGGACTATCATATGCACTCTTACTCCTATATAGACACTCAAACAACGCCACTCATCCATAGAGATACTCAGACACCTAGTCAGTCATGCAAATAATTAAACACACTGCCATTTACTCACCTATACAGTTATACACACACCAGCTCACTTACTCATACAAATAGTAGCACATTGTTACGCTCTTATACAATCACTGATACAAGCACACACTCATCCATACAGCCACTATCACAATCACTCACTCTTGCTTATAGCTATTTATATACTCCAACACACATATATACTGCCTTTCACATATGTAGTTACTCACACATGTACCACTGGGACATACATTCACTCACTAACACACTCTTACACACACTTACCCACCCATACAGTCTATCACAGATGCACTCTTGAAACCATCCACCCAGTGAATCACCCACTCACACATCTATGCACAGAGTTGCACACACCCTCCCACACAAACACTCAGGCACCCATACAGATACTCAGACAAGCATTCAATAACTCATATAGACACTCATTTAGCTATTCACAAACACATGCAGCCACTTACACAGCAACAGACAGACGGATACAGACATTCACCCAGATTAGTCACTAACCCATGCATTCAGTAAGATACGTTAAATCACTCACTTATAGAGTCAGTCACGCACCTACTAAATCATCCATACAGACACTTACACACCCACTCATTCTTCAATACGTCTTTTCCTATATATATAAAAATATTTAAACTTTACAGAAACACACAGTCACTGGATGATGTCATCAGTGATGTCATTTGAGATGTCATCAGTGATGTCATCAGTGATGTCACTGACCATGTCATGAGTGATGTAATATGTGACGTCATCAGCAGTGCATTGCGGGGCGCGAGTTATAGTTAGCTGAACTAACTATAACGGGGGAATTTCACGGGTTTTGTACGAGTGCAATGTCCAAGTAACTATAACTGTCCCTAAAACCTATGGTTTTTTCAGTGAATTTCAAAGGTTTTTTAAATGCTAATTTGTAACTATAACGTGTCTGAAACCTATGGTTTTTTCAGTGAATATATATATATATATATATATATATATATATATATTTTTTTTTCAGCCATATTAGGATGTGGGTGGTTGAAAGGCCTTTCCATGGCGGCGATGCAGCCATGGAAAGGCTGGCGGGGATTGGTTTTGGGGGCCCGTTACGGGCCCCCTGGGGGGTAGGAGGTGCACTTGGGGGGCACCCATGGTACCCCCCTGTAGTTCCCTGCACCAAGTGGCAGGCACCGCGTGGTGCCTGCCCACGTGGTGCACGGAAATGCTGTGCATGCCCTTTTACCATTGCGGACGGTCGCACGTCTGGCGGTCGGTCCCATCGCCGTTATGATGGCGGGCGGACTGATGTCCGCTCGCCATCATAATGAGCCCCTTAGTTCTTAATGGCTTGCACACAGCCTGCAGATTATGTTACGCATTTGTGAGGAAATGGGTTATTGGTTGAATGGGGTGAAACTCTACGCATGCAACAGCCACAATCCTTGTCAGGGTGAACACTAAATTAACCTGTGCTTAACCTTCCAGTAGCTTGCCACAAATGCAGTCAGTCTTGACTTAGAGGCAATGTGTAAAAAAATTATCCAGCACTTAAACAGTAATAAAAATATAACACAAGAAAAATTCCACACCAATTTAGAAAAACAAAGCACATTTTCATAAATTATTTTACCTAAAAATGACAAGAATCTAATCAGTAGAAACAGGTTTATTAATCTTTGAAGTTTAAAGTGAAAAATAGTGCGTGAAAGATCAAAGCGCCAACCGTAGACATCTAGTCGCACGATACTGGTTCAAAGTCTACAGTTATGGCTGACCGTGATGGAGCGCGATTTAGATACACAAAGTGGATTAGGCCCGGTCTCTACTTACCTTCGTAAAAAATGTCTGTGAAGGTAAAGTTGAGTGGGGCAAGACAGCCAGTGGTGACCGAGGAGAAGGCATCATCTGTGGGGAGCCATCTTTGCTAGCATGGTTTCAGTGTCACTTGTTTAGGGCTGTAGTAATTTTTGAATACCAAGTCGGGGCGGTGTTGGCATTATCGTTCTGTGCACTTTTTAATGAGCACTCAATGAGCACCTCATTTTAATTCACATAAACCCACCTATTTAGACAGAGTTATTCAATGCAGTTATGTAACATTTCTTTCCTGTACATTTAATTTCAAATTCTGAAAGCATTTTCATTATTTTTGTTTACAGAAGCCCCTGAAGAAGGGATCTCCATACCGAAATGCATTGGGCATCTATAAGAATGTATTCGAAGGAATGCTAATTTTGTAAAACAAAAAATTGAGAATTGTCATTTTCAGAAGAATTACTGTGTAATCACTCTTATCAAAACATGATTTATTGTTATGCGAGAAATGAATACAGAATAAGCGGGCAGTGATCCACAATAAAAACCACAATGTAACGATGTTAATATGTTTTTATTGAATTTACATTATAATATAAAATTGTGAATTTTGGTAGAAGAACTCCAAGTTGTGCGGCCAGGTCTCAAGTGATTGTTTACACTTGCTCTAATCATCATAAGTACAGCCTCTATGCCATGCTCTGAAGCCTCACTCTGCCCTATAAATTCCTGGGAGAAGGCAGGGACCTTGAGCACAGGTGCTGTACACATTGCCTCCTTGAGGTTGCCAAAGGCTTTCCGGCAGGCCTCTGACCAGATCACCTTCTTGAGCTGCTTCTTGGAAGTCAGTTCAGTGAAAGGGAAACCACTGGTGCACTATCCTTTGACAAGCCTACTATACTATCCAATGAGGCTGAGGAAGGCCCTCACCTCTGAGTTTTGGGGGGCTCCCAGGCCAGGATAGCCTCAATCTTGGCCTGGAGGGGTTGCACCTTGTCCCTGCCCACCAGGTGTCTCAGATATACCACAGTCCCCTGCCCTATCTGGCCCTTGCTGTCCTTGATAGTCTGGCCTGCCTGTTGACGGGCCTGAAGCACCTTCTGGAGGTGATACAGATGGTACAGCAACATCTGTAGACAGCTATGTCATCCAGGTAGGCAGCACTAAAGGACTCGGCCTGTTGACCAACCTCTGGAAGGTAGCAGGGTCATTCTTAAATCCAAAGGGCATCATTCAGAAAGGGCCCTTCGGGGTCAAGCATGCTGACCTCTTTTTGGCCCTTCTCAGTCAGGGCAATTTGCCAGTGTCCTGAAGTGAGGTCAAAATATTCAGGAACTTGGCAGCTCCGAATCTGTCAATGAGCTTATCAGCTCAGGAGATGGGGAGTGCATCAGTCTTAGTGACTGAGTTGAGCCCCCTGTAATACACACAGAATTTGAGTTCTGGGACGGCGCTCAGTGGGGCAGCTTTGGCTACCAGCACCATTGGGCTGGAACAGGAACTACTGGAGTGTTCAATCACTCCTAATTTGTGCATTTTGGAGACTTCCTCCTTAATACTAGCCCTCACCTTGTCTGACAACCTAAAAATGTTGTTCTTCACAGGCATACTGTCTCCAGTATCTATGTAATGAGCATTAAAGTGAATGCACCCACGGGTGAAGATAAGGGAGGCAATCTGTCCCAACAACTTGTGGCAGTCCCTCTGCTGTTCTAGGGTCAGAGTAGGGGAGAGGTTGACATCCTCCACTGATCCATCTTTCTCCTTGGATGAAATGAGGTCAGGGAGAGGGTCACTCTCCTCCTTCACTTCATCATCTGTCACCAGGAGCATGGTGAAATCAGACCTCTCTTAGTGTGTTTGGAGGTGATTCACATGTAGCACTGTCACATAGGCAGGATAGGCCTGATAAGAAACACCGCCATTTACATACTCACATTTCTTAAGTTGCCTTCTCTTTTTCACACGATGACTTTTGACATATATTTGCATGTGTGACAATGCAGGATAACATTCTATGAATCGGCATTGCTTACATTTCTACTCTGTAGGCACACTATTACTATATCTTGAACATTTAGTACAAGGGATAACGTTCACTAAGCATATGTCATCATTATTATTGTTCGGTAGGCAATGATGCTATCGAATTAGAATAAACAATTGCAGCCTGACAGGGTTTGTGACATTGCCAAATGGGTGCTGTTGGGTATATATACAGAACCACTTCCTTGTTGAGGAAGAGGAGCACTCAGCTGACACTGCAGGTCACTACATGCCGGAATTCCAGCGCAGCTGATTCCTGCTTACCAACACGAGGGACACCAAGATGGACAGCCTGATGACACTTACCCACAGGTAATGGGGAGTTAGACCACTCGGGCAGGGATTTGGTAGATCACCCACCCTAGCTAAGACTGGGTTAGGGAGCGCTAGGTAGGAGTACACTATACACAGTACATATATGCCCACATATATTCACTGTCTTAGCACAATGGTTTAAATGTTCATCTTTTACACTATTCTTATAATGTTAATTACTCTAATCTGTTTCATTCTATTGTTGCAGCGCACGTATTTTATACAAGAATTGCAATGCTTCAATAAATATTGAAACACCTTGCTGAGTATTTCTTGAGTATTTCTTTGGGTATACATGAGAGTCCAAGCAAAAGGATTCTAGATCTGTTACCACAATTTCCTTGGGGGATCAGGGTTGTCATGTTCTGAGACTGCACACACATTTGTTACCCTGGAAGGTTAGGGGTACAGATGGTGCACTGTGAGCTAGCAGGAATATAGGCCAACATATCCCGAGGGTGTCCATGAAATCAGTCTGGCACAATACTTACTATTATGTTCTCCAACAAAAGCATATTTTTACTGAGGAGGTATAACTCGTACGACATGGCGCTGCCAACGTTCTAGGTTGGGCTCTTATTTAATGGATCACCTGAGTAGTTTTCTTTTGTATACCCAAAGACCCCTATTCATCTCTTAACAGGACATGTCCTAGGTGTTAGGGAAAAATCCTCCTCAGCTGAGTAGGTTAACCCTATGTAATGGCTGAAGGTTGTTCAAGTTTGAGTCTTTCAAAGGATCTCCCCAAAGGAGTACCCTCTCTGAACTACAACATATTCTTATGGCCGAACCGGCAGCATTAAACATACCTGAGAACTGCAGACATGCAGTTACTCAGAAGCTGTTGCACCATGATCTTGCACTTGCGGTTGGGTACGTTATCTTCGTGGGTGAGGCACACGAAGCATTTAGGACAGAGGTATTCTATTCATGGGTTACATTCCCAGCAGCAAACGATCAACCAAGATTATTTCACACTTACACTCCAACTGACGCTCCAAATAACCACACAGCTTATGAAGCTTTAGAAATACCATTACCTTACCAAGAACATTAAAATTAGTTTGAAGGCATCCTACCACACACTATAGACAAAGTAAGACTAGGTTCCCTTAGCAATGAGGGAGCAACATGACAAGTCTTAGCCGGTTACACACCACATCCAAACATAGCTAATATTGACAGCACCACAATTACAAAGACTATTTAACAATCCAGTCAGAATTTATAGAAGCCTGACACAGTTTGTCACGTGAACAATGACAGTAAATCCAGGGGCGGCTCCTTCGTTATGACGGAGGAGCGTCGCTCCACTGCTGAAAGGCAGCAAAGGAAAAGTCAAATGATAATAAAACTATTTTATTATCATTTTATTTCTTGCTTACTCGGCGAGTCCACCGAGTCTAGGGAGGGCCGGGCCATGCTCTGCCACAGCCAGGCCCCAGGAGGAGGAGTGGTAGGTGCACTGTAAGGGGTCGATTAGGATGGCGGTCGGAAAACCATTCCGACCGCCGTGGCAGCGGAAATTAACCGTCCGTATGTACCGCTGGAAAACCGGCGGTCAGATTAGGATGAACCGCCAGAAAAATCCGACCGCAGCGGACGGATCCCACGAAACTCCGCCGGGACCGTCCGGAGCAGGTGAAAATCCATCCGCGGCGGTCGGATTTGCTGCGGAAAGAGCCAAAACCGCTGTTCGACCAACCGAATGACCGCAAGCGAAATTAGGATACGATTGCGGTGACAGCGGAACGATCAGTTGTTTCCGACAGCCGCGATCGCTACAATTGATGAATGGGTGAGCCGGCGGAAGAGCTGTTGTATTCCGACCGCCGCGATCGCAACAATTGATGAATGGGAGAGCCGGCGGAAGGGCTGTTGTATTCCGACCGCTGCGGTCGCTCCGGAAGAGTAATGGTGGTCGAAAGTAACCACACAACAAAGCTACCAAGTGTGGCCATTAATCTGGCTCAGCCTCAACAAACACCTAACACACCCCAATGAAACATCCCCATGGCAAGTCAAAAATACAAATCCCAGGTCAACCCACACAACACACCTGATATGAATACTCCATTTTGACCCACCCACATAGCTGAGTATAAAACCAGCCCCTTCCCTGGCCCAGAATCCTTTGCACAACTCCACAACTGAAGGGCCCAAACCCACAGCCAAAGGAGAGGCAAATCAGCACAAATCACACCCTCACAACCACACACACACTACACACATCACCTCCACCACCTTCACAACTGCACTGTTCCCACATTTGCACATCACACACCATGTCACAGAAGAAGATGCCCAAATTCACTGACTATGAGTTGTCAGTGATGGTAGATGAGGTAATCAGAGTAGAACCACATTTGTTTGGAAGCATGGTCCAACAGACACCAGTAGCCACCAAAAATCAAATGTGGGCAAGGATAGTCAACAAAGTCAATGCAGTAGGGACCACCCCGCGCACCCAGAAGGAGATCAGGAGGAGGTGGCATGACATCAAGACCAGGGTGAAAGAGCGTGCCAACAAGAACCATGAGCTGGCTCAGAGGGCTGGCGGTGACCCTCCCATTCCACCACTAACATTCACCAAATGGGAGGAGAAGGTGCTTGCAACACTACATCCAGAGAGTCTCACAGGAATAGCCGGGGGAGTGGAGGCTGGTAAGTTACAAAACATGTCTCCTATTACACTGCTATGTACTGTCTTGCACAACTACAAAGCTACACTTCCTAGGCCCAAATGCACTTATGTACAACACACTCTTCCCAACACATGTCTCACAGATCTAACATTTCCTTCCTCTGAATCACCCCAAAGGTAGTTAGAAACATTCCCAGGGGGGCATGTGTACAGGCAGCCAGCACTTCAACTCCCACCAGGCACCCTTGTCCCAAAACTCAGCAGGATGGCGCACTCTCCACTCCCACAACTATGTGGCAGCCATTGCATTGCTCTCTTCAAACTCACAGGTAGGTAGCCATCTTAACAGGGAGGGGTGTTTGTGGGTGGGAAGCCAGCACTACAAATCCCACCAGGCCCCCTTGTCTCACAACTCAGCAGGATGGAGCACTCTCCACTCCCACAACTATGTGGCAGCCATTGCATTGCTCTCTTCAAACTCACAGGTAGGTAGCCATCTTAACAGGGAGGGGTGTTTGTGGGTGGGAAGCCAGCACTACAACTTCCACCAGGCTCCCTTGTCCCAGAACTCAGTAGGATGGAGCACCCCCACACCCACAACCATGTGGCAGCCATTGCATTGCTCTCTTCAAACTCACAGGTAGGTAGCCATGTTAACAGGGAGGGGTGTTTGTGGGTGGGAAGCCTGCACTACAACTCCCACCAGGCCCCCTTGTCCCACAGCTCAGCAGGATGGAGCACTCCCCACACCCACAACCATGTGGCAGCCATTGCATTGCTCCCTTCAAACTCACAGGTAGATAGCCATCTTAACAGGGAGGTGTGTTTGTGGGTGGGAAGCCAGCACTACAACTCCCACCAGGCCCCCTTGTCCCACAACTCAGCAGGATGGAGCACTCCCACACCCACAACCATGTGGCAGCTATTGCATTGCTCTCTTCAAACTTACAGGTAGGTAGCCATCTCATGCTCTCTTGTCTCACCCCTGAGCATGATGGAACACTCCACCCATCCAAGAGCCATGTGTAACCTATTCCCTTCCTCTGCTCCACTTCACAGGTAGGTAGCCATCTTAACAGGGAGGGGTGTTTGTGGGTGGAAGCCTGCACTACAACTCCCACCAGGCCCCCTTGTCCCACAACACAGCAGGATGGAGCACTCCCCACACCCACAACCATGTGGCAGCCATTGCATTGCTCTCTTCAAACTCACAGGTAGTTAGCCATCTTAACAGGGAGGGGTGTTTGTGGGTGGGAAGCCAGCCCTACAACTCCCACCAGGCCCCCTTGTCCCACAACTCAGCAGGATGGAGCACTCCCCACACCCACAACCGTGTGGCAGCCATTGCATTGCTCTCTTCAAACTCACAGGTAGGTAGCCATCTCATGCTCTCTTGTCTCACCCCTGAGCAGGATGGAACACTCCCCCCATCCAAGAGCCATGTGTAACCTATTCTCTTCCTCTGCTCCACTTCACAGGTAGGTAGCCATCTTAACAGGGAGGGGTGTTTGTGGGTGGGAAGCCTGCACTACAACTCCCACCAGGCCCCCTTGTCCCACAACTCAGCAGGATGGAGCACCCCCAACACCCACAACCATGTGGCAGCTATTTCCCTCCACTGTGCCACCGAACAGGTAGGTAGACAGTGCATGCACCCTGCCATCCTTCTCAAAATGCATGGAGCCATATGACCACACCAGCCCTCACATGTCAGCCAACTTGGCATAGATTCCAAAGCCACATCCAGTTTGCAGACAGCTAAGCGTACGTAACTGTCACTGAAATTAAACTATGACTCACCAAGTCACATGTTGAAGAAATTCAGGGACCAATCATGCACAGCACAGAATGAAATGTGTAAGTGCCTTGGTGTCAGAGCATGAAGGCCCATGTGAACAAAAAACATGCATGGTCAATTGGAAAAACAAAGTAAAGTACATGATATGAAAAAGGTATGTATAACATTACAATGGCTAGTTCTTGATTAGCTGAAACTGATTCCATGCAGAGCAAACCAAAAAGACGCATCACATAAAGTTGATGTGCCGCAAGTCGTTAGATGACGGCATGTCCTTGTAATCACACAATCTGTACGTGGCACATGGTTTCTATTTACATGTCACACCATGGACAAGTAATGTGTGTACCTCAACATCATGTCATGATGCTCAATACCTTGCAGCCATATAAAGTGATTTCAATGTAAAGTGTGTGGTGTATCACATGTAACATCCAAACATCTAACACCAAGCTTGTGGAGTGCACTTCAATGACCATTTCACCTCTGTTCAACAGGAGATCCACAAACAACTGCTGCAGAACACAACAGTCAGTCTCCCCCCCCTCCCCCCGGAACATGAACTCTCGGATGCAGACTCCCTACGTTTCTAGGATGAGGAGCAACGACCTGGCCCATCTGGACTGTCAGGGCGCACCACGTACCAGGCCCCCATTGTCCCCACCAGCGCCACCACCACAGCAACAAAAACAGCGCTGACCCCTGCTGCAATGACCTGTGCGGCCTCAACCACCACCACCAGCACCACTGCTGCCTGCAACACTCTCCCTGCCTCAGTGGTTACCAATACCACCACACAATCAGAGGAGGGCAGGGAGAGTTTGCGGGTGTGTCGAGTGCCAACGCCACAGGTCCGGGTCAGCAGGGCAGGTGGGAGGGCAACTGGGGGACAAATTCCAGAGGACACTGGGACCGAAGCCATGGCCAACATCGCCATAGTTCTTGGGGCATATGAGCAGACCCAGGGTCACATGGGCCAGGTTGTGGAAGAAGTGCGTGAACTCCACCTGCTGCTGAGGTCCATGGACACGCGTATGGGCCAAATTGTGGACCTCATGGGCCAGCTAGTGGGTGTTCTGAGGGACAGACATGCGGCCCAAAGGACAGCTCAACCCCCCTCCAGTGGCCCGCAGGATGATACTCCCACCACCTCAGCTGTGGCCACAGAGAGGGGTGAGCTGCAACAAAATGACTCCTCAGACACCACTGAGCCCGCAGCAGTGGCCCCCCCTGCCAAACGCACAAGGGGCCGTCCGAGAAACATCAGGGGAGGATCACGTGGCAATGCACCATCCAAACGCCAGTCGCCGAGCCAGCCATGATGGCACCTTTGTTCCCCTTGACATTGACTTTGTTGACTATCCTAACCCACATTGCCATTTTGATGGCAGGTGTCTGTTGGACTGTGTGACTACATCAATGTGGGGACTACTCTATTGTCTCATTTACCATCACTGACAGCTCAGAAATTCACTTAGCACCAGTTTGTAAATAATCACTTTTCTGTCACAAATACTCATTGTAAATAAACACTCTTTACACACCTATGTCTTTGTGTCAGCTCCATGTTTATCACAGTATGTACAATGTCAACTCAGATTCCAATGTACTACAAGCTCTGATTGTGACGAGGCATTGAGAGGGTGAAGGGACCTAGAAAGACACAAGAGAATGACATTTACTTGTCAGGTGATGCCATCACAGCTAGAACACACCACTATTCATCACGGTACACAAACTAGCACACATAACAATGAGCAACAACATCAACATAGACATTATGTAGCTGGTCATAAATACCCTGTGCCACACACATCAGCCATTAGCACAGAGCCAACAACAGCCAGCAGTCAAAAAGCTCTTCTAGGCCTTGTCACTACCATCAGAGACAACAGACAATGTCACTGTTGTACAATGTCACTCACCCTCAAGTGAAGTAGTTGTTGATGAGCTGTTGACGCAGGTCAACACCTTCCTCCTCTCCACTATCGTCATCACTGGACATGTGTGGGTTTGCTGGGGGGGCATCTGCTGCTCATCATCGTCCAGGAGCAGGGGGATCTCTTTGCGCAAGGCCAGGTTGTGGAGCATGCAGCATGCAACTACAATCTGAAACACCTTTTGGGGAGAGTAGAGTAGTGCCCCTCCGCTCTTGTCCAGACACCGGAATCTAGACTTCAGAAGCCCAAAAGTACGCTCCACCACACGACGTGTCCTCCCATGTGCATCATTGTAGCGGACTTCACCCGGTGTCCTGGGATTCCTCAGTGGGCTCAGCAACCAAGGCCGGTTGGGATACGCAGAGTCACCTAGGTGTGAGATACACAGACCAATTTTGTAATATAAACAGTAGCTGAGGACAGCATGTCACACATACAGCACACTACACTGACTCTGCGTACTCACCAACAAGCCACGCACGCTCCGGATGCAGATTTGCCATCAGCTGTGGTATGATGCTGTTACGCAGTATGTAGGAATCATGTGCTGATCCTGGAAATCTGGTACAAACATGGGAGATAATCATATCCGCTTGGCATACCACTTTCACATTAATGGAATGGAAATGCTTCCTGTATATGTGCTCACATGCCTGTGGTGGAACCAGGCCAACATGTGTGCAGTCAATGGCGCCAACAACATTAGGTATGTTGCCAAGGTCATAAAAATCACCCTTCACATCTGCCAATTCATGTCTCCTGGGAAAATGGATGTAGCGGTCCTTGTATGTCATCATTGCGGACAGGACATCACGTAGCACCATGCTGAACATTGGTTGAGACATCCCACCTGCGCTGGCCACCGTGTACTGGAACGAACCAGTTGCAAAGAAATGCAGGGCCGCCATCACCTTAACTGTTGGTGTCAAAGCAGTCGGATAGGTTCTGTGAGGCCTCAGATGGGGCTCCAACTGACCACATAGGTCTTGAAGGGTAAGACGATCCAAACAGAACTTCCTTATGATGTCCTCATCCTCCATGTCCGCCAGCACTGTGAACGGACGATGCACATTTGATCGTCTCCTACATAAAATGAAAGTGGACACATGTCAATTCAATTCCCCTATGAGATGTGTCCAATATCTTACGTCTTGACTGACACAGCGCAAACAATGACTGGACTGAAACAACAGCTTAAAGCACGTCACATGCAGAGACACCTTGATCTCAAGTAGTTGTACATGTGTTCAGTATGTACATACTGAGTACCTCCAAAACAGATTCTGACTATGTGAATGGAAAATGGTACATTCCGACATCTTGTGTCACCAGCCCTGAGAGTAGTTGACACAGCGCATGTTTGAAACAGCAACACTGCTGGCTTCTACGTAGCTGCTGTACCTTCTTGCGTAAGTCGGACAGAGCACACATTTTCAACACAATGAGCACACTGTGTGTAAGCAGATCAACTATCAAAATGATTTCAGCAATCTACACAGTGAAATAGGCACATTATGTAGTCAGTCCATCATTACTGTGGGTTGATTAGCCATCTCACACATTGACATGTTCACAAATATGAGAGTCATTACACAACAGATCTGTCTACATGCACACAAATATCATATGTGACATGTGAGGAAGTACATGCCAATGCATGTAATCCTGTGCACTGACATGGCATGTGTAGTCATCAGTGAGTTCAATGTCACACTAGCATTGAATTTACCATTCAGGTGGCATGATTCATTGTAAGTGTCTAGTGTTTAATGATGAGAATTGGCCATTGCCATTGCTACAGCATGATGTATCCATAGGTGCCGTATGCGTGCTCCGCCACCGCAATCACAGTCATTGGCCACAATTGAAAAATGCCAATTCGCGGTAGCGACCGCCTGGGCCCCACGGTGGGACACCGCCAATGCCCATGCCCTACCAGCCAATGGGAACCGCGATCGCGGTAGTGAATTACACATTTGAAACCCGCGGTAGGCGTGCTCCGCTACCCTGGGCCCGGTCATTGGGTACTCTCAAAAGATGCACGATTGCGGTAGCGACTGCCTGGGCCCCGCGGTGTGACACCGCCAATGCTCATGCCCTACCAGCCAATGGGAACCGCGATCGCAGTAGTGAATTACACATTTGAAACCCGCGGTAGGCGTGCACCGCCACTGCGGTCCCGGTCATTGGTTACATTTGAAAAAAGCTGACCAGGAACACCAATTGCAGTAGCTGAGTACCACTGAAACAACCCCAGGGGGCTATATATGTCTGTGAGAGAGCCACACATTTCAATTGCATCCAGACACCGCTGCCTGCCATTCTTCACCAACAACTGCTGCTGTTTCTGTCTCCTGGACCCAGTGATGGCGAGAACTGAGAACATCAGGGCCCGTCCCTTCACCACAGGGGAGCTGGAGGTCCTGGTGGACGAGGTGCTTTCACAGTATGGGAGGCTATATGGTGCTCAAGATGTACTGGTAAGTGTTTCAGAGTGACGGTTTGAGAGTGCTCACAGTGCTCACATGATATTGCTCTGCAGTAGTATGTGCCTGTGTGTGCAAGTTAATGTGCATGCATCCTCATTTTTGATGTACCATGCTCCATACCTGGCCTAGTAAATATTGCACTTGACTATTTGTGGAGGATGGAAACATGGACATTTCAACAGCCCTTCTCCAGCAAGTAAAATACAAACGTTGGTCTGAGACTGGGTAATGTAAATGAGTGTCAGAAGAATCAGAATACACTTTATTCGATTTAAGAAGTATTAAACCATAAAAGCACAATACATTTAAAAAAACATAAATTACATCAAGGTAATTTGAGTAAAAGGAAAAAAAAAAATCATAAACAGTTTAAAAGAGAGAGGGGCCATCCATTGTCATCCTATGTTTAACCACCCCTTTCAGATATTTGGCTATATGATCAGTCACAGTTCCATCATTTAAATATTGCAACTTTAAAAAAAGCAGGTCGACATTGTCTCAGGCCGTACACTTTTAAAATAGGCAAAATCCATTTTTTCCTAGGCAAAGTATAAAACTTACAAAAGAACATGACATGAATTGTGGATTGTGCAGACGTATTATCACAGGGACATAAGCATAAAAAGCGAGACCAATCGTTTATATTTGGAAAAGTGACCTTGATATGAAAAATTCCTAAACGTAAACGGGTCAATAACAACCTGTCATAAATTCCTAGGGTATTTGTCAGATAGGGTTGTGTTCCTGGTTGGGTCAAAAGTAATTGATGTGCTCTTACTGATGGTTTCATAATATTTGTGGTCAACCTAATGGTCTCCAAGTGATCAGTGCATAGCAGCTTTAGTTCATTCCTGGTAACCTTATTCAAACTGTCAGGATTAGCAAAGTACTCGGGATGTCCTAGATCATTTACAAATCTTTTTAACCTATGTAATCCAGGGAATATGGTCTACCCCGTAAAGAGACAGACAGTCATTAATCACATCCCGATTCAAGCTAGTGGAAGTGCTGGTCCAGACCTTATGCCATAGCAGGATAGGCTGCATTTTAATCTGGTCGGACAAATATGACAAACCCAACTCGGCATGGCAAATAAATGTAGCTGTGCTATTCAGTACCGCTAAAAGATATCTTAAAAATCTATTTTCTGCTAGCTGCAGAGACTCAACATTAGCATAGCCCCAGATGCCAGCTCCATACATAGCAATCGGTATGCATTTGGCCTTATAGATTATTAGTAAATCAGCAATTGGGCGCTTTCCTAATTTTCTAGCAAAATGTATCAATGCACCGGTTGCTTTGCAGAATAACAATTTTCTTGACTCAATAGCTTTAGCCCATAGACCCCTTCTTTCAAATACAATGCCCAAATAAGAAAAATGATTAGTAAAATCGAGTTTCCTGTTGTTAATATAGAAATCTTGGCACTTAACATTGGGCTTGCAGCATTTCATTGTAAATGTTTTAGTAATATTTACATTAAGGTCAAGATTTAACATATAGGCAGAGAAGCTAGAGATAACTTTTTGTAGACCAAGGGAGTACGAGCCAAAGGACAGCATCGTCCGCATATAACAATGCTCCGATTGGCCATTTTCCAATGCATGGTAGGTCTTGGCAGTCACTTCTCAATGTTGCTCCCAAGCTATTAATATAAAGAGTAAACAGAAGCGGGGCTAGCACGCATCCCTGCCGCACCCCCTTCTTAACAGGGAAACTGTGGCTAAGCTCGCCACATCTTCCGTGGCGCACCCGGGCCCTAGCATCTAGATAGGACTGCTTTAAAAAGTTTAAAATTGGTGGATCCACCCCCATGGTCTCTAATATACTCCATAGCTTCTGGTGATTGACGCAATTAAAAGCTGAACACAAAACACAAATATAAGCTCCCCCTTTTGGCCTGTAGATATTTTCCCAGCAGGAGATTCAAGTTCAGGCTCTGTTCAACAGTACCCAAACCTTGGCAAAATCCATACTGTAACTCTGAAATTATACCATTTTCCTCCACCCAGAGCTGCAGTCGATTTAAGACAACACGCCCGGCCACCTTTACGAGAGAGTCCAGGAGTGATATTGGTCTGTAGCAGGCCGGGTCGTTATGATTGCCTTTCTTATAAATGGGGACAAGTATGGACTCCGTCCAAGTAGCTGTAAATCCCTGGGTACAACAAGCCTTTAGGACCATAGCTAACAACGGTCCCCAAAGCGCGGGGCAAGATTTAAATAAATCCACAGGTATACTGTCCGGGCCTGGGGCTTTGCCAGCTTGAAGGGTTTATTCTAGAGACCTCTTCATTTTGGAAATCTACCAAATTACAATAGAGACTAGACAAATGAGTCACCCATTGATCCTCCCCTATTGATATTTCAATGCTGGGTAGTTTCCTAGAGGCAAGAAATGGAGCGGTCACCGCCTTCCAGAAGCCTTTCATATCTTTTAAATCTGAGGCTTGCTTATGATTTTGCCATAATTCCAATTTTATGGCAATCTTACGCTCTTTAAGGGATAGTTTATACGCTGCTCTTGCCCTTTTTATCGCTCCTGAGTCTTTCATGGGCTTGTGTAAAGCTGTTATCAGGGCTGCATGTGCTTTTGAGCATTTGGAGTCGAACCAACCTTTCTTATTATCTGCCCGGTTTTTGCTTTTTGATAATAATTTGTTTTGTATGGACTGAGATATATTTCTAAAAGAGCTAAGAACATCCGACTTGTTGGCAGTTTCATCGAGACAAACCAAGAAGTCATCTTTACAGCTACTTAGGAGAGACTTACATAATTGTAACGAGTCAACGCCTGCCCACTGAACTGTATAGCCATTCAATCTATTAATAACGATATCTTCCGCAGGTTGAGTAGCCAATCTTTTGCTAGTTAACACCTTAGCAGGAAGATCTATAAAAACGCTTATAGGGTAATGGTCACTAAAAGCAACAGGATGGATTTTAAAATAATGTATTCTGTCTGCGTATCTATTTGATACTAAAATGTGATCTATAATTGAAGACAGACCACAGCCATTAAAAGTACTGCTAAACGGGATTGGTGGAAGACATAGGTCATTTACAAAGCCCAAGTCCAAGGTATATTTAAGCAGATTAAGGTGATCACCAAGAGCAGAATGCAAAAAATGGGACGAATCATTATGGTCATCTAGTGCTATACCACAGACAACTCCTGCGGTGTGTAAACAAGGACCAGAGTTAAAATCCCCTCCCCAGATTATGCAAAGATCTTTATTAGTGCCCTTTTGAATATTATCCAGGTCTTTCTGTAAGTGCTTTAGAATTTGTTCAGTGTCCATGACTGGTATATTATTATAAAAATGTATTAATACTGTACAGTGGGAGTTATCTATACACATTTTAAGCACCTGGTAATAAGTTTTGGACTCCACGATATCTATCTTACATGCGTTCAACCTGTAGGAGATGTAGGTACATAAACCACCCTTTTTCTTCCCTTGACTGGAGGGAACTGCCGGTGTAAAGAAAGTTTTGTACCCATTTATGTGTTGTACATTGTCTACCCAGGTTTCTTGGATACATATAGTATCAAATTTATGAATAAATTCTAGCCAAGCGGGGTTGGTCAATTTGGCCGTAAGGTCTGCCACATTTCAAAAAAGAATTTCCATTTGGTTAGTCCTAAGCGCACACTGGTATACACAGTCGTTGTGGGGAGGGTCAGCAGTAGAATCATTAAGATGATGACCATAACTATTAGATGGACATGCGTGGGAGGTATTTATAATTTGTTGGGATATTTCATTCTCGTTATTGGAGTCACCAGGAGTATCTCCCACCTCAGCGTCAACTTGTTGGACGTTAGCCAAAGGCATAGACTATGCATGGCGAAGTTAGACCAGGTTAATTATTTCTGGAAATTTGTGTTTGGGCCACATAGTTGCTTCTATTTACGAGTCAATCAATATCAGCCAAAGAAGAAAGCATATCAAATCTGTTAAACAGAGGTAGACTGAATTGGGAGTGGTTCATAGGGTGAGTATAACTCTGCTGTTTTACACTGGAGGTGTAATTAATTGGAGGGTAAAAATAGCCCAGAGGCAGTACATTTATTCCATGATTGGTCACATAATTGGAGCCTTGTCTACGCAGAATCTCTTGTATTAAACTTGGCGTTCTAAGTGTAAGGACAACGCAATCTCCAGAAAGCGTTTTTTCTCTTTTCCCCACCCATCCCACTCTTCTCACCATTTTAAACTCCCTGAATATGGCATCTGTTAGGCCAGTTTTAGATCCGAGCCAACAAAGGGCCTTATTTCTTAAGGACTCCCAGGATTCGATTGACTTTAAAGTAAGTTGCGGTACATTCGTCAATATTATTGTGTAGGGGGTGGCCTCTGGCGGCACGCTTAGGAGCACCTCCTCCCCATTTTCCCTCTCCCTCACCCTCTCCCTTGGAATTACACGGGGATTGTGCAACAGTGAAAAAACTCTAGGCCCTGTTTGGGATGGCACATTTTTATGGTTTAAATTGGGAATGCTCTTAGAACCAACACAATCCCCAGGAACCGGTTGTGGAATATCAGCCAGGGAGGACTGAGCTACCCTACCGTCGTTTGATACACTTCCTGGGCAATTTTACAAGGTAATATTAAGCCTTGTACTTTACTCAACAAGTCCTCAATAACAGATGTCATAGCCAGCAATTTCTTTAGAGGAACCAGAGCTGACTTATGATGATTGGGGAGATTGTCATGTCCTAGGCCCTCCCTCGAAGCCTTGGGATTCTCAGGGGTAGTAAGAGACTCAATGTGTCCAGACAAATTGATCAATGCGCCGTCCAAGTGCTCTAAGCGACCATGCAATAGAGCAAAATTTTTGTCTATCGATTCTTTGATCCGTTCAAGAGCAGTGTCCAGGGCAGTCACACCAGCAATAATGGTAGCAGTTTTATCCTCCCGAGTAGAGAACGGCGTTGAGGGGGGGACGTCCGTAGTCTGAGTACCAATGGAACAGGTCGCCACCACGTCATTTCACCGAGGCCCCTTTTGTTGTTTTAACTTCTGGGGACCCACACCTTCTTGTGGCTCACAGGTGCCTTTGCCTTCGTGCCCGCTAGGGGGAGATTGGAAGTCCGGGTCCTAGAGGCTATACTAATCCCGCTGGGAGTTTCCATGTGTGTTACTGTTAATTCATCCTGTGCGTGGACCGAAGTATCCGGGGTAACCGGTGCTGTCCCTTGAATCGTGGGGAGTGAACAAATTTGATGTTGGGTTAAACAACCCGGGATATGCATGCCTAGAGAGGAGCGCCTCTGCAAGGACGAAGGATCTAGGGAAAGCCTCCTCTCCGTTAATTCAATCTCATGGCAAAGTAATGTTTCCGCCCTCGTGATGAAGGCATCCAATGTCCCCTTGGCTCCCTTACATTTATTCACTGCTGGGTTACTCATGATTGAGTTAGCACTGTACGTCACCACCAGGAGAATAATTACAAGTCTCAGAACACACAAATCACACAGGCAGAAGAAAAGGAAGCACTGCAGTACCTTGAGTTAGTTGAGTCTGAGAGTGGTGACGAGGGGCCTGTTGTTAGCGGGTAGGCCCAGCCCAGCCTCCTTCGGGCTCAGACGGGTGTGGACGGGCCCGCCCATGGCCCGGGCTTTGCCCGGGCGCGGACCGGGTGCGTCCGCACGCGTCTTGCGCTGCGGGAGCCTGTGCTCATTTTTATAGCGCCTACAGGTGCTTAGAGATGACTCTAGCGGCTCCTGTCCCAATGCCCACTGGATGCTGGAGTGCAGGTAAAGGCAGGAAAGGCAGGCAGGCTGAAAGCGGGACCCGCGCTGCGGGAGCCCGCGCTCGTTTTTATAGCGCCTCCAGGCGCTTAGAGATGACTCTAGTGGCTCCTGCCGCAATGCCCACTGGATACTGGAGTGCAGGTAAAGGCAGGAAAGGCAGGCAGGCTGAAAGCGGGGCCCGTGCTGCGGGAGCCCGCGCTCGTTTTTATAGCGCCTCCAGGCGCTTAGAGATGACTCTAGCAGCTCCTGCCGCAATGCCCACTGGATGCTGGAGTGCAGGTAAATGCAGGAAAGGCAGGCAGGCTGAAAATGAGTGATACACTGCCTGGCATGCTGACTTCATGTTGATGGGGTGTGTAGCCTTATTTCCACAGATCCATGGCTGCATTGAAGGATGGGAGGGACATGCAGTGTTTTTGCAGACATACTGTCACACTGCTGGTTTGCACAGTCGAAGTCTGAAAAACATTGCCTGGGCTATGTGATGACATAGTCCACGAGGTTTTCACATGCTCATTTGTGACATTGCAAAGGTATGTCTTCCAGAGGGTAATGAAGAATGGGTGTACAGTTTTCATATTGCCCCCATGGATATGTGTGCATTATGCACAAGAGTAAAATGCCTGAGTGTAACACTTTTGGTGGTGATTCACCTATGACACATCAGATAAATGTAATTTGGAGATATCATCCTTCCATTGTTTTCATTATGTGTTCTGACTCGCATGTGTAGGCACTGTTTGCCCTCTCATATTGTACATGCATGTGAATGTTCTGATGGCCCACGTTTAACCTCAGTGTGAGTCCCCCTGGCCTGCACAGAAACTGCCCAATTTGACAAGGACCCATCAGTAAATGGACAGAGTGAAACATAAGTGTTGTCTGCCTCCCTATTTCTCAATGAGCTATCTTAGGCCTGATGATTGCACAAGACAGACCTTCTGAGAAGAGTGTGAGAATGTAAGATCATTGCCCTAAATACCATGACACAGGTAGCCATTCACTGGCCAAGGACATTGAGGGGTGTGTAGTGTTGGACACAGTGAGTCTGCCCGACACATCATTTCAAATGTATTGTATGTCTTGCTCACTCACATACTGCATCACAGATGAGGGTCTTCTTCACATTGGTTTCTGTGCTGGCACTCTGCATGTGTATGAGATGGCCATGTACTGTGTCCATCCTCATACATGTATACATTTATATGAAAGTATTTGATGCAAGTATACTATGTGTCATGCTGTATGGCCTCGGCTCAACATTTATGTATTGGTGTGCTATGTTTTTCATGCTCCTGTACTGACACACAGTGGTACATAAAACAGTGTCACTGAAACTTCCTCTTCTTGTCTCCCATGCCTGCAGCTTAAGGTCCACCAGCGTAAGGCCATATGGAGGGCCATTGCACGCAAGGTGGGGGCTCTGGGTGTCTCCAACCGACAGCACACACACTGTCACAAGAGGTGGGATGACATCTGCCGGCTGAGCAATAACGTGGCAGAGATGATGCTGGGGGTGCTCCCTCGGAGTGGCAGGTTGGCACGCAGGAGCATGACACCACTAATGGCCCGCATCTTGGCAGTGACACAGCCAGAGCTGGACGGACGTTTGAGGGCCCATCAGCAGCAAGTTGGGGGTGAGTATTCTGCGAAGTGTGCCTTTGGGTGTGAGTGACTGCATGAATCCCAACCCTGAGCCAGTGCGGAGCTCTGTGATGTTTCTAGTGTGATGCAATGGCTTCTAAGTGGCCTCTGTGTTGAGTGCAGCTGTCATGCATTTTCACAACATGTAGTTTCTCATGTGTTTAATACAATGACTCTTGACATTGCAAGATGAGATGTGGCCTTTGACATATGCTGCATTATGGGTGTCATAGACATCACCTGGCAGTGAACAGCAGTGAGCATCATCTTAGTGTGCTTTTGTAGATGTGTGCTGTGCACAATTTAAAATTTGTGAGAACTACACATCTGACACCAATGTGCAACTGTAGTTGTGCTTCTAAGCACAACACAGTGGATATCAGGAGCTTATGGCCATTGCAAAAGGACATTTGGGAGTCTGAATCTGTGGTGTTCCCTTAAAGTGACTCCGTATGTGACAGAGGGACATGTTGAGATGTATATCTATCTCACCTCCAGGCACGTAGGTATGCTTACAGAGATTAGTATGTTAGGTTACGGGGGCGTGGCCAGACGCCGATGTAGGGAGCAGCGGACCTCGGAGCTCCTCCGTGGCCTCCCTCCACCACAATTACTCCTGATAAGCTGGGGTGGCCCCTGGCACCATAACTTGTGGCGGAATACCTGGTGCCCCACTGGGCACACTCCCGAAGCGCTGGGGAGCTGTGGTGCGGCGAAAACGGCGATTTTCCTCCCTGCTCGAACTCCTGCTGGATTGCTGACAAAATGGCGGCCGCGACTTGCAACTGAAACCCCCGCTGGTGAAGGAAGCTGGTACGTTGGGTGCGCCTACTGGTCGGCGGAGCGGTGTGCGGGGCTTGGCCAACGGCGGGAACCCACCTGCGAGACGGCTGAGCGATGTGAGCAGAGGCGAGGTGAGGCTTAAAGCGTGGCCAGCAGATGAAGCCTGACTCTAAGATGGCGGCGCGGGGAGCTCCTGACAGGACGCGATAGCGCTATCAACCGCCGCTCGGGAGAGGCGTTTGGGAAGAGCTTGCTCCCCCTGCAAAGATACCTTGTCGACTGCCCATAGCAACCTGGACTCAGTGATGCCTCATTGACGGCGGGGGATTGGAACCGGCTGGGAGCCCCAACAATAGTGAATGTAGGAGACCAGCGAGAACGCGGGCCTGCGGCGAGACGAGGGGGGTGGAACACGTGGAGCCCAGAACTTGCCTGTGCCGGTGAGAGGCCCTGGGAGGAACGCGGTGCTCCCTGTTAGAGCGGGAGGCTGAACGCGGTGAAGGGACACCCTGCAATCAGAGGCAACCGAGGGGCGCATTGGACTGCCTGGGGCGCAAGTTGAGAGACACCCCGGAGGTTGTGGACTACTACTCTGGGTGCTTTGGTCCTTACCCAGACCTCATACACAGATAAGTGGCGCCAGAACCAGACTCTGTTGAAGGGAGGCGATTGAGGGTTAACACTGCGCTGCCGCCTGGTTGTTGAACCCCTGCATGGCACTGGGTTCATGTTGCTGACTTGGCCAACGCCGCGGAACCATTGGATGACTGCTATATACCCCTGCGGGACCTGAGGCGACCGCTAGAGACCTTACGCACCAAAGATATCCCTCCGGTCCGTGTGCGAGAAGCTTCTCCACCGCCCTCTGTACGGAGGTGCGACTACGCTTACTGTGAGGCGTCAACAGGTGCTGGAGAACTGATGGTATTGCACCCATTGTCGTGCGCCCAACCATACCCTGGCTCGGGGGTTTGGGGCTTGCGAGACTCCTGCACCATCCCACTACTTCTTCCAACTGGCCACATGATGGGAAGAGTGTCCAGAAAAAAGGGATTTGAGGTCCTGCGGGTGGACGAGCCAGAGCAACACACTGACGAAGATGAGAGTGCGCCTGGTGGGCGAGCAGAGAGAACACCCGGGGACCCTACCCTGGCCGACATCATGCAGGCCATCACCTCCTCGACAGAGGCGCTGGAGATGAAGATTGCCGCCATAGGGACGGATCTCACCCTGTTAAAGGACGATCACCGCAAACTTAAGGAGAGAGTGACTGTCAATGAGAACACCATGAAGGACATTCCGGAAACGGTCGTCACCCTACAACATGCCCTGAAAGCGGTGGAAACCAGGATCAAAGTGTTGGAAGTGAGGGCTGAGGACAGTGAGGGGTGCTCACGAAGAAATAATCTGTGCATAGTAGGGGTTCCGGAACGTGAGGAGGGGGCAGATGCTGTCCAGTTCTTGGAGTCCTGGCTAAAAGCGGAGGTGGCCCCGGAGGGCCTCTCCCCCTTCTATGCCCTAGAGCGTGCCCATAGAGTTATGGCCGGGCCACCTAAGCCTGGTGCCCCGCCCCGCCCGCTGGTGGTGCGGTTACTACATTATCGGGATCGAGATTTCCTCCTGCAGCGAGCCCGCGAGAAGCAGTCCCTACAGATCGGAAACAGCAGGGTGATGATCTTCCCGGACTCCACTAGGGAGGTGCAACGGCAGAGATCTTCCTTCCTGGCTGTTAAGCGAAAGTTGCGCCAGCTTCATCTCCCCTATGCCATGTTGTTCCCAGCTCGCCTTAGAGTGACTGCAGATGCGGAGACACATTTCTTTCTTACCCCGCATGAAGCTTGGGACTGGCTAGAAACTCGACGCAGCAATTTATCACGCTCTCCTTACTTAGATTCACCCCAACGGCAAACGACCTCTTCTTCGCCTCCTCAGAGGGCCCCTTCGCCTGTTGGAAGGCACCAAGAACGAGATAGGGCGGTGCAAGCAGTGGCGGAAATTAGTCATGGAGATGCAAGCCCGACCAGCAATACCACGGACCCTGAACGGGACAGATCTGGGAGCTCGAGATCAAGCAGTGTACATGGGCTCTCAGACACTGAACTCCTGGACGTCACGCCACAAATAGCAGATGGCGTGTTCGGCTGACGGGACAACAGGTCATATGTGCAGAGGATGGCCTGTTGATGAATGTTGGCCCTTGGTTCTAGAGGTTCAGTTTGAGGACTGCCGGAGGACACACTTGTACTATTGGGGTTTACCGAGTGTTCTATATCTGTGGGGGGGGTTCTGGGTCCAATGGTATCGGAACACGTTCTGCCACTTCCATGATTCACTGTTTGAGTGCCTTAGTTTGGATGGACACCTGTTTGTGTAAGCCTGTCCTGGGGAACGGGAGTTGGGTTGTTTTTACTGTTGGGGGAAATTGGTTCGGGGTTAGGCATGTCGCTATGGGAGAGTTACACCGAGAGAGACTGGGGATTGTATTATGGGTTCCACCGTAGGTATCAAATGCATTACCTGGAATGTTAGGGGGATGCACACCATGAGCCGACGGCACAAAATCCATGCTTATCTGGTAAGAAGAGGGGTGCAAATTGCATTATTTCAAGAAACCCACCTAATGCAGAAGGAAGGGACAGCACTACAGCGCCGCTGGAGAGGACAGGTGTTCCACACCACATACTCAGCTTTTGCTAGGGGGGCCCTAATATGGGTGCGGGCGGGAGTCCCCTTTCAGTGTGTCAGACAAATAATAAACCCAGAGGGCAGATTTGTGGTGGTGTTGGGGCGCCTAGATGGCCGGGATATAACCATAGGGAGTATATACGCCCCTAACGTTGATCAACCCGCATTCTTAGCTCAGCTTTCACAGACACTAGCGCAGGTTCTGACTGGATCAGTACTCCTAGGAGGGGATTTCAATAGCATTGTTGATGTCAATCTGGACCGTTCCCACCCACCACTCCCTGACGCTCTTACACACAGGGTTGCAGAAGCCCGGCGGGATTGGCAACGACATTGGGGGTTGACAGACACTTGGAGAGCCCATCATCCGATGGAGAGGGACTACTCTTATTTTTCGGCTCTACATGAGCTACATGTTCGATTGGATTCCATTCTCTGCTCCCCGGTCGTACATGTAGGGATCACTTTGAGTGAGTACTTAGCTAGGACGATATCTGATCACAACCCCCTACTGGTATCCTTAAACTGGGTGCGGACTAGGCCTACAATTCCTAGCTGGCGTCTCCAGCCGGAGGTGTTAGAAGATCAGGTATTTCGAACTACAATAGGCACCGCTATAGAGGAGTATTTCCAGAATAATACTAACACGGCTACCAGCCCCCACATTGAATGGGATGCTTTCAAAGTTGTCATAAGGGGTCGTTGTATTGGCGAAGCAGTGGGCGTACGGAGGGTCCTCCTAAAGGATGTACAGAAAGCGGAACAACGGCTCCGGGATGTGGAAAGGGATAGGCCGGGGAGAGTGGACAGGCAAGCAGATCTACTGGAAGCCAGGGAAACGCTAGCGGTACAGGTGGAACGGTTGAGATGCTTTGACTACAGGGCCTATGTGGCCCGGGCCCACGCTGAGAGGGACAATGCTGGGGCGTTGCTGGCTTGGCTGGCCAATCGGGCACGCAGAGGGACTACGATCCTAGAGTTACGGGGGAGGGATGGCGTGACTCATTATGGACAACAGGATATCAATGCTCAGTTTTTGGAATACTATACTACCCTGTATCAGAGTCAACTAGACCCAATGGTGTTAGAAGGGGAGGGATTTTTAGATGATATTGAACTTCCTCAAATTGATGCAGACGCAGTGGAGACCCTAGGCCGGGATAGGTGAGATCAGGGGGGCCATAAAACACATGGGCAGAAACAAAAACCCTGGTACGGACGGGCTCCCGGTTGAGTTCTACTCCACGTATGTAAATGCCTTGGCTCCCCGCTTAATGGCCCTTTACAATAGATCGAAGCGAGATGGGTGTTTGCCCGTATCAACGATGGAAGCGATAATTATACCGCTCCTAAAACCGGATAAGCCAGCCTGGGATCGCACTGCATACCGTCCCCTCGCCATGCTCAACCTAGATTATAAGATATTAAGCCGCATCTTAGCTAGCCGCCTGATGATTCACATGACGGCGCTTGTGCATATAGATCAGGCGGGTTTTATTCCATCCCGGAACACGGCCATGAATATACGATGACTGCTCCGGCTGCTGGACGCTCCCACCTGTGACAACGATGAGGCGTGCATCTTATCGATTGACATCGAGAAGGCCTTCGACAGTCTTCAATGGCCATATCTTTTTAGAGTTTTGAGGGCCTTTGGGCTAGGAGAGGGATTCGTGGCCTGGACAGCAATACTGTATAAGAACTCCACTGCCAGAGTGCGCACGGGAGGTGTGATCTCAGAGGCCTGCGCTGTGGGCAGAGGAACGAGACAGGGATGTCCGCTGTCTCCCCTCTTGTTCGCGCTGGCAGTGAAGCCTCTGGCTGTTCATGCGCGATCGGGGCCGTATTACCGTGGACTGGACGGGGTGGGCCAATCCCAATTTATTGCATTACATGCAGACGATCTTCTAATGTTCCTCGCCAACTCTGCAGATGATCTGCAAGGAGCCAAGGAACTACTGGCCAGGCTGGGAAGAGTGGCGGGCCTCAAGGTCAACTGGAACAAGACGTGCCTTTTCCCTGTTTTAAGCGGAAGGAATGACCCACCGGATGCGTTAGACGTAGTGTGGGAAAGCAGATGTCTGACTTATCTGGGAGTACGTATTTATCACACAGCCGCCGACTTATTGGAAGGTATCGTCGGACGAGTGATACGAGCCACCAAGAGTAACTTTGAATTCTGGGGGACTCTCCCACTCTCGATGGCAGGAAGGGTGGCACTGCTAAAGATGGTCACACTACCGTGCTTGCTCTATTATTTTGGCTCGTTACCACTATGGATCCCGCAAAAATTCTTTACCCAACTTAACACCATGATCACAGGATTTTTATGGGGCTCTGGGAGGCGCAAGGTAGCGCTCACCACCATGATGAGACCTAGACGGGAGGGGGGCTTTGCAGTGCCTGATTTCGAGGCCTACTACCACGCAGCTCAACTGCAGTGGTTCACGAAATGGATGGCAGGAAGGCTTCGCAATGGGGAGGGCCATGGGGGTACAGATCCGGATCTGAGACAGCTCTCCCGGGTGCTGCTGCGGCTCCCCTTGAGCGAAAGAGAAGCTCCGGGAGACCTGTGGGCGATGCGCCAATGCTGGAACCGGGCTAGTAAAAGAGCCCAGCAGGGACCCCCATATGCGCCTGAGATTCCGCTGCTGGTTTGCGAGGCACTACCCCATGGTGGAGACTGGCAGGGACTACGGATCCGGGAAGAGGCGGGGATCTCCACTATCGGAGACCTCTACGAGGACAATACCCTGCTACCCTTTAATGATTTATTAGAGAGTTACGAGCTCCCCAGGAGGGACTTTCTCTTACATGCCGCTCTGACGACAGCCATCCGTAAGCATTGGAAGAAGGGGATGGTAGAACCGCCGATCTCTTTACCCTGCCAATATGTAGTATCGGCGACCGGGACGATCAAGGCAGTCACTTGCCTTTATAGGCGGCTCACCCAGGAGATACGACGTCCCTTGGAGAGCCTGCGTCTTAAATGGGAGACAGACCTCGGAATGCCCATAGATGAGAAGCCGTAGGAGGCACTAGTAGAAAGAGCATGGAAAAGTTCCAGAAATGCGCGATTCCAGCTAATCCATTTTTTTGTCCTCCACAGAGCATATCTCACCCGCACAAGATTAATGAGTATTTTGGGGCCCGATCAGCCTGTCTGCGGTGTAACTTAGAAAATACTGAATTCTTACATATGTTCTGGGACTGTCCATTACTAGAGGGGTTCTGGAGGGAGGTATCGACTAAGCTAGGCGACATAACGGAAAGAGACAGCACACTGACCCCGGGATATTGCCTACTACACTGGTTTCCTCACACTGCCCGGAATAAAATTACCAGCAAATTCATAGACCTGGGGTTAGTCCTGGCTAAACGAGAAATTCCCAGTCACTGGAAGGCGACCAGTGCCCCTAGTGTCTCGAGGTGGCTGCGGGAATTCATAAAATGGGCAGATTGTGAAGGGATTTTTAGACTGCAAATGGCCCAGAGAATAGGCAATGAAAAAATGCTAGACACGGCGAGAGCGTGGGTGGCGTTAGTAGAGTTGCTCAAGCACCCGACTGATGATAACGAACCACCCCCTGAATGAGTAGAACTGGATGTGGGGGTTGAACCATTGCCCTATCTGGGCACGTAGTCTGGGGGATTGAAAGCATATATTGCATAGAGGCTTCCCCCTTTTTAGATCCCTTCCTACTGGAATTACTGTGCCTGATGCCTTGCATGACTGGATACTATTCCCCACAGAAAACATAGATGATTGAGCGACATGCCTGGGGGGGTGGGGGTGGGTAGGAGTTGAATGGGGGGGGAGGAGAGGCTTTCGTTATTTTATTATTTGCTGTGATTCTTGCGAGTTCGTACTGGAACGGACTGTTGAGATGTCGGTCTCCCACCACAGGGCTGTAGAGCATAGCTCACCTGAGAACTCTGATTTGACCAACAAATACTGTTACCATTTTGTGAAAGGACCACACATGGCGAGAATCTGCAACTGGTAATGTGCGACCATCAGACATGATTATCGATAATTGTTGTCGAAAGCAGGATGTAAGCTCTAAAACCCCATTGTATTGCTCCTACATGCTTGGATGATACTGAATAAAATCTGTTTACAAAAAAAATTAGTATGTTAGGTTACAAGGAGGCACGGGCCAGCTATTTGGTTGTGTCAACGTCACATGGGTCATTAGTGTCAACTATGCATGTTTCCATGCATCTTCTGATGGTTGCATAAAGGTTGCACATGCAGACTGCACATGGTGGTGGGCAACATGGGGGGATCATTTTCTAGTTTGGTGCTTTGGTTGCATATGATGTTTGTGAGTATAGCACTATACTGAACCTACGTTTCTGTCTATTGCAGCATCTACCGAGGGCACGGAAGGACAGGGGACGGACACCAGTGGTGAAGCTTCTGGCACGACTGCTACACATGAGCTCACTGACACTGATGTGACCAGCACCTCGGAGGGGGACAGGAGTGCCCTGGATGAATCACGCCTGGAAACACCAACCTCAACATCATCAGACTCCAGCGGTGACTCCTCAATGTTGGCGGGCACAGGGAGTTCCAAATCTGCCTCTTCTTCCACCACACATCATCCAGTGCCCACCCTCCCGGATGCTCCCACAAGTGCTGTCCGTGCCCGCAGCCCTAGGAAGGGTAGAGTCTCCTTCCCCCCAGGCACCGCTGCCCCTGCCCCTGTCTCCCCTGCTGCCCTCAGTGTGGAGACGGTGGACCTTTTGCGCCAGCTGTGTGTGGGTCAGGCTGCTCTCCTGAATGCCTTCCAGGATCATGACAAGAAGTTGGCAAAGGTAGTTGCCTTCATGGAGGGCATTCATTCTGACGTGGGTGGGCTACACCGAACTGTCCAGTCTTAGTCCTCCACAGCGACGGCAGCCATTCAGCTGTCACTGGCTCCCAGTCCAGCTCCAGTCCCTTCAGCAACCACCCTGCCAGTGGCACCACCTGACGAGAGTGCCCACACGCCACAGCCCTCAGGCGGTGCACAGACAGAATATCGATGTTGGAATATCGATGTGCCAGAATATCGAGTTTTTAATATCGAGGTGGCACAAGATCGACATGCAAGAATATCGTTGACCAGAATATCGACATGAAGGTAAGAAATATTGTTTTTTTAATATCGAAGTTAGTAATATCGTTAGTAAAAATATCGTTGTTAACAATATCGACATTTATTTTAGTATTTTAGGGGGTCATTACGATGGCGGGCGGAAGCACAACCGCCGTGCTGGCGGATGCAAAAACCACCAGTTACCGCCGGCACGCAGCAGTCCACACGCCCGCCCAATTACGATGCGAAAAGTAGGCCAAACACCGCCGGCAAGCCAGCAACACCGTCCGCCATCAAAGTGCGCCCGTGCACGTAGCGGCGCAGCTCAATTGACACACACCGTCCGACGAAATCACGTCCCGCCCGGCGTATAAATTACGATGCCGCAAACAAACGGCTCCCACGGCTAAGAGATACCGTACGACAAACCGAAGCGGTAACACGGACGCCGAGCACGGACAACGAAGAAGCGGCTCCCCGAGCATGAATCCAGCACTGCAGGCCCTCCCCATGCTCTTGCTGATGCACCACCAAGGACGCAACGTACCGCGGAGACGCAGGTAGGCACACACACAACAAGTGCACGCAAACAGCGCACACAGTGCAAGGGCGGAAAAAGCGGACAACCCCCACCAGCGCGTGTACACTACACATCCACCATTGCATCCACATATGACACACAGGCCAAATCGTAACATCGCGTAACACATGTGTACACACCACCTGGGACTAGGAACCAACGACCCCGTCACGGCCCCAAAGCGGCGATGGCGCCGCCACACATGCGCACAACGCAGAGGCCAACCGCAGCGCCATGCATGCGTCGCACACAGACACAGGGACACAACCAAGCAGCACACACATCAGCCCCACCCCGAACGCACATGACACGTGACAGGCCTGCCACAGACATGTCCCCAACGCCTAATTCACGGACAACACCCAACGCCACACAACCGACGCACACATGTCAGTGAAGTCACGCAACAGCAGGACACACCCCAGTGTAACAAACATGGCGTAGCACACAGCGGCGGCAACACCAACTAGGAGAAGCAGGGCCCCTTCGGGAAGAGGAACGCCAGTACCACACTGAAACACCCATACCACCCTGCACATATGAACAAGACATATAAAACGGAACACCAAAGAGCCCGGGGACCGACAACAGGTGGCCCAAGAATAACATTCACACACAAGGCCCAACGCAGAGCGGAAAGGCAGCCTGCCGCCCACACAAGGGAGAGCAGACAGCACTGAATGACCTTCCATTCCAACTCCGAAACCACAGCCCTACGAAAGAAGCCGGTGAATACAGCCATTGTCCAAGAAAAGACCAACACAGGCATGCCGAGGAGACCGACCACAGGGCAGATGGCGCATATCACAGAAGCACACAACGGACGGGGAAGAAAAAAGAAAACACTCCCCCATGTCGGCCACATGCAAGTTAATTGGAAGGAGTCACACATCACTGACCTTGAACTGTCTGAGAAGCATGTGGGATGAGGGCCCGTGTCCTCCGCACAAGCCAACAGAACACAAGTCCTGTCTCCCTACGACTACACAGAGCTCACAGCAACCTCGGAGCGTGCACATTGCAGACTGCACACACAGCCGGAGCACGCCACCACAACGCACCGCTGCGAAATGGCAACCGCAACACACCTACCCAACTACGCCGGACAGCTCAAGCTGTACAAAACCAACCTGATACATACATTGGGATGCGATCTCCTGTCCCTGCTGAACGTAAGTTACCGACTGACTTACCGCATCACATTGTTCAGCTGCGTCATGCCCGTCTTCTACTGTCGGAGGTGTCCCTACCAGCATCCCGTGGAGATGTGCCTCTCCAACCCGGCATGTCTAAAGGCGGACCTGCTACCACTACTCCTCCCTCTGGACGCACACGACAGGGCCTGCTCTGCCTATGGGGGCATGGCGTATGTGGCCAACATCGCACCCGCACTGAAATGGGACCACTGTGCCTCCACACGACGGATCATCGAGAACAGCTACATCGAATGTCACCCAGCATGCCCCATCATGGTCCTCCAAGGGACAACTTACGAACAACACCTTGACAGCCACCATCCGCTACATTGGCTGGCAAACATGTACACCACCAATGACATGGAAGCCCTGCTGGGCGGCATCGCATACCTGACAACCTGTAAATTCGTCGGACCACAACGCAGGTTCCCCGATTGACCTATGATGTCCAACCCCGCACCCATGCTTAGCTTCCGCACGGACTGGCCAGTCACCACCACAACAGCCATACCAAACGACCGGCAACTGTTACCACACCATCAACGACATCGCCATGACATCGGATATGACCGGGACATGCACACTGTTCCCCATCACATCCAGGAACACCGCATGCATCGTGGGAGGCAGTGGCATGGGGTCTGTGTATCGCACCCACATGGACGGAACTGCACGAACAACCAGGACACGACATGGATCCAGCGCCCATGGACACACACACCGCTCAGTGGACATGAATAGGTCGCCTGGAGTCTGTGGGTGCTGCACCCCTCCCACCCCAGCCCCGGGAATCCCATACCAGGACCTTTGCATGGACGACAAGTGCATACAACAACAACACGACCCCAGTGACTGTGACATGTCCAGTAACCACCACATTGCAACAACAAGTGGCACGCCGCTGCATGCACGCAAGCACATGCCCTGATGTCATCTCACATGCACGCGTGCATGAGGAACAACCGCAGCAAACCTGTCACATGGAACTGAGATGGACTGTGCCCATGATGCCAAGCGGTCTGGTAGGCTACATGTATACCGTCTGTGTCAAAGTCCGCAGCTCCGCAGCTATACGTAAATGTACATTAGCACAGCCTTGGCCAAGCAGATGTAACTCTGAAGCCCACATCCCACATGCAACAGCCAATCACATGTAACCCCACACCCTATCCCATTTGCAATCATGCTCAGTATATCCTCAACATGTATTCCGCTGCCAGTAGTGTCCACTATACTGCATCACAGAGGACAGAAGACTCAATATAATGTTTGAAACCAAAACTGTCTCCGCTGACTCATTTCACAAGTACGAATGAGAGAGGATGAGAGTATGTGAAGTACACGGCAGTCGTGACATGACCATGTAGTCCACTGGTATTGGATGTCAACGCAAATGAGTAGCACAACTGTGGAAGACACACATGTGTCGTGTGAAGTCGTATGGACGCAGTGCTCAGGTGGGTGGGTGTGACGGGTAGATGCGCACATGCCAAGTTGGAGCACGCCGTGTTGGGAGGGGTCATGAACAGTACACCACCGCTTCCCTGGGCATTGTGAGAGGACACCTGTCGGGGGGAGTGAACACGTGTGTGCACAGCAGCCGGGCACACGTACAAAGCGGTACCAGGCGCACCTCAGCCCACCCTCTGTGGACAAGCTGGATCCTGTTGTGCGCCCGCCATGCCCCTTGACAAGGCACACACAGCCCCAGTCGACCAGGTGTAACCCCAACATAGTCAATCCGCACAGGCGATACAGGGCACGGGATGGCAGTGGAGCATGGTGTGTGAGAGGTCTCCTCGCGCTCCTCCTGGTCATATCACGCAGGCAATAGAACCTCAACGTCTAGCATGGCACAAGTCAAATGGAAGTGTAGGGGACGCACCACAGCACGAGCAGCACTGACGTCACGGGAGGTGGCTCGCACCATCCCATCCATTGCCCATTATACCAACCACGCCACATGCCATTGCGACTAAGTGCAAGCGCGTGCGCCACCACCCCGAGCCCTCCCCAGAGAGGCCAAAGAGTGAATGTGTGGGCCATCAGTCACAGACGGACGCGGCCTGGCCGCAAGGGCAGCCACAGCCACTGGGTGTCGCAGGTGGCGGATCCGGAAGGCGAAGACTGTGATGCATAGTCCATGCAGGCCGGGTCTCCATTTGGGGCACCACGCAGGTGGACGGCGTCCCGCAACACATCATACCCTGAGACAGCCCACTCGTGCAACTGGACCCACACATACACTCCTTGCCCTCTCTGGTGCGAGCTTGGGGCTGCCTGTGCAAGCGCTAGCCTCGCAGGTGCACATGCATATTGGGGGAGCGAGGGGAGGACATGAGGGCTGGGGCGAAGATGACTGTATCACTGTCAGTGAGTACAAGGGATGACCCAGATGTGGAAAGGAAGAGACGTGTCCCGTGTGTACTGCAACTAGTCGCCAATCCAACTACCCCCATGTCCGGAATGTAAGCCCGCACCTAGGCCCGCCCATCCGCCACATCGAATATACCACCAGCACGACAACCTTCCCATTCGAAACACTGACTGGGGGTGGCGACCAGTAAACAATCATGTGTAGCCTACCCACGCGTACATGTGGGCCCTCCATGATCCATGTCACCTGCGGCAAAGTCATGACATGCGCAATGAGGGAAGTGAGGAGAGCTGTCCGCCCCACGCACAGAAGGTGCATCAGCTCCACAGACCCAGCAGCGAGTCCAGCAGGGGTCACATGTGCAGGGGCAGCTGTGCCTGGTGTGAAGGCACATGCATATAGACAGCACATCGACCAATGTGTAGTCTGCCCACATCTACAGTCCATCATCATGCGGACATAGGAATTGAACACAGGGCAACACATCTTAGTGGGTGCACCCACCGTGACCAACAATGCGCAATCATCGACGTACCCGCCCTGTGCATGGCCCCCCACCCAACGGAGGCACATCCAGTGCCACCATCCCACACACACAAGCCTTCCACGGAACATGCTGTGTCCAATGGTCAGTACAGAGTCAGCGCCCATCTGGTGGATCCTGAACAGGAGACACATGCACACACATGCCAGCTCCCACTATGTACGTCTGCCACCTGGCACGTGCAATGTAACCTCTCACCTGTGACGTGTGACTGCAAGCACACAGCCGTCTTGGCATGGGGCTGTCAATGTGGACACCTGTCAATGTTTCGGGAGGTGTGATCCGTACAGTGCTGTACATAGGGTGCAGTGCTGACACCTACTACTGTCTCATATCCCCTCGTGCCACAGGTCCCACTTGTTTTGGCCGCTCAGCCTGTGCCCACATCGTCGTCGTCGTGTGCCATACTCATCCAGCCTCGGAAGCAGTTCCATGCTCAGCAGACATTCATGTTGCCGTGGCGTTGCCGCTTGACGAATATGCAGTCAGTCCCCATCAGCACGCCCCGCAAGTCATTGGGGCCTAGATCCCCATGTGCATGCACATGGCAGTGGTTTGTATCACTAGCCATTGCCATTGTTGGGAGACCTGTGTAAGTGTATTGTGGCCGTGCCGTCCCAGCTTGACAGCTGGGCTGTGGCTCATGTGCTTGCTCAGTCATGTCAGTGATGTGTATGCGAAATTGCTATGTGTTGTGTTGCTTTGACATGTGTCCACTGCCATTTTCCCTAGGCGGAGACCGAACATTGACCGCCCATGCCAATTGCTGGCGGACATGGACGATACAGAGGTCATTAGGAAGTTTCGGCTGGACAGGCCAACCCTGCATCGACTGTGTGCCATGTTGGAACCCCATCTCCGTCCCCGCAGGGTGTATCCGACAGCTGTCACCCCCACGGCTAAGGTGATGGCCGCCATGCATTTCTTCGCCACTGGGTCATTCCAGCACACAGTGGGCAGTGGAGGAGGGATGTCCCAGCCCATGTTCAGCAAGGTGCTGAGGGATGTACTGGCAGCCATGATGCTGTACCGAAACAGGTACATCCGCTTCCCCAGGGCTCGTGAATTGGCGGCAGTGAAGGGTGCATTCTATGCCCTTGGCAGAATCCCACACGTCGTTGGAGCCATTGACTGCACACATGTTGGCCTTGTTCCACCACAGGCCACTGAGCACCTGTACCGCAACAGGAAGCACACGCACTCCCTGAATGTGCAAGTGGTGTGCCTTGCGGACATGGTGATCACCCACGTGTGTGCAAAGTTCCCAGGCTCGGCCCATGACGCACACATAATGCGCAACAGCATCTTGCCACGACTGATGTCCAATCTGCAACAGGATCGTGGCTGTATTGTCGGTGAGTATGTGGAGTGGTGTAGCGTGCTGGTTGTGCGATGCTGTCCCCTGTCCAGTTGGAATAGCAACGGTTCTCTGTGTCCCTCACACCCAGGTGACTCTGCGTACCCGAATGGGGCATGGCTGCTCAGTCCATTGAGGAATCCTCGCACCCCAGCAGACGATCGCTACAATGAGGCACATGGGAGGACCAGACGTGTGGTCGAGCGTACCTTTGGCCTCCTCAAGTCCAGGTTCAGGTGCCTGGACCGCACCGGGGTGCGCTGGCGTACTCCCCACAGAAGGTGTGCCAGATAGTGGTGGCGTGCTGCATGCTGCACAATCTGGCCATTCGGAAGCAGATCCCCCTCATCGTGGATGACGGAGATCAACCAGGGCCCCAGCCCGCAGACCAGGACAGCTCGAGTGAGGAGGACAGCGGAGAGGAGGAAGCTGGTAATGTGCGGCAGCAGCTCATCGCCCACTACTTCACTTGACGGTGAGTGTCCATGTACGACGGCTGATGTGGCTGTATCTGTGCAGGTGTGTGTGTGCTGTGTCAGGGTGGCCGTTTGTTCACTGCGTGCTGTGTGTCAACGCTCCATGGCCAGGGTAGTATGCCACTGTTGGTGGCTGTGGCATTGTGCCCTATTGCTCTGTGCGATGTGTGTACATTGCTTGTAGTTGTTGACATGTACTGTGTGATGGGTGTGTGACACACTCATTGAATGTGCTCCTGTTCTGTCTCCCACCCCTAGGTCCCTACAGGCCCTCCGGATTCCATTGCCATGCCACGCATCAGGTGCCTTTCCGCCCAAGGTGGCCGTTGTATTCCGTACAAATAAAACACAGGGCACAAACAGCAGTTTGTGTAAGAGGTGCATTTATTTCAAACTGTGACATGTGATTGTGTGTAAGGTGATGACAAAAGTGGTGCGTGCAGTGACAATGAGCTGTCGGTCATGGCTGCGTGATGCTCAGGGTGTACCCACTGGTTCTATGTCCATAGTCCAACACACACATGCCATCCAGATGGCTGTGTGGAGTGGGATCGTAGTCCAAGTCAATGCAGTGGGTGGTCAAGGAAGGCTGGCTGGCTGCCTCACTTGCGTCTGGATCGTGCGAAGTCCTCCCGGGAGATCTGTTTCCACTTCGGACGGCCCCTTCCACGTTTGCGAGGGGGGGTGCCTGCTTGCGACATGCTGGTGGTTGAGGTGTGCTCACTGGCTGTGGACGCAGGGGAACTGGACGCAGCTGCACGACCCTGCGCCCCGGCAGATGGTGGCGGTGGTGGAGCTGCTGTCCCTGGCTGTGACCTCACCACCAGCTGGCCCATGAGGTCCACGAGTTGACCTATACGGGCGTCCATGGACCTCAGCACCCCCAGCACCTCCCGCGTGTCTGAAGCAGACCTGACCCATTGTTCTTGGGCCTCTTCATAGGCCCCAAGGACTCTGGCCATTTGAGGCAGGGCATGGCTCCCAGGGGAGACTTGCGTTTCCCTGACCCTGCTCCTCCCTACCAGTACTGCTGCCACCGGCCTGCCCACTAGCCACATTGCTCACCACGGTCCTCGCTGTGGCTCCCAGGGTGGATCCAGTCGGCCGGGCCACCACCTGCGCTGGGGCTGGTGCCAGCGAAGACGTGGTGGTGGTGGCGGCGGTGGTGGTCGGTGCGGCGATGGTGGCGGTTGCGGCAGTGGTAGTGGCCGCAATGACCGTGGGTGTGGCCGCAATGACCGTGGGTGTGGCCGCAACGACAGTGGCAGCAGGGGGCTGGGAATGTTCAGCAGCCCTGGATGATGGGTTGGTGGGTAGGAGGGGTCCTGGGGAGCGGCTGGGCCCTGCCACACCAGATGGGCCTGCTTGGTGGTCCGTGTCCGAAGAGGAGGACAGATCCTCCACATCCGTGTGTCCTCGTTGGGGGCTTGTAGGCTGGCTGTGCTGGCTGCTGTCTCCATCCCCAGCATCCAGCAGTTCGTCACCTGTGGAGAGAATGAGATTTGTTATTGTGTTGCACCTGGCGAAGTATGTATTTGTCGTCTGACATTAACAGTTCGTGCAATCTCGTACATGGGTTTCCCGGAGGCGTGTGTGTGGCTGTAGCATTTGTAGTTGTGTGTGCTTGGCAATGGGACTGTGTGCTGTGCACATGTGGCATGGGACGGATTGGCCATGCCGATGGGTGTGTTGCTGTGCCCCTACTTATTGTGACTCTGGTGTATGCGGGCTCCTGGCCCATCCTGGGTCTGGTTTGTACTTTGCTTTTGGTGTTCAGATGGGACGCTTAGGAACGCATATGGCAACATGGGGGCCATGCCCCAGATTCGCATTTGGGATGGAATATGCTTTTGGGGTACATGCTGTGAGCCATGGGTGCCGAACGTGACATGTGTTGTGGCAGCATGACAGTGCATGGTTTGAGGTGTGTGCATGCTTGACATGGCCTGCATATTTGCTGTCTGTTGTGATTACTGGACATGGCATTGGACGCATCGTTATGAGTGAGTGATGGTTGTGTGCCAGCCAACGTATTGCAGTTGTCCCATCTCCTTGGTGTGCGTGCTGCCCTGTGCCATGTGCATCACTGCAAGTGCTCGGGGGGGGTGTGGCCCATGTTGTGTGTTGTTGCTCACAGTGTGTTGTGCGCTTCATTGACTTCTGGCACATGGTTGGTCATGGGCATGTATCTTAGCGTGACTGCTGTATGTGTGGCAGCTGTGCGGATGACATGCCTTTCATGAGACTGGGGCTGACGGATGGGATGGATGGTATGTTGTATGTGCATGGTGTGTCTGTGTGTTTGATGGGTTCAGTGGTGTTCGTGTGCATTTATGTTGTTCCGCTCTGTTGCGTCTAGTGTTGTTTGTCTTACATAGGCGTAGTTGTGGGGTGTGTGGTTGACAGGCAGTAGGGGCTACATGGACAGGACTTCAATGGTGTTTCGGTTGTGTGTGATGGGTTGCACAGTGGCTGCCGTGTGGTACTATATTCAGTGTGGCTTGTGCATGCAGACGTGGCTCCTTGGGTGTTGCTGTGTCTGTGATGGGTCATGTGAGGTGTGAGTCTGTGGTTCATGTCCGTGTGCACATTGTTCACTTGTTCGTGACGGTGGGCGGTGCTGCGTGTTCGTCTGCTACGTGACATGTCCCATGTGTTGGTCGTGTTACGGTCCTCATGCCTCCAGTAATCCAGCCCTGTCCAGTTTCCCACCTGCAGGTTGTTCGGGCGTGCACTGTACTGGATGCCACATGGTTCTAAGCGGGGGTGCTCCATGTTGCAGGTCTGTGGGGGTGGGGGGTGTTGTGGGTCGTGGTGGTGGCTGGACACCCACTGACACCGATTGCTGTGGACCGTGATGTCTACCTTTCGGCTGTCGTTGTGCACTGCGGTGGCTGACACGTGGCTGTGGGGTGTGGGGGATGCTCCTCCTTGCTGTGCTGTGGGACTAGGGGCCTGGTGTGTGTTGTACTTGGGCTGTCCACCCTCCCACCCACTGCACTTTGTGTTCCTGCCACTTACCTGTTACTTGTCGGTTAGTGCAGCTATGGCGGACACATGGGTGTGGTGGGTGCTCGTTGTGGCGCTTCTGGCATATTTGGGGACCTGTTGGTGGTTACGTGGCTGGCTGAGTGTACACATGTCCCCACGCATCTTACAGTTGTTCTGTTTGGGCTGTGTGTGGTGGTGTCTGTTGCATGTGTGTGTGATGTGTTGTGTATTGTGTGCTGGACATGGGGGTGTTTGTCCCTGGGAGCTGTGGCATGGTGGTAGTGCATGTGAGTACATAGCGGTGTGCTGGTATACATTAGTTTGTACTTACCAGCCTCCACTCCCCCTGCTAATCCGGCGAGGATCTCGGGATGTATGATGACTCGCACCTTCTCCTCCCACGCTTTGAAGGTCTTGAAGAGCGCGGGATTCCCTCCGCCAGTGACGGCTGCCAGCTCTCTGTTCTTGGTCTCCTTCTTCTTGACCAGGCTCTTGACGTCATTCCACCGTTTGTTTATTTCGACTCTGTTCCTGGGCAGGGTCCCGACTGCATTGACCTGGTCTACGATCCGGTTCCACATTCTGTTTCTGGTGGCTAGTGGTGTGTGCTGGACCAGGTTCCCATAGATTTGTGGGTGCACCTTGATGATCTCGTCGACCATGACCGTCAGCTCAATGGGCGTGAACTTGGGCATTCTTTGTGGTGCCATGGTGTTTGTGGTGCTGGTGCGGTGTGTGTTGTGTAATGTGCAGGGGGTTTGTGGTGCCGGTGTTTGGTGGTGGTGGTGGTGGTGGTGGTGGTTGTGATGTGTGCGTTTCTGTGGTGTGCTGCTGTCCTTGCTGTGTCACTGTGTCCTCTCCTCTCCTCTCTAGTTTGCAATGTTGCAAGGGGTTGTGGTCTGTGGGAGTGCTGCTTTTGTACTTACCTATGTGGGTGTGTCCTCATGGTCTGTTGTTTTCAGGTGTGTTGTGTCTGGGGTTCTGGCCTTTGTAGTTTTTGTTTGTCCAGGGGGTGTTTTCGGGATGTGTACTGTGCTTGTGTATTTGTGCGTGCCTTGCTGTGTGGACTTGTTGGCCATGTTGTGTGCGATTGGTTTTGTCAGCGGATGGTTTCTGTGCAGGGACGTGGGCGCCATGGCTTCTGCCGTGTCGATTCTCATCGGCGTTGTTTGCGCTGGCGGGCGGTATATTTGTAGTTTTCCCGCGCTCATGGCGGTGCGATCGTAATCTCACGTGCGGTGTGTCGGCCGTGAGGGCGGGCGGTTTTGTGTTGTCGTGCGTGTTTCCGTCCGTGGCGGGCGGTTTGACTCCGACTCGGACGATGGCGGGCGGTATCTTGTGTGATTTTTCCGCCGATGGCGGTTTTCGGTTTGTGTAATCGTAATGGCGTGGTCGGTGTTCAGACGGTGTGTGCGGGCGGATTTTTGCCGCTTCCATGCCTGGCGGATTTTTTTACGCCGGGTATCGTAATGGGCCCCTTAGTGTTTTGTATTTTACTTTGTGTGTTTAAAGTATGTGATGTAATTATTTTGTATAGGTATATCTTATTGTTTTTAATGTATGTGTGAAATTTTTAGAAGTAATTAATTTTATTTTAATTAAATTTTGTGTTTTAGTTCCGTAGCGGGTTGTGGGTTTATAGGGGAATAGGGTGAGAAGTAATTTAATTTTAATACATTTATTAATATTTTTTATATAATATTTATTTAATTTTATTTTATAGTGTTTATTGTGGGAATTAATTTATTATTAATTAATTAATAATTGGCAGTTAATTTTTATTAAATAATTAATTGGTAAATATGTTAATTGTGTCATTCTTTTAGGAGCGCTTGTGGGTTTATAGGGGAATAGGGTGGGAAGAAATTTAATTATAATTAAAATATTATTATTATTTTTATTAATTAATATGTATTTATTTAATATTTTATACTGTTAATTGTGGGAATTAATTTATTATTAATTATTTTTAATTGTTTGTGAATTGTTATTAATTAATTGGTAATTATGTTAATTGTGACATTTTTTTAGTAGCGGGTTATGGATTGATAGGGGAGTAGGGTGGGAAGTAATTTAATTTTAATACATTATTAATATTTTTTATATAATATTTATTTAATTTTATTTTATAGTGTTCATTGTGGGAATTAATTTATTAATAATTATTTATAATTTGCTTGTTAATTGATATTAACTAATTAATTAATTGTTAATTAATTATGTTAATTGTGTCATGTTTTTAGAAATGGGTGGTGGGGTTTATAGGGGAATAGGGTGGGAGGTAATTTATTTATAATAAATTAATTATTTGTTAATTTATGCTAATTAATTAAAATTTAAATATGGCAATTGTGTAATTATTTTGATGTGTGAGTTGTGGGGTTTATAGTGGTAAATGGTGGGAAGTAAATTTTTTAAAATTAATTAATGATTTGTGGTTAATTGATATTAATTTATTATTGTTAAATTAGTTAAGGAAATTGCGTAATTATTTTTAGGTGTGTGTTGTGGTGTTTATTGGGATAGAGGGTGGAAAGTAATTTACTTTAAATTAATTAATCATTACTTGATCATTAATATTCATTTATTACTTGATAAATATTTTTGGTAATTGTTTATTTTTATTTTGTTTGTGAATTTTGGTTCTATATGGGTAATGTTTGGTTAGTACATTAATTTTGATCTGTTTTAATGTGTTTTTTAATTAATAATATTTGTTTAATTGATAATTAATTGTGTTAATTATGGAGGTACACTTTCTTTTAAAATTTAGAAGTGTGTTGTAAATTGTGTGGTGTTATAGGGTAGGAAAGAAAATATTACATTTATATAATAATTGTTTTTGATTATAAATAATTTCTATTACAAAATATTGGTTTGTAAATTATTTTTAAATTTTAAAAAAAAATCTTTGTATGGAATTTGTATATTTTTTTAATATTATAATATGTTTCTATGTTTTGTGATTTTTTATATTTTTATATATGTTTTGTTTTTTTGTTTTTTATTATCTTTTGTATTGTAGTTCATATTTTGTTTGTTTTTAAATTTGAATTTTCTACAGTGGGAATAGTAATTTTTACCCCTCCGCTATCCAACACTTTCCCTGCTGCTGCATTCGCAGGAGTGGGAATAGTAATTTATACCCCTCCGCTATCCAACACTTTCCCTACTGTTGCACTCACTGGAGTGGGAATAGTAATTTTTACCCCTCCGCTATCCAACACTTTCCCTACTGCTGCATTCGCAGGAGTGGGAATAGTAATTTATACCCCTCCGCTATCCAACACTTTCTCTACGGTTGCTCTCGCAGGAGTGGGAATAGTAATTTTTCCCCTCCACTATCCAATACTTTCCCTACTGTTGCACTCGCTGGAGTGGGAATAGTAATTTTATCCCCTACGCTATCCAACACTTTCCCTACTGTTGCACTCACTGGAGTGGGAATAGTAATTTTTACTCCTTCGCTATACAACACATTCCCTACTGTTGCACTAGTTGTTGGGGGATATATTAATTTTTACCCCTCCGCTATCCAACACTTTCCCTACTGTTGCACTTGCTGGAGTGGGAATAGTAATTTTTTCCCTCCGCTATCCAACACTTTCCCTACTGTTGCACTCATTGGAGTGGGAACAGTAAATTATTCTCCTCCGCTATCCAACACTTTCCCTACTATTGCATTCACTGGAGTGGGAATACTAATTTTTACCTCTCCGCTATCCAACACTTTCCCTACTGTTGCACTCGCTGGAGTTGGAATAGTACATTTTAACCCTTCGCTATCCAACACTTTCTCTACGGTTGCTCTCGCAGGAATGGGAATAGTAATTTTTTCCCCTCCACTATCCAACACTTTCCCTACTGTTGCACTCGCTGGAATGGGAATAGTAATTTTATCCCCTACGCTATCCAACACTTTCCCTACTGTTGCACTCACTGGAGTGGGAATAGTAATTTTATCCCATCCGCTAAACAAAACTTTCCTTGAAGTTGCACTAACTGGAGTGGGAATAGTAATTTATACTCCGTCGCTATCCAACACATTCCCTACTGTTGCACTCACTGGAGTGGGAATAGTAATTTTTTCCCCTCCACTCTCCAACACTTTCTCTACTGTTGCACTCAATGTAGTGCAAAATGTAGGTTTAAAAAAATAAAAAAAAAATTATATTTTAATTTATAAAATACTTTTTTTATTTATACATTTTTATGTTATAGGTGTATGTATATATATTTATTTATAATTTTTAATATATTTATAACATTTTAAAATTGATTAAAAATATTATTCATTAATTGTTTTTAAGTAAATATATATATTACATTTTATATATGTATGTTTAATTTTTTTAAATTAAATTTATTACTTATAATTGTTAAAATTTACAAATACATCTAAATAAAAAAGTTTAAGTTACATTTATTATTTAATTTATTTTACAATATTTTTATACATATAAAAAACGATATTTTGTACATCGATATTTTTTACCGATATTTTTGTACTTACCATTATAAACATAGGAGGTCGATATTTTTGACAACGATATTTATGTCCCGATATTTGTGTAAGTCGATATTGTGGTGGGCGATATTCTGTCAGTGATCCTTAGTGGGTAATGGGCTCTGACCATGCTGGACAGTGCAGCAGAAGTCACGATAGTTCACCGGAACCTGATGGATTGTCTGGTGGCAGTAGCGTTGAGTGACTATATCCAGGTGGAAACACCGGATACTAGGGTGAGCGTCCCACATCGTTTATAAGAGGTGCAATTCCAATTGGAGGGGGATGTACCAAGATACATTAATGTTCTCTTTTGGGAGAATTTATCATTCAGCTACGACATTCTCTTGGCTAAAAAACATTAGCCACCTGAATTTGTGATGCATTGCCCAGAGGGAGAAACAGTAATTTTACCTGCTTTTTCTGACCTCGTCCCAGAATCAGTTAATACATTCATACGCCAAGGAGTGGGTGGTAGAGCTGGCTCCTGCGTTGTACTTCTACCTTGTGGGGTGGGATGACAGTTTCCCTTATCATGTAATACCAGTTAAGTCGACCCCACAACCTCAAAGACGACACCCCATTAAAAATTCGGCTAAAAAATAAGTTTGAGAAATTCTCATACAAATTGTATACCAAGATTTAATGGAAAGTTGTAACCTCTCCTATGACTAATCCTTTGTTTCCAGTAATGAAACCAGATCATTCATATAGTCTAGTATTAGATTACAGACACCTACACACAGCAAATGTACATTCAAAGTGCAATATGCGCACAACACAGCACTAATGAAGAATTTAGGGGCCGATTACGATGGCGGTCGGAAAACCATTCCGCCCGCCGTGGCAATGGGAAAAGACCGCCCGCATGGCCTGCGGCACCACCGCCGATCACATTACGATGCACCGCCGGAAAAATCTGACCGCCGCGGTCGGAACCCAAGAAACACCGGCGGCGCACGTGCAGAAAATGCGAAATACCCTCCACGGCGGTCGGATTCACTGCGGAAAGCTCACAACCCGCCGATACACAAGCGGAATTTCCATGAGTGCAATTATGATCTTACCGCAGTGCCAGCGGTACGACCGCTTGTTTCCGACTGCCGCGATTGACAGCAATGATGAATGGGAGAGCTGGTGGTATGACCATTGCAGTCCGACCGCGGTGTCCACGAGGAAATAGTAATGGCGGTCGAAAGCAACTACACCACAAAACCACCAAATGTGGCTGTGTATCTGGCTCAGCCAATGAAAACAGCCAACACACCCCATTGACACATGCCCCTGGCAAATAAGAACTACAAATCCCAGCCCAACACAGACAACACACCTGACATGAATACTCAGTTTGGACCCACCCACATAGCAGAGCATAAAACCAGCCCCTGCATGACCACAATTCTTTGCACAACTCCAGAACTGAAGGGCCCAACAACATCACACAAAGGATAGGCAACCCTACATACATCACACCATCACAAACACACACACACCACACACATCACCACCACCACCACCACCTGCACACCTGCACTCTCAACCACTCAGCACATCACACACCATGGCACATAAGATGCCCAAATTCACTGATGGTGAGTTGTCAGTCATGGTGGATGAGATAATACGAGTTGAGCCATATATTTTAGGAAGCAGGGTCCAACAGAACCCATCAGCCAGGCAAAATCAAATGTGGCAAAGGATAGTTGACAGAGTCAATGCTGTACGGCAAGTTCCACGCAACAGGAAGGAGATCAGGAAGAGGTGGACTGACCTCAAGAGCAAGGTCAAGGAGAAGAACAGCAAGAACCGTGAGCTGGCAAACCGGACTGGCAGTGGCCCTCCCATTCCACCAAGAACATTCAACGCATGGGAGGAGAAGGTGCTTGGCATACTGCACCCAGAGAGTTGCACTGGAATTGAGGGGGGAATGGAGGCTGGTAGGTACCAACAAAACTCTGCCATAACACTGCTATGTAGTAGCTTGCACAACTAAAAAGCAACACCTCCTAGGCCCAAATGTACTCATGTCCACCACACTCCCCCCAAACAGGTCTCACAGATCCCACAATAACTCCCTCTCATTCACCACAAAGGTACATAACAATATTTACATGGGGGCACATGTACAGGCAGCCAGCACTACAACTCCAAACAGGCCCCCTTGTCCCACAGCTGAGCAGGATGGAGCATTCCCCACACCCCTAAGCATGGGCCAGCCATTTCCCTCCAATGTGTAACCTTACAGGTAGGTAGCCATCTCAACAGGGAGGGGTCTTTGTGGCTGGGAAGTCTGCACTACAACTCCCAACAGGCCCCCTTGTCCCACAGCTGAGCAGGATGGAGCATTCCCCACACCCCCAAGCATGGGCCAGCCATTTCCCTCCAATGTGTAACCTTACAGGTAGGTAGCCATCTTAACAGGGAGGGGTGTTTGTGTGTGGGAAGCCTGCACTACAACTCCCACCAGGCCCCTTTGTCCCACAGGTGAGCAGGATGGAGCATTTCCCCCCCACCCAGAACCATGTGGCAGCCATTTCATTGTTCTCATCAAACTTACAGGTAGGTAGCCATCTTAACAGGGAGGGGTGTTTGTGTTTGGGAAGCCTGCACTACAACTCCCACCAGGCACCCTTGTCCCTCAGCTGAGCAGGATGGAGCACTCCCCCCACCCAGAACCATGTTGCAGCCATTTCATTGCTCTCCTCAGACTTACAGGTAGGTAGCCTTCTCATGCTCTATTGTCCCACAGCTGAGCAGGATGGAGCATCCCCCACACCCCAAGCATGGGGCAGCCATTTCCTCCAATGTGTAACTTTACAGGTAGGTAGCCATCTCAACAGGGAGGGGTCTTTGTGGCTGTGAAGTCTGCACTACAACTCCCAACAGGCACCCTTGTCCCACAGCTGAGCAGGATGGAGCATTTCCCCCCACCCAGAACAATGTGGCAGCCATTTCATTGTTCTCATCAAACTTACAGGTAGGTAGCCATCTTAACAGGGAGGGGTGTTTGTGTGTGGGAAGCCTGCACTACAACTCCCACCAGGCACCCTTGTCCCACAGCTGAGCAGGATGGAGCACTCCCCCCCACCCAGAACCATGTTGCAGCCATTTCATTGCTCTCCTCAGACTTACAGGTAGGTAGCCTTCTCATGCTCTACTGTCCCACAGCTGAGCAGGATGGAGCATCCCCCACACCCCCAAGCATGGGGCAGCCATTTCCCTCCAATGTGTAACTTTACAGGTAGGTAGCCATCTCAAGAGGGAGGGGTCTTTGTGGTTGTGAAGTCTGCACTACAACTCCCAACAGGCCCCCTTGTCCCACAGCTGAGCAAGATGGAGCACTCCCCACATCCACAACCATGTGGCAGCCATTTCATTCTTCCCATCAAACATACAGGTAGGTAGCCATCTTAACAGGGAGGGGTGTTTGTGTGTGGGAAGCCTGCACTACAACTCCCACCAGGTCCCCTTGTCCCACAGCTGAGCAGGATGGAGCATTTCCCCCCCACCCAGAACCATGTGGCAGCCATTTCATTGTTCTCATCAAACTTACAGGTAGGTAGCCATCTTAACAGGGAGGGGTGTTTGTATGTGGGAAGCCTGCACTACAACTCCCACCAGGCATCCTTGTCCCGCAGCTGGGCAGGATGGAGCACTCCCCCCCACCCAGAACCATGTTGCAGCCATTTCATTGCTCTCCTCAGACTTACAGGTAGGTAGCATTCTCATGCTCTATTGTCCCACAGCTGAGCAGGATGGAGCATCCCCCGCACCCCCAAGCATGGGGCAGCCATTTCCCTCCAATGTGTAACTTTACAGGTAGGTAGCCATCTCAACAGGGAGGGGTCTTTGTGGCTGTGAAGTCTGCACTACAACTCCCAACAGGCCCACTTGTCCCACAGCTCAGCAGGATGGAGCATTCCCCACACCCACAAGCATGGGGCAGCCATCGCATTGCTCTCCCAAAACTTACACGTAGGTAGTGACTGCATGTACCCTGCCATCCTTATCTAAATGCATGTAGCCACATAACCACATCAGCACTAACATGTCAGCCAACTTGGCATAGTTTTCAATGCCACATCCAGTGTGCAGACATCTAAGTGCACGTAACTGTCACATATTTTGAACTCATACTCACCAAGCCACAAGTGAAACAAATGCATCCCACAATTGTGCACAGCAGAGAATGCAATGTGGAAGTGCCATGGTGTCTGAGCATGAACGCCCATCTCTACACCAAACATGCATGGTCTACATGGAAAAACAGGAAAGTACATGTGATTCCAAAGCTATGTATAACATGACAATGGTTCCTACTAGCACTGTTGAAATAGATAACATGAACAGCTAAATGAAAAGACGCACAACAGAAAATTGATGTCACGCAATTAGGTAGATGAGGACATGTCCGTGTATTTACACTATCTGTACACTGCACCAAGTTTCAATTCCCAACGGACACCATGGACTAATAAGGTATGTACCTCAACGTCATGTCATGGTGCACAGCATATAGCAGGCATACAAAGTCATTGCATTGTGAAGTGTGTGTTGTATCAAATGTCTCAAACAATTGTCTAACATCAAGCTTGTTGCGTGCAACTCAATTACCATATCACCTCTGTTCAACAGGAGATCAACACCTAACTGCAGAGGATGACACCAACATGCGGAGCCAGTCTCCCCCCCTGGAACGTGGACTCTCGGATGCAGATTCCCCAACATTCTCGGATGAGGATTCTCAAGCTGGCCCCTCTGGTGTGGCAGGGACTAACATGTCTCAAGCCCTCATTGTCCCCACCACCACCACCACGGCAAGAACAACCGTGCTGCCCCCATCCACTACAAGCTGTGTGGCCTCCACCACGGCAAGAACAACCGTGCTGCCCCCTGCCACTACGACCTGTGTGGGCTCCACCACCACCACCATGGCAAGAACAACTGTGCTGCCCCCTGCCACTACGACCTGTGTGGCCTCCACCACCACCATCACCACTGCTGCCTGCAACACACGCCCTGCCACGGTAGTTACCAACACCACCACACAATCACAGCATGCCAGGGAGAGTGTGCCAGTGCGTCGGGGGACTATGCCACAGGTCCGTGTCAGGAGGGCAGGTGGGAGTACAACTGGGGCAGAGACACAGGAGGACAATGACCCTGAATCCCTGGCCACCATTGCAAGAGTCCTTGGTGCCTACCAAGAGAACCATGGAGTAATGGGCCAGCTTGCTGAAGACATGCATGAGATCCGCCTGCTGCAGCAGTCCATGGACACACGGATGGGCCAACTTGTCGACCTTGTTGGCCAGCTAGTGGGTGTTCTGAGGGACAGACTCCCAGCCCCAAGTGCCGCTCCACCCCCCTCCAGTGGATTGCCTGCTGTGCAGCCCAACATTCCAGCTGCAGCCACAGAGAGTGGTGTGCAGGAGGAGAGTGAGTTCTCAGACACCACTGACCCTGCAGCAGATGCCCCCTCCCAAACGCACCAGGGGCCGTCCGAGAATCCACAGGGGAGGATTTGGTGGCAGGCCACCATACCAACGCCACTCACAGAGCCAGCCATGATGGTATCTTGTTGTTCCCCTTGACAGTGACTATGTTGACTATTCTTGCCCACATTGCCATGTTGATGGCCTGAGTCTGTTGGACTGTGTGACTTCAGCTTTGTGGTGACTACACTATTTGTCTCAACTACCATGACTGACAACTCATTTATTCACTGTTCACATTTATGTACATATCCCCGTCACTTGCACAAAAACTAATTCCAAATAAACACTCTTCACATACCTATGTCTGTGTGAGCTACATGTTTATTCCAGTATGTACAATGAGAAATCAGATTTCAATGTTCCAACATCTGTGAAGCAGAGGAGGCATTCAGAGGGTGAATGAACCTAGAAAGACACAAGAGAATGACATTTACTAATCAGGTGACGCCTTCACAGCAGAAATACAACAGTAGGCATCAAGGTACAAAAACAAGCACCCATAGCAATGGTCAACAACCTCAACATACACATGATGTACCTGGATACACATACCCTGTGCCACACACATCATCCCTCAGCACACACACAACAACAGCCAGCAGTTAAAGTTATCTATGGCTTGATAGTAACATCCAAGTAAACACACAATGTCACTTGTCTACAAAGTCACTTACAGTCAAGGGAAGTAGTTGGCAATGAGCTGTTGACGCAGGTCAACACCTTCCTCCTGACCACTATCGTCCTCACTGGAAGTGTGTGGGTGTGCAGGAGGGGGCATCTGCTGCTCATCGTCATCCATGATCAGCGGAATGGCTTTGCGCAAGGCAAGGTTGTGTAGCATGCAACATGCTACAACTATCCGGCACACCTTTCATGGGGAATACAACAGTGCACCTCCGCTCTTGTCCAGGCACCGGAATCGGGACTTCAGTAGGCCAAAGGTGCGCTCCACCACACGTCGTGTCCTACCATGTGCCTCGTTGTAGCTGACTTCACCCGGGGTACTTGGATTCCGCAGTGGGCTCAGCAACCACGGCCTGTTGGGATACGCTGAGTCACCTAGGTGTGACATACACAGAGAAATGTTGTGATACAAACAGTTGACGAGAACAGCATGTCACACACAGCACACTACTTGACTCAGTGTACTCACCTACAAGCCATGCACGCTCTGGATGTAGATTTTCCATCAGCCGGGGTACAATGCTGTTCCGCAGGATGTAGGAGTCATGGGCGGAGCCAGCAAATCGCGCACAAACATGGCTGATGATCATATCAGCTTGGCATACCACCTGCACATTTATGGAATGGTAGTGCTTCCTGTTCTTATACACCTGCTCACGTGCCTGTGGTGGGACAAGGGCAATGTGTGTGCCGTCAATGGAACCAACTACATGAGGAATGTGGCCAAGGGCATAAAAACCAGCCTTCACAGCAGGCAAATCTGCTGTATTTGGGAATCGTATGTATTGGTCCTTGTATAGCATCATTGCGGACACCACATCCCAGAGCACCGTGCTGAATGTTGGTTTGCGACATCCCACCGGCGGTGGCCACCATGTATTGGAAAGAGCCCGTAGTGAAGAAATGCAGCGCTGCCATGATCTTCACTGTTGGGGATAGGGCAGTTGGATATGTGCGTTGAGGCCTCAGATGAGGCTCCAACTGAGCACACAGCTCTTGCAGTGTAACGCGATCCAGACGAAATTTCCTGATGATGTCCACATCCTCCATGTCCGCCAGGACTGTGAAAGTCCGGTGCACATTTGGTCATCGCCTACATGAAATGGGAGAGGACTAATGTTATTCAAATTACACAATGAGATGTGTCCGACTTCTCACATCTTGACTCACGCAGCAGAAACAATGAACGTACTCCAACAATTGCTGAATCCACAACTCAGTTGCAGAGAGACATTCACCACATGTGTGTTTACAAGGGGTCATGTTGTACATACTGACTACCAGAAAAACATATTCAGAGGTTGTGAATGGTACACCAATACATCTGGTGGCCCCAGTCCTAGGAGTAGGTGACACAGCACAGGTATGAGACAGCAACACTGCTGACTCATATGTAGCTGCTTTACCTGCCACACCTTCTTGCTTAAGTTGCACAGACCACTAGTTATCATCACAATGTGCACAGTGTGTGTAAGCTGAGCACATATCCTACTTAAACCAGCCATAGGCACAGTAACATACCACCATTATGTGTTCAGGCAATCATTACTGTTGTTTGATTAGCCATCTCACACATTAAGTTGATTCCAAAGATGAGACAACATCATACAACCAATAGATGTACATCCACACATATATCATAGGTGACGTGAGTAAGTGCATGTCAATGCATGTCACATTTTCCACAGACATGGCATGTGTAGGCATCAGTGAGTTTAATGTCACACCAGCATTCATTGTACAAAACAAGTGCATAAAGACACTATGGAGGCATAGTGTTCAATTGTTAAATTAGACCATTGCCATTGCTAGTGCATAATGTGTCCATAACCGCGGTAGGCGTGCACCGCCATCGCGGGGCCGCTCATTGGCCACACTTGAAAGATGCAGCATAGCGGTAGCGACCGCCTGTCCCCCGCGGTCTGACACCACCAATGCCATTGCAGCCAATGGGACCCTCAGTCGCGGTAGTGAAATGCTACTTTGGAACCCGCAGTAGGCGTGCACCGCCACCGCGGGGCCGCTCATTGGCCACACTTGAAAGATGCAGCATAGCGGTAGCGACCGCCTAACCCCCGCGGTGTGACACCACCAATGCCATTGCAGCCAATGTGACCCGCGGTAGTGAAATGCTACTTTGGAACCCGTGGTAGGCGTGCACCGCTACCGCGGGACCGCTCATTGGCCACACTTGAAAGATGCAGCATAGCGGTAGCGACCGCCTGTCCCCCGCGGTGTGACACCACCAATGCCATTGCAGCCAATGGGAACCGCGATCGCGGTAGTGAAATGTCAATTTGGAAACCGCTTTAGGCGTGCACCGCCACCGCGGGGCCGCTCATTGGCCACACTTGAAAGATGCAGCATAGCGGTAGCGACCGCCTGTCCTCCGCGGTGTGACACCACCAATGCCATTGCAGCCAATGGGAACCGCGATCGCGGTAGTGAAATGCAACTTTGGAAACCGCGGTAGGCGTGCGCCGCCACAGCGGGGCCACTCATTGGCCACAATTGAAAGATGCCAGCCAGGTGGACCAATTGCAGCAGCTGCCTGCCACTGATACCAACCCAGGGGCCTATAAATCTCTGTGGGAGAGCCACACATTTCACATGCATTCAGACACTGCTGACTGCTATTCCTCTACAACTGCATATTTTGCTGTATCCTGGACCCAGTGATGGCGAGAACAGAGAATGTCAGGGCCCGTCCCTTCACTACAGAGGAGCTGGAGCTTCTGGTGGACGAGGTCCTTGCACAGCATGGGAGGCTTTTTGGTGCACCAGATGTACTGGTAAGTGTCCCTGATTCCAAGTGTGAGAGTGATCAAAATGATACCATGATGTTGCTGTGCAGTAGTATGTGCCTGTGAGTTCAAGTCGATGTCTAGGCATCCTAATAGTTGACATGGCATGCTCCATACATGTTCTGTGGGAATTGACTTTGATTATGTGTAGAAAATGGACACTCCTACAGCCATTCTTGCACAAACTTAATGAACATGTTGGGCTGAGACTAGGTGATGTAAATGTGTGTTACACTGCCATGCATGCTAACTTCATGTCAATGGTGTCTGTAGGCTTATTTCCACACCTACATAAGTTGATTGTAGGTAGGGGAGACATGCATTGTTTAAACAGCCACACAGATACGATGGTGTTCTGAAACAGCACAAGTCGGGACTGATTTTTACTGTGCCATGTTATGTGACTGTCCACTCACTCTTCACAACCTCATATGTGACTGTTGAAATGTATATTGGTATGGAGCACTAACTTATGTGTGTTGAATATTTCTTAAGTGCACTATGTTGATGTGAGCATCATGCACAATAGTCCAATGCATGAGTGGAACCCACTTGATGTTAATGCAACAATGACACTTCACATCAATGTAAGTAGTAGATGTCATCCTTACATTGATTTGAACATGTGTTCAGTCTCGCATGTGTTGGCACTTTTCACCCTCTCATGCTGTACACCCATGTGATTTATCTGAGGGACCATGTTGAGCCGCACTGTGAGTTCCTCTGGCCTGCACAGACACTGTCCAATGTTACTCTGAGCCATGCCTAACTGGACTGAGTCAATCATGTGTTTAGTCCACACACCTAATACTCACTGAGCCATCATAGTCCTGAGAATTGCACAATCGAGGACTTAACATTGTGAGAAGTGCGTGATAAATCAGATTATGTCCCAATATGTTTCCTGAAAAATGCATTGAGCCATTCACAGGCCAAGGGCATCGTGGGGTTTGTAGTGGTGGACACAGTGAGTCTGCCACTACACTTCATTATTACTGTATTGCATATCATGCTCACTCACATCCTGCATCACAGATGAGGGCCTTCTGCACATGGCTGTCTGTGCTGCCATTGTGCATGTGTATGAGATGGCCATGTACTGTGTGCCAAGCCATACATGCATTCATTTCTGTGTAGTATTGTAATGAACATGTACTATGTGTCATGCTGTATGACCTCTGATGAAGATGTAGCGATTTGTGTGCCATGCATTTATGTTCTCCTGTGCTAACACACAGTGTGAATGACACGGGGTCTCTGATACTTCCTTTTCTTGTCTCCTATGCCTGCAGCTGAAGGTCCACCAGCGTAAGGCCACATGGAAGAACATTGCACGGAAGGTGCGGACTCTGGGTGTATCCAACAGACGGCACACACACTGAGGTGGGACGATGGGGCTGGTCCCTCGCACTGGCAGGTTGGCACGCCGAACCATGACTCCACTAATGTCCCGCATCTTGTCTGTGACACAGCCAGAGCTGTATGAACGTTTGAGGGACCATCAGCAGGGAGTAAGTGGTGAGTATTCTGCGTAGGCTGACTTTGGGTGTGAGTGACTGCATGAATGGCGACCGTGAGACATTGCTGATCTTGCTGCTGTGTAAATTTTTAGGAACTACTTCTCAGTGGCCTATGTGTTCAGTGCAGGTGTCATGTATTTTCCCATAGATGGACTTGATCATGTGTTTCATACAATGGCCCTTGCCATTGCATGATGAGATGTGGCCTTGTGACATCTTCTGCATTCTGGGTGTCATGGACATCACCAGGCAGTGTACAGCAGTGTGCATCATGTCAGTGTGCATTTAACGATGTGTGCACTGCAGGACTTGTAAATGGTGTGAAGTACACATCTGACACCAACGTGCATCAGTTTGCAAGATGAATTGCTCACCTTGTCAGACATCAGTAGCTCATGGACATTATTAAGTAGAAATTTGAATCTGTATCTGTGTTGTCCCCTTACAGTGACTCCATATGTGACAGAGGCAGCATGCTGAGATGTATGCCTCTCTCACATACAGGCACGTGGGTATGCTTGCAGAGATGTTTAGGTTACATTACAAGGAGGCAGGGACCTGCTATTTGCCGGTGTGAACCTCACATGGCTCATTGATGTAAACAATGCATATTTCCATGCATCTTCTGTATTCAGCATGATTGTTGCACATGCAGACTGCACAGGGTGTTGTGCAACTTGGGGTTGTCATTATCTAGTCTAGTTCTGTGCTTGCATTTGATGTTTGTGTGTATGGCACTGTACTGAACCTATGTCTCTGTCCATTGCAGCATCTACCGAGTGCACAGAAGGCCATGATACGGACACCAGTGCTGAAGCATGTGGTACGCATGATAGCCATGAGATCACTGACACTGATGTGACCAGCGCCTCGGAGGGGGACAGGAGTGTCCTTGAGGACTCACGCGCAGAAAGCACAACCTCAACATCATCGGACTCCAGTGGGGAGTCAGCGACAATGGTGGTCACAGGGAGTGACAATGCTGCCTCTTCCTCCACCACACATCGGCCAGTGCCCACCATCCCGGCTACTACCACTAGTGCTATCCGTGCCCGCAGGGCTGTTAAGGGTAGAGTTGCCTTCACCCCAGGCACCGCTGCCCCTGCCCCTGTCTCCCCTGCTGCCCTCAGTGTTGAGTCGGTAGAACTCTTGTGCCAGCTGTGTGTGGGTCAGACAGCTCTCCTAAATGCTTTCCAGGATCAGGACAAGAAGTTGGGACAAGTTCTGGCATTTATGGAGGGCATTCCTTCGGACGTGGGTGGGCTTCACAGGACTGTCCAGGGTTTGTTCTCCACCGTGACGGCAGCCATTCAGCTATCACAGCATCCAAGTCCAGCCCCAATGCCTTCACCAACCACCCTGCCAGTGGCAACCCCTGAGGGGAGTGAGCACACAACTGAGCCCTCAGGCCCCGAGTCGTCGACACCCAGCACACGACAGCAGCGCTCCAAGCGTGCAAGACCACAGACACCATCCCCAAAAAGTGACACAGGCACACAGGGACGCAAAGAAAAAGCCCTTCACATGACACTCAGGGGCATCAGGCAAAGAAGCAGACCTCTAGCTCACGGTCCACAAGATTGCACCCATCACAAGAGACTCCCATCCACACAACTGCTCCAAGTGACAGACAAACAGTCGGCATGCCTGCTGTGGTGCTGGTGCCGCTGAAGGGAAAGCCCACAAAGCAACCTACAGGGTTCCAAAGAAAAAAGCCCTTCACATGACACTCAGGGGCATCAGGCAAAGAAGCAGGCCTCTAGCTCACGGTCCACAAGATTGCACCCATCACAAGAGACTCCCATCCACACAACTGCTCCAAGTGACAGACAAACAGTTGGCATACCTGCTGTGGTGCTGGTGCCGCTGAAGGGAAAGCCCACAAAGCAACCTAAGACTGCTTCACCCAGGACCTCTACTCCCACCCACACCCCTGTGAAGCGTGGTCAGGAGAGCAATGTGAGTCGTTCACCAGGGCCACAGGGGATGGAGGGCAAAAGGCAAGCAAAAAGCAAGGCTAAGTCCATATCCAGCAAATCCCCACAAGGAGGGCCACCTGCACCTGTCACACCTTTGTTGGAGAGGGACTCTGTTGTGCCAGCCACACTTCCCACTACTCCCAAGACACTTCTGCAATATCGGATACCCAAGAAGTGTAGAGGCAGCCCTCAACATTCACCCTCACCCACTGTGTCTCACGGCAGCGTCTCTCCGCCTCCACGTGCCACCATGCCACCCAGTCCGAGCAGCCCTACACCTGACACAGCCACTACTGCCTCTGTGTCTCACGGCAGCATCTCTCCGCCTCCACGTGCCACCATGCCACCCGGTCCAAGCAGGCCTACACCTGCCATAGCCACTACTGCCTCTGTGTCTCATGGCAGTATCTCTCCGCCTCCACGTGCCACCATGCCATCCAGTACAAGCAGGCCTACACCAGCCACAGCCACTACTGCCTCTGTGTCTCACGGCAGCATCTCTCCGCCTCCACGTGCCACCATGCCACCCGGTTCAAGCAGCCCTACACCTGCCACAGCCACTGCTGACTGACGATCCTCTCTCTCCCAGGTCCAGTTCCGCCAGTGGCCACGACAATCAGCCACCTCCCAGTCCAACTGACAGGCAAGTCTGAGACACAGACCCCCTCCCATACCCATCTCTCCCACAGCGGTGCCTGGACTGCGCTTTGATAGCCCCGGTGCTTTGTTCATTCACATGGCAGTGTACGGTGTTCCACATTCACTGTAAACATTTTCATGCACACATGTGCATTGTTTGGACTGTGGACTGGCCAATGGCCTTTTATTTGTTTGAAATTTTGTGACTATCAGGATATTTTGCAATAAACACTGTTACTCCTGTTGTATCGTTTGTTACTGCCCTTGCTTAATTAAACATTTTGATGTGTGGGTATGGATGAATGTGCCACATGCTCTGCATGGCACTTCCACATTGCCATTTACTTCATTCACTTTGTCATTGTTTGGCAAACGTAACACACACTTTTGGTCTGCTTGACTCTGAGGTTTGGGGGTGCAATGATGTTTGTGGGTGTTGATGTACTCTTGCAATCATCATTTGCTGTTGATTTCAGTATGATTGTACACATGTCATGTTAGGGGCTATACCACAACAGAGGTGAATTCTACACACAGTCTGACTTGCGGGGTGTCCAAGGTTGGTGATGTCTGTGTGATGTGTTTGGATGTGTGAACAGCAGTGTGTGTGTGGTAATCTTGTGAAGGCCTGTCTTCGTACTCACATGGGTATATTTGGATGTGTGCAGTTGAGTGGTCACACAGTGTGCTTGGCCTGTCCTTGTCAGTGGTGTTGAGGTGTATGTGGCCCTGTACATGCCAACTACAAACGTGTATGTTCCAGGTGGGGTTTGCCCCTCATACTCATCTTGGCAGTGGCAGGAAGGGTGTTTCACACCACAAGCACCTTTTTGGCATTACTTTGCAGGTGGGGTTTGTCCCCTAATACTCATCTTGGTAGTGGCAGGAAGGGGGTTTCACACCACAGGCAGCTTTTTGGCATTACTTTGCAGGTGGGGTTTGTCCACTAATACTCATCTTGGTAGTGGCAGGAAGGGGGTTTCACACCACAGGCAGCTTTTTGGCATTACTTTGCAGGTGGGGTTTGCCCCTAATACTCATCTTGGCAGTGGCAGGAAGGGGTTTCACACCACAAGCACCTTTTGGCATTACTTTGCAGGTGGGGTTTGCCCCTAATACTCATCTTGGCAGTGGCAGGAAGGGGGTTTCACACCACAAGCACCTTTTTGGCATTACTTTGCAGGTGGGGTTTGCCCCCTAATACTCATCTTGGCAGTGGCAGGAAGGGGGCTTCACACCACAAGCACCTTTTGGCATTACTTTGCAGGTGGGGTTTGCCTCCTAATACTCATCTTGGCAGTGGCAGGAAGGGGTTTCACACCACAAGCACCTTTTTGGCATTACTTTGCAGGTGGGGTTTGCCCCCTAATACTCATCTTGGCAGTGGCAGGAAGGGGTTTCACACCACAAGCACCTTTTGGCATTACTTTGCAGGTGGGGTTTGCCCCCTAATACTCATCTTGGCAGTGGCAGGAAGGGGTTTCACACCACAGGCAGGCTTTTTGGCATTACTTTGCAGGTGGGGTTTGCCCCTAATACTCATCTTGGCAGTGGCAGGAAGGGGTTTCACACCACAGGCAGGCTTTTTGGCATTACTTTGCAGGTGGGGTTTGCCCCCTAATACTCATCTTGGCAGTGGCAGGAAGGGGGTTTCACACCACAAGCACCTTTTTGGCATTACTTTGCAGGTGGGATTTGCCCCCTAATACTCATCTTGGCAGTGGCAGGAAGGGAGTTTCACACCACAAGCACCTTTTTGGCATTACTTTGCAGGTGGGGTTTGCCCACTAATACTGATCTTGGCAGTGGCATGAAGGGGGTTTCACACCACAGGCAGCTTTTTGGCATTACCTTGCAGGTGTTGTTTTGCCACCTATTACTCATCTTGGCAGTGGCAGGAAGGGGGTTTCACATCACAGGCACCTATTTGGCATTACTATGTTGTGTTGTTTTGCCACAATACACCTATGAACTTGTTCACATACATCACTATCCCTGAATATCAGATGGGCACACATTTTGATGTTGAACAGGGTGGGATGGTAGGAGCTGTGATGGTATCAGGTAATGTCAGCTGCTACCAACAGAGGGACACAATGTACATTTGGGCCAGGGCCAACACAATCCTTACACGTCCCTGTGACTGCCCATGTGTGCCGCTGGCCCTGCCTACTGGATTGTGCGGAACTTTTCCCGCGTCTTCACCGCTGCGGTGACGTGACCGGGAGGATGCGGTGATGACCTTGTTGATGGATGACCCCGATGCGGAGGTGTGGCATTGACGTACCTGCGGTGTTGTCGACGGCGGTGGCGTCTTTGTTGATCGCGGATCAGGAACAGCAACGGTAGGGCTTGTAGAGCAGGATCCATTGCGGTAGCGAACGCGTGGAGTTGTGTGTTATTGCCGTTTTCCTCCGCAGTATTGCTTCCGCCGTGTTTCAATGGGTGGTTTCTCTGTTGCGGTCCGATTGCCTATTTGAGGCTTTGTGATTCGGAAGGCGGTCTACACGTCATTCTGCACGGCGGTCTCCCGTTATTGGCTACGTCCGCCCTCGTCGCGGAACCAAAGTACTGGCAGTACTAAAAACACCGCGGCGGTAGAAATTTGGCCTATGTCTGCCCATCGTAATATGGCGGTCGGGGATTTGCGACCGTGGTTGGCAAAACAGCACCCGCCAGGCCGGCGGAAGCCACCGCAGCCACGGCGGTGCCGATCCGCCCGCCATCGTAATCGGCCCCATAGTGCGTAAAAAATGCAAAACAATACTAGATATCTCGAAAGGATTTTTCTGCCAAAATATAGCGCTTGAAAGCAGTTATGTGACAAGCTTCACTGCTCTTGGTTCTCAAAAACAGTTCTGTCGTTTGCCTTAGAATTAGAACAACCCTGTGTTGTTTTCAGCCATGGTTACAGAACTTTTACAAGAATTTGATGACCAGGCATTGTCATATGTGGACGACATTTATTCAACAGATGATGACCTTTCTACACACTTGACAAGAGCAGATTGCTTAGTTCTGGGATTTGCTCACATGGGCTACAAATTAAACTTTAAAAAATCAAAAATTGCCCACCACAATGTCCGGTTTTGGGCATACGAGATGTCAAGTGAAGGTAAGTCTTGCAACACACTTCTTATAGAAGTGGGCGCTTTTACAACCACCAAACACATTGAAGAAACTTCAGTCCCTGTTGGGATTCCAAAGTTTTGCCAGAACTTTCATTCCAGATTTCTCAGAATGGGTTAAACCATTCTACAACTTGATTCATCCAGACTTTTCAAGCACACATTGGACAACGGAACACACAGATTTTGCGTTCAGTGCAAGCTGACATGCTAGCTTCAAAAAACTTAAACACACGTGTCAACACCACAAATCTGGTGATCTGTATCATTGCGGGTGAATCAGGATATACCTATGTTTTATTAAATGAAGGAGACACTGTACCAATTGCATATAAATTGCATTTATACACCAATGCTGAGATGCGTTTTGCATCGACAGAAAAGATTCTGACTGCAGTGCAGACTGCTGTGGTGAGAAAGAGAGCATTGGCTCAGGGGAAATTAATAATTGTCGTGAATCCAGTGCCGGCCTTAGAGGCTGTCACTAAAACCACTGTACCCAATGCTAAAGCATTACAAACCATGATGGATACAGTGGGCCAACTCTCTCACAGCAACAGATGTAGACTACAGATTTAACTCTACATTACAAAAGCAAGTATAAGTGCAATACGAGAATAAAGTCCCTCTGCCTAATGAAGTCATGCCTCTTGATCAGTCTGATTAAATCATCTATACTGACGGTGCTGCACAGCCTGCCCTATGGACAAAACAGTAATGCTCAGTTGCATGCGCAGCCGTTAAGGGTAGAATGTAGGATGGTAAATTCCAACCTGAAAACAACTACACGCAGTCACTAGGTGATAGCACAGTGCAGCTGGCAGAACCCAGAGCTCTAATTCTGGCACTTGAGAATACGGATACGGGATTCTCCATACTCATAGTGTGTGATTTGTATTATTGTGTCCAGGCTTACAATGAGTATCTACACCACTCTAGCCAGAATGAATCCAGAGATTTCAAAGGGTACACCAAAAAGCACAAATCACTTTGGGGACATGTGGCTAAGCTGAAAGAATGCTTGCCATGGACTCCTTTGATTCACACCTTGAGTCATCAGCGTGTAGGAATACATGTTGCAGGGAATTCTATGGCTGATGAAGCCACAAAAACAACAGTGCAAGCTGCTGATGTCGCTGCGATTACTTGTTCCAGTACGAGGATAGGTAAAGACAATATGAGCCTGCCATCTCTGCACGTGAGGACACCCATTTGCCGAAAGGCTTTCCAGTGAAGTACTCCGACCAGTTAAGTGAGCAAAACATACCATTTGCTCATATTGTCAGAGTGGGGGATAGAGTAATACCAAATTCAGATCGCAGGTTTGGTTTAATACTAGCAGCACATGAGAGCCTAGCATCTGCACACGCAGGGGTGGCAGCTACAATTCCACTATTGCAGCAACGCTATTGGTGGCTAGGTCTTTAGAAACAGATTAGGGAGGGCGGAGCCAATATGTCCGACTAAGTGGGCATCTTCGATCGGTGCTCCGGCAACCGGCAGGCTGTAGGCCCATAGGTTGCTCTCTGCAACTGCAGAGATGGGATTCAGTGACCCCCACTCAATGGGCCTGCTAGCGGGGGCTCCTGTAACGCCATATTGGAGTGTTATGTTATGTTAATAAAAATTTCTATAGCGCACGTACACCCAGAGGTTTCATGGCGCTTAACTTGATCAGTGTCACAACAGGGGCGGATTATGCATAAACCTTCTCAAACAGCCATGTCTTGAGCATTTTTCTGAAACCCAATAAATTGTTACAAGATCTGACCGCTAGTGGGAGAGAGTTCCAGAACTTGGGGGCCAGATAGGAAAACCTGCACCCTCCCTGACGTTTGAGCCTATAGGTAGGGATAGTTAACAGCTGGAGATGTGCAGATCGCAGATTACGGGTGGGAACATGTCTTGATATCATGCAGCTGATGAATTTAGGGCTCCTACAATGAAGGGCCTTGAAAATTAAACACCCTGTCTTAAAGGCTGCCCGCTGGATGATAGGGAGCCAATGAAGTTTTGCAAGTAAGGGGCTGGCAGATTGCCATTTTGGCCGCTTGTGGATAAGTCTCGCAGCTTGATTCTGTACCAGCTGGAGACGTTTAAGTAAGAACAATGGGAGGCCAAGGTAAATAGAATTGGAAAAATCAAGGCGGGGAGAGAACCAAGGCCGTAACAACCTGTATGAGAGCGGTATGAGTGAGCAAATGGGCAATCTTCCTGATTTTGCGTAGTTGGAAGAAGCATGAGGAGACCACTGTCCCTACTTGACCTCTAAATGAGAGATCGGCATTTATGGTGACTCCTAGGCTTTTTACAGAAGAGGACGGGATGGGGGAGGACCCAATTCAGTTGGCCAATAGTGTGGGCCCCAATAGATCTGGCCTTTTCCGGGCAGGACTAATTCGGTCTTGCCCGGATTAAGTTTGAGATGGTTATGATCCATCCAACTCTGGATATAGAGCATGGTATCTTGAAATTCCTGAATTGAGTCAGGAGAATTATCGATAGTAAAAACAAGCTGAAGATCATCAGCATAATTAAAAGTAGTCAACTTCCTATTCCTTAGAGAATGAATCAAGGGCAGGAGGTAAAGGTTAAACAGGTGGGGGGACAATGATGATCCCTGTGGGACCCCACACGTGATAGCGGTCATGGGGGCGGTAAAAGGAGCAAGGCGGACTGCTTGGGAGCGGCCCTCAAGAAATGACTTGATCCAATTGAGAGCGGCACCTTGAATGCCAGCCTGTCTGACACGGTCCAACAAAATTTGGTGGTCGACCGTGTCAAACGCGGCCGACAAATCCAAGAGCACCAAAGCCTGAGGGGTACCCTTGTCTGCGTTAGCTCGCAAGACGTCTAGAACCGCGAGAATAACAGTCTCAGTAGAATGAGCGGGCCGGAAGCCTGCTTGGTGAAAGTCCAGATGTTCAGAATGTTCGATAAAATTGGATAGACACCTGGCAACATGGGCCTCCAATATCTTAGCTAAGAAGGGGAGCAGAGAGATGGGACGGTAGTTTGATGGATTAAGGGGGTCGGGCGCCCGGTTTCTTTAGAAGAGGGACCACGACAGCATTCTTGAATGCATTCGGGACCCTACCCTGCCCAAGGGACTCATTTAAGAAAGGAAGTACGGTATGTGGTAAGGCAGAGAAAATATCCTTTAAAATATAAGGGGGCAGCAATCTCTAGGAGAGCCTGATTTAACTCGGACCAATAAATCAGAGAAAATCTCTGGGCTAATAGCAGGAAAATGTTAAATAGTAGCTGTATTAATTTTCATAATGCCAGGGTGCTCCACATGACCGGAAGGGAAAACGCTGGCTTTAATGCTGGCGATTTTGTCCACAAAATAGTCATTCAGGGAATTACATAGATCTTGAGTGGGGGTCTGTTTGGGGATAATTCGCTCCGCATTACAAAGATCATTGACTATCATAAAGATTTCCTTCGACCTGTTTTGGGAGCTTAAAATTCTGGCCGAAAAATGGGCGGCCTTGGCTGCAATGATTGCGTTTTATACTCTTTTCGAGCCTGAGCATACTGAGTTTTTCCTTCTAAAGAATAGCTAACACTCCATCTCCTTTCTTTTTGGCGGAGATCTAATTTTTTCTTTTTTAACTCCACTGAGAACCATTTCTGAGCGTCAGCTGGTCGTGCATGATTGAGTTTAGTGAGCGGGGCATGTGTGTTACTAGCAACGAGTAACCAGGAAGAGATATTCTTTTCCATGGAGTTAATATCAGGGTCAAGGGCAGGTGGAGAGCTAGCCAAGGTATCGATAAAATCTTGTTTAATCAAGGACCTCCATTTCCTAATCATACCACCATCAGCCTTAGGGGTCTTGATATTAAGAGGGATCGTTGCCGTAAATGTTATCAAATGGTGGTCAGACCATATGCAAGGTGAGATGATAGGTACCGACAAGGTCAAATTGGTTGACCAAAGCTGATCCAATGTGTGCCCTTTGATATGAGTGGGCAAGAATATATGCTGTGTCAAATTAAGATTGAAGAGTAAATCACATAATTCAGTGGCGAGCGGCCCTCCAAGAGTGTCGTTGAACCAATAGTTCATATCGCCTATGAGTAAGATGTTAGAGTAATTCATGGCCAAATTCGCCACTTGTTCACTTAAAGAGAAAGGGAATGAAGGCATGTGCTGTGGGGGCCTATAGACAATGACACATATAAGGGGGCCAGCATAAGAGTCCAGTTTGATAACCAAATTCTCTGTCAACGGGAGGCTAAGAGGAGTAATGGTGGTAAATTTATGATCCTTGTAGATAATGGCGGCTACTCCGCCGCCTGTTTTGCCAGGGAGCCGATTTGCCTGAATTATATAGTAGTCCAGAGGAAGTGCAGCTAAAATGTCTGGGGTGGAGTCAAGGTTAAGCCAAGTCTCCGTGACCAGAAAAACATCTGGTTTTTCGGACGCGAGCAGCAGAAAAATGTCTAACTGGTGTTTGACCAGTGAACGGGTGTTAAGATAAAAATACGTAAGGTGGTGTGTTTTAACTTGGTAGGAACTGAGCTTAGAGGAAGGTAAGGAATGGGGGGAGAGGAACAGCAGGGGGACCTCGTGCTCGATATATCTTATTGACGCTAATGCACTTATAAGTGACTGGGTCAAGGGGCACAGCCGGCAGAGCCAGCGATCTAAGTTCCTCCGAGGAATATTTTATAATTTGACCATGAGTTGGGGCCCCAGGGCCCGTCAGGGCGCGGACGGGCGCAGACGGGCTTGCGTTTGGCGCGCGTTCGGCGCACCGCCGGCGCGTCCGCTGCGCTCCCACGTCGCGTCAGGGTGAGGGTGGTGAGGGAGCGAGGCCTATTAGGGCCTGCTGAGCCGGGGCTGACACTAGCGGGTTACGCCCGAGAGCACGATCCCGTCAACGAGTAGTGAGGCCGGCTAGACCGCGGAGCGCAAAAGAGCAGTCAGGTTACTGCTGGAAACTGGTGATGACGCGCGACCACTATTACAATGAACAGAGCTGTGATTAACGCTTGGACCCCTCCAGAGCCGTGGGGCTGCACGGGCTGCACCGGAGGCCGACTGCATCGATTGGATTAAGGGGGGGTAAGTGTGCAATGCCCCTCCTCCTAAAGCAGTAACTAATGCTTGTGCCCCCGGCGTCCGATGAGGGATGCGCATCCACATGTTAGAAAGCCCTGACATTTGAAAACCGGTGGAAAGGCAGAGGATGGGTGGGCCCACTTTGATGTACTGTGCTGTGGCACGGGCTGATTGCTGATCACCAGAGAGTCGAGGTGCGGGCCTGAAAGGATTCTATTTAAGGGCTCATATTCTTATAAGGAGCTCATCATGACCCAGGAGACTGCAGCAGATCTGTGGCAGTTAATTTAAACTGCTAGTGAGAAGCAGAATTTGGTAGCCTCTCCCCCAATACTTATCTAATTAAGCTGTATTGTTGCTTTCACCTGGTACTCGGAAGATATTACAACCCTCAAAAGTGCACTAGAGGGTTAACACAGCGAGCTATTTGAAGGGACCCAGTGTACATTACGAACTATAGATCTGAGCCCAGAATTGACTGGTGTGGTAGAGGAAAGTGCTGGGCTTGCCTTCGGGGTGCCCATAGGAGGGATATCGGTGGAGGCCACTTCTTACTCGCTTGCCACCAAAACTCAAGGGGGGCTCAGGCACAGCCTTGAAGTCCCGCAACACTATCGAAGATAGTAGTGCTAGAATGGCACAGAGTGGGGCGGCTATTGATGCTGGTGCGGAGGGGGAGACTGCTTTGCCATCTAACCTGTATATCAAAAATCGAATCTTAGAAGGAAATAAAGTGATCACTGAAAAGATCGATGTAGTGGCAGTAACAGTAATGCTACTGTGCCATTATATGGATAAACTGAGGAAACGAGTTAAGGACTTGGGCACAAGAGCAGATAGTGAGGAGGAACCTTTGCATGCACACTCTAATCAGCTGGCGGCCAGGAGCAGCGCATGCAGCGGCAGGAGGCAAAACTTGCTGATTTGGAGAACTGGTCCTGCTGTAATAATGCATATATTCTTGGATTACCGGAAGGCATGAAGACGGCTCCAGTGGAACTGTTTTTGGAGAGCTGGCTCGCCACAGTACTGCCAGGACTGAATGTGGAGGGCGAGTTGCACGTGGACAGAGCTCATAAAACTGCTGGTGGTAGGCCTAAGCCTGGTGCACCACCACGCATGTTGATTGCTCATATGCTAAGATATAGGGATAAAGTGGGTATATTGGCAGTGGCTTGTACACAGGGAGAGGTAGAATATAATAGCAATAAGATATCCTTTTACTCAGATTATGGCATGGCAACACAAAAAAAAGTAAATCTTTTGTTGAAGTTAAACGGAAACTCAGAGACAAAGAATGGGATTATGCATTACCTCCTGCACATTTGAGTGTTGATTGGCAAGGGGAAGACACATTTTTTTGACCGACCAGAAGAGGCCATGCAGTTTATAGAGAGTCATTAATGTTTATATGATGGCGAGTGCTTTCTCAGCTGACTGGCATGATGATGAATACGGGTGGGTGGGTGGGTGGGTGAGCCAACATTATGTTACATACCCAAGGCTGTACATGATAGAGAATAATACATGTTGGCCAGAGTGGGGATGAGTGAGATACATGTTTTGTTCTTGGTATGCCTGTTAAAAATGGCGTTGTTGTACCTGGGGGACCCCACACCACGGACCTTGGGGAACACTGCGCTGTAATGGGGAAGTTTGATTATGTTGTTAATAGGCGGAATGACACCTACTGTGTCAATTGTGGAGGCCAGGTTGGGGCAAGCCACACGGGAGGTGGGAGGGAGGGCAATGTTTCTTGTATGTTTCTTGAGAAGGAGCAAATACAATCAGAACAGTGTTTATTGGCAGTACATATAATATGCGCCTATGAGATGACTTACACGTACACACATGGAGGTGACAATTCTAAAATGGAATGTTAAGGAAATCCAGAATCCTGTTAAGCATCAAAGGATATGGTCGTACGTCCGTCGACAGAAGGCCAAGATAGTTATGCTGCAGGAGACACATTTACTACCACAAGAACATGAGAAATTACGGGCTAAATGGCTAGGCAAGCTATGGTATGTGAGCTTTACCTTATCGGCGAGAGGGGTGTTACTGTGGGTGGATAGCAGCATCCCACTATGAATAACCACAGTACTGAAAGCAGCAGATGGGCTCTATGCCGGAATGGTAGGAGAGATAGAGGGTACCCCTATGGTGCTTCTTACTTCATATGCCTCCAACGTAGATACCCCTGACTTGTTTATGGAGTTGACGCAGGTTTTGATGCCCTATGCACACCATGATATTATTTGGATGTGCAGACAGAATATCGAGGTGGAAATGTTGACCTACAGAAATATCGAGTCCTAAATATCGTGAGTCAGAAATATCGACAGCAAGAATATTGTGGTCAAGAATATCGATTTTAAGGTAAGAAATATCGTTTTTAAAAATATAGAAGTCATTAATATCGTTTGCAAAAATATAGGGGCCCATTACGATACCCGGCGTAAATAATTCCGCCAGGCATGGAAGCGGCAAAAATCCGCCCGCACACACCGCCTGAACACCGACCACGCCATTACGATTACACAAACCGAATACCGCCATCGGCGAAAAATCACACAAAATACCGCCCGCCAACGTCCGAGTCGGAGACAAACCGCCCGCCACGGACGGAAACACGCACGACAACACAAAACCGCCCGCCCTCACGGCCGACACACCGCACGTGAAATTACGATCGCACCGACATGAGCGCGGAAAAACCACAAATATACCGCCCGCCAGCGCAAACAACGCCGATGAGAATCGACACGGCAGAAGCCATGGCGCCAACGTACCTGCACAGAAACCATCCGCTCACAAAACCAATAGCACACAACATGGCCAACAAGTCCACTCAGCAAGGCACGCACAAATACACAAGCACAGTACACATCCCGAAAACACCCCCGGACAAACAAAAAATACAAAGGCCAGAACCCCAGACACAACACACCTGAAAACAACAGACCATGAGGACACACCCACATAGGTGAGTACAAAAGCAGCACTCCCACAGACCACAACCCCTTGCTACATTGCAAACCAGAGAGGAGAGGAGAGGACACAGTGACACAGCAAGGACAGCAGCACACCACAGAAACGCACACATCACTACCACCACCACCACCACCACCAAACACCACCACCACCACCACCACCACCACCACCACCAAACACCGGCACCACAAACCCCCTGCACATTACACAACACACACCGCACCAGCACCACAAACATCATGGCACCACAAAGAATGCCCAAGTTCACGCCCATGGAGCTGACGGTCATGGTCGACGAGATCATCAAGGTGTACCCACAAATCTATGGGAACATGGTCCAGCACACACCACTAGCCACCAGAAACAGAATGTGGAACCGGATCGTAGACCAGGTCAATGCAGTCGGGACCCTGCCCAGGAACAGAGTCGAGATCAACAAACGGTGGAATGACGTCAAGAGCCTGGTCAAGAAGAAGGAGGGCAAAAACAGAGAGCTGGCTGCCGTCACTGGCGGAGGGAATCCCGCGCTCTTTAAGACCTTCAAAGCGTGGGAGGAGAAGGTGCGAGTCGTAATCCATCCGGAGATCCTCGCCGGATTAGCAGGGGGGGTGGAGGCTGGTAAGTACAAACTAATGTATACCAGCACACCGCTATGTACTCACATGCACTACCACCATGCCACAGCTCCCAGGGACAAACACCCCCATGTCCAGCACACAATACACAACACATCACACACACATGCAACAGACACTACCACACACAGCCCAAACCGAACAACTGTAAGATGCGTGGGGACATGTGTACACTCAGCCAGCCACGTAACCACCAACAGGTCCCCAAATATGCCAGAAGCGCCACAACGAGCACCCACCACACCCATGTGTCCGCCACAGCTGCACTAACCGACAAGTAACAGGAAAGTGGCAGGAACACAAAGTGCAGTGGGTGGGACGGTGGACAGCCCAAGTACAACACACACCAGGCCCCTAGTCCCACAGCACAGCAAGGAGGAGCATCCCCCACACCCCACAGCCACGTGTCAGCCACCGCAGTGCACAACAACAGCCGAAAGGCAGACATCACGGTCCACAGCAATCGGTGTCAGTGGGTGTCCAGCCACCCCCATGACCCACAACACCCCCCACCCCCACAGACCTGCAACATGGAGCACCCCCGCTTAGAGCAATGTGGCATCCAGTACAGTGCACGCACGAACAACTTGCAGGTGGGAAACTGGACAGGGCTGGATAACTGGAGGCATGAGGACCATAACACGACCAACACATGGGACATGTCACGTAGCAGACGAACACGCAGCACCGCCCACCGTCACGAACAAGTGAACAATGTGCACACGGACATGAACAACAGACTCACACCCCACATGACCCATCACAGACATAGCAACACCCAAGGAGCCACGTCTGCATGCACAAGCCACACTGAACATAGTCCCACACGGCAGCCACTGTGCAACTCATCACACACAACCGAAACACCATTGAAGTCCTGTCCATGTAGCCCCTACTGCCTGTCAACCACACACCCCACAACTACGCCTATGTAAGACAAACAACACTAGACGCAACAGAGCGGAACAACATAAATGCACACGAACACCACTGAACCCATCAAACACACAGACACACCATGCACAAACAACATACCATCCATCCCATCCGTCAGCCCCAGTCTCATGAAAGGCATGTCATCCGCACAGCTGCCACACATACAGCACTCACGCTAAGATACATGCCCATGACCAACCATGTGCCAGAAGTCAATGAAGTGCACGACACACTGTGAGCAACAACACACAACATGGGCCACACCCCCCGAGCACTGCAGTGATGCACATGGCACAGGGCAGCACGCACACCAAGGAGATGGGACAACTGCAATACGTTGGCTGGCACACAACCATCACACACTCATAACGATGCGTCCAATGCCATGTCCAGTAATCACAACAGACAGCAAATATGCAGGCCATGTCAAGCATGCACACACCTCAAACCATGCACTGTCATGCTGCCACAACACATGTCACGTTCGGCACCCATGGCTCACAGCATGTACCCCAAAAGCATATTCCCTCCCAAATGCGAATCTGGGGCATGGCCCCCATGTTGCCATATGCGTTCCTAAGCGTTCCATTTGAACCCCAAAAGCATATTCCCTCCCAAATGCGAATCTGGGGCATAGCCCCCATGTTGCCATATGCGTTCCTAAGCGTTCCATTTGAACCCCAAAAGCATATCCCCTCCCAAATGCGAATCTGGGGCATAGCCCCCATGTTGCCATATGCGTTCCTAAGCGTTCCATTTGAACCCCAAAAGCATATCCCCTCCCAAATGCGAATCTGGGGCATGGCCCCCATGTTGCCATATGCGTTCCTAAGCGTTCCATTTGAACCCCAAAAGCAAAGTACAAACCAGACCCAGGATGGGCCAGGAGCCCGCATACACCAGAGTCACAATAAGTAGGGGCACAGCAACACACCCATCGGCATGGCAAATCCGTCCCATGCCACATGTGCACAGCACACAGTCCCATTGCCAAGCACACACAACTACAGATGCTACAGCCACACACACGCCTCCGGGAAACCCATGTACGAGATTGCACGAACTGTCAATGTCAGACGACAAATACATACTTCGCCAGGTGCAACACAATAACAAATCTCATTCTCTCCACAGGTGACGAACTGCCGGATGCTGGGGATGGAGCCAGCAGCCAGCACAGCCAGCCTACAAGCCCCCAACGAGGACACACAGATCTGGAGGATCTGTCCTCCTCTTCGGACACGGACAACCAAGCAGGCCCATCTGGTGTGGCAGGGCCCAGCCGCTCCCCAGGACCCCTCCTACCCACCAACCCATCATCCAGGGCTGCTGAACATTCACAGCCCCCTGCTGCCACTGTCGTTGCGGCCACACCCACGGTCATTGTGGCCACTACCACTGCCGCAACCGCCACCATCGCCGCACCGACCACCACCGCCGCCACCACCGCCACGTCTTCGCTGGCACCAGCCCCAGCGCAGGTGGTGGCCCGGACGACTGGATCCACCCTGGGAGCCACAGCGAGGACCGTGGTGAGCAATGTGGCTAGTGGGCAGGCCGGTGGCAGCAGGACTGGTAGGAGGAGCAGGGTCAGGGAAACGCCAGCCTCCCCTGGGAGCCATGCCCTGCCTCACATGGCCAGAGTCCTTGGGGCCTATGAAGAGGCCCAAGGACAATGGGTCCGGTCTGCTTCAGACACGCGTGAGGTGCTGGGGGTGCTGAGGTCCATGGACGCCCGTATGGGCCAACTCGTGGACCTCATGGGACAGCTGGTGGTGGCGGTGAGGTCACAGCCAGGGACAGCAGCTCCCCTCCGCCACCACCTGCCGGGGCGCAGGGTGGAGCAGCAGTGTCCAGTTCCCCTGCGTCCACAGCCAGTGATCACACCTCAACCACCAGCATGTCGCAAGCAGGCACCCCCTCGCAAACGTGGAAGGGGCCGTCCGAAGAGGAAACAGATCTCCCGGGAGGACTTCGCACGCTCCAGCCGCAAGTGAGGCAGCCAGCCAGCCTTCCGCCAGCCTTCCTTGACCAGCCACTGCATTGACTTGGACTACGATCCCACTCCACACAGCCATCTGGATGGCATGTGTGTGTTGGACTATGGACATAGAACCAGTGGGTACACCCTGAGCATCACGCAGCCATGACCGACAGCTCATTGTCACTGCACGCACCACTTTTGTCATCACCTTACACACAATCACATGTCACAGTTTGTAATAAATGCACCTTTTTCACTAACTGCTGTTTGTGCCCTGTGTTTTAATTGTACGGAATTCAACGGCCACCTTGGGCGGAAAGGCACCTGATGCGTGGCATGGCAATGGAACCGGAGGGCCTGTAGGGACCTAGGGGTGGGAGACAGAACAGGAGCACATTCAATGAGTGTGTCACACACCCATCACACAGTACATGTCAACAACTACAAGCAATGTACACACATCGCACAGAGCAATAGGGCACAATGCCACAGCCACCAACAGTGGCATACTACCCTGGCCATGGAGCGTTGACACACAGCACGCAGTGAACAAACGGCCACCCTGACACAGCACACACACACCTGCACAGATACAGCCACATCAGCCGTCGTACATGGACACTCACCGTCAAGTGAAGTAGCGGGCGATGAGCTGCTGCCGCACATTACCAGCTTCCTCCTCTCCGCTGTCCTCCTCACTCGAGCTGTCCTGGTCTGCGGGCTGGGGCCCTGGTTGATCTCCGTCATCCACGATGAGGGGATCTGCTTCCGAATGGCCAGATTGTGCAGCATGCAGCACGCCACCACTATCTGGCACACCTTCTGTGGGGAGTACGTCAACGCACCCCCGGTGCGGTCCAGGCACCTGAACCTGGACTTGAGGAGGCCAAAGGTACGCTCGACCACACGTCTGGTCCTCCCATGTGCCTCATTGTAGCGATCGTCTGCTGGGGTGCGAGGATTCCTCAATGGACTGAGCAGCCATGCCCCATTCGGATACGCAGAGTCACCTGGGTGTGAGGGACACAGAGAACCGTTGCAATTCCAACTGGACAGGGGACAGCATCGCACAACCAGCACGCTACACCACTCCACATACTCACCGACAATACAGGCACGATCCTGTTGCATATTGGACATCAGTCGTGGCAAGATGCTGTTGCGCATTATGTGTGCGTCATGGGCCGAGCCTGGGAACTTTGCACACACGTGGGTGATCACCATGTCCGCAAGGCACACCACTTGCACATTCAGGGAGTGCGTGTGCTTCCTGTTGCGGTACAGGTGCTCAGTGGCCTGTGGTGGAACAAGGCCGACATGTGTGCAGTCAATGGCTCCAACGACGTGTGGGATTCTGCCAAGGGCATAGAATGCACCCTTCACTGCCGCCAATTCACGAGCCCTGGGGAAGCGGATGTACCTGTTCCGGTACAGCATCATGGCTGCCAGTACATCCCTCAACACCTTGCTGAACATGGGCTGGGACATCCCTCCTCCAATGCCCACTGTGTGCTGGAATGACCCAGTGGCGAAGAAATGCATGGCGGCCATCACCTTAGCCATGGGGGTGACAGCAGTCGGATACACCCTGCGGGGACGGAGATGGGGTTCTAACATGGCACACAGTCGATGCAGGGTTGGCCTGTCCAGCCGAAACTTCCTAATAACCTCTGTATCGTCCATGTCCGCCAGCAATTGGTATGGGCGGTCAATGTTCGGTCTCCGCCTAGGGACAATGGCAGAGGACACATGTCAATGCAACACGACACATAGCAATTTCGCATACACATCACTGACATGACTGAGCAAGCACATGAGCCACAGCCCAGCTGTCAAGCTGGGACGGCACGGCCACAATACACTTGCACAGGTCTCCCAACAATGGCAATGGCTAGTGATACAAACCACTGCCATGTGCATGCACATGGGGATCCAGGCCCCAATGACTTGCGGGGCGTGCTGATGGGGACTGACTGCATATCCGTCAAGCGGCAACGCCACGGCAACATGAATGTCTGCTGAGCATGGAACTGCTTCCGCGGCTGGATGAGTATGGCACACGACGACGACGATGTGGGCAGAGGCTGAGCGGCCAAAACAAGTGGGACCTGTGGCACGAGGGGATATGAGACAGTAGTAGGTGTCAGCACTGCACCCTATGTACAGCACTGTACGGATCACACCTCCCGAAACATTGACAGGTGTCCACATTGACAGCCCCATGCCAAGACGGCTGTGTGCTTGCAGTCACACGTCACAGGTGAGAGGTTACATTGCACGTGCCAGGTGGCAGTCGTACATAGTGGGAGCTGGCATGTGTGTGCATGTGTCTCCTGTTCAGGATCCACCAGATGGGCGCTGACTCTGTACTGACCATTGGACACAGCATGTTCCGTGGAAGGCTTGTGTGTGTGGGATGGTGGCACTGGATGTGCCGCCGTTGGGTGGGGGGCCATGCACAGGGCGGGTACGTCGATGATTGCGCATTGTTGGTCACGGTGGGTGCACCCACTAAGATGTGTTGCCCTGTGTTCAATTCCTATGTCCACATGATGATGGACTGTAGATGTGGGCAGACTACACATTGGTCGATGTGCTGTCTATATGCATGTGCCTTCACACCAGGCACAGCTGCCCCTGCACATGTGACCCCTGCTGGACTCGCTGCTGGGTCTGTGGAGCTGATGCACCTTCTGCGCGTGGGGCGGGCAGCTCTCCTCACTTCCCTCATTGCGCATGTCATGACTTTGCCGCAGGTGACATGGATCATGGAGGGCCCACATGTACGCGTGGGTAGGCTACACATGATTGTACACTGGTCGCCACCCCCAGTCAGTGTTTCGAATGGGAAGGTTGTCGTGCTGGTGGTATGTTCGATGTGGCGGATGGGCGGGCCTAGGTGCGGGCTTACATTCCGGACATGGGGGGTAGTTGGATTGGCGACTAGTTGCAGTACACACGGGACACGTCTCTTCCTTTCCACATCTGGGTCATCCCTTGTACTAACTGACAGTGATACAGTCATCTTCGCCCCAGCCCTCATGTCCTCCCCTCGCTCCCCCAATATGCATGCTCACCTGCAAGGCTAGCGCTTGCACAGGCAGCCCCAAGCTCGCACCAGAGAGGGCAAGGAGTGTATGTGTGGGTCCAGTTGCACGAGTGGGCTGTCTCAGGGTATGATGTGTCGCGGGACGCCGTCCACCTGCGTGGTGCCCCAAATGGTGACCCGGCCTGCATGGACTATGCATCACAGTCTTCGCCTTCCGGATCCGCCACCTGCGACACCCAGTGGCTGTGGCTGCCCTTGCGGCCAGGCCGCGTCCGTCTGTGGCTGATGGCCCACACATTCACTCTTTGGCCTCTCTGGGGAGGGCTCGGGGGGTGGCGCACGCGCTTGCACTTAGTCGCAATGGCATGTGGCGTGGTTGGTATGATGGGCAATGGATGGGATGGTGCGAGCCACCTCCCGTGACGTCAGTGCTGCTCGTGCTGTGGTGCGTCCCCCTACACTTCCATCTGACTTGTGCCATGCTAGACGTTGAGGTTCTATTGCCTGCGTGATATGACCAGGAGGAGCGCGAGGAGACCTCTCACACACCATGCTCCACTGCCATCCCGTGCCCTGTATCGCCTGTGCGGATTGACTATGTTGGGGTTACACCTGGTCGACTGGGGCTGTGTGTGCCTTGTCAGGGGCATGGCGGGCGCACAACAGGATCCAGCTTGTCCACAGAGGGTGGGCTGAGGTGCGCCTGGTACCGCTTTGTACGTGTGCCCGGCCGCTGTGCACACACGTGTTCACTCCCCCCGACAGGTGTCCTCTCACAATGCCCAGGGAAGCGGTGGTGTACTGTTCATGACCCCTCCCAACACGGCGTGCTCCAACTTGGCATGTGCGCATCTACCCGTCGCACCCACCCACCTGAGCACTGCGTCCATACGACTTCACACGACACATGTGTGTCTTCCACAGTAGTGCTACTCATTTGCGTTGACATCCAATACCAGTGGACTACATGGTCATGTCACGACTGCCGTGTACTTCACATACTCTCATCCTCTCTCATTCGTACTTGTGAAATGAGTCAGCGGAGACAGTTTTGGTTTCAAACATTATATTGAGTCTTCTGTCCTCTGTGATGCAGTATAGTGGACACTACTGGCAGCGGGATACATGTTGAGGATATACTGAGCATGATTGCAAATGGGATAGGGTGTGGGGTTACATGTGATTGGCTGTTGCATGTGGGATGTGGGCTTCAGAGTGACATCTGCTTGGCCAAGGCTGTGCTAATGTACATTTACGTATAGCTGCGGAGCTGTTGACACAGACGGTATACATGTAGCCTACCAGACCGCTTGGCATCATGGGCACAGTCCATCTCAGTTCCATGTGACAGGTTTGCTGCGGTTGTTCCTCATGCACGCGTGCATGTGAGATGACATCAGGGCATGTGCTTGCGTGCATGCAGCGGCGTGCCACTTGTTGTTGCACTGTGGTGGTTACTGGACATGTCACAGTCACTGGGGTCGTGTTGTTGTTGTATGCACTTGTCGTCCATGCAAAGGTCCTGGTATGGGATTCCCGGGGCGGGGGTGGGAGGGTGCAGCACCCACAGACTCCAGGCGACCTATTCATGTCCACTGAGCGGTGTGTGTGTCCATGGGCGCTGGATCCATGTCGTGTCCTGGTTGTTCGTGCAGTTCCGTCCATGTGGGTGCGATACACAGAGCCCATGCCACTGCCTCCCACGATGCATGCGGTGTTCCTGGATGTGATGGGGAACAGTGTGCATGTCCCGGTCATATCCGATGTCATGGCGATGTCGTTGATGGTGTGGTTACAGTTGCCGGTCGTTTGGTATGGCTGTTGTGGTGGTGACTGGCCAGTCCGTGCGGAAGCTAAGCATGGGTGCGGGGTTGGACATCATAGGTCACTCGGGGAACCTGCGTTGTGGTCCGACGTATTTACAGGTTGTCAGGTATGCGATGCCGTCCAGCAGGGCTTCCATGTCATTGGTGGTGTACATGTTTGCCAGCCAATGAAGCGGATGGTGGCTGTCAAGGTGTTGTTCGTAGGTTGTCCCTTGGAGGACCATGATGGGGCATGCTGGGTGACATTCGATGTAGCTGTTATCGATGATCCGTCGTGTGGAGGCACAGTGGTCCCATTTCAGTGCGGGTGCGATGTTGGCCACATACGCCATGCCCCCATAGGCAGAGCAGGCCCTGTCGTGTGCGTCCAGAGGGAGGAGTAGTGGTAGCAGGTCCGCCTTCAGACATGCCGGGTTGGAGAGGCATATCTCGACGGGATGCTGGTAGGGACACCTCCGACAGTAGAAGACGGGCATGGCGCAGCTGAACAATGTGATGCGGTAAGTCAGTCGGTAACTTACGTTCAGCAGGGACAGGAGATCGCATCCCAATGTATGGCACAGGTTGGTTTTGTACAGCTTGAGCTGTTCGGCGTAGTTGGGTAGGTGTGTTGCGGTTGCCATTTCGCAGCGGTTCGTTGAGGTGGCGTGCTCCGGCTGTGTGTGCAGTCTGCAATGTGCACGCTCCGGGGTTGCTGTGAGCTCTGTGTAGTCGTAGGGAGACAGGACTTGTGTTCTGTTGGCTTGTTTGGAGGACACGGGCCCTCTTCCCACATGCTTCTCAGACAGTTCAAGGTCAGTGCTGTGTGACTCCTTCCAATTAACTTGCATGTGGCCGACATGGGGGAGTGTTTTCTTCTTTCTTCCCCGTCCGTTGTGTGCTTCTGTGATATGCGCTATCTGCCCTGTGGTCGGTCTCCTCGGCATGCCTGTGTTGGTCTATTCTTGGACAATGGCTGTATTCACCGGCTTCTGTCGTAGGGCTGTGGTTTCGGAGTTGGAATGGAAGGTCATTCAGTGCTGTCTGCTCTCCCTTGTGTGGGCGGCAGGCTGCCTTTCCGCTCTGCGTTGGGCCTTGTGTGTGAATGTTATTCTTGGGCCACCTGTTGTCGGTCCCCGGGCTCTTTGGTGTTCCGTTTTATATGTCTTGTTCATATGTGCAGGGTGGTATGGGTGTTTCTGTGTGGTTCTGGCGTTCCTCTTCCCGAAGGGGCCCTGCTTCTCCTAGTTGGTGTTGCCGCCGCTGTGTGCTACGCCATGTTTGTTACACTGGGGTGTGTCCTGCTGTTGCGTGTCTTCACTGATATGTGTGCGTCGGTTGTGTGGCGTTGGGTGTTGTCCGTGAATTGGGCGTTGAGGACATGTCTGTGGCCGGCCTGTCACGTGTCATGTGCGTTCGGGGTGGGGCTGATGTGTGTGCTGCTTGGTTGTGTCCCTGTGTCTGTGTGCGACGCATGCATGGCGCTGCGGTTGGCCTCTGCGTTGTGCGCATGTGTGGCGGCGTCATCGCCGCTTTGGGGCCGTGACGGGGTCGTTGGTTCCTAGTCCCAGGTGGTGTGTACACATGTGTTACGAGATGTTACGATTTGGCCTGTGTGTCATATGTGGATGCAATGGTGGATGTGTAGTGTACACGCGGGGGTGGGGGTTGTCCGCTTTTTCCGCCCTTGCACTGTGTGCGCTGTTTGCGTGCACTTGTTGTGTGTGTGCCTACCTGCGTCTCCGCGGTACGTTGCGTCCTTGGTGGTGCATCAGCAGGAGCATGGGGACGGCCTGCAGTGCTGGATTCATGCTCGGGGAGCCGCTTCTTCGTTGTCCGTGCTCGGCGTCCGTGTTACCGCTTCGGTTTGTCGTACGGTATCTCTTGGCCGTGGGAGCCGTTTGTTTGCGGCATCGTAATTTATGCGCCGGGCGGGACGTGTTTCGTCGGATGGGCTGTGTCAGTTGGGCTGCGCCGCTACGTGTACGGTCGCACTTTGATGGCGGACGGTGTTGCTGGCTTGCCGGCGGTGTTTGGCCTACTTTTCGCATCGTAATTGGGCGGGCGTGTGGACTGCTGCGTGCCGGCGGTAACTGGTGGTTTTGCATCCGCCAGCACGGCGGTTGTGCTTCCGCCCGCCATCGTAATGGGCCCCCAACTAACTATACTTTAGAACCTGCATTTCTCCTTACAAATATAATGATGTAATGAACCTAAAGTTGATGAGTTGATGACAATAATAAGTACTAAATCTATGCTACTAAATAATAACAGACTCAATGTGTAGTTTATGTTATTTATCGTAAAATAATGTAAGAAATAAATGCTCATCAAGTACAGTTACACGAAAATGCAAATCATAGATTATCACAGAGAGAGAGAACATTAGCAATGTATAAAACAAACTCATGTCAAATAAAACAATGCATTAAAGGAGTGGATAGGCGAAGAGAAAAAATATGTTTCAGAGACAAAATACATTTGCAAATGAATACGCAAATTAAGGAGATTATCTATACTAACCCGAGTAGGAAACAGGGAAATCTACCCCACTGGCCAGTCAGGGCAGGAAGGCCACTCAAGTAGAGTCAAGTGACAAAGATTAGGTCAGGAAACAGGAAACAGGTAGGCCTCTATCTGGAAACAGCAAACCGACGACAGCGACAATCTCCCGCTAGCTAAACACCAGCCAACCCTAGAACCACACCCACCAGGGACTTTCAATTATACCCCAAAACCTAAATGCCCAACCCACATTTGTTTAATTTACCAACCAAACTCTGTCTATCATTGGCTAATAATGGGGGTGTTCTGTCACACCACTCTCAGCGTGATCACTTTTATTCACTAGCTTATCGTTTTAGACTTTCAACATGACGACAGATCTTTCTCAGGAAACAACTTTGAATACAATCATATTACATATTCTTCATGTTGCGAGTCTCTACGCCTCTTTTGTTTGCCTCTGCCATCTCATGAGGAAGTTGTACGTTTCCACTTGTTTATCAGTATTCTCCTTCTTCCGCAACCTTGACAGACAGTCAGCACATCGTGAAGGACATTTCTATGCTTTTGCATTCTCTCCTCATTCAAAGCCCATTTATTTCATATACTTTTTCTTTCAGCAAGAATTAACCCAAAACTGGCATGCAGAAGTGTAGGCCCATGCTTGTATTTCTACGAGAACAGAACACAAACATTTATTATTTTCCCAAAATGTAATTTCATTTTACATACCATCCCAGCATTGCACTAACCCATGCACAACCCATGTTATTCCTAGCAAAATATTATTAACGTGCACAAAAGCATTATTTTTTTTATCAAAGCAATTTTGCGGCCTAGTTCCATACATTAATACACGCATTAGTTTACGCACATGCGCAAAAGCATTTCCCCTTATTTTAGCGTTTTTAATAATATTTTTCACAGCACACTGTTAATAAATGTTATTGAGGGTTCAATCCGAGCAGGTTTTATTTTCTCAAAAACCCTGCTCCATCAATCCCCCTTTGATGGCGTTTTTGAGGCATCATCAAAATACCCATAACATACAAGTTTCCACTTATTTAAAATATTGTACTTCTTTCTCGTTTTATCATTCTTCCATCTAAGTCTTTCATAATCTCATAGTAATTTCCTCTCATATGCTCTAATTCTATCTCTTCACTCTTTCTCTTTCTAGCTCTATGCTTAAGATCTGATGTCTCTTTCTTTTCTACACTTGCATTTGCAACATTTATAAATCATAATAATCATTGTTATTACTGCAACTACTGAAGTAACAGGTATTCATATTTTTCCCAACAAACTACTCCCCAAGGTAGAAAACCAATTTCCCACTGAGGAAAAACTCTTACCAAGTTTCTCCCAAGCACCGTCAACTTTCAGTTCAGTCAAATCTTCATGAAGTTCTGTAATATTTTTAATATACCCTTCAAGATTCTTACTTTTGTCAGGGATATAAGTACAGCATTGTTGTATTTTCAACATGCTACAGACTCCACCCTCTTTTGCCAATAATATATCAAGGGCAAGTCGATTTTGCAAAACCATTGATCTAATTGCAACCATTGCAGTATCAATCATCAAGAACCCACCAGCAGTATCTGTTGATAAACGATCAATCACTGTGGACAATTTTCTAATTTTACGTGAATTCAGAATAACTCCAACTGAAGGTATCAGTGCTCCAAAAATATCCCCAATTATTTCAAAAATATCCCCAATTATTATAACTTGCTCCTCTCTTATTACGTGTTAGTCCTTGTTTCATTTCATTAACTCTGTTATTCTTATCTACGTGATATACCTTCAGGAATACTATGCCTAAATAACAACAGCCGTACCAATCTGTAGGTAATCTATAATAAGCATTCTTACCACACACATAATAAATTCCCAGGAAAACAGGAACAGTCCCTCCTTCTAGTCCCCAATTTCCTTTTATCAAGAAAGTATGCTCACATTCACTAGAACCAATGAAGTAACTATTATGTTCAGTCTTTTCTCTAAACACACAAAGCTTTCCTCTATGTTGAAAATCTAGAGTCATGGCAGTGTAAGACTCTCCCTTTTTATAATCACCCTCTCTGAAAGCCCATGGAGGTACATGAGACTTTTGCTCAGCAGCTTTCTATTTGAAATCTCGTCTTCTATCTTCTACCATATTCATAAATTCTACCTCTTCCCGCCGTAGTTTACAGGTTAAGTTATTTCTATGTGCATCCATTGTATCTATCGGTTTGTTACTAATGAAAAAATCTCCCATATATGCTGCATAAATAGGACCATAACAATTTTTAAATCTCTTCGGATAGGAATTTCTGACAATATTAAATCAAAATTAGAGTAGTAGTACTCCAAACCTTCCTATCTCATAAAACAAACTTGTTAAGACACTACAAGACACACCATATGTTAAAGGTAGGTGATGGTAAATCACCCCCTCTGAGACAGACAACAGTAATTGCATGCACACATAACAATCTCTCGCATTCATTGTGTTAACATACTCATAAAGCAACTTAGTAAAAACATTTAACGAAAAATCATTAATTGATTTATCATGATGATAAATACTATCATCTTCTATCTTTTCTATATTAGTATTTATATTTTCCTTAGTAACAGTATCCATTCTCTCATTTCCCACATCATTAGTATTATTTTTGTGATTAGTCACCATTAAAACAGGGACAATAACAATCAATGTTAACCATACCAATGTTAGTAGTAAGACACTACATAAGCAAGCATTAATACATCTACGTTTAAAACTATGATTTTGATATCCAGTCTCTGTTACCTTTGCCATTTTAGACACTTTATAAAAAAATTAAAAATCTAAGAAAAAACCTAAAAATCCAAGGGGCTCATTACGATGGCGGGCGGAAGCACAACCGCCGTGCTGGCGGATGCAAAAACCACCAGTTACCGCCGGCACGCAGCAGTCCACACGCCCGCCCAATTACGATGCGAAAAGTAGGCCAAACACCGCCGGCAAGCCAGCAACACCGTCCGCCATCAAAGTGCGTCCGCACACGTAGCGGCGCAGCCCAACTGACACACACCGTCCGACGAAACACATCCCGCCCGGCGTATAAATTACGATGCCGCAAACAAACGGCTCCCACGGCCAAGAGATACCGTACGACAAACCGAAGCGGTAACACGGACGCCGAGCACGGACAACGAAGAAGCGGCTCCCCGAGCATGAATCCAGCACTGCAGGCCCTCCCCATGCTCCTGCTGATGCACCACCAAGGACGCAACGTGCCGCGGAGACGCAGGTAGGCACACACACAACAAGTGCACGCAAACAGTGCACACAGTGCAAGGGCGGAAAAAGCGGACAACCCCCCACCAGCGCGTGTACACTACACATCCACCATTGCATCCACATATGACACACAGGCCAAATCGTAACATCGCGTAACACATGTGTACACACCACCTGGGACTAGGAACCAACCACCCCGTCACGGCCCCAAAGCGGCGATGACGCCGCCACACATGCGCACAACGCAGAGGCCAACCGCAGCGCCATGCATGCGTCGCACACAGACACAGGGACACAACCAAGCAGCACACACATCAGCCCCACCCCGAACGCACATGACACGTGACAGGCCTGCCACAGACATGTCCCCAACGCCCAATTCACGGACAACACCCAACGCCACACAACCGACGCACACATGTCAGTGAAGTCACGCAACAGCAGGACACACCCCAGTGTAACAAACATGGCGTAGCACACAGCGGCGGCAACACCAACTAGGAGAAGCAGGGCCCCTTCGGGAAGAGGAACGCCAGTACCACACTGAAACACCCATACCACCCTGCACATATGAACAAGACATATAAAACGGAACACCAAAGAGCCCGGGGACCGACAACAGGTGGGCCAAGAATAACATTCACACACAAGGCCCAACGCAGAGCGGAAAGGCAGCCTGCCGCCCACACAAGGGAGAGCAGACAGCACTGAATGACCTTCCATTCCAACTCCGAAACCACAGCCCTACGACAGAAGCCGGTGAATACAGCCATTGTCCAAGAATAGACCAACACAGGCATGCCGAGGAGACCGACCACAGGGCAGATAGCGCATATCACAGAAGCACACAACGGACGGGGAAGAAAGAAGAAAACACTCCCCCATGTCGGCCACATGCAAGTCAATTGGAAGGAGTCACACATCACTGACCTTGAACTGTCTGAGAAGCATGTGGGATGAGGGCCCGTGTCCTCCAAACAAGCCAACAGAACACAAGTCCTGTCTGCCTACGACTACACAGAGCTCACAGCAACCTCGGAGCGTGCACATTGCAGACTGCACACACAGCCGGAGCACGCCACCACAACGCACCGCTGCGAAATGGCAACAGCAACACACCTACCCAACTACGCCGAACAGCTCAAGCTATACAAAACCAACCTGTTACATATATTGGGATGCGATCTCCTGTCCCTGCTGAACGTAAGTTACCGACTGACTTACCGCATCACATTGTTCAGCTGCGTCATGCCCGTCTTCTACTGTCGGAGGTGTCCCTACCAGCATCCCGTGGAGATATGCCTCTCCAACCCGGCATGTCTGAAGGCGGACCTGCTACCACCACTCCTCCCTCTGGACGCACACGACAGGGCCTGCTCTGCCTATGGGGGCATGGCGTATGTGGCCAACATCGCACCCGCACTGAAATGGGACCACTGTGCCTCCACACGACGGATCATCGATAACAGCTACATCGAATGTCACCCAGCATGCCCCATCATGGTCCTCCAAGGGACAACTTACGAACAACACCTTGACAGCCACCATCCGCTACATTGGCTGGCAAACATGTACACCACCAATGACATGGAAGCCCTGCTGGACGGCATCGCATACCTGACAACCTGTAAATTCGTCGGACCACAACGCAGGTTCCCCGATTGACCTATGATGTCCAACCCCGCACCCATGCTTAGCTTCCGCACGGACTGGCCAGTCACCACCACAACAGCCATACCAAACGACCGGCAACTGTTACCACACCATCAACGACATCGCCATGACATCGGATATGACCGGGACATGCTCACATCCAGGAACACCGCATGCATCGTGGGAGGCAGTGGCATGGGGTCTGTGTATCGCACCCACATGGACGGAACTGCACGAACAACCAGGACACGACATGGATCCAGCGCCCATGGACACACACACCGCTCAGTGGACATGAATAGGTCGCCTGGAGTCTGTGGGTGCTGCACCCCTCCCACCCCCGCCCCGGGAATCCCATACCAGGACCTTTGCATGGACGACAAGTGCATACAACAACAACACGACCCCAGTGACTGTGACATGTCCAGTAACCACCACAGTGCAACAACAAGTGGCACGCCGCTGCATGCACGCAAGCACATGCCCTGATGTCATCTCACATGCACGCGTGCATGAGGAACAACCGCAGCAAACCTGTCACATGGAACTGAGATGGACTGTGCCCATGATGCCAAGCGGTCTGGTAGGCTACATGTATACCGTCTGTGTCAAAGTCCGCAGCTCCGCAGCTATACGTAAATGTACATTAGCACAGCCTTGGCCAAGCAGATGTCACTCTGAAGCCCACATCCCACATGCAACAGCCAATCACATGTAACCCCACACCCTATCCCATTTGCAATCATGCTCAGTATATCCTCAACATGTTTTCCGCTGCCAGTAGTGTCCACTATACTGCACCACAGAGGACAGAAGACTCAATATAATGTTTGAAACCAAAACTGTCTCCGCTGACTCATTTCACAAGTACGAATGAGAGAGGATGAGAGTATGTGAAGTACACGGCAGTCGTGACATGACCATGTAGTCCACTGGTATTGGATGTCAACGCAAATGAGTAGCACAACTGTGGAAGACACACATGTGTCGTGTGAAGTCGTATGGACGCAGTGCTCAGGTGGGTGGGTGTGACGGGTAGATGCGCACATGCCAAGTTGGAGCACGCCGTGTTGGGAGGGCTCATGAACAGTACACCACCGCTTCCCTGGGCATTGTGAGAGGACACCTGTCGGGGGAGTGAACACGTGTGTGCACAGCAGCCGGGCACACGTACAAAGCGGTACCAGGCGCACCTCAGCCCACCCTCTGTGGACAAGCTGGATCCTGTTGTGCGCCCGCCATGCCCCTTGACAAGGCACACACAGCCCCAGTCGACCAGGTGTAACCCCAACATAGTCAATCCGCACAGGCGATACAGGGCACGGGATGGCAGTGGAGCATGGTGTGTGAGAGGTCTCCTCGCGCTCCTCCTGGTCATATCACGCAGGCAATAGAACCTCAACGTCTAGCATGGCACAAGTCAAATGGAAGTGTAGGGGGACGCACCACAGCACGAGCAGCACTGACGTCACGGGAGGTGGCTCGCACCATCCCATCCATTGCCCATAATACCAACCACGCCACATGCCATTGCGACTAAGTGCAAGCGCGTGCGCCACCACCCCCGAGCCCTCCCCAGAGAGGCCAAAGAGTGAATGTGTGGGCCATCAGTCACAGACGGACGCGGCCTGGCCGCAAGGGCAGCCACAGCCACTGGGTGTCGCAGGTGGCGGATCCGGAAGGCGAAGACTGTGATGCATAGTCCATGCAGGCCGGGTCTCCATTTGGGGCACCACGCAGGTGGACGGCGTCCCGCAACACATCATACCCTGAGACAGCCCACTCGTGCAACTGGACCCACACATACACTCCTTGCCCTCTCTGGTGCGAGCTTGGGGCTGCCTGTGCAAGCGCTAGCCTCGCAGGTGCACATGCATATTGGGGGAGCGAGGGGAGGACATGAGGGCTGGGGCGAAGATGACTGTATCACTGTCAGTGAGTACAAGGGATGACCCAGATGTGGAAAGGAAGAGACGTGTCCCGTGTGTACTGCAACTAGTCGCCAATCCAACTACCCCCATGTCCGGAATGTAAGCCCGCACCTAGGCCCGCCCATCCGCCACATCGAACATACCACCAGCACGACAACCTTCCCATTCGAAACACTGACTGGGGGTGGCGACCAGTGAACAATCATGTGTAGCCTACCCACGCGTACATGTGGGCCCTCCATGATCCATGTCACCTGCGGCAAAGTCATGACATGCGCAATGAGGGAAGTGAGGAGAGCTGTCCGCCCCACGCACAGAAGGTGCATCAGCTCCACAGACCCAGCAGCGAGTCCAGCAGGGGTCACATGTGCAGGGGCAGCTGTGCCTGGTGTGAAGGCACATGCATATAGACAGCACATCGACCAATGTGTAGTCTGCCCACATCTACAGTCCATCATCATGCGGACATAGGAATTGAACACAGGGCAACACATCTTAGTGGGTGCACCCACCGTGACCAACAATGCGCAATCATCGACGTACCCGCCCTGTGCATGGCCCCCCACCCAACGGAGGCACATCCAGTGCCACCATCCCACACACACAAGCCTTCCACGGAACATGCTGTGTCCAATGGTCAGTACAGAGTCAGCGCCCATCTGGTGGATCCTGAACAGGAGACACATGCACACACATGCCAGCTCCCACTATGTACGTCTGCCACCTGGCACGTGCAATGTAACCTCTCACCTGTGACGTGTGACTGCAAGCACACAGCCGTCTTGGCATGGGGCTGTCAATGTGGACACCTGTCAATGTTTCGGGAGGTGTGATCCGTACAGTGCTGTACATAGGGTGCAGTGCTGACACCTACTACTGTCTCATATCCCCTCGTGCCACAGGTCCCACTTGTTTTGGCCGCTCAGCCTGTGCCCACATCGTCGTCGTCGTGTGCCATACTCATCCAGCCTCGGAAGCAGTTCCATGCTCAGCAGACATTCATGTTGCCGTGGCGTTGCCGCTTGACGAATATGCAGTCAGTCCCCATCAGCACGCCCCGCAAGTCATTGGGGCCTAGATCCCCATGTGCATGCACATGGCAGTGGTCTGTATCACTAGCCATTGCCATTGTTGGGAGACCTGTGTAAGTGTATTGTGGCCGTGCCGTCCCAGCTTGACAGCTGGGCTGTGGCTCATGTGCTTGCTCAGTCATGTCAGTGATGTTTATGCGAAATTGCTATGTGTCGTGTTGCTTTGACATGTGTCCACTGCCATTTTCCCTAGGCGGAGACCGAACATTGACCGCCCATACCAATTGCTGGCGGACATGGACGATACAGAGGTCATTAGGAAGTTTCGGCTGGACAGGCCAACCCTGCATCGACTGTGTGCCATGTTAGAACCCCATCTCCGTCCCCGCAGGGTGTATCCGACAGCTGTCACCCCCACGGCTAAGGTGATGGCCGCCATGCATTTCTTCGGCACTGGGTCATTCCAGCACACAGTGGGCAGTGGAGGAGGGATGTCCCAGCCCATGTTCAGCAAGGTGCTGAGGGATGTACTGGCAGCCATGATGCTGTACCGAAACAGGTACATCCGCTTCCCCAGGGCTCGTGAATTGGCGGCAGTGAAGGGTGCATTCTATGCCCTTGGCAGAATCCCACACGTCGTTGGAGCCATTGACTGCACACATGTTGGCCTTGTTCCACCACAGGCCACTGAGCACCTGTACCGCAACAGGAAGCACACGCACTCCCTGAATGTGCAAGTGGTGTGCCTTGCGGACATGGTGATCACCCACGTGTGTGCAAAGTTCCCAGGCTCGGCCCATGACGCACACATAATGCGCAACAGCATCTTGCCACGACTGATGTCCAATCTGCAACAGGATCGTGGCTGTATTGTCGGTGAGTATGTGGAGTGGTGTAGCGTGCTGGTTGTGCGATGCTGTCCCCTGTCCAGTTGGAATAGCAACGGTTCTCTGTGTCCCTCACACCCAGGTGACTCTGCGTACCCGAATGGGGCATGGCTGCTCAGTCCATTGAGGAATCCTCGCACCCCAGCAGACGATCGCTACAATGAGGCACATGGGAGGACCAGACGTGTGGTCGAGCGTACCTTTGGCCTCCTCAAGTCCAGGTTCAGGTGCCTGGACCGCACCGGGGGTGCGCTGGCGTACTCCCCACAGAAGGTGTGCCAGATAGTGGTGGCGTGCTGCATGCTGCACAATCTGGCCATTCGGAAGCAGATCCCCCTCATCGTGGATGACGGAGATCAACCAGGGCCCCAGCCCGCAGACCAGGACAGCTCGAGTGAGGAGGACAGCGGAGAGGAGGAAGCTGGGAATGTGCGGCAGCAGCTCATCGCCCACTACTTCACTTGACGGTGAGTGTCCATGTACGACGGCTGATGTGGCTGTATCTGTGCAGGTGTGTGTGTGCTGTGTCAGGGTGGCCGTTTGTTCACTGCGTGCTGTGTGTCAACGCTCCATGGCCAGGGTAGTATGCCACTGTTGGTGGCTGTGGCATTGTGCCCTATTGCTCTGTGCGATGTGTGTACATTGCTTGTAGTTGTTGACATGTACTGTGTGATGGGTGTGTGACACACTCATTGAATGTGCTCCTGTTCTGTCTCCCACCCCTAGGTCCCTACAGGCCCTCCGGTTCCATTGCCATGCCACGCATCAGGTGCCTTTCCGCCCAAGGTGGCCGTTGAATTCCGTACAAATAAAACACAGGGCACAAACAGCAGTTTGTGTAAGAGGTGCATTTATTTCAAACTGTGACATGTGATTGTGTGTAAGGTGATGACAAAAGTGGTGCGTGCAGTGACAATGAGCTGTCGGTCATGGCTGCGTGATGCTCAGGGTGTACCCACTGGTTCTATGTCCATAGTCCAACACACACATGCCATCCAGATGGCTGTGTGGAGTGGGATCGTAGTCCAAGTCAATGCAGTGGCTGGTCAAGGAAGGCTGGCTGGCTGCCTCACTTGCATCTGGAGCGTGCAAAGTCCTCCCGGGAGATCTGTTTCCTCTTCGGACGGCCCCTTACACGTTTGCGAGGGGGGGTGCCTGCTTGCGACATGCTGGTGGTTGAGGTGTGCTCACTGGCTGTGGACGCAGGGGAACTGGACACTGCTGCTCGACCCTGCGCCCCGGCAGGTGGTGGCGGAGGGGAGCTGCTGTCCCTGGCTGTGACCTCACCGCCACCACCAGCTGGCCCATGAGGTCCACGAGTTGGCCCATACGGGCGTCCATGGACCTCAGCACCCCCAGCACCTCACGCGTGTCCGTAGCTGACCTGGCCCATTGTCCTTGGGCCTCTTCATAGGCCCCAAGGACTCTGGCCATTTGAGGCAGGGCATGGCTCCCAGGGGAGGCTGGCGTTTCCCTGACCCTGCTCCTCCTACCAGTCCTGCTGCCACCGGCCTGCCCACTAGCCACATTGCTCACCACGGTCCTCGCTGTGGCTCCCAGGGTGGATCCAGTCGGCCGGGCCACCACCTGCGCTGGGGCTGGTGCCAGCGAAGACGTGGTGGTGGTGGCGGCGGTGGTGGTCGGTGCGGCGATGGTGGCGGTTGCGGCAGTGGCCGCAATGACCGTGGGTGTGGCCGCAACGACAGTGGCAGCAGGGGGCTGGGAATGTTCAGCAGCCCTGGATGATGGGTTGGTGGGTAGGAGGGGTCCTGGGCCCTGCCACACCAGATGGGCCAGCTTGGTGGTCCGTGTCCGAAGAGGAGGACAGATCCTCCACATCCGTGTGTCCTCGTTGGGGGCTTGTAGGCTGGCTGTGCTGGCTGCTGGCTCCATCCCCAGCATCCAGCAGTTCGTCACCTGTGGAGAGAATGAGATTTGTTATTGTGTTGCACCTTGCGAAGTATGTATTTGTCGTCTGACATTAACAGTTCGTGCAATCTCGTACATGGGTTTCCCGGAGGCGTGTGTGTGGCTGTACCATTTGTAGTTGTGTGTGCTTGGCAATGGGACTGTGTGCTGTGCACATGTGGCATGGGACGGATTGGCCATGCCGATGGGTGTGTTGCTGTGCCCCTACTTATTGTGACTCTGGTGTATGCGGGCTCCTGGCCCATCCTGGGTCTGGTTTGTACTTTGCTTTTGGGGTTCAAATGGAACGCTTAGGAACGCATATGGCAACATGGGGGCCATGCCCCAGATTCGCATTTGGGAGGGAATATGCTTTTGGGGTTCAAATGGAACAGCTTAGGAACGCATATGGCAACATGGGGGCCATGCCCCAGATTCGCATTTGGGAGGGAATATGCTTTTGGGGTTCAAATGGAACGCTTAGGAACGCATATGGCAACATGGGGGCCATGCCCCAGATTCGCATTTGGGTGGGAATATGCTTTTGGGGTACATGCTGTGAGCCATGGGTGCCGAACGTGACATGTGTTGTGGCAGCATGACAGTGCATGGTTTGAGGTTTGTGCATGCTTGACATGGCCTGCATATTTGCTGTCTGTTGTGATTACTGGACATGGCATTGGACGCATCGTTATGAGTGAGTGATGGTTGTGTGCCAGCCAACGTATTGCAGTTGTCCCATCTCCTTGGTGTGCGTGCTGCCCTGTGCCATGTGCATCACTGCAGTGCTCGGGGGTGTGGCCCATGTTGTGTGTTGTTGCTCACAGTGTGTCGTGCGCTTCATTGACTTCTGGCACATGGTTGGTCATGGGCATGTATCTTAGCGTGACTGCTGTATGTGTGGCAGCTGTGCGGATGACATGCCTTTCATGAGACTGGGGCTGACGGATGGGATGGATGGTATGTTGTATGTGCATGGTGTGTCTGTGTGTTTGATGGGTTCAGTGGTGTTCGTGTGCATTTATGTTGTTCCGCTCTGTTGCGTCTAGTGTTGTTTGTCTTACATAGGCGTAGTTGTGGGATGTGTGCTTGACAGGCAGTAGGGGCTACATGGACAGGACTTCAATGGTGTTTCGGTTGTGTGTGATGAGTTGCACAGTGGCTGCCGTGTGGTACTATATTCAGTGTGGCTTGTGCATGCAGACGTGGCTCCTTGGGTGTTGCTATGTCTTTGATGGGTCATGTGGGGTGTGAGTCTGTTGTTCATGTCCGTGTGCACATTGTTCACTTGTTCGTGACGGTGGGCGGTGCTGCGTGTTCGTCTGCTACGTGACATGTCCCATGTGTTGGTCGTGTTCCGGTCCTCATGCCTCCAGTAATCCAGCCCTGTCCAGTTTCCCACCTGCAGGTTGTTCGTGCGTGCACTGTACTGGATGCCACATGGTTCTAAGCGGGGGTGCTCCATGTTGCAGGTCTGTGGGGGTGGGGGGTGTTGTGGGTCGTGGGGGTGGCTGGACACCCACTGACACCGATTGCTGTGGACCGTGATGTCTGCCTTTCGGCTGTCGTTGTGCACTGCGGTGGCTGACACATGGCTGTGGGGTGTGGGGGATGCTCCTCCTTGCTGTGCTGTGGGACTAGGGGCCTGGTGTGTGTTGTACTTGGGCTGTCCACCGTCCCACCCACTGCACTTTGTGTTCCTGCCACTTACCTGTTACTTGTCGGTTAGTGCAGCTGTGGCGGACACATGGGTGTGGTGGGTGCTCGTTGTGGCGCTTCTGGCATATTTGGGGACCTGTTGGTGGTTACGTGGCTGGCTGAGTGTACACATGTCCCCACGCATCTTACAGTTGTTCTGTTTGGGCTGTGTGTGGTGGTGTCTGTTGCATGTGTGTGTTGTGTATTGTGTGCTGGACATGGGGGTGTTTGTCCCTGGGAGCTGTGGCATGGTGGTAGTGCATGTGAGTACATAGCGGTGTGCTGGTATACATTAGTTTGTACTTACCAGCCTCCACTCCCCCTGCTAATCCGGCGAGGATCTCGGGATGTATGATGACTCGCACCTTCTCCTCCCACGCTTTGAAGGTCTTGAAGAGCGCGGGATTCCCTCCGCCAGTGACGGCAGCCAGCTCTCTGTTTTTGCCCTCCTTCTTCTTGACCAGGCTCTTGACGTCATTCCACCGTTTGTTTATTTCTCCTCTGTTCCTGGGCAGGGTCCCGACTGCATTGACCTGGTCTACGATCCGGTTCCACATTCTGTTTCTGGTGGCTAGTGGTGTGTGCTGGACCATGTTCCCATAGATTTGTGGGTGCACCTTGATGATCTCGTCGACCATGACTGTCAGCTCAATGGGCGTGAACTTGGGCATTCTTTGTGGTGCCATGGTGTTTGTGGTGCTGGTGCGGTGTGTGTTGTGTAATGTGCAGGGGGTTTGTGGTGCCGGTGTTTGGTGGTGGTGGTGGTGGTGGTTGTGATGTGTGCGTTTCTGTGGTGTGCTGCTGTCCTTGCTGTGTCACTGTGTCCTCTCCTCTCCTCTCTGGTTTGCAATGTTGCAAGGGGTTGTGGTCTGTGGGAGTGCTGCTTTTGTACTTACCTATGTGGGTGTGTCCTCATGGTCTGTTGTTTTCAGGTGTGTTGTGTCTGGGGTTCTGGCCTTTGTAGTTTTTGTTTGTCCGGGGGGTGTTTTCTGGATGTGTACTGTGCTTGTGTATTTGTGCGTGCCTTGCTGTGTGGACTTGTTGGCCATGTTGTGTGCTATTGGTTTTGTGAGCGGATGGTTTCTGTGCAGGGACGTGGGCGCCATGGCTTCTGCCGTGTCGATTCTCATCGGCGTTGTTTGCGCTGGCGGGCGGTATATTTGTAGTTTTCCCGCGCTCATGGCGGTGCGATCGTAATCTCACGTGCGGTGTGTCGGCCGTGAGGGCGGGCGGTTTTGTGTTGTCGTGCGTGTTTCCGTCCGTGGCGGGCGGTTTGACTCCGACTCGGACGATGGCGGGCGGTATCTTGTGTGATTTTTCCGCCGATGGCGGTTTTCGGTTTGTGTAATCGTAATGGCGTGGTCGGTGTTCAGACGGTGTGTGCGGGCGGATTTTTGCCGCTTCCATGCCTGGCGGATTTTTTTACGCCGGGTATCGTAATGGGCCCCCAAAATCTTTTAAAATTTTTGAAAAAACTTATCCAAAAACCATCTAGAGTAGTGTATCCTTACACTTTATGCCTCTCTTCTTCTTTTTTTATTTTTATATCTTCTTCTTCTTCAAATCTTTTGAAACTTTCAGAATACTCTTCATTGAAATTGCTGCACCTTTATTTTCACAGCTCTCTTTTAAGGTGGTTTCAGTTTGCTTTGATCACTTTGATCAGTACCAGCTTCTTCTTCTTTTTGATTTGTGTTTTCAATTTCTTCCAACACCACATATGTCCATTCTGGAGCTGTGTATTTCTTACTCGGAATTCTTATTCTTTTTGTTTTTCGTACCAATTCTTCTTCTGAATCACTTTTTCCAGTTTGACTAGATATTTCATTTATTTGATCTGGCCTTTTCTTTTCTAGAGTGTATTTCAGTCTTTTCACTCCTTTTCTTGCTTTCTTAACTTGAACTGCTTCTTCACCTTTGTTGTCAAGTTCGCAAGTTCTTTTATTCAGTTCTTTTCTTTGTTGTACTTGCTCTTGATTTTCATCAGTCACTTTCTCCTTTTCTTTCTCAACAGCAGTCTCTTGAGACCCAATAGCTGGTGCCCACTTTATTTGACTTGTAGTTGGTTCTTCCTCTTTTTCAGCTTTTTCAGAATCTGTAACACTAGATTCTATAGCTTCATGCTCTTCAGCTTCTGGTTCTTTTCTCTGCTTTACCAGTTGCTGCTCTTCTTCTTATCTTTCAAGTGGACTTGGGACTCTTCTTGTATGACTTGCATGAATCCAGTTTGGCAAGCCACCACACTTCACTGCTGTCGTTGTCACCAAAATGATCTGATATGGTCCATTACACCTGGGTTCTAAACACGATTTCCTTATGTGTTTCTTGACAAGAACCCACTCTCCTGGACTCAAATCATGTGCTTGATCCGGCTGTGTTGTGGTTGCAATTTCTCCAAGCTGATGACACACAGAACGCACCAGATCAGCCAATACTTTGCAATAATCAAGCACTAGATCATCAGTAATATTCATCAGTTTGTTTGCTGGTACAATTGCTTGTCTCATGGCTCTCCCCATCAAAATCTCGTGAGGACTCAACCCAGTCTTTTTATCAGGAATGCTTCTAAGACTCATCAATACCAGTGGTAAAGCATCTGGCCATTTCAGTGTTGTAGACGCACACACTTTTGATAGTCTGGATTTAATAGTGCCATTAATTTGTTCGACCACTCCAGATGCTTCTGGTCGATAGGCACAATGCAGCTTTTGCTCAATTTGTAATGCTGCGCAAATCATCCGAATTATCTCATTGTTGAAGTGTGTTCCCCTATCTGTTTCTAAAGAGACTGGAAATCCAAATCTTGGGATTAGCTCTCTCAAAAGTAATTTAGTAACAGTTAGGCTGTCATTTCTTCTTGTTGGATAAGCTTCTACCCAGCGAGAAAACAAACAAACAACCACCAACACATATTTCAGTCCATTACAAGGGGGAAGTTCTATAAAATCTAATTGTAGTCGGGTAAATGGTCCTGCTACTTTCCCGATTCGACTCCAACTAACAACTGTCTTTCTACCTGGATTTTGCTGCTGGCACACTATACATCTCTGGCAAAGACTCTCTGCAATGACCCTAAACTTTGGGTTGAACCATGACTGCTTGAAGAGCCTAATCATAGCATCTCTTCCAACATGTGCAATTCCATGGTACATCCTTGCCATCTGAGGCAGTAAACTATCTGGCATTACTGGTCTTCCCTCAACATACACCCACACTTCATCTTCTGCTCTCTTTTTACATCCTGATTTTATCCAAATTTCTTTTTCTTCCTCATTTGCTTCTTCCTGTAACTGCCTAATTTCTTCCCATGTTTCCAAAGAAGAAAACATTAAGTGGCAATTTGTATGTTTTTTCTCCACCCCTCTGTTGATCGAAATTGAATTTTGTGCACAGAAACGCGCCACTTGGTCTGCGTATCTGTTTCCATTTGTCACATAGTCATTTCCTGACTTGTGTGCTGAACATTTTACCACAGCAATCTTTTTGGGCATTTGTAATGCATTCAATAGATCCTTCACATTTTTACTGTTCCGGATCGGTGATTCTGATGAAGTCAGAAATCCTCTTTGCATCCACAACTGACCAAAATCATGCACCACCCCAAAACCATATTGACTATCAGTGAATATGGTTACTCTCAGATTTTTGCCAATTATACATGCTCTAGTCAGAGCTTTTAGTTCAGAAATGTGAGCAGAATTTATCCCCTTTAGACAGGATGCTTCAAGAACCATAGACACTGTACATACTGCATAAGCAGCACTCAATGCACCTTTTTCATCTCTCAAACAAGATCCATCCACGAACATCACACTATCTGACTCTTCTCGTGGTGCATCCTTTATGTCAGGTCTTGGTTTCGTGCACAATTCTGTCACATCCAAACAATCATGATCTGCTTCATTTTTCACTTCTTCACAACTTGAACTTGGCAACAAGGTTGCTGGGTTCAATATTGTACAACTTGTCACTGTCACATTTTCAGCACCCAAAATCACTCTTTCATACCTAGTCAGCCGACTATAGGTCACATGCTGAGTCTGAGTCCTTGTTAATAGGATTTCAACAGAATGTGGCACATATACTTTCACTAGATGTCCCATAACAATTGTTTCGCTTTGCTCAAGACTCACACAAGTAGCAGCCACTGCTTTTAAACAACCTGGTAATGCGGCAGCCACTGAATCCAAAGTAGCAGAAAAATATGCCAATGGACGACGTGCCATTCCATGTTTTTGTGTTAAGACTGAAAGTGCACACCCATCTCTCTCACAACAGAATAATGCAAAATCTTTTGTGTAATCTAGCATTCCCAATGCAGGTGCTCGACAAATACTATCTCGCAATTCAATAAAAGCTTTCATACACTCTTCATCCAATTCAATCGGATCAACCACATCTTTATGTGTCAACCTCTGTAAAGGTTTTGCAATCAGTGAAAACCCACTGATCCACTGTCTGCAGTATCCAACCATTCCCAAAAACATTCGAACTTCTTTTTGAGTCTTTGGCAGACCCATTTGCAAAATCACATTGATTCGTTCTTGCTTTACTTTTCTAACTCCTTTCTCAATTTTGTGTCCCAAATACTGAACCTCTTTTTTACAAAACTCTAATTTTGCTGGTGACACTTTATGCCCACCTTCTGCCAAATGATTCAGTAAGGCAATTGTATCTGTCACACAGGCTTCTCTTGTTTGTGATGCCATCAGTAGGTCATCAATATACTGCACTAACACTGAATTTTCTGGCATGATCAATGACTCCAAACATTTTTTCAAAATCTGATTAAAAATCGAAGGACTCTCTGTATACCCCTGAGGAACTCTGCACCATGCCAAAACACGGTTTCCAAACCGGAAAGCAAAAAGATATTGGCTATCCGGATGCAAAGGTATCGAGAAAAATGCTTGACACAGATCAATTACTGTGTACCATTCTGCATCACAAGGAATTTGATAAAGAATCACTGCTGGATTTGGCACTATTGGACAGCAAGGTACTACGATCTTATTTATTTTTCTCAAATCCTGAACTATTCTATATTTTCCACTTGGTTTCTTAATCCCCATAATAGGTGAGTTACAAGGACTACTCAGTATTTCTTTTAGAATACCTTGCTCAATCATTAGATCAATTACAGGAATTACTCCTGCTGTTATTTCAGGACTCATCTTGTACTGAGGAGTGTTTGGATATATTGCACCTGGTTTAACTGTAACCTCAATAGGATCCACACCCTTCATCAAACCAATGTCTTTTCCTGTAAAATCCCATACATCAGGTCTTACTGCATTTCTCAATTCTGCAGGTAAATCTTCTTATGTAAGCAATGAATACAAATCATTCACTTCTGTCCCTTGCTTCGCTAACATCATTTTAAAAGCAACATCCTCATCTGGTGTTTGAAAAGCAATACCATCTGGCGTACAATAGATGGTGGAATTCATCTTACAAAGCAAGTCCCTTCCTAAAAGGTTCACTGGACTTGTATCACATACCACAAACCGATGCATGCCTCTCAGTCTTCCAAGATGAACTTCTATTGGTCTTGTTATTGGAGTCTTAATATATTTATTTGAAAATCCCACAACTTGGATAGTTTCTCCCGAGAGGGGTAGGTTTGGGATTTCTGCTGCTCTCATAGTAGAACGGGTAGCACCAGTGTCCACAAGGAATGTAATATCATTACCTTCCACTTTTCCATCAACAAAAGGACCTGATTGATCTACCTCTAGAGATGTGCCAAGCACGCACTCTTCCTCCCCCCTCAGGCACCGTCATTGAGATGAGTCTGAGTCACTCTCTGAACATTGCAATAAATACTGTGAAACTACTTGCACATTTTGATTCTTACCAACTTGTTCACCTGTGTGAAATCCAGAATTCGCACCGTATCTCTGTACTTGAGCATTCACATTATTTGGCATAGGAGCTTGAGTCACCTGTACTTGTTGTGTCTGTGGTGTAACTACCTGCTGCTGTTGTTGTTGTTGATTCACAACCACTTCATTCTGCATCTGCGGATTGAAATTTTGATTCATTCCATTATTCTTCAGTAAAGATCTACACTCATTCCTCCAATGTCCAAACTTTCCGCACGCATGAGAAGGAAATTTCTTTTTCAGTTCTTACCTACTCATCTTTACCTCTACCTCTACCTCCATTTGGTACCTGACCATTTTGATTTTGTCCTTTCATCTGAAAATCTGTTTGAGAACCATTGTTTCCATCCTTCTGTTCTGCCACCTTCACCTGTGCCCACATCATTTTCTCTTTCAAATTTTTATGCCTTGACTCAATATCATCACTACAATATTTAGCATATCTCAGAATCTCATCAACTGTTTTACTCTGCCAACAAATCAAATGTTGCTGAATCATGTTACTAATTTCAGGTTTTAATCCAAAAACAAACCTACATACAAAATGTCCCATATCTTTATCACCTATACTTTCAAAACCACTATACTGTTTGAACACCTGTAAAAACCTTTCATAATATGCATGTACTGATTCTTTGGGTTCCTAGGTTGTCCTGTCAATTTTAACCCAATCTGTTTCTTTTGGAGAAATTTTATTTTTCAAGAAAGTAATTACTTGATTTTATTTTTTCATCACCTCATCTGAAGGTGCTCCTGTTTTCACATCTCTAGGATATTCTTCTTTCGGCCAATCAACAGTAATTTTACACTCAGTCCATAAACCAGCTGGAACTACAATCTCAAACAAACCATCTAGATCTTTTAACAAAACTTTTGAAACTTTTACAAACCTCTCTACCTGTTTGTATCACTCGACAGGTTTCTCTCTCAACCTGGGGAAATCATTCGTAAAGGATAATATATCCTGTCTTGACCAAGGAACGTGAACATATCCACCACCTGGAACTTCTCTCATTGGGCATACCATTTCAGCCTGTCTGGTTTCTCTTAATGGGAATAAAGATGCATTTTTACTAGCGAGCATTTCTTCCTTTTTTTTCGCCCATCTACCTTTCCATCGATCTAAATCTCCCCATTCCTTTAAGGTGTTCATCAGTTCTTTTACTTGCAATCGTTTACCAGACGTATTCAAACTTTCCAAATCCTTATCAGTAAAATCCAATCTATATGTTTTTTGCAAAACTTTAGACTTTTCTATGTCTACTCCATATTCTTGTGCAGCTTCTGCCAACCTCTCATGTAAATTCCTTGCTTTCCATGTTATATTCTTACACAAAAAGAACAACTCTTCATCTTGGTACTTACTCAACCTTTCTGGACTTATGGTACCAATAATAATTTCTTCCAGATCCACTCTCAATCTAGCTACATATATACTCGATTGTGACTTATTCTTTTCCATTCCTCTTATCCAGTCATCTAACTCCTTTGGCGAAGGACCCACTGAACTCCCTGATACTGGAATTGTTCCATTATCATTCTGCACTATTTTTCTAGGATCCATCTGTACACTTCTCTTTGGTGTTTCAGTTACATTTTCACTCACTGGAAGATCAATCAATGAAGTACTCATCTCAACTTGTTCTGATCCACTAACATTCCTGGCATTATTCACGGGAATTGTCAATGCATGTACTCTTGATATATTCTGACTCTCACTATACAATGGAACTATAGGACCAATCGTTACTGGTACCGATAATGGTTCTGCATTCAGACTCATCTGACTAATTCTTTGAGTTAACTCCTCTCTCGCCTTATTCAACATGTAAATCTCATTTTCCTGCAACACTCAAGTATGTGAAGCTAACGGAATTTGTGCAACCTGTGAAACTTGTGTAGGTTGTGGAGCTTGTGGAACCTGAAGAACTTGTATTTCAATTAGTGGTGCATTTGGAATTGTTTCCCCTGAACTTTCCTGATATGGTGGAGGTCTCTTTAATAATATTTCATCCAACAACTCATCATCAATCTCATTTGAATCATTATCTATTTCTGAAGTCTCTGAATTATTCTTTTTCTCTTTACTTTTGCCTCCAGTCTGATCCTCAGCAACTATTACTGGATATAATCCATCTGCAATTACATCTCTCCTCCATCTTTTCTTTTGATCATCCCATCTAGCCTCAGAATATCTCGTTGTTATTTTCCTGTATTTAATTCCATTCCTGTCTCTCTCCCTTTTATAAGCCTCATGTTCCCATTCCTCAAGTGCTTCATACTGCGTCGGTCTAGGACTTGGCTTTAATGAATTCATTTGTCCTCTCAAGTTCTCCAAAATCCTTACATTAAATGTACCATGCTCTGGAAAAGCTAAAACTCCATCATCTTCCATATATCTCATCCAGTTCTCTAACCATGTACACGTATGATACCCACGTTCCAACATCATAAAGGAATAGGCGTTCTCGGAGGAGGGATAGGAAGTCCCTCTCTAGTAACTATCGTCTTGTCTTGTTTGAAGAAATCTTTTATTCTTTTTACCAATTTAATTTTTAAACACTCTTTTCCTCACTAAATAAACCAAAGCAAACAAGAGAAAACTTCCGTAAACCCTCTCACTCTATTCGCTAAATCCCAACCAATATCAGCGCGGCTCACAGCAACCAACCAATTACGGCTCACTACGCATCCGCTACCTCAACCAATGCTAGCGCGGCTCACAGCAACCAACCAATCATGGCTCACTACACGCCCGCTGCCTGACCAATGCCAGCACGGCTTTTTGTGACATCAGTATTACTCCTGCTACTGACCCTCCCTTTACAAAATAATACGGCAATGTATTTTCTATGTTTTCTCAATTATTTTTTGTTCGAAACAACACAAAACAATGCTACTTTGTCTGCTCCACTAATAAAAGAGATAGTTCGATTCACTCGAAGAGTTTTCTTTTACTTCTAGTAAAATAACGACCAGCGCTACTCTACTCTCAATCAAGTTAAAGGAGGTCTTGGTACTCCTCTGGGGATACTAGCCAAAGTTTCGGTAGAGGACTTTCCTTTCAGAAAGAGGTCTTGGTACTCCTTTGGGGATGTTAGGCCAGATTTTCGGAACCGGACCTTTCACTATTTCATGCAATCTTCTTTCGATCGAATAAGTCCCTAAAATAACATCGTCAGCCTTTCGCTGTTCGATATTACAACAACAGACAAAGTACTTCTGCAGTGTAATACCTTTCCCACACTATTCTTCTGCCACTTAGGCTAAAATAACATCATCCTAGGATCTTAGGTAACTCCGTACCGGTACTTCCAAACAACATAAAACAAAGACACTAACTTTTCATGTTAATAATCAATATATCAATAATCAATAATTATTGCCAACCTAATCAATGAAATGAAATGAAAATCGATATTTGTAAAGCGCTAACTGTCACTCCGAAGGGAGCATCCTGGCGCTGATACTGAGGTGATATAGCACTCTAAGGGTCTTAGATGAGAGAGAGGCAGAGTTCGTCTGTCGCTCCGAAGATCCATGTTTTTAGAGCCTTTCTATATTGGGTTTCAGTTTTTTGCATTCTCAGTTGCAGAGGCAGTAGGTTCCAAGCTCTGGTACCTAACACTGCTATAGTTTTACCTCCTTTAGTTTTGCATCGGAAATTGGGAGGTATGAGCAGGTTAGCTGATGAGGACCTGAGAGTTCTGTTTGTAATATAAGGAGTGAAACGAGATGAAAGATATTTTGGTCCTATCTTGAGTGACGCCTTAAAAGTGATTAGAAGAATTTTGAACAGAATTCTCTTATGTAGTGGGAGCCAGTGAAGAGTTCTAAGAGCTGCAGAAGCGGAAGACCTTCGAGGAAGTCTTAAGACAAGCCGTGCTGCTGCGTGTTGGACCACCTGGAGTCTTTTTACTGTTTTTTGCTAGCTCCTGCCAAGAGGCTGTTGCAGTAGTCAAGACGCGAAAGAATTAACGCGACTGCTACTGATTTCCTTGCTGCAAGAGGGAGTAAGTCAAAGAATTTTCTCAGGGATCTTATAATACTGAAGCAGGTCCCTGCTACCTTCACTGCATGTGGTTGGAAGGTGAGTGCGGAATCAAACTGCACTCCCAGATTTCTTGCCACTTTCACAGTCTCAGGCGGGAGTGGAGTTCCCTCTGGCCACCAATCGCTTGGTAAAAATGAGACTTCTTTCCCTATCGGTAGGATCTCGGTCTTGCTAGTGTTGCACCTAAGGTGGTTGTCCTTCATCCACTGAAGAACCTCGGTCAAACATCTTTTAAAGTTAAGTTCTGGGTCCTTAGAGTTCCGATCGAGAGATAGTATCATCTGGGTATAGTCTGCGTAGGAGGTGACTTCGATCCCGTATGATGAGATCAGTGAGATAAGAGGGGTCATGTAAACGTTGAACAACAATGGGCTCAATGAGGACCCCTGAGGCACCCCCGCTGTGATGGTCCGTTCGACAGATAAAAAAGTTCCCAGCGACACGACTTGCTTGCGATTAGAGAGGAAGGATTTTATCCATTCTAAAGCGGTATTTAAGATGCCGCTAGAACTGAGTCTTAATAGAAGGATGCTGTGTGATATAGTGTCAAACGCGGCCGATAGGTCGAGTAGGATCAACACAGCCTTCCTTCCTCTGTCTGCTATAGTTTTTAAAGTTTCTGTAATTTCCAAAAGTGCAGACTCAGTGGAGTGTTTGGGGCGGAAGCCGGATTGTTGTGGGTGAAGAATGTTTGCTGTCTCAATAAAGTTGAGACAAAATAATTAACCATCCTCTGCTACCAAAACTGATCCAGCGATCAGGGATCGATAATTTTCACTAACATAGGCCCATTTACACTACCCAACTAATCCCTTCACTTAATTAAGTATTTTGAAGTAGTAAGGGTGGAAGGTAGCGATCATTACCCCTTGTTGACTAAATTATACGCAAAAAAGGGTAGCCAGAGAGAGTCAGCTCTCCAAGTACATGTAGAATACCCAAAGCGGCTCACAACCCGTATTTCAGAGGAGCATATTCAAAAATTAAGTGCTGTCCAGCTGACCCTCCCATTAGAAAAATTGACATCTGAGGATGATAACACATGGTATGCAAAAACAATAAGTCAACTAGTAGAATGCCTAAGGGTAAAGATTAAATGTGGTAAACCCGGGGCAGACATCAATAAAAGATCACACTCCAAAAAGAGTCCATGGTTTGATGAGGAATGTCGCAAAGCAAAAGCTAATATCAGGCAAAAGGAAAGAAAACTTAAAGGAAGGTTTAATGAAGAATTATTAACTAACCTTAGGAATCTAAGGATAAAATATAAAACAATCATTAGGAATAAGAAAAGATCTTATAAAGGCAGATGCTGGGCATCCTTACTAGAGGTTATTGAAGACAAAAATGTGAAAGGTTTCTGGCGCCTGGTACAAGAAAGCTCCGGTAAAATGTTAGGGTCTCTGCAGTGCTCGGTTCCCGAGGATAAATGGGTGGATTACCTGGAGGTAATCTATGGGAAGTGGCCAACTATAGATAAAATAAGTACAACGGCATGGCCAGGTGTGAGGGAAGAGTTAAAAGACCACTTTACCCCTAGCCACATTAGGAAGATAATATCTAGCCTAAACTTAACCCGTGCAGCTGGCCCAGATAATTTGCCGGCTGTTATTATAAAAACTAAGCCAGAATGGTGGTCAGAGTTCCTTGCGAATACGTTCCAGGGGATTCTTGAGACAGGGATCGTGCCAGATAATTGGAAAGGAGCTATCGTTAGACCAATCCACAAAAAAGGCGACGTAAATGCCCCAAAAAACTACAGACTAATAAACCTACTAGACATAGGTGAAAAAGTATTCGCCAAAGTATTCTTGGGACTACTAAAAGACTGGGTGGAAGAAAAACAGATTGTGCCCCCAGAACAGGGAGGGTTTAAAGAGGGACACTCAACGGTGGACCATTGCTTTGCTCTCTGGGCAATTGCGCGGAAGTCGCTCGAGCAGAAGGGTAGTCTGTTTTGCTGCTTCGTGCAGCATTTGACCTGGTGGACAGGGAGCAGCTGTGGTCGACCTTGATAGGTTATAATATCCCGTGGGATCTACTGAGCTTGATTCGAGCCCTGCATACGGAAAACTGGGTCCAGATAATTTTGGATGTAGAGGGGAGTCTATCACGGAAAATCCAAATTGGTAATGGGCTAAGGCAGGGGTGCGTACTGGCCCCCCTGCTCTTTTCCCTATTTATCGCGGACTTGCCCCTAATCTTAGGAAACGCAAGAGGGCAAGCCCGAAGCAAGGTGGGAAACATATTTCATGTTTACTTTACGCGGATGACCTGGTAATCATGGACCAGACAGAGATTGGTTTACAAAGAAAATTAAACATGTTTAAAGAATACTGCCAGGTCAAAAAACTAGTGGTTAACATGGAGAAGACTAAGATCTTATGTTTCGGTAGACGGAAATCAGGGTTTTCTTGGCATTTGGGGACCGAAAAGTCGGAAAAAGTAATAGAATACAAATATTTGGGGATGTGGTTTGAGAGAAACTTGCAATGGCATACCCATCTCGACGCACTAAAACTGAGGACAGCTGCCTCAGTGAAGGGTTTAAAAAGATTTAATAGTGTCTATGGTGAAATGTCCAACAGACCGGTTCTAAAAGCTTACTCTGCAATGGTTCCACCCCAATTCTTGTATGGCGCAGAGGTGCTTTACTTGAGTGGCAAAAATCGGTGGGACATGGAAGAGGGAAATACCCTGAAAAATCTATTCCCTCTGCCTAAATCGTCAATGGTACAGGCAGCGAGACTAGAATTGGGAATTACCTCATGGGGTATAACAGCTTGCATGGCACTACTACGCTTTTGGCAACGTTTGGGTTCGGGTGATGAACACAAAATCTCACAATGGTGTAGGAATGAAATTGTAAATAGTGAGTTAAATTGGGCTAAAGAGACCAGAGACATTGTCAATAAAGCGTGTAGTATATTAAAGCTTAAGCTGTGCCCCCTGTCCCTTCACCTCAAGATAGACAAGAGGGAACTTAGGATCCTGGGAAAAGAAACATCTAGAGTACAGGACCAAGATTACCTCTTGAGGAAAAGCTCAGTTCTCCATATGGCCACAACGTGGCAAAAGAACTACACTTCCCCTATTTTGACAGGCTACCCAGCTGCCCGTTAAGGCGAGAAGTGTTAAGGCTAAGAATTGGAGTAAACCCATGTTATGCGAACAAAGGGGTAAAAAATTCCATGATAAATATTAAAGGAAAATGTACCTGCACCCTAGGAACAAAATGTGATATCATACATATTTTATTGGATTGTCAGAAGTTTTTAGAGATTCGAAGGGAGCTTTTATGTCCGATATTTAAAAAGTATAACATTAAAAATAGGACACAAGCAGTAAACCTTTTAGTGGAAATGATTAATTTAGGCATAGCTTGTGCCGTGGGAAAATATATAAGAAAAGTTAAAGACTACCTTAAATGTATTGAGAATTGAGTTGATTAGGTGTTATGTGCATGAGGAGAATGTGCCACAAAAGGGTAGAAGTTACGTGAATAGAAACACACGATGTTTGAGGAGGTTAAAATGAATTTGTGAGTTTTAGAAATTTTAAAATCCTTCTTTTTCTTTTAATTTCAAAAAAGCCCTGAGAGATATTGGCTCCAAGAATGTGTATAGATGAATTTTAATTTTTTTATATTTTATTGAATGATATGTTAATAATTGTATATACTTTTATGGTTGTAAAAGACCGAATAAAGTTTCTATTGAATTGAATTGAAATAAAACAATGCATTGAAGGAGTGGATAGGCGAAGAGAAAAAAAGTTTCAGAGACAAAATACATTTGCAAATGAATATGCAAATTAAGGAGATTATCTATACTAACCCGAGTAGGAAACAGGGAAATCTACCCCACTGGCCAATCAGGGCAGGAAGGCCACTCAAGTAGAGTCGAGTGACAAAGATTAGGTCAGGGAACAGGAAACAGGTAGGCCTCTATCTGGAAACAGCAAACCGACGACAGCGACGATCTCCTGCTAGCTAAACACCAGCCAACCCTAGAACCACACCCACCAGGGACTTTCAATTATACCCCAAAACGTAAATGTCCAACCCACATTTGTTTCATTTACCAACCAAACTCTGTCTCTCATTGGCTAATAATGGGGGTGTTCTGTCACACCACTCTCAGCGTGATCACTTTTATTCACTAGCTTATTGTTTTAGACTTTCAACATGACGACAGATCTTTCTCAGGAAGCAACTTTGAATACAATCATATTACATATTCTTCATGTTGCAAGTCTCTACGCCTCTTTTGTTCGCCTCTGCCATCTCATGAGGAAGTTGTACGTTTCCACTTGTTTATCAGTATCCTCCTTCTTCCGCAACCTTGACAGACACATCGTGAAGGACATTTCTATGCTTTTGCATTCTCTCCTCATTCAAAGCCCATTTATTTCATATACTTTTTCTTTCAGCAAGAATTAACCCAAAACTGGCATGCAGAAGTGTAGGCCCATGCTTGTATTTCTACGAGAACAAAACACAAACATTTATTATTTTCACGAAATGTAATTTCATTTTACACACCATCCCAGCATTGCACTAACCCATGCACAACCCATGTTATTCCTAGCAAAATATTATTAACGTGCACAAAAGCAGCATTAGTTTTTTTATCAAAGCAATTTTGCGGCCTAGTTCCATACATTAATACACGCATTAGTTTACGCACATGCGCAAAAGTATTTCCCCTTATTTTAGTGTTTTTAATAATATTTTTCACAGCACACTGTTAATAAATGTTATTGAGGGTTCAATCCGAGCAGGTTTTATTTTCTCAAATTCCCTGCTCCATCACTAAACAGCTTTTTATTGGATTTTCTCTGCAACGCCTACATACTGTGCGCAAATCAGTGGTTCATCTGTTCTTGAGACATCCCCATTCATTCCTCAGTTTCATACCATCTGGTTGCTCTGCATTATTGCCAATGCTTGTGACTCTCCTTTTTTTCCCTTTAAGAGCCCAGGCAAAAAACGCAACTGTTTTGCAATCTTTCTTACATCTCTGCAAAAAAAACTTTTGCCAAGTATACAATCCACAAAATTCACATTATTGAGAGTTCCCGACGCCTGCATATTATATAAGGGGAAGTTCATATATACAACATGAAAACCACTGTGCAGAAAACTATTTTCTGCGTGTGCTAATTTGATTGAGATCGATCCTCGCTCCACTTTGGACACGGTTGCAATTCTGGTGGTTGTTGGACTTGATCTGTCTTTTCTTCCCAGTCCTGAATCCTCCTGCTCGGCTTGGCTCTGAGTGATCTCATGACCCGAGGGCCCCAGAAGCATATGGTAAACAGCTCCTCGTTAAGTGGGAGACCATCCTTGGTGATTAATAGGCCAGCCATGGACATGGTGTGGCCAATAGAAATGGTTGTAAGCCCACAGGCACAGAGGACTGCTTTAAGGCCACAGACCCCTCTCTTGACTTGAATAGCTAAGAAGTGGAATGGCCACCAAAATAGCCGGGTCAAACAAAGGGCAAAGTGAAAAAGATTGTGCAGAGAGAGTGTGCCCACTGAGAAGAGCCCTCACTGATCTCACTTGTGCTAGAAGCACCATGAATGCATGGGATTTATTTGCAATAACCAAAACAGCATTCTTTCCAACCAAGCAAAAAAGGAACAAATGCATTTCCCAATAATCAATATTTTAAAGGCGAAAACATCCATAGGACCATAGCCAATGCATTGTCAAAATGATGACCACCTTAAATCTGCAATCATCATAAATTCAACGCCTGTACATAGCACGTGAAGCAGCAGCATTCTTGAGGAGCTCTTTTCTGGTTTTGTTGATAGTTGCAGAGGGTTTCAAGACACTGTGGGCCTCACTTAGACTCATGTGAAAGGTCCACCGGCTGGGAACTAGTCACCCTAGTGGGGGTCTCAGCGCTATGAAGAGAGCTGAAGAGATGGCGGCCTCCTTCAAGATACTAAAGGTTTGCTGACCGTTACCATGTTTAATTGCTCGATCATCATACCTTTTTGTTAAGAGAAAACAAAATCCTAAAGCTGGAGTTTTTCTCGGAACAAAAAATAAAAAGTCTCGAAGCACAGGGAGGTTTCTCCCACAGCATGGTGGTCTTTCTACATTTTCCTTGTCTGTTTACTCCATGCGTGGCATGGCAGACTCTATCATGAAAACTGAGTGACGGTATACTAATAGAAATGTTATCTGACATACTGGCACACCTTTCAGATTTATTACAAGCAATGTTTGTGAATTCCAAAAAGTGGCAAACCTGTACCTGTTCGTAGGAGTACATTTACAGGCACAGTACTACTTTTTTGTGAATTGGCCCTGTTTGGCTGTATGCCAGTCTTGTTTGGGCTGTGGGCTAGGACCCCTGCTTTTCACCTTTTCAGTTTTATTCCTATGCAGGTTCCGAAGTCAGGCCTATATTTTACAGAAATAAAATAATTCATTCATCATTCATTAATAAAAAAATATATAAATTTTTTACAAATAATGTCATCGAGTATGTATTTTTTGTCAGTCTTGTTACAGCAATTGGCTCGGATAGTTAGTTATGAGAAGTGTTGAAACTGGTACGTTCTTGTTGGCTGAGGTGAGGCCCTAGCCAGGCAGAACCTACCATTCCTGTCAGGGGTGAGTGAGTGATTACACTCACTGTATAATCAGCGCTAACCCATCGGTAGCTTGGCACTGAGCAGTCAGGGTTATCACAGAGGCAATGTGTAAAGCAGTGGCACAACAGTCTCACACAATAAACACACTGAGCATCACAAAAGAGACTTCACAGGTGGTGTATGTAAATAAAGTTTGTACTCAACGCATATTAATTAATACAACATGAACATCATGTATTTCTGGGCATAAATCACATTTGGAAATATCACTAGCAGTCCTAGGCCCAACCGTGTTAAAATGACATCAGTAATATGCACTTTTGGGAAAGATCGTACTTCACCCCCCCCGAACCCTTATGCGGTGCAAAACGTTGTCAGAACTAAACCCGCCCTGGCAATTATTATAATTCAATACCACACAGTTGTACGGTGCACCCCAGATATATCAGAAATGTGTATACACAGATAATTACAACACTTTTAAACAGCACAGTGGGCTAAGGCTGCACGTGTATAAACCAATCTCAAACGTAGTATTCTTTTGGCAAGGAATCAACGTGTAAAGCAACACTGACACACAGTGTAATTAATAACAGGCAGTCACTCCTACACACTCACTCAGCACCCATATGCAGCGCCACGGATATCAAGCAGGTTTGTATGAAGAGCACTCGCACACACGCACACAGCACCATGATGCGGTACAACTGTTATCCGGGATGTCAGTTGAAAATGCACATGTAGATGGGGTGGCTCAAGCTCTCCTCCACCGTTCAGCCAACCCCGACTACCCTTGATCCCCGGGCTGGAGATAAAGAAAATCCTCCACCCCCCGATTCTAGGCCGATCACGGCCGGTGTCACACTTAGTCAGGGTCCCAGGGAAGAAGGTGGGGATAGGTAGCAGGGCTAATTAGGCGGCAGTCGTCAAATGGAGGTTCGGACACTTTTTGGAAAGTTCACCCACTGTATGCGGAGCAGAAATGGTCTGAAGGCGATAGTCGTTCAATCAAAGGATTCCACACTGTGCCTTCTGACACTAGCCCAGTTCTGCGAAGCATGGGGGGGGGGGGGAGCTACACAGTCTTTTGAACCGCTTCTGATTGCTCTCTGAAGTGTTCCTTAGCTCAGTCAATTACTCACACCACCCAGACCCGATCCGGGCAATACTACCTGGCAACACAAAGTCGTCGGGCCGGGTGAGGATAGGGACATTGGTCCACCGTACTGAGGGCACAAAAGGATCGTTCGATGAATGGGGATGAAGCAGGGGAGCCTCTCGGAAGAAGGAGGCACCCCGACAGTCACACGCTGATCAAAGTAGCACCCAAGCAATCCGGGCACAACGGAACATGAATCCGCTCCTCTGAACCTCCCTGGAAATGAGGCACAACATCTGGTGCGCATTGATACTAGTCGCACAAGACAGTTCCGGTCGCACACAATGAAGAGTCTCAAACTCAATACCTCCCTGGAAATGAGGCACAACATCTGGTGCACATTGATCTGAGTTGCACCAGACACTTTCAGTCACGCACAACGAAGAGTCGCAAATTCCGTACCTCCCTCGAATCGAGGCACAACGTCTGGTGCTCCTTGATCTGAGATTCACCAGACAATTCTAGTCACACACAATGAAGAGTTGCAAATTCCGTACCTCCCTAGAAATGAGGCAGAATGTCTGGTGCGCATTGATCTGAGTCGAACCAGACAATTCTGGTCACACACACAGGCGTAAGTTCAGCAGTGCCACACAAGGTAGAATGAGGCACTACTAGGGGTATGCTCTCACCTCCGAGGGTCACAACCTATGGTTCAAACACCGCATGCAATGAGTATGCAGTCGGCATATCGCACGAGAGAGATACAGCATGATAAACGAAGCGGGCCACGTGGGGTCTCACAACCTGTGAATACGCTCACCACCAAAAAGACGCTTTATGTGTGTTGAGGCCCCCGATGCAGGGGCCACCACTCCTTAGATGTGAGCAGTACTTTTGGGGCTCCACAGAAGGCAATTTGGTCTCCAGGCACAGTACTTACTTCCACCCTCATGCCACGCTACCAGTTGGGATCCAGCAGACGATATGGGCGCTTAAGAGTGTACCGCTCTCCAGGTGTCACAAGTAGCCGGTGTGGGTCCCTCATAGGAGGTCTTTGATGTCCCTGAGACCTCCACCAGAGAACAGGGGGTAAGTCAACAAGCACTTGGAGAGCACACCTCAGGGTACCACACAGCCGCAGGTAGTCAGCCCAGGCCAGCCACTATTCAGGAAGAGTGCACGGTCCCTTCCAATGGGAGTAATCATCCTTGTACACAACAGATTCCTCTGGTAGTGTGCACCATGCAGTTCCAGGATCTTAGGTTCCACAATTCCACAAGTGTAACTCCACCCTGCTGAAGTTTGGCACCAGCAGTGACACTACAGTGTCTCTTTGAAGTTGGGGGTGTTTCAGAGAGTTTCCCTTATAACCACAGGTGTCTCCCCTAAATTTCAGTCCTGTCTGCCATGGGGCCATGGAATGCAGATCTTAGTCTTTAGGGGGCCATGATCTGGCTTCCCAGAGGCCAAGTGTCAAAATCTCTCCCTCCAATCTATCCAGCCAGGCCCTCAAATGGCAGAGGTCTGTTGTTCCAGTTGCATGACCAATATTTATAGTTTTCTCTGGGGAATGCACAGATGTGCTCCCCTAGCCTCCAGTGTGGACTGGAGTCAAACAAAAAGGCACACGAAGGGGGTTATTTACAAGTCCCTGCGCCTACGGGACGTCACTTTTCCCCATATTAAAAGTGACACCCCAGAGGCACAAGGGGCTTGTAAATAAGTGCCCAAGGGTGTTAGAGTAGAGAAATGCCAACCTTTTTGAAGTGGCATTTCTAAGCTATTAATGACAAGTCCCTCTTTACCACAGGAGAGGGTTTGTCATTGGGAATCCAATGATAGGAAACATTATGAGGCTGCTCCACTGTAAGCCTCTTGAAGTGATTTCAACCATTCCCCCCATGTTAACCTATGAGAAGAGCACACCTCATAGGTAGTGAAAACACACATGGGTATTCCTTACTACCTGGGCAGGGAACACACATGTGTTCCTGCCTTGCCTTTCACCTACCACTCGCTTCACCGCTTAGGCCTTACCCCAGGGGTGCCCTAATGGTAGTGAAAGGTCCCCTCAGGATTGGCCAGTGGTTTAGAAAGGGCAACCTGAGTATACGTGCAACTGCGCTCACACAGGCCTGCAATGGCAGGCTTGACACATGTTTGAAAACCTCATAGGTGCAAGTGCTCACCCAAAGGCCTGCAAGGGCAAGCTTGAGGCATGTTTAAAAACATCAGCTATGAACCACTTCCTAATGTATGTAGGAAGGACGCGCGCATTTTCACGCTGCATTTACAGTGGGAAAATGCCCAGAGCCCTAAGGCCACTAAAAGAGAATCAGCAAAACCCCGATTTTGTCCCATGGGAAGAGCCAACCTCCTAAGTAGGGAAAACCCACATAGGGGTTATCCACTACCTTGGTAGGAAACACCCATGTGTACTTGCCCTGCCTTTCGCCCACCACTTGCTCCTCCCCTCAGGGCCTACCCTTGGGGTGCTCTAGTCGTAGTGTAAGGCCCATTCAAGGTTGGCTAATGAGTTAGAAATGCCAACCTGAGCATAGGCGCAATTGTGCACCCACAGGCCTGCAATGGCAGGCTTGATACATGTTTGAAAGGCTATTCTGGTGGATGGCACAATCAGTGCTGCTTTCCACTATTAGCCAGTACAGTACCTGCCCCGGGTATGTGGTGTACCTTTTTACAGGGCACTCACCGGTAAAGCACCTAAACCAATCAAGTAAGCACCACTTCCTAGCATGGGTAGGAAGGGCACGTGCAATTTCACATTGCAGTACAGTGGGAAAGCCCCCAGAGTCCTAAGGCCATGAAAAGAGAATCAGCAAAAACCAGGAGGAGAAAAAGCAAAAAAATCTCATAAGAAGCGCCATGTCCAACAAGTAGTGCACACACAGGCTGAGATATTTCCATGTGCACAGGATGCAAATATAAGCTATCACTATGGGCAGTCTGGGTTCAATTCAGTAGCTGCAATATTCAACAGGCACGCCTGCGGGTGAAGCATGAAAGTGAGTCAATGCTAAGACACTTTAATGTGAATGCCCACCCTTGACCATTCTAGGATATGGTGCAATTTATAACCTCTTTAATTATGCCTCCAAATTACTCCTGAGCCCACCTTGTACCTGAGCGAAACAAATAATATACTTTGAAGTGTCTCCCAGGGTTCCTTATTGAGGTTCTTGGGGTAATTCACAATAATGATATTGAATTTGTCTTTCAATAAGGCACTTACCTTTGACTCTTCAACAAATAGCATGTACCTCTTAAATTTATCAACATTTACCCAGCCCATATTATGCTGAGAAATGAAGTCTGGAGCTGTCACATTTAGTGCCATCTTCCGCTGGGGAGCTTCTCCTCTGGTCAACATCTGGCAGTCTTGGGTGTTAACAGGTGTTTTCGTCTAGCACAGTGTTGCTTTGTCTCAGGCAAAACATACTGAGTGGCAGTATATTTCGTCTGCATTCGAGGTGATATGAAATGGGAATTTAGATCCGTAGAAAAAGTTGAACCAGTGGAACTTGCACTCATATCACTTTAAATGACTGGGTCAAGAGAGGCTAGGTTTTACATCTTAGTCATCGTGTGTCATTTGCAGTTGATTTGGTACCTGGGAATTCAGTATTTCTTAATTCATTAACTCTACCCAGAACATAAATATAATCAACTCTGTTGATTCTTGATAATTACTCCACAAACGGATACAGACCACAATTTAGTGCTTCACAAGTTCTTTATTGCTCCGTCGCCATTACGCGTTTCAGCTCTGCCGAGCCTTGATCACATATATATATATACTGAATAAAAACCAAAGGTTACAAGGGCATTATAGTTAGGAAATGGAATTAAAAAACCTTAGAAATTCACTGGATAAAACAAAGGTTACAGGGATGTTATAGTTCTGCTCAGATTTCACTCGTACAAAACCAGTGAAATTGAGCAGTTTTAGTTACCTGAGCTAACTATAACTTATACCCCGCAATGCACTGCTTATGACCTTACATATTACATCACTGATAACATGGTCAGTGACATCACTGATGACATCACTGATGACATCATCCAGTGATTGTGAGTCTTTATGAATAGTTTATGAGTGTTAAAGATATATACTAAATTACTCCAAATGTTAAATTAGTATACTTTGTGTACTACTAACGAGTGATACTTTTTCTATCATATATTATGTCAGTGGCTTTGTGACTGTGTGTAGCCATGTGTGAGTGGATGCATAGATGTGGGAGTGGGTGTGTGAGTGGCTATATGGGTAAATAAGTGGGTGTGTTTGTACCTGTATGGGTGAATGAGTGGGTGTATAAGAAATTATATGGGTGCAACAGTAGCTGTGTCTGGCTGCATTGGTGAGTGAGTGGGTGTGTGAGTGGCTGTATGGGTGAGTGAGTGGCAGTGTGAGTAACTGTATGGCTGAGTAGATGTGTGAGTGGCTCTATGGATGAATGAGGGGGTATGTGAGTGTCTGTGTTGGTGACTGAGTGGGTGGATGAATGGCTGTGTGAGGGACTGTATGGGCCTGTGAATGCATATGTGAGTGGCTGTATCAGTGACTTAGTGACTGTGTGAGTGGCTGTATGGGTAAGTGGCTGTGTATATAAGTGGCTGTATGGGTGACTGAGTGGGTGTTTGAGTGGGTTTTTTGGTTTACGACTGGTTGTGTTAGTGGCTGTATTAGAAAGTGAGTGTCTATGTGAGTGGCTGTATGGGTGAGCAAGTCAACATGTGAGTGCTTGAATGGGTGTGTAAGTGGATGTCTGAGTGGTTGTATGGGTTAGTGAGTGGCTCTGTAGAGAGGCTGTATGGGTGATTGACTGGGTGTGTGAGTAGGTGTATGGATAAATAAGTGGGTGTGTGAGTAGCTGTATGAGTGAGTGAATGGCTGTGTGAGTTACTGTATGGGTGAGTGAGTGGGTTTGCGCATGGCTCTATGGATCAGAGATTGTGTATATGAGTGTATGTGTGGGGGTGTGACTGGGTGTGTGAGTGATTCTGTGGATGATGTAATCAGTTTTGTCATTTGAGATGCCATCAGTGATGTCATCAGTGATGCCACTGACCATGACATGAGTAATTTACTATGTGAAGTTATCAGCAGTGCAACTATAACGTCCCTGTAACCTTTGTTTTTTTCAGTGAATTTCTAAGGTTTTTGCAACATTAAGTATGATGCCCATCACAATGCACAGTGGGGTTTTGAATGCAGGGCCTGGCCTGGCACTGTGCTGCTCCCACCCAAGCTTGCAGCTCCAGCCCCCCCCCTTGCCATTCATTGTCCACGTTTGTGACCCTGCTTCCTCATTACAGCTGTGTGTGGCCGTTGTTCTGCCACTGGCCTTCCTGCCTGTCCTGAACAGTTAGCTTGCTGCAGCATTCACCTCATCCCTACCCTCTGTTGTCTGAGTCTATGTACCAGCCCCCTCCCTCCTGCCCTGCATGGTCAGATGTGCTGGCACTGCCCTCCATTGATGTCCCTGCCCACTCCTCCTGCTCTCCGTTGCCCAATTCTTTGCCCCATCATTGCCCTCCTGCTTAGCCTCTGTGCTGCCCCTACTCTCCTCCCCCTGCCTTCCAATGTCTGTCTGCATGCCCCTGCTCGCTCCTTTCTGCACACCATATTCCATGGACCTGCTACCCTGCTATCTATTCTGAGTGTTCTGTTGAGCTGCCACTGCCCCTCCCACCTGCCTTCATGGTCAGATGGCTGCCACCTGTCCCTGTCACCTACACCCTGCCTGTCCAAGTTCCATGCCCCTATCTCCTCCTTCCAGTCCTTCATGCTCTGTTGTGCTGCAACTGATCCTCCTGTCTTTCCTGCATGGTCTGTTGTGAAGCCCCTTCCCCTGCCCTCTTTTGTCGGTGTCCAGCCACTACGCCTCCCTTTTGTCCTCCATGGTCCTTTGTGTATGCCCCTGCCCCCTCCCTCTTGCCCATCATGGCTGTTGTGCTGCCACTAGCCCTCCCACTTGCCATGCATGGTCTTCTGTGTTACCATAGCCCCTCCCACATGCCCTGTGTGGTCAGTTTGCTGCCCCTGATCCCCTCCCATCTTTCCTTCATTGTCTGTGTGTATGCCTTTATAGTCTCACTGTTGCCCTACATGTTGTGATGTGCTTCCAGTGCCGATCCCCCCTGCCCTCCATTGTCAGCTTGCTGCTCCTGCCCCCTTGCCCCCTGCCCCCTGTTTTCCATGTGTAGACCCCTATCCCCTCCCTCCTGCCTTGTCTGGTCTTCTGTCGTGCCCCTGTCCCCTCCCTTCTGCCCTTCATGGTCCGTTATGCTCTGTCTGTTCGGTATGGTCAGCTTGCTGCCCTTGCCTCTTTCACCTCTGCCCTTTGTTGTCCATGTGCAGGGCCCTGTCCCCTCCTTATTGCTTTCCTTAGTCTGTTGTTCTGCACTGCCATCCCGCTTGCCCTGTGTGGTGCATTGTGCTGTTGCAACCCCTAACACCTGCCCTGTAAGGTCAGTTTGATGCCCCTGCCCATCTCCCTCCTGCCCTCTCTTATCCGAGTCTATGTCCTTACCCCATTCCTTCTGCTCTCCGGGATCCAATGTACCTTACTTGCCAACATTTTGAACTGGGTAAGAGGGAGATTTTGAAAAAATACCTGAGGAATTCATTTTCCCCATTGATTTACATTGAAAAGAAGGAGATTTTAGGTTGGAGACAGATAAAATAAAGCCATTTGGGGCTTAAAAACTTCAGGAGTCTCCTGCCTGAATCGGGTGAGTTGGCATGTATGGTTTACTGCCACTGTCTCTTCCTTCTGCCCTCAATGGTCTTTTATATTGCAACAGCCTCTCTTGCATGGCTTGTTTGTTGCCATTGCCTCCCTTTCCCCTGCCCTCCATGGTCCGTTGTGCTGCCACTACTCCTCCCACCTGAACAGCGTGGTCAAATTGTTGCCTCTGCACCCTCCTCCATGAGAGGGTCTTATTCCCTTAGAAATTATGGTTAGTGCTCTAAACAACAAAAATGAGGACATATTTTCTGAGTTCTCAAATAGCGACAAAGCACTTTTAAATAATTTGCTATCTTTATGTTTTTTTTATCCAGTTGGTCACTTGATTATATGTTTCACTTAAGGGAGAAGATGTGACTTTGCAACTGGGGAACCAGGTTCAAGTATCGATGTCAGCTCGACATCCTGTGATTCTGGGCAAATCATTTGATCTTCCCATGCCTAAAACCAAAATGAATGTGTCCTTATGTAATGCAACTGATGCTCATGTAAAACGCTCCTATTCCTTCGAGTCAGGACTGCGCTATATAAAACTGAAAAAACAACAAAGTGTTTTGCACATTTCTGTCATTGGCTTATATTTAGTCTACATTTGGGTGATAGTTGTGCTATATTTGGGCTCCTTTTTCTCAGGTGGCCATCTTGGGAGACATATTTGTTATGAAGCTTCCTAATTTCCTCATTTACTACAGTATCCTCAGCAGAAAATGCTTTCAGTGTTCTACTTCGATTCCATCAAGACCGCGTTCAGATGTGCCATACTTTTGGCATTAATTCAGAATGTTAGCACTCTAATTGCTCATTAGAAAACTGTAATAAAGCTGCTGATCACCAGTGAGTTAACTGGCAGTCTGCTGCTGGTGTTGAAAGCATACTTTAAGCATAGTTAACATGCTATGCTTACCGCTCCTCCGAATATAACGTTTACTTGGCCGTACTGTGTTTAGATCTGCAGTTTGTTGACGTCCGTAAAAAAGGACGTGGTTTCCTTGACTACCTGTAACGGCGCTTGGGAGTCCGTTGTTGCTGTCTATCGTAGTTTTGGATGCACGCACACGGCATGACGTATTCAGGGATTCCCCGTCTTCAATAGCTTTTTGACGCTGGAGCCATTGAACGCTGATTCCTGGCAAAGTGACGGAGCGGTGATATGCTTTATACGCCCACATTGAATTTTGAAGGTAAGGAGGCGTATGCGTACTAGATTTTAACTCACTTAGATTTGCACTTTCTGAGTTTGTTAATTTAGGATACTTCATTATGTTCACAGTGCGAACTTCTTCCATGGGAGGGAGACTTTGTACAGACCTCAAGTTACCGGCTTGATTGATTGGAGTAGTTCATGATCCGTAGTAGTGATTGGAGGTAAGGAGTGGGATTTCCTTTTAATTTGGGGACGGTGCAGTGTTTTAGAATCCCCCCTAGATATCGGTTGATTGAAAACAATAACTTTTTGGTTTTCACAGCATTTAGCTGTCCAATTGGAGGGTGGATATAATTGAAAGGATTTGAGACCTTATTCCATAAGGATCACACGAAGAAAGGTATGATCTGTTAACATATAGTGGATCTCAAATACAGCGCACTTGGACATTGGTGTTAAGGATTTTGACTGACAGCACTTTTATCGCCTATAGGCCCTTTGAACGTGGTAACCAGTTTTCCTATACAAGAGGGATATATGAAGTGTTTTGACTCATGCCATTAGTGGCTTGCTTTGCGTGAGTTTGGCGGCATGTGTTTTTCCTATTGTCTTCCTACTTATGCTTGCACGGAAAGCACTAGGTTGGATGCCTATACACGAGATTGTTTTATAGTTTCAGCACATACTCTGAGGTGGTACAGCTGAGTGGTTTTATCTATCGAGCCACATTTTCTACACTTCTTTAGTTCTATTAGCATGATTATTGTTCTTATTCTTTTATAATACCTTTTTGATATCCCTTGTTGAATCACTTGACATGAGTTTCTTACCTGCATGTACACACCCAGCATGCTCGGTGTAACGGAGAGGACAGTTGTTTAATATATTCCTTGGCATCATTATAAACTTTTTGGGGATTATTGTAGGTTTGTTCCATTACCCTTGTCCTGAAGAGGCCCAGAAGTAATTGAGGGCCGAAACGCGTCGACAGTTTGGATATGAGAAGCCCGCTTAAAACATGAGATTTATTATTCTATTTTGTCGCGCATTTGAGTAATTAGTTTTGAGGTAGTTTTACCTCATGCGCCTTTAGGGTTATCTCTCCATTTTGCATAACTAAGTGGGTACTGGTAACTTATTTATGCTTTCTAGTTTCGTTAATATTTGAGAGTTTGATTCATGTTTCTTTGTCCTTTAAATGTTTTGTGATATAAATGTCTATGTAAATGTTGATATACATGTTTGTTGGTTTGATACAAATGTTAATGTAAAAGTTACCACATACGTGTGGTTTGTCCTTGTCCTTTGGTCCATACAACAAATAATTATGATTTAGTTGCCAAAGAATGTCTTCTTGGTATATGTCATGTTCAATGTATTTTTCATAAATTCATACAAGACAATGCTTCAAATGTAGGGTAATTTACTGTTCCCTATTGAGTAGTAAAGAAAGAGATATTGGTTCCTCCATACCACCGTGTTTTTTGTATCATAGCTGGTGTTGAAAGTGCATGTTTCAGTCTGCATGTCAGAATATTTTAATAAATTAGAAGAGGAAGATATTTGAGAACTCACTTAAAATGAGCCCTAATTCGTCTTTCTACAGCACTAACCATAAATTCTATGACAAGCTGAACCCCCTCATTGTGTTCCTTTCTAAATTAAATGTGTTAAGTTTTACCAGTTTGATTCAACCAACATGGCTTCAGGTGTGCCACACTTTTGTCTTAAGTAACACGGTTAGCGCTCTAGTTGTTCTTTAGAACACTCTGGGAGGCTGCAGCAGAATACAAAGGAATCAACTTCCAGGCGGCTACTGTTGGAAGTACATAATTTACTGAGAATAACAGACTTTATTTTCATATGGCTGAGAAAGATAGTATGAATTTACAGAAAATATGCTCTCATTTTAGCTTCTGGACCACCTTCCACAGCCTCTATGGGAAAATCATGATAAAACACTTTTCTCTTAAACATGATTTATGAAATCCCAGGAGAAGGCTTTTCCACAGGGTAAAATCACCTTAGAACACACCACAATTCCTAAAATTAGTATGGTATCATCATCAAATGATGTATATTGTCACTAAAATCTGTTATCACCTTTTATTATGTTCTCCTTTTTGTGGCGCTCAAAACCTGCCATTCACTACAATGCATTTCAGTGGTGTGCTATCATGTATATTGGTCCCAAGATGGCAGCCAAAACTTCCTGGTTGAAGTGTTGACAGCCAATCAGAACACACCATGAAATCTGTGCTTAGGCTCCTCCCTGATATACAAATTAGGTTTTCCTTTAATATCTCCAAAACTGCAGTATGGATTTACACCAAATTACAGAAAGTGTGATCTCCATAACAAACTCTACCTTTCTGCCAAATTTGGTGTAATTCCGTCCAGCGATTCGGGCTGCAGGCGTGACTGAAGACTCTATGGGAATTAACATGAGAAATGCACTTTTTTTACCTCCCCCCCTTTTTCTCAACCTCCGCTTGACGGATCACCCTGAAACTTTCCATGCACAATTAGAGTCACCGGGGCACTTTTTTGGGGAGAAATTCATGAGTATTTGTTAAATTGCACCAAAGATATAGGCAAGTCAAAAAATGCTTTTCCTATGGAACCATGGTCCTAACTATAACTACCTACTGGCAACTGGCAGTAGGTAACATAAATATATATATAAATATATATATATAAATATATATATATATATATACATACATACATACATATATATATATATATATATATATACATACATACATACATACATACATATATATATATATATATATACATATATATATATATATATATATATATATATATCACTGAAAAAACCATAGGTTTTAGGGACAGTTATAGTTACTTGGACATTGCACTCGTACAAAACCCGTGAAATTCCCCCGTTATAGTTAGTTCAGCTAACTATAACTCGCGCCCCGCAATGCACTGCTGATGACGTCACATATTACATCACTCATGACATGGTCAGTGACATCACTGATGACATCACTGATGACATCTCAAATGACATCACTGATGACATCATCCAGTGACTGTGTGTTTCTGTAAAGTTTAAATATTTTTAAAATATATAGGAAAAGACGTATTGAAGAATGAGTGGGTGTGTAAGTGTCTGTATGGATGATTTAGTAGGTGCGTGACTGACTCTATAAGTGAGTGATTTAACGTATCTTACTGAATGCATGGGTTAGTGACTAAACTGGGTGAATGTCTGTATCCGTCTGTCTGTTGCTGTGTAAGTGGCTGCATGTGTTTGTGAATAGCTACATGAGTGTCTATATGAGTTATTGAATGCTTGTCTGAGTATCTGTATGGGTGCCTGAGTGTTTGTGTGGGAGGGGTGTGTGCAACTCTGTGCATAGATGTGTGAGTGGGTGATTCACTGGGTGGATGGTTTCAAGAGTGCATCTGTGATAGACTGTATGGGTGGGTAAGTGTGTGTAAGAGTGTGTTAGTGAGTGAATGTATGTCCCAGTGGTACATGTGTGAGTAACTACATATGTGAAAGGCAGTATATATGTGTGTTGGAGTATATAAATAGCTATAAGCAAGAGTGAGTGATTGTGATAGTGGCTGTATGGATGAGTGTGTGCTTGTATCAGTGATTGTATAAGAGCGTAACAATGTGCTACTATTTGTATGAGTAAGTGAGCTGGTGTGTGTATAACTGTATAGGTGAGTAAATGGCAGTGTGTTTAATTATTTGCATGACTGACTAGGTGTGTGAGTATCTCTATGGATGAGTGGCGTTGTTTGAGTGTCTATATAGGAGTAAGAGTGCATATGATAGTCCTGTACTGAGTGACCGTAAGTATGAGTGACTGTACGGGTGAGTGAGTGGATGTGTGTGTGTAGACCTAAGAATCAGTGAGTGGGTATGTAGTTATTGGTGTTGGAGTGTCTATGGTTTTGCGAATGGCAGTCTGTAATTTAGAGTGGGTGTATCAAAGGTTATATTAGGGTGTGAGGAGGTGCATCAGATTATCACGTGGATGATGTCATCAGTGATGTCATTTGAGATGTCATCAGTGATGTCATCAGTGATGTCACTGACCATGTCATGAGTGATGTAATATGTGACGTCATCAGCAGTGCATTGCGAGGCGCGAGTTATAGTTAGCTGAACTAACTATAACGGGGAATTTCACGGGTTTTGTACGAGTGCAATGTCCAAGTAACTATAACTGTCCCTAAAACCTATGGTTTTTTCAGTGAATTTCAAAGGTTTTTTAAATGCTAATTTGTAACTATAACGTGTCTGAAACCTATGGTTTTTTCAGTGAATTTCAAAGGTTTTTTAAATGCTAATTTGTAACTATAACGTGTCTGAAACCTATGGTTTTTTCAGTGAATTTCAAAGGTTTTTTAAATGCTAATTTCTAACTATAACGTGCCTGAAACCTACGGTTTTTTCAGTGAATTTCAAAGGTTTTGTAAATGACAATTTTTAAATGTATTAATTGTTATATTAATTTTTTTCATACTGATTTACTACATTTTTAGAAACAATTTTTTTTTATATATTTTATTTTTTAAATTACATTGTAATTACATTATACATTACATTACAAAAAATACTTTCTCAGAATGAATTACTTTAGTTTAAATACTTTGCAGATAGGCAATAGACTTTTAAGTACAGTAGTTACAGTTGTTGCAATGGGCAACATTTTCAAACACAATGCAACATTCAGCTCAATGTGAATTTCTAGTTAAATGCAATTAGTTACTTTATGGATTACTTTTGTAACCACAGGACTGGATCCTAGATTCAGTCCTGGTACATCTCCTGTAAACAGTTGAGTAAAAGCGTTTTGGTTACAGTCGTGATTTTTAAGGAATATTATTGTATTTTAAAAGTTGACACTTAGAAACTTTTTCTCATAGAATCACCAATGTTATCCTATGGAAGGAAATTCACTTAGCAGGTAAAAACTGTTATCGTTACTTTTTCTTACTCAGTGTTGGATCCTGGATCCAGCACTGGTGCATCTCCTGTAAACAGTTGAAAGAATGCGTTTAAGTCATACAGGCGATTTTTAAGGAATATTTGTAGTTTGTGAAAATCAACACTTTGAAACTTTTTTGCTGAAAACCAGTCAATCTTAGCCTATGAAGGAAATTCAAGTTACCGGTAAGTACGGTTAAAATTACTTTTGAGGATCAGTACTGGGCTGAAAGATGCAGCACTGAGGTCTCTCCTGATAACAGGTGAGTAAATCGGAATTCGTATTTCGGCTGATTTTAGAGGAATATTTTAAAGTTCCAAAACTACACACTTAGAAGAATTTCCAAGTGAAACCAGTCAATGTTAGCCTATGGAAGGAAATTCAAGTTACTGGTAAGTATGGTTAAAATTACTTTTCAGGACCAGTACTGGGCTGAAAGATGCAGCACTGAGGTCTCTCCTGATAACAGGTGAGTAAATCAGAATTCGGATTTCGGCTGATTTTAGAGGAATATTTGTATGTTTCAAAAATCAACACTTAGAAACTTTTTCAGCAAAAAGCAGGCAATGATATCCTATGGAAGGAAATTCAAGTTACTGGTAAGTACGGTTAAAATTACTTTTGAGGATCAGTACTGGGCTGAAAGATGCAGCACTGAGGTCTCTCCTGATAACAGGTGAGTAAATCGGAATTCGTATTTCGGCTGATTTTAGAGGAATATTTTAAAGTTCCAAAACTCCACACTTAGAAGAATTTCCAAGTGAAACCAGTCAATGTTAGCCTATGAAGGAAATTCAAGTTACCGGTAAGTACGGTTAAAATTACTTTTCAGGATCAGTACTGGGCTGAAAGATGCAGCACTGAGGTCTCTCCTGATAACAGGTGAGTAAATCGGAATTCGTATTTCGGCTGATTTTAGAGGAATATTTTAAAGTTCCAAAACTCCACACAGAAGAATTTCCAAGTGAAACCAGTCAATGTTAGCCTATGAAGGAAATTCAAGTTATCGGTAAGTACGGTTAAAATTACTTTTCAGGACCAGTACTGGGCTGAAAGATGCAGCACTGAGGTCTCTCCTTATAACAGGTGAGTAAATCGGAATTCGTATTTCGGCTGATTTTACAGGAATATTTGTATGTTTCAAAAATCAACACTTAGAAACTTTTTCAGCAAAAAGCAGGCAATGATATCCTATGGAAGGAAATTCAAGTTACTGGTAAGTACGGTTAAAATTACTTTTGAGGATCAGTACTGGGCTGAAAGATGCAGCACTGAGGTCTCTCCTGATAACAGGTGAGTAAATCGGAATTCGTATTTCGGCTGATTTTAGAGGAATATTTTAAAGTTCCAAAACTCGACACTTAGAAGAATTTCCAAGTGAAACCAGTCAATGTTAGCCTATGAAGGAAATTCAAGTTACCGGTAAGTACGGTTAAAATTACTTTTCAGGACCAGTACTGGGCTGAAAGATGCAGCACTGAGGTCTCTCCTGATAACAGGTGAGTAAATCGGAATTCGTATTTCGGCTGATTTTAGAGGAATATTTAAAAGTTCCAAAACTCCACACTTAGAAGAATTTCCAAGTGAAACCAGTCAATGTTAGCCTATGGAAGGAAATTCAAGTTACTGGTAAGTATGGTTAGAATTACTTTTCAGGACCAGTACTGGGCTGAAAGATACAGCACTGAGGTCTCTCCTGATAACAGGTGAATAAATCGGAATTCGTATTTCGGCTGATTTTAGAGGAATATTTGCACAATGGTGAAGGGAGGGGCGGGGCCTGAGGTGACATCTGTGCAAACGCGCCCGTTGCGCGTTTTAAGTTGGGGGATTAAGTCCCCTTGAATCCTGAGGGTCCCTAGGGGCCAACTAGCCCACCAGGTACCTCCAATATGCGCCAGGGGCTGCGTTGCAGAGACGTGTAGAGAGGCCACACCCCTTTTTACACCTCTCTGCAACGCAGCTCTGTGGCGCTTTCTGGATGTACCTGTTGGGCTAGTTGGCCCCCAGGGACCCTCAGGATTGAAGGGGATTTAATTCCTGCATCTTAAAACGCGCCACGGGGCCTGTTTGCACACATGTCACCTGAAGCCCCGCCCCCTCCCTTAACCACTGTGCAAACGCGCCCCGTGGCGCGTTTTAAGTTGGGGGATTAAGTCCCCTTGAATCCTGAGGGTCCCCGGAGTCCAACTAGCCCACCATATACCTCCAAAAAGCGCCACAGAGCTGCGTTGCAGAGAGGTGTAAAAAGGGGTGTGGCCTCTCTACACGTCTCTGCAACGCAGCCCCCTGGCGCATATTGGAGGTTCCTGGTGGGCTAGTTGGCCCCCAGGGACCCCCAGTATTCAAGGGGAATTCGTTCCCCCTCTGCAAACGCGCCAGGGGCGCGTTTGCAGAGTGGTGAAGGAAGGGGCGGGGCCTGCGGGCCCGATCGTTTAAAAAAAAAAAAAAATTTTGGCCCCTGAAGGGGGCTGTGTGGCCCCCTTCCTTTTTCCTGTTTTTATGCCCTGGGGACCCCATCCCCCAGGGCCTTACCCCTTTTTTTTAATTTTTAATTTAAAAAAAAAACGGGAAGGGGGCCGCGTGGCCCCCCTTCCCTGGGCCTGTATTGGCCCCGGGGACCCCATCCCCCGGGGCATGGCCTTTTTATTTTTATTCTTTGGAGGGGGCTGCGTGGCCCCCTCCTCTGGCCATTTAAGGCCCCGGGGACCCCATCCCCCGGGGCCGGCCTTTCCATTTTTTTAAATTTTTTTCTTTTTTGGGGAGGGGGCCGCGTGGCCCCCTCCTGGGCCACTACTTGCCCCGGGGACCCCATCCCCCGGGGCTGGCCCTCTCCGTTGGGGACTGTGGGGGTCCCCAATCCCCCACAGTCCCGCCGGCTCCCCACGTCCCTTGGGAGCCGGCATTGCTTTCCACATGGGGAGCAGCTGACATGCTGCTCCCCATGTGGAAAAGCAATGTGCTTTGGATATTGGAAGAGAGAGCAGGTTTCCCTGCTCTCTCTTCCAATATCCAAAGCAGTTTGCTATGGCAGGACGGGAGCCGCGAGGCTCCCGTCCTGCCATAGCAAACTACAGTGTCCCGGGGGTAGGCACCCCGGGACACTGCAGGAGCCGGCCCTGGGGGGTGGCGGTCCCCAGGGCCCTCAAGGGCTCCAGGAGGGGGCCGTGCGGCCCCCTCCCTACATCAGCACAGCCCCGGGGAGGTGGTGGTCCCCGGGGCTTCGGGGTCCAAAACGGACCCCCATTTTAATTTGTTAGTGCCCCGGGGAGGTGGCGGTCCCCGGGGCGTGTGGGGGGGCTGGAGCCCCCCCACACAGGTTGTTAAATTAATTTTAAAAAAGCCCCGGGGAGGTGGTGGTCCCCGGGGCTGCGGGAGGGCTCAGAGCCCTCCCGCACCATTTTTTTTAAAAAGCCCCGGGGGGGTGGCGGTCCCCGGGGCTTGGGGGGCCCTTTGAGGCCCCCCACACATTAAATTATCCCCCCCCCCACCATGCCCCCGGGACTTGGGCCACCCGGGGGCCAATTAACATCGAAGCGCGGGAGACCGCGCTTCGATTTTTTTTTTTTTCGGCAGGATTCGCGCACCCTGAGCGCATCCTGCCGATTTTTTTTTTTAAAAAAAATGCTTTTTTTTGCCCAGGGGGTCCTTGTGGGACCCCCTGAGCAGGCCTAGGGGGTTAGGGTGTTTCTACCCTGCCCCCTTTGTGCGTTTTGCGCACTTGTTTCTTTTTTTTTTCTCGGCGGGATACGCGCACCCTAAGCGCATCCCGCCGATTTAAAAAAAAAAAATAATCTTTTTTCTGCCCAGGGGGTCCTTGTGGGACCCCCTGAGCAGACCTAGGGGGTCAGGGTGTTTCTACCCTGCCCCCTTTTTGCGCTTTGCGCACTTGTTTCTGTCCCTCGGTTCTACCGAGGGACAAAATGGCTGCCAACACTTCTTGATTTGGAGTGTTGACAGCCAATTAGCATGCAGCTCGTGATCGGGAGGGTACGCGGATCCGACGCGCCCATAGATATATATGTGATTTTAATTGTGAATTTCTCAGGAACTACTGAACGGATTTACACCATTTTAGCAAAAGGCACCAGTCTGAACCAAGGGCTACCTCTTTGCCAAATTTGGGGTAATTCCGTTCAGCAGTTCGAGGCTGTAGCTGCGACTAAAGGTTCCTATGGAAAAATGAATGGGGAAAACGCGTTTTGGGACCCCCTTTTTCTCGGCCCTGCTTACGTATCACCCCGAGACTTTCAGGGTAGGAGCGGAGCGGAGCGCCCCAACAAGTTGGAAACTTTCACGAAGATTCGTCACTCGGCGCCAACGTTATTGCAAATAGAATGTCGCGGATTTTCTATGGATAATAGGTCCTAACTATAACTATCTACTGGCGACCGCCAGTAGATAATATATATATTATATATATATATTATCTACTGGCGGTCGCCAGTAGATAGTTATAGTTAGGACCTATTATCCATAGGAAATCCGCGACATTCTATTTGAAATAACATTGGCGCCGGTTGACGAATCTTCGTGAAAGTTTCCAACTTGTTGAGGCGCTCCAGTCCGCTCCTATCCTGAAAGTCTCGGAGTGATACGTCAAGCGGGGCCGAGAAAAAAGGGGGTCCCAAAACGCGTTTTCCACATTCATTTTTCCATAGGAACCTTTAGTCGCAGCTACAGCCCGAACTGTTGAACGGAATTACACCAAATTTGGCAAAGAGGTAGCCCTTGGTTCAGTGTCGTGCCTTTTGCTTAAATGGTGTAAATCCGTTCAGTAGTTCCTGAGAAAATCAAAAGTAAAGTCACATATATATCTATGGCCGAGTAGGGTCCGCGTACCCTCCCGATCACGAGCTGCATGCTAATTGGCTGTCAAGTGGCTGTCAACACTCCAAATCAGGAAGTGTTGGCAGCCATTTTATCCCTCGGTAGAACCGAGGGACAGAAACAAGTGCGCAAAGCGCAAAAGGGGCAGGGTAGAAACACCCTGACCTCTAGGTCTGCTCAGGGGGTCCCACAAAGACCCCTGGGCAGAAAAAGCATTTTTTTAAATCGGCGGGATGCGCTCAGGGTGCGCGGATCCCGCCGATAAAAAAATTGAGCGCGGTCTCCCGCGCTTCGATGGTAACTTGCCCCGGGTGGGCCAAGTCCCGGGGGCATGATGGGGGGTTTAAATTTAATGTGGGGGGCCTCTAAGGCCCCCCAAACCCCGGGGACCGCCACCCCCCGGGGCTTCTTTTTAAAAAAATTATTTTGACCTGTGTGGGGGGCTCCAGCCCCCCCACATGCCCCGGGGACCGCCACCTCCCCGGGGCACTAAAGATTTGAATATGGGGGTCTGTTACGGACCCCCAAAGCCCCGGGGACCACCACCTCCCCGGGGCTGTGAAATGGCTGGGAGGGGGGCCGCGCGGCCCCCCTCCGGAGCCCTTGATGGCCCTGGGGACCGCCACCCCCAGGGCCGGCTCCTGCAGTGTCCCGGGTGCCTACCCGGGACACTGTAGTTTGCTATGACAGGACGGGAGCCTCGCGGCTCCCGTCCTGTCATAGCAAACTTAGTTTGCATTTTGAAAGAGAGAGCAGGAAACCTGCTCTCTCTTTCAAAATGCAAACTCAATTGCTTTTCCACATGGGGAGCAGCATGTTAGCTGCTCCCCATGTGGAAAGCAATGCCGGCTCCCGTAGGACACGGGGAGCCGGCGGGACTGTGGGGGATTGGGGACCCCCACAGTCCCCAACCAGAGGCCAGGCCCCGGGGGATGGGGTCCCCGGGGCCATAAGTGGCCAGGGAGGGGGCCACGCAGCCCCCTCCCCAAATAAGAAAATAAATAAATAAAAAAAAAAAAAGGGCAAGGCCGGCCCCGGGGGATGGGGTCCCCGGGGCCTTAAATGGCCTGAGGAGGGGGGCCACGCAGCCCCCCTCCAAATTAAAAAAATTAAAATCGAGGGCATGCCCCGGGGGATGGGGTCCCCGGGGCCAATACAGGCCCAGGGAAGGGGGGGCCACACGGCCCCCTTCCCGTTTTTTTTTTTGATTTAAAAAAATAATTCAATGCTCAGGCCCCGGGGGATGGGGTCCCCGGGGCCAAAAGTGGCCAAGGGAAGGGGGGCCACGCAGCCCCCCTCCCATTAAAAAAAATTAGAAAAAATGACCGGCATCGTGCCGGAGACCCCGCCCCCCTCCCTGCAGTACTCTGTAAACGCGCCCTGGCGCTTTTAAGAAGGGAAGTAATTCCCCTTGAATACTGGGGGTCCCTGAGGCCAGCTAGCCCACCAGGAACCTCCAGTATGCGCCATGGGGCTGCGTTGCAGAGAGGTGTACAGAGGCCACGCCCCTTTTACACCTCTCTGCAACGCAGCTCTGTGGCGCTTTTTGAAGTACATGGTGGGCTAGTTGGACTCCAGGGACCCTCAGGATTCAAGGGGACTTAATCCCCCAACTTAAAACGCGCCACGGGGCGCGTTTGCACAGTGGTGAAGGGAGGGGCGGGGCTTCAGGTGACATGTGTGCAAACAGGCCCCATGGCGCGTTTTAAGATGGGGAATTAAATCCCCTTCAATCCTGAGGGTCCCTGAGGGCCAACTAGCCCAACAGGTACGTCCAGAAAGCGCCACAGAGCTGCATTGCAGAGAGGTGCAAAAGGGCGTGGCCTCTGAACACCTCTCTGCAACGCAGCTCCCTGGCGCATACTGGAGGTACAGGGTGGGCTAGTTGGACCCCAGGGACCCTCATGATTCAAGGGGACTTAATCCCCCAACTTAAAACGCGCCACGGGGCGCGTTTGCACAGATGTCACCTCAGGCCCCGCCCCCTCCCTTCACCATTGTGCAAATATTCCTCTAAAATCAGCCGAACTACGAATTCCTATTTACTTACCTGTTATCAGGAGAGACCTCAGTGCTGCATCTTTCAGCCCAGTACTGATCCTGAAAAGTAATTTTAACCGTACTTACCAGTAACTTGAATTTCCTTCCATAGGCTAACATTGACTGGTTTCACTTGGAAATTCTTCTAAGTGTGGAGTTTTGGAACTTTATAATATTCCTCTAAAATCAGCCGAAATACGAATTCCGATTTACTCACCTGTTATCAGGAGAGACCTCAGTGCTGCATCTTTCAGCCCAGTACTGATCCTGAAAAGTAATTTTAACCGTACTTACCAGTAACTTGAATTTCCTTCCATAGGATATCATTGCCTGCTTTTTGCTGAAAAAGTTTCTAAGTGTCGATTTTTGAAACATACAAATATTCCTCTAAAATCAGCCGAACTACGAATTCCGATTTACTCACCTGTTATCAGGAGAGACCTCAGTGCTGCATCTTTGAGCCCAGTACTGATCCTGAAAAGTAATTTTAACCGTACTTACCAGTAACTTGAATTTCCTTCCATAGGATATCATTGACTGGTTTCACTTGGAAATTCTTCTAAGTGTGGAGTTTTGGAACTTTATAATATTCCTCTAAAATCAGCCGAAATACGAATTCCGATTTACTCACCTGTTATCAGGAGAGACCTCAGTGCTGCATCTTTCAGCCCAGTACTGATCCTGAAAAGTAATTTTAACCGTACTTACCAGTAACTTGAATTTCCTTCCATAGGAATCCATTGTCTGGTTTTCAGCAGAAAAGTTTCAAAGTGTTGATTTTCACAAACTACAAATATTCCTTAAAAATCGCCTGTATGACTTAAACGCATTCTTTCAACTGTTTACAGGAGATGCACCAGTGCTGGATCCAGGATCCACCACTGAGTAAGAAAAAGTAACGATAACACTACTTACCTGCTAAGTGAATTTCCTCCCATAGGATAACATTGGTGAATCTATGTGAAAAAGTTTCTAAGTGTCACCTTTTAAAATACAATAATATTCCTTAAAAATCACTACTGTAACCAAAACGCTTTTACTCAACTGTTTACAGGAGATGTCCCAGGACTGAATCTAGGATCCAGTCCTGTGGTTAGAAAAGTAATCCATAAAGTAACTAATTGCATTTAGCTAGAAATTCACATTGAGCTCAATGTTGCATTGTGTTTGAAATTGTGTTGCCCATTGCAACAACTGTAACTACTGTACTTAAAAGTCTATTGCCTATTTGCAAAGTATTTAAACTAAAGTAATTCATTCTGAGAAAGTATATTTTGTAATGTAATGTATAATGTAATTACAATGTAATTTAAAAAATAAAATATCTAAAAATAAATAGTTTAAAAAATGTAGTAAATCAGTATCAAAAAAAATAAATATAACAATTAATACATTTAAAAATTGTCATTTACAAAACCTTTGAAATTCACTGAAAAAAACCATAGGTTTCAGACATGTTATAGTTAGGAATTAGCATTTAAAAAACCTTTGATATTCACTGAAAAAACCATAGGTTTCAGGCTTGTTATAGTTAGGAATTAGCATTTTAAAAACCTTTGAAATTCACTGAAAAAACCATAGGTTTCAGGCCTGTTATAGTTAGGGTTTAGCATTTAAAAAACCTTTGAAATTCACTGAAAAAACCATAGGTTTTAGGGAAAGTTATAGTTAGTTGGACATTGCACTCGTACAAAACCCGTGAAATTCCCCCGTTATAGTTAGTTCAGCTAACTATAACTCGCGCCCCGCAATGCACTGCTGATGACGTCACATATTACATCACTCATGACATGGTCAGTGACATCACTGATGACATCACTGATGACATCACTGATGACATCTCAAATGACATCACTGATGACATCATCCATGTGAGAATTTAATGCATCTTCTCACACCCTAATATAACTTTTGATACACACACTCTAAATTACAGACTGCCATTCTCAAAACCATACACACTCCAATACCAATAAGTACATACCCACTCACTGATTCTTAGGTCTACACACACACATCTACTCACTCACCCGTACAGTCACTCATACTTACAGTCACTCAGTACAGGACTATCATATGCACTCATACACCTATATAAACACTCACACAATGCAACTCATCCATAGAGGTACTCACACACCTAGTCAGTCATGCAAATAATTAATCACACTCCAATTTACTCACCTATACAGTTATACACACCAGCTCACTTACTCATAAAAATACTAGCACATTCTTACGCTCCTATGCAATCACTGATGCAAGCACACACTCATCCATATAGCCACTCTCACAATCACACACTCTCACTTAGAGCCATTTATATATTCCAACACACATATATACTGCCTTTCACATATGTAGTTACTCACACATGTACCACTGAGATATACATTCAATCACTAACACACCCATACACACACTCACCCACCCATACAGTCCATCACAGACGCACTCTTGAAACCATGCACCCAGTGAATCACCCACTCACACATCTATGCACAGAGTCACACACACCCCACCCACACAAACACTGAGGCACCCATACAGATACTCAGAGAACCAATCCATAACCCATATAGACACTCATTTAGCTAGTCAGAAACCCATGCAGCTGCTTACACAACAACAGACAGACGGATACAGACATTCACACAGTTTAGTCACTCACCCATGCATCCAGTAAGATACGTTTAATCACTCACTTATAGACTCAGTCACGCACCTACTAAATCATCCATTCAGACGCTTATACACCCACTCATTCTTCAATACGCCTTTCCCTATATATATTAAACATAGTTAAACTTTACAGAAACACACAGTCACTGGATGATGTCATCAGTGATGTCATTTGAGATGTCATCAGTGATGTCATCAGTGATGTCACTGACCATGTCATGAGTGATGTAATATGTGACGTCATCAGCAGTGCATTGCGGGGGCGCGAGTTATAGTTAGCTGAACTAACTATAACGGGGGAATTTCACGGGTTTTGTACGAGTGCAATGTCCAACTAACTATAACTTTCCCTAAAACCTATGGTTTTTTCAGTGATATATATATATATATATATCCAAGCTCCAAAGTACCCAACGTACAAGGAGCACTTGAACGGCAACATGCTCATGAAGAGCCTTTATGGTATACAATCCGCCGGCACAACGATAACTTTAAGCAGTTCAATTTGCCATGGATGCCTGACGCATTTCAAAGTGTCCCCACTTCTCTTCAGAGGCTTTGGCAATTGAAGGCGCATAGGACACCGCCCTCATCATTTAAATGCTCCAATGCATGCCCTGGATGGGACGCTCTGCCGCGACTAGCAGAGCATTATGGGCTTTTTAGTGTCCTTTGTCTCCAGATGGAGCACGCAATGTTGCTGCTGTAACATTCATAGCCCCCAGATGGGCCTCGGTGTGCCGGTGGCTTTGCTAAATCCGTTGCTGCCCCACGAAGTTGGCCTGCTCGATAACATACTGTGTGTCCCCCACATCCAGGGGTGGTGCTCCTTCGCGGCAGGGTGTGCCGCGTATTTATCCAAGCTCCAAAGTACCCAACGTACAAGGAGCACTCGAACGGCAACATGCTCATGAAGAGCCTTTATGGTATACAATCCGCCAGCACAACGATAACTTTAAGCAGTTCAATTTGCCATGGATGCCTGACGCGTTTCGAAGTGTCCCCACTTCTCTTCAGAGGCTTTGGCAATTGAAGGCGCATATATATATATATATATATATATATATAATTAGCCTACGCGTTTCGGCCAGAGCCTTCTACTGGGCCATAGAGAAGTGCAGATAGAGTGTCCATTTAAAGGACCAAGTCCTCAGTACCACCACCCACTTAAAAACAGAACTAGACCGCTAACAGCCCTTTCTTAAATCGCAGTTCATAACCACCATTTTAACCTGTTTTCTTCCAATGTCAGATAGAGACATGACAAAACCAGAGAAACATTTAAAATACCCCCATGCCGCTCAAAACTGTTCCTATTACATGAAAATTTAACTTGGTAAAGTACCCAATGTTTCATTCATGCTTCATGTAAAAGATAATCTATTGTAAACAATTGACTGCGGTGGATGCTAAAGTCCATTTCTAAGTCCATTTTAAATGGTTGATGATACTCTGTGTGCACCATACAGATGTTCCCAAAAATGACTGAGATATCCACATTAGAGTTAAAACTTAGTATACATATACTTTTATGAACTGTGGACTATTATGTCCCAACAAATGCCGATCAACATTATTCAATTTACATGGAAAACATTAACATTTAACCTGGTAAAGTACAGTGCATACCATCACATCCTATTCTCTCTTTTTCACACAAAAATGTAGCAGCCCAAATGATCCTGATAATGACTACCAGGATATATTGATCTCAATTTACACTTTCAGGTCGAACATTTCTGTCAAGTAATCTAAACCAACCTCCCAGATTTCCGAGTCCAATCCAATTAAAAGTACCTTTCATATTTCATGTACAGAACAGATTCCAACCCTGAAACAGTGTTAACGTGCTAATAGTGCTTTGTGTGAATAATAAGAGTTTTCCAGTAAAATTGATTACGAGATCCACATTGAATTTGAAACTACTTGTGATCTCCAATGTAAACAATCTACTATACGCTTACTTAAGTTGATGTACGTAGATATCAAACTCAAAAACAAAGAGCAAAAATAGAAGGCAAATCAAAAGAGGTAAAAGGCTAATCATGTCACATCTTATCACCAATCATTAGGATGTGATTATCCAGACTTTTAAAGTGCAATTATCCAAAGTCCTGGTGGAGGTGTCAAAGGAAAACCTTGCTCGCCATTTACTTATTTCCAAGATCTAAGGTGTCATGTGTTCTAACTTCCTACAAATAATTCATCTTACTAATGTAACTAGTTGTTCTAAAGTGCATTTCTATAAAGTGCATGTTTTCAAAATCTAATTTTAATAAGCGTACCTACGGAGAACCGTACTCCTACTTTGCTTATTTCCAAGATCCAAAGTGCTATGTGCTCTAACGTCCTTCACACAATTAATTTTCCTGAGATAAATAGTTGGTCTAAAGTGCATTATCAACTTCCTTTAAAATGCATATTAACAAAATCCGACCCGTATGGTGCAAACTCTTTATCTTTCTAAAATGGCTCAGTATTTTAAGATTTCTTTTTTTTGTTTAAAGAGTTCATTATACTGCATGCTTTCAAAATCCGATTTTGTAAAATGCACACAATACTAACCTTAGAAGTTCTCACTATCCAAAGCCTCTAGGCTTTAACATCATGCAAATATGTCTCCCTAAGGACACCAGTTGTTCTAAGGTACATTCTTATATATCATAAACGTGATTTTTTTTTATATATATACATATATATATATATAGAAAATTGGCTGTGCATGATTCAAAATTGCGCACAGTCTATACCTTTAAAATAGCCAATTTCCCTAGAAATGCATACATTAAATTGCATGAGTTCTCGTAAACAACCTAACTTTGCGTGTTTCAGAGAAGAAGGAGGAAGGTGAATGGAGAGAATCAGAAAGCAAACAACCGTCATCTAACACCCTCTAACTTTAATTGATTTTCTCAAAACTCATAATGTGGGAAAGACAAATGACTCCCATAGATTTACATGAAGTTCAGCATCAGTATTTAAGCCCCAGGGAATTTCAGTTCCCATTGCAATGATCCAATTATTTTTGAGGAGTAATAATTAATTTATATCATTAACTGAGATTACACACAGAGGAGTAACATGTTTACAAAAGAAAGAAAAATAGATGGAATGTAATTCAAATGTAACAAAATTATAGAACCATCATTATACATAAGAAAAAAAGCATTAAAAGAGAGAAGGAAAAAAGGAGAATAAAAGGGTAAGAAAAAGTCCAATTGAGAGAGAAGACTCCCGTCAATGAGGTACAATGGTCCTGAGTATATAGATCAGGAAATCCCATCATACTCGGGTATAAGTCGTGCCAAAACTTCCTAAACCGGTTCCCACAGTCTCCTGAGTTTATGACAGTTTGGATTGTTCTTTATGATTGCGAGCTCCAAGCCACAAAGAAAAATCAGCTCCTCCCTCCTGGATAGGGGGTCCAGAGCTTCGTTCTACAGCCATGAACGAGCAATAGAAAGTCTAGCAGATGTGACCACAAAAAAAAAGACCACGGAAACTGACACTGGAATATCAGAAGAATGGCCAAGCACCACCTTTTTGGGGTCATGGTTGATGTTAGTCTTACACAGATGATTAATCAATATGAATACCCATTATCAGAACTGCTGGATAGGGCCAAAGGTTACAAAGATATGCACCGTATCTGCATCCAGCGTGCCACACCTAAAGCAAGCTGATGTTTCCCGCATACCCAACTTGTGCAGCTTAGAGGGAGTATGATATATTTCATGAAGGAATTTAAAAGAATGCGATTTAAATTGTGAAACATTGAGGACACCCTGTGCCAGCATATTTGTATGCCGTATCTCAGATACCATAGCATGAAACTGCAAACCATGGGCCAGCAGCTCAAATGTATTACTCGTGTTCCCCTATCGCCCCAGAATCACGTAAAAGGTTTGTATATAGCCGCGTTTCTTGATTTTAGTAAAGCACTCTAAAACACATTATGATGCATATCAATATCAGATACAGAGAGCAGTTGTATAAACGTAAACAGGTGCAAATAACAAAAGGCCATAATCTTGGGAAGTCCATAATCCCTGCTCAGAGCCTGAAAGGTTTCAAAAATCCCATTCTTGAAGAACTGACCCAAACAGTACATATTAGCTTTACCCCAGCAACTAAAAATACTATCTTGGAGTGGAGGTGGGAGACACAGTAGAGTATACTAGTTAAATTGCTATACACTACCAATAGTACTTATGGCCTGCTGGATCTGATGAAAGACCAATAATGCCTTGAAACTCCTAAAATAGGCAGTATTAACATTCCTTGTTTCAACCTAATAGCTGAAGGAGAGGCCTAATATTCTGAAAATATGCCTGCCATATCCCATACTGTTAACCCAACTACTGCAGAGAGCTGAAACATTAATGCAGGCAAGAAATAGTTCCACAGAACGGGGAGTGCGGAACCCCCATCTCTACGAGACAACTGAAGGTAACAGATGGCACAGCGGGGTATTTTGTATGCCCAGGTGAATTTCTGCAAGCTGCTATCTACTCTATTAAATGAACTTTTATTTTTTAATAAAGGGATGGACCTGAACAGGTACAAAAAACGAGGCAGGATAACCATTTTAATAATATTACACTTCACAATTTAACCCAGATGGAGCCTGTCCCATTTCCTAAATAAAGAAAGAGACTCTGTATATTAAGCTTTGTAACTCAAAGAGATGAATCTATGTCGAATTAAATTTGGGCCCTGCAATACGTAGTTGAGTTACAAAATAAGGGCCCACCTTATGGAATTGCTTACTAACCATTATCTCGATTTTGTCTATATTCAACTTGTATCCCGAAACCTTGCCGAAGGCTGTAGCAGCCTCTTCGATTGCAGATAGCACCACCGTTGGGGATGATGTAAGTACAGCGATGTCGTTGACGTAGGCCAGAATTTGTATCTCAAAATGGTGCAGTCTTAATGAAGGGATTATAACAGTCTTTTTCAGCATTTGAATAAAGGGATCCAAGCATAAAGCAAATAAGAGCGGCAAAGGGGACAGCCATGCCTGGTTCCTTGATTGATCTGGATAGGTTCTGAGAGCATGCTCATGTATGAGACCCGGGCAGTGAGAAATTAATACAATTATCCAACAGGATCATCCCAGTGGATGGATTTAGTTCCCTTGCAACATCTAGGGTGGTTATAGCACAGTTAATATGGATAGTAGTGTCCCATGAGGGAATACATCTGTGTTGTGTTGAATCTATTAGATCCGTGATGATATCGGCAAAGCGATTTGGAAAAACCCAGGAGTAAATTTTAGATTCACATTTTATCAAAAAAATTGAACAATATGAACCACAGTTCAGGGAATCTTTGTTCTTTTTAAGGAATATAGTTATAAGCCTCCCCCCAAGAAGACGGTGTTGACCTAGAAAAAGCTGGAGAATTTATCACCTCAGTGAATAGTGGTATGAGAAATCCTTAAATTGTTTGTAGAACTCGGTCGGGAGTGCATCTGGGCCTGAAGCTTTACCACTTGCCAGTTGCATGACAGCAATTTTGATCTCTTCCCTGGTGATTTTGCAGTCTAATACATTTCTTTGCAACTTCGTAAGACGGTTCAAGCCCAATGTCTGTAAGTAAGAATCTACTGCCTCCTGAGTAGCCACACAATGTTCCCTATAGTGGCCCGAATAAAACTGCTGGAATACCACTAGTATCTGTGGGCCACTAGTAACCACCCGCCCAAATGCATCCCTTTTCCCACTAATACAATTAGAATTATTATTTTCCTTGAGTTGAAAGGCAAGTAACTGCACCATCTCCTCGCTGTTTTCAAAACATAGTAATCGCCTTGCGCAATATTTTGAACATGCCCTGTCCCAGATCCGTTTCTTCAACTGTGCCTGCAAGAGTGTCAGTTGCTGAAAGACCCTTATCGTGTTAACAGGGCAGCTAGAAGACTTTTGACATTGTGAATATTCAACCTCAAGTTGAATAAGATCTTCCTGTTGCAGCACCGCCAAAACAAGCTTCTGTTTAGATATAACAGAGCTATTGGTCAGACCCTGGACAAAGGCTTTCAAAGTATCCCAAACAATAGGAGGACTCGCAGTCCTCTGATTAATGATAATAAATGCCTTCAACTCAGCACGGATATAGTTGACATATTGAGGATCAAGCAGTAGCTTACGATCAAAAGTCCATCTGCGTAAGGGTGAGGGGGTGGTCATATGACTAGACTGAATAGAAAATAAAAGGGGATTATGATCTGAGACAATCTGCGGATTCATCCTAATTGTCACCGCTGACAGGAGGCAATGACTGACAAAAAATATATTGAGACGGGATGATGTACCATGCGGGGTGGAATAAAAAATAGAACCTGGCTCATGCCCCCGACAGACCAGTCAGACATCATTTAAAGCCTGTGTATGGGAAATCTGCTTCATCACAGCCCACAACTTGGCCATCCTACGCTGAGTGGCTAATGATGAAGATGTTGGATCGGCCCCAGGTACCATAACAAAATTAAAATACCCACACATGACAATGGGATTGGGCCATGTACTGAGTTCACCCAAAAGATGATTGAACATAGAGGGATCATCAAAATTTGATGTGTAAACCATGCAAATCGTTAATGAAACAGTAGCATTATTCACACAAGTGAAAAGCCATCTTCCTGTGCAATCCAATTTTACCTGGGCCGCAACCCAGTCCTTACTTTTACAGAGCAAAGCCACCCCGCCCCCCCTTAGAAGCATTGGTCCCTGCGGCGGCCAGGATATGATAGCTTAGGGTCTGAAGCTCAGATAATTCAGAACCCAAGGCCAAGTTTAATTGTTCCTGATTAGCCCCCTCATGTCCATGCCAACTGTGATGCAGCCAGTTTTTAGTCCTTAGAGTCAGTAGAGCCCACCCCATAACTTCAATAAAGCTTTTTCCTGATCCTGACAATACATTGTCTGACCCTTGTATGGGGGTCAGACCGCATGCATGCATCGGTTTGTGTGGTTTAGCCAAATGGAAGATAATTTATTTTCAATATAGATGCCAATGTCAAGATAATTTATGCTGCTGTCACTGATTTCATATGTAAATTGTAACTTCTGTGGGTTATTGCCTAATGATTTCAGGAAGGTTTCAAATTCTTCTTTTCTGCCCTCCCAAATTAAAAACAAATCATCGATGAAGAGTACCCATAAGAGCACCTTTTTGAGAACATATGAGATTGGCATACATTGGGGTAAATGAACTGCCCATTGCTGTGCCCTGTTTTTGATATATATAGTACTTCCCATCAAATAGGAAAACATTGTTTTTAAGCTGAATTCCATAATTTCTATCAACATCTCTGTATGCTCCAATAAACTCAATGATCTAGATAATAGAAAATATCTGTAAGCTTTTAAGCGTCTTCTTGTATTATTTATTGATTTAGAGAAAGACACAACATCAACTGTTGCTATTATATGATCCTTTTTTCAAGGAATTCCATTTATTTGATTTAAGAAGTCCATGGAATCCCTAAGGTAGGATGAGAGGCTGGTGGTATAGGGAAACAGAAAGATGTCCACAAACCTTGAGGCATTCTTCAGTAAATAATCACAAGAACTTACTATTGGACGACCTGGGGGATTTTCAAAGTTCTTATGGACTTTCAAAAGGAGATATATTGTTGGTATGGTGGGATGAAACTTCCTCAGATATTTATATTCTTCATCTTCTAGAATTCCACGTTCATGCCACTCCTTTAATTTCCGATGAAAAACCACCATCATTGGATCCTCCTCTAATTCTTACAAAATAGAAAACCTCCCACTTGACCTATATTTCTTTGCTACCAGCTAGCGTCAAAAAATATCCTCCTCTAATTTGCCATAGTAATCTCGATTCTCCAACTGTCTCCTAACCTCTTGTAGACATTTATTTTCGGTCCATGATGACTATATTCCCTCTTTTGTCGGAGGCCTTGATGATGATATTATTATCCTCTTGAAGGTCCTTCAAAGTCGGCCAGTCTTTTTTAGTCATGTTCGTTTTGATATGAAGAAAATTAGTTTTCTGTTCTTTCAGTGATATAGTTCTCAAACCTTCCAATACTAGCTCCTGAAAAAAAGATCTATTTCATTCCCTGCCAGTAACTTTGGGCAAAATCTAGACTTTGGGGCCGATTCCGATCTCGGCCGGTAGGGCACCGAATCGGATTCGGCTTTACCGGATCCGATTCGGACGCCCTGTTTCCGACCGATTCGAACACCCATCCGCGCGAGCAAGTACGATGCGAGCGTACGCGAAATCCCCGACCGACTCGTTCCGGGCTCCGACCGACTCGTACGGACTTGACTCGCACCACGCAATGGAGACGTTCCCCGACCAGGCAAGTACGATGCGCGCCTCGAACAGTCCGACCGACTCGCGCCGTCCGGCTCGAAAGAGCAGTCGGAGCCAGACTTCGGGGGTCCGTGTCGGACCCCCCTGTACGCGTAGCCGTGCGAGTCGCACACAGTGGGGACCCATGGGTCCCCCCTACACATGCATGTACGGCGCGAGTCGCACCGACGCGTACCCGCTGTAGGGGGGGCCCTTGTTCGCGACGCACCCATTGAGTCAATGGGAGCCCGTGTATGCGTCGTACGACCGGCTCCCATTGACTTCAATGGGAGTCCGACCGAATCGAGTCCGATAGCATGCGTCCACATCGTACTCGTTCGGTCGGACTGCTAGAGTCCGGTTCGGTCGGATATCTCTCCGAATCCGACTCGGTCGGAGAGATTTCCATCCCGAATCGGAATCGGACCCTTTGTCTTGCATCCACTTGTGACTGACTTAACTGTTTCAATGCCAACTGCAGCACAGTATTCCAAATTAGAGGTTGCATCCTGATCTATCATATCTTGCAAACCATCTGATTCCATTTCCAGGCTAGAAAGAGTTTTCAAACGAGGTACATCTTTGCCAGTTACAATTGACATGACTTGGGGTCCAATTGATTTTTTCCTTTGATGACCTTTCATTGCAAAATATTTCTTTAATTTCAGTTTCCTACAAAACGTAATCAAATTAATCCTTGCGGTTGGTAGATCCATCCCCACACTTGGGCACAACGTTAGACTTTTGTTTAAGAGCTTCTTATGGTTCTCATCCAGTTGTTTTGACGAGTGATTGATTACTAGCATATCCTCAATTTGAGTTAATGTTATGATCTTTTTGTTCCTCTGCCTCATTTTCCTTTGCCTGCCCCTCTTTGTTTTTTTTGATTCTCCACATTGGGGCCTCCCCTGCCTTTTCTTCTTGAAGTCATCTGAAAAAGGCACATTTTCTGTGAGAAATCCAATTTTGGCAGAGCTGATGAGGGACCTTCGTCCCCCGAACTTACTTCTGAGCTTTCCACACTCAACGATGGCTCAGTTTTATCCATGATCTGATCCATAGTTTACCTATTGTGGAGAGTATCAAAGCACCTTGCAAAAGTATACACTATACCTGTTGCATAGTCTGTTTTTATCTCTATTGAACTTCTTTAATTTCTTCATCTGTACTGCTTTTTCATGTTTGTCCATTTTTTTCTTTAAATAATCAAAACGCTTTTGCTCCTTCCTCTGTTCCTTTAAATTTCTCACATGCTTTTTTCAATTCTTTAATTTTTTCAGAAGGTGTTGCTAACCTACACTCCAGATGTATTATTAGTGTGTTCATTAGTTTCATGGAGCAATCAGTCATATCCGTTTGCAATTGTTTCAGCAAATCTTGGGCCATGTCATTAAGTGAGAGTAAAACAAAGATCCTTAGTCCTCTTAGTATTCGATTACACTCAAAGTATTTCTTGAGGGTGATATTCTCCCACCTCTGTGTGTGCTTGCTCTAATTCTTTTAGCAATCTTTTAGGTGCACTCTCCTGATCAATTCGTAGCTCTTGCAGGCTTTGGAACCCATCACTTCCATCCCTATCATTCCCGAACATTTCTTTTACAATTTGTTTGTGTTTTGTTAGTCTGTCCACCATTTTTTATTGTTGTGTGTTGTTATTCAATGGTTGCTTTTGATTTAATTTATTTTGTTTTTGATTTTGAGCGGTGTAGTAACAACCCAATTTCCTGAAGATGCACTGAACTTTTCGTTGACAATTGCACTGCGAGATTTCAAGTAATATCAAGTTCCTAAAATTACCAAACAGAGTTGTCCGACTGTCAACCGGTAACCGTCCCACAAGCCTTTCAATTATGCGAGGCCACCCTGGTCATGGACAAGCCGAAGCATACACACACTTGCACATCAAAACGAGTGTTGGTGGTAGACCCTCCATGGGAAAGGGGGTTGGGGAAATAAAAAAGAGAGAGATCCGGCTCGTGACCTCTAAACTTGCCATACACTGCATAAGCAAAAAAAGAGAGAGAATCTGAGAACATTTGTCCGGGAATACACAGTGTCTGCTTTTTAAGAGACGGTTGCTACCAAATATATTAGAAATAATGTGGACACTAAATGACTTGCACTCACCCAAACACTTCAAGGAAACTTTCTGAAGAACCGTTCTTCATTAGTGTTATGTGACTTTCACAGTCTTTAGAAAAAGAAAAGGAACCTTGATAACATCTCAAAGATCCCTTGAGAAAGTTTGTATTTCCTTTGTGCCAAATTAATTCCTTCAAATTATACAGTGCCTCGAATAAAGTCTAAAAACATCTTGCAAACAATTCTTAACATGTGCAATGTTCGTTCAGTGTCCTTTTGGTTCAGTGCACTCAACTTGTTGCTTGTTTTGTGATGCTGCTGACTGAGTCAGGAATCCGAGACGCAGGACACATGATCACAAGTTTTATTTCTTTCCATAGGTGGGCAGGTGCTGGATTGCAGGAGCTGAAGAGGACTCCCATCCCAGGAGCCAAAGTCGAATCTGAAGAACCATCAAGAAACAGATAAGGAGAATGAAAGCGAGGAGGTTGTGAAGAGGAACAAAAGCAGGAGCGGGATTGGGAACAAAAACTGGAGCGGTATCAGGAGCCAGACAGGAAGAGTTCTTTCTGACACTGCAGTAAGCCAAGAAGTGTCCGGAAGGATGGGTGCGGTCTTTGTAGACCAAACCCAAAAATGGTCACCAATTCTTGCGGCTGCTCGGGATCTCGCGCGATCTTGAGCAAGGCCCGAATTAGACGCTGAAAGAAGGCCTAGCCTAAATAGACTGAGAAGGGCTGGTGAGTTATTACTAATAATGAAGGCGGACCCCCTTCCCCGAAGACAAGCTCTAAAGAGAGCACAGTTAATGGTGACACAGTGAAATATGGAAAACACTCCCATATAGGTATATTAAGGTGATTCTCTTGGACGCGTAAAACATACTGCCCATGCTGGGTGATTCCTAACAGTACTCCCCCAAAAGGCCAGCTGATAGTTCTAAGTTTATCAGGATGGCAGGTGTGGCAATTCCGCAGCAATCAGGCATGAACATGGACGGCTGGTTCTCAGGACCTATCAGCTACAGCATACACTTTCCAGTCAATTAAGTAGTGTAATTTCCAGTGAAGTCTTCTTGAATCTGAATGCGTTGAACCTCGTAGTCTTCATGATCACCAACGAATGAAGGTGGAGGGGTTGGGGCAGGTTGAGAGAAGGGTACATAAGGTTTTAGAATGGAGGAATGGAAAACAGGGTACACACGGTAATCATCGGGCAGTATAAGTCTTAAAGTCAATGGGTTTATGATTTTGCTGATTTTAAATGGGCCCACAAATCATGGTTGTAGTGGTTTAGGGCTGTCTAAATGTAGATGTTTAAGGGCTAACCATACCTGATCCCCTATAGAATAGACAGAGGCTGGCCGTTGACTTCTTGGAGTGTAACAAGTTCTTTTTGGTTGAAATCCAAGTTTGTTGCAAAATGTTTAGAGGATCACTGTTGTACCTGGTCCTTTTTGCAGGGTTATCCCCAAACATTTTGCCTTCTACCTCCTATTTTTTCTGACCTGTTGTTACAGTTTTTTTTTTTTTAAACTCTGAGCACTTTACCACTACTGACCAGTGCTAAAGGTCAATTGCTCCCTCTGTAAAATGTATTGGTGATTGGTTTATCCGTGATTGGTGTTTTTGATTCACTAGTAAGTCCCTAGTAAAGTGCACCAGGTGTGCCCAGGACCTATGAATCAAAGGTTACTAGTGGGCCTGCAGCACTGATTGTGCCATCCACATGAGTAGCCCAGCATACATGTCTCAGACTTGCCACTGCAGTGTCTGTGTGTGCAGTTTTAAACTGCTTTTTCGACCTGGCAAGTGCACCCACTTGCCAGGCCCAACCCTTCCCTTTTGCCACCTGTAAGTCACCCCTAAGGTAGGCCCAAGGCAGCCCCATGGCCAAGGTGCAGTGTATTTAAAAGGTAGAACATGTGCTGGTGTTTATTACATGTCCTAATAGTGAAATACTGTTAACTTCGTTTTCACTACTTCAAGGACTATCTCTCCCATAGGGTAACATGGGGAGTGCCTTAAAATATCTTTTAAGTGTTATTTCCTATTGGGAGCAGATAGAGATTTGGAGTTTGAGGTCTCTGAACTCACAATTTAGGAATACATCTTTTGGTGAAGTTGATTTTAAATTAGGTGTTTGAAAATGGCACTTTAAGGAAGTGGACATTTTCTTGCATAACCATTCTGTGCCTCTGCCTGTCTGTAGAATACATGTCTGGGTTGGCTGACAGTTTGGCTCTTGTGCATTCACTCTAGAAAGTCATACAAAGGGAGCTGAGGTGTGCCTTGCATATCCTGATGGCCTATCAGCAGGCAGATGGGTCTTCCTGAGCTAGAGTGGTGGGAGGAGTCGTTACTGACACCTGAATAGGGCTGTGTCTGTCCTCCCACAAAGCTGTCTCCACACCCATGAAGTGTGCCTAGAGCCAGGTCAGGGAAAGGCATGGTCTTGTGCACTACAAAGACTTTCCTTTGAAGTTTGGCTACTTCAAACTAAGGCAGAAAGGGATATAAGTATTGGATCTCTCACACCCCAAAATCAGAACACTTCTGGACTGAGGACATTCCGCCAGGAAGAAGAGAAGGATGCTGTAGGTGGGACCGACCCTCTGCCTGTTGCTTTTCTGTGCTAGCCAGCTGCTTGCTGCTTCTGTCCTGGGAGAGAAAGGACTTGACTTTGCTTTCTGTATCCTGCTTCTAAGGTTCTCCAAGGGCTTTTGTGTGCTTGTCTCCTGTTAAGACGTCTCAGGGCCATGATGGACTTCACCTAGCAGTGCCTTGGCTCTCTCTTTTGCTTAGATTCCTGACTTGGTCTAGTTCCTGGGCCACTGGAAGTGTAACCTGGTGATCTTAAAGAGAAAATCCACACATCGACTCCCAGCGCCTGTTTTCTCGATGCACTGCTGTAAAAGATCAACACAGTGACGCTGCCTGCATCGAAGCGTGGTTCCTGCTTGAAGCATCAACCACGGCTTTCACCGCAGGCCCCAGCTTGCCGTTGCAGCACGTCAGAAAAATCACTGCAGCGTGAGTCTCGAGCACTGTGTCACCGATGTCCATAGCACCCGGTCTTACGCAGCACCTGCTTCACGGCTGAAGAATCGACGCAGCACCTGCTTTGCGGCTGTGAAATTGACGTAGCACCTGCATCGCGGCTGCCACATTGATGCAGCGTGTTTGGATTTTCAACGCATCGTCCCTCGCCGCCGACTCTTCATCAACCCTGCACCTCAGCAAGGATCCGAGGACGTGTGTCCGGATATCGACGCATCACCTCCCCTTCCAGTAAGGAACTGACATATCACCTCCTCTGCCAGCAAGGAATAGACACATCACCTCCCCAGCCTAGCAGTAAGGAACCAATGCATCACCTCTCTGACATTAAGGAACCACTGCATCACCTCCCCTGTGTAGTAAGGAACCAACGCATCTCTTTGCTTTTAAGGCACCTCACCTTCCCTGCACCTTGCACCGTCTTTTGATTTTTGACACATCTGTGGTATTTTGTGCTAAAACGAACACATCCATTGATTTCTAAGGACTAAACTTTCTTAATCTTTTAAAAGTGATAGTTTAACTTGAGCATTTTGGATTTTTGTCGTTTTGGTCTTGTTTCATTCAGATACATATTGGCTATTTTTCTAAACTTGTGTAGACTCCTTTTGTAGTGTTTTCACTATGTTACTCTCTATGTGTCTACAAATACCTGCCAGGCCCAACCCTTCCCTTCTGCTACCTGTAAGTCACCCCTAAGGTAGGCCTAAGGCAGCCTCATGGGCAGGGTGCAGTGTATTCAAAAGGTAGGACATGTGCTGGTGTGTTTTACATATCCTAATAGTGAAATACTGTTAACTTCGTTTTTCACTATTGCAAGGACTATCTCTCCCATAGGATAACATGGGGAGTGCCTTAAAATATCTTTTAAGTGTTATTTCCTATCGGGAGCGGATAGAGATTTGGAGTTTGGGGTCTCTGAACTCACAATTTAAAAATACATCTTTTGGTGAAGTTGATTTCAAATTGGGCGTTTGAAAATGGCACTTTAAGGAAGTGGGCATTTTCTTGCTTAACCATTCTGTGCCTCTGCCTGTCTGTAAAATACATGTCTGGGTTGGCTGACAGTTTGGCTCTTGTGATTTTCACTCTAGATAGTCACACAAAGGGAGCTGAGGTGTGCCTTGCATATCCTGATGGCCTATCACCAAGCTGATGGGTCTTCCTGAGCTAGAGCGGTGGGAGGAGTCGTCACTGACACCTGAATAGGGCTGTGCCTGTCCTCCCACAAAGCTGTCTCCACACCCATGTAGTGTGCCTAGAGCCAGGTCAGGGAAAGGCAGGGTCTTGTGCACTACAAAAACTTTCCTTTGAAGTTTGGCTACTTCAAACTAAGGCAGAAAGGGGTATAAGTATTGGATCTCTCACACCCCAAAATCAGAACACTTCTGGACTGAGGACATTCGGCCAGGAAGAAGAGAAGGATGCTGTAGGTGGGACTGCCACTCTGCCTGTTGCTTTGCTGTGCTGGCCTGCTGCTTGCTGCTTCTGTCCTGGGAGAGAAAGGACTGGACTTTGCTTTCTGTATTCTGCGTCTAAGGTTCTCCAAGGGCTTTTGTGTGCTTGTCTCCTGTTAAGAAGTCTCAGGGCCATCATAGACTGCACCTACCAGTGCCTGGGCTCTCTCTTTTGCTTAGAGTCCTGACTTGCCAAGTGGTGCCAAATCTAGTTCCTGGGCCACTGGAAGTGTAAGCTGGTGATCTTAAAGAGAAAATCCACACATCGACTCCCAGCGCCTGTTTTCTCAACACGCTGCTGTAAAAGATCAACACAGTGACGCTGCCTGCATCAAAGCGTGGTTCCTGCTTGAAGCATCGACCACGGATTTCACCACAGGCCCCAGCTCGCTGTTGCAGCGCATCAGAAAAATCGCTGCAGCGTGAGTTTCGAGCAACGTGTCACCGACGTCCGTAGCACCCGCTCCAAAGCAGAACCTGCTTCACGGCTGAAGAATTGACGCAGCACCTTCTTTGTGGCTGTGAAATCGACGCAGCACCTGCATCACTCCTGCCACATTGATGCTGTGTGTTTGGATTTTCAACGCATCATCCCTGGACGCCGACTCTTCATCAACCTTGCGCCTCAGTAAGGATCTGAGGCCGCGTGTCCGGATATCGACTAGACTTTCGTAATCTTTTAAAAGTGATATTTTAACATGAGCATTTTGGATTTTTGTCGTTTTGGTCTTGTTTTTTTCAGATAAATATTGGCTATTTTTCTAAACTGGTGTAGACTCCTTTTGTAGTGTTTTCTCTGTGTTACTCTCTTTGTGTCTACAAATACTTTATACATTGCCTCAGAGATAAGCCTGACTGCTCGTGCCAAGCTACCAAGGGGGTGAGCAGGGGTTATCTTATCTGTGTGGCTCCTTTCCCTGACTAGAGTGAGGGTCCCTACTTGGAATGGGGGCAAACCACTGCCAACTAGAGACCCCATTTCTAACTATCACGATCTGCAGGTACAGCTATTTTAGATGGTAGGGCAACTGGCATACGTCTAGTGTGTTGGCCATAATTACTAAAAAGGTGAAATACCAGTGGCCATCTGAACACTGTTGTTATATGCAAATTCTGTGATGGGTAGAGCTTGTACCCAATCACTGGTCATGAATAACAACAGACACCACAAATGTTGCTCCATTGTTTGGTTAGTTCTCTCCATTTATCAGTCTGCGGATGGTAGGCTAAAGACAAATAGTGATCAATTTGAAGAGCTGTGCAGAATCCTTGCCAAAATCTTGCCAAAAATTGGGGGCCCAGATTAGAAATGATTACAGCCAGAAACCCATGAAGTCGAATGATATTATTAATAAATATTGTTACCAATTCCTGGGAAAATGGAAGCTTTCGAAGGGTATAAAATGGCCATTTTGGAAAGCAGGTCCACTTCTACTAAGGCGGTTGTGAATCCATTACTTTTAGGGAGATCTGTGACAAAATCCATATTGATGGTCTCCCAAGGCTTGTATGGAACAGGTAAGGGTAAGAGGAGACCAGCTGGTGAAGCATGTTGTGATTTATTGCATGCACAAATGGAGCAAGATTGAACAAAAGAATACACATCCCTAGACAAAATATCCCACCAAACCCAACGGGCACATAGTTTCTTGTTTTTTTGTTCTCCGGGGTATTCTGGTAGAGAAGATTGACACCACTGTAATGCCTTATCGCTTAATCCTGAATTTTAGTCGAATATTTGATCATTATGATAAAAATACTCATCATGGACAGAATTTGAATTTTTAGATGCCCAATTAGTGGGGTTTTGGGCCTTAGTGTCCTCCCTATGCTTTTCTTGGAAGAGTTCTGATATGCAACTTCAATTATTTCTCTTGGGGGATGATGGATATATTGTCTGGTGGGTCTTATGAGCTGACTGATGACTTGAAAATTCTGGACAGAGCATCTGCTTTAGCTTGTTTAACTCCAGGGCAATAGGTGATTACAAAATCATATTCATTTAAAAACAGAACCCATCGCATTAGTCTTGGGTGAGGGCGTTGGCAGAGCGAAAGAACTTTAGGTTTTTATCTTCTGAATAGATCGTTACCAAATGTCGTGGTCCTAGCAAATAGTGCCACCATTCCTGGAAAGTCCGTTTAATAGCCAACAGTTCTCTCTCAGCTATAGTGTATTTCCATTCAGAGTGGAGTAATTTTGTAGAACAATAGGCTATTTGATGCATCTGATCTGATTCTTTATGTCTTCGAGAGAGAATTCCTCTGACAGTGCATTGGGAAGCATCTGCTTCAACAAAGTATGGTAATTAGGGGTCTGGGTGTCGGAGAAAAGGGGCAGGTGCAAATGTATCTTTCAGCAAGAGGGAGGCCTGTTCAGCTGGAGAGTTCCAGTGGTAGGGGATTCCTTTTTTTAATGAAGCAGTGATGGGTGTTACAATGTCAAAGAAATGCATGATAAAGCGCCGGTAAAATTGCCAAAACCCAATAGGAATTGAATGTTTTTAATTCATGTCAGTGTGGGCCAAGCAAGGATGGCTTTGACCATAGGTTTATCCATTTGTATTCCTGTTGGTGTTATGATGAATCCCAGGAAGTCCACTTGTTTGATGTGGGAGAGGCACTTGTCCATTTTGGTACTGAGATGTTTTTCATGCAATCTTTGCAGGATGACTTTGACATGAGTTATATGCTCTTTTTTGGGAATGAGAGTAGATCAAGCTATCTTTTAGGTAGATGATAACAAAGAGATCTAGAAAGTCATGCAGGACTTCATTGATGAAGAGTTGAAATTTTGCTGGGGCGTTGCAAAGACAGAATGGCATCACGCAATATTCAAATAAAGCGTACTTAGATTTGAAAGCCATCTTCCATTGATCCTCTTCACGGACACGAATGAGATGGGAGGGCCCGTGTAGATCCAATTTTGTATATATGGAAGCTTTTTGTACATTATCTAGTAACACAGGGATCAAAAGCAAGAGATATTTGTTTTTTAGGGTAACCTTGTTGAGCGTCCTATAATCAATACAACTCCTTAGCTCCACATTCTTTTTAGGTACGAAGAAGAGAGGGGAGGACACAGGTGAGGTGGAGTGTCAGATGAACTGGTAAGAGAGGAGTTTGTCTTAGTATTCTCTTAGATGCTTGGTTTCAGGCTCTGATATCTGATGGCATTGTTCCAGGCATGAGGTCTATCCTGCCTTTATCTTGTCAAATACGTCTGCATATTCCAAGTATGGTTAAGGAAGCAATTCAAAATTTTGTGTGAATGCTGTAGCGCAGGTCAAAGGCCTTACCCATTCTGAGGCTTCTTAGTAGCAATAACAGAGACCATGGCTGGATTCCAAGGTTACTGTTCTAGCTGACCAGTATATTCTAGGGTTGTGTTGCTGTAGCCATGGGGCCCCATAAATCGCTCCATAGGTAGGGGTGTAAATTAAATCAAAGCAGAGTCTTGGAATGCCCATTGTCACAAAGGAAAGTAATGGGTTGAGTGTGGAATGAAATCAACCCAGATGAGAGTCAGATCCATCCACTACCCTTACAGGTTCCGGATGCTCCTTGCGTAGAATGAGATTCCCAGGGTTTTTGCCAAGGTAATATCCAAGAAGTTACCAGTGGGTTCGGAGTTCAGGAAGATGGGAAGAGTAATTGAAAAGTATTTTGGGATTCAGGTTATAATATGCCCCAAAATCTCTGGTATTAAGTATATAGGCATTCTCTACAAGTCAACCCTTTCCCTTGTTGGGTCATAAGTTTTCCAGTGTTCTTTCTAGTTTATCCACCACTGCTATGCTTTTCTTCAGTACTTTTGGTTTCACTGAGCATTTTCTAGCAAAGTGGCCTCCCTTGCCACAGTAGAGACACAAATTCTGTTTATGTCTTCTCACCTTTTCCTCCATTGACAGAGGACCTTGGATACTACCAATCTGCATTGACTCGGGGCATCAGCAGTTTTATTACTGCTTCCTTCTCACTTTTCAATTCAGAAGAGTAGTACTCTAAGACCTTATCCCTTGTTCTTTTTCACCTTTTCAGTCTCCCAGATGCTGATCCACTTTAACTACCAAGTCAATGTATGTAGAGCAAACTTTGGGTGGGTTTACCATTTGGGCCAGAACATCTTTTAGCTCATCTCGTATCCTCTGATAAAAGAGCATTTTTCTATCTTTAGTGAACAATCTTTGCATCCTCTCCTTGAAGGCCCCAAAATTGTACAATACTGGATCATCAGTATTCACCAACGGAATGCCCATGTGGCGCCGTTCCCAACCAAGTAAGAAATCACAAATGCAGCTTTGGCTGTGTCATCTGGGAAGGCTGTGGGTCTACACATGAACTGTAAGTGACACTGCGTCATAAAAACACTGATCTTATTACTGTCACCACTTAAATACTCTGGGGCTGCTAGGGGCACAGGAGACGGGGTAAAAACTGTTTAATTTACAAGTTGTGACTCCTGAAGGCGTAGGTGAACCTAAAGGGGGAACTCCATTTCCGGCTATGGAGAAGGTAGCTGGGTGAATGGTAGGGCCTCTGCCCTTAGATATGGTTAATCTTGGGCCCCCAAGAGTCTATTGGAAGCCTAAAATTGGATGGTTCTGATATTAATGATTGATTCTCCTGTTTTATGCTCTGTACGTCTGCCTGGGTAGCTACTAGAGCATTGGCTAACTCCTCCATAAAAGGCCCTGAGTATACCTCATGGGAAACCAGGGGAGGGCCCACCAGTGGGGAGCCCTGATCAATCTTCACTCAGGACGACCAATAGTCAAGGGCTTGGCTTTCTGTCAATATCCACTCACCTGAACACACAGGCTCCGTAGGAGCGAAAATTTTCTACCCAATCCCCCTGAAGATTGACCATCAACGCTTGCATACCAAAACGAGTGTTGGTGTTTGACCCTCAAGTGGAAAGAGAGCTGGGAAAATAAAAAGAGAGAGATCCGGCTCGTGAACTCTAAACAGTTTGCAGTAAATTCTCTCACAGATGTCACCTGGACCAGTGTGGTTCTCAGCATGCTGTCTTGCTGGCTCGATTTTCCTATACACTGCATAAGCATAAAAAGAGAGAGTGCCTACAAATATTTGTCCAGGGATACATGGTGTCTGTATTTAAAGAGACAAAAGCTATCAAATATATTAACAGTAATGTGCACTCAATGACTTACACTCAACAAAACACTTCAAGGAAACTTTCTTGGAGAATCGTTCTTCATTAAAGTGATGTTACTTTCACAGTCTTTAAGAAAAGAAAAGGAACCCTGGATACCATCTCAAAGATCTGTTGAGAAAGTTTGTATTCCCTTTGTGCCAAATGAATTCCTTCAAATTATAGAGCGCCTCAAATAATGTCTGAAAACATCATGCAAACAATTCTTAACATGCACAATGTTCATTGAGTGTCCTTTTGGTTCAGTGCACCGACCTTGTTGCTTGTTGTGTGGCGCTCCTGACAGACTCGAGACTCTGACACGCAGGACACCTGATCACAAGTTTTTGTCTTTCTATAAAGACCCCCAACCCAGAAGCCAAAGTCCGATCCGAAGAGCCGTCAAGAGACAGGTAAGGAGATTGAAAGCGAGGAGGCAGAATCAACAGTGGGATTGGGAACAAAAACGGGAGTTGGATTGGGAGCCAGAGTGAAAGAGTTTTTTCTGACATGGTGGTAAGCCAAGCAGTGTCTGGAAGGATGGGCACGCTCTGTGTAGACCGCACCCAAAGATGGCCACCAATTTTCACCGTCACTTGAGATCTCACGAGATCTCGAGTGAGGCCCAAAGTAGAGGCTGGAAGGAGGCCTAACCTAAATAGACTGTGAAGGGCAGGTGAGTTATTACTACTAATAAAAGCGGTAGCCCCTTCCCTGAAGACAAACACAGAAACGGCAGCGATAAAGGTGACAGAGGGAAATATGAAAAACAAGGCACACACTCGTGTGGCGTTGTGTATAGGTATATTATCGGGGTTCTTTTGGTCATGAAAACCTTGTGCACATGCCAGGTGATTCCTAATATATATATGTAGGTGTGAAGTATATTTTATGCTATGTATTACCAGTGTTGAAAGAGAGGAGGGGCATAACCCGCCCCATGCTTCGCGTCTGGTGAGTCTTGGCACCTCCCCAAACTCACCAATGGTAATATATAGTATATTAAACTCTGCAGGGGTGGCCAGCATGGCTCGCGGGTGGCGGGGCAGGCACAGGGGGTTGGGGGGTGGGTCAAGGAAGGTGTTGCGGGGGTGCGGGAGGTGTCACGGAGGTAAATAAAAAAATAAAAGAAAATAAAAGAAAAAAAAGAAACTTGCCTTTCTGCCGGGTCCCGCGTCTCTGCTCCTGCTCTCCTGTCTCTGCTCGAGGAACAGGAAGCAGGCAGCCAGACTCCCTCCCCTAAACCAATCACAACTCTGCAATGCAGCGTTGTGATTGGTCTGAGCGCCGTAACACGGCGCTCAGCCAGGGGCTGGAGGGGTGGGCATGTTCTCCATGCAGGCTGTAATGCAGCCTGCATGGAGAAGGGGAAAGTGCGCATGATTGGTTTGGGCGGCCAGAGAGGGCCGACCAAACAGTCATTGCGCACTTAGGAGTGGGGACACCACTCCTCCCATGCCCTGCTCTGAGAGCAGAGCAGCCTCGCTCACCCGCCCGCAAAGCAGCAAGAAGCATAAAATGATAATAACGCAAAGTTATTATCATTTTATGTTTCTACTATGCTTAAAAACAGTGGGGCGCCGCTCCTCCACCATAGCGGAGGAGCCGCCACTGAAACTCTGTGCTTCTGCATATAATATATAATGTACTGGGAAAGAAATATCTGTGGTTCATAGGGGAAAAGATCAAGGAGAAAGGGTAAATACAGCCGGACTAGATGGGATGCTCTCGGACTAGAACAAGTTCACGAAATGGTAACACAAAGTTAATAAAGACCAAATATAAGAAATGAGGTAATGATCTCAGAAAAGGGAGTTGGATATCTGTTTACCGCCCGTAAGGCCTAGGTCCTCGTGGCCATGAGGATGTGCAAATAACTGAAAGTAAGCACAAACACAACAAGTACAAAGACTAATCCTAACCAGGACTATCTTGAGGGAATGCAAAGAAAATAACAAACGTGAGCAAAGCAAGAACTGCATGACTGACTTCATGGAGGTACAGAAACCCAACTAATATGAAATGTTGCCAGGTGGAATACCATGGCATTTCTTTACTCTCACTGTCTTTCGTGCAAGCAGAAAAAGCAGGAGTGAGTCCTTCTCTGTCCAGTGCTTGTATTACAAAAAAGGGGCCACCATCTTGGAAAGGGGTCCCACATAGTGTAACCCAATGCCATACTTTACCACCATCCCACACCTGGGTGTCAGATTTTACAACTTCTAACTCACTAATCTGGATTCGCTGTTCAACTCAACACTCCAGCCATGGTAGAGCAGCTGTTTCATTCATGATCCCTGACGCAGAGTGTGAGTGTAAGTTCTGGCATCCACTGATTTTGTTTTTCTGAGCAGGGGTTCACAACCTGACCCAGTAATAGGTGCCAGCTTTTACGCAACATGCTAGTCAATAACCGCATCAGGAACGGGAATTTGTGAAATATTGCTCGTGGATCTAGCACTAGCCTCTTCCTCTGTGCAGTGCATTCCTTAAGAATAGAAAGTGGGATTCCGCGTTCATTGAAGTGACAGTCCCATGAACGAGGCATTAAAAAAAAACCTCTTTGCAGTGACTTGATAAATTGTCTTTTGTGTGATTGAAATTTGCTCAAGTTTCTTAATCTTTGTATAGGTTCTACCATTGCAAAACTTCCCCTTATCCCCTACCCATTCTTCTTTGATATCAGCCATGCTCACTCACTGAAATGCAACAGCGGAATTTGAAGAGGATTTTAAAGAATTGCTCAAAATTCATTATGCGGAAAGTGGGTAGAAGTTAAGCTAATTAGATACATTAATTTAAAGAGGGGTTGGGGTTTATAAAAATTAGGTTATACTGCTTCTTGAGACCTTACTTGTTGTGAAAGAAAATGGAGAGCACACTATCTGATGGTAGGGAATTGGAAATAATACCGTTTTGAAACATATCCACTCAGCAACTGAGAGCCAGTGGAGTTGTCTATGTACTTTGGATACATGGCCGTCATTGGTCGAACCCACTATAGCCAGAACGGCCACATTTGAGGCCTTTTGAAGTCAAATCCACAGAGCCTTGTGCAACCCCCAATATAGCACTTTGCAGTAGTCCAGTAGAGAATTGGTTGCTGCTTCTATTACAATGGTTCAATTTTTGTGAGAAGTATAGCTTTTAGTTGGCCCAGCCAATTTAAGCAGCCTTTACCTCTTTGTTAATGTGAGATTTAATGGAGTCTTCTGCATGAAACACAATTCCTAGATTCTTAACCTACTTAGCAAGGAAGTATATTTAAATATGGGAGAGCAGAGCAGGTCCATCCTGTTGGAATAAAATGTTTTAGCTGAATTTCCCATGCATTGTATGTCTTAAGTTAGCATTCGCGGCAGCATTTTATATTCAGCCGCCATTTTGAGCCATGATCGAAACTAACTTCTGTCTCACTCTCTCTCTCTGCCCCAGCTGAAAGCAGCTGCGATAGTTCTCATTTCTCCAAGGTTGAGCTTCGCTGTACTAATGAATACACTGTCCTTGCAGTACATACCTTTCCCACTAGATAGGCCTGCTCCCACCCCTAGAGCGGCGGGTGCAGGCAGAGTGACCTTGGCACTGAGATAGCATGTGCCTGGTCTCAGGATCGAAACCCATCCTTCTGTATCTCCTTTGTTCACCAGCTACCAACTGGAAATTTCCAGTACTACATTGCAGAACCTAAGCAGAACTCAACTGTGTCACAGCACAGCAACAGTAACCCTGGATACAAGTAAACACAGTAACATACCATATAAGGATATAACATAAGGGTGTGTCTTTATTGGTTCTGAAACTGTACATAATGTATCACCATGCTTGCTAAAGTCAGTCCCTCTGCAGCAATCCAAGGAGGCTGGTCAGACTGGACTCCACTAGAGTGCATCCTGAATAAAACATACTTGGTTTGTATTCTCTACTGTCTGACTGACTCTTCATTTGTATGGAAGGCTGAGAGGTGGTCGCAAGTGACCGCGTGGCCCTAATCGGGTCACTTCCTTCAGTTGGCGGCCGAACAGGGACCTCATCGGTTGACCCATCCTCGCCCGCGGACGGGTGAGGAGGTCGGGGCCACGTCGGGTTGGACGGGCAGGCCAGGGATCCCTGCATGAGAGAGTCCTGAACTCGCAGCTGCCCCGTCTGTCTGACCGGTTGGTGCCTCACCCAGCGATCATCCCGACTGGGGCCCTGAACGGCGAAACCCTTGGATCTGACCGTTTGGTCCGAAGAGTCGGCAGTGGAGAATAAATTCGTTTGACCTGTGTGCATCAGGCGAGTTTGCTTTTGTTCTTTGTGGATATGGTACCATTTTGGTTTTTCTTTGGTATGGTCTGAGGACCGATTCTGGTTTGCATTTGGGACGGTCTGAGGACCGATTTGGATACAAGGTGTTTGCGAACATTTTGCCCGGAAACATAACGAATTTGGCCTACTTTTGAAAATGCCGGTGCTTAGTCGTTTCTTGTTGTCGTTGCTGTTCTGCTGATGCTCGATTGGAAGAAAGTCAGCCAGCACCTCCAGAAGGCACTCCTAATTTTGACATGAATGTAAAACATGGCATTGGCCCTATTATGTTTAGTACGTTATGGCAAAAATATACGAGGGACAATGCCGAGTTGCAGTGACCGTTGACTGGCACTTTTGATGAACAAAAAATGTGTTTTTTGCAGGAGAAGTTGTTTGCGAAAAGTAGTAGGCAGTCTATGTTTGATTCCCTCAGAACATGACAAAAAGAGGCTAAACAGAGGCGAATGAAAGCAGAGAAAGAGGCCCGGAAGGGGAGGATGCAAACATTGACTCAGAAAGCTGTAGCGCATGATAGAGAGAAGCAGGAGATAGGAATTGAACGTAAAGATAGGAGGTTTTGTCTAAATATTGATAAATCATATGTAGTACTCCTGCAACGCCTATTGTTTCGGTGTCTTTCTTTCAAGCTCTTTCACCTACGACGCAGCCGACAATGACGTTAGTGTCTGCTTCCTCTGTTGTTACCCCCACTGTGTTCCTCCATTCTCCAATGTCACTGAGTAGTGAGAACCGATGCGCGGCCCTGAGGATAGAGAGTGGATGAAATTTAAAGAGCGCATGGGGCGGTCATTGGTCCGGTCTGATGTGGGGGATGCAGAGAAAAAGGTGGTGGCTAATCAGGCAGCACAGTGGGCTTGTAACCCCATTTACAGTGTGGAAGATGTGTGGAATGTGATGAAAGATTATGAGCCTTTCGTAAAGCAACATGCCGTTAAGCACGTCGGCTACTCTGATCGGTCTTTGGGAGCTGCATTTCAAGAATGCAGCACCGCAGATTATATACGATATTAGGGATCATGTGTATGTTACTGCTCATGTCTTTGGCAATGTTGCTACATTGGTTGCTTATCAGGGAAGGCTGCTGGAGAAGAGCCCCACCCCGGTATCTCAGTTCCCGATGAGGGAGGTGCATCCTATATATCACCCTGAAATACCAGAGCTACGGGATCAACATGATGTTGTTACTAGACCAGGGGTAGCGGCCCGTTTCCAGGAACAGTGGGTTTATACTCCATGGAAAAGGAGTGAAGTCTTGTCCCTTAAAACCCAGTTACCAGACCCTAGGAAAAATCCTACTGCATATTATAAAGAATTGACTGAGGCTGCTTCATCAACGGTAATGACGCTTGCGGATATCGAAATGTTCTTTGGTTTGTTGGTGCCCGTTGATGTTTGAAGGCAGGTACATACACAGGATCACGTTGCCGAATTGGGTGGTACCTGGGATCAAATTAAGGTATGGGACTAGGAAAGGAAGCCTGGTGAGAAGCCTAAAGCAGAGGTACTTGCTCTGCCTGGCCGTATTATCACTTATATGCATTCCCTTATCCCACCCCGAAAGATTGATTGGGACAAGCTATCGGCCTGTCGTCAGAAGAAAGATGAGAGTGTGTCTGATTTTTTCACCCGGTTTGAAAGTGTGTTTTTGGATTATAGTGGACAGGACTTGTCAATTGAGGGTGGTATGCGTATTTGTTTCAAATTTGCTCCCGGAGATCGCAACTCGATTACAGGCTTCCGAGAGCACCTGGTCCACATCTTCTCCTTCTGTTATTTTGAATATGGCACAGTATTACGAGCACAGGGAAAATGAGGATAAGGAGAAGATGGAGAAGAAGAATAAGGATTTGAAGATGAAGGTATTGGTGCAGCAGGCTTCTCGAGGGAATGGTAGAGGACGTGGTGGTCCGGCCCGGCAGCTTCCTCATACTAGCAGGAATACTATGCCGGTAGGGCCGAATGAATGTGCATATTGTAAGGAGGAGGGACACTGGCGCAGTGAGTGTCCGGTGCTTTTGCAGAAGGTGGTGGTCCCTAGAGGACGGGGTTCTCGTGGACGGGGTCGTGGAGATGGTGGCCAGGACAGGGCTCAGACAGCTGAGACATCGCAGGGTCGTACTGATCAGAACTACTTTGACGACCCTCGGGGAAAACAGTACTACCACGATGACTATGATACGGATGAGGTGACCGGGATGTCTTACAGCTAGGACAGCCGGGGACAGGGTGAGAGACCAGTTTTGATACCTGTAGACCAATGAGGTCCGGACGTTAGTGCGGACGTGCGTGGTTCGACTAAGGAGTTTTTGGTGGATACAGGTGCGACAAACAGCTCTATTTCTCATTCCCTGGTCCCTGGGGTGGCTCTGTCTGGCCATAATAATATTTTGGTAGGATTTTCTGGTGTACCGGTTGTGAGCCCCATTTCCAAACCTCTTGCGTTAACTATTGGTCCTTTTACTGTGGATACGCCATTTTTATTGACGTCTAATTGTGGAGAGAATTTAATGGGTCTGGATCTATTGAAGAAATTGCATGCCACAATATATTGCTCCCCGGAGGGTGTCTACATGACAATGGGTCCGAAAGTTGTATGCGCTACACAGTGTCTGTCTAAAGATGCGCCTCTCCCTGCTGAATTTAGAGATGTGCCACCCACACTGAGGGCAACGGGCGACACAGATGTGGGTTTGTTGCAGATATCGCATGTTTCGATTCGTGTCAAGGAAGGTGCTATTTTTCCCCGCATTCCTCAGTATAAGATACCGCAGGCAGGTGAGCGTACTTTGATTCAAATTGTGCAAGACTTGATTGAGAAAGGAGTGGTTGAGGAGACGACTGCTAATGTTTGTAACAGCCCCATTCTTCCGATCCTCAAACGGACGCCTTCGGTCCCTCTGAGTATCACAAAGATGTTTATCGCTTTGTGATTAATTTGCGTGAAGTTAACAAAATAGTGATTCCCCATTTTCCAGTGGTCTCAGACATTACGACTCTCTTGATGATGATTCCTTCTTCTGCTAAATTCTTTTCTGTTATTGACTTGAAAAATGCCTTTTTCAGTATCCCCATTCATCCTGACAGCAGGTATCTGTTCGGGTTCACCCTAGCTGGTAGAGGTTTTAGATTCTGTTGCGCTCTTCAAGGCTATACAGAGAGTCTGAGTATTTATAGTCAGGCATTGAAAAGTCAGCTAGATTCCTTGTCGCTCCCCTTATGTAATGTATTACTCCAATATGTTGACGACCTGCTCATCGCCTCAGACACAGAACAAGGTTGTAGAGGTAGTACGGTTAAATTGTTGCTTCATCTAGCTGACCATGGTCATAAGGTATCCCTTTCCAAATTCCAGTATTGTCAACAGGAGGTCACCTATTTAGGTCACCTACTGTCGAAGGAGGGTAGGAGATTGACCCCTGAACGCATCAGTACCATTGTGAAAATGCCTGTTCCGCAAACTCAGAAAGATGTGCGCGCTTTCATAGGTATCACTTCCTATTGCAGGCAGTGGATACCTGGATACTCACTGCTTGTTAAGCCCCTGTTGGCACTAACACTAAAAGATGTGCATGAGCCCCTGCCTTGGACGCCAGAGTGTCAGCAGTCTTTTGAGCAATTGAAAACTGCGCTTTGCTCGGCTCCAGTGCTTGGTACCCCCAACTATGCAAAGTGCTTCGTGTTGTATGTCCATGAGTTGGGTGGTTGTGCGCTTTCTGTTTTAACACAAAAATTTGGGGATAAGCAACGACCGTGTGCTTATTTCTCTGCTGTGCTTGACCCTGTCGTGCGAGCCCTTCCAAGCTGTCTAAGAGCGGTTGCTGCTGTGGCTGTCTCAATAAGACAATCGGCGGGACTCGTACTTGATACCGACCTCACAGTCATGGTACGCTTTTGAATAAGAAAAGGACGCAGCACCTCACCAGTGCACGTCTGACCGGTTATGAGCTTACGCTCTTCCAAAAGCACATCACGATCAACCGCTGTGCCACTCTGAATCCAGCCACGTTACTACCCCTCCCTTCTGAAAATGAGGAGATTGATATACATGATTGCATTTTTCGGACGGAGGAAGAGACGAAGGGACGGGTAGACCTGACTGATGTTCCCTTATCTGACCCCCAAGGGGAACTTTATGTCGATGGCTCTTGTTTCAAATTGCCAGATGTCACCACCACTGCAGCATATGCAATTACTACACTGCACACGGTAGTTGAGGTATCACGAGTTCCCTATCAGTCAGCCCAAGCTGCAGAGCTAGTCGCCCTTATTTGAGCTTGTGAATTGAGCGAGGGACTGATTGTTAATGTTTATACTGACAACCAGTACGCCTTCGGGGTCGAGGGTTCCTTACTTCCCATGGGACACGCATTCAGCATGGTCCTCTCATATATAGGCTTCTGTCCGCTTTGACACTCCCTAAAAAATTGGCGATTGTGAAGTGCAGCGCTCATAAGAAGGTTACTGACAAGGTGGGTGAGGGGAACGCTTTTGCAGATCAGACAGCTAAGGAGCCCGCACTAAAATGAAAAGGATGTTTGTAGCAAGTCCAGCTCGGTGGGTGCCCGAGTTCTCCATGTTTGAGGATACACTAGAAAACGTGAAGGAGATCCAGAGTGAGGCCACGGTGGAGGTATTAGCGGTGTGGCAGGAAAGTACAGCAAATCTAAATGATGAAGGATGTTGGATTGACAAGTCAGGGAAGCAGAGATGGATGTTGCCAGATGCATATGTTCTTCCTGTAGTGACAATGGCCCATGGCCCAGCCCATATCAGTGCTAAGGGTATTTGCAAACTGTTAGACCCCGTATGGCAGAATGACAACATCTCCAAGACAGCTGCCCATTTAGTAAAATACTGCATGGTGTGCATGATGCACAATCCTGGCAAGGGTACCCCTACACCACCCGGTAATTTTGCACCTCCCACTTTCCCTTTTGAGGTCCTTCAAATTGATTTCATTGAAATGGACAGGCTCAATAATTTGAAGTGTGTGTTAGTGGTTGTTTGTGCGTTCAGTAAATGGGTTGAGGCTTACCCCACTAAAGAAAATACAGCCATTGCGACTGCAAAGATACTCCTGAAGGAGTTATTTCCTCGCTTAAGGTTGTCCCGTTTGATCTGGAGTGATAACGGAAGTCATTTCAATGCCAAGGTTATTCAGCTAGTTTGCGAGGGACTACACATTAGACAGAAGTTTCATGCTGCGAATCACCCCCAGTCAGCAGGTTTGGTTGAGAAGTACAATGGTACTCTCAAACTGAAATTGGCAAAGATTCAGGAGACCACGGGGTTGCAGTGGCCAGATGCTTTACCATTAGCCCTCTTGTCCACCAGAACAACTGCACATTCTAGGACAGAATTGTCACCTTACGAGGTCGTGTTTGGGCGCCCGGCGAATGTCTGGGGCGGCCGCGTAAGTTTTCGGAAATAGAGTATCCTTTGCTGACAGATTACATGTGTGAGTTAACTAAAGGTCTGCATTCTATTCACCAACAGATCCACGAGTCCTTACCACCTGTACCCGAGGGGCCAGGACATGTTATTCGGCCCGGTGATTTCATCTTGGTGAAAAATTTCTAACGGAAAAAGAGTTTGGAGCCCCGCAGGAAGGGACCTGTCCAGGTCCTCCTTGCTACCCGCACAGCCGTGAAGGTCACCAGCCGAAAGAACTGGATCCATTCGCATCACTGCCGCAGAGTACCCCTGCCCTTGCCCTATGATCAATGGGTGAGGGATAGTATCGGGGACTCGGAGTGTGAGAGAGTTCCACGATTCGTCAATTTTTCCGATGCCAAGCTCACGTGGACCCAAACGGATGCCGAAAATAATGAAGTACTAAATGTGGCAGCCCCCCCGGAGATCAAAGCAATTAAGGAGCCCCTTTCCACTGACCCCTCTGTGCCTAAGCCCCTTTTCACCGACCCTTCTGTGCCTGGAATCACTAGGTACAATTTGCGCCCCCAACTGAGGAACAGTGCACCAAAGGAGAAGTCAGATTAGCTAGGGATGGACTGCGCAAGTCAGGGTGTACTTTGTCAATAGTACCAACAGTGTTAGTTTAGGGTGAGGCGAGATTGGTGCATTGTTCTGACATTGGACAGGATAAGTCGAATGCGCTCCCCTGGAGGGGGGGTACAGTATCCTGGATGACGTGGGATTCATCGCGAGCTAGGACTGAGCAGCTTCACCGCCGGTGCTCAAGAGCGCCAACGTTAATGAACAATAGGAGTCTACCACTGAGGCTCAGACGGACACTGGGAACACTAGCCCCCTTGTCATTAGTTTTATTGCATTCCCTTTTGCTTGCTTTACAATGTATCCGTTTGGTCGGCCTGTTACTGAGGAAGAACAGCCACTTGCACCTCCGCATCCAGTGCTGGGTTGGTCCACAAAAAGTAAAATAGTCTTTGTGTCAATAGTTGCGATTGCACTAATAATTGTATTGGGAATATCCTGGTTTCTGGATGAGAAGTATCCTGTACATTCTTTGGTTGGTACAACACCGATTCCTCCTGAACACATTTTTGTCACTTTGGCCCCTCACAAAGGAGAGCATCGAAAGTCTTATAAGGATAATGTATTTATACAAATGTTGCATCAGGCTCATAAGGTGTCGAACACAACTAATTGTTGGGTTTGTGGATTGCTTCCCTCAGTGACTCATATAAGTGATAACTTGTTGTCCATGCCACTGTCATACATCAGTAGTTGCGAGGGTTGGTTTGCATTGCTCAGTATGGTGCGTCCCCATCCCCAATTCGATACTCTGGATAGGACACCTGCTGATTCTCGCACTGTGGTACAGAACGTGCATTTCCATCATAGGGTTCCCCCCAGTGGTCCGACAGGCCAAGAGGCATTTGGTAAATTGTTTTTAAGGACCTGCATGAATGCATACAAAAGTGTAAAGAACAGGACATGGTCTCGGATGGAAATAGCTGACTTCCAGGTGTTCAAAACATCCGAGTACTTCCGGTCTTTCCAGGCTCGTAATGTTACTGAGGACAAGCCAATACCCGTGTCAGTGGTTAACACAACAGCCAGTTTCTGTGTCCAGGGGGCCGGGAGGATAAACGTAGGGGAGAGCAGATGCAATTCCAGATATGAGTTGAGAGCGACCGATAGTCCACCCTTAATACCACCCCATAATGTCTATTTTGTCTGTGGATCCCAAGCTTATGTCTGGCTCCTGGAGGGATGGTCGGGCAGGTGTTATCTCTCTTTTCTCCTTCCCTCTGTGTATATAGCTCTGTCCAATTACCATAAAGACCATCAGCTACAGCGTAGGAGTGTATACTTACCCCGATTGAGAAGTGTTGGACTTGGCCCTTTTTGCAGGGTCATCCCTGAACTTTTTGCCTTCCTTCTGTACTTTTTCTGACCTGTTGTTGTTGGTTTTATGACTCTGGGCACTTTACCACTGCTGATCAGTGCTAAAGTGCATATGCTCTCTGTTATAAATTGATGTATGGATTAGTGACTCCATGATTGGTTGGTTTGGTTTACTTGTCAGACCCTAGTACAGTGCACTGAGTGTGCCCAGGGCTTGTAAACCAAATGCTGCTGGTGGGCTTGCAGCACTGGTTGTGCCACCCACAGAAGCAGCCTGTAAAAGTGTGTCTCAGGTCTGCCATTGCAGAGCCTGTGTGCAGTCTGGTACTGCCATGTTGAATGGACAAGTGCACCCACTTGCCAGTCCCTAAACCTTCCCTTTTCTTCATATCAGACACTCCTATGGTAGGCCCAAGGGCAGGGTGCATTGTAAGTATAAGGTAGGACATGCCCTGGTGTGTGTGCATTTCCTAATAGTGAATTACAGCCATTTTCGTTTTTCACTATTGCAAGGCTACCTGTTACCCATAGGCCAGAATGGGCAGTTTGATTATTACATCTTATAATCCTAACTGACCCAGGGAACATGGTAGAAAAACGAATTTAGTATGCTTGAACTCAGAATGATGAAATACATCTTTTAGTGAAGTTGGTTTTAACATTCTGTGTTTGAAAATGCCACTTTTAGAAAGTAGGTATTTTCTTGCCTAACTATCCACGCCTGCCTCTTCTAGGTTGTGTATTCCATGTCTGGTTTGTGAGTGACAGGGACTGGGGAATTCCAGGAGACAGGGGGAGTCAGCACAGGGCTGAATAGAGAGATCTGCATGTAGATGGGTGGGAGGAGTTGCACCTGGGACCTGAATAGGGCTGTGCCTTCCCTCCACAATGCTGGCTCCACCTCCTGTGGTGCGTCTGATGTCCCTGGCCTACACTGTGAAAGGAAAGAAGGAGTCTTGTCAACAAAGTGCTCCAGGACTGACCAGAACTGGTTTGGACTAGGCAAAGGCCTATATGCCTTCAGAGAACAAAGGGAAAATGAGTATAAAAGAGGGGACCCAAACCCCAGAACTTTAGATCACTTTGGGAAACAAGAAGAACCTTTGCTGAGGAGAGGAACCAGAGAGAGAGACTGCAGGAGGAGACTATCCCTATGCTGAGTGCTGTTTGGGGGATTGGCCTGCAGTGGTTGCCTGACTGCCAAAGAAAGGAGAAAGGAACTTTGTGTGTACTTTCATCAACTTGTAAAGGATCTCCAAGGGCTTGAGAGAGAGCTTGCCTCCTGTTGAAGTCTCAGGGACAACAGACTTCACCCACCAGCTCCCCAAGAGTTCTTTGGAAGTGCCTGCTGTTGTGTTGGGCCTTCTGAGGGACTGCATGTCGCAAAGAGCTGGAAGCGCGACTCACAAAGAAGCGTGTCGCCGCCGCAGCCGCTGTCGTTGCATCGCTGAAGAAGGGTGTCGCCGCTGTCGCTTCGCAACGCAGAAGTGCCTCGCATCGCCGGAGAAGAGGATCGACGTCGCTTCAGATGCCGCCGCATCATCGGAGAAGCGTGTCGCCGCCCCAGCCGCTGTCGTCGCATCGCTGAAGAAGGGTGTCGCCGCTGCAGCTGTCGCATCGCATAGCCGAAGTGCCTCGCATCACCGGAGAAGAGGATCGACGTCGCATCAGACGCCGCCGCATCACCGGGAAGCGTGTCACAGGGCCTGTCGCAGCTCAGAAGAATCGTTGAGTCACCGCACGGCCGTCGGGCAGGCACGCACCGTGTTGCATCAAGAAGATGACGCCATCTTTGTTTCATTTCACCGGATCTTCATCGCATCACGGCGTTGCTGGTCGCATCGCCACGGAAGCGCAGTAAGAAACCGACGCATCACCTCCCCACGCCGAGAAGAACCGACGCATCCCCTACGCATCAGTAGGGACCCGACGCATCACTGTTCTTGCGTGTAAGGAACCGACGCTTCACCTTCCCTGCAACACTTTCGTTGTATAGCGTTACGCATCCAAAGGTACATTGAACTCAAAGTGTCGCATTTACCATCTAAAGAGAACTAAGCTATTTCTACCAGTTTTTAAGTACAGTATTGTGGATTTTTGTCGTTTGTGGTCTTGTGTTAAGTCTATATAAAAATACTTATTTTTCTACTACAACTTGTGTGGTGTCCATCTGTAGTGTTGTCACTGGGTTACTGTATGTGTTCACAAATGCTTTACACACTGCCTCTGAGCTAAGCCTGTCTGCTCGTGCCAAGCTACCAAGGGGGTGAGCAGGGGTTATTTTAGTAGTGTATCCCCCTTACCCTGACTAGACGCAAGGGTCCCTATTTGGTGTAAGGTACCTACCTCTGCCAACTAGAGACCCCCAAATCTAACAAGAAGGGTTATTGACACGAAAGATAAAGATCAGACAGATACCACCTTACAACAGTTTGAGGATGCCATGAAGGGTATCGTACCTTTCTGGGGCCCCATGGCTAATAGCCTCCAGCTTCGTAGGCTCAGAAGAGTTGTGGAAGGGGTTATTAATACAACAGCAGGGATACTGACCAATATTACTGCTGAGCTTCAGGCTACGAGGCTCGTCACCTTACAAAACAGGATGGTGTTAGACGTCATCCTTGCCGATCGGGGAGGGGCCTGTTGCATTATTGGCAGTAGCTGCTGTGTGTACCTTTCTGACCACGCCCCCAAAGTGTATGCTGCCATACAGAAGTTGAATAGACTTTTATCTGACATACACCAAGAAAATGGTACTTGGACTCTCTCTGGATGGTTCTGGGGTATGTTCACGTCCTGGGGTTGGAAGATTCTTACCTTTCTGGTAGCAGTTGCTGGTATTATCTTTACATGTTGCTTGTTGCGCTTATTGTGTAAATCTCTGACGCCTAAGCCAAAGATAGCAGTCCATGACACTAATGCCACAATCATGATGCTGAAGGATATTAACGACTTTATGTTGATTGATGAAGGTATCTTTGAATATTGACCATGCACATTTTCCGCAATATGTTATCTGTTTCTAGCCAGTAATAAAATGAGTTAGCGACTGCTAAAAGGAGGGTCTGTTGGAATGAAAATGTTTTAGCTGAATTACCCATGCATTGTATGTCTTAAGTTAGCATTCGCGGCACCATTTTAAATTCAGCTGCCATTTTGAGCCATGATCGAAACTAACTTCTGTTTCACTCTCTCTCTGCCCCAGCTGAAAGCAGCTGCGATAGTTCTCGTTTCTCCAAGGTTGAGCTTCGCTGTACTAATGAATACACTGTGCTTTTCTAACCTGCAAATTTCCCCCCATGATATTTTCTGGACAACACTCACCAAGCGCTAACCAGTTGCTGTTCAAAAAGGCATCACAGGGGCTTTTGCATTATCTTACACCACATACATACAAAGGTGTGTCACTATTTAGATTATAGAAAGGTAAGGAAAGCTGTTGTAAACTTTGTTCTGGTTGTTTGTCAGAATTCTGCAAATTCCTTTGCAGCTTTTCAAATGGCTCAGTAACTAATGCAACCAGTAGCGGTCGGTGGTGGGAGTGCCGCCGGGCGCTAACGTGGGGCGGGGGAGGGGCAGGGTGGGGGGTAGTAAACTACGGATTACGGGCAATTACAGGTAAGTACACATATTAATAAATAAAACGAATTTCGTTTCTCGCGCTGCATCACATTTGGCGATGCAGCGCGAGAAACGAAGTTTGTTTTATTTATTTATATGTGTACTTACCTGTAATCGCCCGTAATCCGTAGTTTACTACCCCCCACCCTGCTCCTCCCCCGCCCCACGTCAGCGCCCGGCGGCACTCCCACCACCGACCGCTACTGAATGCAACCCTACACGAATCTTGAAATAATATTCACATAAACCTGGAAAAGACTTGACCTGATCTTTTGAATTTGGAATAGAAGCATTTTTGATGGCATGCAAAAAAAAGTCTTCTTTGGGTCTGATTCGCTCGGAAGCAATCAAGAATCCTGTATACTCTGTTGAGTCTTTCATAGGTTGGCATTTTTCTTTTTTTACATTCATACCTTGTTCATTTAAAACTGCTAAAATTCTTTATTGCATAATGTTCATCACTAGACTTGGTAATAATAAGGATATCATTCTGATAGGCCAATACTTCTTTTTCATGACCAAAAAATGTGTACATTCGTTTTTGAAACACATACATTGCCAACACTAGCCCAAAAGCCATATGTTGAAAGTGAAAGACTCCAAATGGGGTCGCAAATGTTGTTAATGCCTTCTGACTCTTCAGCTAGTGACATTTGTTTATAGTCAAATCTTAAAAAAATAATGTGAAAACTTTAGCCCCACTCAAGCAAGGTAATAACTCCTGAATTTGTGGGAGGGGTGTGACAATCCACAAAGGTGTTCTTATTCAAGGAATGCAAGTCTAAACATAAACGGATATCACCTTTTTTGTGGTTAGCCACTAAAACAGGAGACACTCATTCTGAAAATTCAGAACTCTCAGTGACCTCATCTGTAACTAATTGTTGTAAATATTTTCTCAACTGATCCCTTATGCCTAATTATATATATTTAACTTTATGAACAGCAGGAACTGCCTTAACCCTCAATATAGTTCTATGCTCAAAACCTTCCACGCACCATAATCTATCTTGAAAAATGTGAGGTTTTTCGCCAAAATATCTTCCACCACCCGATAGGTCACCTCCAATATTCTTATTTCGATAAAATTCCAGACTTGCTTCCATCCCTAACTTTCATTGGTCGCACCAGCCTAATATGTTATACCCTTTCTGAGCCACGCAAACTTTAGTGTTAACCCATCTAGCTGAAAATAAAATTGTATCTTCAAAGAAACCCAGATGTTTGTTTTTCTGTCTGGACGGTCGCACATCAGATAGATTCAATGTAATCTTACCCTAAACATCCTTACTAATCTTATTTGACATTAAAATAATTGAGGACCCCATATAAATCACAGCCCATAGTTCCTTAGATATAATCCCAATCTTGAATATGGGATCTTCTGACTCGTGACTGTCCTTTGGATGAATCAGCATCTTGGAAAGAATTACCTTGAGTGTTGCTTTCCTCTGCGCACTTTTGTGAAACTGTTATTGATTCCCAATAGCTGGACAGGTTTCTGAACTTCCAAAATGTACTTTGGCCCTCAGCTGAAACAAGTTAATTTGTTCTTGCTTTAAGTTTTTTGCTACCGCTTTTAAAAATCACAGCCCCCACGTTCTTCTACTTTACTTGAATTGTTTAATTATTTATAAGCTGCAATTGAGTGATGAATCCCTGTTGCCTTTGTCAAAGTTGCTGCCAGAGTCAGATTTCTGCAGCAAAAAACTTTCTTGGGTCTTTTTATAATAGGGGATCACTTGGCCTCTCAAGTATTAATCAAACAAGAAACCAAAGTCACAGGAGGCAAACATAAACACTGAAGGCTGCAACATACCCATTGATGGTCTTTTGTGGAAGTTTCTTCCTAGTAAAAAAACTGTTGCTTAGTAAAACTTTGCTAGATTAATCTAAAATCGGTTTCTTTGAACACAGAAATGTTTCCACGTCTTCCACCTGTCTCCCAAACAGTGGCGGCTCCTCCGCTAGGGCGAAGGAGCGTCGCCCCATTACTCTATGAGCAGTAGTTAAAGGAAAACTAAAATGATAATAACCAACGTTATTATCATTTTAGTTTTCCATTTTCAGGTGCGGGCGGGGCTGCTCTGTTGACAGAGCAGGGGCCAGGGGGGAGGAGTGATTTGCCCACTCAAAGTGCGCATGAATGTTTGGCCGGCTGTCTCAGGCCGGCCAAACATTCATGCGCACTTTGCATGTTCACCACCCAGGCTGCATTACAGCCTTGGTGGAGAACATGCCTAGGCTCCTATTCTCCGTCTGAGCGCCGAACCACAGCTCTCAGACCAATCACAAAGCTGCATTGCAGCATTGTGATTGGATTAGGGGAGCATGGGAGCCCAGGTTCTTCCTGCTGTCGGACTCCGGACAGAAAGAAGATAAGAAGAGGACAGAGGAGAGGAAGCAGCTGGCCGCAGCCAGATAAGGGTTTTTGTTTTCTTTTTCGTTCCCCTCCCCCACCCATCCACCCCCGTCCGGTAGGAGCCGCTCCTGCTCCCAAAATCACAGCGTCCTGGGATAATCTCAGAAAGATGATCGAAAACTTTCTGACCTTTTACATCCAAATAGTTGTAAAGTAGTGCAAACATTTCTCCATCTGTAGCTACCAAGTAATCTTAAAAAGAGTGGTACTTCTGTTTCCAAAACATCACCAAACTTCCAGAGTTCGGTAAAAAGTCCCAAGGAAGATTTGCACTTTGCATTTTGGGTAATTTCACTTGAATTTTTCCCACCCCTCGAAAATACTAAAAACTAAGCAACAATGTTCCCTAGACTGAACTGATATTGAAAAACAAATAAAATATAAAATACCAACAAAATTTTATCATGAATTATGCAACGTGAGGAGTACCAGAGCACACACAGGGAGTCCATAAATGGAATAGGTAATCCAGGTATAAAGTCCATCCAGTTCTTGATCCTTTTATTGGAAGTTGCTTTTATTTCTTGTGTGGGTTTAACTGCACCTTCATGCTTGCCACCACGCATGGCCGCAATACTTTTTTCAGGCTTATCAAGGCTTGAAATGCTCTACGGAGCGGTTACACATAGACGCTCTGGGAGCGGCCCTGGCCGCTCAGGATCATTTCGGAACACTCCTTACAGCTACATTCTTAATAGAAGCTGAGACTCGCATTTGTACCTGATGTTGCGACTAAGATTTTGACAAGATCTCGAAGTACTTTAAATACTACTTGATCTATGGGACGCTCAGCCTTGAAAAGGTCCAATGGACGAAACACGTGTCAGCTGCTTCTGCTAGTATATAACAGACATTGGCTGTCTGTTTGTGAAAACCACACATCAAATAAAAGCAACTTGATATAAAAGGATCAAGAACTGGATGGACTTTATACTTAGATTACCTATTCCATTTATGGACTTCCTGTGTGTGCTCTGGTACTCATCACGTTGCATAATTTGCGCCAAGGGAATTGTCCTTGACAAATACACACCCCAGGTGGCAGGGTATGCATAGTACCATGGTAGCACCCAGTAGCGGCCCGTGGTGGGAGTGCTGCCGGGCAGTGACGTGGGGCGGGGGAGGGGCAGGATGGGGGTAGTAAAGTACAGAATACGGCCTTATAGAGGTAAGTAGACATAAATAAATAAAACGAATTTCGTTGCGTGCGCTGCATCGCATTTGGCGATGCAGCGCACGCAACGAAATTCGTTTTATTTATTTATATGTCTACTTACCTCTATACGGCCGTATTCCGTACTTACTACCCCCCACCCTGCCCCTCCCCGCCCACGTCACCGCCTGGCAGCACTCCCACCACGGGCCGCTACTGGTAGCACCTCTTACACCACATTAATAGATACTCTGCTTGACTTAGTATCCCTAACAACAGTACTGATATTGGATGTAAAATTGTTATCAACGTAGCCACCATTTGTGTTTAAAATGTTATCATGAACTGGCTTAATTCAACCACAGTTGAGAACAGACGACACACAGGATGTTCCATAAATTGTGCACAACCTCCCCTCATGGTTGTACCCAGTGCTTTAAATGGGCCGGTACTGTCCGGTACGGAGTACCGGCACTTTTTTACTTTGGGAGGGAGAGTACCGGCACTTCCCAAAAGAAATGCTATACTTTTAATTGGAGAGTACCGGCACTTCTCAGAAACAAGCAGGTACTCTGCTACAGAGTTCCTGCACTTCTATTTTTCCATTTCAAGCACTGGTTGTACCACAGTACAGTATTATAGTGCGTCCTGCTGCGTTCCAGCCCTCTTCTGTGAAAGCACACATAAGAGCCCAACCAAGTGAGCAATCTGTGCTGGGGCACAGTCCACGATTTTGCAGAAAGCGATAGGGCATGTGTTCCTGAGACACGTGCACAGCCGGCTCTCCTCAAAATGCCGACTGCGCACGCACCAACAGATGACAAAATCTGCAGACACCTTCTCTGCAATATCCCAAACACTAAAGTCACCACGTTGGGCAGAGCCAGGAACAAGATACTCGCTCCATGAGCCAAAGCAGGGAAGCACACCCATGAAGGATTGGATCACAGGAAAGGGATGCAGACCTCCTTGGACTCTCTACTTTGGGCTCTGACACCCCAGGCTACAACGGTGCAATCCCATCCTCAGTCACCAGATTTAACAAAGTCACCAGGACCCAGGTGTAGTTCAAAACTGGCTTATTCGGAGATGTAGAGACACAAGAGTCTGAGCTGCATTGACCTTCAGGAATCCAACTGCCCAGCAGCCAACTGCTGAATCCCTGGAACCAGCACAACTGCACATCATCATGATTGCACGCAACAGATGCAGGAGAGCGTGATGGTATAGGTGAAAGTAATAATGCACTTGTAAGTGACAACATGAGTTACCACCAGAACCCAACAGAGAGGACAAAATTTGGATGAGTATGTAATCTGAACACCTTTATGATCCACTGACATGACTGTTAGAAAATCACTGTGTTTCAGGTCTCAACTCCAGACTCTCAATCGCGCTCCATCATGGACAGACATCCACACCCTGAACTCACCCAGACACCAGGCGGTGACTCAGTTCACAGTGTGCACTATTCAAGATTCATATGTTGCATGAACGAAACAGCAGAAGGAAAAACAAGCATTTGCAATGCAATCGGTCTCGCCTTTGGGACCTTATATGTATTTAGCTATGCAACACATTAGGCTGGGTGCTGAAACATCTACTGTTCTTTAACATGGAGGGTAAGTAAGCACCAAACTGCGTGACACGCGGGGTATGGGAACACATGGAGAGAAATATTGCCTTTCAGCGGGAAATGGTATAGTCCAAAGCTCTGTTTTTAATATAAAATTAGGGCCTTCGGTTGTCATATAACTGAAAATACAAGATTTGAAAAAAATATTATTGTCTACGGGTGCTCGTGGAAGACAATTTCTATGGACTGAAATCTAGAGAATGCTAAAGTGATTCTGGTATTTTACTGACCTCTGCTGGTCGTTTTCTATCAAGAAAGTTAAATAGAGGCAGTTGCCAGAAAAATTTTAAAAAGAAAGTCCCTCAGCAGAAAGCAATTCTGGTATTTTACTGACCGCTACTGGTCGTTTTCTTTCACGACAGTTAAATAGAGGCAGTTGAACAGAAAAAAAAGTCCCTAAGTGGAAGCAGACAAGTCCTAGAGCTGATCTCCAGAGCCCACAAAGTACATACACATATAAGTATATACTAAAGTATATACAAGAGGTCTTAAATACTCGACCTAATCAGATCGCCCCAGAGAATGCTGGATGAAATAAAACATGTGAAATATAAACAAGACCCAAATTACTCTCATGTATTCCCCCTAAGGGATCTTGCATACTTGATTGGGAAAATTAAGTGTTTTACCTGTATAGTTAAGGACATGAATATAGGGTCGATTAGGGAGCTGTTTCAATGTCAGATTTTAATTACTGTCGGGTCTGAGCACTGACAGGACCCATCCCACTTAAAGCTCAGTATATGTTTGAAGTAGCGGCGAAATGCTGGTCTGGCTGCTTCGGATCACTTTAAGCCACTATAAATTTGCAGGAAAAAAAACACTGCAATTTAGAGAATGTGCATAATCCATTAAGAGTATAATGCCCAATTCAGGAACATGCTATTGTTGTGCTATATTATAAGATTCTTTTCTCAATGAATGTCAATCAATGTAATTGTAATTGTAAATGTACAAGCTCGGTTCTCATTGGAAAAAGCCAACTTTTCACCATCGTCTATACGCTCCCATTTTATTTGGTAGCTCTGGAATCAGAGCCCCGGGGGAGAGTAATTTCATTTGCCTCGGGTCACGTGCGAGCGCTCAGAAGAGAACACGCGAGTCTTCAAAGTATTGGTGCTCGGTGGTTTATTGGTGTGCGTGTGCAGCTGCACTCTGTAAGGGGAGACCCCGTCGGGGCTGGCATGCCTTGTTTTCAAGCGCTGTCCCCTTTAAGTTGCTGGAGTCTCTGGCAGGTAAGCAGTGCCGCACAGTGCAGAGGGCTGGCTCCTTATGTATGCACCGCATGCCTGACTGCAGAGCCAATTGAGAGCTGGTGGCTGCCCGGCTCCGAACCGAGCCTCCGCGCCCAGTGCACAAAGGATGCTCGGGGTGGATGCTGCGAGCACCGCATCGGAGCAGGTATCGCCGCGCCGCAGGGCACCCGTCATAAATGCAGCGGAGCCGGGAACGCGTGCCGCGCCTCGTGCCTGCAGTGTGTGCATGGGGGAGGGGACGTGCCCCGTAACCTAAAGCAGAGTCTGCCGCTTGGTCCCTGAGCCCACCCTCGCGGGTCCCAGTCCTATGGTGGTAGAGCTGATGAGGGGCATGGACGTGTAACAAGCAGAGGTAGTGCGAGGGGGAGATGCGTGTGAGTATGCAGCTGCGGGTGTGGCGGGGAGGGTGAGACTGTGGTACGGTATGGATGCCTGTATCATTGTATTGCATGGTCTAAAAAAGTTATAGCATGATGTGACACCACAAAGCATGGCATGGTCGGTTTTCGTATGCTATTGCCATGCCATTGCTTTTTATTGTGCAGTATGGCCTATCTTGGCGTGTTATGATGTGGTCTGTTTGGTATGGTATGGCATGAAATATATCAAGGTCTGTTATTCAGTGGAAATTTGTGGCCTTGTTTGGCATAATCTGTTATGGCATTTTATGGCATTGTATGGTGTGGTATAGTATGACATTGGAAACCATAGTAGCGCACAACCTGTTATGTTATGCTATAATTTTGTGAAGTTTGTTGCTGCGTTGCTGAGCATTCTATGTATGCTATGGCATAGTATTGCAAGGTGGGAACTTCTGATTTGCTGTGATATGGCATGCTATGCTATGACATATTCACTTGTTGTGTGTACTGGTGGTGCTGTTACATGTTTAGTGTTATGTTTAAGAGCGTTTATTTAACGGCACTTGTGTATTTCCAGCCATTGCCATAACATGGCAGAACAAAAACCAATGCTCACAATTGTAGACTAATTGTGCCTGTGCGAATCCTAAGAAGGCAGTCTCAAAGCGGCGAGGCGCTGTGCTTCAGCTGTGTATGTGCCGGGAGGGCGGTGTACAAGCATAGCCTTGTGTCGGCGCCTGGTGCTGGCGCTGTTACTGGGGATGCTTCTGAGAGCCAGGTTTGGAGTATGCAGTAGGAATGTTTTCTCCGCCCTCCGCCCCCACCCATATTCATTGTGTGGACGCAAATGCTGCAGCGGCCTGTACCATAGCACCAAGAGGGGAGGGGTACAGGAGATGGAGGGAGTGGAGTTGGGGCCGTCTCCAAATCGGGGGAAACCTTCCCACCTCTGAAGATGTGCGGGAAGGAGCGCTTGGCGGCTGCTGGGTCTGTCACGGAGTGGGGGCGGGAGGGGCAGGCAGTGCGGGTAGGAAGGAGTGGTGTAGGAACTCCGGCTATAATATTGCTTTATGCTGCCGAACAAAGGGGGAAACAATGACGCAGACACACGTGCGTCCCTTGTTTCTAAGCAAGACTCGCCGGAGTCAAGCATGCTACATACAGTAGAGATTTGTGAGCAAGCTGCAGATCAAATGTCTGAATTTCATTAAGTTAAACTAGTAGGTTCATGCTCACTGCATTGAAGGGTGTGTGTGTGTGAGTGAGAGAGTACGTGTGTGTGAGAGAGTGTGTGTGTGTGTGTGCGTGCGTGTGAGTGATCCAATGTGCACAACTGAGTTGGTAACAGTAATAACGTGTTGTTTACAATGGGTAGCTGCCTTGTTTGGGGTTTACCGCCATCGTGCATGAAACGCACTTTCCGTTAGCCCTAAATGCAGCATATTCCGCCAGCAGCCCACGCGATACCTTGCCACGCTGTTATCAGTGGAAGTGTCAGACTTCAAAGGCTGCCCTTGGTCTTTATTGACATCGCGCAGGTGTCTGTGGAGATCACGCGCCTCCCGCCCGCTCGCGCACAGGGGCCGGGCGCGGCTGCCCAGATGCACAGTAGACCTGTTAAGATCGTTTCCAGTGAAACACTTTGTGCTCGCGCCGGAGTCTCCAGGCACCCAGCTGATGCCTTGCAAGGTCTCTAGGCAGCTCGTTTGCGTGAACGCTACATCTCGTGGCGAGACCCGAAAACAGAAATGATAATAATAATAATACAACTTGAATGAGAACAGTAATAATACAATAATGCACACAATAATATCAATACAAATAAGGTCACTGATAGTGATAAACTATTACTTTTATTAATGTTGTATTATTACTGTTATATTTGCGTTATTATCAGCAGTATTACTAACAGTAATGGTATTGATAATAGTTTCATCACTAATAACGATGATAGAATCCCAGATGAGGTTAGTAATAAGTGTGATGCTTGTCATAATAATATACTCATCGGGTATGATGATAATAATGGTTATTTGCTCTTTCTTCCACCATCTTGCGGCTCCCTGAAAGAAAGAGCAGGAGCTCCCATATTTTAATGGATAGCTGCCTTTTTTTCTGGCAGAAAATGCATTAACAACAATCCCGTTGCTGGGCTTTGGAGAGCAAGTGGGTAAGGGGGCAGGGAGGCCGATGCGCACGCAAGTCCTAGATGAGTTCCTATGCTGGGAGGCTGGGGAAGGACGTGCCTGCGCGGGCTAGTGACTCTGTGCCTTGTTTGTTGCATTGCAGAAAGATGAAGATCCCTGAAGCCGCCTCGGACCGCAGGGCTGAGACGGTGGCTGCGAAGCACAGGCTCTCTGCAGAGGCGGCTCTCGGTGCGCCCTCCACCTCACCGCTGTGTTTTCCAGGCCACGTCACTCCGCCCGAGGACACAAGGGACACCGGCATTTGCTTAGTTTAGCATCTTTCGAGCATCGGCAGAAGGCTCTGCACAGACGCGCCTCTTCCCTCAAGAGATGAGGTTCTGAGGGGACCAGGAGCTTCTCGTGCCTGACCCGGGCGCGCGACGTCGCAAGGCTCATTCCGGGGCCTCCCCTGCAGATGATGACTCATCAAATGTGCTAACTTGGCAGACGGCAAGTTATGGGATGCCGGTGTTCATATTTAGGATTCCCTGGAAACCGACCCAGATAATCTGTGTTGCTAGGCGACCCCCCGACTTGCTTCGTAAGGTAACACTTCATGTTTATATTGGCATGCCACTGTTCCAGTACGTCATACCCACTTCCAGTGACGAATGCTAAAGCCAGGGGGCGTACAACACGAGCAGTCACGTGGGTGCAGTTGCCTCCTCTGGCAGTCACGATGATATTGTATAAAGACACAGAAGACAGGTCGGAATAATAATGCTTATGTGGCCCTGACATTTAACAGGCTAGATTGGTAGTTTGAGCAAATAATTGCGAAATCATTATTAAATAAGTTATTTTGCACTACCAGTAAAAGTAGGTGTTAGAAAACAGAACAGTTATGTTTTATGTCTGGGATCAGTGCTTTAAATGGAAAAAAATAAGTGCAGGTACTCATTAAATTGAGTTGGGGGCGAGGCTAGTGGGCGGGGTTAGAGGCGGGGTGAGACATGATGATAGAAAAAACATCTATTGAGTATTCATTTTGCCCATGCATTGCCCTTGACAGTTGTCTCAAACTTTCCATATGTGCAGATTAACAGGTACATATGCTAATAAAGGGTGGTGTGAAGTACTTCTGGGAGCAATGTAAGGAGCATCTAAACTCTGAATGCAGCCGAGCCATCAACAGCACTATTAGCCCTTTCAGGCTAAGAATCATTGTGCACCAGGACGAGAGAGACTGGCATAGCATCATTAATAAGAAGCATTAGACGCATTTCTTTTCAAATACCTCCTGGGTGTCCTGATTCTCTTCCTCTCTGATTTAGTTTCTCTCTCACAAACAAACATACACACAACCAGGCAAACGCACACAAGCAAGCAGACAAATACTCTCTATCAATCTTCACATCTCTAATCTCTCGATCCCTCCCCACTCACTTCTCTCCCATTTGTATCCATTTCTCTTGCTGCCCCACTCTCTTTACCCCTAAGGTATCCTATAATCCTCTACTATCACTCTTTCTATTTCTAATCTGCCATCTCCGTGCCTCTGTTATTCTTTCCATAGACGTCTTGATCTCTTCCCCATCTTTGTCTGCACTTACCCCTTCTGTTCCCCCCCCTTTAAACTCTCCTCTACTCCTTCTATCTCTGCCCCCTCACTCTTCACCTTCTTTCACCCAATTCTCCTTCCTCTTCCCTCGACAGAAGGGCACACGGCCGGAGAGCTTTCAGTGGCAGGCAGTGAGCACTGCAGGGTCGAGAGCATGTGCAGAGTCCAGTAGAGCAGAGGTCAGGTGAAGAACAATACTGGCCTCTGATGGGCAGGTCAGTACACCTCCTCCCACCTCACCTGGGCTCCAGGCAGGCTGCGTAGGCCATATCCACCACCTCATCCCTGTCAATGTCCCAGCAGGTGGACAGGGGTGGGGGTCGAATTGCAGGAGCAAGTGAGTCAGGCCTCAGTGGGAGGCCAAGCGTTTAATAGCACGGTCACTTATGCAGGCTCTCTTCCCTCCCACCCATTCAGGCTGCACACATCACTGTGCCTCTGGCAGCCGATGACCAATCCACTAACAAGACGACCCAGCATGGAGGCCCCTCAGGGGGCGGTTGAGGACAATGAGAGCTTCGGGAGCAGAGGCCCACTTACCCCTGCGGCAGGCCTCCAGCAGGCGCCAAAACGGCAAACATGCTGTGAAATAAACGGGCCACAGCTGGCCCTCAGGCATCGGCCCAGTGCCCATCTGATCAATCCGAGTACCGGTACTCTCCTTGGCACTGGAAAAGTGCAGGTACTCAGCTTGGTAAAAACAAGAAGTGCCGGTACTCAGTACCTGTGAGTACCGGCCCATTTAAAGCACTGTCGGGATGCATACATTTCCAGGAGGGCTTACCACATTTCTACCCTAGCACTTACGTTTCGACAGTATGGTTCTTATGAATGTTTCCAACTCTGTTTCATAAACTCCACTTTGTTGGTTTCTTTGCGTGACCTTTAATTAATGTTCAATAGGTTCTAATGCAACTTTTTTATTCTAGGTTGAAATGCACCCGAAATGCCATTAAAAGCGACCCCAGATCAAGTTTCCAGATCTTACAAACAATGATTTGATGTGACTGACAAGCTGGATCCGGGGCTCTCAAAAACACCGATAGCGACGAGTTCTGTCCATCTTAAATATGACTGTTGCCACTGGAGAGCACACAGATGATGCTGCGGCTTTGGCAGGCCACCCCCAGGACAATTATGACCCTGAAGCAGACCATGAGTGCTGCGAGCGAGTCGTCATCAACATCTCAGGATTGCGCTTCGAAACACAGCTCAAGACACTAGCACAGTTCCCAGAAACCCTCCTGGGGGACCCCAAAAAGAGGATGCGCTACTTTGATCCCCTTAGAAACGAGTACTTCTTTGACAGAAACAGGCCCAGCTTTGACGCCATTTTGTACTATTACCAGTCTGGAGGGCGGTTGAGGCGGCCAGTCAATGTGCCCTTGGACATCTTCTCTGAAGAGATCAGGTTCTATGAACTTGGTGAGGAGGCCATGGAGATGTTCAGGGAAGATGAAGGCTTTATCAAGGAAGAGGAGCGGCCTTTGCCTGATAATGAATTCCAGAGACAGGTGTGGCTTCTTTTTGAATACCCCGAAAGCTCTGGTCCAGCCAGGATTATCGCAATTATCTCTGTGATGGTGATTTTAATATCCATTGTCAGCTTCTGTCTTGAAACACTGCCCATTTTCCGAGATGATGATGTAGATATGCATGGAAGCGTGGTAAGTTATCATCCAAACTCCAACACTACCGTTATCTACCATCAGTCCACATCGTTTACAGATCCCTTCTTCATTGTAGAGACACTGTGTATAATTTGGTTCTCTTTTGAGTTCCTAGTGAGGTTTTTCGCTTGTCCAAGTAAGGCTGGGTTTTTCACCAATATAATGAACATAATAGACATTGTAGCAATTATCCCATACTTCATCACCCTGGGAACAGAGCTGGCCGAAAAGCCAGAAGATGGCCAGCAGGGTCAGCAAGCCATGTCCTTGGCGATACTCCGAGTCATCCGGCTGGTGAGAGTGTTCCGAATATTCAAGCTCTCAAGGCATTCTAAAGGTCTTCAGATTTTGGGCCAGACACTGCAGGCCAGTATGAGGGAGCTGGGCCTCCTCATTTTCTTCCTTTTTATCGGTGTCATCTTGTTTTCGAGTGCCGTCTATTTCGCAGAAGCAGACGAAGAAGACTCTCAGTTCCCCAGTATCCCAGATGCCTTTTGGTGGGCTGTGGTTTCCATGACAACAGTGGGCTATGGAGATATGGTCCCTACCACCATCGGAGGGAAGATAGTCGGCTCCCTTTGTGCTATTGCCGGGGTACTAACAATTGCCCTACCAGTACCAGTTATTGTGTCCAATTTCAACTACTTTTACCACCGGGAGACCGAAGGGGAGGAGCAAGCACAATATTTGCAAGTAACCAGCTGCCCAAAGATACCATCGTCTCCTGACCTGCTGAAAAGCAGTAGTGCCTCCACAGTTAGTAAATCTGATTACATGGAAATCCAGGAAGGAGCCAATAACAGCACTGAAGACATTAGAGAGGAGAACCTCAAACCGGCCAACTGCGCCCTGGCAAACACAAACTATGTAAATATAACAAAAATGCTAACTGATGTGTAAGCGTAATCCATAATTGTGGTATCCATGTAGCTCAAATAGAATATACGTGAACGCATATCACGGCATATTTCAATTGATCTAGTTTACAGTGTTGTTCTCTGCATGGACAGCAATAGTACACAAAATTGATTTTGTATTGATTTTGTAAACTGCACACCAGTTGTAGAAGCCTTGTTCATTTGGCTCATGTAGATGTTTTTTTCATAATAGGCATTTAAGTTTCCAAAGATAAGCAATATGTGGATATTTTTCTTTTGAAAAGTATTGCCACATAACCAATGCAACCGCACCAACTGTCCTAACCAATCTTTTGAGGGACCTCATGTAAACACTGACAGCCAATTACCCTAAAAATGTAGCAAATATTGGTACTTTAGTATCATACGAACACACAAAGCTATCTATATCTACCTGCTTAGATATAGATAGTGTAATACTGTAGCAGACGTTTGAAGCACATAAGTAATTGTACAGAGGGTCATGCATATTTTAATCGAAATACATATATTTTTCTGTTGAGTTTTTTTATTTATATATAAAGCTCTGTTTTTTTACCAATTGTGAGAGTGAGAAATTTTCCTAGGATGGCTTGATAACTCGAATTGCTGCATTGGTTTCTTTCTCTGCAGTGTCAGCTGGAGAACTAGAGGCGTATGATAATTATAATCCAAAGTCATGTATTATGTCTTACATTGTCTCCTGCTGTTATCCAATTTGCTGTTTTGAGGGTCATCAAAAGCACGCGCACTGCCACATCATTGAGTTGGAACATCCTCGTTTACAAAGCTAGAGCAGCTGTCTTGTGGCCTATTAGCTTAGTACTGCTGCGAAAGGCATATGTGATAGTGTAGTGCTGCATGAGCCATGCATGCTTCGTACATGTTTAATACACAGTGCAAATATATACCTAAGTATACACCTGTATTTATATTTTCATAGCAAAATACACAATACTAATGTTTTCTAGAGCGCATAATCTAAGACAGTCCCTAGGATGGGATTTCCTTACAGGAATATCCATTTTGGATATGGGTGAGGCACTGGCTGAATGATCTTTTCTACCAAGGCAGTGCAAAATGTACAATTTATAATCAAATGGAGTTTAGGGGTGAGTGAGAGATTGCAATCCGGAAACTATGTTCACTTTTGATTAGCCAAGCCTGCCATGTAAGACAGGGCTTTAAGTGGGCCGGGTCCTGCCGGTGCTCAGCACTGGCAGCTCTTAAAAGCAGGCACTGAGACGGGTACCTATCAGGCTCTCCATTTTTTGCCCTCACTCTCAGGGTGGAAAAAAAATCTTACCTCTGCTGCAATTCACTGCATTTGATGTAACTTTTATTTTTTTTCAGTTTTATATAGCCTGAAATCGACCCAAAGGTATTGGAGCACTTTTCATGAGAACCTACTACATTACACAATGACTTATATATATTGTTTCTTTTGGTATGCAGTAGGGAGATTAAGTGATTTGCCCAGAATCACAGGATTTTGAGCTGACCCCACTCAAACCTGCTTCCCCATGGCAGCTCTAGCTTTGCGCCACAACCTCTACCACAAGAGCTGAAGACTTTTCAATATTATCTACAGCTTTAAACAACAAACAACCATTGGCACAGACTGTCATGGCTTCTTGTAGGTGTAATGTTACTTGTATTATATATCTAGATGCAGTGATAGAAGCAGCAAAATATCAGTCGGGTGGCACACTATGCAAAGCACAGAATTTTAGCGTGCGTTTTTAAGCCACGCCCTTAGTTGCATCGGCCATACCTTTGAGAAACCCTCTAGTTTTTTCATCCCACTTACAGCCCTGATGTTAGGTGTGCCACTCATGAAATAGGCATCAATGGAATGTTGATTATTACCTCTAACACTGAAAGTTACAGAAATTTCAATTTAGGAAATACTGACTTTTTGGTGGTAAACTGAATTAACAATAACCAGTTCAAAGATCAGCTATCTACCCACAGTTAATGTGGGCATAGTGTTTGAATAGCGCAAAGCCAGGCAGGACTGCCAGACCGTTGAGCGCAACCGATTTATGCTATGAATTGGTTCATTACCTACAAAGTTGCTCTCATATAGCTAGTTGCAGAAAGACACAGGATTCCTACCTTTTCAGTGTTTAGTTAGGATGTGGGTATTCCTAAAGACTGGTTGTGTGCTTTTGGATGGTTAATTGTGCTGTTTCTAGAGGGGGCGGGTGGCCCCTATCTGTGGTGTATCTCTAAAAGAAGTATTCAACCACTCACTATCTTATAACATGCGTTCTCTCTTCTTCTCATGGGAGACAGGACAAGGCCCTGTGCTTGTCATATACATATAGAGCTCAGTAACACTGTTCAGAATAATAAGGTGCCCATAGGCGTGCAAGAATGTGATAATTTCATGTTGCTTGCACAATTCCCAGAGACGGGGTGGCAGTGGCTCAATTGGCTCAGATATGAGTTCTTCTTGAAGATGCCCCATACACTGTTTAAGATTCAACACCATACGGCTCACTGGTTCGTGCATCTCTTTTGCTAGAATGTCACAAAGGTAAAGCATTTATGATAAAGCCTTTCACCATTATTACAGTGTGCAGGGACAATGTTGCACAAAGAGGGGTTTCATGAGCCGAAGGTTTTCAATGGAAACAATGGATTTGCTCCACAAAGAGCTGGCCATATGACACCCTATTCACTGAGAAACTATGAACGTAGCTTGAGACACACTGGGATTTATTTTGCTTTAAAGATAATTGTATTGTTCAGTTTGTCACAGTGAGATGACGAAGGGCCACACTGCAGGGTGTGGTAAGCACGTGCCCACTCACTCTGAGTTGCCATTCTTTGGCACCCACATTTGGCGGGCATTCTCTTTCAAAGAGTGAATTTGTTATTTATAACGTGGGCCAGCAATTGCGCATCATTGAATGTGCATCATTTTTAGAAATGATGGAAGCAATCATTTCTCGAAACTCAAATATGTGGTGGGGTGATCCATTTTGACAAAGAAACCATCTAAATTCTGCTCAGATGAAGCGTTTTTCCAATAGCATATAATATACGCCCCTGTGTGCTATTCCATACGGATTTTCTCTGGTCTGTCATGGGAAGGCCTGTACCTGAGAGGCTGAACACTCAGGACTCATTACAAGTTGCCTAGAGTAGTCTCTCCAGGGATTAGACCACTCTTGGCGAGGCTGCAAGGTCTGGTATTACTGGACCCAGGATTAGTTGGTTTGCAAATACCAGGCCCAGAAATCCAGGATCTGCGAACATTAGGTCCTTTTTCACCTGGTGGAGATCCACACCCGGTGTATCTGTGGCACTGGCTGTGGGCAGAGGCCCAGCCCAGCCCATTCTGGCCTCTGTAGCACCACAGTGGATGCCGACAAAGCTGCATTGCCCTGCTGTGCGCCCCTGTCCCCTAAGTACCAGGACCTCCTGGCTCCCAGTTCTTGCAATCTCACTCCACCATCTACCACCTGCCTAAAGAGGGAGGTATACGGAAGCATAAAATGCCTTGTTATTTTGCCCAGAAAGTGGAATTTCATGCAGAAAAGGTCCTAATGTTCTCGTCTGCGCATTCAACATTCCTGGTAGAACACCCTAGAATACGCGTCATTTGGTGTAGGGATACCAGTCTCAATTGGCGATTCCAGCTCCTGGTATCTCGCACCAAATAACTGGTGACTTGCAATGAGGCCCTCAGAGCTTTGAAATCATCTGTTCCTCTTGGGATATAAACCACTGATCTATATAGTCTGTAGTGATGGGCTCTTCCACCTACCACATTTTTAAATCCAGGCAGGGATGTGGAATGATTAACAAATAGGAAAGCATGGGCAATTGAAAACCATTCGGGAAATTGTGCGTCATGCATATTACTTGTTAATATCATGAAATCAGTTTGGTGATTGCTGCCCGAATTTTTTAGCAGCTTTTACTGAAACCAGCCAACAGGTCTTCGGTAGCCCATGATGCTGTGTCAGAGGCTTGCGGTGATTAGTTCAATGACAATGGTTGAGGGTCTGTTACATTTAAAGAAACCTTTCCCTCTTGTCTTCTCCAGGAAGATATTTATTTCAGGGCATCAGAGAGAAGTTTGTTCCTGCTAGGGCTCAGGTGTTCAGGACATTCACAGTGAACGTGTATGAGAAAAAAGTACATACAGTGAATCTTAATTAGAGATGATTATTTGGTACTTTGTTCCTCATTTTGAAAGCCCACCTGCATTTTACTATGCAAGAGGCGGCCAGGGCGGCCTTCTCGTCAAGGTCCCAGTCCACGTGTAATCCACAGAGCCTCCCATGTCCGCAGTGGGTGGCCTCCTGTCTGGGCTGCTGGACGTGTGCGTTGCCGGGGCTGGGGCTCTTTCTAAATAATCACGAATTTACCGCCCTTGCCAGTTATCCACCATGAGCGAGCGAGTGAAAGGTTTTAAAAAGCCTGCAAATACACAAACGGTGGCCCTGGGGGAACACAGGAGTTTTTAGTTTCTAAAAATACCAGGAGATTGGCTTCATTTCGCACAGAAATTTAGGTTTCAGATACGAGAAGGAGCGACCTACTTCTCTGGGCCTACGGATCTTGGGAACTAGAAAAACGTTCTCTGAAGAGGGTCACAAGCAGCACATAGGGGTGTAGGTCTGTAATTTATGACTTGTATACACTGGTGCCTTATAAAAGCCCTCATGAAAAGAGCAGAGGGCCTTAAAGATGAGACATCTTTCTAGTGGAAGCCAGAGGCGCTTAGTCAGTAGGGAAGAGGTAGGCACACAAGAGGCATTGAAAAGCAGTTATGCCGCTGCATTCTGCACCCTCCAGTTTTCGAACCCGATAGTGAGGAAATCCAAACTCCCTAAGGCGCCATTATAATTTGCAGAATATGGGGCATATATACAAAAAAAGTGACGGAGTGCGGCGTTAGCTTTGTTGGCTTAGCGCCGCGCTACGCCACTTCTGAAACGCGGGGCTCCACTGTATTTACAAGAATACGGTGCAGCTCTGAGTTTTTCTCTGCGCTGGCGCTATATTTAGCAGCCTAGCACCAATGCAGCCACCCTTGCACCATAGTGCAAGGGTGCCTGTGTTGAGATGAAGGACTGTTTATGTGCAAGAAGGTGTCCCTTCCTGCGCATAAACAACCTGAAATGGCGTTTTGTAACTTCTATGTACGCTACTTTGTGCAGCACACATAGAAGTTGCAACGCTTCATTTTTTTAAAATGATTGTGTATGTGCAGGAAGGGATACCTTCCTGCACACAACAATCAAGGGCGTTTTGTTTTTTCTATGTGTGCTGCACAATGCAGCACACATTGAAGCAGCAAAAACGAGGAGAAATAAAGTATTTCTCCTTGTTTCGCCAGGGTAAGACCAGGTTTTCCCTGGTCTTAATTTTAGCACTGCCCCATATTTACGTCACCCTTGTAAATATGGGGCAGCGTCAAAATCAATGGGTGTTGCGGTGGAACGCCCACCACAAAACCCATTGCCCGCCCCTTTCACGCTAAATATAGCGTGAAAGGGTGTTTTATTTACAAGGCAGCTTTAAGCCACATTAAGTGGCTTAACACTGCCTTGTAAATAAGGCAAAGCCCATATCGCCACCGGAACGTCACTAAAAGTGACATTCCTGTGGCAATAGGGGCTTGTAAATATGCCCCTATGTTTCTAACAGATTAACGAGATGCTAAAATGAGAGACCTGTGGTGGTGTGCAGTGGTAACTCCATTGCAAATGTTGAGTGGTTTCATTTCTGGTGATGATTGCTTGATTCATTTGTTGAAGTGGTGCTAATGAGGGGAAACCGTTGCCCAGATAGCATTGATGTATGTTGAAATGACAAAGTAGTGAAATAACCCTGTTATATAATTTGTTCCTCCATTGTAGCATAATATCACTGGGCCGGCGTACAAGCTACCTTTTTAGGTGTAGTTTGACAGTAGAGTTGTTCAATGAGCTTTGGGTCTGTTCCCCCATCAAACCATTGGCATTTTCACCAGCCTCTTTCAATCATTAGATGAAAGATTTGTCAATCACATATTGAAGTGCCGTGATTTTCTTTGCACATGCTTTAAGCACCTTCAAAGGCTTTATTGCTTTCAAAGACAGCCTTCTTAGGTACCAGAAGTAGGATGCTGGGAGAAATTTGCTCTATTCCTTGTTATGCAAGGACAAGCATGGTGAACACAGTTTTGTTTAGTATTTTTCATCAGTGCAAAGTCAAAAACGATGTTTTGGAGGTGACGTTTCTGAAAGTGAAATTGATACAAATGTGATTGTGGCAGTTCGATTTCTTAGGCCTTCAAACAATTTAACACTTATAAATAAACAACTCCGATTGCCGGTCACAGAACTGGTTTTACAACGCGTTATAACCAGCATTGGCAATGCCAATAGGTCTCACCTATGTGCGATCTGTTGGCTTTGCCAAAGTTTCTCGGCCATGTTACAACATGGTTAAAAGTAAAGAAAAGGAGCTCTATGACACAGCCAGCGTTGACTGCGTCATAGTGTTTTTTTTGTGCTTTTAGTCATGCTTCTCTGAGGCCAGCACTGCTGTGCGATATGGCTGAAAAAACATTGACAAAGCCAATAGGAGAGACCTATTTGCTTTGCCAATGCTTGTTGTAATCTGGTGTAAATCCATTAAGTAGTTTTGGAGTTATTAAAGAAAAAAGAAATATAGATATCTGGATGGGGCCTAAGCACAGATCTTATGGTGAGATCAGGCTGGCTGCCAACATTTCAGCAAGGGAAGTGGGAAGGGAAGTGTTGGCAGCCATCTTGAGACTCGGGATCGAATCCCAAGAAAAAACGTAGTGCGGAAATAAAAATCTCACGATTTGTATGTCTTGCTCGCCCTCTTCGCTGGTCCTAAATGTACTGAAGAGGAACTTGTGGGCCCTGGGTAAAGCAAAGGCTGCTAGGTATTATAAGTAGTGGTAAGAATTGAAAGATGAGGTAGCTGCTTAAAACTAGCTCCTATAGATCGTTCCATGGCGAAGCAGAGTACGAGGGGGAATTCTGAAGAGAGCTGTTTCGGCGTTGGCTTAACATCCTTGATTTTGGGCAAATCACTTAATCTCGTCGTGCCTACAAAAATGACTGTGTCCTTGTGCAAAGTAACTTGTGCTAATGTAAAGCGCTCCAAAACCTTCGGGTGGTGTTGGCGCTAAATAAAACTGGGGGAAAAAAGCCATAACAAAGCCATTCATATTGAGATTTGGGGAAGGGAGTGGAGTTTCCGACATAGTTGCATAGACAAACAATGAACATCAGGGAAAGGCTGGGTTTTAAAAGGCAGGATCATGGCAGAAAATTGATTTGATTACATTGAACAAGCCAACTGGAGGGCATATGGATATAGTAGACAATGAAAAGGTATATGAACTGATAGTTGTTACCACTCAGCTTCATCTATAGAGACAAAGTTTAAATACCGACCATCTATCAGTATTTATTGTGGTGCAGTGCCTCCTTGCCCAAAGACAGCACAAAGGGAGTGATAACAATCTGGGCAGTTTATTTCAAGCCAAACAATGTGCAAGAGCCAAGGCTCTACTATCAGAAATAAGCCACTCGCTCCATTCAACTTAATATGGAAACGCTTAAAAATGTGTTAAAAAAAAGACATCACCTACCGACACAAAAATGGACATGTTAATTGAGGTGGTAGTAAAGGTGGGTGCCCTTGAGCATAGTACCAAGCTGCTCCATATAAAACATTGGTGGTAGAAGAGGACATAAGCAAGTATGGAATCTCAGTGAGATGTTAATGAAAGCAAATAACGTTTTGGGAGTAAGGTTTGAGCCTTAGAAAACCATTGTAACTCAAATGGTCTTCACACTCAAGATGTTTATCTAGTGAAGAATAAGTGGAAGCTACTGCCCGTCCAGTAATAGGCTCTCCTCTTTTTTCATAGTAATCAGATGACAACTCAGAAAAGGAAGCCATTAGCACTAGCGAGTAAGGCATTCCATGAGCTTGGTGCACTGAGTCTTTTATTAAGAGAAAACATATATCTTCTTGGAACTGGAGCACTGAAGCCTTGTTTGACACCTTGGGGGAGGGAAGGTTTCAAGGACATGGGGGCAGAGAAGAACCAAATACAGAGGAGGAAAGTGGATGGACCGCGTCAAGGGGCTGGGTGGGATGTAGCCCAATGTTCAACACTATAGATCGTTTCCTGGAGTATGTAGTCATGGTGTTGTTGAGGGCCTGTCTTGTCTTCATTTAAGGGCTGAGATTTGTTTCTTGTGAAAAAGTGAATTCCTTGAATAATAAGAGGAATACACGGACTGCAAACGAGGATGAGATCCTTGGGGTGAGCATGGTAACAATCGCTAAAATGGTGTGCACGGCTCCCCATAAACTGTGGACAATGCAGAGTTCCATTAAAAGTTGATTTTTCTCAGGATAATCAGCTAGTTTGGTTTGTTGTACTTGGAGAACTTGCCTATATTTTCCTAGAATTATCTTATTTTTGGAATCCCCATCTGTGCTTGAGCTCTGCCCAACCTTCCATGTTGCCACACCTCCCTTCTCTGCTTTAGCACTGTCCACCTACCATCTGCCACACAAACTATTATCTCTGCTTTAACTCTGCAATTCAGCCTGCTCCACCAATTTTGTACATGCTGTCTCCTCCCTTCCAGTCTCAGCCCCTCTCAGCCTGCTTTCTCAGATCTTAACCCGAGATTATGACATGCCCTTACTCAGGCATACTAAAAGTCTCAGCTTAGGCTAGTCTCCCTACCCCCTCTCATCCTGCTGTTGAGTCTCAATCTCCCTTATCAGCCTATTGGGCCTACAACCCTATTAGACGGTTTCACTATCAAATTTCCCAAATCAGTCTCTCTGTGTTTGTTGCCACTCGCAAAATTTGATTTTGAAGGGTTTTTCTCGTGCAAAAAGGAAGCTTTTTGTCATGTTTTTCACCCAGTTTTTTAAATATTAGCTAACTTTGTGAAGTTTTGGAAGCTTGCAGAGGGAACGCCACCACTGTTTAACGCCTTCGCTGCGAGCGGAATTCCAGCCAGGTGCTGGACATTCCAATCGCGGGCGTGGTCGTGACGAGCTCAGCTCGTCATGCGCACAGCCCGACCGCGCAGCATGACGAGCTGAGCTCGTCATGAGCAAGGAAGGGGTTAAGCAACACTCGCCACACATTATTGGTATAACATAGACTAGTGTACCTTCACCATGTTCATCTTAATGACATTTGTTGTGCATCACTCTCACTGAGTGCCACCATTACTGGTTATTCACTGCTATGACGTAGCAACAGTGGGAACAAAAAAAAATGTCCTCACTGTTGCTATGTCATAAAGGAACTCCATGCTGCTCTGACGTGGATGTGAGACCCTGTTTGCACCGTACTGGCTCTCTATACCAATGGAGATCAGAGAACAAAGCTTCAGGAGCTGGAAGGAATGGAAGGCAGTGAGGGTGGTGGAAGTGGGTGGCAGGAGACCAGATATATATATAATTTTTTGCATGCGGGAAAGGGAAGAGAAGCCATGTTATATATGGCTGCCCATAACTCCTCTGCCCTTGCATAGCAGTTGAAAGTGGGGCCAGATGATATTGAGAGCCCATGCATAAAATAAAATCATAAATGGGTGTAAGGATGAATTATAGTGATGTTTGTCACATTGGGGTTCTGAGTGGCATCATAGTCAACCCAAACTTAGCTCAAATTTTCTATTTGATGACATTGTTGGTGTAAAGCATTCCTTCTATTCACTGTTACTCATCTATAATTCTATATATCATATGTTACCTCTGAGTTTTGTGCCTGCCTGTATTAACACTTGGAACCAGATTACAAGTTGGGCAGAGCAGCATACCCAGGAGGGATGACACTCCTCCCAATTACAGCTGGCCTGTTATTCCCGCACCTAGATTCTTCGGATGCCGGAACACCTGGCCCGATTTTACATGTCAGAAAATTCAGTCTGCAAAATCAAATTAAGATTACGTTTCCCAGCATTTCGCCACCTGACTACCTGAGGGGACCACTGAACTCCCCCGCTGCTTAGCACCAGCCTCTCCTGTCCCTTGTTGTCCTCTCTCCCCCACCCCCCAGGGTTGGATTGGGATAAAGAATCGGCCCAGGCACACCAAAAAAAAGTGGCCCACATTTGCGTATTGCCTTTCCGCAAAACACTGCTTCAGCGAAGTTTTATGAAAAGAAAGGGGGTTGGGGGCATGTTTTATTAACTTCACTTAGATAAAAAAAATGCACAGAATAGTTCACACTGCTGAGCCACACATGAATGCAAGTGAGACCACTTCTGCTCAGGCCCCCTGCCCCCGCTCAATCAGCATACATTAATGGGCCGGCTCAGCGAGAGAAAGGGAGTGATACCTCCACCCATCTGCCTCTAGAAAGGCCACTCAGGCTCCCACTGGGCCGCTGGCGGCATCCTAACAGCACAGACAGCCCCCAGCCTGCCCAAATAAGCAACCCACAGCTAGAACACGGCTACTGGCCCTTTGGCCATTTCCCGAGTGCCCGCGTTACCGATCCGACCCTGCCCCCCACCCCCCATCACCCCCCACTTGCTGCCCTGCACAGGCGCTTACTCCCATTCACCACCTTCTCAAAGGAGGAGGTAAATCATTGCAGATTTATCTCCAGAATTGGGGATCTGCATACAGATTCTAGGTTCACGTGTTATTCCCTAGTCCAGGAACAAAAACTTGGAATTCCCGGCTTTCAGTGTATGGATGCCTGGCTGTGTACTCCTGGGCACACAGTATTCCCACACCTAAACCCCTCACTCATAATCATGATCTTCATATTTATTCAGCCTTGAACCATATATGTCGTGAAGACCTCTGCACCGTATAATATTCGTAGTTCAGGGTAAATAATGTCATTTATTCTTATAATAAAATGCCTATTAGATGGGGTGAAGAGCTTTGCACACTGTAAGCGTTGTACACTCTGCGCTGGGGTGGGCTTCAGCCTCGCTCTTTCTGCAAACTCTGGTGTGCTATTACTGTTGCCGTACTAGGCCCAGTGCAGACCGCAGTCTGGCCAAGAGCTTTTAGTCGATGCAGTCTGAAATTACGACTGCTTTGGGACTATGTTCTGCAGAATCATAAACACATCTGTAGTGTCAGTTATTAAAGGTATATCTTTCAAGATAGTGATTTCCAAGCATGCATAAGCATGAAAATGAGCAGTTCTCATAGCATCGTATAAAGCAAGAGAAAGTGGGTGCCACTAATAAAGTACACCCTTTCGTCTGTACATTTCTAGAGCAGCTAAACCTGTGCCCTTTTCTTGCACTTCCTCTGGTGTGGCATCCCAAACAGCTACTACTTAGTTGTTTTAAGAATTTACTCCGTTATTTTAAGCATATAACGCGAATCACTGTCAAGTTGATGCCTTAATACGTTATATGCACTCAATCAATCAATCACGGCATTTATAGAGCGCGCTACTCACCCGGGAGGGTCTCAAGGCGCTGGGGGAGGGGGTAAGTTACTGCTCGAACAGCCAGGTCTTGAGCTGCTTCCTGAAGGAGAGATGGTCCTGAGACTATTCATTATACATGAGTATCTGCGAATAAGGGGTATGTTTTTCACTGAGGGGTTCTGAGTGGAATCATACAGACAACTAGAGAAAAGCTCGAGTTGTCTATGCCGTCACCCAGAATCACAAGGTGCAAAGTCCCTGCTATTCACACCCATCTTCAGGTCGGTTATATGTGCCCCTCCCATTTCGTTTCCCTCTTCTTTCATCAGCTGTTCAGGGGTAGAGGATCCATGGGAGAGTCATATATAACATGGTCTCACGTGCATCAGTGCCCTGCTCTGTCTTACAGGTGGTGCCCTGCTCTGTCTTACAGGCGGTGCCCTGCTCTGTCCTACAGGCGGTGCCATGCTCTGTCCTACAGGTGGTGCCCTGCTTTGTTCCACAGATGGTGCCCTGCTTTGTTCCACAGATGGTGCCTTGCTCTGTCTTACAGATGGTGCCCTGCTCTGTCTTACAGGTGGTGCCCTACTCTGTCCTACAGGTGGTGCCCTGCTGTGTCCTACAGATGGTGCCCTGCTCTGTCTTAAAGATGGTGCCCTGCTCTGTCTTACATGTGGTGCCCTGCTGTGTCCTACAGGTGGTTCCCTGCTCTGTCCTACAGGTGGTGCCCTGCTGTGTCCTACAGATGGTGCCCTGCTCTGTCTTACAGGTGGTGCCCTGCTCTGTCTTAGAGGTGGTGCCATGCTGTGTCCTACAGATGGTGCCCTGCTCTGTCTTACCGGTGGTGCCCTGCTGTGTCCTTCAGATGGTGCCCTGCTCTGTCCTACAGATGGTGCCCTGCTCTGTCCTACAGGTGGTGCCCTGCTGTGTCCTACAGATGGTGCCCTGCTCTGTCCTACAGGCGGTGCCCTGCTTTGTTCCACAGATGGTGCCCTGCTCTGTCTTACAGGTGGTGCCCTGCTCTGTCTTACAGGTGGTGCCCTGCTTTGTTCCACAGATGGTGCCATGCTGTGTTCTACACATGGTGCCCTGCTGTGTCCTACAGATGGTGCCCTGCTCTGTCTTACAGGTGGTGCCCTGCTCTGTCTTACAGGTGGTGCCCTGCTTTGTTCCACAGATGGTGCCCTGCTCTGTCTTACAGGTGGTTCCCTGCTCTGTCTTACAGGTGGTGCCCTGCTTTGTTCCACAGATGGTGCCCTGCTCTGTCTTACAGGTGGTGCCATGCTGTGTCCTACAGATGGTGCCCTGCTGTGTCCTACAGGTGGTGCCCTGCTGTGTCCTACAGGTGGTGCCCTGCTCTTACTGGTGGTGCCCTGCTCTGTGACAGTCAGTCTCTCTGAAAGCCGCCCTGTCAGTGTGACTTGAGTTCCCCTGTCTGCAGTGATCATGGCACGTAAAGAGCAATGTAGAGATAGTCAGAGGCGGAGTGTGACCACCTTCTCCGGCCTTCCTCAGGTCTGAGGATCCGAGAGGCAGGTGAGACCATCAGTCACCATTCCCATGCCAGGTCTCCAGTGACCCGGGCACAGAGTGGGCAAGCAGTGCACGTGAACACTGCCATCATGACATTGCAATGGCGGAAGAAGAATCTTATTTTTTACTGTTGCTGTGTCATAGACAGATTCGGAATCTTACTTTCAAGCTTATGCCTCTCTATGTGAGACATTCATAACAAAGCGCTGCATGCTGCTGTTCCACACTTCAGAGTGCTTGACAGGAAGGAAAGAGCTCAGAAAAACACTGCGTGTAGCAGTACGAGGAGAGGTGGAAAGACCATGGCAAGGGTTTGTGTTCGCCTGGATTCCTTATATTGAACGTGAGGCAGGGTTTGAAGCCACAATAGTACTCAAAGGGAGCCGCCCACACACGTGGAAAGGTCCCCGTGTCTCTGGGAGTGCACTGAGTGTGGTACAGTTTTGTACTGGCATCTGTTCCAACATTCGGACCAGCCACTCAGTGGGAAATGACATATTTTACACTCTTTGCGTGGTGTAAGTGTGTGGCCTTTGTGCTCTGTGAGAAATGCAAACATGTCATTTTAGACTGACCATGATCAGTCGTCCAAATGTTAGACCTTCTGTCAATGAACAACTCGAACTGACCAGTCCGCTCCGTGTAAACAGGTCCTACGCTGACATTTACTTTCACTAGTGACACTCTAGCCAAACTGGCACTACTGGTCCAGTGTTGGCCGACTTGTATTGATTCCTGAATTTTGTTATGACTATTCTTACAGCACAGTCTACAATTTGTATGCCGTAGCCTAGAGGATGCTGCTCTTGGTCTTCCCTCTGTCCGGAGTGCGGTAGCCAATCATTGTTCAGTAGGTTTTACAGCACTTAGAAGCTTTGTTCTGCAGGGTGTTTAGTGACCTTTCTTTTTGATTTAAGGAAAGACACTGTGTTCCCAGTGCGCCAGAGCTTGCTTGGAATCACAGCACTGTGTGTTTCTGCATCTGGGTGAGTGAGTAACAGGACGATGCCATTTATTTCACTCCATAGCAATGAATAGTTGTGCATTGCCCATAGGGCTGTGTTGAATGATATGGTGTTGCAGGGAATTCCCCATTGCTTACTTTCATGCTTTGTTGCGCATGCGAGGGTGTTGGATGGTCTTATTCACAAGATTTCCTTTGGGTCTGTAGGGCATGTTTCTGTGAGAAATAGGTTGTTTACTGGGTTGATCGCTTTGCCAACAATGTATGTTCATCCTCCTGAAATCAGCAAAATGAATACTATTGAGTTGGACAATAGCAGGATTTCCTTACAGTGCCATTAACTCTGTGGTGGCAGGTTTTAAACAACAGAGAAGATAGTTTTAGTTGTGTTGATATACTGGAGTTCAAATAGTGCCTTTCCTCTCTTCGAAGCACACAGAGGGAGTGCACTTTCACAAAAGAACCATGGGTTGGGTGGAAAGGAATGTGGCCATGGAGCTTGATGACATGGTGTTTAGTAGGGAGCAGGCCCCTTTGAAGCATGTTGCCTCATCCAGCCAGTGACAGCGCCCGAAACACAGGTTGGCTCTGCAATGTATCTGTAGCATTGTACAGGCAGCAGGTTGTGGAGCAGATTTGTTGTGTCCTGAACATGAAACCTTTGTAGGAATCTCCTTTTCCCACTGTGACAAGAAGGAGGTGTTTCCAGCTCAGCAGTTTGGAAATATTCCAGAAACATTTGGTGAATGAATGGGTGTACGGCAAATAGCAGAATGCCCTGTTTTGTGCAAGGCAGCTTTTGTTGTAGGAAAGCTACAATAATGTCATAGATGCTGGATCCATGATATGCATTAGGTGTGATGCCCCTTTCTTGCTCAGTGTGGTGCACTGGAGCACTCGTTCATCTGCTGAGGGTGATAATATTTGCACAATTGCGCTATTGCATGGATTTATTCCTGGCAGTGGCGCGTGCTGTCTCCAGGCACCTCACTGAGTTCCTATTAGGTAGGCGGCTTCTGTAAAACATGTCCTAATATGAGCAAGCATTGCAGCTGCGATAAGTCAATAAAATGAAAGCAGTGGAAGATGTAACATCACTTGCGCATTGACCCCCATGACATCACAGGAAGTGGCATCACATGGTCCTAATGAAGACCTCTGCACTTTTATTTTAAACAATCTTGACAGAAAATTGCAGGAAACATTAAATGGGAATGACGTTGTTTTCCGTATGCAAAGTCTCTAATCTTGCCTTTTGATAACCTTACTAACTTTGCAGCTGTACCGTCTGATGGGGCTCAGTGGTAAACTCAGACCCGTTTCCACCACCCAGCTCCCACCGGGGAGAGGGAAGGTTGTGGCGCTATGTCAGACAGTGGGGCATTGGTAAAATGACAGCATTACTCTAATGTCTAGATCAATGTACATTCCCACAAAATATATTAGCGGCATCATCGCCTAAAGTGTCCAACGCTCCTCCATTCTGCTTCAAACTGCAGCACACCCCAAGACCTTCCCTCCTCCCTCCCCTTGTCGTTCAAGGATGAAGGGAAATGGGATTTGTTTCTGTCTGCTTCCGCACTTACCATAAAACTCAGGAAAGCCACAATTTCTACGCGCTGCTAAATGAAGACGGCACCTAAAAATAGTTCAGATGCTAAGGAGAGTCCCCCGAGAGTCGTTTGTGAAACCCTGCATTGTATGGGAGGTTCGCAGTTCCCATCAGCCCCTGCTCTGTGCGCGGTGAATATTCCGGAGGAGGTGATGCGGCGTCGGAAGAAGCCTGTGATGTCGCGCACGCGATGATTAAGACCCTGACCTCTTACTCTGTAGCTCTTATTCGGCAATGGAGGCCAACATTATTTTGCAGAGTTGACTAAATGAAACAGCAATGAAAGGCAAATTACGTGGCATAATGCATCACTTCCCGTAGCACTGTTGTTTTACTATATTGACATTTTGCCTGGATAAATATTTCACCTTATTACCACCAGTTAAACATCCGAATTCAGAAATGGAGAACTGAAGGATGCCCAGGTTAATGATGGAAGGGGTCTGCCATTTCTTTTTGTACCTTTTGAAGCGTTTGGGCTAGAAGTGCCATATTTTGTGGCTGAACACTGAAAAATCAAGTAGCAGATAGTGATGTATGACTGAGGCAAGTTCAGTAAATCTATAGTTATGCAGCGTACGCCGCATAATTGTAGTGGGCCAGGCTGTATGCTTTAAAACTAGTTATTGATTAGAAAAAGTGCCTCAGTAAAGGGTGGCACCGTTTTAAATAGGCCCTCCAAACACATTTGACCACACCTACCTCTCTCTAACATACGTTTATGGTGGTTCATGTCATGTGACACTGTAGTTACTATGTGTGCACTGTGTTTGCATTGTGGACTTGTATATTCAGTGGGTGTGCAGGAAATTTCAGCACCTTCGTTTTTTCTTTTTATTTGTACGGTTACATAGTTCCGCTTGAGTCCCACTGTGTTTAACAAACATTTTCACATATTTCACAGTATTGTACTTTTTACAGACGAAGCAGAAAAATGTGATTCATTTATGCTGTCATTAGATTAATCTTCCCTCTTTCCCCTTCCTTCATTATATGCCACCTGGGGTGCCCCTGGCCCCCATGCAACTCATGTAGTTATCATGTGTTATGTTTCAAAGAGTAGAGATTGCGCTTGTTTGCATATATATGGTGATAGCTAAATGTACAGAGTCTTGGGCTGAGCAGCCAGAGTTTAATATACGTTTTGTGGGTTGGGGGTTGTACCTTTTAGCTGTGTCTTCTGAATGTCCTGAAGAGGGAGTGTCTAGACTCAGATGGAATGGAATGAGTGTTGTTGCTAAGATATTATCTACTGCATATACTCTAGTGTACTAAACCTCGGATGCAATACTCATACATCATGAAAGTTGCTTGTTTTACCCTTAGTTGGAGTTTTCTATACAATATGATTGTTTGGTGTAGTAGCTGCTGATCTAGTTTTATTTGCATCACCGGGCTTGCTTTTTGTGGGGTTAGATGCAGTCTCATGCTTTACTTTGGAAAGGTGTGAGGCTAAAAACTTGCTTGAAGAGGTAAATTTTCAGTATTTTACCTGGAAGCTAGCTCGTATGGGAAACAGAACTTAAGTGCAAAATCTAGGTGGCGAGTTCAATACTCTGGGGTTCCACTGGAGAGAGGAGGTGAGTGTAGTCAATTATACCACTGGAGCGGACTTGTGACTGTTTGATAGCAACACGGTTTTAACCATTCTTAATGGTCCATTTCTGTTGAGGTTGAATATTAATCATATAATGACCTCAAAGAAAGAATGAGGGAATGGATATACCTCCATTACGCAACACAGCTAACTGCATGGCCTTAGGTCTCATCTAGCTATCAGTGTCCAGTAGCACTCTTATCTATAAGCTTCCGTTGCTGGAGTAATGGCATATCCTCAATACTTGAGATTAAAAACTTTGAGCTCCTATGTTGTTACATTCAATTTTTTTACTTATTTAGGAGGGCTCATGACACACTATTATCAAATAAAACTCCTTCCTAGTTACGCTCCTGGTTCACCCCCAGGTATTCACATTCTATTAAAATTTCCAGTTTCCATTCCCAAAACAGCATACTCTCTCCTTGGTAGAGCTGAGCATGGATGCCTATTCCAAAAGATTTCCAGGGATATCATTACCCTTGGAGCCCACAGATGCATGGTTAGACCTGCGTCCGAAAGTATAGGGATATTTTTACACCGAATGTTTGGGAGAAGCCTATTTACTTCATCTAGGGCCTCGAGGTGGTTGACAAAATAAAGGTGAATAAAATGTAAGGAAGCAACAAATAAGTCCCTTTCAACCCCATGCTTTGTCTTGATTCGCATGAATAACTGGCCTGCAACAGATGACTTATCGAGGTCTCCGAACGTAGAATGCAGGTTCATTATCAAAGGTAATAGGGACTGTGGATTTTCCAAGCCAAAACTTCTCTACATATCTTCTTACCTAACTTATCAAAGATATGAATAGTAGATAAAATCCATAAAATAGTTCATTATTCTCTCCATTGTGGCACTTAAATAATATTAATATTTAACATTTATACAGTGACCTTCATAAACTGATAAATGTATATAGCACCGTTATAAAATGTATGGTAGGCTTCCATTACATACTTAGAAACAAGTGCATAGAAGTTAGTTGTGATTTCTCTTCTAGTTCTGGGCCAAAAGCACCAACACTGTGCTAAAGAAAGCACAGAATGCCTTGCTTCACTGCCACTCTTTGGCTTTGCTCAACTCACAAAACAGAAAACACCAATTCCATTTATTAATCAATCTAGTAGGCAAAACATATGGAGGTTTTCGGCAAACAGATTTGCTGGAAATGTTCTGTATCCCTCCTGTGGTGACACACAAGTTAAAATCCAGAAGGGGCTCTGTTCTAATCCACTGGATGCATGGAATTCGTAGGGATTTGGGCCATAATAAATATTAACAAATTCTTTCACCCATCCCCTAATCTGTTATCATCTGTAATAAATTTAAGAAACGTATATTTTTACTTTGTTATGATAACTTATTATGATGCAGTTCAGAGGTCACCACAGCAACCCTTTGCAGTCTGCTCAATGCAGAAATCCATAAAGCACTCAGTAGCCTCAGGTTACGCAGGGGAAGTAAACTTTGAATGGCTGGAGAGGAGAAGGCACACTATGTTGGAAAGGAGTGAGTGTGATACCACAAGCAGGCTTTATAATTGTGTAGAATCTGAGATATGCCTACAGAAAACACCCACAGAAATTTCTAATCGATTGTTTCAGAGGGTTTTAATTCCATGGAAACTGTCAGAATGTGGAATGCATAGATTCTGTGAAATCCAAGTGGTTTTATTACAGGAAATTCAGCAGAAGGTTTTGAATGAAAGAATGAGAAAGAATTGGGTTTTAATTCATTCCATTAAATCCAGAGGGTCCAATTCGCAAAGGTATATTTACATGTGTAGATTTACTCATGTTTAAATTTACTCTTATACTTTGCAGTAACTGCAAACTGCACTTTGTAGTATGTTTAGTACTACTCACATACTACAAAACACTATTCACAAACCTACAGGTGGTGACCTTGTGTGCCGGGGCTAGAAGGAGAGAGTCCCATGAAAGCATTAGATTGCATCTCTATCCAATAGTGTCTATAGACAGACCCTTCTGGCTTCTTCTCTTTCTACTGATCTAAATTAATTTTTTCCTTAGCCGGACATCTCCAAATAAAATAGAATATTGGAACGTACGGTTATATTTCCCATTCTCCTACTCTCCCCTGACTGCCTTTGGTTAAATTCTTAGTAGAAATAAAATCTGCTGGCGCTTAGACCTTTTGTCACCAATTTGGCGTAGGGATTCCTTAAACATTAAGGCTAAACATGTGGAAGGCATTTTGATTTTAAGATGCCTTAATGACTTTATACAAATGTATATCAACAGTTAGGTGTGAAGACAGGCCGAATGGCTCGGATTTTCAGTTTTTTGATGTCTCGCTACAGACAGATTCAGATGTCCGTTGCGCACAGCATTGCATACAATACTAGGTAGTCTGAGCTTTGGGTCAGCCTCTTGCTATTGACTGGATGCATTCTTGTTCTTTACTAGACCCTGCTCCTGATTTGATGGATTTCTTGACTGTTCCTATGGTGCCCTTATCCTGTTGCATATCTGCTTTCCTTGCATTTGATTGAATGCATTGTTTCCTCCCATTGCTGATATAAAGGAACTATTATTTATTTTTTCCTTTTGTTTGTAATTTAGTATTTCATGGGAGTGGATATCCTGCTTCTTCCTTTTGCCACTTGAGCATGTGTTTGTCCAATTGCGCCCTTTTCTTCAGCACTCTGCCACCTTCCCCTCTGTCCAACACTGCACACTGCTGCCATTCAGCATTGTGCTCTCTCTCTCTCTCTCCATCACCTCTCTTCTGCCACCCCTTTCCTTCCCTCTGCTTGCCGCTGTTGGCTTCGCCAACGCCAGATGCCTTTAAAATTTTGCCAGCATTAGCAAAACCAATACTGGTGGACCCATCTCAAAAATGTATTTTCTTTACATTCAAGATAGCCGCTATTATGCATGATGCAATGTGGTGTGACATAATATGAAAGAATAAAATCGTTATTTTCTATTGAGTCTTATCATGTTCCATCACACAGTATGGCTGGCATCTTGAAAGTGTAGAAAATATACTTAAGAAATGGCAGATCACTGCTATTGGCTTTGCCAGTGTTAGCCAATTTTAAAATCATTTCAAAGTCACTAGTAATGACAGAAATTGCATTGGCAAAGGCACACTGATTGGTTTTGGCAATGCTTGTTTATTCTGATATAAACGGTTGACTGAGGAATCACTTAGTCTTGTTGAAGTCTTATTCTGGGACAAGGGACTGAAGGGGAAAGACACAAGGAGACCATCAACAATAACCAATAAGCACTGGAGTAACCATTGACATTGGTTTCCGGAGTAGTGTGCTACTTGCCTCAGAGTGCTTCATTGCCTCATCAAAAGTAGTAAGTGCTATATAAATACAATTACGATTACCATCAAGGAAAATAATCTGGTCATTAAACAGTTTAGGAATTCTTCTGAGGCTCCATGTATGATAGTGATATTGTCAGCACACTGTGATCTATGACAGTTGTGACCTTTGTGACACCTATATTTAGAAGAGGTTTTTTTTTTTAGCTTTTTCTTGTCTCAGTCAAAGCATTGCTTGCCAATATGCAATGGGTTATGTAAAGGTACTGTGATTGGTGATATGGCTTCTGCACCAATAGGACTGAGACCAGTGAAAGGAGGAATGAGTGAGGTTTTCAACGTGCAACAGAATGAAAACATTATTCACACTAGGCACTTGTGATATTCTAGTTTATGCTAGATAAAGGTGCCTGAATGAAATCACAGGGCTCTGGAGGTCTCAGCACTAACACTTTCCCCAGTGCCAAATTTTGACACCTTCACACACTGCCAACAAGTGAGATTATCCCAAACTGCCCATTAATAAAATATTTGCACAGTTAGTCGAGAACGAGAGATGATAAGGAGCAATCATTTACATCAAACACCATGAACAGTGAAGTCCAATTGGGGCTTCAGAAGAATCGGTAAAGAGAGTTGGTGTGAGCTTAATAAGTTTTATTAACTAATTAATTCAAATTGATTTATTTGTTTAGTAAATATTAACTTTGGTTATCATTCTTACAAATTTAAATAATCCATTAGTTGATATTTCATGAAAAGATAAAATACCACATTAGTTAGAATTACAAATGAGTTAGAGAAAATACAGCATATGTGTTCCATAAAGGAATCCCTAATCTAAATTAATAGGTTTATTGGCATAAAAAGAAAATCTCTTCAAAAAGTAAGGTAAGGCGTCAGTTTCAGTAACTCAAATGAAGGATTCTGATGAGAGAACGAAAGTGCATAGGCATGAAGCCTTAGTACTTAAGCAATGGAACATTTCTAAAGCTGGAAAGTATTCTCAGATCAAAAGTCAGCAGGCATTTCTAAAATCTGCAAGCTCTATTCTCTGAGCAAGAAAGGGAAGCTGTCTGAAAAAGAGAGAGCTCCTCGGGAAGGGGTCTTCCTAACTAATCTATGGAACATACACTAATATAATTCTGCAAAATATCACTAGTAACAAATCTTACATTTCCCTAACTTCTCACGTCTTCATAATGGAGTGCAGAATCGAGTCCTTGAATTGTTACATTTGATCAAATCTTGTGGTTCAGACAGTTTTTGCCCACGAGCCGCGTTTCCTGCCATCTCCTCCCCTCCTGGTTAGAACCTCATTATCAGTTGTCTAATGCATAACAAATGAATATTCGTAGCAAACAGAAGGCTTCTGGAAAATTACAGCATCTGCAATAGGGAAGAGAAAATATCTTGTGCAAAACAACAGTTTTAATGTGAAAACAGGACTCTTAATCATAACATGTAAAATTGATATTTAATATGGCATCAGTAGTCAGGCTTAGTCAAAACAGTATGTTAATTCATTGGTGTGCTTTTAATGTCTAAGTGCGATTACATATCACAACTTTCCATTTATTATATGCATGTGTTATTCAGCATACATATTTTCACTTTTCAGTTAAATGCATTTAATTAGCAAAAATGAGGAAACTCGCTCTATCACTGCCAGCCATTACTAGCTTCTCACACAGCTCACTGGTGAAAGCTCTTCACACTGAGCACAAGTCCAACTTTCTCACACTGCCATTCAGCACAAGCATCTCATACTGTCCACTAGTGCCTGTCTCTAACACTGCCGCAAATTCAAACTTTTGGCACTGCCCATCAGTATGCCCTATTTTTACTGCCCTCTGCAAACTTCTTGAACTGCCTTACTTGTGTGTAATTTTGATACTTCCCACTAGAGTATATCCCACACAAAGCAAATGTACTACTTGGCCATCCGAAGAGTTCAGGCTTGTCAACGTGTTTTCCTACTTCGTGCCTTTCAGTCCTTGCTCTCTGTAAACACTGCCCCAGGGGACGACAATCCTTTGGGAATTGTTGTGTTTTAAAAGGAAATACGGTGAAGGAGGATGTATGTAACACTTTAGAAGAATACAGAAAGCGAGATGAATTTTGACAGTAAACCTTGTTGGGCCACTGTGAGAGCAAGGAGTGGTCATAAGTACCTAATAGAAAAATATTCTTACATCACACCCTCAACAATGACTTTAATCTAGCTTCATCTCACTTGATCATCGAGATTTAATTGGAACGACTAGCCAACAGCATAAAGGGGTGAGATCTATTCCTCCCCTGGGTAACATAGAGATCGCGGCTCGAATCTTCAATGTGTGTAGATAATTTGTATTTTCCCACCCCTCTCCCTAAGGTGTTCATATTCCATCAGGTGTGGGCTTCCAAGTCTAGGGATCATAGGCAATCCCTCTTGCCTGAGGAGTTAGTGGTTGACTTGCGAGATGAACGAGGAAATGCTTCCAAGAAATGTTGGATAATTCATTGGGTTCTGGTTGAAGCAGAGGTTACTATGCCAGCAAAATGATTCAAAAGGCCGGGGGTAGTCAATGGCACTGGGAAGCAATAATGATAATAATGTGAGACCAAACACTGAGCTGAAGAGACAGTAGAGTATATGGTGTTGCAGCAGGCAGCAAAAGGGTTGCTCGATCGGTTTGCTTGTTTCTTTTATAAGCCCTCAAATTTTCTTTATGCATGTTTCTTCTACAAGGCCACATATATATAGAGAGGGGTGAGTGTGTTGGTGTTTCTAAATACAGCATAACAACACAAGCAAGTGTTGCAAGGCATAATAAATAATTTAACTTCTTTTTATTATCATGTTAGAGCAATCTGACACAAGTTATGTATCCACAAGTAGGTAGGTAGGCAGAAAAATATGTATTTCCAGGACATACATCTTATAGCAATATACACACTGCAAGAACATATCAAAAGAAGTAAAATACACATTGCAATTTCATCGTTCAAAATACTCAAAATTCAACAAAAGCTTCTTGATTACAATTATTCCCAATAATGTATACTCCATACATAGACATACTTCAAATATCACATATAAAAGCACATTAACTACATATAGACACTATATTCGACACAGTACTAAAGTTTTAAAACTTCAGTTTTTGGATAAGCAAAATATATCTATCAGTTGTAACCAAAATATCGAACTTCTTTATGGCAAATAAAGTAACGAGTGCTTTGTACGAGATCTAATAACATGTCTCAAATAAATGGACGCAAAATCTTTTTCCTTTCACTCAGAAAGAGAGTGCAATCTAGCAGCAGATGGATAAAAGACTCTGGGGCATATTATCAAGCACGGCGTTAAAATTATCGCCGCTTTAGCGGCAGAAAACTGCCGCTAAAGCGGCGATAATGGGCTTGATAATATGCCCTGGAGAATTCCGATAGAAGTCCATGTTGACACCAGAACATGGGCTTCTATTGGAATTCTCAAGGGCATATTATCAAGCCCATTATCGCCGCTTTAGCGGCAGTTTTCTGTCGCTAAAGCGGCGATAATTTTAACGCCGTTTCTTGATAATATGCCCCTCTATTTGTATATCCAACGATTCTCCAGTCAGGATCAATACCAGCTTGAAGCTGAAGAATAACACCCCTCAGCCGATTTCCGGAACCTGAGACAAATAGGGAAACAAAACCCTTGCTCCAAGATACTCCAGGAAGTGGGCTACAGAAATTTTGGAAGACAAGTAATCTCTGTCTGCCCTACAGAAGATAACATAACTCTCTCCTTGAAAAACTTCCTTAGAGCATTTGCGAGTATTTTTTTTACAGTCAGCTATATGAGGCCCAGGCCCATTTTTTCCACTGATAAGAAGATTCATGACAACTTATTTTTGGACAGACTAATATCTTGCATAATCATGCAGGACAGTTTACCAGTGGTAACTTCTTGCATAAGGCCATACACAAATCTAACAGAGTGTGATCTGGCCAACCGGGTCCAGGAGACAAAAGTTTACTCCAGCCTCAATGACTGCACCATTGTGCTCGCTGGGAGCCCCATAAGGGCCTTAAAACAGGCCCTCTCCAGGGATTCCCATCAACGGGTGATCCAGGGCCAACAGCACGGCTCCATAGAGGGCCTGCAGAATCAACTTGCCTGCCACTGCCTTGTTTAAAGACTCCACTGAAAGGCCACCAAACTTCAGATTAAACCTCCTCAGCGCATTTACTGTACTTAAGAGCCCAATTTTCCCTCTCTCCATATGGCTAACCCACTTTAAATTCGAAGGGAAGGTAATCCCCAGATATTTATATTAATCTACCTGCTGTAGGGGAGCATCATCTAAAAAACAAGAAAATTTCACTTGCCGCTTTGAGAAAATCATGGTTTTGGTTTTCTCCCCATTTATGGCAAGCAAGTTCATCTTGCAATAAGTCTGCAGAATTCCTAGTTTCCGCTTCAGACATATGTAGGTATAATCAATCAGGAGCTAATCATCATCATATATCAAGCAATGAGTATACACCCTGCCTATCTTGGGAGAAAAGGAATTTGTGCTACACTGTATCTCTGGGAGGTCCGCAATGAAAAGATAAAGCGCAGGGGAGCTAATATACAACCATGTCTTAGTCCATTATTCACAGAATTTTATCAGTTAAGGTACCTAGACCATTCAAGTCGACCTGACCCAATTCTTCTCATGTAATCGACACATCACTGCTAAAAGGTATTGGGCAATACCACAGCTAGCCAATTTTTCCCATAGTCCCTTTGTGAAAATCTGCCCTAAAATCAACAAAACAGCAAAAAAGTTTGCTCCCTGTGCCAACAGCCCTCCATGATGCAATCCAGAGGACAAAACAGTGGTTGATTGTGGAATACCCTGGCCAAACCCCCCTTACTCTTTTGGAATATTCTCACTTCCAAAGTCCCAGGCCTTAAGAGACATCAATAGCATTTGGGCATAAATCTCAGATGACATATCTAGCAGAGTGATCAGCTGATAATTTGCTGGATCATCTTAGGCTCCTTTCTTATGTATGGGTTGATTATCACCCCTTGTCAAGAATCTATAATTGCACCATTTCTTGTCACCCATTTAAAAAAGGGACTCAAAATATTGGGCCACCATAAGGAATTTGAGTTATAGAGAAATGCTGGCAACTCATCAGGGCTGCCTACCCAAGATGGCTTCAGATTTTCAATTACTTCTGCAAGTATGCCAATCTCCTGGACTGGAAAAAGGTTTGTGCATTCAGCCTGACTGGCAAGTGATCACTTCTCCCATTTTTATCAGGCATCTTATACACCTCCAATATAAACATGGTCCATTGTGATTCTCAAACCCAAGCCTACAATTTGAAATGGGAAATTTGGTGTAGACCATTCAGCAGGCACACAAATGATCGGAAATTACCCATTGCAATAACATCCTGCATTTTACTCCAATTTTCCTCATAAAACTCCTTCCTTTTTTGGAAACAAACTGCTCAATATGCCATTTTTAAGACCCTCCTGTCCTGCTGTATGCTCCTTTCTCCTTTAGGGGAAATATTGCACTTCACTCTATTTACTTCCCGTCGAAGAGACATTCCTCATCAAACCACCTGGTTTGCATTCTTCCTGCAGAGCTTTTCAGAGGATGACTTTCATGGGCTCATACCATTCTATCTTATTACCATAAACCACTGAGGGGTGGACCTCGATTCTGATTTTTGCTAATTCTTGCAATTTATGCTCGGCAATAGATAACCTTATTCTGTGATTATAAATCAGAGGGAGATCCACCATTGTCTGGGATGGGCTTCTGCTTAAGGCCCAACTCCATTTCAAGATGAAAAAGGGGTTAATATCCTGAGCAATAAATTCCCAAAGTATTGAGAACAGTCCACAATTGTAGTTGTCACAGAATTCTTCTTCTGTTCTTTATTTTCATTTGATACAGTTCAACAAAGATGTGGATTCTAGCCAACACGTGTTTCGTCTATTTGGAGTAAACCATAGACTTCTTCAGGGCAAACTCAAGTAAACTTTCTCAGGTACGAAGTATAAGAAATGAAGGTGCAATATCCAGATGAGTTATTCCAATTATGTTTGGAAAGTGCAACAGAAAACACAATTGTATATCAAGAAAGTGAGAAAGCTCCACTAGCTAGGCGCTAAACCTTCAATTTTGAATCACAGGTCACAGAACGATATCTGAATTAATTGTCAGTCGTCGTGGAGTGTGCTCCTTCCCGCGGAGCACACTCCACGATGACTGACAATTAATTCAGATATATTACTAACCAAGATTTTAAGGACTGCTGGATGCCCAGGCACCTAGTTTCCAAAATTAACACCTCTGTTTTGATAATTAACCAGGTTTCCTTAAATATGCTTATAGTGTTGAACAAACCAAACAGAGCAGTTATAGGCGTCTATGATCGCACAAGTGTTAATACTCAAATTTTCCTATTCAGTGCTGCACCCAATAAAGGCCCAACTGCTCACAGGCCTTGTACTGTAAAAGAAAATTTGCAATAGGGAGCGCTACCAAAATAACCACTGGGGTGTTATATTAATTTCAATATTAAGAACAAAAAGACAGTTCAATCATAACAAAGTCCATACAGGTGGGTCAAGAAATTCTTCCACTCGTCCATAAACACGTGAGAAGACTAAAATCTGAGTCTTCAAAAAAAAATGATTCTTCACAAAATAGAAACATCCAGCCCAGCCAATGCGTTTTGCCCTTGAACAAGGACTTTATCAGGGAGCACATATACCTTGAACATTAGTATCACCATATACGATTTTTCTGCCTGCAGGATATATAGGGGGTTTCAATATTGTGGATCATTAATGGTCATTGAGACTAAGAACTCTGTATCAACATCTACTTCCTAGTGCATCCACTCCTCTACTGATGACCGGGCTGGGGGCTGTTTCTATTTAGCGACGAATAAAAAAGCTTATAGTGTTGCCTTTGCTTGTGGTGGGCACTTACTCCCTTTAATTGTTGGTAAAAATAATTGTTAAATCATTCCATTGGATCTGGATCTTCGCATAACATTTCACCATGGATGGTTAGAACATCTTTTTTCTCAACAACTTTGGCAATTACTTGGTTGGACAAAAAGGTCAACCACGGTTAGCTCTCCCCCTCTGACGTCCGACAGACCACCGGGTCTAGATCCCCAGTCGTGATTCCAATTAGCCTGGAGCCTTTTTGGAAAACCACTAGTAGTTTTGAACAGTTTAGTGGTTGGCTTTCTGTTTTCGCTTCCCATTCTTTATTAGTTTAAAATAGAGGGTCTTGGTAGGCTGACTCCTCCTTACCTGGTCATTTTTGTCTAAATCTTTCCTTCCTGGGTTGTTATTTGCCTTTTTAGCTCCAGTTCTTTAATTACATCTGTCAGAGGAGGTCAGCCTCGGCTCTACCTTAAGAATTGAATCGTACTTGCTTCGAATGGGTCGTCTCGTGAGCCTTGAGTCCTTGGTTTTGAGGGCAATTTTACCAGCTGGTTTATCAATTCCGTTGGCATGTTCAGTGGAACAGGTACCCCTTTCAGGTTTACTGACTGTTTTTTTACCATTGATTTCCCTGATATTAAAACAAAAAGTCCATACAATCTTCCATTTGTGCAATACACTTATACAGTGTGTCTATACAAGTTCAAAACTGCCCCAATTTGCAAACATGCCCACTTTTTAGGTATCTAACTCACTAATGGTTGGCACTTTTATTTTGGTGGCCACGGCTATTTTTGTTTCCAGTCTGACCCTGTTAGCATCCCATGCTTGCTGCTGGCAGACTGGCTGAGACTTCAAGCACTCCACTGCTTTCTTTCTTTTTGGCACCGAGACGCACTCCAGAATGTAAGCACTGCACTATTTGTTTTATTTGCTTCAGGCACATAGAGGTACGGCGAGGCAGTCACAGCTGAGCTTGTTGTACCTTGTACTTAGTTCCTTTAAAGCAGTGGTCTTCAAACTTTTTATGCTGTGCCCCCTCAGTGAAAAAAGAAAATGAATCAGCCCCCTCAGAATTAAATTCACAAAGTTTAAATATGTCTCAACTTATTTAAACACGAGACGAGACGTAGTTAAACATTGCAGTTAAATTCTAGTACTGTTTTAAAACTGCAACCAAGTAGATGATTGCCAAACATACTATTCTGGTCAGGCGGGCCTTACTAATTTGTAAAAGTATCCACATTGTGATTATTAGAAATGGGGGTGGGGTTTTGAATAATATTTGGAGTCCCTTCCCTTTTGACACCTTCTCCCAGCCAGGGTATAAATGACAAAAGGTGTTAGTGATGGCTCATCACAGAGGCTTACTGCTGCTCATTTTTTCCCTGCTTAAAAGAAAGCACTGTTATCAGCATAATGCTTCTTTTAGCCAGAGCCTGGGACCCCCTAGGTTCATTTGAACCCCGCAGTTTGAAGACCCTTGCTTTAAAGGCACAGTTTATAAGCATTGCACTACTCGTTTCATGACCTTAGAACTGCACTATGTGTATCACGCCGAGCCTGCACACACCGCGCTGTTGTATGTGTTCAGGAAACTGTAAATAGTGGAACGTGTGTTTAATGTGCGCCCACGCACAAGCCGCAGCACTGCATTGCTTTCGGGTGTGTGCGCGTGGAAGAGGAGACTCCGCCGCGCTGTAAATAATACATTATTGCATTACTAAACGCACGGGTGAGCAGCAAACACAGCAGAGCACATACCTTGTCCTTGGCGCCAGGAGGTGATTGGGCAGAATGTAAACAGCCGTTATTGGCGTAATTATTCTGCGTGTCTGGTGCAGGTGGAGAAGGGTCTCAACAGGCGCTATTTGAAGCGCGCGCTGAACACAGCCCTCCACAGACTTGAACCCTGCAGTGTGTGCGCCGTGTGCTTAGAACCCCCGACAGACTGCTCGCGCTCCTCGGGGTGAACGCAGACACACAGACCGGCTGCACACTCTTCGCTCTTCCTCTAATGTGCTAAGAGCCGCGGCACCGCCATCCTTTGCTTGTTGCTGCCAGACACAAGCCGAGAGAATAAATACGGCAGTCTAGTATTTGCTTCAGCAGGCCAGACATGGCAACAGATTGCACTAACCGTATTACTCAGAGTAGCCGTGCTCAAATATTGAATGTAAACACTGAATGTACACAGAGTTATTCGTGCTCAGCGCAGGCGGAACAGTGAGCCATGCACGGTTTCATGTATTGGCTGTTGCTGGAAGCCACACAGAGCCACACAGTTCTCCCATCTACACTATGTGCATTATTTACCTAGGACAGCCAGACACACACACACTGCCACCTTCACTTCACTATTCGTGCCCTGTGCCGAGCGAAGACACACACAGCCTGTATACACAGCACAATTTGTAGCACTGCTGAGTGTAGGCACGAGGCAGACTCAAGCTCTAAACGCTAGGCTAATTTCATGGTGTGCCCAGTAAAAGCTAAGGCAAAGACAGGTTATACCTTGAGACTGGTGTATGGAAATGCGCTCCACACCGGGATTGTATAGGTTAACACTTGGTTATTTGTAGCATTTATTCAGTCTAGGTAAACCAATGCCACACCCTTTGTATCTTGTGCTTAGTGTAGACATGCCCAGAAGCAAACATCGCATTATGTGCATTGTATGGTTGGTGTAGGCACGCACAGGCTAAATATAGAAATTGTACTTTGTGCGTCAGAGAACTTCCTCTGAAGTGACGTCATGCCTTTCATGACTTCCTGTGGTGAGGTAGTGCCCTTCCTGGCGAACCCCTGGGACTGCCTTAACACCGGACAGTCTGAATATGTACACGAGCCCTACAGCTGGACCTAGAAAGAGGAGGAGCCAACAGACCTGAAAGACTCAGACACGAGGGCCAAGACTTAGACGTCATTGGATAAGGCTGCTCTTCCGGTGTGGGGCTGCCTCTGCGAGTCAAGAGGCCACATTTCACACTGAGGTGGCTCTTTGGTGAAACAACTGGAAGGGCCTTCCCCCATAGGTGTGTGAACCCCATACAGGCAGCCTCTCTTTTTCATGGAGAAGAGCGCTGTTTCACACAGGAAAACGTTACTTAAGAGACATACAGGCACATGCATCAACCTTTTTTGCGAGCGCTTTCACAGTAAAGCTGCCCAGTAACAATCTCTGTGATATCAGTGATGGCCATGAAAGTAACCCAGCCTTGCGTCTGGGCGTGGGGTACAGCCAGGGCACAAGTCCTAAAAAAAGAAGTGGGGGGTCGCTGACGTCACGACAGGAAGTGACGTCACGAAAGGTGGCTTGCACCATCAGACTCATTGCCTCCCCTCGCTCACCCCTTAAATGCGATTGCATCAGAGAAGCCAGCGCGTGAGCAGCGTTCTGAGTGAGCTCCGATCTCGCCCCAGAGATGCCAAAGAGTGAATGTGTGGCTCCATTTGCTCCAGTTATCGAGCTCCCGGTAAAATAAATGGGGGGACGCCGTCCACCCGCGTGGTACCCCGACTCGAGCCCTGGGTACAGCAGAAGGGGAGTTCTCGTGTACAACGCCAAGTGGTCTAGTCTGTTTATGCTAAAAGAGCTGAGAAATGTACTTACTTCTAACAAGAACAGAATTTAATCGAAGTGAAGTGATATCTATCTATCTATCTATCTATCTATCTATCTATCTATCTATCCAAAGAGCATGCCTTGCGTGTGATGGAACACAGGTGTTGTTTATGGCCATATGTGCCGATGTTGTGTGCTGGTAGCTCTAGGTAGCCAGAAAGCTGGTGAAACCATTATTACTCTCACCCTGTTGTACGCCTAGCCCGAGTGACTGCCAGTGGACTTACAGCGTACACTGTTGTCTGCGCGACCGACCCCACCAGACTGCTAAAATGCCTTAATCCGCGTAAAACGCCGTAGCGACCAAGTTAAACAGCATGAATGCCATTGTAAAATGCTCATTGATAACACACCTTCCCAAAGCTTACAACTGCCAATAAACGCGCTTGCTTGCACCTTACAGTTGCGTTGTCAGTCCTGTTTGAAAGACTTTTCCATGAGTGCGCCAAACCTCAGTGCGTAGCTGGGCTCAGTGCACCGTCCGTCCAATCGTTGCAGTCAGTCTTCTATGCGCTCTTTGGGGTCTGAAATGTACACAGCTCTGCTGCTGGACACGTGTAGCCGCCAGCGCGTGTCTGTGCTCTGCTGCTAGTGCTAAGGCCTTTAGGATGCGTATGTTGACCAGTTTCGCACGTGTTTGCCACTGCCATCACTCACTGCCTGCCCTGTAGTGTCGTATTGTTAGGAGCTTCCAGGCGCTCGATTTATTTGCCACCTGAGGGCCCATACTGCCTTGGTACTGTAGACGGTATCGACCGGACAACGGTATCCAAACCTTTTTGCGAATCTGTGCAATAATCTCTCTGGAAGTGAACCTCTTGTCTCCATGGTTACTAGAGACAGGGGACCAGTGATGGAAGGGAGCCTGTGAACGTGAAGGGTCCTTTACATTCTCCTGATAAACGTTTGGGTGTAAGATGTCGGCAGACTCTGTTTGTACCGCTTACACGTTCCTCCATGCACAGCTGACAGTGACAAGGTGAAATAAAATGTGTATGTACATTTACTGTAAAGAGTATATGCATTTTCACCAGGGGTGGGTGGGGTCTATGGACGATTGTAAATTACCCCGTCATGTCTGCTTCATCAGGAGTGTGTGTTACTGTCCCAGAAAAGCATTGAGATTACTATAAACATCAGCACAAGTACAATACCTGCTTTCAAGCAGAAAGGAAAGACATTGAAAGAGATGGAACAATTTTTACTTTTTGTGTACTTGAACATTCCAACACAGTGGCCGGGTTTGCGCAATTCCATTTCATAGCCTGGAAGAGCGCGCGGACCACAAGTGTGGCTTTAATACGTATTCCGTTTGCCGTGTGGCGCAGAGACATTATCGAGGGACTTCTGGATGGTTCGCTCCTCCTGCGGCGTGGTTATACTTGTGTAAAAAGCTTAAGTAGTAAATGCGGCCCGTCCATCTGAGAACCTCATCCCTGCACTTAGCCTGGCCGATCAATGGCCGCCATAATAGATCTCACGCCATCTCCTCATCTCCTGCCGCAATGATCTCTTTAGAAACCTTAAGTGACTCTGCAGCGTGCTTAACATGGCGACGAGGATGGCGGGAGCTGTCCTCTGTGCTGGAGCAGCGGTGCGAATACCTTGTGCACAAGTTCCTCAAAAAACAATTGTCAAACCAACCATGCTTCCGCTGCACAGTATTCTCCAACTCGCCACTGCGCAAAAATGCTGCCTTGAACTACACCAGTATGGCTGAAAAGGAAGACGATGGCTGTGAACATTAGCTCATAACGTGTACACCTAGTATTTATTTTCAAATACTAGGGGGTGACAAGGATTTAGATCACAGACTGAGAGGCAGAACTTAAGACATGCTTCCAAGGATGTGACTTTAAAAGCATGGACTTCATCACCACCAAACATCTCCCATGGTCCCTGTGTGGAGAATTGTAGTTTCTTTCTAGCAAAATTAGGGCTTTTGAATAATATAATAATCTTGCCTGGTACAACGACACGTACGTAACTCACTATTAGCTGCCTTCATTCACAAGGAAATGTAATAATACTTTCTTTCTGCTGCATGCAATGAAAAACAAGCTAAACTCCATTTAAAATGGAAATATTCATATAAACTTTTTTTTGGTTGCTGAAAGTGACTTTACTTGAAAGCTGTATTCTAAATAATTAAACAATGCAAGAAAGAAAATAAGATGTGGTGAATAAATTACTATTCAGACTCTTGATTGGGTAGGCGACGTCAATTTATGTATCATTTATATATTGCTGTGCAAACAAAACGGTGCTATTATTAACCTGCAACAGGCTTAGTTCTTGAGATACAATTAGTTGCAGGACTCATTGTACACTGTAAATGCATGATGCCATTGTTATTTTCTTTAGAACATACTGTATATGATACAGTGAAATAAATATCTTCAAAAGACTTACAAGTGACAAATTCAAATTGTTTGTTTCAATTTATTGAAAAAGACTTTACCAGTTGCATAAAACAAGAGTCTGTTGTAAAAAAACATTTTCGTATTTTGTTGTTGAATTTCATGTTCAAAGACAGTGTGGGATTCAAGCTTACATTGATGTCTTCTATCTGGCAAACGTTGTTGATCTAGTAATGTAATGATTGATTTGCACGGCAAACTATGAAAGGCAACACAACAGTGGAAAAGAGAGAGGGAAGGGTAGCAAAGAGAGAAAAACTATTGAAGGAGAGAGTAGAGGGGGTTATGTGAAAGATAGAGAAAAAGTGAAATAGGGAAGTGGTGACACAGATGGGGAAGATGGAGAAAATATTTAGAGAGAGTTGGGGTGCAGGAGAACACAAAGAGAAGAGCGAAAGAAAGGAAGTGGAAGATGTAGAGGGAGACTGAAAGGGACTGAGAAATAACTGGTGCGAGAGGCAGACAAGAAGGCTAAAAGAGTGGGATGGCTGGAGTATATAAGGAGCAAAGAGAGTGAAAGTGAATAATGATATAGAATACAGAAAGAGAATGAGAAATGTATGGAATTAAATTAAGAAAGAATAGGAGGAATAGCGACAGGCAGGGAGGGGCAAGCATCCGAAGGAGAGATAAGAGGAGAAAGGCAGATAGACAGGAGTGATCTGCAGGGACAAAGTAAGATATGAGAAAGAAAGATCAAGATCAGGGAGAGCGAGAGAGCGTGTGTGGAGAGAGAAAGATGAGTGAGAGAGTGAGGCAGAAAGCACAAGCGAGTGTTCAGGAAGTGTTAAAGTGAACAGCTGATTTGAACAGAAAGTGTCATTTCAGGTCCCATCCATGCCTCCAGACTCCTCCACTGCACAACCAGCAGATTGTTGACTTCTCCCGCCAGGGCGCAGATCATCAACTTTCCACTCTCACTGAAGGGCCAGATTGGGAGGCTGGTCGTTCTCAGGTTTAGCAGCCAGCCAGTTTACTCCCACCCAAAGAGGCTTTACCACTACTGCCTCTGATACTTAAGGGAGGCCTTGAATACCTACATCTTCTGCCCCGGTAGCAACTTAATCCACCAAAGCTCCCTGTTTGCATGATAAGTATGAGTCTTGAGGCCCCTTAAGTGGCATTCAGTGTGTAAAAATCTCAAAAATCCTCATCACTAGAAGGACTGGAGTAGGAGACAGCAGAGAAGATGGGACGATAGTACAGGTAAGAAGAGAATCATGGAAGCTGAGGATAAAAGTCAGACAGAGAGGACAGATGGGAGACTCACAGAGACTGCAGGATTTGGACCTTGGCAAGGGGAAGCTTTGCAAGATATTCAGGGCTTTAGATTTATTTTTAATGCAATTGGAGTATTTTACATACATTTGGATGTCTGAATGTTCGATGACTACATTTTATTATGGTGTGTTTTGTGTGGATAAGAACAGTCATTAATAAAATGAAAGGGGTGCTCCCCCGGGAGCACTTGGAGGTTGACACTCCATGGAGTTTGAAGGGTGAAGGTCTCAATCGTCACATGCTTGGGGTTGGACCCATCTTCAACAAAGGTGTTAAGCAGCCTGGTTGGTGCAGACCATCCCAGCTACCTCAGTGATATTCAGATTTGAAAATGGTGTCTGAGGTTTAGTTGAAAATATGTTTCATATGTGAGCATTTTTGCTGTACAGTAAAATTCTGACTAGGGTAAAAACTGAAATAAATGTTATCTAGGACATTTTGCGTTTTTGGAATATAGCATTTGGCCAAGCTTGGATGTCCTCCATAAATGCTGAACTGGAGAAGGAAAGATGCTACTAATGAGAAAGGTAAGCACAGCATGTTTTAATAATGTATGTATGTTTTGAGACAAAATATTGTATGTCCCATCTGGAGAAACAAGCTAATATACTTGTTTAACATCTTCCATATACACCCATGTACACACTCCGTAATTTAACATTCTCCTTCTCTACCCATTGCACATTTAAGGATAGAACTTCACTTTCCTCTTGAAGCCCAGAGATTCACCGGTTTGCTATCAATGTATTATCTGTATTTCTTTATCAAGATCCATTGTTGCAACCAAGCCCTTAAGTTTCTCATATGCAGCTTAACCACGTACATTTTCAGTGAGCTAATAATTTCATGATGCCCCAGAATCCCTAGCAGCCAAAGAATATTTCTGCATTCACGATTTTCGAAGCATTCTGGATTGTTTTCCAATGCTTCCTGTTTTTGGGAGTTCCAATACATTTTGCTAAATCTCTAGACTCAAATCTCTGTGAGTCATCAGAGTGTAGCCCTGAGGAAGATTTTATAATGACTCCATTTTCTCATATTGAGTTTGCATAAGACTGCTCGTTTTTGTCAGCAGATCCTTCATTTTTGTGTGTCTCACTTCTGATTTTTGGGCTTGCTGGTCCATGTTTGCCTGAATTTGGCCTAATAGTGCTTTCATAATTTGTAAAAATAAAAACACTGATTCATAGTGTTCATGATATTGAACCTGACTTCCTAATAAAGTTGACACCAAGTTCACTTTTATTCAGTGGCGGCTGGTGGAATTTGAAACTGGTGAGGCGTATGCAGAACGAGTCAACGTATGCGAGCGAGCGAGCCCGACGGCAATCAGGGGGGTGCGGGAATTTTTTTAAAAATTGGCATCTTTTTGGTGCGATTTTCAGCACTATTTCTATGATTAATGGACTAAAAATTCAGTTCTTCTAGGCATTCATAAAAGAAAACTCATACATTATTTCAGAGAATTTCTGGGTTGCCAAGCAAGTCTGACTTCTGCAGAGGGCTAGGGTACTAAGCAAGACTGCTTTGGCTCTACCCTTTCCAATAGAAGACACTGGTTAGCGATGTGAACAAGTTCAGTGGACAAACCTGGGGTCTAGGGAGAGTCCCTCTCCTGAGAAAGAAATTTAAAAAGATTGGCAAATGGTGCATTTTAAAGCAAATGAATGCAGCGATAAAGCAAGGCTTATTAAGCAGTGGGAACGTATAGTCTTGAAATATTAAACACATTAAAAACTGCCCCGTATCTTCTTGCATTAATTTGTTCAACAGTTACTGTAATATGTAAATTGTTCTGCATGACAACTTTAGCCCTTTAAAATGTATGCTTGCTCAGTGTCTTGCACTGCATGCAGCATTAACTTTGGAAAACTATGCTCTAACCAGACTTCGGGAAGCACCCACAGCTGCTGGCTGTAACCAGTCATATAGAAATATGTGCAGACAGGACTTTAAGTGAGATGAAATAAGTGGGTGCTCCCTATAAAGGAACATGCCAAATACATTTCTGTGATTCCCATAGTGTGCCATCAGACCGGTATTTTGGTTTCTCGCTGAGATGTAATTTTATCCAGATAAATGGCACAGCAACTGACATACGCCTAAAGCCTGTCAGTATGATTGGCTTTGTCACTGGGTGTTAGCTGTTTAAGATAAATGAGTAACAACAATGATTTCTTATAAATAATTAACATTGAAAATGTTTAAATTCTGAAATAGTGAGTCTGTGAATTAAATAGCATTGAGGTCTGTGGAAGGAGTTTTGGCCTTCAATTATGTGTGCTTTATGTTAGATATGTATCCTCTTTTTCTCTGCATATCTTGTCCATCTGCACATCTTCAACCCCCTCTCTTTCCTATTCAGCATCCTCTTTTCACTCTTCCCTGAATGCCCTTCCTCACATCTCTGTCACTTCACCGCCCCCAACATGCACTGCACTCCCTCAAATATAAGCACTTTAATTTCTCTTACTTTTGCCTTGCAAATATTTTGACATCGTGTACCCCCTTCACACACATTTTCACAGAATTTCAGTTGCAAATGGAATACACAAATATTGTTCTGTGTGCTCTGGTTCTATTTATCTGTTTGTTACTCTGTGCGTGTCTCTGTCAGCCCGTCTCTCTCTCTATTGTGCTTCATTTCTGTAATTCTGCTTAACTTGTCTATCTGTACTGACTGTCCTGCCTGTCACTGTTCCCATTTTTCTTTCTCTAATAGTCATTCTGCCGATGTTACTTGTCTGTCTTGGTTTGTCTTTTTCCATGCCACTAGGTATGCCTGCCTGTGTCTTACTGATTTCTTGTATTTTACTCTACGTGTGCCTGCTTTTCTATCTCTGTCTCTGTGTCTTTCACTGTAAGCCTGTTTATGTCTTACTCTGTCTGTCACTTTCTGTCATTCTGTCGATTTCACTGTCTTTCTGAGTATCTGTCTGGTGCCCCGTCTGTCTCTCTCTCTACGCTGGTGATAACTCAGTGGGCCTCACAACCTCGTTCTTTTTTACCCCTAAAATAGCATATTAATAATATTAATAATACAAGCTGAAGATTATATTTCATATTTTATCGAGCCACTCTGATACACACATAAAAACAGACAGGCTCTTAAAATGTAAGGTCACCGGATTTTTGCAGAGCCCCAGTGTAAGTTCATAAACCGTTTTTGCTGTGAAGGTTATCGTGAGTAAGTAAACAAAATGAATGGGTGCCGCTGCGCCGACTTTTGACATTACAAGATATATTAACCATGTTAAATAACCTGGAAACCAATGTGAAACCGATCCTCTGAAACCTCTCTGGTCACCCATAAAACCTCATCATTGTTGCAGTGAAAATGTGGCGTTTAGGATGCAGCGTTTATTAACTCACAGCAGTCGAGAAAAGGTGGCAGCACTTACGTTTAGTCTTGGAGTATTACTGTATGTCGACTCGCCACATATCGTACCCTGTGTGCACCAACACGCGTTTAGCACCCTAAGCATATGCAAATGACCCCCTGACCCGTCGCGGCCGGCATGACTGGGGGGGGTAATTTAATGAATAAAACTTACCAGGCATCTCCTCCGGTCCCGCGTCGCATCACGTCTCCTCTGCAACATGGTGGACTGGAACTAACTTCTCCCCGCTCTTTTCTTTTGCCGCTCAACAGGAAACTAACTGCAGTGCCAAATCAGGAGACTAGATGCGACGGGGGGCTGGGCGCTGGCATTTGATAGGGCATGGGGCGACTTTACGAAAAACACATCACCGCCCGAGCAGGAGCCTATCTTTAGACGCCTGCACCACACTAGGCATGCGCAGCATACCTAATGGTTCGTGAATGTGAGTGAGGAGCAACGCTCCTCACTCACATGCGCAGTCAGAGGGACCATCTTCTGGACTCCTGCTCTCGCCTGCGTGCGCTGACATGCGCACTATCACCAGTGAAGCACAGGCTGGCCCGGAAATGTAAACAGACGAATTGTGAAAGCTGTCAATTCGTCTGCTTACATTCCTGTTGCCGGAACTGCAGTGAGCAGTTTCTTTTGCGAGGCGCTGCCCCGGCGCCCCTATGGACCAGCCGCCACTGCTTTTATTCCTAACAGAATGTTTCATAAAGTATCTTCCTGAAGGATAAGTAAGGACGACATAGCGTGCAGTACTGCATTTTCACTTTACCAGTAGCACCAGAAATTATTTAGGGCATGTTCATAGCTTGATGCATTTTGGCACAAGTATCTAACGAGAGTGAGTTGTTTTCTCTCTTACTGTTTTATTTTGTAGCCTCTAAAACCATATTGCTCTCCTCTGCTATGAATGAGATTTACAATGATTGCATTTGTGACACTATGCACACTTGTGTAAAGTTAATTTTAGATCAATTATTTTTTTACAAAATATTTTGTAATGAATTGTACCTGAATGTTTAATGACTTTGCATATCTGAAATAAATATTGTTGACTGATTGTCAGAACCCCTTTCAGAGAGCCACAGGGCACGCAAGGGCTACTGGGTCCAACCGTGGCGGTTGAGGCCTTTTAATCCTGATGTCCCGAAGCACGACGTACTACGGATCCTGAATAACTGGGCCAAGTACCCCTTCTGCACTTGACCCTCAGGGTATGCGTGGTCCGAGCAGTCCAAGGCTCCCTAGGAGGGGGAAGTGGGTGGTAGTGTGGATACAGATTAGTGAACAAAGGCTCACAACTCAAAAAGCCCACAGCAGCAGCAATAAAGCATTGTCCAGCCAAATACTCACTTTTATGAAAAAAGAGAAGTATTTTACTTCTAACGCTCCCCACACAAAGGAAGAATACAACATTCACAAACAATTTACACAGTCCTACCCTGAGGTCGGGGCTCTAGTATCTCTCTGATAATTCCCTGTTCCACCCATTCCTCACGTTAATGATCTTGGTTTTTCCTCATTCACTTTTGGTAACATCCTGAGTATGCCCCACTACTAATCTGAGTCTCAAGAGTCCACTATGACTCTGATTTAAAGTCAATAGTGTTCCTGCACATATGCTCTCAAATTAGCAGCAAGATCCCCTTGGAGCTGTCACGCCCGAAACAAGACTTACCTTCTCCGGCATAAGGGAATCGTTCGGAGCCCTGAAGTGCAGCCCATCTACAGGCACTCACAGCGGCTCCAGCCCAAGTCAGATGAGTTGGCTGCACATGGACTCAAAGGCTACACTTGGCAGAGACAGGCTCTCTCCCTCGCGGTCGCGCTCCTGCAGTCGTCCGAGGTTTCCTGCGGCTTCTCCTGTGGGACAAGTGTTCACTTGCCCCCAATGGGGGTGGGGGGTGGCTACGACGATCATGTTCTTGGTCCCACACTTGGGTGACGGTGCTCCAACTGCTTCCTCACTTATCCAATGAGGTAGGATACGTCGCAGTCCTTGAAGCTTCCGGTGATCCCCTCCAATACACAGGGTCACCACCGCTCACTGTCCACGGGCTCTGGCCTGGTCAATACGACAATGTTATCCATGGCAGCCCCTCCTTGGCATATGGGGTAGGCGCACTGCTACAGCACAAGGCTTCGGCCCTCACCACACAGCAGCCTTCACCATGGCGGCCCCTCTTGGCATATGGGGTCGCTGCACCGCTACCGAGCAAAGTTTCAGCTCTTACCGCACAGCAGTCTTTCCAACGGCTATATTCACAGCATCCCTCTCCTGGCATACATGAGATGCCAACTCAGTCCTTCAGATGGGCAATTACCCGATTGGTGCAGCAGCCGTTACCTTGCACAGGGAGTCCACTCGACAGGGCTCCCCATTGGACCTTTCTCACTCCAATGCTCTCCTCTTCATCACATGGCACACTGTTCTTGGAAGCAGGTAGGCGCTGGTGCTCCGGGACAGATGGTCTTGGATTCCCTGGGTGATGTCCCCTCACCCAGCAGGGAGACTACCAGGCCTAGGCCCCTAGCCCTGGTCACAGGCAGAGGTCTTGCAGAACTTCCCCTCCTCACACAAACCCGCCTGACTGCTTGGCAGATGACAATTTTTGTATTCTCAACATCTCCTTCTTGTAGTCCATTTCCAGACACCAAATGTGATTTAGGGACTCAGTCTTTAAAGTTTTATGTTAGAGTTCTGCTTCTTTTGTAGTGCATACTCCTCTGTCCCCTCATCCTGTTTAAAAGCAGTCTGTCACAGCACAGAAGGGATGTCTTTCTTACACCCAGTGAATGTATACAACCTACACACATTGCACAGTACTGTATCCTCCATATACTGTACCATTCACAGGCACAAATACACCCAGCAGTTGAATTTAACACACACACACTGACCAGCACTGTATCCTTTATGTACTGTACCGTTCATAGGCACATGCACATCCAGCACATGCATATACAGTGCACACACTGCTTATCACTGTATTATCCTGGCATCGTACCCTTTCCAGGTGCACATACAGCCTGCGCTGCCCAGCACTTCACACCACCCTGATGCAGGCCAAGGGTGAGATAAGCACACAGCAGAGGAACTTTAAAAAGTAAGTGAATCTGTAGGCCACACTCCAGTGTCACAGGTTAAAAAGGACCTGTTCACTCCTTTTGATCACTACACGGTATGCTGCTGCCACCAAAGCACACGTGCTGCTTAACGTCCGGTGAAGGCAGTAGCCTGAGACTACTATGAGGGTAGCGTTTTGGGCACCTCTCCCGGTCCAACAAGACTGCAATCCGTAAGATAGGGCTATGTCATGGCGCACACGCATGATCTGTGTTTGCCTATGACAACAAAGATCAGCATTAGGAATCCAGACATCAGTACAGTTGGTCATTCAGGGCAGGGGTGAACGTCCATTACCATGCAGAGGACTTTTCTGTCCCAACACGGATTAAAGGGATCTGTGGGAGCAAACTACTATGAGTTGGCATAAATATTCTGTTTTCCATAGCATAGTTTTGTGTCGTATCCTGAGCCATACCTTGACCGCCAGTATCAGTGCCAAAACAAGGGTTTCTTCAGTGCCTGTCGGGAGTTGTGATAGATTATGGATAATCTCTGCAGGCAGGTTCAAATTGTCTATCATGACTGCTGAGGCCCAAAGGGCAGCCATCACCACATCCGCTACACAGGAAGCTGCCCTAGCATTCGGCATGGTTTTGAAATAAATAGATATCTGTTGGGAGTAAGCAGTGGTTATGCTTTCATGTTGCCCCTTGTGCATATATCACAAACTTGAACCACCTTTTTGTTTTTACATGCCATTTAAAGCGTGTATCCCCTGTCCTTTCTGTCCCTGTCCCGCCCCGGTTGCTGTCTTGTGTGTGACTATTCAACGTAACTGTACAATAAAAGACAGATTGCAGTTTCCTAGGTCTTCGTCCTCAGTATTTAAATATGTTTGCCCAAGTGTCCGGGCCTATTCCTACCTAGCTTCGAGCTGGTGTCAACAGACCAGCGCCCTGCATTCACCGGTGAGAAACAGAAAGGAGTGCTTTTAACTGGTGCATTGATTAGGGTGGAGCAGCATAGGAGAAAGAAAGAGGCTAGAAACACAGCACAAAGTGTATAAAAACTCTAATCCATAAAATCTTTCTCTGTTCTGCATTACCCTTAAAAGCAGCATAGCTGAAGCATTACTCAATCATCCGGCTTTAGGCACACACCTGTAGCAGCACCAGTTCAGACTTGTATTATTGTATGTAGTGGGTCACCACTCATCATTTTATGTTGCTACCCAGTCCATTTACATTCCACAAGAGAATTTTCATCCCCTCTTCTTGTTTTATAGTATCCATAAATTTGTATTATTTTGTTATGTATAAGAGCCCTACAGGTTGCGTCATTTTCTGGATTCCCCCGGAATGTACTATTTGACCAAGTAACTAATTGCCTGCAGCACAGTATTAGCTCCAAAAGTCTCTGTCCTGCCCCCTGGTTTTCCGCTGTAAGAGCTCAAAACTGCTCGCTTCCCCAACTTTGTAAAGGTCTGTCACGCTCCCCACCTTCCATGCTGTGTTTAGAGCTAGCCCAAGGCAAATATTATTGTGCTTGAACTACCATGTTGTTGAAAAACAACTATTTATTCTAAGTCTCACTGGGTTTTGCTCCTCTTTCTGAATGCAGTTCTCTAGTAGGTCAGGGTAAAATTTCCTTCCTAGCTGCTTAACTTGTTGTCTTCTTACTGCCATTCTGAAGTACCGTTCCTCATTCTACTACTCTATTGTATGCAGCTTCATATAGCATTCTCCAACTTGTGGAGGCATATCTCATCTTCGCATATCCTCCCTCAGCCCACCAACCCATTTACTAGCTCTACCCTTATAGCACAGCTTATGGGCCATTAATCCACTTCTGCCCCTCATCACTGTCCTCCCTCCTGCTTCAGATTGCGTGTTCAACTGTGTTTTGGGTGGCTGAAGGACACTCAGTTCCATGTCCAACAACTCTCCACTGTCTCAGAGCACACTATCACCTGGGAGGGTATCCTGGAGCTGAGCAGGTGCGAGTCTAGGCACACCTGGGGCCTAGTGGGACCACTTGAAAAGCTAGGTCTTCAGCTTCTTGCGGAGTTCAAGAATTGAGAAGGAGGCTTGTATGTGACGCAGTAGGTCATTCTTTGTTTTACAAGCGATGTAGGAGAAGGCTCAATCGCCAGATCTGGTTTTTCATATGCGTGGAATTTGGGCAACTGGGAATCTGGACGAGCTGAGGTGTCTGGAAGATTTGTGAAGGAAGATGCTGAGATTTGCTGCTCCAGTGTTCTGTAGTGCCTTGAAAGTGTGGGTGAGGAGTTTGAATTGTGCTTGTTTGTGAATGGGGAGCCAATGGCGCTCCTTCAGGTGTTTTGTGATATGAGTTCGGAGTGGTACGTTGAGAGTGATTCTGGGATCCACGTTCTGAATGGTCTGCAGCCTTCTAGGAGTTTTGTTAATCCCGGCATAGGGCTTGTGATGCATTGGTGCTCCATGTTTGTCAGTCTCATTCATGATGAGGTTTTAGTTTCCCTCTAGCCATCCCCAGGCCTTCTCAGGCTTTTGCAACAGAAAGGCTTATTCTGGTGTATGACTTACATTTTTGCCTTGCACATACACATGTATTGAACCCCTTGAGATAGAAGCATCTGTTTGGCTAAGTCAGAGTATTTCCTTTGTTTCTGCACTTTTCTTGTACAGTCCAGGAAGATGAGGATGCAGTGTCGTTCAGCCCAAATCTCCTCTTTTTCTCTTTCTTTTTGAAGCACAGGGTCACGGTCCCTGTAAATAAATAAGCGGGTGATCAGGAGATGGGCAGGTGCCTCGGGTGGTGGCTTGGGGTTTAAGACGTGGTGTGCTCTTTCCATGAGGAAGAAGGCAGACAGGGTTAACTTTCTCAGCCAGGTCTCCAGGGACTGTCCAGGTTCGGGGTGATTAGACCCTTCAGGAAAGCCCATGAAGTGCAGGTTAGTTAGGAGGAAGCACTATTCTGCATATTTGGCTTGTGGTTCCAGCTCTGTGTAAGGTTTTGGAGTTGTTGGATGTTTGTTTAATTTTTTTCACGGATTCTTCAAGTCCTTTGCATACTCCTGCATCTGTTACTCTGCCAACTGTACTCCTCAGCTCATGTCTCAGTAGAGAAAAGACCGGTTACTTACCGGTAATATTCATTACTCCGAGTCGTAGCCCTCCCCGTCCCAGTCCTAACTAAATGAGCATAGCTCCTCCCACCAGCAACTCCCAAGCAACTAAAAACCCATCCCTTCCCTCCAGGCCACACCCACACCCTGAGGCATATAATCAAGTGACCCGCCTATCCACATCCTGTACCACCAAGCACAAGAAGCCAAACAGGGAGGGAGGGATGGGAACCTGGACTGGGACGGGGAGGGCTACGACTCGGAGTAATGAATATTACCGGTAAGTAACCGGTCATTACCTCCTCGTCAGCCATCCCCGTCCCAGTCCTAACTAAATGAGCAGATACCAAAGCAAGAATCGGCTTCACTCAGTAGCAAAAACAGACTTTAGTAGCACAAGCAGAAAGTCACACAACCTGAGCAGAACGCAACACCGCGTCCCCAAACCCAGGAGACACAGTCCCACCCATCACCCAACGAGTAAGGGACAGGACACAACAGCGTGAGGAGAACACCAAGCAGTAACCCCGCCGAACTCGGCCATGGAAGCCCCCCGGAAGCAAGCCCAGGACGCAGCCACCGACAGAGAGTAGCCCCAGAAGGCATTAGACCTCGACCAGCCAGCCCAAAGGTCACAAAAAAAGGAAACCACCCCACGAAAGGGCACAGCACGAAGGAAGCACACCTCCATAGCCCGCCCAACAGAGCAGCCGCACTAGAACCCCAGAAAGAGGATCTGGACAGAAAAACAGGTAAAACCAGATCCCCGAGCAGTGAAACAAGGAAGGAGTCTTGGGAATAAAGGAAGGATCAGGCCGCAGAACAACCCGAACAGGAAAAAAACGCATAAAGGGCTCAGAACAAAGCAAGGAGTCCAACTCCCCCAAACCTCCGAGGCGATAGTGACAAGGAAAGCACCTTGAACATCAAAAATCGCAAAGACACCTCATGCAGAGGCCCAAAAGGAGCCCCCTGCAAGGCCCCAAACCAAAGGAGAACCCAACAAGGAGCAAAGAATGAAAGACCGGCCAGAGGAGGAAAAAACCCCACAACAACCGGGACACCAAGGGCCCAGAAACGAAACCCAACGTCCGGCCTAGGACTTGAGAGCTGAAGGGCGCCCGGACCGCCAAACAAACTCAGCCACAGAAGGAGAACACCCCAAAGCCACGAGGCTCAGCCCCACAACAGCCACCCCGCCAGCCGCAGGCGGACCAGACACCCCCAAGACAGAGGGGGAAACGACAGGGGACAAGGGACCACCGGCAACCGCCAGCAAGGCCCCACCGCCAACCTCAACAACAGAGGGAACCAAGGCCTCCAGGACCAATCCGGAACCACCAGGACAAACAAGGCCCGACCAAGTCCGACCCGCAGCAGGACCCGCGGAATCAGAGCAAGCAGGGGAAAAGCATACAGCAGGCCCCCACCCCACCGGAAGGACAGGGCATTCACTTACAGGCACAACTCGGACAGGGAGGGAAACACCCCGCTCGGGCGAGCCGCCAACAAGAACAAAAACCCCCCGGCAGATGTAAAGCCCTCAGGGACAACAAGCATGAGACCATCCACCGGCAGATCAGCCGAGCCAACAAGGCGCGGGAAGCCATCAATGCACACCAACAGTGGTTGAAACAACACACCACCACCGTGCAGTCCGACCGCACCATCACGATCCTTCGGAGGAACCAGGGCCATCAACGCACACCAACAGTGGTTGAAACACACCACCACCGTGCAGTCCGACCGCACCATCACGATCCTCCGGAGGAACCAGGGCAGAAAATGAGTCAAGGCCAACTGAACCGCCTCCAACTCCCTTCGATTCGAAGATACTCCTGCCTCCAGCACAGACCACAGCTCCCGCACCGACACCAGAGCCAACACCGCCCTCAACGCAGTTCGCTGGTAACGGTCATCAGGACCAACTGCTCCCGGGACACAAAGGGCGAGCCCTGTAAGAGGCCATGAAACACCAGCCACCAGGACAACCCCAGGCCAATGGCCCCCGCCCCGGAATCAACAGCTCGCAATCCAGAGACGCCTGAACCCAAAGACCCAGGACATGAGTCCCCAGGGGGAACAAGAGCAAACGGGCCCAAGGAACAATCACCACAGTAGCAGACAACAGCCCCCAAACATGCAGCCGCCGGCGAGCAGTGGAAGACTGAGCCCCCAACAACCACCTCAGTTTGCGCAACAGAGCCAGTCCGTGGGGCACCGACAGGAAGACCTTTCCCACTGTGGCGTCGAAAAACCTCCCAATGAACAGTAGATCCAGAATGGGGCAAAGAAGGGAATACTCCAAGGTCAGAATCCATCCGAACCAACGAAGGAGCCTGCAAACTCTCCGGGAAGGGCCTGAGCCAGAAGGAAAGAAGAGGAAGAACCAACCAACTGTCCAAGGAAGGGAACACCAGGATCCCCTGAGCATCCAACAAACCCACCAAGGGTGCCAACACCTCAGGAAACACCCTAGGTGATGCAGACAGTCCAAAAGGCAATACCTAGAACTGGTAATGAACCACTCCCTCACCGAAACGTAGGAACGTCCGTGAAGTCGCATTCACCGGCACAGGAAAGCAGGCGACCCGGAGAACCAGAGAAGCCAGGAAACCTCCCACCAACATAAAGGGAAGAAAGAACTGAAGCAACACCATAATGAGGGACCAATGAGGGAGACACAAGATCACAGCCATCAGAACCAGGACAGGACGGCAGTCCCCATATGGCTGCAGGATCAGAAACAGGATTGAGCAAACCCCCCCGACCCAGCCGACTCACAGGCACTCACATCACAGCCCCTCTGGAAACTAAGTCCCGAACACCGTCCAACAGAGCCCGAGACGTTGTCAGAGAACAGGGAACAGTGGTAGCACAGAACACATCCACCGGAGGAACACCAAATACGATCCAGTAGCCCAGCCGGACCACCTGCAGGACCCACTGACCACGAACGAACTCCTCCCAAACAGGAAAAAAGACGTGAGGCGATCCCCAACTGGCACCCCCCCAACGAACTCCTCACATAGACACGACGAGGAGGGACCAGAAGAAGAGGAGGCACCCTGTTTACCCCGGGACTCATGGAAGGAAGGGAAACCCCGGCCACGTTCCATACCTCAAAAGGGCTGGGCCACCAACCGAGAATGAAACGCCTGCCCAAAAGGCAGCTTAAAATCTGCAAACTTCCCCTTGTGAGAAGAGCGGACCGGAGCCAACAATATCCGTGCCCGTCGTTTTCCAAACGAAGGCCTCCAACGGTGCCCCAATAGCATTGAGCCCGTGAAGGGAGCCTCGTCACGGCAGCTTTTCGAGCAGCACCGCCTACCCAGGCATAAGCCACAACTGCCACCGAGCAGCCACTGAGGCCCCAGCCGCTGCCACCGCCGCAACAAGGGAATCGAAGGACAATGCCAGGAAATGCAACTGCAGTTCCAACACGGACAAAGATTCAGAGGGAGCCACATCCTGCAAGAGCTGCTCAGAAATACCCTGACAGACATTCAGAAGCGACTGAACCAGATAGCTGGTGTAAGCTGCAGACCAAACTGCAAGACCAGAGGCAGCAAAGGATCGCTTCAAGGCCCCCTCAACTCATGTGAGTCCAGGATAAGAAGGACCGCCTCTACGGACACCACCAGGCTCCGAGATGCCACACCAGCCAGCAGGGATCCACCATCCCCATATCCGGGAATACCTCAGCGAACCCCAGGAAAGGATACCACTCCGCCAGAAACCGGGGAAAGGCAAGTTTGGCAACAACCTTCCCCACCCCTCCAGCACATGTCTCACAGAGCCAAGAAAAGGGAGGCATTCAGGCCCCATCAAATGGAAATAGGCGAAAAAGTCTACTGACTGTCCACCCACCAAGTGAACAGGGATCCTAAACTGTCCCGAACATGCAGCAGAACACTGTGAAGGTCAGCCTCCTTTGAACAAACCGACCCTACACCACTTCATCCGAAACCATGTCCAGATATATGTCAGCAGAGGTATTCTGCACATCCACCAGGGAAGGAGCAGCGGAAGACCCAGCGACCATCACCTCCACCACCCAGCGGAGCCCACACACGTCCGAACCAGTTCCATGACGTGAACAGAACAGAGAACCAGCGCCCAAGAAACACCCCAGACCAAGCGATGCAAGACTTAAGGGCCAACCAGGGACCGCCACCCGGACCCACTGCCACAGGAACCAGGGCACACCCAGGCAAGCGCACCCACTCACAACTGAGAACCTCGGCCAATAATGAAAGGCAATCTCCAACCAGGGAACACCAGTCGCTAACCCACGACCAATGGACACAAACCAGCACACAGTAGTTAAAAACATATGTGCATTTGTTATATTTGAACATTGCAAGACGCTGTGAGTACATTTTAGGCTGTAGGCAAGGGCATCAGATTGCAGGTGCAGAGCCCATCTATTCTCCGAAATTCCCACCCAAGAGAGACAGAGCCTCACCGTTTATGGGGAAACGGCCAGCGGCACCAACAACAGGCAGCCTCACACTGAGCGGGCACATACGCCTCCACAGAACCGCGGGTGTCCACGAGACGCAAACCGCCTCAAATTAAAGAACTCTGTTTCTGGAGACTCGCCTGGCTATCAGAGAACATCATTACAAACACTATCACTACGGGATGTTTTATTTAAAACTGACGCACATTACTGCATCAGCATTGCTCCCGCCGCAGATTCTAATGAATCAAGCAGAGACAAGAGCCAAAAAAAATGGAAAACACGGGCTCGAAACGAGACGAGCACCGAGCCCCCGTAACAGACCTCCGAGGAGGAGCCAATCCGCCACGCCCCCGGCGCGCACAGAAAAACCAGCCGCGCCCAACACACCTCCCTCCCTCCCCGGGTGTTCCCGCTAGAGCAGGGAATGAACCCGGAAGAGGGAAGCCGCAGCAGGGAGCCACCACCCCACACCAGGCAGTCCGGACCCCTAACCCCACGGTCCCGCTAAAGCAGGGACTCAAACGTACCTGAACACAAAAGGCACGTAGGGGAATCAAACGGCCGCCAAGCAGACCGTTCCACACTCACCTGAAAGGAGGCACAGCCAGCACCCCCCACGACGAAGTCTTGCTCCGGAAGTAATCTACGCAGAGAAAACAAACAGGATGTGGATAGGCGGGTCACTTGATTATATGCCTCAGGGTGTGGGTGTGGCCTGGAGGGAAGGGATGGGTTTTTAGTTGCTTGGGAGTTTCTGGTGGGAGGAGCTATGCTCATTTAGTTAGGACTGGGACGGGGAGGGCTGACGAGGAGGTAATGTCCAGATCATCTTCCCCTATTTTAGTTTCCAGGGCCTGTCCAGAGGTGTGTATCGCTAGTATAAATGACGTCTGTTGAAGCTGCTGAGTCCATTTGGGAGTTGCTTGTGATGGGCGCTTGTGCCTGTGTTGCTCCATCGGTGTCAATGCTTTAGTATCCATTTTCCCTTCTTTCGGAAATGATGCTTCGGGGCATTGCTCACCGCCCCTCTAATGCTCTTGTTCAGCCCTCTTCTCCCAGCCCCTCTACATTCCCATCTTTCCCAGGGAGGCCACCCTACAGTGTCTTGTGCTGCCGCTTGTGGGATACCTGCCGTCTGATCTCCTCATTCCTAGGGTGGGGGCTCGGCCCCAGCGTTTTCATCACATGTGGGGGGTGGGGAGTAAATAAAGGAGCGGGATCATAGTTGTTCTCAGCCAATTATATCAACGCCCTCTTTACACTCCTGACCTCCTAGGCCCAGGCCTTATTTCTGTCCCCTAATCCCCCTCACCGACTCAGCATCTTAGACATGGCATCTCTTCTGCTTCCCACTGGCCATGCTTGTGTGTGCGCCTCCTCTCTCTTCTCTCCTCTACAGGGACCGCTTCCCCCTACCGTCTCTGCTTTCCAGCCCTCCAGGGCAATCCCCTCCAGCCGCGGTCCACAGCTCAAGACAGGGACCAGAGTGGGAGGGGCAAAGGCCGGCCACTTGGGCCTTCGAAGGCAGGACTCCGTGCCGACGAGGGGGCAGGGTCTTCACAGCCTCCCCATCCAGGCTGTCCCCACCTGCGTCGGGCTTTTAGGTTGGGACAACTGCTCTCTACCCCCTTTCTGATCCCTTCTTCACCATGCCTTGTGTACGTGCTCGCCTACTCGTCCACGGCAGTGTGTCCTAGCCCCACTGCTTACTTCTTATTGCAGGGAGCTGCGTTACAGCATATGTGACTGCTGTGCTGTTTTCCTAGAGCATGGTGTTGAAGGATTTTGTGGGAATTTGTGGGAGCACTAAGAGAAGGCATCTGCCATCTTGTTCTGCTGACCACCCCTTTTTGTATCAAGTGAAATCTTAATTCTGTTATTGACACACAATAACACATCTAATTTTACTCCATAGCCCTCCTAATGCTCTTACTTTAAAAGTGAAATAGTTTATCAACTTTTTCTATCATATTATACTAAAGCACGGGAATGTTCTGTTTCCAGGTGATTTAACTCCTGGATCAAAGCTTCTTCCAGAGCAACAAAGTACTTTCTTGCCAATGTCTTGATGAGGAGTTTAAACTTAAAACAAATCTTGCCACCCATTGTGCATGCCATCTGACCTCATTTTTGCTTCTGTCATTTTATTAAAATAGATGGACAAGTTCCTATTACCTGGTCTGCTCACCTATATAGTGATGTTAGCATCAGGACCGGCTGCCCTATACGGCAGTCTGCAGGTCAGTGTGAAGACTGGTAGTTTGGCTCTTTGTGGGACTGTTTAATGGTCAGGTTGACTGGGTTTTACTCTTAATATCCCTGATATTACCATACACATTTCCTGAAATAGGCACTAATGCATCCAGTCTCCTCCCATATCTTGTAAAACACTATACAGTGTGTTTTTACAAGTTTAAAACTGTCCCGATTTGCCAATGTGAGCCACTTTCCTAGTTTTCTGACTCGTATAACGGGGGCCTCTTTTATTTTGGTGCCCTGGCGTGTTTTCTGCCCCAGTCCAACCCTAGTTAGAATAGCGAGCAAAGAACATTAAATGAGGCTTTTCCTAACAAAGGAGTCTGCAGCACCTCCCCTTGTGCAGTATATACTCCTTGTGCCAAGCTTGGGATACTGCAGACTGCAATGGTCAGCCTTCAGCGTTTCACATAACATGCTCATGCTCTTAAAGTTTAAATAATGTGCACACTTGAGCTTGTCTGTTTAAGCATAGAACATAGATTGGACATATATTTATGTAATGTTGTTACTTTATACAGTTTTACTTCCTCAAATTGCATGGTGACTCAACAAGCCTTTTCCCATTATATTCCTAAAACCCTGCAAGAAAAACTCCATTTGACTTAAAAAAAAAATCATTTCTCTTTTCCCACTGACCCTCTTCCTACATTACATCTTGTGCATGCCTCCTCTCTCTGAGTATATCGTATTCTAAGTCGCATGCCTGTTTGTCTTTAATGTCTATAATTGTATTTTTGTAAAAGACTCACACCTCATTTCATGCATAACAACTTTTCCGCCTCTAAGCAATTTTCCTGCAACCTAACAACACTTAGGGAAATATCTTTATTTCTCATCGTTTTTTTTCCTTTATGTGTGCTGCAGAAGGAAAAGGCCTCTTAGGATTTTTTTGGTGCAGGAAGGTTTCCCTTCCTGCACAAAAACAATCCTGCATGCAACGGAGGCACCCATGCACACTGGTGCAAGGGTGCCTTCGTTGGTGTGAGGCTGCTGAAAAGGCTCCAGCGCATGGAGAAAGGTCAGGAATGCACCGTGTTGCATAAATAAGGTGCATTCCTGCCTTTTCACTTTGGCGCAGGGCAGCACAGCAAGGCGCCTTGCTGCGCTGCCCTACACCAAAATCACATAAATAAGGCCCTTAGTCACCCCTGGCCTTTGTATTCAGCCAAGTATTTGTATGAACTAGCACAGGTCCCACTAATGATCACACCAAACTCCTATTGATCTACCTCAAAGAATCTGGAGTACATCCGCTGATTGGTGTACTCTGAGAACCCATGACTAATCCCAATAAACCAACAATAAAGAATAACCACTGAATTAGCCACGAACCCTGGGTTCCGGAGTAGCGTGCTACTTGACGTAAAGCGCTTCAACATCTCGGTCGGGGTAGTAAGCACTCTATATACAATTACAATATATCACCTGTAGGAGTTCTGGTTCACAGAATAATCCTTTGCAGTGGTCAAAGTGTATTAAAAACCTAGGAACTGTGATCCTGAGTGTAATGGGGGCAGGGTTAGTGAGTGAGTGTTGGGATGGGGTCGATGGTGTGGCTAAAAAGAAAAAAATTCTGTTACTATTTAAATGGTCTTTCACTTACAGGTAACGGCAAATAAAATAACACAAATACACACTTTAATACAAATAAACATTCGTTAAATTAATCAGTGGGAAATGCACTATTTTATGTTATGAAACCTCTATTGGTTCATACAGTAACTGCAGATGCCCGTGCGTGTAACCAGGGAGCCACAGAACTGAATCCTGGTTGGTGCAGTGGGAAATAGTGACTTATGTATTTCAGTGCTACGAGATTCCCGCCTGTGACAGAAAGCACTGTCAATATGTAAGTCATTTTACTTGCATTACACACACGCTATTAGATAGGCTGCTGCACGAAGCACAAAAATACATAGGTTTAAGATTTTAAAAAGTGCTTTGGGAATATACCTTTTAGTAATAGAAAATCAGACAGAATCTAGTGCAAATTTGTTTTAATGTCCATTGAAAGCACTCCAGAACTCAGCTGGTAATACCCAGGTACTCTGGAATTATGCAATTGTGCGGTGATTTTCACATAATTATAGATTTGCCACTTTTGCCACATAATCTATGATCTGCCACATAATCTGCAGATTTTAACAAAAAAAAAATTGAATCTAGCTTAAACAGTTCAAAAGTTACTAAAAATGCAACAACATGTGTTGCTGCATGCTGGAAGACCCTTTGCAAAACTGGACTGGTCTCCTTGCTGTTGCTTATTGCTACACTTGGGTGTTAAACGGGTACTAATAAGGTGCAACCAATGCCCAGACAGGGTTACCAAGTTTAAAAATAACTAAATAATAAAGTAATACTATTACAAAATGTGCTGCATTATGCTGCATAATTTGCCTTTTCTTGCCACATAATTTACTCAAACCTGCCACATATTTTGGCCCTCTCCTGCTGCATAATTCTAGTGGCCCTGCTAATACCCTCTAAAAACGTATATCTTTGTTGTTATGAAGCTTCAAGTGATTCCTTGAATTAAAGACAATACTGGCTTCCTATCAGTCTTAACATTTCCAGATTAACCAATTGCACACATTTACATTTCTTTGAGGTAGCAGATATCCTGGCTCAAATTTGTGTTTCTTCTTCAACTCTTCATTCCTCTCTTGGCTCCACAGCACTGGAGACTCCCTCCATTTCAGGCGAGGCATCACAACTGTCTGCATTAACTGTTCTAGGACGGTTGTCTTTTAACAAAAATAATGGGAAACTGTTTTTGTCAAATTAAAAAAGTATGGGCATATTACTTCCTCAGATCTTGCCCACCTGCCCTCTGCTCCTTTGAGAAAAAATTCTATTTTGAAAGGCTGTAGAAACTGGAAAATATTTAATTGACAAGTATTCTCCTAAACATTCTTCTAAATATCAATATAATGAGACTTTTACAATCAAGTAACAAGAGAAGTTCTGAAGTCCACGCAAACAACCCAGTGTTCTCACATAGTCTCTGGGAATTAAAGTTAGATGTTTGCAACCGGGAAAGAGCTGGGAGAAAAGACTATTGCACAGAAAAGTGACAATCTTACAAAATGTTGCAACCGGAATACACCATCACTTTAAAAGCAGCAAAAAAGTCTCCTTACGGTAGAGGCATCGCTCAATCGTAAGACATTTTCAAAGAAAGTTTCAGAATTGTTTGAATATCTTACCAACCGTAAGGTACAAGTGATCCAATCACAGATTTAAAATTTGCAGCGTGTCTTTGTTTTTAGGTCGAGCCTGAGCCAGCGCGCAAGCGCTGCTCTGGCGATGATCTGTTTTAGTTCAGTATGGGAGATAAGCCCCGCCCACTCCCCAGCCCATATTTTTCATTGGCTTGTGTGTTTGTCCTTCATAAATGCTGACTTCTGATTCCTTAATAGGCTTCTTAGTCCCTCCTTAGTACTGCCATGTCGTCATTTGTAACCTCCCATGGCTACTGGCCCCTTTACTTCGGTTGTTACACCCTACGTATTTAGACTTGTAAGCACTATTTTCTTTTTTCCCTACTGCAGGCAGGATGACGTGCCCAGCCTGGACAATGGCAGCCGCTTGTTTACTGCTGTGTCCTCCACCGTGACTCCGGCTTGTTAAACTTGGAAGCGCATCAGTTTCCAAACTTGTTGCGTGTTTGCAGTTGGTAGCGCTCCACTTCCAAAATCTGTTCACGGATCAGCGCTCTCCCGCTCTTACTACCTTTGCAATAACGAGAGTGCAGAGCTGCTGCGCTCCTTACAGGAACTGCTGTGCTCAGAGCGCAGTCCCCGAGGCTGCAGGAGCCAAACTGCTGTATTTTTTATCCCGAGCTGGGGTCTGTTTTTATTCCACACCAGCCCTCCCAGCCTCTCCCTCCTTCTCCATGGACTCATTAGGAGCTGCTGCCTCCTTCCTGGCCGTGGGCTTTGGCTACATAAAACTGCAAAAAAAGAAAGAGGAAAACACCAACACGTCGCCATCCGCGCTCTCGACCTGCCTGCCGCTCATGTATATGGTGGGCGCATGAGCATCCCGCGAACGCCCGTGGCAGTCGCTGTAGGAAGGTGGGGGCGCTCGTGGCCTGTCAGTTGTCGCGCAGCAGCTAAATGCAGCGGAGTGGTTAGCGAAGAACTGCAGGCGTTGCTGCTTCCCAGCAGCCCGCGCGGGCAGGGAACGACAGGGGGTGTAGACCTGATCACCCTCTTCCTGCTAGACAGCAAGCCCTGCTCCTGCAAGGGGATGAGAGGGGGCGAAACTCTGAACAGGAACTACTCAAACTAGACTAAGGTAAGAGGCTGGGTGTCCCATCAGCCTTTGAGCCTGGTACTGACATCGCTTGGAGCAGGAGAACCCACTGCCACACCATGGTGGGAGGTGGTCCCGCTTCTGTAACTTGTAGGGCATGTTATTATCACCAAGAGGGGCACATACCTCGCTGCTACCACCTGTAGGGGTCTGACGCAACCAGACAGCGGTCTCCATCGCCCACAGCTGACACCATTAGGATCACTATGGCAAGCACACTGGGGCCACCACGAGCTGCTTGAGCCCACTTGTGCCACCAGTGGCCGTCATTTTACGTAGCGTGGACAAAATTCAGAACCTACTGCGGCTACCACTAAGCATCTGCCTTGTGACTCCAGCGGTGCTCGCTTTATGGCAGAGTGGATTTCTGTGTTCCTGTATGCGTCACGATTGATGAATGCCTTGTTTACTACAACACTAAACTCATCAATATGGCGAGACCGATTGGCATTGCCGATGCTTGTTATTTACAGGTCTTGATAGCCTTTATTTGCCTCACTTGACTTCCCTCTCTGCACATATGCTTGGGACCTTTTGTCCCTTTGTCCCTTTTGCCCATTAACCCATACTGAAGTCATTGACATGTTGCAATTTTGCTGGCTCTCTGGCTCACCTTTTAGCCCGTGTCCTAACCATTTAATTCAGATAGGAGGGCCAGTTATGCAACGTCCCTTTAGCTTACAATTGTAAGACCATAGCTTAGAAAAACAAATCTCGATCCTTTTGATCCATTTCTGACCTATTCTACTACACACATTCAGGTATACAAACATGCAAGTGTTTGTTTCCCGGACAAATTATATATATGACTCGCCACCTTGAGGCTAAAGGGCAGCTCCACCTGCAGAATGAATCCAGGATTCAGTGGAAGAGGAGCTGGTGAAGACAAAGCCAGAGGTAAGTAATAAGATCAAAAGATGACCTACCTACGGAAAACTACTTGCAACGGCATCAAGAAAACAAAAAAGATGCATGAGGGGGAGGACGGGTAAGAACTGGAGTGAAGAGTGAGAAATCTACCAACACACAAAGTTGCTAGGCAAAATGTAAGTGCAGATCTCAGCTTCTTGTACTATCCCAGCTACATGTGACCTGGAAGAAGATCCTGCATGCCATCCTGGTTGGGCTGATCCACTTTAGGGAACCTACCAGTTACCCCCATTTTGGGTTGGGCAGCACATCCAAATCTCCTAAGCCCTAACCTCAACTTACTTGGATTCCAAGGACGCCATGTTGCAATACAATTCAGAGTTGTGACCCACTTCTCTCCCCGACCAATGTAGACACCGTGGATACTGGTAACATTGCCCCTAGATCCCTCTGCAGCCTACTATGTGAACTTCTATGTCAACTTGTCTCTCTCTTTTAGGTGTACCAGTGATGGGGCCCAATAGTACCTGCAGCCTTAGAAGATTACCTTGCTTGATAGGTAAATAATGGTGGAAAGCATAAATAAGGAGTGGTGCGTCAACAAAGGAGAATGTTTCCCAAGAGCAGTCTGTCGGTCAATACTCCTTCCAATCAATGAGAAATTGAATGTGCCCCATGACTCTGCACAAGTTTAAAATAAAAGGGATCTCATACACAGAAACATAATCAGCAACCTTTTGAGGATGAGGAGACCGAAGAGGAAGAGCAGGTGATGGCTTTATCAAGAAGACATGGAGTAATGGGTGAATGTGCCAATGATTGGGAAATACCATATGAACTGCTACAGGATTAATGGCTTAGGCCACGAGGAAAGGACTGACGAACCAAGAAGTGAATTCAGCATGGCAACCCGAAGGTAAAGATCAAATGGTGGAACCAGAGAGAATCGCCCACTTTATTCTCAAGAGCAGTGAGGGGGATTAACCTGTTCATTTTAAACTTCTTGCCGATTTTCAGATGTTGAATGACTTGTTTACATGCTGATTCAATGTAAGAGACAAGTGCTTTGGTAGAAGGGACAGGGCTTAATGACCTCAACAGGCAACATACGTGGATGGAATCCATTGGTGCAGTAGAAAGGGGAGGACTGAGCTGTGAAGTATACAAATTCTACAAAAAGTATGCAATGACTCAGTTATCTTGATATTTCATGGTGAAACATTGGATGTATAGTGCAATGACCTGATATTCACACTCTCAGACTCAAACGCTGTTAGACTGAGGATCATGGCTGCTGGATTTATATAACTTAACACCCAATATAGCAATTAAAGCAGACCAGACTTTAGAGATGAACTGCTTTCCCTTATCTGACACAGTAGCAGGGGGCAAACCATGAGGACAAACAGTCTAGTTCATGAAGTACTTTACTAATACGTGAGCAGAGGGTAGAGTCTTTAAGGGTACAAAATGCATCATCTTTGGGAAGTAATCAATGATAACCAACAAATGTATACAAGTATTTGAATCAGGTAAGTCTACAATAAGTTCTACTTATATGGAAGACTATAGGATGGGAGGGAGTAGGTAGCAGATAGAGGAGACCAGCTGCTTGCCCTCCAATGCTATGTTATGTTAGAAGGAATTTGCAGAGCACAACTGGCACCCGTTAAGAGCATCCTGACAGAGTTGGGGCAGAAGTATGTCTCCAGAAAAGGAAGATATTCCGGGAGAGAGCTATGACTGAAGCACCGGAGAAAAGAAGTAGGTTTTAAATGTTCTTGATAAGATTGCCAATCAAATGTATGTGTAGAGGTAGACTGTTACAGGATTTAGCTATGTGGCAGAAGAAAAATTATCCATTCTGCGACATTTTCAATGCGAGAAAGGAAACTAAGTATAAATGTGGGAAGACCAAGATATAAATAGTTGCAGTAGTCACGGTCAGACAGGATAACAGCCAGACCACGTGCCGGTAGGCTGAACGAGGCAAAAAAAAGGAGTATTTTATATAGCAAGTGTAAGAAATTGGATTATTAGTTAAAAGGGTTGATAGCCCCACTCAGATAATGAACACAATCATTGGTAAGGTGAACCACAAAAGTCACTAAATAACATTTGCTTAACCCTCTGGTAGCTTAGCACAAAAGCACGCAGGCGTAACTTAGAGACAGTGTGTAAAGTATTTGTGCAGCACTCAAATATTAATAAAGTTAAAACAAACACAATAACCAATTTAGAAAAATAGAGTAAATTATAATAAATAAAAAGTCACCAAAACAAGAAAAAGCCAATAAGTAGAACCAGAGTTATGAATTTTTAAGTTTCAGGTAAAAATGGCAGCACAAAGTGCCAATTGCAGTGATCTGGTCACGGTGTATCAGATCAAAAGTTTAGGCAGACCACGAAAGAGTGTGGGTCAGATACAGGGACCAGGTTCTTCCCTGCGGAAAGATTACTTTTCTCACACAGTCCAATTCCACATGAGGAGCCAGAGCTTCGCGTTGACAGGTTCCACGAGGAAGTCATTGTCGGTATGAAGAGCAGGTCGCCGAAGAGCCCAGAAGTTCTGGGTTTTCACATGGCATCCAGTTTTTGCAGTTTTGAAGTAAGAGGTGCACACTTCAACATCAGCCAAGGTTCCAGGACCTGGGAAGCCACCTTTTGGGGGTCAGGACTCACTCCAACAGAGGCCAGCAGCAGAGTGTAGACAGGTCCATTTGGTTCTGGTCTGCTGGGCAGTTGCAGGGGGGCTGGCTCTGGAAGCTTGCTGTGTCCCTGTAGCTCACGCAGAAGTTCAGCCAACTGACCCTTAGTGCCACATCTGGGTTCCTGTGTTCAAGGCAAGCAGGTCCAGTCTTCCTTCTTCAGACAGCAGGGCAGTCCTTCTTCTGAATCTTCCACCGGTCCAGGAGTGTTCTGATGAGAGGTACGGAGGTGCCATTTTTATACCCAGTGCCAGCCTCAGTGTGGGGGACAATCCCTGGCCTACTCGCAAACTAGTTTAGGCCATTTCATCAAAGTTGCCTATGTTTGGCTCCAAACTGGCTAGGGATACAAAAGCAAGGTCAGGCCTGGTGTCAGGTTCCTTTGTATGTGCTGTAGGCAGGTTTCTTTGAAGTGTAGTCAGGGCAGGGCACAACTCTTCCCCAGGTATTCTCTCAGGAAGACACATTCCCTCTACACCCAGGCCCCTTATGTTCCCTGTCTGGAAGGAATACGCATCAAACCACAGGAGAGCCATTAACATCCATGTGACCCTGGACACTGGCTGAAACACACATTCAGTTTAGGCAAAAAAATCAAAACTTTCTAAAAGTGATATTTTCAGAATAGTAACTTAAAATCTGACTTTATCATTACAAAGGACTTAAAATTACAACTGAAATGAGTGGAAGAAGTATTTCTCTATCTGCTCCCAAACTGAAGTTATCACTTATTAAGTGTAATAAGGTAGACCCCTGTTAGTCCATTAGTATTAAAAAGGAAGGTTTAGGTTTGTCAAAAGGTTTATTTCGCCTTGTCGAAATGGCAGTTTAAATCTGCACTAAAGGCTCCAGTGGCAAGTCTTAGTCATGTTTTAAAAGGCTTCTTTAGTGGGTGGCACAATGAGTTCACAGGCCCACTAGTAGCATGTAATTTACAGGCCCTGGGTACATGCAGTACTGTTTACTACAAAACTACAAGTAAATTTAATGTATCAATAAGGTAGGTGCCAATTATATCACGGTTTAGGTAGACAGCACAAACCCTTTACCACTGGTTAGCAGGGAAAAAGTGCACAGAGCCCTAATGCCAGCAAAAGTGAGTTTAGCAACAGAAGGCAAAACATTTGGGGGAGACCCTGCAAAAAGGGCCAGGTCCAACAGCGAGGGTTGTCATATACATTTAAACTGCCAGTTTTTCATTTTTTGAAGTTGCCCTTGCACCCCATGTGCAGACCTCTGCACTTGAATTCCTGATACACCATGAAATCTGATTGCATTCAAAACCTGACTTTTGAAATTAGCTTTCTCCTTTGTACAACAGGTGGCTTCAGCAGTTGTATGTTCTGAGGGGAACAGGGCACTAAAAGTACACAGGCCCTGACTATGAGTGCCATGCACGGTAGGTGCAATTTATTGCACCCAATGCTTTTCAACGTAGTATGATTCAGATTTGATCAAGTACAATAGATTATACCAATTCAGAGTTTTCAGGGAATATGGCGCTTATTTCACAAAAATCTGCATGTCACAGTAAATATCGTACTCTTTTTTTCCCTTTTAAATTCTGGCTTGTTTGATCTGATGAAATTTAATGATGGGGTCAGTCTTTATAGCACCTTCCAATCACTCACTGTGGTAAACACTTTGCAACTTAGAATTCCAACCCTTGTGGAAACAGGGGTTTGTGTTGGGGTAAGAAAATTCCAGCCTGCTCATAATTAAGGGCTGAATGTTCTATATAACACTTAAATATTTCTTTATATTGACACCCATAACTTAGAGGAGCATAAAGTGCCATTTCCACATTGGGGCACCCAGGACTGGAAGGGTTTATAGTCCAGCTGACGCAAACCTTTACAGGCAATCACATCTTCATCCTAGAAGGTCATTTTCCCCTATACTCTGGATATGTAGGCTGATTTCTTTGGTCCTCCTTCCATCCAATTTTGCCTATTAAAGGTGAATGCCCTCACAGAGAGCTCGGGGTGGGGGAGGAAGTGTGGATATGTAGAGAGCTTCACATTAGAGGGAATGTATGGTTACAATGGCCAATGACCAACCAAGATGGGGTGGTCCCTCATCATTGTTAACACTAAGGGTGGGCGGAGTTCGCGGAGTTGCACTACGCGGAATTCTGCGGAGTTGCATAAAAACTCTGTGGAATTCCGCAGAGTTCCGCTTCGCCAGCAGCTGCCAGGGGACGAACTATGAACTTCCAGAGAGGAAGCCCCCTGGGGCAAGCACTGTAGAGACTAGACACTGAGGAGCCAAGGCACCACTGCCTCCCGATCCAGAGGTCAGAGTGGGAGCACCTCGGTTTGGAGCCCGGACTCCGTGCATCCCATGTTCGTCGCTCCTGACCGGTAGCGTTGTAGCTGTCCCTCCATACGTGGCAGCCACAAGAAACAGTCGGCCACGGCGATGCCCACTACGAGCCCTTGCCCTCTTGCAAAGTGGTGGGAGGCAATGGATAACCCCCGCCCCTGACCTAAAGGATGAGACGATGCTGGTGACTACCAACATCCCCCGCAGCAGCATGGACCCCCGCATGTCCATATACAGCGCAGACCGGCCTTTGCTCTCCAACGTGTAAGGCCACATCTACAACTTCCTGGAGCAGCTCACGGGCTGGATGTGCTTTGTCTACCACAACAACTTCACATCATAAGTGCTGCGTCTTTACTGGTGTGGACGTTTGCTCATGTGCGTGCGAGTGGTGTGGTGTCTGATATCCTGTGCAGAGGTGGTCAGAGTTAATTGTAGCATTCTCTATCCGCTTTTTTTTAAATATCCGGCATAGCTATCACTATCACACAGGGTTAGCAGCAGCAGTTCCTCACCCCCCCACTCCCGGCTGTGATTTCCTTACTCCCCCCCAGCTGTAAGTTCTTACCAGTTCACACCTGGCTCTGCACTTTGTAATATTGACAACTTCAGATGGTCGAGGGGGCGCTGAAGGTAGAGTGGCCACAATCAGTGTGTGATGGTGTGCGGTATCTCTCGACGGAAGAAAATAATCACTAATCATGGTGACTTCCGGATCCCATTACTGGCAACCACACAACAAAAGGTATTCTGGAAATTGCCAGGGAGTGAGTGGAACTCGTAATGTGTAAGGAAACCTTGGATTGGCGCGTTTTCGGCATCTCAGCCAATCGTAGTGTGCAGCAAAGATTTCCAAAGTACTCATCATTGGCTGTAGTTATGAGTGACCGGGATCAGACATCTGAGGTGGCAGTCGGATTTCAAACGGTAAATAAAATAATTTCCTGTGAATACGCAAAAATGTATATTCCTGGCAGCAATGCTGTGCTAGCTCATAGGATAAATGATGACTAGAAACAAGCTTTTGTGTACACACGTGTTCTCCAACGATTGTACTTTCTGGAGGTCTTTCTTTTGTTTCTAGGTCAATGTCAATAGGCTTTCAAAGCAGGCTGCAAGCCTGCCCTGGGGGTTAAGAGTCAGACATCCCGTCAAGGACAAAGCTTGGAGGCTGTTTGAAATAAAGGCTCTTTGACAGCGGTAGCCTGTAAGAATCAGGCTGAAGTGCTACTGTGAAAACAAGTAGTAAATACTGAACTGACTTTAAGATGGCCACAGTTAATAAGCAACCTCAGACCTGTAGATCGGGAGACTCTGAGCACTCATGGCTTCTAACCACACTTAACATGTCCGCTGCCCCATGGTAGCCACGCCTTCATGCCAGCATTCAAGATGCCTTTGGGAGCGGTACCGCCAAGGCGTATCATGACATGCACAGTTCAGTCTATCAGAAACTTTAAGTTATGAGTGATCTGTAGCCTGGGGTGGTGAAGTCTTTCTTTCTCCAAATCGCTAACATCTTTTTCCAGTTGTTGTACATCTAAATTGCGGTGCGAAGGTGATTAGTTGCTAACTTAGGGGTGGGCCAGCACTGGTAAACTCCGCTACGCGGCGGAGGCGGAGTTTTTTGCTGAACTCCACGCCCTAAGCAGAGCGCGGAGTAGGGAAAACTTTGCAAGTTCCGCCAGCGGAGCGGAGTTCACTGCCCACACTTAGTTAGCACTTCTTTCCTGGAATCCCAGATTGTAACAAGTTTCCAAGTCAGGAAAAGAAAATCCACTCTTGCTGTAAGGGAAGCATAATGTATTTCAAGATACAAGATAAACAAGACAATAGGAGATTCATTGTCCTAGAAGTAATTTGGCCAGTACATGAGATCATCATTCAAACCCATCTCTCAAAGTGATTTCGAGAGTTTAAGAATGGAGAGTTAAGTAGTTAATTCAATACAATCTAGAAAGTTCAATTGGTGTCCTGACTCCCTAGTGTCCAATATTTTACTTAATTACTTTTACTCCTTCTCACTCTGTCTACTATTCCTCTATGGATTCATAGAGGAGCATTTGGACTTATTAACCTTCAGGCTGGCTACTGCTCCATATCTTTCAGTCATCTCAAAGACTGTCAGAAGCGAGTGTGTGGGGTCCACCAACGACCATCAAATATTGTTTACAGACAACAGTAATTTAAATTGGTGTCCCAATAGGAGATATTGCTGATGTTTGCCTCTTTCTTGATAACCCACACCAGAGTTCCATAGCCAAAGTAAGTAATATCAGTGTTAGGGAATATCCTTTATGCAGGCCTCACATCTGGTTGAACCTATTCAAGCATGCCTCTTTTACATATATATATATATATATATATATCGCCAGTAGGTAGTTATAGTTAGGACCTAGTTTCCTTAGAAAAGGAGTTTTTTGATTTGCCAATAACTTTAGAGCTGTTTGACGAATCTTCGCAAATTGTTCAAAACGAATGGGGCGGTCACGTCAGCTTCTGTCCTGGAAATTTCGGAGTGATCCCTCAAGTGGGGGCCGAGAAAAAGGGGGATCCCAAAACTATTTTTCTCCATGTTAATTTCTATAGGAAACTGTTGACGCAGCTACAGCCCGAACTGCTGAAGGGAATTTCACCACATTTGGCAGGTCCAGAGTGCACTCTTTTTGTTAAATGGTGTAAATCCGTTCAGTAGTTCCTGAGAAATTTAAAGATTTCTCAGATATACAACTGTGTCCGCGGTGGATCCGCGAACCCTCCCGATCTCGTGCTTGAGATCTGATTGGCTGCCAACACTTCAAACCAGGAAGTGTTGGCAGCCATCTTGTGACTCGGTTGAACTGAGTCACAAGAAAAAAGGTGAAAAAAAGGTAAAAAAACAAGAAAAGGGGTCAAGGTAGAAACCCCCTGACCCCCTAGGCCTGCTCAGGGGGTCCCACAGGGACCCCCAGGGCCAAAAAAAGCATTTTATTTTATTTTTACATTTTCAGTGGGAGTCGTGATGGATCCGCGAATCTGTCCCAAAAAAAAAAAAAAGTGCGGCCTCTCGCACTTCATTTAATTAGGCCCCTGGGTGTGCCAGGTCCCGGGGGCAATCTGATAATAATGCGGGGGCCACGCAGGCCCCCACAGCCCCGGGGACCGCCACCTCCCCGGGGCTAAATATGTATAATAAAAAGCATGGGGGGCTCCTGCCCCCCCACGCGGCCCCAGGGACCGCCACCTCCCTGGGGCTAATACATTAAAATGCGGCGGGGCATGCACCCCCTGCTGCCCTGGGGAACACCACCTCCCTGGGGCTAGATGACACCATGCATGGGGGGCTCCAGCCCCCGGGATCGCCACCTCCCCGGGGCTAATGTATTAAGTACAGACGGGGTCCGTTGCGGCCTCCCGGCCCCGGGGACCACGTCTTTCCCGGGGGCTACAAAGTGGATGGGACGGGGGCCGCACAGCCCGTCCAGGAGCCCTCCATGGCCCTGGGGACCACCACCCCCCCGGGCCGGCTGCAGCAATGTTCCGGGGTGCCCACCCCCGGGACATTGCAGTTTACCATGGCTTCCCCCAAAGCCATAGCAAACACTGCTTCGCTTGAGAGCATGAAAAATGGTCATCCTTGTGGATTCATGTGTTGCGGCTCACCACCGCAGGAGTAATGCACCCGGGACGTGAGGTGCGGCGGCGGTGACTCTGAATGTTTATATATATATAATATATATATTCAAAGAGTCCTCACGTATTTTCATCCATAAGGAATAGTCGCACTCAGGAATTGTAGAAAGAATACATTTTAATGACTGACGCGTTTCAACCCAACGGTCTTTGTCAAAGTCACTCCGTAACCCGGAAGTGGTTGTGTTTAAATGCATTTCCAAAGTTCAAATAGACATAGAAAACATATACAAGAATGGGGTTTGTAAGTCCACACAACAGAAAAAAGACTCCAAGCCTGATTATACGCATTTTACAATTTCATTAATGCTTAAATTCATAAAACTCGAAGACAAGTTATAAACAACCATACTTTTGGTACTTCACCATCTGGTGCCACCTAACAATACTAATTGTAACGGCCACCGGCCTGTTATCGCGCAGCCAACTGACTGCTGGAGCACTTGGCGCGTACGGGGCGCAACGTTGCCCGTTATTACCTTTACAGGAAAGGAATATCTGTGCTGCAGATTTCAAGGCAAGTGCCCGTATCCCTGAGACGCGCCGCTCTTGTCAACAATCTCCAATTGACAGCCTGCCCTAAGGCACCCTACGTGTAGGTGCTGGAAGTACTAACATCAAGTGATCAATGCTATGGTTGCACTACATCCCTGACTCTCTGTGAGGTGCTGACGCGGCGGGGAGAAGACAATTTATCTGAGAGAAGTGAAATGCATAAACAAAAAAACACCAAATTGAAAACCAAACCCTAAGTGCTTAAAAGAAATTGGATTTCAGACACTATTAACTAATGCAGCCACATTGTCGTGGAGAAAAAAGTCTCAATTACTGGTAGGATAGGGGAGGAGGAGCAGATGGGATGTCAGGTAGAATAATGGGATGATGGAAAATATATATACAGTGTCCAAGTACATGGGAGGGCACTAGGGGTATATAATATCATCTCTACCCTAGGTGCACATGAAGGTCCTCCTCATGGCTGAGGCCATCCGGGATCCTACTCTGTAGACGTATTATATATTCGGATTCCAAGCGCCGCAAGCAGCGTTCGTGCTCTCCTCCTCGAGCATGGGCCGGAACCCTGTCAATACCAAAATAAGATATTTTAGAGCTAATGTCGGTAACGTTCTTATGCAAAAGCTCACAATGTTTCGCCACTGAGTAAGACATGTCCCTGTTTCTGATTGCGCGCAGGTGTTCCAGAACACGTTTCTTCACCGGGAAGATAGTGCTTCCTATATATCGCATGCCGCAAATGCAAGTCAAAACATAAACAACAAAGTCAGTATTACAATTGATGAACTTTCGTATTTTCTCACTTTTCCCAGTAGGGAGATTGTATTTCTTAACATTAGAACTGTTACTACAAGTTTTGCAGCGTCCACATTTATGAAAACCCGGGAGTTCCCGGGAGTTCCCTCAGCCAGGTCCCATGAGTATGCCACCCCGTGACAAGTGGCTGTGTACAAGTATGTCTTTTAGTGAATTACACTTGCGATATGTGATGTGTGGTGCAGGGCTGACCAGTTTACCAATTACCACATCATTCCTGACTATGTGCCAGTGTTTGCGTACTGCTTTGTGGACTGCTGATGAAGCACTGTTGGATGTAGTAATCAACCTTATTTCTTGTTTGCTCTTATCTTTCAACTTTGGAACAAGGAGACTACTCCTGTCCCTTTTGGTAGCTTTGTCCACTGCGGCCCTGATAGTTCTGCCCGTGTAGCCACGTGTCTTAAAGCGCACTATCATGGTTTTCTGCTCCATTAGAAAAACCTAATTGGAGCTGCAATTACGCTTCGCCCTGAGGAGCTCACCATAAGGTATGCTCCTCTTTAGGCCGTCTGGGTGGTGGCTACGGGCGTGCAGGATCCTATTTCCTGCAGTGGTCTTCCTGAACAGGCTAGTATGTATTGTCTCATTTCTCACCTCCACCAGGACGTCAAGGAATTCTATTGTATTGGGATGTACCTTGCTGGTGAATTTAAGGTTTAAGGTGTTATCAGATAAACCTGTGATGAAGCTTTCCAAATATCCTGTGGACCATCCCATATCAGAAATATATCGTCAATGTAGTGGGTCCACAGGATGAGATGGTCTATGCAGGATTCATTTTCACTGTGCCACATATGCTCCGCCTCCCACCACCCCATAAACATACAGGCGTAGCTTGGAGCGAAGCAACTTCCATAGCCGTCCCTGTAAGTTGCTTGTACCATTCTTCCTCAAATAGAAAACAATTATTTTCTAAACAGAATTGCAACATACTTAACAGTAACATAGAATGATCATACATGGAGAGAGGTCTGTCTCTAAAAAAATATTTACATGCCTCAAGGCCTAAACTGTGTTCAATACAAGTATACAAAGATACTACGTCTACTGTTGCAAGGATGCAAGAGTCTTTCCATGGAATTTCCTGTATTTTTTAAAGGAAATCCATAGTATCCCTGCAGTATGAGGGCAAATTGATCACATATGGGCACAGGAAGTAATCCAAGTATATGGAGCTGTTCTCTAGTAAGCTTTGGTTGGCAGAAATTATCAGCCTTCCTGGAGGGTCTGTTGCATGCTTGTGCACCTTTGGTAGCATGTAAAAAACCAGGATAACCGGTTTTTTCACCAGTAAAAAAAGAAATTCATTTTGGTTCTAAATGCCCTGTCTGTGCCAGCTCTCCAAAAGGTTATGGTACTCCAGAATGGTCTTGTTGTATTGTGTCAAGCTGGACCTCAGATAGCTCCCTGAGTACTCTAGCTGTCATCTTGCCTCCGTCCTGTATTTGTTTATGTCCCAAAGAACAACATTGCCTCCCTTATCGGAGGGCTTTATCACAAAGGTGTCTGCTTTCTTTAGGGACTGTAATCCCACCCTTTGTCCTGGCGTAAGATTGCTGGCAAATTTATTGCTCTCCTTTTTCCAAATATCCATCAGGTCAAGTAAAACTGTCTCATGATAGGTGTCTATGCCGTCATGCAACGTTATCAGGTTGAATTTTGATCTGGGCTTGAAATCATTCCTAGATTTCTTGTCTGTACATATATCCATGCTGGCTAAAAGTTCTCGGTCTGTGACCCAATCCCTCACCCCCAATTCCATCTCCCTGAGTGTAGCGAGTGTTTCAATATCACCCATGGAAAGTGATTCAACAGTGGGATTGGCGGAGGTACCTGGTTGAATCCCCAACGGGATATCCCTGCTTTTCTTGAGGGTATGTGTTTTCAGCAGTTTTAGTTTCCTGATAAACAAAAAAACATCAATGCGAGTTCTGGAATATTCAAAGTTTGCAATGGGCAAAACGAAAGCCCTAGTTCTAGCACAGAGCGTTCCTCAGGGGTAATGACATGAGGGGAAAGGTTGATAACTGTAAGATTAAGTTGCTCACCCATTATTTGTTGCGCTTGGATTGCCGTGTGCCTCTCCCATCCGGCTTCTCGTTCTCTTTCGCCCCCCTCTCCTGATTTTTCTTTTTCTTGTTCGCTGCCTCCTCCTCTTCCTCTTCCGCGGGGGGGGGTTCTTTTTTACACTCAGGGTCTGCTGTAAAAAACGGTACTCCTCGAGTGTTGGGAATGGTCCCTTATCTGATCCAGATGCCCCTTGTCTGTCATCCAGGTCCGAATACGCGTCAGAGCTGGATTCCGAGGTTGCTGACTCTTGTTGGTGCAAGGACTCTGTTCTCTTGAAATCCTTTCTGGCTGAGTTGTATTTCCGGCCGAATGTAAGAATTCGTCCTTGTGCATAATCATTCCTGTCCCTGATGAATTTCCAGCGTTTTTTTGATTTAATGCCTTCTTCATATTTTGTCAGTCTGCCATCCATGTCCTTCAGGAAGTTTATGACTTCATCCTGGGATGCATGCTTTTCCAGGGTTTCTCTTAATACTTTAATTTCCTCTCCGACCTGTTGTAATTCGATGGCCGCATACTTGGACAGGAGACCTAACATCTGTTTACAGGTGGCTGCCATTAACGAGGACCATTCCTCCAAAAACTTGGGGCTTGGGTTCTGATAAGTTGTAGTAATTAAAATTCGTAGTCCCCTTGGGACCCGTCCCACCTCGATGTAATTATCGAGGGAAATTACCTCCCAACTTCGATTGATCTCTTTTTTGTACAACTTTTCCAGCCTGTACAATTCTTGTTTGAGGGATCTGCCTCCCCCATCCTCTGCTGTGCCTCCTCCCATTGCAATACAGTTAGCGACACCGTCTGTCTCCGTGAAAAGTGATTTGGCTACATCTAGCCTCTTGCGGATAGCTTCGCACATTGCTTCTACCGCCTGTTACTTTTTTTTAGAGACAGACCTCTCTCCATGTATGATCATTCTATGTTACTGTTAAGTATGTTGCAACTCTGTTTAGAAAATAATTGTTTTCTATTTGAGGAAGAATGGTACAAGCAACTCACAGGGACGGCTATGGGAAGTTGCTTCGCTCCAAGCTACGCCTGTATGTTTATGGGGTGGTGGGAGGCGGAGGATATGTGGCACAGTGAAAATGAATCCTGCATAGACCATCTCATCCTGTGGACCCGCTACATTGACGATATATTTCTGATATGGGATGGTCCACAGGATCTTTTGAAAGCTTCATCACAGGTTTATCTGATAACACCTTAAACCTTAAATTCACCAGCAAGGTACATCCCAAAACAATAGAATTCCTTGACGTCCTGGTGGAGGTGAGAAATGAGACAATACATACTAGCCTGTTCAGGAAGACCATTGCAGGAAATAGCATCCTGCACGCCTGTAGCCACCACCCGGACGGCCTAAAGAGGAGCATACCTTATGGTGAGCTCCTCAGGGCGAAGCGTAATTGCAGCTCCAATGAGGTTTTTCTAATAGAGCAGAAAAACATGATAGGGCGCTTTAAGACACGTGGCTACACGGGCAGAACTATCAGGGCCGCAGTGGACAAAGCTACCAAAAGGGACAGGAGTAGTCTCTTTGTTCCAAAGTTGAAAGATAAGAGCAAACAAGAAATAAGGTTGATTACTACATTCAACAGTGTTTCATCAGCAGTCCACAAAGCAGTACGCAAAAACTGGCACATAGTCAGGAATGATGTGGTAATTGGTAAACTGGTCAGCCCTGCACCACACATCACATATCGCAAGTGTAATTCACTAAAAGACATACTTGTACACAGCCACTTGTCACGGGGTGGCATACTCATGGGACCTGGCTGAGGGAACTCCCGGGTTTTCATAAATGTGGACGCTGCAAAGCTTGTAGTAACAGTTCTAATGTTAAGAAATACAATCTCCCTACTGGGAAAAGTGAGAAAATACGAAAGTTCATCAATTGTAATACTGACTTTGTTGTTTATGTTTTGACTTGCATTTGCGGCATGCGATATATAGGAAGCACTATCTTCCCGGTGAAGAAACGTGTTCTGGAACACCTGCGTGCAATCAGAAACAGGGACATGTCTTACTCAGTGGCGAAACATTGTGAGCTTATGCATAAGAACGTTACCGACATTAGCTCTAAAATATCTTATTTTGGTATTGACAGGGTTCCGGCCCATGCTCGAGGAGGAGACCGCGAACGCAGCTTGCGGTGCTTGGAATCCGAATATATAATACGTCTACAGAGTAGGATCCCAGATGGCCACAACCATGAGGAGGACCTTCATGTGCAGCTAGGGTAGAGACGATATTATATACCCCTAGTGCCCTCCCATGTACTTGGACACTGTATATATATTTTCCATCATCGCATTATTCCACCTGGCATCCCATCTGCTCCTCCTCCCTATCCTACTCGTAATTGAGACTTTTTTCTCCACGACAATGCGGCTGCATTAGTTAATAGTGTCTGAAATCCAATTTCTTTTAAGCACCTAGGGTTTGGTTTTTAATTTGGTGTTTTTTTGTTGATGCATTTCACTCATCTCAGATAAATTGTCTTCTCCCCGCCTCGTCAGCACCTCACAGAGAGTCAGGGATGTAATACAACCATAGCATTGATCACTTGATGTTAGTACTTCCAGCACCTACACGTAGGGTGCCTTAGGGCAGGCTGTCAATTGGAGATTGTTGACAAGAGCGGCGCGTCTCAGGGATACGGACACTTGCCTTGAAATCTGCAGCACAGATATTCCTTTCCTGTAAAGGTAATAATGGGCAACATTGCGCCCAGCACGCGCCAAGTGCTCCAGCAGTCAGTCATGTTGACAGCACGATAACAGGCCGGCGGCCGTTACAATTAGTATTGTTAGGTGGTACCAGAAGGTGAAGTACCAAAAGTATGGGTGTTTATAACTTGTCTTCGAGTTTTATGAATTTAAGCATTAATGAAATTGTAAAATGCGTATTTTCAGGCTTGGAGTCTGTTTTCTGTTGTGTGGACTTACAAACCCCACTCTTGTATATGTTTTCTATGTGTATTTGAACTTTGGAAATGCATTTAAACACAACCGCTTCCGGGTTACAGAGTGACTTTGGCAAAGACCGTTGAGTTGAAACGCATCAGTCATTAAAATGTATTCTTTCTACAATTCCTGAGTGCGACTATTCCTTATGGATGAAAATACGTGAGAACTCTTTGAATACAATAGCGGGTCCAGCGCCCGCCTGTTCGCACCAACCCCGCTTGGTGGATGAAGTCGGAGGGAAGGCTGGAAATCCTCGTGTTTCATATATATATATATATATATATATATATATATATATATATATATATATATATATATATATTCACTGAAAAAACCATAGGTTTTAGGGACAGTTATAGTTACTTGGACATTGCACTCGTACAAAACCCGTGAAATTCCCCCGTTATAGTTAGTTCAGCTAACTATAACTCGCGCCCCATAATGCACTTCTGATGACGTCACATATTACATCACTCATGACATGGTCAGTGACATCACTGATGACATCACTGATGACATCTCAAATGACATCACTGATGACATCATCCAGTGACTGTGTGTTTCTGTAAAGTTTAAATATTTTTAATATATATAGGAAAAGACGTATTGAAGAATGAGTGGGTATGTAAGTGTCTGTATGGATGATTTAGTAGGTGCGTGACTGACTCTATAAGTGAGTGATTTAACGTATCTTACTGAATGCATGGGTTAGTGACTAATCTGGGTGAATGTCTGTATCCGTCTGTCTGTTGCTGTGTAAGTGGCTGCATGTGTTTGTGAATAGCTAAATGAGTGTCTATATGAGTTATTGAATGCTTGTCTGAGTATCTGTATGGGTGCCTGAGTGTTTGTGTGGGAGGGGTGTGTGCAACTCTGTGCATAGATGTGTGAGTGGGTGATTCACTGGGTGGATGGTTTCAAGAGTGCATCTGTGATAGACTGTATGGGTGGGTAAGTGTGTGTAAGAGTGTGTTAGTGAGTGAATGTATGTCCCAGTGGTACATGTGTGAGTAACTACATATGTGAAAGGCAGTATATATGTGTGTTGGAGTATATAAATAGCTATAAGCAAGAGTGAGTGATTGTGATAGTGGCTGTATGGATGAGTGTGTGCTTGTATCAGTGATTGTATAAGAGCGTAACAATGTGCTACTATTTGTATGAGTAAGTGAGCTGGTGTGTGTATAACTGTATAGGTGAGTAAATGGCAGTGTGTTTAATTATTTGCATGACTGACTAGGTGTCTGAGTATCTCTATGGATGAGTGGCGTTGTTTGAGTGTCTATATAGGAGTAAGAGTGCATATGATAGTCCTGTACTGAGTGACCGTAAGTATGAGTGACTGTACGGGTGAGTGAGTGGATGTGTGTGTGTAGACCTAAGAATCAGTGAGTGGGTATGTAGTTATTGGTGTTGGAGTGTCTATGGTTTTGCGAATGGCAGTCTGTAATTTAGAGTGGGTGTATCAAAGATTATATTAGGGTGTGAGGAGGTGCATCAGATTATCACGTGGATGATGTCATCAGTGATGTCATTTGAGATGTCATCAGTGATGTCATCAGTGATGTCACTGACCATGTCATGAGTGATGTAATATGTGACGTCATCAGAAGTGCATTGCGGGCGCGAGTTATAGTTAGCTGAACTAACTATAACGGGGAATTTCACGGGTTTTGTACGAGTGCAATGTCCAAGTAACTATAACTGTCCCTAAAACCTATGGTTTTTTCAGTGAATTTCAAAGGTTTTTTAAATGCTAATTTGTAACTATAACGTGTCTGAAACCTATGGTTTTTTCAGTGAATTTCAAAGGTTTTTAAATGCTAATTTGTAACTATAACGTGTCTGAAACCTATGATTTTTTCAGTGAATTTCAAAGGTTTTTTAAATGCTAATTTCTAACTATAACGTGCCTGATACCTACGGTTTTTCAGTGAATTTCAAAGGTTTTGTAAATGACAATTTTTAAATGTATTAATTGTTATATTAATTTTTAACATACTGATTTACTACATTTTTAGAAACAATTTTTTTTTACATATTTTATTTTTTAAATTACATTGTAATTACATTATACATTACATTGCAAAAAATACTTTCTCAGAATGAATTACTTTAGTTTAAATACTTTGCACATAGGCAATAGACTTTTAAGTACAGTAGTTACAGTTGTTGCAATGGGCAACACATTTTCAAACACAATGCAACATTCAGCTCAATGTGAATTTCTAGTTAAATGCAATTAGTTACTTTATGGATTACTTTTCTAACCACAGGACTGGATCCTAGATTCAGTCCTGGTACATCTCCTGTAAACAGTTGAGTAAAAGCGTTTTGGTTACAGTCGTGATTTTTAAGGAATATTATTGTATTTTAAAAGTTGACACTTAGAAACTTTTTCTCATAGAATCACCAATGTTATCCTATGGAAGGAAATTCACTTAGCAGGTAAAAACTGTTATCGTTACTTTTTCTTACTCAGTGTTGGATCCTGGATCCAGCACTGGTGCATCTCCTGTAAACAGTTGAAAGAATGCGTTTAAGTCATACAGGTGATTTTTAAGGAATATTTGTAGTTTGTAAAAATCAACACTTTGAAACTTTTTTGCTGAAAACCAGACAATGGATTCCTATGGAAGAAAATATAAGTTACTGGTAAGTACGGTTAAAATTACTTTTCAGGGTCAGTGCTGGGCTAAAAGATGCAGCACTGGGTTCTCTCCTGATAACAGGTGAGTAAATTGGTATTTGTACTTTGGTTGATTTTAGAGGAATATTATAAAGTTCAAAAACTCCACACTTAGAAGAATTTCCAAGTGAAACCAGTCAATGTTAGCCTATGAAGGTAATTCAAGTTACCGGTAAGTACGGTTAAAATTACTTTTCAGGACCAGTACTGGGCTGAAAGATGCAGCACTGAGGTCTCTCCTTATAACAGGTGAGTAAATCGGAATTCGTATTTCGGCTGATTTTAGAGGAATATTTGTATGTTTCAAAAATCAACACTTAGAAACTTTTTCAGCAAAAAGCAGGCAATGATATCCTATGGAAGGAAATTCAAGTTACTGGTAAGTACGGTTAAAATTACTTTTGAGGATCAGTACTGGGCTGAAAGATGCAGCACTGAGGTCTCTCCTGATAACAGGTGAGTAAATCGGAATTCGTATTTCGGCTGATTTTAGAGGAATATTTGTATGTTTCAAAAATCAACACTTAGAAACTTTTTCAGCAAAAAGCAGGCAATGATATCCTATGGAAGGAAATTCAAGTTACTGGTAAGTACGGTTAAAATTACTTTTGAGGATCAGTACTGGGCTGAAAGATGCAGCACTGAGGTCTCTCCTGATAACAGGTGAGTAAATCGGAATTCGTATTTCGGCTGATTTTAGAGGAATATTTTAAAGTTCCAAAACTCCACACTTAGAAGAATTTCCAAGTGAAACCAGTCAATGTTAGCCTATGAAGGAAATTCAAGTTACCGGTAAGTACGGTTAAAATTACTTTTTAGGACCAGTACTGGGCTGAAAGATGCAGCACTGAGGTCTCTCCTGATAACAGGTGAGTAAATCGGAATTCGTATTTCGGCTGATTTTAGAGGAATATTTTAAAGTTCCAAAACTCCACACTTAGAAGAATTTCCAAGTGAAACCAGTCAATGTTAGCCTATGGAAGGAAATTCAAGTTACTGGTAAGTACGGTTAAAATTACTTTTCAGGACCAGTACTGGGCTGAAAGATACAGCACTGAGGTCTCTCCTGATAACAGGTGAGTAAATCGGAATTCGTATTTCGGATGATTTTAGAAGAATATTTGCAAAATGGTGAAGGGAGGGGGCGGGGCCTGAGGTGACATCTGTGCAAACGCGCCCCGTGGCGCGTTTTAAGTTGGGGATTAAGTCCCCTTGAATCCTGAGGGTCCCTAGGGGCCAACTAGCCCACCAGGAACCTCCAATATGCGCCAGGGGCTGCGTTGCAGAGACGTGTAGAGAGGCCACACCCCTTTTACACCTCTCTGCAACGCAGCTCTGTGGCGCTTTCTGGATGTACCTGTTGGGCTAGTTGGCCCCCAGGGACCCTCAGGATTGAAGGGATTTAATTCCCCATCTTAAAACGCGCCACGGGGCCTGTTTGCACACATGTCACCTGAAGCCCCGCCCCCTCCCTTCACCACTGTGCAAACGCGCCCCGTGGCGCGTTTTAAGTTGGGGATTAAGTCCCCTTGAATCCTGAGGGTCCCCGGAGTCCAACTAGCCCACCATATACCTCCAAAAGCACCACAGAGCTGCGTTGCAGAGAGGTGTAAAAGGGGTGTGGCCTCTCTACACGTCTCTGCAACGCAGCCCCTGGCGCATATTGGAGGTTCCTGGTGGGCTAGTTGGCCCCAGGGACCCCAGTATTCAAGGGGAATTCGTTCCCCTCTGCAAACGCGCCAGGGCGCGTTTGCAGAGTGGTGAAGGAAGGGGCGGGGCCTGCGGGCCCGATCGTTTTTGTTTTTGTCCCCTGAAGGGGGGCTGTGTGGCCCCCTTCCTTTTTCCTGTTTTTGGGCTCTGGGGACCCCCATCCCCCAGGGCCTTACCCCTTTTTAAATTTTATTTTATTTAAAAAAACGGGAAGAGGGCCGCGTGGCCCCCTTCCCTGGGCCTGTATTGGCCCCGGGGACCCCATCCCCCGGGGCATGGCCTTTTTATTTTCTTGGGAGGGGGCTGCGTGGCCCCCTCCTCAGGCCATTTAAGGCCCCGGGGACCCCATCCCCCGGGGCCGGCCTTTCCATTTTTTTTTTTTTTTTTTGGGGAGGGGGCCGCGTGGCCCCCTACTGGGCCACTACTTGCCCCGGGGACCCCATCCCCGGGGCTGGCCCTCTCCGTTGGGGACTGTGGGAGGTACCCAATCCCCCACAGTCCCGCCGGCTCCCACGTCCCTTGGGAGCCGGCATTGCTGTTCCACATGGGGAGCAGCTGACATGCTGCTCCCCATGTGGAAAAGCAATCGGCTTTGTATATTGGAAGAGAGAGCAGGTTTCCCTGCTCTCTCTTCCAATATCCAAAGCAGTTTGCTATGGCAGGACGGGAGCCGCGAGGCTCCCGTCCTGCCATAGCAGACTACAGTGTCCCGGGGTAGGCACCCCGGGACACTGCAGGAGCCGGCCCTGGGGGTGGCGGTCCCCTGGGCCATCAAGGGCTCCAGGAGGGGGGCCGCGCGGCCCCCTCCCTACATCAGCACAGCCCCGGGAGGTGGTGGTCCCCGGGCTTCGGGGGTCCAAAACGGACCCCCATTTTAATTTGTTAGTGCCCCGGGGAGGTGGCGGTCCCCGGGGCGTGTGGGGGCTGGAGCCCCCACACAGGTTGTTTAATTTTTTAAAAAAGCCCCGGGAGGTGGTGGTCCCCGGGGCTGCGGGAGGGCTCAGAGCCCTCCCGCACCATTTTTAAAAGAAAGCCCCGGGGGGTGGCGGTCCCCGGGGCTTGGGGGCCCTTTGAGGCCCCCACACATAAAATTAAACTCCCCACCATGCCCCCGGGACTTGGGCCACCCGGAGGCAAATACTATCCGAGCGCGGGAGACCGCGCTCGATTCTTCCGGCAGGATTCGCGCACCCTGAGCGCATCCTGCCGATTTAAAAAAAAAAAAAAATCTTTTTGCCCAGGGGGTCCTTGTGGGACCCCCTGAGCAAACCTAGGGGTCAGGGTGTTTCTACCCTGCCCCCTTTGTGCGCTTTGCGCACTTGTTTCTGTCCCTCGGTTCTACCGAGGGACAAAATGGCTGCCAACATTTCCTGAATCGGAATGTTGACAGCCAGCTGACAGCCAATTAGCATGCAGCTCGTGATCGGGACGGTGCGCGCAGGGTGCGCTCAGGGTGCGCCCATAGATATATATGTACTTTTACTTTTGATTTTCTCAGCAACTACTGAACGGATTTACACCATTTAAGCAAAAGGCACCAGTCTGAACCAAGGACTACCTCTTTGCCAAATTTGGTGTAATTCCGTTCAGCAGTTCGGGCTGTAGCTGCGACTAAAGGTTCCTATGGAAAAATGAATGGGGAAAACGCGTTTTGGGACCCCCCTTTTTTCTCGGTTTTGCGAATGGCAGTCTGTAATTTAGAGTGGGTGTATCAAAGGTTATATTAGGGTGTGAGGAGGTGCATCAGATTATCACGTGGATGATGTCATCAGTGATGTCATTTGAGATGTCATCAGTGATGTCATCAGTGATGTCACTGACCATGTCATGAGTGATGTAATATGTGACGTCATCAGCAGTGCATTGCGGGGGCGCGAGTTATAGTTAGCTGAACTAACTATAACGGGGGAATTTCACGGGTTTTGTACGAGTGCAATGTCCAAGTAACTATAACTGTCCCTAAAACCTATGGTTTTTTCAGTGAATATATATATATATATAACCATAGGTTAAAGCTAGGTTAAATGTTCAGTAACATTAAACTCTAAAAACCACAGAAATTCAACAGTTATAGTTCTCAAGTAACTTTAACTTGTGCCCTAAGTTAACCATAATTTGTCCCCGCCGTGCACAGCGTACTAATCAATAATTTCATTGCAAATGTTCCATAGATATCATCAATGATGTCATGAGTGATGTTGTATGTGGTGTAATTAGCTGTGAATGTCAAGGGTGCAAGTTATAGTTACCTTAAGGCATGAGTTATAGTTACTTGAGATAACCATAACTGGTGAAGTTCTGTGGTTTTTAGAGTTTAAAATGTTACGTTGTTACTGGATATTTTACCTAACGATAACGTTACTTTAACCTTTGTATTTTTCAGTGAATTTCTAGGTTTTTTTTAACCAAAAAGTAATATTTTATTACCAAACGTAAAGCCAACCCCTCGCCTGTGGCCAGGCCCTGCAGCCAACCCCCCATAGGCAACCAACCCCACTGTATGCACGGGCTTTGACTGTGGGGGTAGGACGGTTGGCCACAGGGTCTGGCCTGTGGCAATCCCCCCCTCGCAGGCAGCCATCCCCACGCTACGCACAGCCTACAGCCGTGCACAGCAGGGGGTTGGCCACAGAGCCTGTGGGCAGCCCACTCAAAGGCAGTCATCTCCCCAGCAGGCTGTCGATCCCACACCAAGCACAGCTTTTGGTGATGTGACATAGGGTGTCCTTTGAGTCCCAGGGACCCCATCCTCTGGAGCCAAAACATGTATATTAAGAGGAGGGGGTGTGCAGCCCCCCTCACAAGCCTCATCCCCCAGGGCTGATTTTTAAGGGAAGGGGGCATGCGGTCCCCCTCCCTGAGCCTTATCATGCCCCGGGGACCCTATCCTCTGGGGTCAAAACCAATAAAACAGGGGAGGGAGGACACACAGCCCCTCCTCCCCTAGCCTCAGTCGGCCCTGGGGACCAAATTGAATTAAAAAAGTGGAGGGGACCATGGGGCCCTGTAGGAAGGTGGAATCTGACTATATGGTTGCCCCCACTTTTTTCCTGGTGTTTTGCTAGTTTATGACTTAGTTGGACTGGGATCCTGCTATTCAGGGCCCCAGTCTATCTGCTTCCTCTATAAAATGGTTTCCATGTGCCTTAGGCACATCTCTGATTGGAATCTGGAGTGCCCTTATAAGTCCCTAGTATATGGTATACTATGTACCCAGGGCATAGGTACCTCAGAGGCCTACCAGGGGCTGCAGCATGTATTGTGCCACCCCTGGAAGGCCAGCCAAAGGACACCACAGGTCTGCTACTGCAGCCTGGGTAAGGTGGTGCATGCACCCCTTACTGTGATATAGGCTACCTATATCACTACATACATACACACATATAAACCTATAAGTCACTCCTATGGCAGGCCGTATCAATCCTGAAGGCAGAGTGCGTGGTTCCTATGTGAGAGGGTGCCCCTGCATGAGCAGGGCCCCTCTGCTGCGTTCGGAGACCCTTCTCTGATGCTGTTTGTAGTGCAGCCTGACCATATACTCTTAAGCGCATTATAACCTCGCGTTAAATGCTAACTTTGGGATGGCTGCACGGAAACATGTCGTGTTTGGTGTCAAACATCTTGGAATACTACCCCCCACCAGTTCTGGCGGCGGGGGTAGCATTCCACCCTTCTGGAGGGAAAGACATGTACACACCGGTATGCCCGGTACTGACTTTCCAGAGCCCTGGCATCACAAAATGGATGCCGCTGCCACAGACACGAGTCTGGCCTCCTGCTGCTGACCGAAACTCTGGCAGGGGAGGCCTGGACAATAGGTTTCCTGTCCCAGGGAGGTGTGACCACCTCCCCAGACAGGATAGTGTGTATTGGGGCTGGGCGGGAGCACTCTCTGGTGCTTTGAAGTCCTGCACTGGGGGCACATTTGGTGTCCCTGTGCATACCCAGTTCAAACCGGCTCAGGGGCTTCCAGCCCCTGCTCTGGCGCGAAACTGGACAAAGGGAAAGGGGTGTAACCACCCCTCTGCCCTGGCCCTCCCATAGGTGGGGCCACAGAGTATGTCCAACCCCTACCTTAGTATAAGTAGGGAACCCAGTCCTTAGGACTTTAGATTTACCTGGACGAAACTCTGATACAGAATCCTGGACCTTCGACGCTCTACTTCAAGATTAGAGGACTGAAGAATCTCCCTTGGGGTCAAGGAGTGACTCCCCTGCTTGGCAGGCACCAAAGAAGCAATTGTCCGGTCTGCATCGCTGAAGCTCCCGTCGGACGCCGAAGTCTTTGCATCACCAGAGGTAGATTTCCAGACTTCCCGAGGCTGCCCTGAGTCCCCAGCAAAGCTGAGGCCCGTAGCTGTCGTGGGTAATGTGGAACCGTGACCCCTGGACACCGATCGCATTTGCAAGTGCATCCTCTTCTGGGTCTTCCACGAAGTCGTGCTTTGGGCTCCGAGTAGCCCCAGCCTCCAGCACCAACTGCACCGAAGATCACTGGCCTCCACTCCACGAGTGTCCTGTGAGCCAGCTCCACGTGCACCATCTCAAGGCTCCTTTGCGGTCACTAGTCCATTGGCTAGTAGGCCCTCACGAAGGCCAATCTTTTTCTGCTTGGGCTCCCTGGTTGCTCCAGGTGTGCCCTGACTTATCCTCGCTGGGTGAGTCTCCCAGACCTTGCTGGTCTGCAACATCATCCTTCTTCTATTTCCACGAGACTTGCCGTTGCCAAGGCTTGTTGGGTCCAATCCGGTCGCCAACACCCCTGCAATCGACAGACGTCATGGGACAGCTCGAATCCAGCTCCTGGTTGTTGTCGACGCCTCCTGGACCTCGTGGCTGAAGAGTCAAGACGCTGTCAACCTACCTGAAGCACTCGACATCGGTGGGCATCTGTCCATCGCCTTCCTGGTCACTGGCTAGTGACCCAGACTCTGTCCCCTCTGCTTTCAGGTTCTTCAGATCTTTGATCCACCTTTGGATCCACCCGAAAACTTTCGACTTGGTCGCCAGCAGCACTTTGCAGCAGATCGCCATTGAAAGCGGCGACGAAACCCGACCCCGAAAGACACCTATGCACCCAGCTTCCCTGGGTGAGGTAACTCGAGTACTCCGGTGCTCCCGTGGGTATTGACACTAGAACAGCCTAGTTCTCAAAGGGTTTGCTCAAGTCCTCCTCTAAGTGTCCCTTTTCTTTTAAATTCTAATCGCGACTTTCCCCATAGAAGTTAACGGTGGTTCGCGGTTGTGTTCATACACTGCACGCGTCCCCGTGGGTCCCCTGTGTCACTGCCTTGGGTGGTTCCTTGTGGTCCAAGCACTTCTACAGGCTCTAGGCCTTGTGTCTAGCTCAGTCGTGGTTCTTATACCACTTTATTGGTATATGGTTTGGTACGCCCCTGGGGCTCAAACATGTATTTGTGCTATTACTGTAGATAACTAACTCGTAACGTATGTACTTCGAACTCTAGCCTCATAAAGAGACTAGAGGGTGTGTTTAGTAATAAATACATATATTTTGAATATATACCTGGTGTGGTCCTCTTTCATTTGGTCACTCAAGAGATTATAGACTGGTAAAACAAGCTGCTTTACATTCCTTCAAGACTTAGCCTGAAGGCTGCTCTCCATAGCTACCACTAGGATAGCTTTCAATAAAGGTTGTCTTTAACCTATCTCCAATAAGGGGTTGTTTGGACTGGTGCAAGGTGCCCACTATAATTAGTGGACAGCATATGCCAGGCCAACTTCTCACAGGCCCCCCATCCCGAGCCTCTTTAGATCCCGGGGACCCCATCATCCAGAGCCAAATACAATTAAGTAGGGGAGAGGGTCGTGCCGCCCCCTCTCTGAGCATTATTAGGCCCTGGGGACCACATCCCCTGGGGGCCGTATGTTATTATAAAGGTGATTGGGGTCCACGCGCCCTCCCCGAGCCTATTTTGGCCCTGGGGACTCCCAGGGCATTTCTACATTATGGGTGGGTGCCCCAGTGCCCACCCGGGGCACCCACCAAGTACCATGTTGGGGGTGATGGGGGAGCCCCAGGGCCCCTACAGCCCCAGCCAGCTTCCCGCATGGGGTGGGGGCTGGCATTTCTCCAGCCTGGAAGGAGCAGCTATCTTTGCATGCTCCCTCTGGCCAGGAGCAATATGTGTTCTGTTTCCCTGCCCGTACTCCTGCGGGTAGGGAAACAGAACAGAAGTCTGCTCCCAGCCAATGGGAGCATTTTTAATCCTCCCGCCGTCTGGAAGCAGACTTCCATGTTTGCTCCCATTTGGCAGGAGATTTAAAAATTTTCCCGCCAGGTGGGAGCAAACATATGTTTCCCTGCCCGCAGTAGTGCGGGCAGGTAAACTACTGTGTCCCGGGGGTGGGCTCCCTGGGACACAGTCTCTGAGCCAGGCATGGGGATGGGGTCCCCAGGGTCTTTAAAGGCTCGGGGGGCTGCACGTCCCCCTCCCGTCTAATTAGTGCAAGACGTTCCAGGCGTATAGGTTCCCTGGGGCCTTTTTAAGGCTTGGAGAGGGGGGCAGCGCTGCCCCCCTCCCTTTTTATTTTCATTTCAACACCAGGGGATGGGGTCCCCAGGGCCTAATTAGGCTCAAAGAGCGAGGTAGCACCCCCTCCCTTCATTTAACTACTTGGCCCTGGGGGATGGGACCCTTAGGGCCTTTTTAAGCTTGGGGAAGGGGGGGGGGCACGCAAACCCCTCCCCTTTTATTATTCACTTTGGCCCCAGGGGAATGGGTCCCCAGGGCCTAATTCGACTCCGGGAATGGGGCTGCACACCCCCCTCCCTTTATTTAACAGTGACCCTGGGAGATGGGGTCCCCAGGGCCTCTCAGAGGTATGAGAGGGAGTCAACATGCCTCCGCCCGAAATGATAAAGTTAATGTTGCCCCTTAGACATGGCCCACCCGGGGGAGGTATTTTTTTAAAAGACGTGCAGGAGCCCATGCTTTTATTTTTTATTTAAAAAAATCTCACCATAGCATCACACATGTAGCTCATTCACCTGAAACATTGCAAATTCGTTCCACTCTCTGTAACAGCAGCTAAGTTAGTTCTGATTTGGACACTATACCAAAACCAGTGCATTCCTACTCTGGATGAGCCCTTTACAAAATGTATTTCCCATCTCACCCCCTTTTTCACAGCACTCCCATGCAAGGGGAAATCCTGGCTTGACAGGATCACTACTCTACCCTTTTTAGACTCATCTAATGCCAGCAGAACATGGTGAATCTCTGCCTCCATAATGTCAAACTCTCTTTTTCTGATGAAGTGGTTTTTGTGGACGGACCGAATAGTTAATATTCAGTTTGGGGAATTCCCTCCTTACTAGGGACTTCTTGGTCAGAGAGTTAAGACCTCTAATGGTAAGCATACCAATCTGACCGTATCTTTAACAAGTCCATCGATTTTGCATACATAGTACCTTCCATCCTATCTTTTTCACATCTTTCTCAAATGGTATCATCCCAAAGCAGGCTAGGCCAGGGACCAGGACTCACAGGCCCTGCCAGACACCACCAAACCACCCTCATGGATAAAAAAAAAACTGAGAAAAAGTTAGAGGGAAAAAGAGACGTAGAGTACTAAGAGAGAAAAATCACAGGAGGATATTAGCAACAAATGGCGATATTTATCGCTAACCGCGTTTAGCGCGAGATTTTTTATCGCCGTTGAACGCCGGAATCTGTCGCCGTGTTAGCGGCGTATTAGCAACACGCCGCTAACAGGCGATAGCTTCCCTTTCCGGCAGAAATGGACGGCGATAGATTTAGCGTGACGGCAATAAAAAGCCTCACGCTAACGTAAAAAAAGTGGCGATGGGCCAATTAGCGACAGAATCGGATCGCTAATTGGCCCCAGGCCTGCATTTCTCACGTTCAGCGGGAAAATGCACTATAAAAGGCCCTCCAAGCAGAAAAAATAAATTAAAAAAATGGAAAATAGCAGAGGAGCCATGGATGAAGCTGGGACCAGTGCAGAGGCCACAAACAACCCCACAAATCCCCAGGAGGACCAGCCAGAGACCCATGTGAAGGCCAAGAGGAAGAGGAATCCCAAGTTCAGCCAGCAGGAAAACCAGTCCTGATTGCAGAGGTGACTGAACACCAACAAGAACTGTTTGACACCTCCACAGTGACATTGGCAAGAAAAAAAGAAATATGGCAGGACATTGTGTCCAAGGTGAATGCCGTTGGAGAGAGGAGGAGGACAGTGGACGACTGCAAGAAGCGCTGGCATGATACTAAGCGCAAGACCAAGGAGAAACTAGCAGCCAACCTGAAAGCAGCAAAGCAGACTGGAGGTGGGAGTCCAGCGCCACAGGAGGAGCTGAATTAGTTGGAGGAGCAGGTGTCCCGAGTCATCAGTGATGCGACGGTGGTCGGAGTTGCGGGCCAGGATACTGCTGAACGTGACCAGACAGAACAACAACAGGGTGAGTAACAACCAGGGACTGGAGGGACGGGGGTGTATGGGCCCAATGGCAGTCATGTACAATTAAATATATTGCAGTGCATGCCCACAATTACTGTGGATCATGTCCCGGACACCCTTCTCCATGGTGGCATAGACACATATCACCCTACTCAAACAATACATTGCAAGACACATATTGGTGGGCACACAGACCTGAAAATGTGCACAGAAAAGTAAGCCCAATATAGTCCAAGATCAACACCAGACCACAAAATAAGTGCTACATCAAATGGCAAAGTGGCTCATTAACTTGAGATGCGGCAGGGTGGCAAAATGGCCCCCTTGCCTCATCACCACGCATATACAAATAATCTGCACAAGGACGCATCTCTCTCTGACGCCAAAATGAGGATGCACTGTGAATGTGACTGATCATGTGCACGAAGAGGCATGCCAACACCAATGTCAGCACACCTGCAACATTGTGCACGTGTGTCTGAGTTGTGTGCAAGGTTGTGTATGTGCAGTAAAGCACACCTATATGCACATGCACATTCCTGCACACAACTCAGACACACGTGCACAATGTTGCAGATTTGCTGACATTGGTGGTGGCATGCCTACTTGTGCACATGATCAGTCACATTCACAGTGCATCCTCATTTTTCCGTCAGAGAGAGATGCGTCCTTGTGCAGACGATTTGTATATGCGTGGTGATGAGGCAAGGGGGAAATTCGGACATCCTCCCGCATCTCCAGGCAATGTGCCCCCTTGCCTGTTCATGAGATGCAGTCCTGTGTACACCAAGTGGGGAAGCATCTAGTGAGTCTGCATACTAGACACACATGCAATGTCACAACAAAGTGACCATGTAGGCCGCTGGATATAAGATGCACATCCAAAAATGCACACAAACAGCAGACTTCACTTAAAGGGCGATGGAATACAATGAGCAGGGGGGCTATGCCTACAACACCACAATAGGTGGACAATGCAGATCAGGAATGTGTCACACAAATATGTACTGCATGCCTTGTCTGTGTGACATACTCACAGAACCACAATGTGCCTGTAAAGCAGTATGACAACCAAAGTATGACAACAAGCAAGGATAGCTAAGTTGCAACAATTAATGACAAAGGCCCAAATGGCACCCTCAACCCTTAGGTCAAATTGCACTCCTCCACCCCCAAGTGTACACATCTGCCATACAGAAAACAGCATTCCACATCAGTCCTGATGTGAGTTGCCCATCACACCATCATGTGCAATTAAACTTAACTGTTTGGTAAGTCAACTGTGTCAGTGAACAAATATGCAGTCAGGTAGTTATCACCCACACGAGAACCAGGACAGCATGTATCATCCATGTCAGCAGCTGCGTGGCACATACACAAACACACATCACCCTGCCATTTGCATCTCTTGTGAGGGTGGCGGTGACAAGGCCTGAGCACCATAAATAGGCATTAGGAAATGCACATACATCAAAGCACGGACCACTTACACACCACACGTGGGGTCAACCTTGAGGGTAATGGGTGTTGACACTGTCTGTTCAGACAGCAACAATAGAAACTCACGCTGCACCATACTCACAACGGGTAAGCCAACAGGAGGGCAGTAAGCAATGCATGCAAGATAAAACATGAAGGACAATATGCACACAAGATTAATAACAATAGACAAAGCTACCTGGATGCACATGTGCACTACATAGTGCAGCACATGTTGAAACAGCAAGTAGGCTCTCATTGCCAATGTGCCTAAAGGGGACCCTCCTCACACATAACTAATCTTGCACAAAACACATGCACATGTGCAGTACCCTGCAAAGCTGCGTGTCCGTGAGCCACACTGACAAGGCAAGTGACAGTGCATGATGAATAGCATGCCTGCAGGCCCAACATATTAACATGGTGCAGGCCACCTCACTGAGGTGGCTGAGTGTGGACCACATCCTTAAAGGAGCAGATCACACTCTGACACATCCTCGTGTACATACAAGCCCTGACGTAAACAAGACATTTGGTGACAAACAATGCACAAGTCTCCCAACTCTGACCAAGACCCATATTCCACCCAGCTTGCAACATCTCAGCATTGTAAATGCACAGAAGTGAAAGGCTCACTGCCTGAAAGGTATAATGGGCAGTAAAACGAAATGCTGCAGGTGCCACTATCACACAATGCAGTGCACACACATACAAAACTGAGCTCATCAACATTGACCACTATGTGGTACAAACTGCATTACTCACACAAATGAACAGAGGACACAACTGGTGCCGCTTGTGTGTAGAAATTGTACAATCACATTTGTCATAGCTGTAAACTGTGAGATGACAATGTACAACAACAACAACATCACATCTGTGATGTCCTCAAAATAATCACTATCCCACAACAAATAGGCATCTCCTCAAAAACAGACAGAATGTACACTGTCCTGCAGTCTGCTTGTAAACTCATCCAATGAGTCCTCGAAGCTGTCGATGTCCCCCTGTGTGATTGGTGGACGACCATCTGTGAGACAACAAAATAAATATGTGTTGGTATCAGACGTTAAATCATATGTGTCATATTCCTCATACAAATCATCACCATAACTGAAAATGCTACGTAACTGTAGTGTTGCGTTTCATGTTGGCTACATGATTGGGTCCATTTTGACTGCCATTTACACCAGACCTGTGAATGCTGAGTCGGGACAAACAAGACAATAATGCTAGCTAACTTGCACATAATAGTTGTGTGACACATCCCCAAGGCCCCATTTCTACATGCAACATGATGTTATACATGCTCTGTGTACGCTTGCATCGCTGCAGATCGCACAAGGCAGTTTCACCGATGTTGTTGGTGTATGACAATTTGGAGATGTCCTATTTCCTTTGAGCATTTGTTCCTATCAAATACATTGTCACACAGTAACTATGTACAAGGCCAGCGTAGCTAACGTACCACAATTTATGAGGACAGCATTTTTACACTACCTTTTGGCCAGCACACAGCTCCCATAAACAATGCCTTGGGTTGTTCGTGTACAGTCACCCTTCCTGTACACAAACAATCTTTATCCTGCACGCAGTTTTTGCACAAGTGTGCCAGCTTTGGCACTACAGTGCTAAGTGTTGCTCCAGCGCAGTGGGTAACACAAACTAGCACCCTATGCTTGTCAATATGATGCAGTGTTGTGTCTCGGATGTGCCAACATTAGGCGTGAACACATTATGTCTCCCACCTCACTCAGCAAGCTTTTTTCACTTTGACACCAGTTTCACACACGGCATAATTTTTGTTCGTTACAGTATTCACGATTAAATGTGGAGTTTGTACCTACCACCCTGTAGGCCAGTCATGACTCCCGTGTAGTCCAGGAGGTCAGCTTCACCGGCCAGCAGATCCTGCCAGCGGTGCTTCCACTGGCGCACGGTACGATCCACTCCAAAGCACCGGAGCATCTGCACCCGCAGACGCTCCCACTTCAGCTTCCGCACACTTACTTTGTATCCTGCAAGGATACGGCCTCCCCTCTCCAACATCAAGGGCAGGTAGAATTTGACCATCCACAGGAAGCCCCCCAATGCCCCCTCGGACATCCTGCCCTCCCTGCCCACAGCCGGCATCTCCCTGCACACCTGTGACCCCACTGCAAAAAAAATGAACCCTCAATAATATCCCCAACAACAACAAAGAAAGTTAACTACCCCAAGACAAACACCCAACAAGTTGAGGACAGGAGACAATAAAACACGTAAAAACCAGTACATAACACTTCACAGACACTATCAACAGGACACAGGACACAGCAACACTCTCCAAATCTCAAAACTGCAGCACACACCACCAAACACCTCCAACACTCTCCACAATCACCAGCAATGTGCTCAAAAGAGAAAGTGAAAGTGCATAACACTCCTCCAGTGGACAGGAAGCATGCAGACATCACTTCCTGTGTGTTTGCGGCCCGTTTTTGACAAAGCGGTGAAAATCTGCACGCAAATAGGCTCATGAGTAATATTTTGTATTGTCCAATGTGTTTAGCGATGTATTTTCCATCGAGCGTATAAAAAAAGCACTGCGTTATCGATTTAGAGGTCAGATCTTCACGCTAAGAGCAAGTACATACACAGATGTACAGTCTTAGAGCAAAATTCATTTCAGAGCCCAATAACAACATGAAAAGCTTGTTTAGCACACAAATGACACCCTAAATATAATATTTCACCCCAGATGACACCCTAAATAGCATATTTTACCCCATTTCACGCCCATTTTTCATCTTTTACCCCATTTCACGCCCATTTCTCATCTTTTACCCCATTTCACGCCCATTTTTCATCTTTTACCCCATTTCACACCCTAAATTTCATTATTTCACACAATGGACACACTCAAATAAATTATTTACCACAAACGACACACTACAATTATGAATTTAGCACAGAGGACACCCTATAATTCCTGATTTACACCAAATGACATGCAAAATATTTGAATTTGGTACCACAATTTGCACCATGAAAACACTACTTTTGCACAATTGACACACTAAAAAGCATCTCTGTACTGAGGAGACATACCCACCATGAATTGACTATTGTGACATTATTTGCACTTATTGTGCAACGGACAGTTTTCAGAGTGATGTACTTATGCAGGAGAGTAACATGCAGACAGGGTATGTGTGTTGTGTTTTTAATTGGCACAAACCGTGATTGGGGTCATTTTGCACTGATATACATTTGATAAGGACTGTCACAATGTGACGTGCTCAGGTGAAGAAATTGTTTATTATTCGGTTCCTTCGGGCAGTTCCTGCTGCATTAACTGTGGGGTGTGCTCCACCTGACTCATCTTCATAATCATCCTGGTCATCGTCCGGTGCAGCAGGCACTTGGATCCATGGGGCATTGGTGCGCACACATATATTGTGCAATACACAATATGCTATGATGATTTTGTTCACCATTTTGGGGCTGTACAGCAGTCTGCCACCTGTGATATCCAGGCAACGAAAACGTGACTTTAGCACGCCAAATGTGCGCTCCACAATGGACCGGGTGCGTCTGTGGGCCGCATTGTACTGCCTCTGGGCCTGGGTGGTGGGGTTTCGGAGGGGTGTCATCATCCACGGGCAGAGTGCATATCCTTGATCACCTGTGACATGTGATGGAGAGATGTGTCCATTAGTGGTTATGCATGCTGTGTTGGTAGTGTTGATAGTTTTGTGGTGTGTGATTAGTGCTATTTTGGAATTCATGTTAGCCATGTGTCGCTTCTGACTATTTACCAGCATCAATGCTAATTACATTACCTCACAGTTGATCCTCCCTCCCCCGAGCCGATTTGATTTTGTGCGCTGCGCGGTTGCATCACTGGCACTCCTACTGTGCAACAATGTTAAGGCCATCTGCGCATATCCGCAGGCCTAACACGAACACCAGCAGGCACCCTGGCTCTCCTACCATCTAGCGATAGCACTCATCCGCCCTCCTCGCAGTCATCGCCATGAGAACGTTTAACTGCCAATAGGCCACACCAGACACGGCTCACGTTCAGTTCTGCTGCTGCCGCTGCCGCCAGACCTGCCCCACCACACAACACATGCAGTTTCAGGTCCAGACCTGCCACAAAGCAACACTCAGCAGCCCCCTCGCCTGCAGGGCCCAATGAGGGCAGGAACGCTTCACCCACACCATCAACATCATCAGACGCCATGCCGTCCACTCCCTGGACTACGTACTCATTCCTGAGCGGAGCCTCCAACTCACATACCACGACTACTCAGAATCCATTACACTCTGGGAAATGTTTGATGACATCAGACTGTCCCAAATCTTCACCACACTGAGCCACAAGGCAGGGCACACTTTTGACACCTTCTTCGCATGTGTAAACTTCGTCCACTTCATCAACCCCACTAAACGCACATGTAGTGACCACAAACGCATACACTTCCTCGTCGGTCAACCCCAAGCCACCCTAAACCACATCCGGAACCACACAAAGTTAGTGGAGCTGAGTCACCGAGGAGATGCTACACACCACCATCAACAGCAACCCCCACAACGCTGCAGTCGACACCAATAGCGCTAGTCCGCAATTTACAGACATGTATCTCCAACTGCGCATACACACTTGCCCCACTATGCAACTCCAACATACAGCGTGCAATAAATGCCACCTCGGTCACCAACAACTTAAGAGTTGGCAGATGCATCTGCTGACACATGGAGAAGAACTGGTGCAACATTGAGAATACCATTAAACATCACCACCTACAAGGACACCAAGCTCATTTTCTCCCTCAACAATACGCCCACACACCAAACTGGGCTTCCAGGAAGGATTGCTATAAGTTGCAACATGGATAATCAACAGCTGGGGGGTGCTATACGCAGAGGAGACTTGAGTCCTCATCCTCGTAACCAACCCATCAGCATGTGACATCACCTGGTGGGCCAACGCCTTCGGCAGCCCCCCCCCAACTCTAGGTACCTAGGCACTGTATTTGACTCCTCCCTCTCCATGAACCAACAGGTCTACGCAGTGGCCTGCAGCTGCTTCAACTGCCTCTGCATCCTCCATGCAAACTTCACATGGATCCCCCCATTGTCAGGTAAGACAGTCACCCACACAGTCATTGCCATCAGGGTGGACTACGGAAACACACTATATGCCCACATGGGCAGGTCTGGCTCCGCTTAGTCCCGACTGTCCAGCACAATACCGACACACTGGGCCTTGTGTACATACTTTCCTTATGGGTCGAGTCTCTCAGTCGCACATACTTGGTTTCCACCTCTCCCCGCATTTGCAAATGAGTGGCGGAGGGGCTAGGCCTTTGGGGATGGTTTGTCTACATAGCTAGCCACAATTCCCACAGTTACTTGTGTTGTTGTGTCTGGTTGTGGGCATGTTGATTGACATGTTGTATGTGAGATTGTAACATGTACATTCTCACAATTGTGAGTTGCAGGAATGTGTAGTTGAGGCGTGTGGTGTGTTCAGTTAGTACTTACCAACAAGAACTGCATTTCCATATGTGCCATCCTGGAAGCGCTGGTTTATGATGGACTGTCGGAAGATGTAGGAATCATGCACACTCCCTGGGAACTTGGCTATTACATTGGTGTACAGTCCCCGGTGGTCCACTATTGCCTGCACATTCATAGAATGGGTGTGCTTTCTGTTGCGGTATATGTGTGCGCTGTCTGCAGGGGGCACAAATAGGACATGTGTGCAGTCAATTGCCCCCAACACCTGCGGGAATCCGGCTATCGCGTGAAAGCCTTGCTTGGTCTCAATCTGTTCCTGCACAGTGTTGGGGAAGTGAAGGTGCTGGGGTATCAGGCTGAGTATGCCATCCAAGACAGTCGGGAGGAAGATTGAAAAGGCTGCCTGTGAAACTCCGCCGACTCTGGCCGTTGTTGGTTGAAAGGTCCCAGAGGCCAACATGTGCAGCACAGCCAGCAGCTTTGTCTGCGGAGGGATGTTAGTTCTCCGATGAGTTGGTGGCGTCAGCCTGTGGGCTATCATGTTCAGGATGTGTTGGATGGATGTCCTTTTGAGCCTATAGTGGGCAATGACATCCTCTGGCGTTATGTCTGCGAGGCTGAGACGTCTGCGCAGGGCCCGCTGTCTTCTTCGGCGCTGCCTCGGTGGTGATCCTGGGGGAGGTGGCAGTGGCAGTGGTGGTTGTTGCCTTCGTGGTGCTCCAAGCTGAATGATTAGTACCTCCATGGCGTCAGATGGGGTTCTGAGCTAGGCTCCCTTATATACCTCCCTTTATCACCATTTTTAGACCAGCTTTTTCTGGTCTTAAGTTCCTGCAGCTAAAGGGCCTTAGCGCGACTTTTATTATCGCTTCGCGGGTCCGGGCCATCATTGCTAATAATGCGACAGTTTTCCAGAAATTTTGAGAAGGAACGCCTACTTTGGATGTCATTAGCGATAACTATCGCTGGCATACAAGGCAATAAACAAACCGGCTGCTATCGCCGGAAAGCTGTCGCTAACGCCTGTTAGCGACAGCTTGCTAATAGGGCGTTAAAAAAAAACTTGTTTTTTTTAACGCCCTATTAGGGCGTCCACAATGCCTACTCAAGGGGTTCGTGACTGTTTAGAAAATGAAATAACATTAGTAGATTAAACATCGCAAGGCTAAAAATTAAGTTGGTATATTATCTTGATTAGTAGCAGCAGTGCAAGCAGTGGCAGTTAGATGGGAATGGGGGTGGCAGAGCGCGGGGGAGGACGATGGGGGTGAAAATATATATTTTTTAAATGCACTTGCCTTTTCCACCAGCCGCATCGCTCCTCCGCTTCTCTGCTCTTCCTGACTCCAGTCCGGAAAAAGCTGCAGGAAGCACCCGGGCACACAGCCTCCCTGAGCCAATCACAATGCTGCAATGCATCGTTGTGTCTGGTCTGAGTGCCGTGGATCGGCGCTCAGTTTGGGACAGGGAGTCTGTCTATCCATTCTGTTCAGTCTGTCCATTACAACCTGGTGGGGAATATGTAAAGTGCGCATGACTGCTTGGCTGGCCAAAACAGCCAGCCAAGCAGTCATGCGCACTTAGGAACCGATTACGATGTCCGATGGAAAGCCTCGTCCCGACAGTCAGATTCCCCTAGACGTGTCGGAACCCTTCCAACCAACTCGGTCGGTTTACAATCCGACCGACCGATTACAATGTTCGCGGTCGGATTGTAAACCGCACTGTCTTTCCAAATCGGTTCCGACCGGCTCTCTGATAATTTGTGTTGGTCGGACCCGCATTGTACAGCTCTATGGACTGCATTTCTGACCAAGCGATTACGATGTCGGTTTCCAACAGCCTTTCCGAGTCGGCCTGTCCGACAAGAAAAGGCTGCCGGAAAGTGACTTTGGGGCCCCTGGCAGGGGCCCCTTCATTCTGCGGCCTCCGGTTGGGGCCAAGGGGGCACTTAAGGGACCCCCCCTGTAAAACCATGCACTGTGTGGCAGGCACCATGGGGTGCCTGCAACAGGGTGAGAGTTTTCCGCACACCCCCCATTTCCCCATAGGAGCCTGTGTTGTTGGGCGGAACACGGGCTCCCATAGGAGTCAATGGGAATCGGACCGAACAGTGTTCGGTCGCATTGTAATTAGGCGGTCGGACCCGTTGACCGCCTGGTTGTCGGGCCTGCGTCCGAGACGATGTCGGTCGGAAGCAAATCAGACCGACATCGTAATGAGACCCTTAGTGTACACAGTCCACTCCTCTTCCCTGAGCCACCAGCCCTGCCATGCCCTCTTTCACTGCTTCAAGAGCAGTGGGGCGACGCTCCTCTGCCTTAGCGGAGGAGCCGCCACTGAGTGCAAGTACAGCAAAATTAATATAGGATGGATGATTATTGACCTCAATTAAAGCACTGGTATATGCTAACAAAATCATATAATACATTTAGAGCAAAAAAGACAAAATGACATTGCAGCGTCATGCATATCGCTTCATCTTTTAGAAATAAAACTACATTTTAAAATGCCCCAACCTTCTGAATAAAATATTTGCATGTGTATTTTCAATAACATATTTCATAATTTGTGTATTTGTTCTTATATACACTTTTCTGTGTTGTGAAATTGCTTTGGAAGGGGTCCCCAGCTTCCAGTAGTTATTTAGTGGCGGTCCACAGAAAGAAAGCAGAAGGTTAAGAACCACGACTCTACTGCTTTCTCCCTGTTTGCAGATTGTTTATGTTGGTAGCCCTGGATGACCATCCCTTGAAATCTGTTGGATATATTAGATTCCCTCCCTCTTACCTTGGACTGGAATCTAGGCTTCATTCTGCAGTAATGAAACTTAGTAATGATTGTCCTGGGTCCCTTTCACTCACAGCACCTCAATGTGCAATGTTCTGGACGGTGGCCAAACTACCTTCTTCTGCAGAAATGACATTAACAGTATCTTTAGTCAATAGCTCTAATTCAGTATGGCTTTTCTTTCACTGTTCAGGCGCCCCGTACAACATGATGTTCATCTATGTTCCTTCTTCTCACTATCATCGAGCTTTTGAGTCAGTCCCTGTTCCCTCCACTTCAATTTGGAAACTCTGTCATACATGTATGTATGTGTGTATATGCTGTTTCTATAGAGTGAACCTAGACAAAAGGCAGCAGAGCACTGCACAAGACCAAAGGCAAGCTTAAAGACAATGGGGCATATTCTCAAGGACTTATCGCTGAGTTATCGGCACTTTATCGCAGCCAAAGTGGCGATAGATTTATCGCACCATTCACAAGCTGGTGCTAACAGCCGATATCGCCAGTATTCCTGCGATAGCAGCTGCAAAAAACATCGCCACGGATGACACCGGCAACTAACGCTAATGAGATGCAGAGTAGGCGTTCCTGTGCAAAAACCAGCGTAAACACCACTTCGCAATATTCTCCACGACCAGCCAGATCGGCGATAAGATCACAAAACAGGCGATAAGGCGCGTTAGCAGCAGGGATTTAACACCTGCTCCTACCTGGTGTTAAGTCGGATGACAACCTGCACCACAAAAGGGAGCCCAGAACAGAGCCACACCTGAAGAACAACAGATGCCATGGAGCTACTGATCATGCAGCTCGGAGCACCAAGAGGGCCACAACACCCACCGCCACCACACCCAGGCCCGCCATCCCCCCTGGACCCCCCTGCCCACCCCCGGACTACCACAGAGGCAGCACAGACAAAGACAGCGGACCTTCAGAAAATGCACCAGCCTCACAGACTTAACACAAGAGGATGTCATTGCCCACTACAGGCTCAAAAGGATAACCATCCTCCACATCCTGACCATCATTGCCCACAGGCTGACGGTCCCAACACAGCGGACAAACAACATCCCTCCGCAGACAAAGCTGCTGGCTGTGCTGCACCTGTTGGCCTCTGGTACCTTCCAACCAACAACTGCCAGAGTCGGAGGAGTCTCACAGCCACCCCTATCCAAGTTCCTCACACCTGTCTTGGATGCCATCATCAGCTTGGTACCCCAGCACCTTCACTTCCCACACACTGCGCAGGAACAGCTGGAGACCAAGCAAGGCTTCTACGCCATAGCTGGCTTCCCGCACGTGTTGGAGGCAATCGACTGCACACATGTACTCCTCGTGCCCCCTGCCGCCACTGCACACAATTACTGCAACAGGAAGCACACGCATTCCATCAATGTGCAGGCAATAGTGGACCACCTGGGAATCTTCACCAATGTCGTCGCCAACTACCCAGGCAGTGAACATGATTCCTTCATCTTCCGACAGTCCATCATCAACCAGCGCTTTCAGGATGGCACCTATGGGAATGCATTGCTCGTTGGTAAGTACCAAATGAACACACCACACACCTCAACTACACAGTCATGCAACTCACGACTCTGGGAATGCACACGTTACAAACTCACATACAACATGCCAAACAACATGCCCACCTACCAGACACAACAGCACAACTTACTGTGGTAACCTGGGCTAGGCATGTACACAAGCCATCAACGGCATGGCACCTCAGCCACACAATAGCAGAATGTGGGGAGAGGTGGGAACCAGGCATGTGCGAAGGAGGCAAGTGACCCATGAATAAGAATGCACACAATGCCAAGTGTGGCGTGGATGTGCTGGCCAGACTGCAGGATGCAGACCACAGACATGTCCATGTCGACATATACTGCTGGTGTTTGGAGTGTAGTGGACAGTGGATGCAACCATGTCACCCCAGGCAGTGGGGAAGATTGCGGAAATGTAGCTTGTTACGTCCCCCACTGTAAGCGTGAGCGGAGTGGGCTGGCCCGGCGTACGGCAGGCCAGCGTAGGGGTGTGTATAAAAAGCCCGTTGCTCTGGGCGTGGTTCTCTTCCAGAATGGCCAACGTGTCTGCCAGGGCGGCGCCTCTCAGCCCGCCACGAGGCCGACGCCGTGAGCGGCGGTGCCTGCGATCCTGTGCGCCTGCTGCACCCCAGGCCACTGGTCCCCTGACCCGTCTTGGCCCCCCCTGCGCAACCAGGCCTCACTGCTCACCTCCCGACACCGGCGTGTGTCAAAGAGGGCCCACCACGTGCCGGTGCAAGCTCCAAGCCCGAGGCCAGCGAGCTTGGCAGCCTCCTCAGACCATCACGGCCTCCGCGACACAGGCCCCCAGCACTCCTTTCTCGTTGACGTACTCCACTGCTGCCTCTGGCCTACACTGCAGTCCAGTAGGTCACACATTTGGAACTGAGTCTTGATTTTTCAATGGCCGAGTTCATATAATTCCACGCAAGGAGAGGAGTAAGAGGAAGACGCGGTTCAGTCTGGAGGAAAAAAGGATCATCGTTATGGAGGTGATCGAGCACTTCCAACAAATGCTCTGGTGCCACTAACTCTGTGCATCGCAAGCCAACGACACGTGGCTGTGGGCCCTTGCTGACCGCTGCCTCTGGCCTACACTGCGGTCAAGTAGGTCACACATTTGGAACTGAGTCTTGATTTCATGATGACCGAGTTCATATGTCAATGGCAGCATTTATATCACTGTACTCCCTTCGATCTGGTGCCACTAACTCTGTGCATCGCAAGCCAATGACACGTGGCTGTGGGCCCCTGCTGACCGCTGCCTCCGACCTACACTGCGGTCAAGTAGGTCACACATTTCGAACTTAGCCTTGCTTTTTTCATGGCAGAGTTCATACCATTGTACAGGCCTCATCGCAGACTGCATCCCCTTTCAGCTCTGGTGCCACTAACTCTGTGCCCCGAAATTCAGAGACACTCTCTGTTTGAACTTTGGTGGCGTCTGAGTCTATGGCCTGGGGGTTGTCTTCATCATCATGTAGCTGATACTGACTTGGTGTTAAAAATGAGTCTGTGGCATTCATCTCCTCCATATTGCCTGTTCATGCTTGGTTCTGCCCTCTGCATCATGCCCTGGAAGAACACCTTCCACTGTCCCCCGAAAAACTCTGCGACATTCAACTTGGACATCGACGAGGACCCGCACAGCTCCCGTGGCCCTACCTCAGTGCACCGCAAGTCACCGTCCTGTGGCGGTGTGCCTGTGCCGGCCGCAGTGCATCCGGGGCCACTAACTCTGTGCAGCTCAAGTCGTGGACCCTTGCTGTTTGTACTTTGAACTACTGATTGTCTGATCACTGTTGTAGTTGTTGCCAGCACCAACCACTCCCTGAGGGCTGGCTTACACTCACCCCACACCCATCCAGCACAGGCGTCACTGTTCATGTGACCCTAGCAATAAAAGGTGCCGGGCGCACGTGCCCGTAGCCAGTTCCACAAACTATCTAAGTGTGTCCGTGTGGTCATTGTGCATGCATGAGGGCCCCGGGCCCTACCACATTACATTGTGCTGTGTACAGCGGACGCAACCATGTCACCTCAGGCAGTGGGGAAGACCTGGGACATTTACCTGTGTCGTACCCCCCTGTAAGCATAAGCGGAGTGGGCTGGCGTACGACAGTCCAGCGTAGGGGTATGAATGAACAGCCCAGGGCTACGGGCGTTGCTATGTGTTGGCCTTGCCAAGGAAGTAACTAATGCGTGTGTCTCTGTTGTAGTGTCGGCGCCACCCGTCCCGCAATGGACAATGTTGTGATGTAGCATGCCCCCGGAGTGCGGGCTCGGTCGAAGGGATAAATGAAGGAGCACAAGCCCGCTCGGGGTCCGGGATCATACATGCCAACTGTTGTGTGTGTCGCTATTACCGCAGCATAGGCCACAGGACTACCCTCAACCGCATCGCGAGTTCAGCCAGCCATGAACTCTACATCTGTGTCCGCCCTATCCTCACCGTAGGCCTACACACACGTGGCTGCCCACCGTCAGCGCACAACATCACAGTGTCGTTGTCAGGCTTGTGGACATGCGCAGACAGGCATGACAATGGTGTGCCGTAGTAGTGCAAGTGATGCAACCGCGCTGCGCACACTAGTGACTAGGCTCGGGGGGGAGGGAGGAGCAGCAGTGAGGCTACGTAATACACATTGATGCTGCTCATTTGCCACAAGCAGTACCTGTCAAACAGGAATCACTGAGTCACACATATCACACACCAATGAACTAGTGAGCTTGCCAACACATCATGCAGAACCAACTTTGGCTCATGTCTCTCTGCACTGTCACAGTTGATCAAGGATATGCACTCTGCCCTTGGATGATGACACCCCTCCGAGCCCCGAACACACAGGCCCAGAGACAGTGCAATGCGGCCCACAAACGCACCAGGGGCATCGTGGAATGCACATTTGGCGTGTTGAAGTCACGTTTCAGGTGCCTGGACATCACAGGTGGAAGGCTCCTGTACAGCCCAGGCATCGTGTGCAAGATGATCGTTGCATGTTGTGTGTTGCACAACATATGTGTACGCACCAATGACCCATGGCTACAAGTGCCAGATGCACCAAACGATGATGAGGAAGATGAGGCAGGTGGACCACACCCCACTGCAGCAGCAGCAGGAATAGCCCGTAGGAACACCATCATTGACAATTTCTTCACATGAGCACGTCACATTGTCACAGTCCTTAGCAATCATGGGACAGTACAAAATGACCACAGGCAAAGCATGTGCCAATAAATTCATTACAACACACATTCCCTGTGTGCATGTTACTCCTCTGTACAAGCACATCACTCTGACAAGTGTAAGTACAACATGTAGTGCTAACAATCTCATAAATTGGAAATAGATGGTGGGTGTGTCACCTCTGTACAGAGAGGTCGTTTAGGGTGTCACGTATTCGAAATGCCATTTCTGTGTGTCAAAGATAGTACGGAATCCCACTCATCTGCGTTTCACATGTGTCCCAAATCATTACATTTAGGCTGTCATTTGTGACCTACAATTGACAACAGGGCTTCTTTTGGGGTCAAATATGTACCACCATGATGCAGGGATGCACCCTGTGACTCAAGTCTCACAACATGAGCTACATGGACGTAAGGGGGAATCACTGCCCCTACATTCGTCCATGCTTTCATACTTGATTAATCAGGGACATGACACATCTGTGTGTATTAAAATGTGTTATTCACGTTCAGTGGGGTGTTGAAGCTGTCTTAGTACTGGGCCATGCAGACAACACTTTACAATGTTGCCCCGTGGAGGGCCTGCCAGAGTCCTTTAAGGATTGACAAGTTACTCGGAAGGGGAAGAGTCCAGTCCGCAGGCTGATTGCTGTGTCATTGTTGAGCATGCAAAATATGGCAGTCCATGTCGAGGTCCAAGGTTGGTGTGGCAGAGTGTGTCGGGGGACAGTGGAAGGTGTTGTTCCAGGTCATGATGCAGAGGGCAGACCCAAGCAGAAACAAGCCATATGGCGGAGATGAATGCTACTGCTTCCTCCTTACCACTAAGGCAGATTCATCCTCATCTTCGTCCTCTGACGTTTCATGTGCCTCACATGTGGGTGGTGGTGTTTAGTTTGCAGCACTGTGTGACACTGACACATCAGGGGCCGGAGATGTGGATGTAGAAGTAGCAGCAGCATTCATCTGCGCAATGTCTTGTGGCATCACTCCCATGATGAGAATCTGCAGGGCATGGAAGATCCCATCTACAGCTTTCTCGTGTGCAGCCGTGGTAGCCATTCTTTGCACCTGCATCCGCTCCATGTTCTCCATGACCCTCCTCATGTTTCCCAAATCACGGATGACATCGATGTAGCCACTCTGACTAGACAGTTGTTGTTGTCTCCGAGTCATGACTCCAGCGACGCCTGCCATGGATTGTTGGAGGGCATGGGGCGGATTGTGGGTGTCCGTTAGGGAGTGTAAGTGGTCCCTTATGGGACTTAGACACCCACGTATGGCATCTAGTTTGGCTGCCATGAGGTCGAAGCCCACCCGCACCTGTTCAGCCAGCTCCTTCTGGCAGTCTAACACATGGCGTTGGAACGCCATGTGTTCTTCGGTGAGGTGCTGGGAGCCAGACGTGGTGGTGGGTGCTTCCTGCTGTGTGGTCTGTGCAGGGGGTGGGATCACCTCGATGGTGCTGGGCTGCCCTGCTACTGGAGGTAAGGTGCGGAGGTTGTCCATGAACCGTTGGCGTTCGTCAAAGTCGATGTCCTGGAGGTCGTCTCCATCATCGCTGACGTGATGTGGGGTCTGCTCTGCAGGAGGTGTTGATTGTCCCTCTGCAATGTAAAGGGGAGATGCAGTTTCACAGTGTGTTCCATGTATGTTGACGCATTGGCGGAGTTTACATACAGACTGCATGACAATGTACATTGTGACAGTTTGTGAGGAGATGCCTATTTGATGCGGTACAGTGGACATTTGTACTACATCAGGGATGTGAGGTTGTACTCGTACATTGTCATCTCAGTTTCCTGCTATGCCAGATGTGATTGGCCATTTTGTACACACATGCGGCAACAGTTGTGTCCTGTGTTCTGTTGTGAAGGTGTTGCAGTTTGTATCACATTGTTGTCAATGTTGAGGTGCTCTTATTCTTATGTGTGTGTGCTGCATTGTGGGTGAGTCGCCCCTGCAGCTCTGATTTGGCTGCCCCTTATCCCTTTCAGGCAGTGTGCCTTTGACTTCTGTGCTTCTACAGTGCTGAGATGTTGTGGACTTGGGTAAATTGGGCTCTTGGTCGAGTTGTGACTCTTGGGCATGGTTTGTCCGCAGATGTGTTGTTGACGTCAGGGGTTGTTTGTGCACGTGGATGTGTCAGAGTGTGACCTGCTCCTTTCCGGATGTGGTCCACACTCAGTCACCTCAGTGTCGTGGCGTGCACCATGTCATGATAATTGGACTGCAGCCATGCTAATCGTCATGCAGTGTCACTTGCATTGTCAGTGTGGCTCACGGATCCGCAGCTTTGCTGGGTTCAGCACATGTGAATGGGTTTGTTGTAAGATTAGTGATGTGTGGGGAGGGCCCCCTCCGGGCACATTGTCGACGGGGGCCTACTTGCTGTTTCTATGTGTGCTGCAGTATGCCAAGGAGATCAGGGACATGATCCAGAGTCATTGTGGGTGTGCAGTGTGCTCTACCTAATTGTGCATGTGTGCCATTGTGTAATAAACAACTAAAGAGTGTACCTTTTCAAAGGGCGAAGAGCAAAAATGCAGAATCCCACTAGGTTCTATAGAAAGCCCTCACTCACCAAACTAGTTGGTGACATGCTTCATCATTGGGCCCCACCGGTAGAGGCCGAATGCCACCCCGGTGTGCTGCAACGCCAGAGTTACTGCGGAGCTGGAAAAATGGTAATTTGATACAAAAGTGAGAGTGAGTTAAAAATGTCTGAATTGTGTCAAAAATATGTTTTATTAATTTGCCAATCAGACATGGTTAAAAAATAAGGTGTTGGACAAAGAACTGAATAAATTGTTCAGCTATGTCCCCTGAGAATTGGTCAACATGTTTCTGCCTATGTGTAGGTAATTATTCAGGCATTCGTCAGGACTGAAAGTGAAATAAATTGAACCTCGGCGGTATGGACGCTCTAAGGCCCACCTAACCTGAGGTTATCGATGTAAAAATTTTTTTCTTCTGACTATGATAGTCATGTGATCCTCATGATTGAGAGGAACCGAGTTTATTATCCGGTGTAGCAGCTGCTTACACCATGGGTCTCGGGAGGGGAGTGGTGTCCGGCCACACGAGGGTCCATGCAGGTTCCAAGCGGGTGCCTGGCATTGAAGGCGGTGTGCCATTTTGCCACCACTCCCCTCCCGGGACCCATGGTGTAAGCAGCTGCTACACCGGATAATAAACTCGGTTCCTCTCAATCACGAGGATCACATGACTATCATAGTCAGAAGAAAAATTTTTTTTACATCGATAACCTCAGGTTAAGGTGGGCCTTAGAGCGTCCATACCGCCGGGGTTCAATTTATTTCACTTTCGGTCCTGACGAATGCCTGAATAATTACCTACACATAGGCAGAAACATGTTGACCAATTCTCAGGGGACATAGCTGAACAATTTATTCAGTTCTTTGTCCAACACCTTATTTTTTAACCATGTCTGATTGGCAAATTAATAAAACATATTTTTGACACAATTCAGACATTTTTAACTCACTCTCACTTTTGTATCAAATTACCATTTTTCCAGCTCCGCAGTAACTCTGGCGTTGCAGCACACCGGGGTGGCATTCGGCCTCTCCCGGTGGGGCCCAATGATGAAGCATGTCACCAACTAGGTTGGTGAGTGAGGGCTTTCTATAGAACCTAGTGGGATTCTGCATTTTTGCTCTTCGCCCTTTGAAAAGGTACACTCTTTAGTTGTTTATTATATATTGCTTAGGGGGACCAAGAGTGCTCCTTAATCCTATTTCCCTCTCTCTTTCGTTGATTTTTCATGTGTGCCATTGTGCCCATCTCCCCCGTCCCCCCAGTCCCTGGTCGGTACTCACCCTGTTGATGTTGTGTCAGGTCATGTTGAGCAGTGTCCGGATCCACTACTCCTGGCAAGGTCTCCCGACTGATAACTGTGGCCACCATTTTCTCCTTGTCATCCAGCTCCTGGTGCGCCACTGGACCCCCACCTCCAATCTGCGTTGCTGCTTTCATGTTGGCATCGAGTTTCTTCTTGGTTTTGCCCGTCACATCATTCCAGCGCCTCTTGACCTCTTCCATTGTCCTCCTCAACTCTGCAACTGCATTCACATAGTCCAAGATAGTCTGCCATGTTTGCGTCTTTGTTGCCAATGACACGTTGGAGGTGACGAACAGTTGTTGGTAGTGTTCTATCACCTCCGTAACGATGATCCTGTTTTCCTGCGGACTGAACTGCGTCTTCCTCTGCCTCTTCTCCTTGGCCTGCCCCGACCCCGAGGTTCCTTGCTGGTTGTCTGTGGGGCTTGTGGGGTTTGCGTTGTCCTCTGCACTCGATCCGGGTGCATCCATGGTGCTACGCAGTTTCACTTTTTTTTGTCTTTTTTTTCCCCAGCTTTTATGGTGCATTTTCCCGCATGACACGTGGGAATTGCAGGCCTGTCGCTGGTTATCGCAGATTTTTGTATCGCGATTTTGGGCATCGCAACTTTTTTTGCTTTTTTTGGCGTTGCGTTAATTTTAACGCGGGCATTTTGCGCGTTGTCGTGAGACTATCGCATGGTGCCGCCGGGTTGAGAATACAACGTTAACACAATGGTATTTTCCCGCGATAGACTGCGATGTGCAAAGTTGTGTTAAGCTAATTTTGCGATAATTATCACACGTTCTTGAGAATATCCCCCTCTGAGTAATAAAAGAGGGAGCTGGGTAATGGACAGTTAATGCATTGTGATGTAATGTTATTTGAAGAGTTGAGCCTTCAACTTTTTCTAAATAGGAGCAGCGTTGGGACGGTCCTAATGGATTCAAGGATGTTGTTCCAGATCCTGGGTGCATAGATGGAAAAGGCCTGTTGCCTTGTTTTTGTTTTTCTTTTTTATAGTTCTTAGTCTGCACTCGGATGGTGTCCTGTCCACGGTGTGCCGAGAACCACCAGTGATGGTGAGCTTGTCTGCAAGATAAATGGGGTTCTGGTCATGGTGGCTTGGTAAATGATGCAGCTGGTTTTGCAGATGGTGTTGGCCAGAAAGAGGAGGCATCTGGATGAGGGTGCTGTTATCATATTTCCTCAGGGCCCTGGATGAGATGTGCTGCAGCGTGAAGGATGCCCCTAAGAAGTGCTAGTGTGGAGTCTGGGACGCCATGGAATACGGCAGTACCACCATCCACATGCAAGAGTAAAAGGGCTTGAACTGCACTTCTGAAGCCACTTCCTGAAATAAACAGTTTGACTTGCTTTAGAAGACAGATCTGGTACTAGGCCATGTTTTTTAGCAATGCAATGCATGCAATGAACGCAAGAATCTCCCATGCCATTGGCTTGTTGAGTGTTCATCTAATTTGGATCTCAACTCCAGTACGGAACCAATCACTTCAGCCTGTATTGAACAAAATTACTTTTAGCAGGTCTCTGGTGTCCCTCTTAGATCCAGGTGTATTCATATCACTTTACATGGCACCATTTCCGATATCCCCAAGATATTCCCAAGATACAAAGTGGTCGCTGATCTACGCTCACATCCTCACTCTGTGGCTAACAGGGGTCTCAATCACTGCCAATTTCAGCCCAGGAGCATTGCAGGGTGTTCTTTCACTTATTTCTAGCCCTAGCACAAATGTAGGGTCATTACTGTTAATACTGTTTATGGAGAGAAATTGACACTGAGGAGATGGAGTCAGAAAGAGAGAGCCAGCGAGAGAGAAAATGTATATTTAAATAGATAATAATCTATTTCTTAAAACTGTATCTTGTTCCTAAGCTTAAAAGTTGTAAATCAATGAAGCCAGTGCAAGTGTGATAAGCAATATGGCATTTGTATTAAAATACAATACCATCTTTAAATAATTCAAAAGTTTGTTCTATTTTACCAAATGAAATTGCTTGAAATATGCCTTAAACAAAATACAGATGGCCTAAATGGGGATATGATTCACAAAGTGAGTAGCTACCTTAGAACAGTGGCAGAAGCTCTACTACAAATTGCCTTGATTCCCAACTGTTGAATTCGAGGCTCCTGTGCCCCATTTAGAGGTGGGGAACTACTGGGTTTCCAACGGCAGAACCCCTGCTGGCTACGCTGTCTAAAACGTTTGACCTGGAGACCTGTTAGCCACTGGACTGTAATGCAAAGTGGATTCAGGTTATTGTTATTGTTATTGTCATAAGGTACTTGTAGAGCGCACGGCTACTCAAAAGAGTGTCCCGGCGCTAGTAGGACCGTAAGGCTGGCCTAATAACAGTCGTAACAGAAGGAAAGAGAAACCTAGAAATGTTGCTGAAACATCCAGGTTTTAAGTTGTCTTCTGAAAGTCATTAAGTTGGGCACCTGTCTGAGTGACAACGGCAAAAGGTTCCAAACATGGGCAACCTGCACTTAGAAAGAGCGGCCGCCGCTTCGGGTGCGGGAGAATTTGGGAACAACTATCAGGTGTTGGTGAGATGATCTTAGAGTTCTGCCGGGTGCATAGTGTAGAACTCTTTTTCTGATGTAGTGGGCCCCCATGCTGTGTAAAGCCTTGAAAGCCAGGACTAGGGCTTTGAAATGAATTCTGTTATGGACAGGCAGCCAGTGCAAGGCCTTCAGATGGGGAGAGATCCGGGTTCTGGGTCCTAGCATGAGAACCGCCCTTGCAGCAGCATTTTGGACAACCTGGAGTTTGTTTAATAGGAACTCTGGGAGGTCCAAGTACAGAACATTTACATAATCCAGCCTGGAGGTAATGAGGGCTTGGACCACTGTCTTTCTGTGCGAGAGAGATAGCAGGGGAAGGAATTTCCTGAGCATTCTCAGGAGGCCAAAGCAGGATCCTGCCACAGTCTGTACTTGGGTTTTCATGGATAATGAGTCATCCAGTTTCACCCCCAAATTTTTGACTGCACTTACCGAAGACTGGCCACCATTGTTTCCATTCGTCCTGAGAGGGAGATCCGAAGAAGATAATTTCGGATTTCTCGGGGTTGCATTTTAATTGATTGAGTCTGAGCCAGGTAAGGAAAATAAAGAACGGACAAGTTCAGTGTTATTTTGCTTTTCAACAAAACCTCCTCCCGCCCTTCCACACAGAAAATGTCTTTTATTCCGTGGTTGTTTTCGAAAAAATGCAACACTGTTCAGCTTTTTGAAACCATTCATTTTTCTGGTGCTGTTCTTTGCTTGTACTCGGTAAGTGCTCAGACAAACTCGCTTTTCTGGAGAAACTGAGCCTGCTGAATACACAAGTTCAGAATTATACAGCTTGTTTCTTTAACATCATGGCATATTCCGTTAGCTAACTTATCAGTCAACAAGTTCTCTTTTCTCTTTCAGCAGTGGGAATCGTGATACTCATGTTTCAGATCATTTGGAGCTGCTGGTTTAACACTCTCATTGTTCAGATTACTTCAAATCATATTTGAAGTGACTCAATTGTACATAAATTGAGCTCAGCATATAAGCAGTGTTAGACTTGTCAACCTTAGGGTGGTCTCCCCCCCCCCCCAACTCTTTGCCTTCCTCCTCCATTCCATATGACCTCATTTTTGCTGGCCTTATGACTCTGAGCACTCTACTACTGCTAACTAGTGCTAAAGTGCATGTGCTCTCTCCTCTAAACAGGGTATTATTGGCTTGTACACTATTGGCATATTTAATTTACGCATAAGACCCCAATAAAGTGGTACTATATTTACCCAGGGCCTGCAAATTAAATGCTACTAGTGGGCCTGCAGAACTTATAGAGCCACCCAATCAAGAAGCCCTTTAAACATGTCTCAGGTCCGACATTGCACAGTCTGTGTGTGCAGTTTTAAAGTTCCATTTCAGCCTAGCAAAATAAACCTTTTGCCAGGTCCAAACTTTCCTTTTAAATACATATAAGTCACTCGTAAAGAAGGCCATGGACAGCCTAGAGGGCAGGGTGCAATGTATTTAAAAAGTAGGACATGTACTTTTAAGTTATACATATCCTGGTAGTGAAAACTTACATTCTTTTTTTACTACTACAAGGCCTATCTCTTCAATAGGATAACATTGAAGTTCTCTTATTACATTTTATAAGTGCAATTTCTAAATGGGAAGAGATAACCAGTACGTGTTTGGTGTCTCTGGAATCCAAATTTAAAGTCCTAACTTATGGTGAAGCTGTATTTTAAATTACAATTCTGAAAATGTTACCTTTAGAAAATTGGCATTTTCTTTCCTTAGCCATTTGGTGCCTGCAGTCTGTCTCCAGTCACATGACTGGCTGCAGTTGGCAGCTGGGCCTTGTGTATTCCTCCAAGACAGCCACACCCAATGGGAGCTTAGGTGTGACTGGATAGGCTATCACTGGCAGGATGGGATGGAGGAGCTGGAGACAGCCTCACTTACATCTGAATATGCTGTGTCCTGTCTCCACACAAAGGGCTGCATGCCCATGTAGTTAGTCTGGAGCCAGGGCAGAGAAGGCAAGGCATCTGTGCACTTTAAAGACATGCATCTAGAAGCTTCTTCCCACTTCAAAGCACAACTGGCACACCCATACTGGACCTCAGACAGCACCTCTTCAGGCCACTTCAGGACCTGTGGATACTTTGCTAGCTGCGGTGGATTGACCAGAACCAATGCATTACCTCTACTGCGCAGCGCAATCTCAAGCAAGTCCAGCACATCTCCACTACTGCGTGGATTGGACCCATCGCAAAGATTCTCATTGCCACCACAGACCGTATCGCCTTCGGAACTGCCACTGCGCGATGCATCCTCTCGTTGACTGCAGCTTCGATGACAATGCCAGATTACACATCGCAGCCTTGCAGCTCCTCCGAACCAAAGCATCGCCCCGACTGTGCGGCACATCCCCAATGCCGGACTTTGCCATCTCAAGCCCCGTCAACTGGATCCTTGAAGCTGAGGCAACAGGACCTCGCACTGCAGCCTCGCCACATCTTGGAACTGACGCATCACCTCGGCTGCGCGGCGCATCTTCAACGCGGATCCACGCAATGCTCTGCAACCCAGGATTTAAGGTACTCTGTTCAGTGGGCCTAAATGGGTCCCTGTAACCGGCCTATGCTCCACTGTGGTTGGCCTGAACTTGTGACTTTGTCCCAGTCCGGTGCAACCAGATATAACCACAGTTGGCGCTTTATGCCTTTTGGTGCTATTTTCTCCCAAGACTTTCCAATTCAATATTTCTGCTTGTAGTAATTGGATTTGTGTCGTTTTGGTCTTATTTTATTTATTAAAAACTACTCTATTTGTCTAACTCTGTTGTGAGCTCCTTTTGTGGTGTGTTTTCACTGTGTTACTGTTGGAAGTGTTCCACAAATACTTTACACATTGCCTCTAAGTTAAGCCTGACTTCTCTGTGCCAAGCTACCAGCGGGTTGAGTACAGGTTAATGTGTGGTTTGCTTGTGTTTTACCCTGACAAGGATTGTGGTTGCTGCTTGACAAGGGCTCACATTCCAGTCAGCCAATAACCCAATTTCTTACAAGCAGTTAACACATAAATATTCTTCTGAATCTCAGGAAACTGATCAAGGAACAAAAGAATGCAAAATCCTCACTCCACAAACATAAAACACAGGATGGATGACAACAGATTAAACCTTGACATAGTCTCAAACTATACTACTGCCTACTTGCTAAGAGCGAATTTGCTTTATTTTTTTACAGTTATGAACGATTTCGCAAAACACACTTGCTGATAGCTGAGGTGAAAATTGAATGCAAGAGTCAACCTCATATCTAAAAGACATGTGAGGCACCAGGATGAGAAATTTCTGCTCAAGCCAGTCTCCTTCGGGCAAAAAATATGAAATGGGTGACAATCCGGCTGAATTCACAAGATTTCCTATTCTTGAAATATTGTTACTTGGCCAAATACTTGCTAATTCAACTACATCACACCCTATTTCCCCCAAATCAACATCAAAGTCCTAAGAGACGTATTCCACTCACAGCTCAGCACGGCTAAATAAATTCCCCCACCACTCAAAGCTGATATTATTTGGTTTTGTGAAAATCTACAAAACGTCATACACAGAAAAGAAAGAGCCAAACTTGCCAACTTTAAAAATAGATCCATTGTGTGAGTATATGGCGCAAAGAGGAGGGACCTTGAAGGGGCATGGCCATTGAGAGGGGCGGATCTATGGGCCAGCGACACCTGAGCAACCATCCCTACCCACCATTAAAAAATAAACAACGGTTTCTGACACCACCTGCCATGTCCTGGGTTGCAAAACTTGTATTTGACTTACAGATATGCAGTGCTTCTCCACACACTAGCTGGAAATCTTACTGTATATGGTGGTTTTACTGGCTCTTCAATAGGGAACTATGTGGAGTGCTGATATCATGTTGTGTGACACAAGGTGGCACTACTTAAGATGACAAGACTGCAGAGCTGGTATGGCAAAGGCATTATTATAGGAGCAAAACCAGATCACAACAATGTGATCAATTTCTCTTGAATGAGCAAAAAACAATCTCTAGAAATGTTCTAGGTAACAAAAAGTCTGCAAGTCTTGGATGCAACACCAAAACCAAAGTAATTATACTGGCTAAATGTATAGCTAGGGATGAAGTTAAAAAAGTACATTCAGAGTTACAAAAAAACAATGACATGATCCCAACTACCTTCAGACAACCTGCCCTTTCAAATTCTCTTCCCATTAAAAAGTTTATTCCACAACACACAGGGAATGGGACAGACAGATGCTGGGAGAGTGTGCTTCACCATACTGCTCAGAATCTGTTTGATAAAAACTGGCTCAGTTTACAGAAGACAAAAAATTATCTTTAAACTGTTGACGCTATCTTTGATAATCTGATAATAAATAAAGTGCCTTTACAGGATCAAGGTGGTGTTCTCCGCGAGAACTTATGAGGAAATATGCCTCATCATAGATTATATTTGTCTGAAATCAACTAACATAGCCAATAAAACAGTAGAGACAAGGAAACATTAGAATCCATGAAGGTTTATTAAAGATTTAAAGTCATCACAAAAGGCAAAATGTGGTTGGTCTCAAAATCAGTCAAAATGCATAGTAAATTGTGTATACGGAATTAACATAAGGCTCAGTTAAATGTAGCAGGGGGTTGCTTTATGTCAGACCTCAGAGAAAATTTCAGAAATTATTGAAAGTCCCAAGCATTAGTCAGACTAATGAGGGTATGCTCTGTATGAATCAAGAGATTGACTCTGGCTCACTTCCAAAATTAGCCATCTTTTGTAGCAACATTCACAGTAAAAATCACACAGCTTGAGGTGAGCAAAATGTTACATGTCATAATACAGAATATGATGCAGCACTCCCTAACACCAAACTAGTACTACCCCTAAATGGATAATATTTAGTCCCCTTTTGGCCTGATGTCACTGGATGTGACAGTACAAATCTAGTTATACACAAAACAATTGCAAACTTTTTAAATGAATAGACCCACATGTACAGGCAGGAAGGACCTTGAAAAGTAAAATTTTGACTGAAACTTCCAGTTCACCAACAACACCACATCATAATAAAACATGTAGTTTATGCACATTTTGCTTCCTGTGGAGTCAGGGAGAAATGAAAACACACTCATGGTTGAAATTCAAGATGGAATCGGGCCTAATTTAGGCCTCGTTCATCCAACGTTAGAAAACATGGTTCTGTACAGTACAGTGTATATGTTCTAGTGCGAAACATTCATGACACTAAGCAAACATTACTTGTTTAATCAGAAATATCTCTTACAACCCTAAGAGCAACTAGTATAGAATACATTGTAAACCCACATCACATTCACCAACCTAAAATAGTAAGCATTAAAAAACAGATATAATACAAAATTATAGATGGGTAATTGGCAAAAACAATTGTTTCTTACCAAGGAGTTCAAAGTGTCATCAAATAGTTTATGATGTTATTTTGAATCCAGAGGCGGAGATCCCCTGTTATTTAGTGTTCTTACAGTTTAATGTGTATATAGAACACACCATGATCAACCACTTTTAGTTGATGTTTTGGAGCAGCAGTGTAAGGAGAGAAGTGTCACGGTGGTCTCACACGCAAATTATCCTTCTTTAGTCATTTGCGGATGGTGAACCACAGCACATCCAGCGGCCCAGCTATTTCTTCCCCAGCACCTTGAGACCCTTACGGGTGAGTAGTCGCGCTTTACAAGTAACCTGATTGATTGATTGATTTGCCATAGGTTCTCTCCTCTTCCTCCCCTTCCCATCACTCTCAGTAACTATACCAAAATACACTAGCATAATACCAGGTGCCCTACGCACCTCCCTCAGCAAAACCCTCCCCATCCGAACTAGGGATGATGTAATCATGCGGAATTACTTATGCATAATTACATGAGAAGAGTAATTCTGCTTGTAGTACCATTTCTTAGTGCTAAAATGCCCCCTCATGAGAATGCATTTCGCGCTAAGAACTAGTCCTAAAGGCAACAGAGCATGAATAGTGAGCGTGCACAGCTGCTTGTGCTCGCTGAATGTGCTCCCGGGGTATGATTTTCCCCAACTTACTCCCTGCATTTATCACTATTTTCTTTAGTGCAAAATGCATCCTTGTGTCCAAAATGGATTTTTTTTTGATTAAAAGTATACATTGACTGTCTGACTGCTTTTTAAGCTCTGCCCTTCGCGACTCCCCCCTTATTTCTCTACCACACCTTGACCACCAATTTATGGGTTCCCTGAGTAAATGAATTCTAATTTCAGCACCTTTGCCTAGGATGAATACTACATGGTCATAGAGGCTTTCAATGGATGCCATGTGCATCAAAAATGTTTATATAAACATTATTTCTCAAATACCCTGAAGCAGCGTCAGGCTTTTTTATCACCAGCTATACTCTTGTGGTTTACCGGTGGCATCTGAGGATATTTCTGAATACTTAGATAAAATACCTATTCAGAAGGTAGATCCCATAGACAGGGAGGAACTGGAGAGTGGATTCTCTCAAGATGAAATAATGGGTGCCCTGCAAGATTTGCCTTCTGGAAAAGCCGTCGGCCCTGATCAGATTCCGTTGGAGTTCTATAAGATTTTTAAAGATGTTATTGGATCGGATTTAATAGAGGTCATGTTACTTGCACAGAAGGGGGGGCCGGCTCCTGAATCGTGGGCAGGGGCAGATGTTGTTGTGTTTTTGAAAAAAGACAAACCAGCCAGGGAGCCGGGGTCATATCGGCCAATAACATTATTGAATAGTGATGTTAAAATATTTTCCAAAATTTTGGCCACGCGATTAAATGGCATTTTAAAAAAAACTATTCACCCCTGTCAGCACGGGTTTATTATGGGTCGTGGAACAACGCAACACATACGGCGGGTGATTACGCTTTTGACGCAATGGAGATCTCAGGAGACCCTATGGCCGTATTGTTATTAGATGCTGAAAAGGCATTTGATAGGGTCTCCTGGGTTTTTCTCTGGGAGGCTATGAGATGGTTTGGGCTGGGGGAGGGGTTTATTAAATCTGTTCAAGTGTTATATAGGGCCCCCTCAGCTCGAATAAAGGTTAATGGCAATTATACTTCCTCTTTTAACATACAGAGGGGGACGCGGCAGGGCTGTCCATCATCCCCTCTGTTATTTGCTATCTATATGGACCCCTAATACGATTATTGATGGTTAATAAAGGAATCTGTCCAGTTGTTAGTCAGGGGATCGAAACTAAAGTCCTCGCCTATGCCGATGATGTGGCCATAGTCACTGCAGAGCCACACTCGGCATTGAAAGCGGTTGAGTCACTAGCATTAGAGTTTGGTATATTTACTGGGTATGCACTTAATAGATCTAAGACCCAAGTAATAAAGAATCGGTTGGTTAATTTTGTAGATCCTCGTGCCACAGATTCGGCGCTATACCTTGGTATACGGGTTACGTCAGACCTAGGAACGCTAGTGGCTAAAAATATGGAACCAGTAATTAGGAAGGCGAGGTTGGATTTAGATAGATTGAATAATCTCCATCTCTCTCTCGTGGGACGCTGTAACATCATTAAGATGATTTTTTTACCAAAAATGCTATATCTATTTAGGGCAATCCCATTGGAATTTCAAAAATCTTGGTTTATTATTTTAGAAGGGTTAGTTAATCGATTTATTTGGGCACACGGCAAAACCAGGCGGGCACTCCGGTTTATGTCTTTATCACGGGAAAAGGGGGGGTTTTCGGTCCCTGATTTTAGAAGTTACTACTGGGCCGCTGTCTTGCAATATACGAGGATATTGGTAGGGGTATGTCCTGTGGACACCGAAGGGGAAAATGAGCTCCCGGATGTCTATAAATTGCTACTGGGCGGAAACGCTGAGAGATGTTTTTTTAAATTCTCAGAGCCCAGTTATTACAAAAGAACCAAATTTAAGACGTTGATGGCTGTTTTTAAGATCTGGAGTGTGTTAAAAAGAAGATTGGTTTGGGGAGACTCAATCACTATACAGTGTTATATAAAAACCCCACATTCCCTGGAATCTTCTCCGATGAGTCTATGGCAGGATGGGATGCTAAGGGTGTCCGGAAGGTTGGGGACCTAATTGGGATAGAAGGGTTTCGCCAATTTAACGATATACAGATGGAGTTTGGGTTGGAGAAAGGTAATTTCTTCAAGTATTTTCAATTGCGCAGCTTTTTTAGTAAAAAAACTGGGGGGATAGTGAGTTTGATAGTAATGTAATTATTGATATTATGCAAGGCAGGAATAAGGGGGCTATCAAGTTGATATATGCAGAATTGATAAGTTTAAAACAAGATGATTTAACTAAACACGAGGTTAAATGGGCTGAGCGTGTGGGGGCTGCTCCCGGAGCACTTTCAAGATCACTAGAGTTGGGTCAGTTGGTTTTATGTTCAGCTGGGCTCCAGGCACAACATTTTAGAACTATTTTTTCTCTATACTATACACCGGCTAGAATAGCACAGTGGGGCGGGTTATCAGGGATTATATGTCCTAGGTGTGCGGGGATGGATGCTGATCTGGTGCATATGTTTGCATCCTGCCCTTGTCTACAGGGGCTGTTGGACTCAATTATGGAATACTTAGATTGCTCACTTGGGGTTAAAAGTAAATTAACCCCTGAATTAATCTTGTTAGGAATAAGCAGTACGACCAAAAATGAGTTCGCTTATCGATTTCTTTTTGTTGCTATGGCGGTATTGAGGATTAAAATTGCCTCGGCTTGGTTAGATCCTTTCCCCCTACTTTCCAGCAATGGCTTGCTCGTTTACTTTCTCTATATACAATGGAGAGAGCAATTTACGAAAGAAAGGGAAAAAGCCGAAGCTGCTGGGACAGCGCATCTGGGCTCCTTTAATAAAATGGAAGGAAAAGAATAATTAAAGCCAACTAGGGGGTAAATTTAATGTGATGTTGGTATAAATTGGTCAAAGTAAATCTCTCTATGAAATATATTTCTGTTAATGGGTTAGATTAGAGTCTTTGTAATCGAACTGATGATTAATTTTTTTTTTTTGTTTGTTTATGTGATTTATTTCCTTCCTTCAAACCTTGCATCCTCTTTTAATTTTCTTTTTGATTGATATGTATTTGTGCTAATACCCTTGCAAGAAAATGTGGGAAAAATTTTTTAATAAAGAAATTTAAAAAAAAAAAAAGAATCCATGAAGGTTTATTAAAGATTTAAAGTCATCACAAAAGGCAAAATGTGGTTGGTCTCAAAATCAGTCAAAATGCATAGTAAATTGTGTATACGGAATTAACATAAGGCTCAGTTAAATGTAGCAGGGGGTTGCTTTATGTCAGACCTCAGAGAAAATTTCAGAAATTATTGAAAGTCCCAAGCATTAGTCAGACTAATGAGGGTATGCTCTGTATGAATCAAGAGATTGACTCTGGCTCACTTCCAAAATTAGCCATCTTTTGTAGCAACATTCACAGTAAAAATCACACAGCTTGAGGTGAGCAAAATGTTACATGTCATAATACAGAATATGATGCAGCACTCCCTAACACCAAACTAGTACTACCCCTAAATGGATAATATTTAGTCCCCTTTTGGCCTGATGTCACTGGATGTGACAGTACAAATCTAGTTATACACAAAACAATTGCAAACTTTTTAAATGAATAGACCCACATGTACAGGCAGGAAGGACCTTGAAAAGTTAAATTTTGACTGAAACTTCCAGTTCACCAACAACACCACATCATAATAAAACATGTAGTTTATGCACATTTTGCTTCCTGTGGAGTCAGGGAGAAATGAAAACACACTCATGGTTGAAATTCAAGATGGAATCGGGCCTAATTTAGGCCTCGTTCATCCAACGTTAGAAAACATGGTTCTGTACAGTACAGTGTATATGTTCTAGTGCGAAACATTCATGACACTAAGCAAACATTACTTGTTTAATCAGAAATATCTCTTACAACCCTAAGAGCAACTAGTATAGAATACATTGTAAACCCACATCACATTCACCAACCTAAAATAGTAAGCATTAAAAAACAGATATAATACAAAATTATAGATGGGTAATTGGCAAAAACAATTGTTTCTTACCAAGGAGTTCAAAGTGTCATCAAATAGTTTATGATGTTATTTTGAATCCAGAGGCGGAGATCCCCTGTTATTTAGTGTTCTTACAGTTTAATGTGTATATAGAACACACCATGATCAACCACTTTTAGTTGATGTTTTGGAGCAGCAGTGTAAGGAGAGAAGTGTCACGGTGGTCTCACACGCAAATTATCCTTCTTTAGTCATTTGCGGATGGTGAACCACAGCACATCCAGCGGCCCAGCTATTTCTTCGCCCAGCACCTTGAGACCCTTACGGGTGAGTAGTCGCGCTTTACAAGTAACCTGATTGATTGATTGATTTGCCATAGGTTCTCTCCTCTTCCTCCCCTTCCCATCACGCTCAGTAACTATACCAAAATACACTAGCATAATACCAGGTGCCCTACGCACCTCCCTCAGCAAAACCCTCCCCATCCGAACTAGGGATGATGTAATCATGCGGAATTACTTATGCATAATTACATGAGAAGAGTAATTCTGCTTGTAGTACCATTTCTTAGTGCTAAAATGCCCCTCATGAGAATGCATTTCGCGCTAAGAACTAGTCCTAAAGGCAACAGAGCATGAATAGTGAGCGTGCACAGCTGCTTGTGCTCGCTGAATGTGCTCCCGGGGTATGATTTTCCCCAACTTACTCCCTGCATTTACCACTATTTTCTTTAGTGCAAAATGCATCCTTGTGTCCAAAATGGATTTTTTTTAATTAAAAGTATACATTGACTGTCTGACTGCTTTTTAAGCTCTGCCCTTCGCGACTCCCCCCTTTTTTCTCTACCACACCTTGACCACCAATTTATGGGTTCCCTGAGTAAATGAATTCTAATTTCAGCACCTTTGCCTAGGATGAATACTACATGGTCATAGAGGCTTTCAATGGATGCCATGTGCATCAAAAATGTTTATATAAACATTATTTCTCAAATACCCTGAAGCAGCGTCATGACCCTGTATGAACATAAAGGAAGATAGTATCATGTATTGGTAGGTAGGTTCATGTAATGTAACAACATAATTAGTAGTCCATTGATAAATATGCATTTTGGAACTGTATCAGAATGTCTTGCAAATATTTTCTCTTGACATTACAATATTTACACACACACACGCTGCGCGCGTGCGCGCACACACACACACACACACACACACACCTATGACACCAAAACACTACCCACATAGGCCACGTAATAAGCTCAGGCACAGTTCTAAATGGCAAGACACAAACCTATATGCCCTTACACTGCCTGAAAAGCGGATGCTCTTCGGGCAACACCTCATCCATGTGTAGCTCACTCACCATCACTAAACATTGTGGAACGACTCACTCTGAATCCCCTTACCAGCATATCATATACATCAGAAACCTCTGGTGAACGATTCACACCAGCCTTCTGCCTGCTACCTACCTCTTTCCTTATCCCCTACTTCCAACTGCCCTAGGACCACTATAATGTACCATTCCTAAGACTGTACAGTGCACTGTTGCTTTGCAGCTAGCTTCACATTGCATAACCACATGCATTCATAGCAACATTTTTTAGATTGAAATGCCAAGTTACAATCATTATGTACCAAGTCATAGCGTCAAATGATCAGTCATACACATTCTCAATGTCCAGGTACAATCATTACAGGTTCAGGAGCTGATAGGTGCACAAAAATTTATATAATGCCAAGAGGTAGTCATATATGCACAGAGCCACCTCAGAATTAGGACTGAAATGCTCGGGCACAGTATTACAGGTCAATTGCAGCCCCCTTGTACTCGGGTAAAGGATCGTATGCAGCTACATATGTCACATCCTTGTATGCCTGTATGCTCTGCGAAGCACAGGAGTGGCCTGAAATGCACAGTGCAGCCACAAAATGTGCAGTTAGCCTCAGTTTCCCAGTACACTTCATAATGCAAATGTACATGTTCAAGGGCATGTGGCTATAGAACCTCAAATGTCCAGTGCAACCTCACAACGTCCAGATATGAGACATCATTAATAAGTCAAAGTCAAAAATAACTTTCCTTTGGCCCCTACGGCCATAAAAGTGTGCGTAAACTTCATACAACACATATTAAATAGCTAACACCCGGAGTACTCGCTTTAAAACAGCAGGTTCATACATAATGAAAGAAATCATGTCAGTAGCATCGTTGTGTCGTTGGTGGATCGAAGATCATGAGACGAAGTGTTCCTTTTCTTTCCTGCAGTCACCAGTTTGCCTTCTTACAAGGACAAATGTGAGGGGAGAAGCGGAATCAGCTTGGTGCACACCTGCGTTGGGAAGTGGCGCTTCTGCCTAGGCCACAGTTTGTGCTTAGCTCTGCCCTTCAGCCCAGCACCGTCACTGAGCGTGATGTTTTCCGTTTGCACCGTTTGCAATATGAGCATAAAAAAACAAAGAAAATAATAATGACAAAGCACTTCCTGGAGTTCTTGCTGACAAGCCTTCAAGAGCAATTCTAATTTATATATATGAATCCTTTGCAGAGTCTGTTCGTAGTACACACACACCTTCACTTTATCAAGGCAATATGCTGTTTATTGGCTTGCAGATGAACTGTTCTACTCTCCTGGTATGCTTGGGTGCAATCAACTCCAGAGAACGTCCTTCTTAAGTTTGCTCGTACGTCACCGCATCACTCCCTTCTCCAGTTCAGACTGGTGCCTCAAGGCAACAAGCTAACAAAACAATAAAAGAGCACACGTATCCTTAATTCATGTGCTGGACTCGGCCCTCTCTGCAGGTTCAACCCCAAACATTTTGCCTTCACCTCTTCTATTATGCAGAATTCGTGTTTGATTGTTTTAGGATCCTGTGCACTCCAGCACTGCTAACCAGTGCTAAAGTGCTTGTGCTCACTCCCTAAAACATGGTCAAATTGGCTTACACCTGATTGACATGCTTAATTTACTCATAAACCCCTAATAAATTGGTATACCATATACCCACAGCCTGTAAAATAAATGCTACTAATGAGCCTGCAGCACTTACTGTGCCACCCACTTAAGTAGCTCCTTAAAATATGCCCCAGATCTGTCATTGCAGCCTGAATGCAGTTTTAAACGGCCAATTCAACTTGGCAATATAACCCCTTCGCCAAGCCTGAAACTCCCCTTTTGGTGCAGATAAGTCATCCCTAAGGGACGCCCTAGGTAACCCATATGGCAGGGTGCATTTTAATTAAAAGGTTGGACATGTGCTTTTAAGTTGTACAACTCCTAAATTCATTTTTCACTATTATAAGGCCTACCTCTAAGGTAGGATAACATTGGGCTGCCTTATTACATTTAATAAGTGCTACATTTTGATTGGGACCAGCTAAACATTTCATGTTGGGTGTCTGAGAAATTGTAATTTTACAACCTCTTTAATGGTAAAGTCAAATTTTGAATTACAATTAAGAAAATGCCCCTTTTTGAAAGTTATAGCAACACAAAAAGATGATGGCTGTAAAGCTAAACAATGTCAAACAGTAACCTCCAGTCACAGATCTGAGTTTAATCCATCATTTGTTTGCTCACCATGCCACCCCAGTTTGGACCCAGCCATACGAAAATTAGTCTTGACCCTGCTCCCCATGGGAACAGTCCAGCCTGAACTTCCAGGCCAGGTCCTCCCTGGACCAGAAAACAAGCATCCCGGGACCAGTTTCGGGGTATCGCCCCTCATCAGCCAGGCCAGCCTGAATCCAGTGGCATAGCGAGCACGGGACCCACCCACCGGTCCAAGGATGCTTGTTTCCGGTCCAAGGAGGACCTGGTCTCCTCAGGATGTTTTTCTTCCCAGTTTCTGTTCATCTCTTCCATGCCAGGTAGCCTGAAAGTGGGCGCTATAAGTCACCAATGGCCAGTAGCAGCTGGCAGGGAATGAGGGTGAAGGGGCGGGAGGAAGAGGGGTAGCGGGGGCACATAATAAAAAAAAAAATACCACTTACCTCTTCAGCCGGCCATCTCACTTCGCTTCTCTGGAGTCCGGGAACCAGGAAGCACCCAGGCTCCCCATAGCCAATCACAATGCTGCAGTGCAGCATTGTGATTGGTCTGAGCGCCGTGAATCGGTGCTCAGATGGGGACTGGGGGCCTGGGCATGTTCCCCACTAGGCTGTGTAATGCAGCCTAGTGGGGAACATGCTAAGTGTGCATTTCTTTTTGGCCGGTCCCAGACAGCTGGCCAAGCAGTCATGTGCACTTAGTGTGCACAAATCACTCCTCCCTCGGTGCCTCGAGCCCCACCCCGCCCTAACCCAGCCCCAAACCTGCGAAAAATAAAATGATAATAACTATGTTATTATCATTTTATTTTTCTTGCTCAAAGAGCAGTGGGGCGATGCTCCTCCGTCTTAGCGGAGTAGCCGCCCCTGCCAATGACCCAGGAGACTTCCTTTTGCATTTTCTCCCCTTTCTCTCACCAGCAGGGAGTTGTGGAAGATCAGGGATGATCAGGCACAGGTTCTATTAGTAGTTCCTTCTTGGAACCAGCGCCCTTGATTCTCATTACTTTTCCTACTAGAAGTCCAACCTACTTGGACTTTCCCAGTGGTTCCCTCATCTGTGAGCTCCCCTTAATTGCCAGAGAAGTCTGTCCAATAGCTCGTTCTGGGGTAATGGAATTTGAGAGTTAGAAACTAGAAACAGTGGAATGTTCCTCTGACATTGCCATCTTCATTCAAAATTATAGAAAGGAGAGTACATCGAAGATATATGAAAAGCATTTTTTTTAATCTAACTTTAGAGGTTTTCTTCCTTTGTCTTGATTTGGGAGTTCCTTAGAGATGGCTTTCTGTTAGGATTGGAAGTTTCAATTTTGTGCAGCCATTGGGCAGTTTGATCCTTTTACTTCATGATACTTAAAAAGTTTTCACCTGAAGAGGCGGTCATTCATTCCCCACCGTCTCTTCATGGGATTTGCCTCTAGTCCTGAATATTCTTCAGGATTTCCCTTTTGAACCTCTTTCTTTTATTGATTTAAAGTATTTCACATTAAAGGTATTTTTTCTGGTGGCAATAACATCAGATCGGATGTTGGGAGAGATTGGGATCCTTCTTTACCAAGACCCTTTTATAAGATATTTTCAAGCAAGGTCATTTTGAGACCAGACTATTCTTTTTTGTCAGAGATTTCCTTGTTTTTCCATCTTTCCCATGACCTAGTCCTCCCTGCATTCTTGCCTTCTCTATCTTTGGAGCAAGAAATTCTTTGGCATTCTATGGATTTGCATAGATAATTAATCATATATTTGGAGAGAACGCTCCCATTCAGAAAAGTAGACTTTTTTGTGATATTTGGTCTAGCAAACAAAGATCATCATCCAACAACTTCAACTTTGAGTTGTTGCATCAGAATGGTTATTTATGAGTCTTACCAAGGATCAAGGACCTGTTTGCCTATTAATGTTCAGTAAATTTCTTCCTCTTCAGTAGCATTCAAAGGTACCTCCTTGAAAGATAGTTGTACAGCAGCCACCTGGTGCTCCTGTCATAACTCAATTTCCCACTTTAGGTTAAGAATGGGAGATGTTGGTTCTTCTTCTTTAGGGTCTGCAGTTCTGTCAGCAGTCCATTAATGGATATAGATTTTTTTATCACTTTTGTATGAATAAATACATTTTGGTGTGGCATTTCATTTCTTCTGTGGTTTCCAGAATGGCATTTTTTTCATAAATGGCTTGGCTATTTGCTCATTACGTTAGGACTGGGACAAGAAAGGCAAACAAGGTAGGTAATGATTCCGTTAGTTACCGGTAATATTTATTTCTCCAAGTCATAGTCTTCCTCATCCCATTCCCATGCTTCACTCCCCAGGGAACAAGAGGAAAAATGTGATTGTTTGTATATTTCTTGTAAATTCAGACGTGCATGTGTTGGCCCCTCCTATATGGGTCACACTGGAGGAACTTCCTGTGGTCACCATGATGAAAAGGGCGTATGCGTAAAGATTTTTTACTTGTACAGCTGAATACTGTGCGTGGGAGAGCTCATTATTTTAGGACGGTGACATGGAAGACTATGTCTAGGAGTGATGAAGAGTACCGATAGGTAACCAAGTAATTTCCCCATCTTCTTGTGTAGCTCATCTCTACTGTGCCTAATCTTCTTGAATCTTAACAGTTATGTGTTGTGTTATATGTTGATGTGTAGAGCGCAGTAATGCCTGAGAGAGAATCCAGGCACTTGGGAAGGTGTGTAGGTTTGAGGTCCCCAAGGTGCTAATCCAAAGAGCCAGGTCTTCAGCTTCTTGAGGAACTCAAGCAGTGAGGAGGAGGCTCTGATGTGTTGAGGGAGGTCGTTCCATCTCTTGGGTGCAATGTAGGAGAATGAGCGACCTGCAGTTTTGCTTTTGCGGATGCGAAATGTGCTGTGAAAAATGAAAAAAAAAATAGTAAAACTACATAAAGAGATGATAATAAACGTATAAGCTAGGTCAAGTTTTTTTGAAAAAGTCAAAGGAGGAAACCCATCACAAATTGAGCGGCAAGAGCTCTTCGTAATAGTGTTTCCATTTGTCCTATGTGGTTGATATTTCTATTCCAAGCGTTGATGTTTCTGATTTTTTGGTTTTAACTGTTAAATTGAGACTATGTTTTCATTCAAATAGGTTCCAATGACACAATGTGGTTCACAATACTGTGAGAAGTTGGCCTGGCATATGCTGTCCACTAATTATAGTGGGCACCTTGCACCAGTCCAAATCGACTCTTATGGTAGATAGGTTAAAGACAACCTTATTGAAAGCTATCCTAGTGGTAGCTATGGAGAGCAGCCTTCAGGCTAAGTCTTGAAGGAATGTAAAGCAGCTTGTTTTACCAGTCTATAATCTCTTGAGTGACCAAATGAAAGAGCACCACACCAGGTATATATTCAAAATATATGTATTTATTACTAAACACACCCTCTAGTCTCTTTATGAGGCTAGAGTTCGAAGTACATAGGTTATAAGATCTTAAATCACAGTAATAGCACAAATACACGTTTGGGCCCTAGGGGCGTACCAAACCATATACCAATAAAGTGGTATGCGAACCACGACTGAACTAGACACTAGGCCTAGAGCCTCTAGAAGTGCTTGGACCACAAGGAACCACCCAAGGTAGTGACACAGGGGACCCACGGGAGACGCGTGCAGTGTAAATACACAACCGCGATACGCCGTTAACTTCTATGGAGAAAGTCGGGATCGGAAAAATAGAGGAAAGGGACACTTAAAAGAGGACTAGGACAAAACCCCTTGAGATCTAGGACTTTGAAGAGTCTCTACCCACGGGAGCACCGGAGTACTCGTGTTACCTCACCCAGGGAAGCCGGGTGCATAGGTGCCTTTCGGGGTCGGGTTTCGTCGTCGATTCGAATGGCGATCTGCTGCAAAGTGCTGCTGGCGGCCAAGAGAAAAGTGTCCGGGTGGATCCAAGAGTGGATCGGAGTTCTGGTGAACCTGAAAGCAGAGGGGACAGAGTCTGGGTCACTAGCCAGTGACCAGGAAGGCGATGGACAGATGCCCACCGATGTCGAGTGCTTCAGGTGCGTTGACGGTCGTCTTGACTCTTCAGCCACAAGGTCCGGGAGGTGTTGTCGGTGACCAGGAGCAGGATTCGGGCTGGTGCTCGATGTCTGTCGAGTGCTGAGGTGTCGGCGACCGGATTGGACCCAACAAGCCTTGGCAACGGCAAGTCTCGAGTAAGATGTAGATCGTCGATGATGCAGACCAGCAAGGTCTGGGGAACTCACCCAGCGAGGGTAAGTGAGGGCAGGCCTGGAGCAACCAGGATGCCAAGTAAAGAAAAGATTGGCCTTCGTCAAGGGCTACTAGCCAACAGGCTAGCGACCGCGAAGGAGCCTCGTGACGCCGCACGTGGAGCTGGCTTACAGGACACTCGTGGAGTGGGGGCCAGTGATCTTCGGTGCAAGTGGTGCTGGAGGCTAGGGCTACTCGGAGCCCAAAGCACGACTTCTTGGGAGACCCAGAAGATGGTGCACTTGCAAGTGTGCTCGGTGTCCAGGGGTCACGGTCTCAAGTCACCCACGATAGCCACGGGCCTCAGCTTTGCTGGGGACTCAGGGTAGCCTCGGGGAAGTCTGAGAATCCACCTCTGGTGATGCGATGACTTCGGCGTCCGACGGGAGCTTCAGTGATGCGAACCGGACAGATGCTTCTTTGGTGCCTGCCAAGCAGGGGAGTCACTCCTTGACTAATCACAACTGGGAGCCAAGGGGGAGAGAAACAGAACAGGTCGCCCCCCACTCATAGACTTTCATACAATCAAGGACCTGCTCTGTAGGTGATCTGGACTCCTAAGGAACGTCCACATATATTTTCTCAGGCACAAAATCTTGTGTGCCGCAACAGTGGATCAATGTCTCCCATCTGCCATCAAGTGTCTAAAATCACTATTTTTGAACCACATGTGCTGTATCTACAAATTGTACCCCCCTCACGAATCACCACGAAAGGAAGTGGAACAGGGGAAGTAAAAAGTGGGAAACAAAGAAGGCAGTGCCTCACGGGAGTAACACCATGGGAGTTTACAGACTGATGCTCGCCTGTATCCTCAGGTTCTCATCATTAGCGACTGCCAACTTTTTCAACAACATAAAGAGTGAGGAAAAAGAAGAAAAAGTGCAAAGACTGTGTGTGTTCGTGCACAATGCGTGAACCCTATAATCTAAAACCGAGCTAGACAACCACTAGCTAAACTGCTTTATTTCTTTGCTGTGTGTCTGCTCCATTAAAACCAACATGTTTCATTGCCCGTAAAAGATTTTTGCGGCAACTTCATCAGGGTAGGGTCAGCGTCCTCACTGCACCACTTTCCTCTGTTTGTCAAACCAAAGGTTGCCGATCTTCAGCATACCTGCACCCTCATAAAAATGCTTCTAACCCTGCGTGTGTGTACTAGTCCACAGACACATCATCCGGCTCTGTCACTGCTCTCAGTCAGTCGAGACTCCTCGGGTTACCAGCTACCGCTCAGCAGGATCCCAGTCCAACTAAGTCATAAACCAGCAAAACACCATAAAAAAAGTGGGGGCAACCATATAGTCAGATTCCACCTTCCTACATAACCCCCCCCCCCAAACGAAAGGAGATAAGGCTAACCTTGGCCAGTTGAGCCTTCATTGACTAAGTGGTCATATAAGGAAGCACCTGCACTAGCATGGTTGCCCCCTGTCTTATGGTCCACTAAGCAATCCCTCACCCTAAGGGTATGAGAGGGTCTCCACCATGGGGAATCACTACCTGTGGTGTGCTTAGGTAAAGTACAAGGCTGGTGAGGTGTCTGAGTAGGGAAGTGAGGCCCTAGGAATGTTGGCCTCAGCTTCCTCAGATCACTGGTCACCATGTATGCCTGTCTTTCCATGACTGAGTTGCACTTTGCTCTAAGGGTCAACCTTTGGCTGCCTACAGCTGTGGGTTGGGTCCCTTTGGATGGACTACTGGAGGGACATGGCAGGTTTGGAACCTTCTGGTCCCAGGTTTGCCCTTGCCTACCAGAGTCCTTCTGGGGAGGTCCCTACATAAAGGTATGGGGGATCCCTCAGTGTGTAGAGGAATTTTCACCTGGCTAGGGCTACTAGACTGGGTGCCCCTAATCTGCTGATGGGGGCTTCCTCTGGACAGGGGGCCCTGGGGGTCCACTGACCTCCCTGACCTCTGCAGCCCTGGGCTGACTGAGGCAGGGTAGAGAGGGGCAGGTTACCTGCTCCAGACGGGGTACCACCTTGGAAGGGTCCTCTGCCATCAGGGGTGTGGCCAGGCCAGGCCTGACTACCTCTGTGGCAGTTCCTTCACTAGGGGTAGGGTCAGTTCCCTGAGGAGGCTGACCCTTACCTACTGTCTGGGGGAAGAAGACTTTTCTTCAACCCTTGTGCTCTCTTTTGGGGGAGAGTGGGCCATTCTTTCAGGCTCCATCTCTCCAAATTCTTGGGCTGGGGCTGTGGCCATCACAGCCCCACTAACCTTTACAGGGACGCCCAACATCCTAAGATGGGTTTGGTGTTCCACTTCAGCCCAGGCTGAAATTTCCAGATCATTGCCCATCAGGCAATCTACAGGTAGGGTTGGGGACACTGCCACTCTTTTGGGCCTGTGACCCCTCCCAGCTGAGATTGACTATGGCCATGGGGTGATCTGTTCTGACACCATCAATGTTGGTCACCTGGTATTTAAACTCAGGTAAAAGCTGGTGAGGGGGACTAGTTTCCCTGCCACCATGGTGACACTAGCCCCTGTGTCCCTAAATGCCACAGCTTTCTGACCATTAATTATTGGCTCCAATCTGTACCTGCCCAATGCTATGGGACCCATGGTAAAGGTGGCAAATCCTATACCACCATCAGAGTCAGAGGAGTCTGTTGAGGGGTCCCTGTCTAAACTAGGGCCCACCTCTGTTCCTCTTGCAAAAGCACCTAACTTTTTGGGTGCACTACTCCCAACTGGAGGATGACTACTGGTAGTACCAGGAGGGGTGGTAGTAGTTGTGGGAGGAACATTTTCTTTATTGCCAATCCTGGGGCAACTGGGATCAGTTTTCCAGTGCCCAGGCTTTTTACAGACATGGCAATAGGGTTTCTTTTCAGGAGAGGAAGGAGTTTGGGACCCACCCCAGAAGAGGAATTTTGGGTCCCTGTAGGGGACTTATCCTTAGATTTATCCCCACCTTTCTCTTGGGACTTAGTAGAATCTTTCTTCTGGTCACCACCCTGATTTCTAGTTTTTACTCTGGTTCTGACCCACTTGTCTGCCTTCTTTCCCAATTCTTGGGGAGAGGTCAGATCAGAGTCCACCAGATACTGGTGCAAAAGCTGGTTTTGACAATTATTAAGGATCTGCTCCCTCATAATCAAATTGTACAATCCTAAAAAGTCCTGCACTTTGTTGCCATGTATCCAACCTTCCAGAGCCTTTGTAGCACAATCTACAAAATCAACCCAGTCTTGAGTCTGAGCTTTTTGGGTGTCTCTGAACTTCAACCTATACTGTTCAGTGGTTAGGCCAAACCCATCTATCAGAGCACTCTTCAAGACTGTGTAATTGTCAGCATCCTCTTCTCTTACAGTGAGGAGCTTGTCTCTACCTTTGTCTGCAAAGGAGAGCCACAAGATTGCTGCCCACTGCCTCTGGGGGACCTTCTGAACTTTACAGGCCCTCTCCAGTGCAGTTATCCATTTGTGGATGTCATCCCCACTCTGGTAGGGAGGGACAATCTTGCTCAGGTTCCTATGGTCATAGGACCTTTCCCTATCTCTAGGGACATGGCTGCCACCATGGGACTCTAGTCCCAACTTTCTTCTCTCTCTAAGGAGATCTAGGGATTCTCTATCTAAAGCCAATTGCTTCTTCCTGATCTCCAGTTGAGTTTCCTCATACTGGACCAGTCTCTTTCTTCTCTCATGAGAGGATTCCCTCCTGTGAGAAGAAACAGAGCTCCCTATGGAGGTGCCAGAGTGGTTAGACTCCTGAGAAGGAGACCTAGACTTTCTGAGCACACTCATAATCCTTCCTGGGGGACAAAGGTGTGGTTCTCTAGATCCTCATCTTCATCTTCCCCAGAAGGGATTGGGTTTTCCAGGTCAGGGTCATTGTCACCCTCCTGGTCAGTTTCAGAGGGGGCTGGGGGTTGTGGTACCCCTGGTCCCTTCCTCATCTGCTGGCCCACCCTCTGCTCCTACCCCTTCAGTCTCTGAGGACTTACTAAGATCATAAGCCACCAACAACTCCTGGAGGTGTTGGGTGGTGGGACTTTGGCCTGTCCTTAATTTCCTCACGTTACACAAAGCTCTCAATTCCAAGAATGGGAGTGTGTCATACTTGGAGGGTGGAAGCTCCATGGCTTCCTGCAAGGTATCTTTGGATCCTGCTTTTAAAGACATTACTAGTGTGGTGTGGTGTATGCACTACCTACTCTAGTGTGGCCTACTAAACTCTCTTGAGTTGTAGAAAGGGTTGTGCTATCCCTTAACACACAACTCCAAGTTCAGTAGAACTTACTGTTATTCTAAGCTTAGATTATATGTACCTTAGGTACCTTTAGTGGTTTTCAGTTGATCAATTCAATTGAGATTATCTGGTAAAACAATAGCAAGCTGGAATCCCACCCGCTGCACACCAATGTGAGAAGTTGGCCTGGCATATGCTGTCCACTAATTATAGTGGGCACCTTGCACCAGTCCAAATCGACTCTTATGGTAGATAGGTTAAAGACAACCTTATTGAAAGCTATCCTAGTGGTAGCTATGGAGAGCAGCCTTCAGGCTAAGTCTTGAAGGAATGTAAAGCAGCTTGTTTTACCAGTCTATAATCTCTTGAGTGACCAAATGAAAGAGCACCACACCAGGTATATATTCAAAATATATGTATTTATTACTAAACACACCCCTCTAGTCTCTTTATGAGGCTAGAGTTCGAAGTACATAGGTTATAAGATCTTAAATCACAGTAATAGCACAAATACACGTTTGGGCCCTAGGGGCGTACCAAACCATATACCAATAAAGTGGTATGCGAACCACGACTGAACTAGACACTAGGCCTAGAGCCTCTAGAAGTGCTTGGACCACAAGGAACCACCCAAGGTAGTGACACAGGGGACCCACGGGAGACGCGTGCAGTGTAAATACACAACCGTGATACGCCGTTAACTTCTATGGAGAAAGTCGGGATCGGAAAAATAGAGGAAAGGGACACTTAAAAGAGGACTAGGACAAAACCCCTTGAGATCTAGGACTTTGAAGAGTCTCTACCCACGGGAGCACCGGAGTACTCGTGTTACCTCACCCAGGAAGCCGGGTGCATAGGTGCCTTTCGGGGTCGGGTTTCGTCGTCGATTCGAATGGCGATCTGCTGCAAAGTGCTGCTGGCGGCCAAGAGAAAAGTGTCCGGGTGGATCCAAGAGTGGATCGGAGTTCTGGTGAACCTGAAAGCAGAGGGGACAGAGTCTGGGTCACTAGCCAGTGACCAGGAAGGCGATGGACAGATGCCCACCGATGTCGAGTGCTTCAGGTGCGTTGACGGTCGTCTTGACTCTTCAGCCACGAGGTCCGGGAGGCGTTGTCGGCGACCAGGAGCAGGATTCGGGCTGGTGCTTGATGTCTGTCGAGTGCTGAGGTGTCGGCGACCGGATTGGACCCAACAAGCCTTGGCAACGGCAAGTCTCGAGTAAGATGTAGATCGTCGATGATGCAGACCAGCAAGGTCTGGGGAACTCACCCAGCAAGGGTAAGTGAGGGCAGGCCTGGAGCAACCAGGATGCCAAGTAAAGAAAAGATTGGCCTTCGTCAAGGGCTACTAGCCAACGGGCTATCGACCGCGAAGGAGCCTCGTGACGCCGCACGTGGAGCTGGCTTACAGGACACTCGTGGAGTGGGGGCCAGTGATCTTCGGTGCAGGTGGTGCTGGAGGCTAGGGCTACTCGGAGCCCAAAGCACGACTTCTTGGGAGACCCAGAAGATGGTGCACTTGCAAGTGTGCTCGGTGTCCAGGGGTCACGGTCTCAAGTCACCCACGATAGCCACAGGCCTCAGCTTTGCTGGGGACTCAGGGTAGCCTCGGGGAAGTCTGAGAATCCACCTCTGGTGATGCGATGACTTCGGCGTCCGACGGGAGCTTCAGTGATGCGAACCGGACAGATGCTTCTTTGGTGCCTGCCAAGCAGGGGAGTCACTCCTTGACCCCAAGGGAGATTCTTCAGTCCTCTAATCTTGTCGTAGAGCGTCGAAGGTCCAGGATTCAGTGTCAGAGTTTCGTCCAGGTATAATCTGCTTTGCAATGGCAAGGTTCCCCCTCTTATACTAAAAAGAGGGGATGGACTAGCTCTATGACCCCACCTATGGGAGGGTCAAGGGAGGGGTGGCTACACCCACTTCCCTTTGTCCAGTTTCGCGCCAGAGCAGGGGCAGGTAGCCCCTGAGCTGGTTTGAACTGGCATATGCACAGAGGAGCCTTTTGCTCCCCCAGTGCAGGACTTCAAAGCACTCTAAAAGTGCACCCACCCAGCCCCAATACACATTATCCTGTCTGGGGAGGTGGTCACACCTCCCTGCAACAGGAAACCTATTGTCCAGGCCTCCCCTGCCGGAGTTTCGTCCAGCAGCAGGAGGCCAGACTTGTGTCTGTGGCAGCAGCATCCATTTTGTGATGCCAGGGCTTCAGAAAGAAGTTACCGGGTAAGCCAGAGTTAACATGTCTTTCCCTCTAGAAGGGTGGAATGCTACCCCCGCCGCCAGGATTGGCGGGGGGTAGTATTCCAAGATGTTTGACACCAAACACGACATGTTTAGGTGCAGCCATTCCAAAGTTAGCATTTTACCGCGAGGATATAATGCGCTTAAGAGTATATGGTCAGGCTGCACTACAAACAGCATCAGAGATGGTCTCCGAACGCTGCAGAGGGGCCCTGCTCATGCAGGGGCACCCTCTCACATAGGAACCATGCACTCTGCCTTTAGGATTGATAAGGCCTGCCTTAGGAGTGACTTATAGGTTTATATGTGTGTATGTATTTAGTGATATAGGTAACCTATATCACAGTAAGGGGTGCATGCACCACCCTACCCAGGCTGCAGTAGCAGACCTGTGGTGTCAGTTTGGATGGCCTTCCAGGGGTGGCATAATACATGCTGCAGCCCCTGGTAGGCCTCTGAGGTACCTATGCCCTTGGTACATAGTATACCATATACTAGGGACTTATAAGGGCACTCCAGATTCCAATCAGAGATGTGCCTAAGGCACATGGAAACCTTTTACAGAGAAAGCAGATAGACTGGGGCCCTGAATAGCAGGATCCCAGTCCAACTAAGTCATAAACCAGCAAAACACCATAAAAAAGTGGGGGCAACCATATAGTCAGATTCCACCTTCCTACATATACCATATGGGGTTGAACATTCTCTCAGTATGGACGTCTTTGTTCTCCTCACCCACGTCCCACAACTACCCTAATACGAGAATGAGCGATAATAATGCCGTTCACAGACCGCAGCACTGCTGGCTCCTTGCGTGCTGACGGAAGTCGCCGATGCAGCACGCACCCGGCGTGTCACGTCCATGCAGATGCACTGCTGAGTGCTTCAGGGGTGGGGGCGGGGATCGATGCATTCTATTTATAGACTGTAGCATGATTTATAGTCCTGAATAACTGCTGTACTGTTTTCCTTCCCAAAAATGGTGCCTGGGATGTGCACCATTTCCCAACGGCACTGGATGGCACGGCGGGGTCAAAGGGCAGACAGACAAGGGAATAAATGACCATGCACTTACATGGGCGTAACACAGGCCCCTGCAGCCCCCGCGGTGCGGGGGGCCCCCGAGCTGCAGGGGGCCACCTCAACACAATACTAAGGCGGAAGAGCCCCTCCGTGAACGTGGGAAGGGGGCCCCCTCAACTTTCGTTACGCCACTGGTCTCCACACTGCCTGTAGCCTAGACGCTGAACAATAAAAACAGCCGCAGTGCCCTTCCCGCTGTATCCCGGGTGTTGCTGCGTGTGCCAGCTGGGCATTGTAGGGTGAGCAGCACCTGCTTGGTATGCAACACGCTGCACGCGCTGACAGAGGCTATTAACCGGGCCCGTCCAAGTACATTGATACTGATGAATTTTTTTACCATGTCCAGCAGATAGAAATTGGCGATTCTTTGGCCCGCCGCGGCGGTGAGGCCTGCGCGCCCTAATGGGATCCATCTCGGCTGGAAGCACCGCGAGGCGCTAATAAAGATCGATCCTGGGCTGGAGAAATCCCTGGGCGATGACGGCAGCTAGCTACTGGAAGCGCAGACTCAGATGAGTTAGCCGAGGCAGCATCTGGGCAATTACACTGCTTTGGCCATCAATTTAAATGAAGGCTGTTTCACCCCTGCCCACAGGGGTAGCTCTCTACTGTGAAATCATATACAGAAAATGTTATTTTACTTCCTGGCTCTGCGCCAAGCAGGAGTGTTAACGGGAACAATCCACTGGGCATTGAAATCTTGCACCGAGTAAAGACGTAACAAGCGCATTGGTAGGCAGCAGCAGGTCATGCTCTGTTATCTATCAGTGGAGAAGGCTGATGTGCATTTCTTCTGAGTGTCTCAGGCTTCTTGCTCGAGCCTTTCTTCAAATGCAGATCAGATATCAAATGTGTACCTTGCCTGTGTTGAACTATTTTTGGGTGTTATTTTTCATGTGATCTGGTGCTGTGTGTGTGTTAGGGCGACCACTTGTATAGGACACTGCTCCAGACAAGATTAAAAAAACCTTTGAAATTCATTTCTGCATAGCAACACAGGTACTAATAATGTGCAGAGTGGATTACAGCAACCCTATGCTGTCTCCACCTGCTAAAAGTAGACTTTTTCCCTAATAGTTGTGCAAAACATAAATGACCTTGTCTAATATTTGGCACTGTCCTCTATGATGACATCACTTTGAATCGTGATATACAAATCATACAACTAAACAGAAAGAAACAAGTAAACCCAAGGTATGCCATAATCTCCCTGAATATCATAGAGCTGCATTGGTACGCTGCTGAGGATCTTCTGCTCTCAGAGCTGCTGATTGGCCTCCTCTATGTGTGCCACCTCCAGGCAGCCCTGGCTTCTCAGTCGAGAACACTCTACATAGTGAAATATTTTCAGCCCATTCCTAACTGTTAATTGTGAAGAAAGCCACAGAAATGCATTTTCATGGTGCTAAAAACTCAAGACTTGCAGAGGCATCCGACATGACATGGTGATACTTCCCAGCTATGTACAGCTTGGCAGCTTTCTCTGGTCTAGCAAACGCCTAGCTGTGCCATCAGCAAGGACTCCTTGAGCCTGGCATTTGGTGTACAATTGGCATCTTCCGAACCAAGCACGAGCTTCACTTGTCTCCTTGTTGATAAGCATTTGACTGGTGGGCACCTGGCCTAATGTGTGAACCATTTCACTCCGAGCCCCTGTGTGAATGACCTCGTGCTGTGTTTCAGTACCTAACCATGTCCTTATATTGTACATTAGATCGGAAACTCGTTGCTTTAAGTTATAAAAGCCAACACAAGGGGCCCGGGGTAAATAACTACCAGTTAAAGATGTGAAACCCATAGACACTCTAAACCCTTCATTTTCAGAGCTACAAGAATAGCTTATCACCCACTGAAACCAAGCGGTCTGTTATTGTCCCCCTTATGTATCATTTCTCTGTTACTTAAACGCCTCCCAGACGTGCGAGTGGTCTTTGTCCCTCCCGTCTGACCTGAGCACCTTCCACTTTATTGAGTACACTGGGAACCACTTATGGTGCAAACAGGCCGCAGTTTATTAAATCTTGCGTAACACATGGTTTATCAAAACACATTACTTGGTTATTGTAATACATAGCACAAATGGACAGTATTTACATAGTCTTTGTACTTACTAATATTTTGACAGCAAGACTTGTCCCATCCATGCGCTAATTGCCCCTTAGCAGGTGTCTAGTGTTTGCGGCTTCCAGGCTTCCCTTGCTACCGCGATCTGTGTGGGTAGCCATCCGGCCCAGCCCAGGCTGCAAGTGCCTTGTCTGCTTAAACCTGACCCTTGCCGACCAATCGCCTGCTCCCAGTGCCCCTGCTGTGAGGCATCCCAAGGACACTGTTTGAGCCCCTCTTTCTACTGGGCTACTGATCTTTTGTGTTTGTATTTGCGTGCTTTCTCCGCCACGCTGCCTGCGGTTCCCCGATCGTCTGGAGCTCCCCCTTTCGTCCGTTAGTCTACGAGAAACCTTAGCCGCTCTAGCACCCCAACTACAATGAGAAGGAACCTATCCATGCCTACCCTGTTCAAGTGTACACCTTCCGCTGTGTAGGAGCCTGGCGTCCTCTAGTTAATCAAGCAAAATCTCATGGATCCCCAGCTGGTACCCCATCCCGGCTGTTGCCATGGAGAAGTCCAGCTTCCACCTGGACCTCTCCATGGCCCCGTGGTCTTGCGTCCCCACTCCATGAACTCTGACCTTATCACTTCCACTTTCTTTTATCTGCATTTGCAGCCGCGTCAGTGAACAAAGTGATTTTAGCAATGCCAACCTTCCTATAGAGCGTTCACTAGCGCATCTGCCATAATGCCCTTTACAATAACGACAATCTTCAACTTCGGGGGAACTAGAATCTGATTTGTCATGCCTGAAAGCGCTGCTTGACTCCTGCGCTACCTATGCATCCATCAGTTTGTTCGCTATACAGAGGGGATATTGGTAACTAAGCCCAAGTAAATACCTATCAGGCCGGTACCTGTCGCCCAAGCCGTTCTTATAACTTTGGGGTGTTGTACCATCTAAACAATCACGTTTGTAGCAGTGGGATGATTATTGGCTCTGTGGGTGCGGTAGTTGACCTCGCTGGTGGTGACAATTGTTGGTGTACACTGTGGCGGCCTCCAGACGAGAGCCCCAGCCCTTTCCCTTCATGCCTGTGTAAGGTGTTCGTGCGCTCACCCCACACACCCCCTACACCGAGCCAATCAATCATAAACAATTAAATCAGTGTATAAGACGGGGGGCTAACAGATATAGTAGTCCCAAACCCTCCATTCTGATAGGCAGTAGAGTTTCAGAATGCTTGTTCTGAAAGCACTAATTCGTGCTAAATGAAAACTCCATCGCTGGGGGGGTTCCCTCCCCCAAAGAATCGATTTCTGCCTCAATTAACCCTTTGTACCACACTAGGATATCAAAGGCCTGGGAAATCCTACCGCGCCAAGGTGGCCCTTCAGGGTAGTCGTGCGCTTTCATAATGCCGTGCATTGCCATGTCATGTTATAATAATGCAGAAGGACCTTAATTTCATATCTCGTATACGTGCAGTGCTTCAGCATATTGACCATCTATTCAGGCTCCAAATAGATGTAATTCAAAGTACGTTACTTGTAATAATTGCCCCCTAGATACAAAATTATAAGTAAGCTTAAACATGGGGCCACGTGGCTCGTTCAAGCGGTGTAAGCAGGCCTTGTATTTACCTAGCGTGTGTTCTGGCCATAGACTCCTTCTACTGGATGGGCAACACTAAGCACGAAATTAATAGAATAAGGACGTCAGCTGGGATGTCCCTACCTTTACTTGCTGCTTCAATATGGATTGCGAAGTGCGTTTGGGAATCCCGTGGTTACCTGAGAACATTTATGCGCCATCGAGATGAATAATCTAGGTAAGATTAGACTCTGGAGTGGTGGGAACATGAAAACAGCAGACGCCAAGCTCCCACCTGCCCGGCGAGTTCCAAAGTCAGCAGCTTCATTTTGTGGATCCAAACAATCTGCAGAGCATAGTTCTACGAGCTCCGACTAAACTTCGAGATAACAAGTAACTGGAAATAAGAAAGCTGCACTCTAGAGAAGTAGCTAGCCAAGGCAGCTTTGTGGTTTGAGCACCACCTTTGTCTCCTTTTTGAAGACCAAAAGCATTCATGAAGGGAGGCTGCAGCAATGTATGCAGAGATCTTTCGGCTGCTGCAGCAGGGGCTCCCGTGTCTTTCCACACCATTTACAGAACATAACCGCATGGGCTAGGACTAAGAGTAATGCAGTTTACTAGCAAATAATCATGCATTAGCCATGTGGGCAAAAACACACCACGCTACTCTAAACGAAGGCCAAAATGTGTGCACTTTCTGCAAAAGTACATCATTTATCTTTGTTCTAACCAGAATACACTCATCTTTTATCCTAGGCCGTTGCGCTGTGCTTACAAACACCACACGTTCAACGTATGTGCCCGTAAAGCACACTATCTAAACTAAACCATATAATCGCTGATATAACGTATTGCTATCCCCTTAGGAATTCTCCACAATGTAGCCGGCACTGTATAGACCATCGCTCATGTATGGCTAGCAGTTCATAGACCCTATCGGCCCCATACTGCATCGTGTAATATCTTCTGCAGACCCACAAAGTGAAGAAATGACGCCGAAATCAAGGGAAGAGGGGAAGGACGTTCTTGGGAAACCCACACAAGCTTAAACTCGCATACAAGCCTTAGTAAATCCCCGGCCACTGTGAAAGCGGCGCAAGATACCAATGATTAGGTACCGGCTGCTAGCAGGAACGTAAGTGCTTGGCCATGAAATAATCCTCTGATGGGTGCCCTTAAGCACAAACCAACCACATGCAACTGCAGATACAATCGCATCAGAACCGGGCATTCAGACTTTCATGCTTCTGGAGCCTATAACTAGAGGCGGGTGAGTGTTTACCTGCGTTTTAGTGCTACACCCCACCAGGCCCCTGACATGGAAGCCAGTGTGTGGCTCTACCCGTCAATCTGTTACAGTTGTAAAACTAGGCTGCAGGGACTGGAAGCTAGTCCTCAGCATCCATCAAGGCCCTACACAGTGCGCACATGTTTCAGTTGTGCTTCTAGAGATATTCCCCCATATAACATGGCTCCTCGGCTATTGACAACATGTGAGATGCTCGCGGATCAGCCCACCAGTGCGTTCCTTGCTTGCTCCCGCCTCCACAAACACCAGCTGTACCCTTGGAATCTACAGTTATGTTAAGGGTATTGTATATACGTATCACTTATAGAGCGTGTTATTACCGGTACATGAACATAATAATAATAATAATAAAGGCATTTGTAGAGCGCACAGCTACCTCGACTGAGGAGTCCCGGCGCTAAATCGGACAACAACAGAGCAGTGCCGGGGCAGATCTAGTCTCTACGACTGAACAGCCAGGTCTTCAAGGCCTTTCTAAATTCCTGTTCAGAGTGCATCATTCGTAGTTGAAGAGGCAAGTCGTTCCAGCATTTGGAAGTTCCCACCTCGAACGTTCTGCCCCCCATTCTCGCTTTAGCAAAGCGGGGGATGGAGAGATAGCGTTTATGGTTGGACCTCAGTGATCTGCCCTGCTGGTAAGGGCGAAGTCTCTTCCTCAGATAGTTGGGGCCTCTGTCCTGGTAGGCCCGGAAAGCAAACGTAAGGGCCTTGAATTCAACTCTCTTGGCCACCGGGAGCCAATGGAGTTGTCTAAGGTGGGGGGAAATATGCTGACGGAGAGGGCCCTTGCAGACCAGTCTAGCGGCCGCGTTTTGCACTATCTGCAGCCTACGGATCAAACTGCTAGGCAGACCCATGTAGAGTCCGTTAGCGTAGTCGAGATGGGAGGTGACTAACGCATGCACTACAGTTTTATGAGCTATCTCTGGTAAGAAGTCGATGAACTTTCTAATAATTTTCATCTTGCCAAAGCAGGCCGCAGATACGTGCTGGACATGGGCAGAGAGGGATAAGTCATTGTCTCATCTGACTCCAAGATTCTTGACCGAGTCCTTAGGTACAGGAGCAGATCCCAGTTCTGCCGGCCACCACAGGGTAGCCCGGGGTGGGACTGCTTGGTTAAAAAACAGAACCTCCGTCTTGTCGGCATTGAGCTTTAAGAAATTGCTGCTCATCCAGATGGAAATACTCTCGCAGTATCATGCCTCCCACCTACGAAATGTTGTGTGGGCAAGGAATATTCCTGTTATTGTCACTCTCCTCCCCCAACCGATAATGGGCTTGCTGGAAGTTTTTTTACCACTATGTAGCATTGCAGGGGAGCTGTGTTAACCTCTGCCAGTCGAATTGGCTCAGGTTAAGTAGAACAGTCCAGCTAGAGAAGCCGGGATCTGAACTCAGGGCCTCCTACACTCAAAGCATGGCCTCCACCACTGAGCTACCTCCCCTCACTGAAATAATACTGTCGCCTACCGAAGCAGCAAGGCCTGCCCAGGGACGTGACCCGGGTCCTCCGGCTGTGCTCGATGCTCTATTGCTCCTTCCAGCATACAGCTGCGCCCAAAACCGATTCTAATTAACAAGGGATCTAAATGACCCCATCCGATCCCTTATGCGGTAATGGTAGCCTTAATGTACAGATCGGCGCTTACCTCACAGAACTGCCACTTCTGTGACGCAAATGTACAACTTAGCAGCTTAGCGTGAACTTGAACGAGGCATCAACGGCTCTGGGCACCTCGTGTATTTCAGCTCGCAAAGACTACCAGCCACTCCAGATCGAGTTATCTTTCCCCCAGGTGGGCTGCTCCCCATGAGCACCGCCGTTCTGGCTCCAGGTGCATCTGGGCGGCCTGCCCTGCTGGTCGTGCTCTTCTCGTTGCACTTCGAGTGCCCGCTGCAGCTTTTTGTCTGCTGCTGCTCCTGGGCACCGCCGGTATGGCTGGACACCTCCTGTGATTCTTCCTTCGATGAGCTTCTTTGTCTTTCGCCACTTCTGCGTGTCGAGGTCATCCTTTCGTGTGGAGAGGTCAAGTCATGAGCAGGGTCCCTGTGCCCTCGCTTATGACCTCTCTTTCCTTCCCGCCCTTGCTCTTGCATTGGGCGATTCAAAGCACGCCAGCCAATTGCTGACTCATATTTTGCCGGGCTTTTACTCTCCCCCGCCTGCAGACCCCGTCCTCGGTAGGCGTTTATCGTGGGCCTTTATGTGGTCCGTCTTACCCTTCCTGGCCCACGAACATTTGTGATCTATTCATTGTTGTATAGTTCCATTTTGCGTTCTTATCAGAGCCCCAAATGTGTTTTGTGTGATTCTGACTCCAGTTCAGTAGTCTTCAAACTGTTTCAATTCCAGCCATGCCGCTCTTCTTTGCAAAAAAGAATTTAGGGGCTCATTAGGATGGCGGGCGGACCTGAGTCTGCCCGCCATCCTTGCGGTGTTTGGACCGCCCGCCAGACATGCAGCGGTCCCGCACCACGAATTAGGATGCGACCGCCACCACGGCGGTCGCATTCTGAAATTTAACATTGCAGCGGGTGCTGCTGACAGCAGCACCCGCCGCGATGTTAAAATCGCATATCTAGCATTTCACTGCACCACATGGCAGGCACCACACGGTGCCTGCCACTTGGTGCAGTGAATGTAGGGGTACCATAGGTACCCCCAAGTGCACCCCACCTCCCCCGACACAAGGGGGCCCGCAACGGGCCCCGTACCCAATCCCCGCCAGCCTTTCCATGGCGGCCTCGCCGCCATGGAAAGGCCTTTCTTCCACATCCTAATATGGCGGACGGTGCCTGCTAGGCACCGCCACCATATTAGTGGCCCTGCTCTGCCCGCCAGGCAATCGGTGCGATTGCCACCGGCGGAAAAGCGGCGGACGGACTTTGTGTCTGCCGCGATACCCACCGCCATTCTAATATGGCGGTGGGTAAATCTCAATGTGATGGCGGAACGATCGCCACCGCCGGCCCGGCGGTGGCGATCGTTCCGCCATCGTAATGAGCCCCCAAGTTTGCACCCTCTCTCCATCAATTGCCATAATATCTTTTTCTCACAAATATTATAAAAAATACCAAATGTTGCAAATAAACTAAACCACTGTGGTAAGGCTGAGTATGTCTTTTCATTTTTCCACATAATTATTCATCCTGTAAAACACAGCACGTAGGCATAACGTTTCAATTGAGAAGAGACCAGAGCATTTAAAAAAAGGCCAAGACTATATTAAAACAAAACTATCTTCAGGGTAGCCTTTTTCTAACAGCAATTCTGTATAAGGAACTGAAAATATATTGCAAGAAAGGGAATCATAACTTTCCTTTTGTTTTCTCACAGTAACATTCTTACCATTTCAACTTTGAATTTATGTTCCCTTTTACGATCGAAAACACATTTTTCCAAGAGCTCTGGTAAAATGTTAATTGGTCTCAGAAAGTCATAGACATGTTTATATGGCTAAGAAAGCATGAATCCTCCTTTTTAGCACTGCCTCCTGCCCCTCTGGAGATCTCTTGCTCTCAGGGGACAGCCTGCTATGCAGTTTCAAGATCACTTCTCTGGATTATGTATAAAACTAAACTATAGAGATACCCCTCAAGCATATGTTCTCGTCACCTTTTACACAAAGTCAGTGAAGTATCATTAGAGCTTCACCGTTCTGCTCTTTAGCCACCAAGTTCAGGTCTTCGACTTGTGTAGTGGTTTTTGGGTGCTCTGCTACTTCCTCAAGGAGATAAATAGATCCATCCCATAGACTGTTTTCTGTAAAAGGGACCACCTTTGAGAGGCTGATAGCCCTCCCTGTTGAGAGGTCCAAGGTCAGTTTCAGCATCCAATGGCCCGTTTGAACGCATTGACAGCAAGGAGCCTCGGTTTAGCTCAGAGCAGATACCTCCTGACTAGTCATCCAAAAGGAGCTTACTTGCTAGAGATGAAAATCCCACCAACCTGTTCTATGTCTTCAATGTAGCCAGGTGACCTCTGGGAGTGTGAATTACAGACAGGCAGTTTCATATGACATCTCACCCTCTTAAAGATTCTTGCCTTCAGGTTGTAATCTAGCCTGTGAATAAAAGACTGCAACTGTGTCAATCACAGGTGAACTTCAGTATATTTCCTCTTTGGTCTCTAGATGGTATTACCTCTTGTTACATTTCTTCCAACACTACTGGGTTTTGATTATTCAAGATCTCCAACAAATAAGTTCAGACAGTGCTATTTCTGGCTCTTGCGTAGGTTCCTTCCCTGGAGATGTAGGAAATACTGCAGTTTTCATCACTGGTTTACCAATGGCAGGCCCACTGTGGACTTAATACTATATTGAGCTATTGCAAGTGGTTAGACTTATTACAAGCATTCCCCCCGTCACCTTTTGTGTGTTTGTTTGTTGTCATCTCCTAAGTGGCCAAGGGTATGCCCTGACATGGCCTGCCATGGGTCCCATGCACACTGTGCCACTGGAACAAAGCTACACCTGACTGACATGCCCCAATCAAGGCAAAACTGGAATAATTCGTAATAACTGAAATTACTCCAATTTCGGCCAGGCCTAGTAATTACCAGTGGCTGAGATTAATTCAAGCGTTCCACACTTCGCTTTTTTCCATACTTTAGCAGAAAAACATAGCATGCTACTTATCGACCAGGACGTACCAATGGCCCACACAGGTTGCAGGGATAGGAACCTTTAAAGTGCTGGAGTCTTTTCAAAAGCAGGATTGAAGCTCCAAATTATATCTGAAGTTTATGAGAGTTGGGTCTGTTAGATTGAATATTATGTTAAAAGTTTTCGCAACAATCACTCATGATTGTTGTATCTTTGCTGGCTTTCTCACACATTAGAGATAGGGTGGGCGGAACTCGCTGAGTTTTAATCCGCGGAATTCCACTGAGTTACCTAAAAACTGTTAGATTCCTCGGAGTTCCGCGGGTTGCAGAATTCCGGTCAGTCGCGCTGATTTTCAGTGCGAACTGCACCACACGACGCGCCATCAGGTGCTGCTTCGTTCTGCCACTTGACTAGTTTTTATACTAGAGTGGCAGCTTTTGCACCGCAAGCAACAACTTTCACAACGCGAGCGGCAGTGACCTGCCGCAACCGCCAGTGTTGAGAAATCTCGCTGGGAGGCGGTCTAGCGCTTGTTTTTTCTCGCTCTGCATGTGAGAAAAATGCTGCCATGTGGCGGTTGGTGCTTAGAGTGTGGAGTGGGCAAAACTCTGCAAACTCCACCGGCGGAGAAAAGTTTACGACCCCTAATTACAGAGTCAGAGTTTGGCTTGGGCTGTATCTCATATGTGCCTTCCAAGATTAAGCCAGAAAAAACAAAAACAATGTTTCTTTCTGTTTGTTGCTGCATGATTTTCAGGTTTTGCTTCCACACAATCCTAGGTAAGAGAGCTGGGCGAAAAGATCTGAGGATTGTCACAGATACTGTAAGAAAAAGAAGTCAAGCATGGGCAGAGTTACAAAAAAAGATTCTCCCTAAGCCCAGGACTCATCATAGCAACCTCGGGGACAACATAATGACAGAGGGGAGTCATGCCCCAGTAGGGGATTAAAAATACCTCCTGTCACATATGAATCTACAATATCGTCACACACAGTCTTAAGGTGAAGGGGATGCTAAAGACACTGTGCTTGTCTGCTCCCACTCAATATGAGGGGAGAAATGTGCCCAAATTATTTGAAACTGGGAGTTTGAACATCTCAAATGTGGCATACAGGAATGGCTAATATTTAAATGAGAAACGATTGCCATCTGCTAACAACCTTTTTCACGGGAATCCCTTGAGAGGTGAGTTTGGCCCCCTAGCAATAGCTGAGGTGTGCTGGACTTGTACATAGTACTTTCCTCAAATTAGGGGCTCCTAGGCGTGGCAAAATGAACAGAATAGTTGAACTTTAAGGGAAAGCTCTGCTATGGAATACAAGCATTTGAAAAACAAACTATTCTGAACCACCTTTAACTACATTTTGGCGAATGGGCCAGAGATTGAAGAATTTCAGTTCGAGGCTACCCCAGAATTTCCCATAGCAAGATTCAGACTTCTACTCATCTGACCGCTCCGCACTACTCTGGAATATCCACAGTATCCACAGCACAGTGCTGACTAAAACTCAATACTAATTCAATTAATGCTTAAGTGGAGAAGGGGCTCACCAACAAATCTATTGGAGATAAAAGTGATTTTAGTTTACTAGAACCAGCCCCCCTGGGAAAATGTGCTTACTTTATTTTGCATTATAATCTTGATTCACCCATAAACCAGAACTAAGGCTTTTTGGAATGGGTGGGTGTTGGACATGGCCCTTCTTAGGGGAGTTTACACCAACACTTTTTTCTTTTTCCTCCTAGTCTTTGCCGACTCTCTCCTCATGGCCGTAGATATCTGGGCACCTTCCCCTTGTACTGCAGAGGGGAGGCGCTTGCGCTCTCCTTGACCGCATTGAGCAGGGGGTGCATACGCGATGGGTCTATGTGCAGTACCTCTGTGCACCCTGTAAACCGCTACACCACATACCTGGGGCGTATACGGTACTGGCTAATAGTGGGGCATAGCACTAAGTGTGCCAAACACCAGATAGCCGGTCAACCATGTATCGGGCCTGTAAGAGCAGGCCGGTGTGGTGCCATTGCACCCCTGCCTAGATTGGTATGACTTGCACCTCAGTTGACCCTAAGTGGCATGGGAGCACCCCCCCTCCTAGGGAAGCCCTGAAGGGTGCAGGGGGGTGGTAGGCTGAAGGCTGGGTGGGTACATATGGACGTTCCCTGCCAAGGTAGTGAGGATCCCCCCACGAGGGGCTTCCCCTGCCTTGGAGTTCGGTTCTTCCATGGGATACTCCTGTGGGGTTGCCTGCTCTCTAGTGTGGCCTCAGGGCCTGAGCACATCCTCACTGTCAAGGCAGTGGAGAAATGCGCTCACCTTCCTACACAGGCTAGTAAGAGACGCTGACACAGTGTTCAGAAACATGGGCTGATCTGCCAACACAGACCGGGGAGTGCGCACTTATACCTGTGGGTGTGCGCATCAACCCTCATGCTGTTTCAAATACGTGTCCTGCCTGTCGTTGTAGGCTCCAAGATACGCCCTGGCACCAACAGCAATTTGGATAGATGCCTGGCCTGTGATCCTCGGTGTCTCCCATCTGGGGTCAGACCAGCTGATGCAGTGTGCACACAGAGTGTGCACAATCGCTCCAGTAAGGGGGCCACCCATGTCCGGCGGGTCCAGGCAGGGTGGTGTGCGTGCACTCGCACCTAAGGTGCAGGGGCCTGGTCAAGCCCAGGTGCCCGGTGTGTCATTGCTGACCAGGGTGTGCGCACAGGCATCTATTGTGAGTAAACTCATGAGCAGCCTGCCATTGCAGGCCGCCATAGGTGCATGCCCGCACCGACGGTGCCTGTGATTGCGTATGCCGCCTGCCATCGCAAGCTGGTGCGTGCGCTCTGACACCCGTTTAGTTATACCTGTATCCAGTCTGTTGTTGCAGACTCGGGCTGGCGCACTTGCACCCCTTGTGCTGGGGACTATGCGTCTGACCTGCCATTGTAGGTCAGTATGTGCACTAGTGCACATGCGCCAAGGTAGTGAGGAATACCTGTGTGTGTTTTCACTACCTATGAGGCTTGCTGTTCACATAGGTTAACAAGGGGAAGTATTTGATATTACTTTGAGCTGCAATAGTGAATTGCAGTGGAGCAGATGTTTCCTGTCAATGGATTCGCCGTGCCAAACCCTTTCCAATGGTAAAGTGGGTTTTGGCACAATTCACTTAGAAATGCCACTTATAGAATATGGACATTTCTATGCTCTAAGAGTCTTGTGTCCTGTGGTGCCTGGCTCCAGTGGACGCCAGTGGCCGGGGGAGCACATCTCTGCATTCCTCAGTGACCGTCATAAACCATGGACATACCACCAGAACGACAAGACATCTGCAATTTGAGGGCCGGATAGGATAGATTGGAGATAGAGGTTTTGACACTTATGGGTCGATTCCGATCCCGGTTGGAGGCGCACCTAATACCATTCGGCCGGGAAAAAAGCCAGGCGAATGCCTGTTTCCCGACCGAATCGCACATACGTCCGAACGAGCAAGTACGATGCGCACAACTGCCCAAATCCCGACCCAGTCGTACTCACCCAATACAGGTCCTGTTCTACGACCGAGGCGGATCCGGAAACGCAAAATCGAGTCGCACGGAAGCCAAAATGCAGCCCCGTCCGGCCGGACAACTACGATGCGCTTTCCGTACGCGCCGAACCCGTCGCTACGCACGGCACGTCAAAGCATCCGGGAGAGGCGCACATAAGCTCCGATTCGCGCCACAAGACGATCCACGGCTACGAGACGAACACGCCAGCGACGAGGACGAGGCGAAGCAAAGAGAAAGACGAACGAGACGAACCAACCATGAATCCCATCGTGCCGATCCTACCAATATTCTACATCTATTACCGAAACAGGCACGGACGCGTACGGCGCAGAAGGTAAGTCAGACACCAACAACAAAAATAAACTACACGTACCCGACATATCACACACACACAGAGGGATGCAGAAATTACTTACACCAGCAACAGCAGCACCATAGGGGCGGGATGGCCATCACCAATGCCACATATACACATAGGGGCCTGGATGCCCACCACCACTACCACCCCTACTCAGGGGTGCCAGATGCCTACCACTACTACCACCTCTACCCATGGGGGCTGGATGCCTACCACCTCTACCACCCCTACTCAGGGGTGCCAGATGCCTACCACTACTACCACCTCTACCCATGGGGGCTGGATGCCTGTCACTACTACCACCCCTACCCATGGGGGGCTGGATGCCTACCACCACTACCACCCCTACTCAGGGGTGCCAGATGCCTACCACTACTACCACCTCTACCCAATGGGGGCTGGATGCCTGTCACTACTACCACCTCTACCCATGGGGGGCTGGATGCCTACCACCACTACCACCTCTACCCATGGGGGCTGGATGCCTGTCACTACTACCACCTCTACCCATGGGGGCTGGATGCCTGTCACTACTACCACCTCTACCCATGGGGGCCTGGATGCCCACCACCACTACCACCCCTACTCAGGGGGTGCCAGATGCCTACCACTACTACCACCTCTACCCATGGGGGGCTGGATGCCTACCACCACTACCACCTCTACCCATGGGGGGCTGGATGCCTACCACCCTACTCAGGGTGTGCCAGATGCCTACCACTACTACCACCTCTACCCATGGGGGGCTGGATGCCTGTCACTACTACCACCTCTACCCATGGGGGGCTGGATGCCTACCACCACTACCACCCCTACTCAGGGGGTGCCAGATGCCTACCACTACTACCACCTCTACCTATGGGGGCTGGATGCCTGTCACTACTACCACCCCTACCCATGGGGGCTGGATGCCTACCACCACTACCACCCCTACTCAGGGGTGCCAGATGCCTACCACTACTACCACCTCTACCCATGGGGGCTGGATGCCTACCACCACTACCACCCCTACTCAGGGGTGCCAGATGCCTACCACTACTACCACCTCTACCCATGGGGGCTGGATGCCTGTCACTACTACCACCCCTACCCATGGGGGCTGGATGCCTACCACCACTACCACCCCTACTCAGGGGTGCCAGATGCCTACCACTACTACCACCTTTACCCATGGGGGCTGGATGCCTGTCACTACTACCACCTCTACCCATGTGGGGCTGGATGCCTACCACCACTACCACCTCTACCCATGGGGGGCTGGATGCCTGTCACTACTACCACCTCTACCCATGGGGGGCTGGATGCCTGTCACTACTACCACCTCTACCCATGGGGGCCTGGATGCCCACCACCACTACCACCCCTACTCAGGGGGTGCCAGATGCCTACCACTCCTACAACCTCTACCCATGGGGGCTGGATGCCTACCACCACTACCACCCCTACTCAGGGGGTGCCAGATGCCTACCACTACTACCACCTCTACCCATGGGGGCTGGATGCCTGTCACTACTACCACCCCTACCCATGGGGGGCTGGATGCCTACCACCACTACCACCCCTACTCAGGGGTGCCAGATGCCTACCACTACTAACACCTCTACCCATGGGGGGCTGGATGCCTGTCACTACTACCACCTCTACCCATGGGGGGCTGGATGCCTGTCACTACTACCACCTCTACCCATGGGGGCCTGGATGCCCACCACCACTACCACCCCTACACAGGGGATGCCAGATGCCTACCACCACTACCACCTCTACCCATGGGGGGCTGGATGCCTGTCACTACTACCACCTCTACCCATGGGGGGCTGGATGCCTGTCACTACTACCACCTCTACCCATGGGGGCCTGGATGCCCACCACCACTACCACCCCTACACAGGGGTGCCAGATGCCTACCACTACTACCACCTCTACCCATGGGGGCTGGATGCCTGCCACCCCTATTCAGGGGTGCCAGATGCCTACCACTACTACCACCTCTACCCATGGGGGCTGGATGCCTGTCACTACTACCACCCCTACCCATGGGGGCTGGATGCCTACCACCACTACCACTCCTACTCAGGGGTGCCAGATGCCTACCACTACTACTACCTCTACCCATGGGGGCTGGATGCCTGTCACTACTACCACCTCTACCCATGGGGGCTGGATGCCTACCACCACTACCACCTCTACCCATGGGGGCTGGATGCCTGTCACTACTACCACCTCTACCCATGGGGGGCTGGATGCCTGTCACTACTACCACCTCTACCCATGGGGGCCTGGATGCCCACCACCACTACCACCCCTACTCAGGGGTGCCTGATGCCTACCACTACTACCACCTCTACCCATGGGGGCTGGATGCCTACCACCACTACCACCCCTACCCATGGGGGCTGGATGCCTACCACCACTACCACCCCTACTCAGGGGTGCCAGATGCCTACCACTACTACCACCTCTACCCATGGGGGCTGGATGCCTGTCACTACTACCACCTCTACCCATGGGGGGCTGGATGCCTACTACCACTACCACCCCTACTCAGGGGTGCCAGATGCCTACCACTACTACCACCTCTACCCATGGGGGTTGGATGCCTGTCACTACTACCACCCCTACCCATGGGGGCTGGATGCCTACCACCACTACCACCCCTACTCAGGGGTGCCAGATGCCTACCACCTCTACCCATGGGGGCTGGATGCCTGTCACTACTACCACCTCTTCCCATGGGGGGCTGGATGCCTACCACCACTACCACCTCTACCCATGGGGGGCTGGATGCCTGTCACTACTACCACCTCTACCCATGGGGGTCTGGATGCCTACCACCACTACCACCTCTACCCATGGGGGCTGGATGCCTGTCACTACTACCACCTCTACCCATGGGGGCTGGATGCCTACCACCACTACCACCTCCTACCCATGGGGGCTGGATGCCTGTCACTACTACCACCTCTACCCATGGGGGGCTGGATGCCTGTCACTACTACCACCTCTACCCATGGGGGCCTGGATGCCCACCACCACTACCACCCCTACTCAGGGGTGCCAGATGCCTACCACTACTACCACCTCTACCCATGGGGGGCTGGATGCCTACCACCACTACCACCCCTACCCATGGGGAGTTGGATGCCTACCACCACTACCAGCCCTACTCAGGGGGTGCCAGATGCCTACCACTACTACCACCTCTACCCATGGGGGGCTGGATGCCTGTCACTACTACCACCTCTACCCATGGGGGCTGGATGCCTACCACCACTACCACCCCTACTCAGGGGTGCCAGATGCCTACCACTACTACCACCTCTACCCATGGGGGCTGGATGCCTGTCACTACTACCACCTCTACCCATGGGGGCTGGATGCCTACCACCACTACCACCTCTACCCATGGGGGCTGGATGCCTGTCACTACTACCACCTCTACCCATGGGGGGCTGGATGCCTGTCACTACTACCACCTCTACCCATGGGGGCCTGGATGCCCACCACCACTACCACCCCTACTCAGGGGGTGCCAAATGCCTACCACTACTACCACCTCTACCCATGGGGGGCTGGATGCCTACCACCACTACCACCCCTACCCATGGGGAGTTGGATGCCTACCACCACTACCAGCCCTACTCAGGGGTGCCAGATGCCTACCACTACTACCACCTCTACCCATGGGGGGCTGGATGCCTGTCACTACTACCACCTCTACCCATGGGGGGCTGGATGCCTACCACCACTACCACCCCTACTCAGGGGGTGCCAGATGCCTACCACTACTACCACCTCTACCCATGGGGGGCTGGATGCCTGTCACTACTACCACCTCTACCCATGGGGGGCTGGATGCCTGCCACTACCACCACCCCTACTCATAGGACGGGTAATGCATGACACAACCAGCATACTCCCACATAAGGAATCACAGAAAATTACATCCACCCAAACAACATGACAAGCGTGTGTAGTCCATGTCAAATGCCAACAACACAAAACATGACAATGAACATACAATGTGACCCACTATCACATGTGTGACACATAAAAGTGTGTGGCCTCCACAATACAAGCCGACCATGGCCACTGTGGCAATGGGGCCCAAAGCCCCATCACCACAGTCACCAAAAGGTAAGTGTGGGGTCCATGGCTGATGCACCTTTTGATCAGTGTGGCAATGGGGCCTAAAGCACCATCACCACAGTCACCAAAAGGTAAGTGTGGGGTCCATGGCTGATGCACCTTTTGATCAGTGTGGCAATGGGGCCTAAAGCACCATCACCACAGTCACCAAAAGGTAAGTGTGGGGTCCATGGCTGATGCACCTTTTGATCAGTTTGGCAATGGGGCCTAAAGCACCATCACAACAGTCACCAAAAGGTAAGTGTGGGTTTCAAGGCTGATGCACCTTTTGATCAGTGTGGCAATGGGGCCCAAAGCACCATCACCACGGTGATCATAAGGTAAGTGTAGGCATGGTAAAAGCTGCCAAAGACAAACTGTATGGATGAATCCTGGTCATACAACAACAAAAACATCTGTGGCATAGTAGTGCTTGTGTCCCATTGCAACATAGATTGGGCGAGGCTAACAGTGCAGTGACACAGAAACATCGTTTTGGCCATGTGCATACAAACATCACACATGGGGGACCACATTGCCAACAATCAGCCAATTACACAATGACAGAAGTGACCATCATGATGCTGACCCACATATCTGCACCTATGGACACACAAATGTATATAACCTGTGGAGACTGTCGATGTCAGGTGAACAAATACCATACCATGGCAGCAATGGGACATACTAACCATGATCATTGTGCTGACTGATGACCCAGGAGTCCCAGGGAGAGCAGGGGAAAATCACCAAACAACATACAGCCAATGGCACACTACAGAAATACCAATGCAGTGATGCAAATGCACTAACACAAACAGGCAGACTCACACTGCATATCAAACATAACAGGTGATGGGGGTGTGTGCCAGTGTCCCCAGGCAACCACACAACACATGAGGAGGCCTGAATCCCAATTACACAGATGTGTATACAGTGCCACACACAAGTAACTCATGAATTGGATTCCCCTATGTGGGCAATCTGGCATTGTTAGATGAGAGGGAGCCCAAATTACACATGTCACACAAGCTTGTAGGAACAGCAACTAACACAGCAAAGAGACACACCCACCACAGCACTACCCCCAGGGATCCCACATTGTGCAGACACTAGCCTGCATGACAATTCCACTGTGATGACAAAGGTAGATGTTGATCACACTGTGAAGCACAGCCATGTGTCCTCTGCTACAAACTACCATCACACCTACACAAGCTCAAATCAATCAGCAGGGCCTGCCAGCCAAGGCCAATATTGAGGTAGTGGTTTAGCCGTGCAACAACTCACATTTGCACACTCAACACCACACACCCTGATCTCCACCAATGTGCAGCAGTGAAGCTCACATGGACTGGTGACATTGCACATGCACCCATGACAATCCCAGGGGTGGTGGGGGGAACTAAGGTGCAGAAACCCATCACACATGCCCACTCAACATGACTCGTCTATGTATGACACACAGCACAGTACGCCGTACATGCGCATGATGTGAAATCCACCACAAACAATGGGATCCTGGCCAATGAAGAAGCCAAGGTGAGACACAAAGAACACATGTACACACCTTCCAACATTGCAGCTCTGACCCTGAGGAGTGGCAGCAGTCACACACACAACGCGTCACAATCACTGAAAGCTACCACAAACTCAAAATCACATTACTTGTGTAAACAACAAGTGCTAAGGGGAATCCTGAATGTGTCCCATCAGCGTTTGCCCACATCCCCAGCCCTGACAACAAAGACAACCTGGGATGACAACCTCATGAACATCAGTTTGCCATGCACCCACATCATGGAGAAACCAGGTCCAAGATGCTGGATGAACACATACCAACTCTGCAAGCATCACAAACAGGAACATCCCTAGGGACACAGCCTGTGTATGAAAAGGGAAGGGAACATGCACAGACATGCTCACACAACACACAACACGGGCACATGCAATGTCACCAGATTACACACAGCCATGAGGGCACTCCACTCCTGTGGAAGGTCCACTGTGCCAAACCTTGTCTGTGCACGACTCAAACATATCAGCAGGACACTCCGTCAGTGAGTCAACAACTACAAGACACAGAAGCCTCTGCTCACATCAGCCTGGGTACGGGAGTGTCACGTCAGTCATCTGCATACACCCAAAACATGTGGCAATCCAGTTGTACTGTATACACAGATGAGTCCTCCAAAATTGATGTGCAAAACTGCATGTCCAGTGGAGACGGGCACACAGTCAGGGTACTAGGAACATTGGACAGTGGTAAGCCCAACAGATGTGCAACAGTGTAGGACAAAGATGGTCATCTACAAATGCTAAACATACATCCCTGTGTCAAATGCTGAACATCACACCCTCAGACTGCAGCAAGGGATGCTATAGATCCAGACTAGATTACGACACATATCCCATGGATCACATGGAGCCCATCACAGCAAAACTTCATTTACCTGATCTGAACACAATTACAACAGCAAATGCATGATTCTACACATCTACATCATGTACCACCAAAGATTAACCACAAGTAAACAAAAAGAGGCTTTAATCAGCAAGTGTGCAACTGAAATCAAAAGTCCAAAATTAACTACAGCCAATGTCCAGTCCAAATACACAGTCCCAACAGGGTGATGTGTGACAACTTGTCACCAATTGCTTGCCTGCACAGGTACCGACAGGGGACATCCCCCTTGGAGGGGCATACGAGGGGCAGGCCAGGCACCGCAGGGACAGGATCAGGGGATGCCAGAAGGAGGCAGGGAAGGTGAGGTGGGTGCAGGAGTGTCACCGGCAACTGTAGTGGAGGTGTCTGACTCAGGGGGGGCCGGCACCACCGCAGGGCCCAAGTCCGATGGTGTTGGTGCTGCAACCACTGCAGTGGGCTGGTCAAATGGAGTGGACTGGGTCCCCAATGCAGTGCCCGAGTCAGACGGGGTTGTTGTGGACTCCACCGCAGTGCATGACTCCAAGGGAGTGGAAGGGGGGGCAGAAGAGCTGGGCAGGACAGGGGGGGACACGGTCTCCACACCAGTGGCACATACAGGCAGAGCGTCTGGTTTGGGGGTGGAAGAGCAAGTGGCAGGGGGAGGGCCTGAGCAGTTTGGGGATGCGGTATCGGTGTGTGGGGAACCTGGGGCAGGGTGTGGCGGTGGAACCTGTGGAGTGGTGGCCTGGGGGATGGAGGTGAGAGACTGGGTGGGTGACTTGCAGGGCAGTGGCGGGGTCTTGCTCTTCCGGGTCCGGGGGACTTGTAGGTGGGGGCTCACTCTGCCTGCGCCTGGGGGAGGGTGTCCGGGGACGAGGGCACTCCCTCTCTGTGTGTGGACTTCCTCTTCCCCCGGTATGCTGGATCAGCGGGATTGGAGGGGAAGAGGCCGAGGTCAGAGAGGAAGAGCTGCTGTGTATGTGGGGTTGCAGGTGAGGCAAGGGAAGGGGTCTTGGAGGGAGAGGATCTTGAGGATTGCGGAGTGACTGTGGTTGCCTGTGTGTGTGTCAGTTCCCCATCCCCTGTGTGTGTGGAATCAGTCCCCTGAGGATGCTTGTGTGCACGTCTTGCCTTGGTTTTGGGGGTGTGTGTGCTGCTCGTTTCTGTGTGTTTGGGTGATTGTGCAGGTGTGCATGTGCTTTGGACAGGTAGGGTGGTAGGAAGTGTGGATGGGGCAGAGGTGGGAGGGGTGAGGGACTGTTGGAGGAGTGACACTGCTGCCGTCAGGGAGGAGTCCATGAACCTATTGCTCCTCTGTAGGGCAGACATACCCGTTGAGATGCCCTCCATGAACGACACCAGCTGTGTCAACAGAGTGGTGTGTGCATGGAGGACAGTCAGCATTGCTGTCTGCCCTACATGGAGCTGCCGAAGGAGGTACACAGACTCCTCACTCAGGGCAGCAGGGGACACAGGGGCAGGGGGTGCGGTGCCTGGCTTGAAGGAGACACGCTCCTGAGCACGGGAGCCTCCACGGACATCAGGAATGGGAGCCAATGGGAGGGCGGTGGTGGTGGTGGTGGTGGCGGGGTCAGACAGACTAGCTGGGGTGTTGTGGCTGCTGACACCCGCATCCACAAGGGAGTCATCCTCCGAGCTGCTGTGGTCCCCAGCTGAGGTGGATGGTGCTGAGGACTCCTCGGTGTGGCTCCCTCGCCCTCCGTGCCACTGGGTCCCTCTGACCACTCGTCGGACGCTGACCCAGTCTGGCTCCGCTGCTCCTCCTGGTCCGTGGAGCTGTCCCCTCCTGTGGCTGTGGATGTATCTGCAAACAATTAGGGAAACAGACAAACATCAGTCACCTGCACTGACCGCACACACCACAGTAAGTACAGCACATCACAGAGCAAGCCCTGGCATCTCTAGTAGAACATTGCCAAAAGTCATCACACAGATTAGGAGAAGCCAATTGTCAGTCTGATGGTCAACCATGGAACTCACACCCCTCCTGCCCTTGCACCCATCGGTCTGGTGCCTGTCTGATGGTAATACCCCAGTGTGGACACATGCACCACCTACACAGTAGTTGGACATTGCTGAGAACACGGTGAAGTATGTGAACATGCCCACGTCACATCTCTTGCCACTGAGTCAGTGCAGGTGTCTGTATAAATGGACGGCCAGAGTCTAAATAGAAATGCATGTGATGCATACCAGCACCAGACCCCATGAAGCACCCATGTCCGGATAGTCAATGCCACAATGGGGTGCATGTTGCACATGTCACTCCCCTGCAGGATCACTCTTAGGAAGTTTAATGCGATGACACAGGCATGCCTGCAAGGTCATACATCACTGTCTCCAGTCACATGGCCATGGCAGCCAGCCAACAACAGTCTGCAATGTGTCACAATCCTAGGACATGGGGAAGGCAAGTAATGTAACTGACAAGTGCACATGTCCATCCCCCAAAAACCACATCATCTGAACTACTATTTGTCCACGTCATACCAATTGGACATATGGGGGACATGAACCACAACTCTCTGAACATGAGCACCTCACAGTGTGCTGAGAGTGAAACACAGCTGCCTGAAAGTCACAGTGGCATACACCTGTCTGCACAGTCATGTGATCAAAACACCTATAAGTCACAGAAGTCTTGTCTCACATGGTCCAATAGCAGATGGCATGCTGACCCCTAACCGATAAACATCACAGGAGTCCCGACTACGTAGTCACAGCACAACGACACAGAGGCAGACACCTGAGGGAACATTTCACTGAGCACAGCATGTCAGCTGACACAAGGGAGTGGGAGTACAGAGTGTATTGTATGCCCTGGAGTAGGCATGACTGTCTGGCTCCACCTGCAAGATGGATGAGCCCTGGTCAGTAGGCAGGTGGCTAGGCATGTGTGACACACTTGACATACATACTCCTGAGGCCCAAACATGGGGGTGTGGCAAATACCTCAGGGACATGTGGTGATTCTGATCTGCAAGTGGATCACATATCAAAGTTACACCCAGACTACATTGCACGACTCAGGCATTGTGTGAGCAATTGGCCCACCCATGAAGGCTAACACAATATCACGAGAACAAAAGCTTTCACCCACCTTGAGCAAAGCAAAATGCAAGGACCCTGTACCCGAGTGACACAATTATCCTGAGCGTAAGGAGCACACCGGCCTATCAGATGGGTAGTGGCCATGTCACAATAGAGGGACATGGGTACTGGACAACAAGACTGATGTACTGGGGAAGTTTAACCACGCCACAGGAGGGCACATAGAATGTCAGACAGAGTTCACAGTGCAGTCTTTGACTCACCCCCTCCTTGCTGCTCTCTGCCCTTCAGCTGCCCATCCAGCTCCGGGAAGACCACCGGCAGGATCTGGAGCATGTGGGGGGTCAGGGTCCGGTGTCCGCCCCTCCTGCGAGGAGAAGACAGCTTCAGCTGGACCCTTGCAATCCTCCGGTTCCAGCCCCGAAGGTCCTGCCACCTCTTCTGGCAGTTGCGGATCCGGCGCTTGTAGACCCCCACGGATCTGACTGCCCGGACGATGGCCAGCCAGATATCCTGCTTCTGATGGGCATCAACCTGTGAGGATGACAAAGTGAAAAGGCCATTACTACACATGCAACATATCCGTACATCACACTGTTGGAAATACATGTCTCAATCACAGGGGCATATGATGTACACAGGCAGTGCAAAGAGGGCTATGGACAGTTTGCCAGCAGTTACTACATGGTATCATTGCATGGGAAGTGAACCTTGTTTTAATGCACTGTTACTCCACTGTACCTGTTCAGTGCATGTGACTACACACTTTGGGAGGTGAGTACTACTCAGTGAGCATGGTAGCCAGTGGTGTGCACACTGTAAATCCTGCTAGTCAGACAACATGCACAATTAGTAAGGCAGTGGACAGCACACTCACCTGCTCCCCTGGTGTCCCATACACCTTGCTCTACTGTGGAAGGAGGTTGTCCAGCAGGGCCTGGTTCTCCTCATGGGTGAAGGCTGGGGCTCTCTCCACAGTACGTGCCATTGCAGGAGCCAGAGGATGCAGAGACAGCAGCAGTGTAGTGGCAGATGTCGTCCTGGAGCATGTAGTGCAGGCAAGTGAGCCCTCAGGGGAACAACCAGCATTATATGTGTGCTGCAGAGGCAGATACTGTGCCATGTGTCCAAAGTGATAGGTCCAAGTCGTATGCATCTTATGAATCTGACCAATCCATGGAATTGCAACACCAAGACACGCCCACAGCATCCTTCAAAAATTTCAACTTCATGACACCCATGAGCTTGCAACATTGTTGTGGCTGGCCAACTGAATTCACTGCATCAGACTAGTTGAAGCTTCAAAAACGCGTCCGTTGCCATGCCAGGCCCCAGCCAATGCGTGCGCACCGATCGGACCATTGCTGTACAACGCGTACCCGCTCACATTCAATGCAATGGTCCGTGCGGGCACACCGATCGGACCATTGCTGTACAACGCGTACCCGCTCACATTCAATGCAATGGTCCGTGCGGGCACACCGATCGGACCATTGCTGTACAACGCGTACCCGCTCACATTCAATGCAATGGTCCGTGCGGGCACACCAATCGGACCATTGCTGTGCAACGCGTACCAGGCATACAACGCGTACCCACTCACATTCAATGCAATGGTCCGTGCGGGCACACCGATCGGACCATTGCTGTACAACGCGTACCCGCTCACATTCAATGCAATGGTCCGTGCGGGCACACCGATCGGGCCATTGCTGTGCAACGCGTACCCGCTCACATTCAATGCAATGGTCCGTGCGGGCACACCGATCGGACCATTGCTGTGCAACGCGTACCAGGCATACAACGCGTACCCGCTCACATTCAATGCAATGGTCCGTGCGGGCACACCGATCGGACCATTGCTGTACAACGCGTACCCGCCACATTCAATGCAATGGTCCGTGCGGGCACACCGATCGGACCATTGCTGTACAACGCGTACCCGCTCACATTCAATGCAATGGTCCGTGCGGGCACACCGATCGGACCATTGCTGTACATCGCGTACCCGCTCACATTCAATGCAATGGTCCATGCGGGCACACCGATCGGACCATTGCTGTACAACGCGTACCCGCTCACATTCAATGCAATGGTCCGTGCGGGCACACCGATTGGTCCATTGCTCTACAACGCGTACCAGGACAGGTCACACGCATATGTCACCATGCTGGTCACTGGTGAACCTATGCCAGCCACATTTACTTTCCAGAGACTCAGGGGCACACCTACAACACCACACCCAGTCCACACTGTCTATGAGGCATGTGTGGCAGCATAACCTTATCTGTGTATGGGGGTGAACATGTGGATTTTGGGGTGGCACTTGGGGGCAGACACACCCAGGCTGTGCACGTGTTAATGGGGACAGGGTCCTTTGTGTGTTGTGCACATGACCACTGTGGTGTGCAACTTTTCATTTCTGAGCATGTGTCATGGTCACATTTCCAGGTTGTGTATGTGTATGACATGTCACATACCCCCAGGCTCACATGTGGGAAGGCATGTACATCACAGGGTGGCCCATTCCAACAATAGTGATGTCCCTCCACAGTCTGTGTGCATGTTGTGTATCACATGTCTCTGACTCCATGTGCACAATGGGAGACAGTCTCCACATCCACGTGGTTTGTGCATGAACTTTGATGGTGTGTGTGTGTGTGTCACAGACGTCCATGTCTGTCCTGCAGAGGCTACAGGGGCCACCACCTGTGGGTGTCATGTTTGTTTTTCTGACGTGTACATGATACGCCATGTCATGCCAGTGTCCATGTGATACAAAAGGGGATGATGGACGGAACGCTTGAGCCAATCAAACACTCACCCCCAGTCAACTGATCTGGGTTTAATCCATCATCATTCTTTAGCTCACTCCACCACCCCAGTTCAGACATGGCCATATGCAAATCAGTCTGACCCTGTGCCTCATGGGAACAGTCCAGCCCGAACTGCCAAGCCATGTCTTCCCTGGACCGGAAACAAGCATCCTAGGACCAGTTTCTGGCATTCCAGCCGTCATCAGCCAGGCTTGCTTGAATCCAGTGGCAAAGTGAGCAAGGGACCCACGTCTGGGCATACCCCCGCCAACTTAGGGCGAACAAAGCGATACAAAAGGGTGTCCATGTGGCAAGACAGGCTCCCTGGGAATCTACCTGTCAATGAGCTGTGATGCCTGTGGAGCATCTGTCCAGACATGTCACTGTGGTATGTGTGTGGAACGTGAGAGCAGTTAATGTGTACTGTGACACAGCCTAATGGTGTCCCATAGCACAGCCTGGAACCAGTTGTCAACACTTGTTGAACAGAGAGATGTTAGATGATGTCCATGTAGGTGCCATATATGTCCAAACGGGATGACACACACCTCAAGTACTTGTGTATGTTGCTGATGTGTCATGTGAAATTGAGTATGGTGAACGGCACATTGGTGGGGTGACTGACAATCTTGCTTTCTTCACCTATGCACTGCAGGGCTCCTGCTGTCCATCGACCATTCCCAGACCTGGCAACGATGGTGGAACGTGACAGCATCCGACGGTACCGCTTCACCAGGCAGCTGATTGAGGATTTGGCAGTGCGGTTGGCCCCACATTTGCAGCCTGGCCGGCCGTATCCTACAGCGCTGACCCCCAAGGTGAAGGTGATGGCAGCCCTACACTTCTTTGCCACCGGTACCTTTCAACACACTGTGGCAACTACTGGTGGGATGTCACAGACTATGTTCAGCCGTGTGCTACGCGATGTTTTGGGTGCAATGTTGAGATACCGCAACCAGTACATCTATTTCCCAACACGTCAATGACTCACTGACGTCAAGAGTGACTTCTATGCCCTGGGGAGGATGCCACATGTAATTGGCTCTATTGATGGGACACATGTGTCTTTGATACCACCACAGGCACATGAGCAGGCATACCGCAACCGTAAACATTACCATTCGATCAATGCACTGGTGGTATGTCTTGCAGATATGACCATCACACATGTGTGTGCCCGTTTCCCGGTTCGGCACACAATGCCTACGTGATGAGGAGTAGTCGCATCCCGAGGATGATGTCACAGATGCCGAACCAGCGTGCCTGGCTTGTTGGTGTGTACTGACTTTGTACCATTGTGTGTGTTCTGCTATGTTGTTTTCCGCACACATTTTCAAATCGGCTAATGTGCAATTGTCTGTCTGTAGGTGACTCGGGATACCCCAACATGCCATGGTTGCTGACACCCCTCAGGAACCCTGTGACACCAGCCCAGATGCGCTACAATGAGGCACATGGTCGGACGAGGAGGGTGATTGAGCGGACCTTTGGTCTCCTGAAGAGCCGCTTCTGCTGCCTGGACAAGACAGGAGGGGCCCTCCCATATGCCCCAGCAAAGGTGTGCAAGATTGTCATCGTCTGCTGCATGCTACCCAACCTGGCAGTGCGGAAGGAGTTGCCTCTCATCCTGGATGACGATGACCAACGTCCGCCACCTGTGGAAGATCCTGGCCTGGGTCACGATGCCAGTGAAGATGATGATGATGATGATGATGATGGTGATGTCCGCACACAGCTCATCACCAACTTCTTCAGCTGAATGTGAGTCTCCAGAGAGTTGTAATGTCAATGATTTGAGTTTGCATGATATGTGTGTGTGGTGCTCTGGTGCTGTTTGAGTGTGGCCATGTGCTACTTGACTGGATGCGTGCAGCGATGTGTCCTTGCAGGTGGTCTGTACTGCCCAACAGTGTTGACATGCTAACTTGGTTTTGTGTAGTTATCTCGTGACATGTATTAGACATGAGTATTGCCGTTCTGTGCTGTTCTTCAGTGGTTTTGACTGTGTGTCATGTCTGTCCTTCACAGGGTGCTGCTGGAGTTGTCTGATCAACTTGGATCCCCGAATCCATGATTCAACTTCCAAGGTGGAAGCAGTCGTTTCCCTACAGGTGATGTGCCACACACCCTGGACTTACTATCTTCTGCACTTTTTGACTTTGTGGCCACAGCCAGGTTGGATTAGCTTGCATTTGTAGTGGAAACTACATGTTGGAAATGTGTAATAAACCTGTGCTTGACTTTGGGATGTGCGTTGTCTGTAGTCACACATCTGACTGACATTTGTTTACTGCACCTGTTGTCTAGTTGACAGTGACTGTGAATAGGTGGCGTGTCTGTACATTCCACTGTACTTCGTTGCAACATCAGTATAGGTGATGAGTCTGATGGCCCTGGTGTGTATGTGTTTTGTGGCCCTAGTGGTGTGTCTCCCTCATATGTGTCACGTCGCCATGACTGACATGACAGTGTTGGACTTGCTGTAGCAGTTAGCATGCACAGTGTAATTTAGTAGATCAACATCTACATGACTAAAACCACGTTGGAATCACAACAGAGGCAGATATGGTGTATTGGTGAGTTTATTTACATACAGGTGTGAGGATGGTGCACAGGATGGTGGGTGCTGTACATTGAAATTTGGATCCAAAGTTCCCATGTGAATTGGAAGTCTTGGTAGCTGAAAAGTCCAGAGTAAAGTCCACAGTCATCTGATACATTTGGTCAACTAGAGCTCCCCATGTCATGTGGGAGAGTTGGCTTGGCTTCAACAGGGCGTGCAGTATGCACACAGAGGAAAAGTTCCAGAACAGGTGTTGGCTTCCTGGGGGATGTAGATGGCCATCGGCCTCTCAGTTTGGCCTCCTCGGATGGCCCCTCTTCTTGGGGGGACCCTCAGGTGCAGGCTGCAGCGGTGCAGGGGACTCTCTGCCAGAGTCCTCCTCCCTCCCTGTGGCATTTGCAGTTGTTTCAGCAGCAGATGTTGTGGGCAACAGGGAGGTGAGGCCATGTTGGTGCTGATCTGGCGGAGGCATGTCAGTATGTCCCTATGCACCGCTGTCAGTTGTTCCAATGTGTCCCACTTGGACTCCATGCCACACATGTGTGTCTCGACACGTGACATGTGTGTCTCGACACGGGACATGTGGGAGTCCAAGCGGGCATGATGGGCAGCCTGCTGCTGTTGTATGTCCTTGAGGATCCCCACTACCTGGCTGACCTCTCCGGTGCTAGTCTGGTACGCATCCGCGATGCGTGCCAGTTGTGGGTCATCATACAGTCCAGACCCCTCTGCAAGGAGAGACCTATGTCTCCCACCCCTCACACCACCCCTGGCGACACGTGCAGGACCTGCAGTGGCACGCACAGGTGACCGTGGGCCCACTTGGGTGTTGTTCCTTGGCTCGTTGTCAGCAGCTCCAGTTTGGGCCTGGGTCCGTGCGCTGTTGTCATCTGTGGTCCTTGGTGTGTCCGTGTTGGCAGGGGTGGCCTGTGTGTTGGCAGTTGTTGGAGGTGTGGGTGCAGGGGGTGCAGATGTTGGTCCTGCTGGTGCTGCATGATGACTCACACCGGAGGGTCCAGCTGGTTCTTCGCCATCCGAGGAGTGCAGAGGCTGATCCACACCAGTGAGCTCAGTGTTCCCCAGAGCCTGGGACAGGGAGTCCTCCTGGTCTGCTGCTGTGTCCCCATCATCTCCTGTTTTGGGGAGAGACACAGATTGTATGTTATGTTTTTACTGGCATCAATTGTTCAAACACCTGACAGTTGTGACTGTACCTCTGGATGTGGGCCAGGACATTGCATTCTCCTAAATAGTGACAGCCAGTGAGTGATATTGGTGTAGCACATTGTCCTGCCAACCTGTGGCATGTCAATGTGAATGTTGAGGTGTGTGCATGACCAGCATTGGTGGTATTTGGTTACCATCCAGGCCTCCTTCTCCCCCCAGCCCAGTTATCCCACCATGCAACGTGCTTGCATTGCAGGTAGTGCAAGTTGGCTTTCAGGATGTCAGGTAGTGGTGTCCTGCTGTTTGTTGTTGCACAGTTCCCAGCAGGGCCTTGTGCTCCCCACAGCAGTACCCAGTGTCAGCCATCTTGTGAGTCCTTATCCACTCCCTGTGATGTGAGCATGGTTGAGAGTGGTGTTGATGGGCCAATTGTGAGGGTGAGCAATATCTGTGCCTACAACTCCCATCATACTATTGCCTCCATCCCCCTTCCCAGCATGGCCATCCTTCCTTCCTTTTGACTCTGCTTCCCTGTGGGGTGGGGTGCCTGTGCTGACAGGATGGCTGGGAGTGTTGTCCTGGCAGTTGTTTGGCTACAAGTCCCAAGAGTGTCCCTGTGCTTCACACAGCATAACCCAGGGTGGTGGTTCTTTGTGGGATCTTCAGTTAGGCTGTGAGGCATTGCATTCTCCCAGGTGGGTTATGTGGAGTTAGTGTTGAGGGGTGTGTGAGGAGAGCTGCTTGTAACTATGGTCAGTGCTGTGAGTCCTCCTTCCCACCCAGCCAGATATCCCACCATGCAACGTGCTTGCATTGCAAGGAGTGCAAGTTGGCTTTCAGGATGTCAGGCAGTGGTGTTGTGCTGTTTGTTGGTGCACAGTTCCCAGCAGGGCCTTGTGCTCCCCACAGCAGTACCCAGTGTCAGCCATCTTGTGAGTCCTTATCCACTCCCTGTGATGTGGGCATGGTTCAGAGTGGTGTTGATGGGCCAATTGCGAGGGTGAGCAATATCTGTGCCTACCACTCCCATCATGCTATTGGCTACACTGACTTGACCAGCATACACAGGATTCCTTCCTTTGAGTGAGCTTCCCTGTGAGGTGGTGTTCTAGTGGTGGGTAAATATCTGTGAGTGTTTGTTGGTTCTATTTGTGCCACTGCCTTGCTGTATTTGTTGTTAGGTTTGTAGATGTCATGACACAGTTACATGTCACTATGAGAGTGGCAGGTATTGTGTTTGTCCGACTAGCATTCACATCTTGGGATGAATATCATTTGGTTGCTGTGTATTTGCTAAGTGTGCATGGTTTGCCTATCCCCTTGACTGTGATGTGTGTGTGTTGTCACACCATATTGTATATATTAGTTGTGTACTCACCAGGCTCTGGGATGTCTGTTAGTCCGTATACGCTCACTGGTGGTAGGATGGCCCGCACCTTCTCCTCCCAGGGCCTGAGGTATACTGGTTTTGCAGGAGGGCCACTGCCGGTGTGCTGGCTGAGGAGGTAGTCCTTTTGAGTAGGTCCCGGACCCTCCTGCGCACATCATACCACCTGTTCTGGATGTCTTCCTTTGTGCGCAAACATGGTGATTGTGCGTTCACCCTGTCGACAATCCTCACCCACATCTTGGTTTTCTGCGACATGGGGGTCTGTTGTACCAATGTGCCAAACAACTGTGGCTCTACCCTGAGTATCTCGTCTACCAGGACTTCCAATTCACAATCTAGGAACTTATGGTTCTTCTTTGGGGGCATGGTGATGGGTGGTGGTGGTGATTGATGTGTGTGTGTGTGTGTGCAGGTGGGGGGTGTGAGTGTAGGTTTAGCTGGGTGTGTGTGAGGGTGCTATTTGTAGGTGTGGTAATGGTGTGTGGTTTGTGTGATGTATGAGCTGTGAGTGTGTCTCTGGTTGCTGTGTGATGGTGCTGTGTGCTGGCAGGTCAGTGGAATTTGCAAAGGATCATGGTAGGGATTTGTGGCCTTTATGTAGGTGGAGTTGGAGGTGTGTCCTTGTTCCATTTTTTTTTTTCCCTCCCTGTATTTATTGGCTTAGTGGTTGCTTGTTTGGCCCTTTTTTTTCAAATTTTTCCTTGGTGTTTTTGGTGCATGTACGAGTCGTTCTTGTGTCCGAGTAGGACGCTGCAGTTGTGTGGTGCGATCTTGTCCGACTCGTTCCCGCTGTGTGTCAGCTAGGTTTCATATGCGGCGTACGAGTCGGTCGCGTAGTATTGGGTTGCTTCGGCTGGGTTTTGTATGCGTGTCGGTCGTACGGCTTGTGCTCCGTGCGAGTCGGTCATGTTTTGCACGCACAGCATCGTACTACGCGGGTCGGAGTTCGCGGGTACGTTTCGTTCGGGTTCAATCCGAGTGCGTGTCGGTCGGTTCGTTTCGCGTGATTTCCCGGGCGGATGGCTTGTTTCCGTCCGGCTTGGTCGGTCGTTTTTTATTCCGTCCGAGTCTGTCGGATTTCACATTCATTTCATCGTACTACCCGGGTCGTGCGGCGCCGGTCCGAGTCAGTCGGACAAAATTCCCGTACTGAGTCGGTCGGTACGTTTTCCGGCCCGAATCGGAATCGGCCCCTTAGCCTCTCAGGGCTGGATCATGGCCCCACTAAAGATTAAGATCTGCATTCTACAGCCCCATGGCAGACAGACCTACAATTTAGGGGAGTCATCAGTGGTTTAAAGGGAAGCCCCTTCAACCACCCCGAACTTCAAAGACACATGACAGTATAACTATGGGTGCCATCCTTCAACAAAGGGTGAGATATGCTTTCAGGGACGCAGGACCGGAGAACGCAGAGTGCATGGTGCATATTGCCAGAGGACTCTGTTGAAACATGGAGGGTAACTGCGCATGAAAGGACCGCATGCACTTTCTGAATAGTGGCTGGCTGGGCCGAAGACCCAGTGTGGCACCCTGAAGTGTGCTCTCCAAGGGCCTGTCAGCAGGCCTCCTGTTCTCCCGGAGATCTCAGGGACATCAAAGATCTCCCATGAGGGACCTATACCATCTACCTGTGACATCTGGAGAGTGGTGCCCTCTCAAGTGCCCACATCGGCTATGAAATACCATCGGGTAGTGCGGTGTGAGCGAGGATTTAAGACTTGTGTCTGGAGACCAGATTATCTAGTGCAGAGACCCGAAATCGTGTCCACATCTAAGGCTTGTGGTGCCTGTACCGCAGGGACCCTGACACTCATAAGCATCTAGTTGGTGGTGAGTGGATTTACCGGTACCAGGACCCATGAGGCCCGCTTTGTCCATCGTGCCGCATCTCTCTCGTGCAACATGACGACTGCATGCTCATTGCGTGTGGTGCCCGATTCACAGGGTGCGACCCTCGAGGTGAGGGTATACCTGTTGTAGTGCCTAATTCTACTTGTGTGGCTCTGCTGAACTTGCCCCTGTGTGTGTGACAGGACTGGTCTGGTACAACCTGTATCATCGTGCACCGGTCTTGGTACCTCCTTACAAGGGAGGTATGGAATTTGCAACTCTTCATTGTGTGTGACCGGAATTGCCTGGTGCAACCCATTTCAACGTGCACCGGTTATTGTGCCTCCTTTCCATGGAGGTATGGAATTTGCAACTCTTCAGTTTTGGAGACCTGAAGTGTCTGGTGCGACCCATCTCAACACTAGGCCTGGGCATAGTTCGTGGGTTTCTGCTACGTGGAACTCCACAAAGTGGCTAAACAACTCAGTTGTGATACGCAGAGTTATGCGTGTGGGTGGAGTTTGCCATGCACCCATTTTGTGTTGCCATGTGCAACACAGTGTGCATCCTCGCGTTGCAAATCGCATGTGAACGGCACTACGTGGTTCCCATATGCATCCTCGCATTGGAAATCAGGCGAGAATGACACCATGTGGTTCGCATGGGTGCGGCCATCTTGTTTTTCTACTCTCTGTTATGATGCTATTTTCAGAATCCCTCTTAATCTCTTTAATCCTCCCCCTTTTAAAACGTATCTACCCCTAAGTTTTATTTATTATATTAGTGTGTGTCTTTTTGTTTGTGTAGGTTACGTTTTTTGGGAAAAGTTTTTGGTGTTTTTTGTGACTTTTTGTATTTTGTTTATTTTTCCCCTTATTTCCTTATTTTTTCTTTCCTGTACCTTCCTTTTCCTTCATTTCTACCCCACCCAGCACCATGGCAGAGGGACTCCTTCCTTGCGGGTGGTGCCGCTGCCCAGGTGTGCAGCCTAGGGCAATCTTTAGTGAAGAGGAGGAGGTGGTAGCAATCATTCTTTTTGTGCAGCGCCACCTCTCCTCCATGCTGGTAGGAGGCGGCAGGCCCGGCAACAGATACCTCCTGCGGGAGCATCAGCTGCGCTGGGGGAGAGTACGCCGGTACATGCAGCTCACCAGCCAGGGTTGGCGCAGTGTCCAGTAGCTGACGCACCACTGGGGAGATAGCTTGGACCAAGACAGGTCCTGTTCGACCACCTAGGCATCGAGATTCCAGGACTCCTGAGTATTAATTATTTGTAGTTGGTGCTCTACAATGCTAACATTTTTTTTCCGAATAGCATGCTGCTCACACTCAGAGGTAAGTTACGTTTAGTTTACGTTGGAATATTATTATGTGATCCAGTTTCTAGTTTCTGCTAGGCAGGTGCTCAGCGCTACCTAATTGTTCTCATCATTGGTGCTCGCTTTGGCTGATTAATTAAGAAGCTATTGCAGACTGTCCTACTTTCATTATGGTAAATCAGGGATATCAGTGAGTAGCATGTTCCTTTGTGACTTTGTTTATGTAGCTCACACAGTTCCAAGCTCTTTCACAGCGATGTGTAGTATGTATCTATGCATTGCAAAATAAGGGAGTCTGAGTCGGTCCATCAAGGGGGTTGAGAAATGAGAATAGAATCAAAGATCATTCACTGCAATGCATTAGTTCCAAATGTAGTTTTTGTTAAGTAAATTTGGAATAGGGATTTTAGGATTAGTATGTGCAACTCAACGATAGTCGATAGCCTCGAAACTAGTATTATAGGCAATGGTGTTCTGTTTTAGAGAAGTACAATGTGACATAATAATTTTGTGGAGATTAACTGAATCACTAATCTATTTTTTAAATCTGCGCCATTTCTTATATCTGCTCAGCCTAGTAAGTCCTATTATCTACTATTTCCCTAATGTTGGGCTTTATGATTCTTGTGGGCTTAGGGTAGAATCTTGGGGTATTGGAATGTTCGTGCTGGGTTCCAGGATGGTAGTTGCTGCCTGCAGGCTGGTGTTGCTGGTGAGATATAACGTTTCTCTGACACCCTTACCTGCTATCTTCCTTCCACGTGGTGACAAGGATGGGATACGAACCCACTTGTGCAAAGCACAATGGGCTCAATTTTTGTTTCATTCTTGTTGTCCCTGCATTATCTTTTTTTCTCTTATATTACATGGTTTTCTTTTTTGGTAGCTGACATTTTCCAGTCTCTACTCTAGTCTCTAGTTCACTTATCTTCTGCTTTGCTGGTAATCTTTCACTCTCTCCTATATATATCTTGTGGTACTATATGAGTAAAACTAAGAATAACACATTTTGGTACTCTACTGTCTACTGTGAAGATTGCAGGCCCAAAAGCTAGTAATATAAATAATATTCACCATGTAGGTTTGTTGAGAAGGCTTTCTTTTTTCGGCTCATGCTCTAACAGTTGAGTTCACGAGAGAGTGGATGTGGTCATCATGGACCCCCACTCCCCACCAATGTTGTGCGCTGTCTCATCTATTTATACAGTATACCAGCAGTTCTCCATGACAGTGCAGCATGGCTGGAAAAAAGTATGAAGTCCCACTCCTATCGTATTTGTCAACCAGCACCACATGTCCTTCATTGACCATTATTCCAACTAACTTTGTGAACCAATCAAAAAGAGATGGTTGGGTGAAAGGATGGTTGGATGAAAGGGTAGATATTGAATGGATGGATAATGGATTAGAAATTTTGGTGAAAGACTGGATGAGAGAAAGTAAAGCTTAATCATGGTGGCTATGGGTGAATTAGAATGAAAGGGTGAATGAATATTGGGATTGTTTGGATGAATAAGCAAGGCAGCTCTTCTCATGAGGAGCATGCTGCTCACCTACTTCGGTTTCTTTGTTTATGTAGGGTTATCAAAGATATGGTTCAACGTTGGGGGTATTTTTTAATTTTTTGTTCTGCTCCCTTGAAAAACTGTGGGCCTTATTTATGAAGGCCTGCGTCACTTTTGCACCACCGTTGCATCACTTTTAGTGACGATGCGGCGGCGTAAATAATGCGCCATGTTGTGCCATATTTACAAAGTGACATATCTAGGCAGATGCGTCACTTCGTAAACCCCTGCGCTTCATTATTCCTGCATCAGGTATGATGTTTGCAGGGCGGGTGTTCCCCCGCAAGAAAGGGTCGTAGGAGTGGCGCAGTGAAATCTATGAGATTTCGCTGAGCCACTTCTAAGACGCCAATGCGTCAAAACCTTACACCTGCCTCATGGCAGGCATAAGGGTGGTGCAGGCCCTTTCAAATGGGGCTTGCAATGTGAAAGGAACATTGCTGGAGTTGCATCACGCTTCCGACACAACTCCAACAATGCGCCACTTGTGCGCTGACAGATATGTCAGTAATACTGACGTATCTGTCATTCCTTGCGACATGATTGGTCATACAGAAAATATGACGCATCATTCGTGTCGGAAGGAGAGCGCACTGAGAAGTGTTGCATCGCTGCTTTCATGAAGATGCAACACTTCTCATAAATGAGGCTGTGTATTTGCTAAGTGAGCCAGATGTACAGACAAGGTGTGTTGTTTCCCTTCGCCCACTCTGTCACCTCACTCCTTTATTTTTTTCTAAGTTCTTCCATACCAGCCTACCAAAAAATTGGAAAATCCTTTCTTAGCATGTGCCACATTTGATTTTATAACCATGTGAAGTGAAGTGCTTCCAGAATATATTTCATGGTTTCCCATAACAGCTTTATTTTACACCTGTTCAGATTTTTCCCTTTCGACTTCCATCGACCAGTACAGTGACTGAATAAGCCAAAGATGATGAATAAGTGATCAGTGTAGTGGACCCTCTATTCTATATAAAAAAGCCTTACCCTACCCGCATAATCTCTCTACTCTACCCCGCAGTAGAGTAAGTCAAGGTTCCTTTCCTTGCTTACCGCCCAGCAAATTAATTTGTTGGAAATATAATGTGGTGGTGGGTGAGGCAGTGAGTAAAGTAGAAGTAGGTGCATAATTTGATGTCAACTTTGGTGTATGGGATACACTGTGATGAACAAGCCAAATACAATCTATATTTTTTCAGAAACATTGGTCCCTCGCAACACAAAATAATCACTGTAATTCACATAGAAATATAAGGGTGTCTATGTTTATATGTCCAAGTGGACGTAATCATTTAATGTGTAGAATACAAGAACGACATACAAGTGGGACAGTTTACAACAAAAAATTGAGTAAACGAAAGAACTCAGGCATTGAAGTAGAGTGGCTTGGAATGCAATTCAATAATTTGTCCTAAGAACATACATGGTGGCACCAAATAACATATTATTTTTCCATTCAAAGTGTCTGTTTATAGTTACTTGAAAAGCCTTTAGAAGAAAAAAATAATGAAATCACTGTTTTTTCAATCTGGTGTTATTCTGCCTTAATACTAACCTGCCACACAGTCAGTGCTTTTTATGCAATGCATGTGTGTGTAAAATAAAAGTTGGCCTTGTGACTCTCCTAATCATAATAACATCAAATTACAATGCCCCTAGGGGACCAGCAATGAACTGCTACTGTGCCACCCACTAATTTAAAAACAATTGTTTGCACGGATCGTTATTTACAATTTTTTTTCTTTTTGTTTTTCTCAATATAGCTACTCCTGCTGGTCCACCCGTAAGACCCAACAGGCAGGAGATAGTGGCCCATTTGTTGCAGCAGAGGCAGGAGCGTATCCATCAAGAATACCAGTGGCCCTGGAAGAGGAGGAGGAAACAAATGCCTCTCAGCCGGACCCCAGTGCAGCCGGTCCTCCTCGGCCTCCTGCCTCCTGACCATCACAACCCCGGAACCACTGCCAGCTGACATTATCAACTACTGCCACCCCCTCCCACACTGATAACAGGCCATTGCTGTGCCACATCCTGCAGTGGCTGGACACCATCGAGAGCCGGCTCACCACGTTGGAGCAGAGCCTGGACCAGCTCCGGACCGACATCCAGACTGCCCTCTTCTACCACTTTTTAGAAAATGTTGTTTCGATGGGAGGAACTTGTGGCTGGGTGGAGAGGGTGGAAAGAGACCTGGGACTGGATTTCATGTTCTTCGACATTTCGAAGTTTGACATCTTATGGCTTGGGTCAGTTTGTTTGGAGAGAGTGGTGAGCATGTTGTGGGGGTGGAGAGGGTGGGTTTCTTTGTAAAAAATATTAAAGGGGAAACTATTTTATTTTATCGAACTTTATGCCTGAAGTAGTTTGTTTTGCTTTTACTTTGCACTGCTGCTTTCAGTTTTTTTATGCAGCCTGTTTATGTGCTTGTAAGAGAGAGTGTATCGCTTAGTTATAGAATTATACCTTTCCAACTATTTTGACCATTAGGGGGATGCTGCCATGACCTATATTGTCTACAACAACCTAGATGAACAATAGTAGCAGCTAGTTACTTACTTACTTACTAAGACTTCACTCCATAGTTGTCTTACCTGAATATAGATGAATCAATAACAGGGAAGGCATCACAGCTTCAGAAGCGAGGTCCTACTTGCAATTCCACCCAGGTGAGCTCCAACTGTAGTATTAATCTGAGTGATTGTCCATCGTAGACAACTAAATTGAAATAAAAAGACAGAGTTAGTGGGTTATATCAAAGCTTTACAAAGAATTGACACCAGAGTACTACATAATGACACAACAAGAATTCCTGATAGTGATCTAATAACAAAAAATAGCAATAGTAGTAATTTTTGGCTAATGGGGAGCTAGTATTAACTTAAATCCTCGAGTCATAAAAAATGGACTCAAAGTCTGGAGTGGACAAGCTTAGGTTAGGCGTTTATGGTTGCACAGCACAAGGCCTTAATGATGATGCTGACAACTGATGTTCTTCATTCTATATCAAAATATGGATCACTTTTCATGTATAGGTGGGTAAATGGGGCCAGTGTGGGCTACTGCTTAGAAGATCGTGCAGTAAGTTGGTGTTGCTTTCACCACAACTGCCCCACCAAGTATGTGATCCATTGATGGTGTAAATTAAGCCACACCTCAATAAACCACACAGCCCTGGGGGAAGAGGGTTAGGGGTTTAATGAATGGATGGTAAAGGGAATTTGGGGAAAGGTTTAACAAAGACAAACACTACACATTCATAATACACAGCATTCATCTGGGCAAAGAACAGCACATCATTTGTCATCAATCTGTTGTGGAAGGAAATCAAGGAATGAGTATAGCAGAGTACAGCTAAATGCATTGCAAGCAGTCCTTCTGCCCCCAAGAACCAAGTTATCAGAAATCTAAATGTTCTGTCTTCTAAGTTTGGAGTGAACCCACCCTCCCAGTCCTCCAAATATGGTTGTTAAAAGAAAAATGATACTATATTGCAAAATTAGGTGGTGCATCTACCTTCTCCTACGGAATGTCCATGACTCTTGGGTGCCTGTGTGGGCTGGTCGGGTAGGTAAGCAGGAGTGTTGAGCTCATCTTTCACCTTTTGTTCGTGCAAGAGACTAGAAGGCCTGTGGATTATAAAACAGAAACTGTATTTTAGAGTCAAGGAGAATGACAGAAGGAATGTAAGCTTCATGAGGAGTGTATCAAGAAGACTCAGAGGCAGAGCAAAAAACAAGAGGGGGCTCAGAGTTTCACTATTGCTACAAGTTCAACACACATACACACACACAGCAGCATTTTACAAATAAACACACCTCTCTCCATTCCACATAGCTAAGTACTAGGCCTCAGACTGTTGGTTTACTTTTGAACGGAAGTGGATAACTTCTTACTTCTAGCTATTGATGAGGTGGTCCAGCAGCTCGCGCCCTGAGTTCTTCCTTCCTCCTCCTGACTCCATCCCAGACCAGTTATCATGACCCGAGCAAGATAGACGTGTAGTGCACTGCTGGTAAGAACAAGTAGAGAAACAGAATTGCAGTATTTTGCATAGGTTTTTGTTTATTAACTAAAGTGACTGCTCTGGGCTCTGAAGAACCAGACAAAAGGAGAGGACCCTGCAAGTAAAGCTGGCTAAGTGTGAAAGGGCTAATCACCTCCAGGGAAAAATGATTGCCTATCACTCAGGCCCCAAACATTGCAAAGCAATCATCTCAAGAAAGTTCCTGCATAACAGTTCAACACACACCCTCCCTCACTGTCAGCCACCACATGAATCATCAATCATCATTCACAGTCACTCAATAATCAGATCACTCATTGGTGCAATGGTGAACTGTTCCAATCCAAGCACAGTGGTGGATACACTATCTCCCCTTTGATACAAGGAACAGATTGGAAATTGGCAGTCTTGCAAATCAAACAATTGGATGTGGCAGCCATCATAGATGTTAAAAAAACAGAAGGATCATAGGAGTGGACCGTACTGGTTAATTATATTTCGCTAAGTAAGTTTGTAAAGGCCAGTAGCCTCCAAGGAAAAAATGATCACCCATCATCTGGCCCCAAACATTGCAAATCAATCATCTCAAGAAAGTTTCTGCATTACAGTTCAACACAGCCTCCCTTACTGTCAGGCATCGCATGATCAATCATCAATCATCATCACTCACACAATCACTCACTCACCATTGCAATAGTTGTAGGCAATAGGCATGCAAGAGGGGCAAGCATTGTCTCCAATGTCATGAAGGAATTGCAGAGGCTTCTTCAATGCACACTGGTCCAAATGCAATTCAGCAATATACGTGACTAAAAAAATGGTGTGGCAGCATAAATCAGACACAAATATAATACTGTTCCACTAGCTATTTTTTTGTTTTTGTTGCAAAGATTAAAGTGCACCGAGAAATAATAAAAAAGTTCTAGAGGGGCACTGGCATACTTAGTCCGGGAAGTAGAGTTCATCCTCAAACTCAGGTGGTTCACCCAGAAGTTGATCAGCTAACACACTTGATTACATTTCTGACCAATTATCCTCCTCCTATGCTAGTTCAGGAACGGTGTAATTGTGTGGTAAAAAATGTTGGTTCATTTTGATCATAGTCAATCTCTCTACGTTTTGAGGCAAGAGACTGGTCCTTCTCACGGTAACAACTGCACCAGCTGCACTAAAAAAACACTCAACTGGCTACAGGACAAGCCAGATACTTTATTGCCAGCCTGATGAGCTCTGGCCAGTGTCGCATCTTCTAATACCAATACATTAATGGATTTTGGTCCACATAGACCTCTTTTGGATCATCTAGATACTCCTGGAACATCTGTAGATGGTAATTGGTGCTGCCACTTGCTCTACCTGTTTTGCATTTGCTTCTGCACTGGACTTAAGCCCTACCGATTGAAACCAATACAATGAAGAGGTTGGGTCCAGTCCTTCTGTTCCTGTTGTTGCCGCTGTTCTGGTTGATGGTGTTGTTGGCTGCTGTGAGACAAGACAGCCTTCTCTGGAAGTTAAAGGCATCAACCCAGAACTGCATGGAGGGACCCTAATTTCCAGCCATTTCTTTTTAGGTCTCTGGCTTGCTCTATAATCCACCTCTTGTATTTTGAAACATCCTCTTCAGAAAAAGAAATGAAAGTGGGCAGAATTTTGTTCTACCATGGTTCAAGTAGTATGGCACAGATGAACGCTTTGGACACAATTATGTCACGTTGCAGCCTTGTATTACAAGGCAAGCGAAGGATTAAGCTCTCAACCAAGGCTTGTGCTTCTCTGTTTTCATTCACACCTGCAGCGGAGAACCTTTCAGTCACCTTCTTTACCTGGTCCTGTAGGAGATGCAACAACAGGATAGCTTTGCCCATTGTACTTTCCCCCTTGCTAACTTTCCGTGTGGAAACCTCAAAAGGGAGTAGCATCTATGTCAGACATTTGACTAGGCCTCATTTGTCCGCATCCATGGTCTTAGCTTTCCCAACTCCATCCACTCCTGTTTGAATGAAATAGACATTGATCTGTTTGTATTGCTCAAACAGACATTGCAACATGTAACAGGTCGAGTTCCAATGTGTTGGCACCTCCTGTATCAGGGCTTTAATTTGTGCTCTATTATTACACTGAATAATCCACAACTGCTTCAGGGTAAGTAGTCTAAATATCGAGTTTTAAATATCGATATACAGAAATATCGAGTTTAATATATCGATTGTATTAAATATCGATGTTCTGTATATCGATGCTAAAAATATTGTTTTTAAGTCTTGTAAAAAATATCGAAGTATGTAATATCGAGTGTTAAAATATCGTTATGTAAAAATATCGTTAAAGTATTATATTTGTGTTGTTTTTAGAGTTTGTTTGTAGTAGTATATTATTTAAATATAGTAAAAACAAAATATTGTATCATATTTTTAGGAGCGGGATGTTGGGTTTATAGGGGATAAGGGTGGGGAGTGTATTAAAAAAATGTTTAAAAATATAATATAAATTTATAAATTATAAATTTTTAATTGAAAATTAAATTTCGAATTTTGATATATATTTTTAGGAGCGGGATGTTGGGTTTATAGGGGATAAGGGTGGGGAGTGTTTTAAAATGATGTTAAAAAATATAATTAAAATTGTAAAATTATAAATTTTAAATTCACATTTAAATTTCGAATTTTGAAATATATTTTTGAGGAGTGGGATGTTGGGTTTATAGGGGATAAGGGTGGGGAGTGTTTTAAAATAATGTTTAAAAATGTAATAAAAATTGTTAAATTATAAATTTTAAGTTCAAATTTAAATTTTGAAATATATTTTTAGTTGCGGGATGTTGGGTTTATAGGGGATAAGGGTGGGGAGTGTATTAAAATTATGTTTAAAAATCTAATAAAAATTGTTAAATTATAAAATTTAACTTCAAATTTAAATTTTCAATTTTGAAATATATTTTTAGGAGTGGGATGTTGGGTTAATAGGGGTTAAGGGTGGGGCGTTTTAAAAAAATGTTTTATTTTTTATTTTTGTAAAAAATTTAAATAGTTTTAAAATATAAATTTCTACACTTAAAGTTATTTTCTATTTTTAGATTATTTTTATTTTGAGATTAGTTTTGTGTTTATAGGGGATAATGGTGGGGAGTGTTTAAAAATAATGTAAATTAAATTTTAAAAAAATATAAATTGGGAATTTAAAAAAATAAAATATAATAATTAAAAAAAAATATTACTTAGTATTGGGATGTACATTTCCTAGTTGTTAAATAAGGTGAGTGGTTTTAAATTAAAAATTAAAATCTAATATATGTTTATTGTCCAGTATGTTTCCTAATTTAATAGTGTTTGGAGTGGGAATAGTAAATTTATTTACTTTAGTGTCCAACACCTACCCTCATTTAATAGTGACTGGAGTGGGAATAGTAAATTAATTAAATTAGTGTCCAGCCCCTACCCCAATTTAATACTGACTGGAGTGGGAATAGTACATTAATTAAGTTTAGTGTCCAGCACCTATCCCAATTTAATACTGACTGGAGTGGGAATAGTAAATTAATTAAGTTTAGTGTCCAGCACCTACCCCAATTTAATACTGACTGGAGTGGGAATAGTAAATTAATTAAGTTTAGTGTCCAGCACCTACCCCAATTTAATACTGACTGGAGTGGGAATAGTAAATTAATTAAGTTTAGTGTCCAGCACCTAACCCAATTTAATACTGACTGGAGTGGGAATAGTAAATTAATTAAGTTTAGTGTCCAGCACATACTCTAATTTAATACTGGCTGGAGTGGGAATAGTAAATTATTTAAGTTTAGTGTCCAGCACCTACCCCAATTTAATACTGACTGGAGTGGGAATAGTAAATTAATTAAGTTTAGTGTCCAGCACCTACCCCAATTTAATACTGACTGGAGTGGGAATAGTACATTAATTAAGTTTAGTGTCCAGCACCTACCCTAATTTAATACTGACTGGAGTGGGAATAGTACATTAATTAAGTTTAGTGTCCAGCACCTACCCCAATTTAATACTGACTGGAGTGGGAATAGGAAATTAATTAAGTTTCGTGTCCAGCACCTAACCCAATTTAATACTGACTGGAGTGGAAATAGTAAATTAATTAAGTTTAGTGTCCAGCACCTACTCTAATTTAATACTGACTGGAGTGGGAATAGTAAATTAATTAAGTTTAGTGTCCAGCACCTACCCCAATTTAATACTGACTGGAGTGGGAATAGTAAATTAATTAAGTTTAGTGTCCAGCACCAACCCCAATTTAATACTGACTGGAGTGGGAATAGTAAATTAATTAAGTTTAGTGTCCAGCACCTACCCCAATTTAATACTGACTGGAGTGGGAATAGTAAATTAATTAAGTTTAGGGGTCGATTCCGATCTCGGCCGGTAGGGCTCCGAATCGGATTCGGCTTTACCGGATCCGATTCGGACACCCTGTTTCCGACCGAGTCGGACGTGCGTCCGGGCGAGCGAGTACGATGCGAACGTACGCGAAATCGCCGACCGACTCGTTCGCGGGACCCAACCGCTCCGACCGACTCGCACGGACACGACTCGCACCGCGCAATGGAGACGTTCCCCGGCCGGGTAAGTACGATGCGCGCCGCGAGCAGTCCGACCGACTCGCGCCGTCCGGCTCGAAAGAGCAGTCGGAGCCGCACTTTGGGGTCCGTGTCGGACCCCCTGTACGCCTAGCCGCGTGAGTCGCACACAGGGGGACCCATGGGTCCCCCTACCTGTGCGTGTACGGCGCGACCCGCTTCGACGCGTACCCGCTATAGGGGGCGCCCTTGTTCGCCTCGCACCCATTGAGTCAATGGGAGCCCGCGTACGCGTTGTACGACCGGCTCCCATTGACTTCAATGGGAGTCCGACCGAATCGAGTCCGATAGCATGCGAACTCATCGTACTCGTTCGGTCGGACTGCTAGGGTCCGATTCGGTCGGAAATCTCTCCGGGTCCGGCTCGGTCGGAGAGATTTCCTGCCCGAATCGGAATCGGCCCCTAAGTGTCCAGCACCTACCCTAATTTAATACTGACAGGAGTGGCAATAGTAAATTAATTAAGTTTAGTGTCCAGCACCTACCCCAATTTAATACTGACTGGAGGGGGAATAGTAAATTAATTAAGTTTAGTGTCCAGCACCTACCCCAATGTAATACTGACTGGAGTGGGAATAGTAAATTAATTAAGTTTAGTGTCCAGCACCTACCCCAATTTAATACTGACTGGAGTGGGAATAGTAAATTAATTAAGTTTAGTGTCCAGCACCTACCCCAATTTAATACTGACTGGAGTGGGAATAGTAAATTAATTAAGTTTAGTGTCCAGCACCTACCCCAATTTAATACTGACTGGAGTGGGAATTGTAAATTAATTTAATTTAGTGTGCAGCACCTACCCCAATTTAATACTGACTGGAGTGGGAATAGTAAATTAATTAAGTTTAGTGTCCAGCACCTACCCTTATTTAATACTGACTGGAGTGGGAATAGTAAAATAATTAAGTTAAGTGTCCAGCACCTACCTGAAATTAATACTTATTTGAGTGGGAATAGTAAGTTAATTAAGTTTAGTGTTTAGCATGTATATTGTATTTATTTAAAGTAGAGTTGGCAAAGAAAATTAGCAAAATTTTAATTTAAGAACATTTGTAATAATAGTAAAGCAGTTTAAAGTAGAATAAACATATAAATAAAATATAGTTGTGTAGGAAGATAATACATTTTGTATATATATTATATTATAACATATTATTTAATGCAGTATAATTAATATGAATATATTTATTATGAAAAATTGAATTTTATACACGAGATGGTAGACAATAAATTAGACATTTTAATTCTTTTACATTTATTTACAAAAAAATGTAGTATGTAAATGTAAAGACAATGTTGTATTACATATAAAAAAATATATAAATATAAGAAATATTTATTTGGGAAACAATAAAACAGTTTCTTTATTTGTAGTTTTTGGTGCAGTAATGAAACAATTTTATTGTATTACATTAATAAATTTATTTACATATTTGTATATAATTTGTTAATATTAGATACTGTCTTGTTACAAATATTTGGATACATTTGGAATAATAATATACTTTTTAAACAATTGTAAATCATTGTTTGGTATTATTAACATTTTTAAGTTTGTTACATATATTGGTAATATTTCAATACAATGAAAGTTTAAACATTTTTTAATACAGTTGAGAAAAATAAACATAGTTTTATTCATATACAAAAATATTATACATTTTAATGATTAATATTATATATTAGATATTAATATTAATAATTATTACATAGTTTTTATATTGTACATTTTTTAAAGAAAGTATACATTTTTTATTACATAACAAAAATTAGTACAATTTTTAATATATTGTTTATTGTAATTTGTGATTTTATGGAATTATATTAAATATTATATGTGTTATAATGTTTATTATTATAATTTTACAATGTTTATAAATAATATAATGTATTAAAAAAACATTAGCAATTTGTTGTATTTAATTAAATACTATAAAAAAAATTAAAAGTCATTATTACATTTTTCAAAAATAAATTGGTTTTATTTAATATGTTTAAAGCTGCCATATTTGTTTGGTCTTGTATTTTGTAACCGCTCGCAGTTGTTTTGGGTCATTTGGAAGGGAAGAAGCTCGCGGTTGGGAGCTGCTTCACGTCGAGCAAGGTAAGATTAATTTTCGCTATTTTAACTATGTTTTTAATGTATTTTGAAGGTAGTTGTAATGTATTTAGTGTGTTCTGAGTTAGGTTTGTGATGTTAGGACGTTTTTTATGCGTTAGTTAGGTATCAACTGTTTATCTAGTTTTACGTTATTGAGGTCTAGTTAGAAATGTTAATGTAGAGTGTATATGTGTTTCTATTGTGTTTATAATGTTGGTAATAATGTTATTAGGTATATAATGTGTACTTTTGTGTGGGTGGGAATGTTTGTGTTTTTGTTTTGTAGGTTTTACTTGAAAAAAGTTGCCGGGTGCCGGAAAATGGCGTTTTTTTTTTATTAAGGAAGTGTATATTAGTTTTAGTAACTAATAATTATTTACACTTTCTTAATTTTTCGGGTTTCATGGAGCGTTTCTTTTTTTAAACTAATTTTCGGGTTTTTTGATGGTTTCCGGATTATGGATTTATCTATGGAGGATTTATTTTTGGTATAGTTGTATTGTTTCATTTTTTTTTGGGAAACTTTTTATGGATTTGGAATTATCAACTACATGGATTAATTTAGAAGATGTGGAATTTTGAGTCTACAACAACGGAAACGGTACGTTTTTAAAATATTTTAAATTGTGGGAGGGAAATGATGTTATATTTTATTGTTGTTGTTTTTTTATTTACTCGCAGACTTAATTAATGTGTCTATATATTTTATTATTTATTAATAAAAATATATTAGACATAGTAATTATTTTTGTGAGGAAATAAAAATGTTTTGTTTATGTTGCTGTAAAATAAATGATAAGTATTATGCTTTTAGTTTGTTTGGAGATTTTACAGTAGGCTTTTTGCTATCATTCCTAAGTATAATAGGCGTTTTGTAATAGGGTATAGTTTAACTTGCTGTTGAAGGTATTGGTACATTTGCTTAGATTGTTTAGATAGTTTAGGTTTTAGTTGTGTGACAGATTGCTGTATTCTGAGTTCCTGATAGCTCTGTTCCTTTTGTAAGGAGGTTATTAGTTTGTGTATTGTAGGTGTGCCTCGTCCTGTTGTTGATTGGAAGGCATTATGCCATCCTTCAACAGCATTATTGGTTTTGGCTTGTTGGTTAAGTGTAGAAAGATAGACATTCTACCAGGGAATTTGAAATTTGGGTTGTCTCCTATGGCCTGATCTATGAAGTCTTCCCACCCAGTTGTCTTCGAAGTAGTCTAGGAGTGGACTTAATTTTCGCTCATGTTGTTGGTAAAAAGGGCTTTCTAGCAAAAGGTTGTAATGTTCAGCAACATCAGTTACTGGCACGTAGGCTAATACAATAAGTTTTTTAATCTGGTATGCAAATTTAGTGTTTGTTGCTTACTCTACACTTAGGGGCATATTCACAAGGACTTATCGCCACTTTAACGCATCAAAAGTGGAGATAGATTTAACGCCCCATTCACAAGCGGGTGCAAACTGCAGACATCGCCAGTATTCCCACGATAACTGCCGCAAAATTTATCTCCACGGGTGACACCACCAACTAACCCTAATGAGATGCAGAGTAGGCGTTCCCGTGCAAAAACTCACGAAAACACCACAACACCACTTTCACAACGAACTGCCAGATCTGCGATGTGAACCAAAAACAGGCGATAAGCCGCGGTAGCAGCAGGGAATTAACACCTGCCTTTTGCTGGTGTTAAGCAGGACGACTACCTGCAGTATGAAAGGGAGCCCAGCCAAGAGCCACATCTGAAGACCCACAGATGCCATGGAGCCAATGATCATGCAGCTCGGAGACCCATGAGGGCCACAACACCCACCGCCACCACCCCCAGGCCCGCCACCACCCACAGCCACACAATAGCAGAATGTGAGGAGAGGCCTGGAGCAGGCATGTGCGAGAGCGGCAAGTGACTAATGAATGAGAACCTACCCAATGCCAGGTGTGGCGTGGATGTGCCGGACATACTTCAGTGTGCAAACCACGGAAATGGCCATGTGGACATTAACTGCTGGTGCATGGAGTGTAGTGGCCAGTGGACGCTACCATGTCCCCACAGGCTGTGGGGCACAACGCGGAAATGTCGCTCGTTACGTCCCCCCTGTACGCGCGGGCGGAGTGGGTTGGCCCTGCGTACGCCAGGCCTGCGTAGGGGTGTGAATAAAAAGCCCGTCGCACTGGGCGTGGTTCTCATTCGGAATGACCAACGTGTCTGCCAGGGCGGCGCCTCTCAGCCCGCCATGAGGCCGGCGCCTCTCAGCCCGCCATGAGGCCGGCGCCGTGCGCGGCGGGGCCTGCGTCCCTGTGTGCCTGCTGCACCCCGGGCCGCTGGTCCCCAGACCCGTCATGCCTGCCCCAGTGCACCAAGGAGGCTCCGCTCACCTGCCAACACCGGCGTGTGTCAAAGAGGGCCCACCACGTGCTGGTGCAAGCTCCAAGCCCCAGTCCCGCGACCTTTGCAGCCTCCACAGACCATCGCTGGCCTCCACGACGCTGGCCCACAGTACTCCTTTCTCGTTTACATACCCCACCGGCGTACTCTTCGGCCCAGTTGTTGGCACATGTTGTACTGAGTCGTGAGTTTTGAATGGCAGTGACCCCAAGTCTGTGGCAGCATCCACATCACTAAACTCCCTCCGATCAGTGAAGCCAAAGTCTGCATCGCAAGCCTGCGACACGTGGTGCCACTAACCCTGTTCAACGCAAGCCTGCGACACGTGGTGCCACTAACCCTGTTCAACGCAAGCCGGCGACACTTGGATGAGGGCTCAGGCCTACACTGCGGTCCAGTAAGTCCCACATGTGGAACTGTGTCTTGATTACTGAACGGCAGTTACCAGATGTATATTGCAGAGTTTATATCACTGAACTCCCTTCGATCAGTGTCCCAAACCCTTCTTCATGAGCACACGACACGTGTCTGTGGGCCCGTGCTGACCACTGCCCCCGGCCTACACTGCGGTCCAGTAGGTCCCACATCCAGCACTCAGTCGTGATTCTTGAATGGCAGAGTCCATACCAGTGAACGCACGGAGAGGAGTAAGAGGAAGATGCAGCTCAGTCCGGATGAAAGCCGGATCCTCGTCACCGAGGTGACCGAACATTAGCAACAACTGACCTGGTGCCACTAACCCTGTTAACCGCAAGTCCGCGTCCCGTGGTGCCACTGAACCTGAACTACGCAGGCCGATGGGACCATCCAACGTAAGCCGGCGACACTCGGATGAGGGCCCCTGCTGACCGCTGCCTCAGGCCTACACTGCGGTCCAGTAGGCCACACATGTGGAACTGTGACTTGCGTAAGATATGGAGGAGTCCACACAATTGGACATGACTCATCGCAGGCGGCATCCCCTATCAGCACTGGTGCCACTAACTCTGTGCTCAATGAGTCATGGGCACTTTCTGGTTGGACTTTGGTGGCGTCTGAGTCCATGGCCTGGGGGTTGTCTGCATCATCATCTGGCTGGGACGGACTTGGTGTTCGACATGTGTCTGTTCCATTCATCTCCACCATAGTGACTGTTTCTGCGTGGTTCTGCCCTCTGCATCATGCCCTGGGGGTACACCTTCCACTGTCCACCGAGACACTCCCCGACAACTCCCTTTGTCATCTACGAGAACCTGCTCTGCTCTTGTGACCCTGCCCCAGTGCACCGCAAGTCAGCGGCCCGTGGCGGTAGGCCTGTGCAGGACACTGTGCATCCGGGGCCACTGACTCTGTGCAGCTCAAGTCATGGAGCCTTTATGGTTGAATGGTTGTGTCCTTAACCATGGACACTGTTGTTGTATTTTGACTGCACCAGGCACTCCATGAAGGCTGGTGTACACACACCCCACACACATCCAACACAGGTGTCACTCGACATGTGAGCCTGCTAATAAAAGTGGCCGGGCGCACGTGCCCGTAGCCATTCACACTATCTAAGCAAGTGTGTCCGTGTGGTCATTATGTCAGCATGATGGGCCCGAGCCCTGCAACATCACAGTGTGCTGTCTTCAGCGGACGATACCATGTCACCTCAGCAGTGGCTAAGACCTTGGACATGTAGCTTCGCCCGCCCCCCCCTGCATGCACAAGTGGCGTGTGCTGGTCCGGCGTACGTCAGGTCAGTGCCGGGGTGTGCTGATTTGGCAGGGGGATCAGGGCGTGGCTCTGGTCTGGCCTTGAGCAGGAAGTGTGGTAAGCGTGTGTCTGTGTTGGAGTGTTGTCGCCACCAGGGCCACAGTAGTCGATGTTGCAATGTAGCATGCACCCGGAGGGCGGGCCCGCACATACGGGGAAATGTAGGAGCGCAAGACCGCTCGGGGTCTTGGCTCATATATGCCAAGTGTTATGTGTATCAGTCCTGCGGCTGCATAAGTCAGATGCCTAGCCTCAATTGCAGCGCGATCACAGCCAGCCATGGACTGTACACCTGTGTCCGCCCTGTCCAGACCATTGGCCTGCACTCACGTGGCCGCACTCCCTCAACGGCCAGCTTCACGGTGTTGTTGGCATGCCGCTGGACATGCGCAGACAGGAATGACAATGGTGTGCCGTAGGAGTGAATGTGATACAACCACGCAGCGCACACAAGTGTGCGGGCTCGTGGGAGGGAGGAGCAGCTGTGAGGCAACGTAACACACAGTGAGGCCGCTCATGTGCCACGTGCTCGGCATATCATCCATGATTCCCTGGGTCGCAGACATCCCACCCCACCCACGACAGGCCTCTGTACATCTCCTGTATGCAAGCAGATGGTAAAGTTACTGTAGGGATGAAAGGCCTTTGTCTGAACTATCAGGCGGAAGCACATCTGCAGCTCCGAGCTGGGACTTGCATGTGCCCAGCACCCCCTGACAGATACAATAGCATTTGGTGGCGACTCCCACACTACGCACTGCCCGACGTGAGACCAACGTGTACACATCCCACACACAGAAGTCCTTGGTCATAGTTAGCGTGCATGAAATGGCCTTCACACGTACTCCCACCCCACCCCAGGCCTGCACCTGTTGCACACAGACACTGCTCATTGATCCGAGCTCTCGCATTTCATCCACAGGATTGGCGCGGGTCAGCACGGTGCCGCTTCAAGCAGAGCCACTGATGCAATGGCAGACCATCCCGAACACATGCACAACTCCAGTCACGTGGACCGGTACCATGCACGTCTGCTGCATGTACTGGGGGCACTGCCATTGGCAGTGCTGCGGATCAGTTACCGGCTAAGCTTCTGCCTTGCCAATGTCTGCCTCTCCAACGTAACGGTAGCTGACCTGGATTTCGACGTGTGCGCCCCCTGTTGGACCACGACCAGGAGTGTCACCGTGATGCCCGTTTATGGCATGCCTGGATGATTGGCATGCATGCTGGCAATTGGACCTGGGAGATTGCACGAGTCGTCGTGTGCAGTGACCACATTGAGCCGCTCCCCTATTGGGCTTTATTGCCAATTGGGGCCAGGGGTTGGAGTCAGCACATCTGTCCGGGACAGCTGATGGGTTACGTCGCCGACATGTTAGATGTAGTCGACAACGAGCTCATGTTGGAAATGTTGGCCTACGCTGCTGCACTCGCGTTCATGGACGAGTGACAACGTACCTGCAGCCACAACTGAATGTGACCCATTGCACGTGTCCCAGCACCTGGTTGCATGTTGGGGATCTGGTCACATGTCCCAAGACGACAGTGGACATGGCTGCATTGGCCTGGACTCCGGATACATGCGCGGACAACTAACGTGCGTTGGCACTGACTTGTGTGGGTGATGGACTCCCCCGGGGTGGACATGGGCGCTTTCCAACGTTCCTCATTCAGACATGCTGCTGCATTGGTCTGCATGTTGTGGCACTTCTATTGGCCGTACTGACACGCAATTGTTGATGAAGTTTCCGCACCTTCACTTGTCTCCAACTGTGATGAGTGTTGATATGTATGCAAATGTGTGTGTCACAGCCTATCTGGGTCACTGCCATACATGCATTGCTACCCCATCAGGGCTGTGGGTTGGTACTTGTGCATTATCATGTCCCTGTTTCGTGCTTTGCTAGATGCGTATGGCCATTTACCGGCCACAAGCGGGTGCACTTGTGTCCTGTGTTCGGTTGTGCAAATGTTGGTGTTTGTACCACTTTGTGTTCGATGTTGGGGTGCTCTGCTTCCTATGTGTGTGTGCTGCATTGTGTGTGAGATGACCCTTCAGCTCTGATTTGGCTCACCCTTCTCCCTTTCAGGCAGTGTGGTTTTCACTTCTGTGCTTGTTCAGTGGTGTGATATTGCCGACTTGTATGACTTGTGCTCTTGGTTGGTGTTGTTACTCTTGGGCATGGATTGTCTGCAGTTGTGCTGTGCTTAATTGTGCATGTGTGCCATTGTGCCCATCTCCCCCCGTCCCCCCAGTCCCTGGTCGTTCCTCTCCCTGTTGTGTCTGTTGATTTTGAGCATTTCCGGTCCCCGACTCCTGCCACCATCTCCAGACTGATGTGGTGGACACCATTTCCTCCATGTCATCCAGCTCCTGGTGTGGCGCTGGACTCCCACCTCCGGTGTGCCTTGCTGCCTTCTGGTTGTTGGCGTGTTTCTGCTTGTTTTTGTGCTTCGCATCATTCCAGCTGCTCTGGTTTTCTTCCATTGTCCTCCTCTGCTCTCCGGCTGCATTCACCTTGTCCACGATGGACTGCCATGTACAATGTTTTGTTGCCAATGGGGCATGTAGGGTTGTGTACTAGCTCAGACTGCCTCCATTCTGCTTCGCTGTTGTTTTCTGTTTGGTTTGTCTTCCTTTTTCCTGCTTTTGTTGCGCTTATTCCCGCCTGCCGTGTGTGTATCGCGGGCCTGGCGCTGCTTATCGCTGCTTTCCTCATCGCGAATGGGCTCATCGCACGTTTTTTTGCGTTGAGGTTTGTGTTTTTATCTCCATCGCGATGGTTGTATCGCGGACATTGGCCGTGTTTTCGGCAAACTATCTCATGGTACCACCGTGTTGTGAATTCCACGTTAACACAGGGTTATTTTGCCGCAATAGACTGCGATGTGTAAAGTTGCGTTAACACTTTTTGGAGATGTTTAGTGCACGTTCTTGTGAATATACCCCTTAGTGTAGATTTTTGTAAGTGTCTCCACAGGCACTGATTGAAATGGTAGTAACATCCTTGGATTGATGTATGTGGGTATGTTTTGAGTATAGCGTTTATCATAGCTTGTTCAAAATCTATAATTATTTTCTCAGGAAAATAATTATTTGTCTCTTGTTTTATTTTATTTAGGATTTCTATATATGTTGAATTTTGCTTATTGGGAAGCAAGGCGTAAATAAAGGGAATGTTAGTATTTTGATGTAGGCCATGGATAGTATATAGTTGGAAGAATGGTTTGGGAAAGATTTTGAAGGTCCCATCCATCATCCGTGTTTGAGCTAGTTGAAGTTTTATTAAATTGTTTGCAGTAGCAAACATAATTATTCTCTTTTCTTTGCTTTTATTATCATAGAGAATAAAGGGTTCCTCATTGTAAGTAATAGCTAATTCTGGGGGAATTATCACCTCTTCAAAGGTTTTAGGGGTAGGTGTGGTAGTAATTGTAGCCTTTTTAGTGCGAGCTATTGTTCTTTTTAATGAAGCAATGGACGGCATTTGTCCAGTTGCTTCTTTGGGTACTGTAGGCAGCAGTTCTTTAAGAATTGTACTGGTAGGTAATTGTGAGCTTGTGCTTGCCTCTTTAATATTATCAAGTGCATTCCTAACTTCAATTTCTGTAATATTAGGAGGATGATTATGTCCCCCTGTGAACATTACAGTTGTTTCCCTGGTAGTTGCACGACCATAACATTTATTAGAGTAATATTTAGAACATTTCCAATTGACTTTTAGGCCAGTTTGTTTTTCCTGGGTGTAGACATACCCCATATAACATAATAACATTTTTCCTTTTTGAGATGTTATAAATTGTGCACCTTCTGTCATTTTGATGTGGTAAAATCTATAACAAATGCATATAAAAATTATTAAAAATAATATTATATTTGTTAATGATTATCTAAATAAATTTTTTCACAATATACTTACAAAGTTTGCTTTTTGATCTTTATAAATGGTGGCTTTAATTTTTTCTTGGTTGAAGCTTTTAAAGTGGTTGGTTTTCCTGTAAAAAATTGAAAACAGAGTTTAATATTTATTTGAAATATTTTGCACATGGGGTGGGTTGGGTGTTTGGGATGGACTTTGGGTTTGGATGGATGTTTTACAGGTTTTTAAATGCGGTTTGAACAATACTTACTTTATTAGGTCGATGGTTTTAGAATGTTCTTTGTTATTTTACTGTTGTATTTGGATTTTTCTGTAGTGGAAATATAAATAGAAAAAATATATATATTAGTCATTTGAGTACGAAAGTGAATATTATTGCAATATTAGTTTAACTGTTATTTTATAAATGTTAATTTACTTACTTTTAGGAAATAGATACAGGTTTTGGTTTGATGAAGTTCTTGCTTCTGGCAGCAATCCAGCAGAGTTTCGCCTTCTTTGTTCTTTTTGGTGTGATGTGTAAAATAAAAGTAAGATTTGTTGGTTTATATAGGGTTTATTTAATTGTTTGCTTAATTTTATTGGTTGGTTTTAATATTGTGTCTTTTTATTGGTTAATTTATTAATGTTTTAATTGTTTTGGAAGTTGGTTTCCTTATATGGAAAACGCTAATTAAGAGTCAGTTATTTATTTTTGTTTCTCTTTATGTTTAGATTTATTGTATTGTGTGATATAATATATATGAAATGTTAAAAAGTGAATTTATATGATATAAGTTTCTATTTATAATTGTTGTTTATGGTGTGTTTATTAATTTAATTTTTACTTATGTGTTAATACTTTGAGAAAAAATGTGTTTAATTTTATTTGATATGCAATGTATGTTTATGTGTTTATTTATATTTATTGTGTTTTATTTTGCGTATTTTCTCTATTTTAGCATTGTCGATAATTATAAAAAACAATATTTTTGCTGTCGATATGTGTGTTATCGATATTTTGGACATTTTGTATGTATTTAAACATTGTTCGATATTTTAGATAACAATATGAATGTGTACGATATTTTTGATGTCGATAATTTTTTATGACGATATTGTGGTTTCGATAATAGTGTATTTTTTTAAGTAAGTATATAATGTCGATATTATTGTCAACGACATTTTTGTGTCGATAAAAATGTAGGTAGATAATGTGTCTTGCGATATTATGTCAGTGATTCCTGCTTCAGGGCTTTAAAAGTATGGCTAAAATTAGTGCAATTTCTTCTGCAGGTGGTCAGTATGTTGCTGATTATGTCTTCTTTTTTTAGAAAGTCATGCACCTACGGGTTGATGCAATGGGCCAAACACAGGACCCTGAAATAGCCTCCCTCTGACATGGCCCTGATATATTACTGCCATTGTCCATGGCAACAAATCCAATTCTGAGACCTCTGGGTCGCAGCCATTCATACACAACGCTGTTAAATTCCTCCAAGATGTTTACAGCTGTATGTGTTTTTTTCATGGCGAACATGGCCACTGTTGCATGCCAATGAACGCTCTTAAAACTTTCTTCAGGGCCAAGACCTGCTGACATCTTATGCTTTACCCCGCAAAAGAGATCCAGTGTGCAGTGATGAACATGTAATCAGTCACCTGACAACTGGTCCACAATCACGTCTGTCATCTGGTGGATAGTGTGAATAACACTTTGCTGCAAAGCTTGTCCAACCAACTGCAGCACATAGTGATGCAGCACTAGAACAGCAACTCTGGCAAAATAGGTCTGACTTGGTACCTTCTATTTCAGGCAGATGGCTGTCACAAAATCTAAGAATCCCACTCCTTCCACAAAAGAAAAAGGGAGGAGGTCCAGTGCAAACATTTTTGTAAGCTTACCATTGTTCAAACGTGCCGTTGGGTTGTTGAGGTCATAGGGCCACTGCTGCCTAAACTAGCCTGTATTGTCTTCTTTTCTGGGGCCACTGACACAGGCAATATTTGAGAAGTAGGTGGTGGCAGACTCACAGTGTGTTGTCACTGTATGTCGTGGTGTCTCCATCTGACTCTGAGTCTTCATTGTGAAGTAACATAGGCAGGTGATTCTGCTGGCGCACTGCTGGGGCCAGGGCTGCTTTGCATGAGGATGTCACCCACTTCTTCCTCATCATCACCTCCCACCATGATTGGACTTGTAGATGCTGTTCCCCAGCTCTCCTCACCTTCACCAGCATGACCACGTTCAGCAATTTGTTTAAGGTGCTCCTCTCACCGGATTGTGTGATGTTTTTTCATATGGGTTGTTTGGCCTTCAGTACCATAATGTGAACCAGGCTTACCTCAACGAACATTTGTGTTACAAATGGTGCATATTGCAATGTGCTCCCTCTGTATGCTAACAGTAAAAAAGTCCCAAACTGGGAACAAGTACTTTTTTACTGGCCCACTGCCAATACCTGAAGAAGAACTGGATTTAGATGGTTGTGTTATCGATTGCCTCTCTGCAGTGCATACTTCTACTGAAGTAGGGGTTGGTGCAGGTCTCAAATATGGGAGCTGGTGGTGCTACCAGTGCCACATTCCTTGGAGCAGGATGAATAGTCCTCTGTGTCATCTTCCACAATGACTAGCTCAATGTCATCATCCTCCTCATCATCCCCTTCCATAATTATAAGGCTTTCAGGAAGTTTTCTTTTCCCTTGCCTTCCTTGGCCTTTTCCAGACTTTGCCAGGGTCCACTCCATGCCACTATCATCATCATCAGAAGTGATGCTTGGAGAAGATGGTGGAGTAGTACCTTTCCTAGTACACTTCCTTTTCCTGCTGGAGATCTTGGAGCCAATGATCCTAAAAGAGGAGGTTCTTGCTCGGCAGGAAGCTCAACCTCCTGTTCAGTGCCAACTTCAGGAAGATGTACTATTGCTGGCTCCAGCTGCTGTCCACTTTGCTCTGTTTCAAGTGGATAGTGAGAACAACACTTTGCTGCAAAGCTTGTCTAACCAATTGTAGCACATCGTGAAGCAGCGCTGAAACAGCAACTCTGGCAAAATAGGTCCAACTTGGAACCTTCCATTTTGAGCAGATAGCTGCCACAAATTCTAAGAATCCCATTCCTTCCACAAAAGAAAAATGGAGGAGGTCCAGCGCTGACATTTTTGCCATCTTCCCATTGTACAAACGTGTGGTTGGGTGGTTCAGCTCATAGGGGCCCTCCTGCCTAAACATGACCAAAATAGTAATTAGGATTTTCTTCCTTCATGGGTCCACTGATACAGGCATCTTTCGATAAGTAGACGGTGGTGGTAGACTCAATGTGCATCGTGGTGGGGAAGTCACTGTATGCCGTGGTGTCTCCATCTCACTCCGAATCTTGTGCCATTGTGAGTTGCAGAGATGGGTGGTTTTGCTGGTGCTCTGCTGTGGACAGGGCTGCTTTGAGCAAAGAGGTCACCCTCTTCTTCCTCACCATCACCTTCTATCATCATTGGACTTGTAGCTGATGTTAACTGACTCTCCTCACGACCACAACCACATTCAGTAATTTTTTTAAGGTGCTCCTCCCACTTGATTGTGTGGTGTTTTTTTCATATGGGTTGTTTGGCCTCCAGTACCATAATGTGTACCAGGCCTACCTCAATGAACATTTGTGTGGCAAATGGTGCATACTGCAATGTGCTCCCCCTCTTTGCTAACCGTAAAAAAGTCTTGAACTGGGGAGAAGTATTTTTTTACTGTGCCACTGCCAATGCCTGAAGAAGAACTGGAGGTAGTTGGGCATGTCGTCAATTGCCTCTCTGCTTCTCTGGAGGCAGTGGTTGGTGCAGGTCTCAGCTGGGGCTTTGCATAGGAGCTGATAGTTCTACCTGTGCACATCCCTTGGAGCAGGTTGAATAGCAATGTCATACTGCTCTGTGTCACCTTCCACAATGACTGCCTCATCATCCTCCTCATCATTTTCCCTTGCCTCTCCTGTTGTCTCCTGGACTCTGCCGGGGTCCACTCCATGTCCCTATCATCATCATCAAAAGTTCTGCTTGGAGAAGATGGTGGAGTAATACCCTTCCTTTTCCTTGCTGGAGATCTGGGAGCCAATGATTTTAAAAGAGGAGGTTCTTGCTCAGAAGGAAGCTCAACCTCCTGTTCTGCTCCAACATCAGGAAAATGTACTATTGCTGGCTGCAGCTGCTGTTCACTTTGCTCTGTGTCCTAAAACGATTGTGTACTACTTTGCAAAAGGGACAAATCCAATTCAATGTCACTACTCGTTGGCGTCGACATGATTGCAGTGTCTGCCTCACTGACAGAAATGGTCTTGGGCTTACGTTGGTTTGGTGCTGTTATTGCATGAGTATTGCTCACAGTTTGCTCCCCTGGGGCCGGTGCAGCAGGCACAAATTTGCCAAAAATGGTTTTGGCCGGCATGCCAGTGGTGGAAAGTTGCTTCTTCCACTATCCGCATCTTTCTCAGGTGCCATCTTAAAGCATCTCAGTTGGCAGTTGCACCAAGTTGCACAAGCAGAAGTGATTGGAGGACTGACGTGACTGCACAGGCCTTCTGTTTGGCAGTACTGCGGGTGATGTCTCTTCTTTTGTCTTGTGCACCTAAAAGCAAACAAGCAAGAAAAACATTTAATGTAAAACGTGGCATTGTTTGCAGTTTGAATTAGTACAGACAAAGGCTATATAAGTGTGGTGGTTTTGTTAACTTAGGTAACCACTTTAAAGTCAAACCACACCACCATACCATAATTCCCCATCAGAATATAACACACAATATACAGAATGATAGAGCTCTTTCCTTTATGTTCAATATATTCTAAAGGAGACACCTGTGGCACTAAATGGGTAAATGGAATAGTAATCTTTTAATAAATGGAATGATGCTAGAGTCTAAAGAAGTGCACCGCAGCCACGGTGTCCACCAGGAGGAAATTGAATTATATACCTAAAAAACTGAATGCTGTTGCGCGGCTGTGTGCCTATGGTAGATGGATAGATGGATGATGGATCGACAGAGGCAAAACAGGATAAAATAATTTGCAATTAAAAAAAATAAAAATTAAAACAAATGCCAAAAATGAAAATTAAAAAAATTAAACAAAAAACTAAATAATTATTTTTTTAATTTAACAATTGTAAAGTTAAAAATTAAAATTAGCAAAATTAAAATAAAAAATAAAATTTACAAAACAAATTAAAAAAGCATTAACAATAAGTTAAATTATCCCCATCCATATTATGAAACTGATATCTCATCCATCCATGCAAGCCTATGACAAAGGCACACTGGCTGGAAGCACAAAATGGCTGCCAGCCAGTGCCACTTGGTCAACAACAACACTAAGCAAGAAAGCATGGGCTAAGAAATTTTACAGCAACACATATCCTCCAAAGGCATCAAATATATTTACCCCCCCCCATCTTGGCCTGCCGAGAAGATGTCCCACAACCAGTGCCATTCATAGACTGCACTGGTTGCCAATGGCAAAACGCATTGAGTTTAAATCTCTTTGTATAGCTCATAGAATTATAAATCTGCAGGCCCCGGATATTTTGGCGCATCTCCTTACACCCTATGTCCCCACTCGGTGCTTACGTTCAAGAGTTCAACACTTGGCTGTTGTCCCGAGAACAAGAAAGGTCCGTGCAGGAGGGCGCTCTTTCAGCGCCCTAGCCGCTAAACTTTGGAACTCTCTTCCCATGGGCATCAGGAGCATCAGCAATCATGCCCAATTACGCAACGCCATTAAAACCTACCTCTTACCCGCCTGAGTGGCCAGGGTGCTTGCTACACGGCTTTCTCAGCAGTTCTGCAGCAATAGCGCCGGGACGCCCCTTTTCTGGGGCAGCTGTACGCTCTACAAATCTGCTAACATAACATAACCTATACACTGCAGAAACAAAACGTGAAATACCCCCAAAAGACACATTTTGTAATTTAATCCAATGCCATTCATGGCCTAAATGATGTTTCAATTCAACAGACCACAGAAACATAGTGAATTAAATTAATATTGCAAATTTATTTCAAAAAACATGTAGAAACTGTGCAACATTTCTCTTTTATAAAAGAAGAAAAATTACATGCGAAAAACATAACTAGGCCCCTACTGAAACTGCAGGCCTCCCACCACAATAAATTTTAAAAATCAAATAAAAGTACAAATAAATACTGGTGCATGCCCCCAATCAAACAAACACCATTATACACCAGTTTTTCAACTTACTTGTGAAATCTCAAATACAGAGGGGTCGATTCCGATCTCGGCCGGAAGCGCACCTAACAGTATTCGTCCAGAAAAAATACAAGCCGAACGCGTGTTTCCCGACCGATTCGAACACTCGTCCGAACGAACAAGTACGATGCGCATAACAGCCCAGATTCCGAGCGAGCCGTACTTACCCATTTCAGCTCCTGTTCCCCGCCCGAGCCGGATCCGTAAACGCCAATTCGAGTCGCACGGAAGCAAATACACAGCACCTTCCGGCCGGACTAGTACGATGCGCCTTCCGTACGCGCCGAACCAGTCGCTACGTCCGGCACGTTTGAGCATCCGGGAGAGCCATACATAAGCTCCGATTCGCGCCACAAGGCGATCCACGGCTATGAGACGAGTACGAGTCGAAGGCACGAGAAACCCGAACGAAACGACCCAAGCATGAATCCCATCGCGCAGCTCCTAACAATACTCTACATCTATTACCGGGACCGGCACGGACGCGTACGGCGCAGACGGTAAGTCAAACACCAACAACACAAACAAGCGACACGTACCCGAGATATGTCACACGCACATAGGGATGCAGAAATGACGTACACTAGCAACAGCAGAACCATAGGGGCGGGATGGCCATCACCAATGCAATACACACCCATAGGGGGATGGATGCCTACCACTACCACCACCCCTACTCAGGGTGGCCTGGATGCCTGTCACTACTACCATCCCCACTCATAGGGGGATGGATGCCTACCACTAACACCACCCCTACTCATGGGGGGCTAGATGCCTGCCACTACCACCACCCTTACTCATGGGGGGCTGGAAGCCTGTCACTACCACCACCCCTACTCATGGGGGGCTGGATGCCTGTCACTACTACCATCCCCACTCATAGGGGGATGGATGCCTACCACTACCACCTACTCAGGGGTGCCTGGATGCCTGTCACTACTACCCTCCCCACTCATAGGGGGATGGATGCCTACCACTACCACCACCCCTACTCATGGGGGGCTGGATGCCTGTCACTACCACCACCCCTACTCATGGGGGGCTGGATGCCTGCCATTACCACCACCCCTACTCATGGGGGCCTGGATGCCTGTCACTACTACCATCCCCACTCATAGGGGGATGGATGCCTACCACCAACACCACCCCCACTCATAGGGGGTTGGATGCCTACCACTACCACCACCCCTACTCATGGGGGGCTGGATGCCTGCCACTACCACCACCCCTACTCAGGGGGGCTGGATGCCTGTCACTACTACCATCCCCACTCATAGGGGGATGGATGCCTATCACTACTACCACCCCTACTCAGGGGGGCCTGGATGCCTGTCACTACTACCCTCCCCACTCATAGGGGGATGGATGCCTACCACTACCACCACCCCTACTCATGGGGGGCTGGATGCCTGTCACTACCACCACCCCTACTCATGGGATCTGGATGCCTGCCACTACCACCACCCCTACTCATGGGGGCCTGGATGCCTGTCACTACTACCATCACCACTCATAGGGGGATGGATGCCTACCACTAACATCACCCCCACTCATGGGGGGATGGATGCCTACCACCAACACCACCCCTACTCATGGGGGGCTAGATGCCTGCCACTACCACCACCCCTACTCAGGGGGGGCTGGATGCCTGTCACTACTACCATCCCCACTCATAGGGGGATGGATGCCTACCACTACCACCACCCCTACTCATGGGGGCCTGGATGCCTGTCACTACTACCATCCCCACTCATAGGGGGATGGATGCCTACCACTAACACCACCCCCACTCATAGGGGGATGGATGCCTACCACTACCACCACCCCTACTCATGGGGGCTGGATGCCTGCCACTACCACCACCCCTACTCAGGGGGCTGGATGCCTGTCACTACTACCATCCCCACTCATAGGGGGATGGATGCCTACCACTACCACCACCCCTACTCAGGGGGGCCTGGATGCCTGTCACTACTACCATCCCCACTCATAGGGGGATGTATGCCTACCACTAACACCACCCCCACTCATAGGGGGATGGATGCCTATCACTAACACCACCCCTACTCATGGGGGGCTGGATGCCTGCCACTACCACCACCCCTACTCATGGGGGGCTGGATGCCTGTCACTACCACCACCCCTACTCATGGGGGGCTGGATGCCTGCCACTACTACCACCCCTACTCATGGGGGCCTGGATGCCTGTCACTACTACCATCCCCACTCATAGGGGGATGGATGCCTACCACTAACACCACCCCCACTCATAGGGGGATGGATGCCTTCCACTAACACCACCCCCACTCATAGGGGGATGGATGCCTGCCACTACCACCACCCCTACTCATGGGGGCCTGGATGCCTGTCACTACTACCATCCCCACTCATAGGGGGATGATTGCCTACCACTAACACCACCCCCACTCATAGGGGGATGGATGCCTGTCACTGCTACCATCCCCCCTCATAGGGGGATGGATGCCTACCACTAACACCACCCCCACTCATAGGGGGATGGATGCCTACCACTAACACCACCCCTCCACTCATAGGGGGATGGATGCCTACCACTAACACCACCCCTACTCATGGGGGGCTAGATGCCTGCCACTACCACCACCCCTACTCATGGGGGCCTGGATGCCTGTCACTACTACCAGCCCCACTCATAGGGGGATGGATGCCTACCACTAACACCACCCCCACTCATAGGGTGATGGATGCCTACCACTACCACCACCCCTACTCATGGGGGGCTGGATGCCTGCCACTACCACCACCCCTACTCAGGGGGGGCTGGATGCCTGTCACTACTACCATCCCCACTCATAGGGGGATGGATGCCTACCACTACCACCACCCCTACTCAGGGGGGCCTGGATGCCTGTCACTACTACCATCCCCACTCATAGGGGGATGGATGCCTACCACTAACACCACCCCTACTCATGGGGGGCTGGATGCCTGCCACTACCACCACCCCTACTCAGGGGGGCCTGGATGCCTGTCACTACTACCATCCCCACTCATAGGGGGATGGATGCCTACCACTACCACCACCCCTACTCATGGGGGGCTGGATGCCTGCCACTAACACCACCCCCACTCGTAGGGGGATGGATGCCTACCACTAACACCACCCCCACTCATAGGGGGATGGATGCCTACCACTAACACCACCCCTACTCATGGGGGGCTGGATGCCTGCCACTACCACCACCCCTACTCAGGGGGGCCTGGATGCCTGTCACTACTACCATCCCCACTCATAGGGGGATGGATGCCTACCACTAACACCACCCCTACTCAGGGGGGGCTGGATGCCTGCCACTACTACCATCCCCACTCATAGGGGGATGGATGCCTACCACTACCACCACCCCTACTCATGGGGGGCTGGATGCCTGCCACTACCACCACCCCTACTCAGGGGGTCTGGATGCCTGTCACTACTACCATCCCCACTCATAGGGGGATGGATGCCTACCACTAACACCACCCCCGCTCATAGGGGGATGGATGCCTACCACTAACACCACCCCCACTCATAGGGGGATGGATGCCTACCACTACCACCACCCCTACTCATGGGGGGCTGGATGCCTGCCACTACCACCACCCCTACTCAGGGGGGCTGGATGCCTGTCACTACTACCATCCCCACTCATAGGGGGATGGATGCCTACCACTAACACCACCCCCACTCATAGGGGGATGGATGCCTACCACCCACACAACCCCTACTCATAGGACGGGTAATGCATGACACAAGCCGCATACTCCAACATAAGGAATGTCTGAAAATTACATCCCCCGCCAACACCATGACAAGCGTGTGTAGTCTGTGTCAAATGCCTACAACACTGAACATGACATTGAACATACAATGTGACCCCCTATCACATGTGTCACACATAAATGTGTGTGGCCTCCACAATGCAAGCCGACCATGACCACTGTGGCAATGGGGTCGAACACCCCATCATCACAGTGACCAAAACGTAAGTGTGGGTTCCATAGCTGAAGCACATTTTGAACATTGTGGCAATGGGGCCTAAACCCCCATCATCACAGTGACCAAAAGGTAAGTGTGGGTTCCATAGCTGAAGCACATTTTGAACAGTGTGGCAATGGGGCCTAAACCCCCATCATCACAGTGACCAAAATGTAAGTGTGGGGTCCATAGCTGAAGCACATTTTGAACATTGTGGCAATGGGGTGTAAACCCCCATCACCACAGTGACCAAAATGTAAGTGTGGGGTCCATAACTGAAGCACATTTTGAACAGTGTGGCAATGGGGCCTAAACCCCCATCATCACAGTGACCAAAATGTAAGTGTGGGGTCCATAGCTGAAGCACATTTTGAACATTGTGGCAATGGGGTGTAAACCCCCATCACCACAGTGACCAAAATGTAAGTGTGGGGTCCATAGCTGAAGCACATTTTGAATATTGTGGCAATGGGGTCTAAACCCCCATCACCACAGTGACCAAAATGTAAGTGTGGGGTCCATAGCTGAAGCACATTTTGAATATTGTGGCAATGGTGTCTAAAGCCCCATCACCACAGTGACCAAAATGTAAGTGTAGTCATGGTAAAAGCTGCAAATGCCAAACTGCATGGATTATTCCTGGTCACACAACAACAAACACATCAGTGGCATAGTAGTGCTTGTGTCCCATAGCAACATAGATTGGGTGAGGCAAACAGTGCAGTGCCAATGAAACATCGCTTTGGCCATGTGCAGACAAACATCACCCATGGGGGCTCACATTGTCAACATTCACAAATAACACAATGACAGAAGTGACCATCATAATGCAGATCCACATATCTGCACCGATGGACACACAAATGTAGATATCCTGTGGAGACTGTAGATGTCAGGTGAACAAATACCATACCATGGCAGCAATGGGACATACAAACCATGATCATTGTGCTGACTGATGACCTAGGAGTCCCAGGGACAGCAGGGGAAAGCCACCAAACAACATACAGCCAATGGCACACTAAAGATATGCCAATGCAGTGGTGCAAATGCACAAACAGGCAAACTCACACTGCATATCAAACACAACAGGTGAGGGGGGTGGTGTGCCAGTGTCCCCAGGCAAACACACAACACACGAGGAGGCCTGAATCCCTATTACACAGATGTCAACACAGTGCCACACAAAAGTAACTCATGGATCGGATTCCCCTATGTGGGCAATCAGGCATTGTTAGATGAGGGAGCCCAACTTACAAATGTCACACAAGCTTGTAGGAACAGCAACTAACACAGCAAGAGACAGACCCACCACAGCACTACCCCCAGGGACCCCACATTGTAGTGACACTGGCCTGCATGATAATCCCACTGTGATGACAAAGGTAGATGTCGTACACACTGTGAACCACAGTCATGTGTCCTGAGCAACTAACTACCATCACACCTACACAAGCACAAATAAAATAGCACGGCCTGTCAGCCAAGTCCAACATGGAGGTAGGGGTCTAGCCGTGCAACAACTCTCATTTGCACACACTCAACACCACACACCTTGATCTCCACCAATGTGCAGCAGTGAAGCTCACATGGACTGGTGACATTGCACATGTACCCATGACAATCCCAGGGGTGGTGGGGGAACTAAGGCGGAGATACCCATCACACATGGCCAGTCAACAAGACTTGTGAATGTCTCACACACTGCACAGTACGCTGTACATGGGCATGACGTCAAATCCACACCAACCAATGGGATCCCGGACACAGTCACACACCAATGAAGAAGGCAAGCTCACCCACAAACAACACACATAGACAACTTAAAACATTGCAGCTCTGACCCTGAGGAGTGGCAGCAGTCACACACACAATGTGTCACAATCACTGGAAGCTAACACAAACTGTAAATTACATGACTTGTGTAACCAACAAGTGCCAAGGGGAATCCTGACTGTGTCCCATCTGCGTTTGCCCACATCCCCAGCCCTGACAACAAAGACAACTAGGGATGACAACCTGATGAACATTAGTTTGCCATGCACCCACATCCCGGAGAAACCAGGTCCAAGATGCTGGATGAACACAGGACAACTCAGCAAGCATCACAAACAGGAACATCCCTAGGGACACAGCCTGTGTAGGAAAAGGGAAGGGAACACACACAGACATGCTCACACAACACACAACACGGGCCCAGGCAATGTCACGGAATTACACACTGCCATGAGGGGACTCCACTCCTGTGTAAGAAAAGCTGTGCCCTACGTTGTCTCTGCAGGGTGCTATCATGTCAGCAGAACACTTGGTCACTCAGTCAACAATTAGCACAAAATGAAGGCTCACGTCACATCAGCCTGGTCATGGCATTGTCACCCAAATCATCTGCACCGATCAAATACACATGTATAGCAAGTTGCACTGATACCACAGATGAGTCCTTCCCCATTGATGCCCAAACATGCATGTCCAGTGGAGATGGTCACACGGTCAGGGAAATAGACCAATTGAACAATGGCAAGCACATCTGATGTGCAGGGGTGTAAGCCACAGATGTGATATTGAAAAAACAGGTAGGGAATCCCATTTGCAAATATGGAAAACATGACACCCTCATATTGCTGCAAAGGATGAAATGGCTACACACCAGGATAGGACACATTCCCCCTGGACCACATGGGGTCCTGCACAGTAACACTTCATTTACCTGACATCAAAAATCAACATCACTGCAGCAAGGGCATGGTTAGCATCATCAACATCATGTACATCTGAAGCAAAACCACTAGAGAACTGAAAGTAGCTTTATTCAGCATATGTTATTTGGAAAATTAAAGTCCAGAAAAAACACAAAGGCCAATGGCCAGTCCATGAATAAAGTCCAAACAGGGTGACAGTGGCAGATGTCACCCTTTGCTTGCCTGCACTGCTAGGGACCAGGGACATTCCCCTCGGAGGGGCATACGGGGGGCAGGCCAGGCACCGCATGGACAGGATCAGGGCTCACCAGAAGGAGGCAGGGAAGGGGTGGCTGGTGCTGGAGAGTCACTGACAACTGCAGTGGAGGTATCTGACATGGTGTGTGCCGGCACAACTGGGGGGCATGAGTCAGATGGTGTGGGTGCCGGCACAACTCCAGTGTGCTGGCCAGATGGAGAGGACAGGTTCCCCACTGCAGTGCCCAAGTCAGACGGGGTGGTAGTGGACTCCACTGCAGTGCCCATCTCCAGGGGAGTAGAATGGGGTTCAGGTAAGGTGGGCAGGACAGAGGGGAGGACACGGTCTCCACACCAGTGGCACTAACATGTGCAGCGGGGGTGTGGTGCTGGAAGAGCAAGTGGTAGGTGGAGAAGGCCGGATCATTTTGGGGATGGTGTATCTGTGGGTGGGGGAACCTGGGGCAGGGTGTGGTGGGGGAACCTGTGTTGTGGGGGCCTGAGGGATGGAGGAAGGAGACTGTGTGGTTGACTTGCAGGGCGGTGGCGGGGTCTTGCTCTTCTGGGACCGGGGGGACTTGTGGGTGGGGGCCCCCGTCTGTCTGCGCCTGGGGGAGGGTGTCCGGGGGCGAGGGGCACTCCCCTCTGTGTGGGTGGACTTCCTCTTCCCCCTGTATGCTGGATCAGCGGGATCGGAGGGGAAGAGGCCGAGGTCACAGAGGAAGAGCTGCTGTGTAGGTGGGGTTGCAGGTGAGGCAAGGGAAGGGGTCTTGGAGGGAGAGGATTTGGAGGACTGCGGAGTGACTGTGGATGCCTGTGTGTGTGTCTGTTCCCCATCCCCTGTGGGTGTGGTATCAGTCCCCTGAGGATGCTTGTGTGCACGTCTTGCCTTTGTTTTGGGTGTTTCTGTGCTGCTCGTGTCTGTGTGTTTGGGTGATCGTGCAGGTGTGCATGTGCTTGGGACAGGTAGGGTGCCAGGAAGTGTGGATGGGGCAGAGGTAGGAGGGGTGAGGGACTGTTGGAGGAGGGACACTGCTGCCATCAGGGAGGAGTCCATTGACTTATTGCTCCTCTGTAGGGCAGACATACCCGTCGAGATGCCCTCCATGAACGACACCAGCTGTGTCAACAGAGTGGTGTGTGCATGGAGGACACTCAGCATTGCTGTCTGCCCTACATGGAGCTGGTGAAGTAGGTACACAGACTCCTCACTCAGGGCAGCAGGGGACACAGGGGCAGGGGGTGCGGTGCCTGGCACGAAGGAGACACGCTCCCGAACACGGGAGCCTCCACGGACCTCTGGAATGGGAGCCAATGGAAGGGCGGTGGTGGTGGCGGGGCCAGACATACTAGCTGTGGTGTGGTGGCTGCTGACACCCACCTCCACAAGGGAGTCATCCTCCGAGCTGCTGTGGTCCTCAGCTGAGGTGGATGGTGCTGAGGACTCTTCGGTGTGGCTCCCCTCGCCCTCCATGCCACTGGGTCCCTCCGACCATTCATCGGCTGCTGACCCAGTCTGGCTCTGCAGCTCATCCTGGTCCGTGGAGCTGTCCCCTCCTTTGGCCGTGGATGTATCTGCAAACAATTAGGGAAACAGACAAACATCAGTCACCTGCACTGACCGCACACACCACAGTAAGTACAGCACATTACAGAGCAAGCCCTGGCATCCTTAGTTGAACATTGCCAAAAGTCCTCACACAGATTAGGAGAAGCCAATTGTCAGTCTGATGGTCAACCATGGAACTCGCACCCCTCCTGCCCTTGCACCCATCTGTCTGGTGCCTGTCTGATGGTAATTCCCCAGTGTGGACACATGCACCACCTACACAGTTGTTGGACATTGCAGAGAACAAGGTGAAGTATGTGAACATGACCACATCACATCTCTTGCCACTGAGTCAGTACAGGTGTCCGGATAAAGGGATGGCCAGAGTCTAATTAGAAATGCATGTGATGCATACCAGCACCAGACACCATGATGCACCCATGTCCGGATAGTCAATGCCACAATGGGGTGCATGTTGCACATGTCACTCCCCTGCAGGATCACTCTTAGGAAGTTTAATGCCATGGCACAGGCATGCCTGCAAAGTCATACATCACTGTCTCCAGTCACATGGGCATGGCAGCCAGCCAACAACAGTCTGCACTGTGTCACAATCCTAGGACATGGGGAATGCAAGTTATGTAGCTGACAAGTGCACATGTCCATCCCCCACAAACCACATCATCTGAACTCTTATTTGTCCACGTCATACCAATTGGACATATGGGAGACATGAAACACAACTCTCAGAACCTGAGCACCTCACAGTCTGCTGTGAATGAAAAACAGCTGCCTGAAATTCACAGTCGCATACACCTGTGTGCACAGTCAAGTGATCAATCACCTATAAGTCACAGAAGTATCGTCTCTCATGGTCACATATCAGATGGCATGCTGAGCCCTAACCGATAAACATCCCAGTAGTCCTGACAAGGAAGCCACAGCACAATGACACAGAGGCAGACACCTGAGGGAACATTTCACTGATCACAACATGTCAGCTGATACACGGGAGTGGGAGTACAGAGTGTATTGTATGCCCTGGAGTAGGCATGACTGTCCTGCTCCACCTGAAAGAGGGATGAGCCCTGGACAGTAGGCAGGTGGCTAAGCATGTGTGACACACTTGATATACATATCCTGAGGCCCAAACATTGTTCCCACCCGCAGCATGGGGGTGTGCCAAATGCCCCAGGGACATGTGGTGATTCAGATCAGCAAGTGGACCACATATCAAAGTTACACCCAGATTACATGTCAGGACTTAGGCATTGTGTGAGCAATTGACCCACCCATGAAGCACACCACAAAGTCACGGGAACAAATGCTGTCCCCCACCTTGAGCAAAGCAAAATGCAAGGACACAGTACCCAAGTGACACAATTTCCTGACTGTAAGGACCACACCTGCGTATCAGATGAGGAGTGGGCATGTCACAATTGAGGGACATGGGTCCTGGACCACAAGACTGATGTACTGTGGAAGTTTAACCAGGCCAGAGGAGGGCACATAGCATGTCAGACAAAGTTCACAGTGCAGTCATGGACTCACCCCCTCCTTGCTGCTTTCTGGCCTTCAGCTGCCCATCCAGGTCAGGGAAGACCACCGCCAGGATCCGGAGCATGTGAGGGGTCAGGGTCGGGTGTCCGCCCCTCCTGCAAGGAGGCGACAGCTTCAGCTGGACCCTTACGATCCTCCGCGTCCAGCCACGAAGGTCCTGCCACCTCTTCTGGCAGTAGCGGATCCAGCGCTTGTAGACCCCCACGGATCTTACTGCCCGGGCGATGGTCAGCCAGATTTCCTGCTTCTGGTGGGCATCAACCTGTGAGGATGACAAAGTGAAAAGGCCATTACTACACATGCAACATATCCGTGCATCACACAGTTGGATATACATGTCTCAATCACAGGGGCATATGATGTACACAGGCAGTGCAACGATGGCTATGAACAGTTTGCCAGCAGTTACTACATGGTATCATTGCATGGGAAGTAAACCTTGTTGGAATGCACTGTTACTGCACTGTACCTCTTCAGTGCATGTGACTACACACTTTGGGGGTGAGAACTACTCAGTGAGCATGCTAGCCAGTGGTGTGCACACTGGAAGTCTTGCTAGTCAGACAACATGCACAATTAGTAAGGCAGTGGACAGCACACTCACCTGCTCCCCTGGTTTCCCATACAGCTTGCTGTACTGTGGAAGGAGGCTGTCCAGCAGGGCCTGGTTCTCCTCAAGGCTGAAGGCTGGGGCTCTCTCCACAGTACGTGCCATTGCAGTAGCCAGAGGATGCAGAGACAGCAGCAGTGTTGGTGGCAGATGTCGTCCTGGAGCATGTAGTGCAGGCAAGTGAGCCCTCAGAGGAACAGCCAGCATTATATGTGTGCTGCAGAGGCAGATACTGTCCCATGTGTCCAAAGTGATAGGTCCAAGTCGTTTGCATCTTCTGAATCTGGCCAATCCATGGAATTGCACCACTAATACACGCCCACAGCATCCTTCAAAAGTTCAACTTCATGACACCCATGAATTTGCAACATTGTTGTGGCTGGCCAACTAAATTCACTGCATCAGACTCGTTGAAGCTTCGAAAACGCGTCCGTTGCCATGCCAGGCCCCAGCCAATGCGTGCGCACCGATCGGTCCATTGCTGTACAACGCGTATTCCGGGATACAACGCGTACCCGCTCACAACAGATGCAATGGGCCGTGCGGGCACACCGATCGGTCCATTGCTGTACAACGCGTACCCGCTCACTACAGATGCAATGGGCCGTGCGGGCACACCGATCGGTCCATTGCTCTACAACGCGTATTCCAGGATACAACGCGTACCCGCTCACAACAGATGCAATGGGCCGTGCGGGCACACCGATCGGTCCATTGCTGTACAACGCGTACCCGCTCACAACAGATACAATGGGCCACGCGGGCACACCGATCGGTCCATTGCTGTACAACGCGTACCCGCTCACTACAGATGCAATGGGCCGTGCGGGCACACCGATCGGTCCATTGCTGTACAACGCGTATTCCGGGATACAACGCGTACCCGCTCACAACAGATGCAATGGGCCGTGCGGGCACACCGATCGGTCCATTGCTGTACAACGCGTATTCCGGGATACAACGCGCACCCACTCACTACAGATGCAATGGGCCGTGCGGGAACACCGATCGGTCCATTGCTGTACAACGCGTACCCGCTCACTACAGATGCAATGGGCCGTGCGGGCACACCGATCGGTCCATTGCTGTACAACGCGTATTCCGGGATACAACGCGTACCCGCTCACAACAGATGCAATGGGCCGTGCGGGCACACCGATCGGTCCATTGCTGTACAATGCGTACCCGCTCACAACAGATGCAATGGGCCGTGCGGGCACACCGAACGGTCCATTGCTGTACAACGCGTACCCGCTCACAACAGATGCAATGGGCCGTGCGGGCACACCGATCGGTCCATTGCTGTACAACGCGTATTCCGGGATACAACGCGTACCCGCTCACAACAGATGCAATGGCCAGTGCGTGCACACCGATCGGTCCATTGCCGTACAACGCGTACCCGCTCACAACAGATGCAATGGCCAGTGTGTGCACACCGATCGGTCCATTGCTGTACAATGCGTATTCCGGGATACAACGCATACCCGCTCACAACAGATGCAATGGCCAGTGCGTGCACACCGATCGGTCCATTGCTGTACAACGCGTACCCGCTCACAACAGATGCAATGGCCAGTCCGTGCACACCGATCGGTCCATTGCTGTACAACTCGTCCCTGTACAGGTCACTCGCATATGTCACCATGCTTGTCACTGGTGAACGTATGCCAGCCACATATACTTGCCAGGGACTCAGGGGCACACCTACAACACCACACCCAGTCCACACTGTATCCTAAGGCATGTAAGGCTGCATTACCTTTTCTGTGAATGGGGGTAAACATGTGGTTTTTGGGGTGGCACTTGGGGGCAGCCACTCCCAGGCTGTGCACGTGTTCATGGGGACAGGATCCTTTGTGTGTTGTGCACATGACCACTGTGATGTGCAAGTGTTCATTTCGGAGCATGTGGCATGGTCACATTTCCAGGTTGTGTATGTGTATGACATGTCACATACCCCCAGAGTCCCATGTGGGAAGGCATGTACGTCACAGGGTGACCCATTGCCACAATAGTGATGGACCTCCACAGTCTGTGTGCATGTTGTGTTTCTGATGTCTCTGATTCCATGTGCACAATGGGAGACAGTCTCCACATCAACGTTGTTTGTGCATGGACTTTGATGTTGTGCGTGTGTGTGTCACAGACGTCCACGTCTGTCCTGCGGAGGCAACAGGGGCCACTACCTGTGGGAGTCATGTTTGTTTTCCTGACGTGTACATGATACGCCATGTCATGCCAGTGTCCATGTGGCAAGACAGGGTCACTGGGAATCTACCTGTCAATGAGCTGTGATGCCTGTGGCGCATCTGTCCAGACATGTCACTGTGGTGTGTGTGTGGAACGTGACAGCAGTAAATGGGTACTGTGACACAGCCTAATGGTTTCCCATAGCACAACCTGGAACCTGTTGTCAACACATGTTGAACTGAGATGTTAGATGATGTCCATGTAGGTGTCATATATGTCCATACAGAACGGCACACACATCAAGTACTTGTGCCTCGTAATGATGTATCATGTGAAATTGAGTATGGTGAATGGCACATATGTGGGGTGACTGACAATCTTTCTTTCTTCACCTATGCACTGCAGGGCACCAGCTGTCCATAGACCATTCCCTGACCTGGCAACGATGGTGGAACGTGACAGCATCCGACGGTACCGCTTCACCAGGCAGCTGATTGAGGTTTTGGCAGTGCGCTTGGCCCCACATTTGCAACCTGGCCGGCCGTACCCTACAGCGCTGACCCCCAAGGTGAAGGTGATGGCAGCCCTACACTTCTTTGCCACCGGTACCTTTCAACACACTGTTGCGACTGCTGGTGGGATGTCACAGACTATGTTCAGCCGTGTGCTACGCGATGTTTTGGAGGCAATGTTGAGATGCCTGAACCAGTACATCTATTTCCCTACACGTCAACAACTCACTGACGTCAAGAGTGACTTCTATGCCCTGGGGAGGATGCCACATGTCATTGGCTCCATTGATGGGACACATGTGGCTTTGGTACCACCACAGGCACATGAGCAGGCATACAGGACAGGAAACATTATCATTCGATCAATGCTCTGGTGGTATGTCTTGCAGATATGAGCATCTCACATGTGTGTGCCCGTTTCCCTGGTTCGGCACACGATGCCTACGTGATGAGGAGTAGTCTCATCCCGAGGATGATGTCACAGATGCAGAGCAAGCGTGCCTGGCTTGTCGGTGTGTACTGACTTTGTACCATTGTGTGTGTTCTGCTATGTTGTATTCCGCCCTCTTTTCCAACTCAGCTAATGTGCAATTGTCTGTCTGTAGGTGACTCCGGATACCCCAACATGCCGTGGTTGCTGACACCCCTCAGGAACCCTGTGACACCAGCCCAGATGCGCTACAATGCGGCACTTGGTCGGACCAGGAGAGTGATCGAGCGCACATTTGGTTTCCTGAAGAGCCGCTTTCGCTGCCTGGACAAGACAGGAGGGGCCCTCCCATATGCCCCAGCAAAGGTGTGCAAGATTGTCATCGTCTGCTGCATGCTACACAACCTGGCAGTGCGGAAGGAGTTGCCTCTCATCCTGGATGACGATGACCAACATCCACCACCTGTGGAGGATCCTGGCCTGGGCCATGATGCCAGTGATGATGATGATGATGATGGTGATGTCTGCACACAGCTCATCACCAACTTCTTCAGCTGAATGTGAATATCCAGAGATGTCATGTCAATGATGTGTGTTTGCGTGATATGTGTTGGTGGTGCTCTGGTGCTGTTTGAGTGTGGCCATGTGCTACTTGACTGGAAGCGTGCAGCGATGTGTCCTTACAGGTAGTCTGTACTCCCCAACAGTGTTGACATGCTAACTTGGTTTTCTGTGAGTATCTTGTGACATGTATTGGCCATGAGTATTGCAGTTCTATCCTGTTCTTCCGTGCTTTTGACTGTGTGTCATGTCTGTCCTTCACAGGGTACTTTCAGACTTGTTTGTTGAACTGTGATCCCCCGACACCATGATTCAACTTCCAGGGTGGAAGCAGTCGTTTCCCTACAGGTGATGTGCCACACACCCCTGGACTTTATTTCTTCTACACTTGTTGACTGTGTGGCCACTGCCACGTAGGATTACCTTGCATCTGTAGTGGAAACAACATGTTGCAAATGTGTAATAAACCTGTGCTTCACTTTGGGTTGTGCATTGTCTGTGGTCACACATCTGACTGACATGTGCTTACTGCACCTGTGGGCTAGTTAACACAGAATGTGAATAGGTGTGGTGTCTGTGCATTCCACTGTATTTCCTGGCAACATCAGTGTAGGCGATGAGTCTGATGGCCCTGGTGTGTATGTGTTGTGTAGCCCTAGTGGTGTGTCTCCCTCATATGTGTCACGTCACCATGACTCACATGACGGTGTTGAACTTGCTGTAGCAGTTAGCATGCACAGTGTCATTTAGCAGATCACCATCTACATGACAAAAACCACGTTGGAATCACAACAGAGGCAAGTATGGTGTATTAGTGAGTTTATTTACAAACATGTGTGAGGATAGTGCACAGGATGGTGGGTGCTGTACATTGGGATTGGAATCCAAAGTTCCCAGATGAGTTGGAAGGCTTGGTAGCAGAAATGTCCTGAGTAAAGTCCACAGTCATCTGATACATTGGGCAAACTTAAGCTCCCCATGTCATGTGGGAGAGTTGTGTTGCATTCGACAGGGTAAACAGTTTGCATACAAAGGAGAATTTCCAGAACAGGTGTTGGGTTCCTGGGGGATGTACATGGCCATCGGCCTCTCATTTTTCCTTCCTCGGACGACCAATTTTCTTCCGGGGGGACCCTCACGTGCAGGCTGCTGTGGTGCAGAGGACTCTCCGCCAGAGTCCTCCTCCCTCCCTGTGGCAGTTGCAGTTGTTGCAGCACCAGATGTTGTGGGCACACAGGGAGGTGTGGCCATGTTGGTGCTAATCTGGCGGAGGCATGTCAATATGTCAGTTCTTCCAATGTGTCCCACTTGGACTCCACACGGGACATGTGTGTCTCCACACGGGACATGTGTGAATCCAAGCGGGCATGATGGGCAGCCTGCTGCTGTTGAATGTCCTTGAGGATCCCCACTACCTGGCTGACCTCTCCGGTGCTATTCTGGTACGCCTCAGCAATGCGTGCCAGTTGTGGGTCATCATGCAGTCCAGGCCCCTCTGCAAACAGTGACCTATGTCTACCACCCCTCCCACCACCCCTGGCGACACGTGCGGGACCTGTGGTGGCACGCACAGGTGACCGTAGGCCCACTTGGGGGTTGTTACTGGGCTTGTTGTCCGTTGCTCCACGTTGGGCCGGGGTCCCTGTGCTGTTGTCATCGGTGGTCCTTGGTCTGTCCGTGTTGGCAGGGGTGGTCTGTGTGTTGGCAGTTGTTGGAGGGGTGGGTGCAGGGGGTGCAGATGTTGGTCCTGCTGGTGCTGCATGATGACTCGCACCGGATGGGCCAGGTAGGTCTTCGCCATCCGAGGAGTGCAGAGGCTGTTCCACACCAGTGAGCTCAGTGTCCCCTGGAGCCTGGGACAGGGACTCCTCCTCGTCTGCTGCTGTGTCCCCATCATCACCTGTTTTTGGAAGAGACACACAATGTATGTTATGTTTCTACGGGCATCAATGGTTCACACACCTGACAGTTGTGACTGTACCTCTGGATGCGGGCCTGTACATTGCATTGTCCTAAGTTGTCACAGTCAGAGGTTGATATTGGTGTAGCACATTGTCCTGCCAACCTGAAGCTTTTCTATGTGAATGTTGAGGTGTGTGCATGGCCAGCATTGGTGGTATTTGGTGGACATACGGCCCTCCTTCTCCACCCAGCCCAGTTATCCCACCATGGAACGTGCTTCCATTGCAGGGAGTGCAAGTTGGCTTTCAGGATGTAAGTCAGTGGTGTCCTGCTGTTGGTTGGTGCCCAGTTCCCAGCAGGGGCTTGTGCTCCCCACAGCAGTACCCAGTGTCAGCCATCTTGTCAGTTGTTTTCCACTCCCTGTGATGTGAGCATGGTTCAGAGTGGTGTTGATGGGCCAATTGTGAGGGTGAGCAATATCTGTGACTACAACTCCCATCATGCTATGGCCTACACCCCCTTCCCAGCATGCCCATACTTCCTTCCTTTTGAGTGGACTTCACTGTGTGTGAGTGTGACAGCAATGGCAAGATGGCTGACAGTGGTGTCCTGCTGTTGGTTGGTGCACAGTTCCCAGCAGGGCCTTGTGCTCCCCACAGCAGTACCCAGTGTCAGCCATCTTGTCAGTTCTTTTCCACTCCCTGTGAGGTGTGCATGCTTCAGTGTGAGCTTGCTGGGCCATGTGGGTGGGGGATGTTGAGCTGTGACTACCACTCCCATCATGCTATTGCCTACACCCCCCTTCCCAGCATGCCCATACTTCCTTCCTTTTGACTCTGCTTCCCTGTGGGGTAGTGTGCCTGTGCTGACAGGATGGCTGACAGTGTTGTCCTGGCGTTTGTTTGGCTACAAGTCCCAAGAGTGTCCCTGTGCTTCACACAGCATAACCCAGTGTGGTTGTTCTTTGTGAGATATTTAATTAGAGTGTGAGGCAATGCATTCTCCCAGGTGAGTTGTGTGGAGTTTGTGTTAAGGGGGTGTGTGAGAAAAGCTGCTGGTGAGTATGGTCAGAGCTGTCAGTCCTCCTTCCCACCCAGCCAGATATCCCACCATGGAACGTGCTTCCATTGCAGGGAGTGCAAGTTGGCTTTCAGGATGTCAGTCAGTGATGGATCGACAGAGGCAAAACAGGATAAAATAATTTGCAATTAAAAAAAATAAAAATTAAAACAAATGCCAAAAATTAAAATTAAAAAAATTAAACAAAAAACTAAATAATTATTTTTTTAATTTAACAAATGTAAAGTTATAAATTAAAATTAGCAAAATTAAAATAAAAAAATAAAATTTACAAAACAAATTAAAAAAGCATTAACAATAAGTTAAATTATCCCCATCCATATTATGAAACTGATATCTCATCCATCCATGCAAGCCTATGACAAAGGCACACTGGCTGGAAGCACAAAATGGCTGCCAGCCAGTGCCACTTGGTCAACAACAACACTAAGCAAGAAAGCATGGGCTAAGAAATTTTACAGCAACACATATCCTCCAAAGGCATCAAATATATTTACCCCCCATCTTGGCCTGCCGAGAAGATGTCCCACAACCAGTGCCATTCATAGACTGCACTGGTTGCCAATGGCAAAACGCATTGAGTTTAAATCTCTTTGTATAGCTCATAGAATTATAAATCTGCAGGCCCCGGATATTTTGGCGCATCTCCTTACACCCTATGTCCCCACTCGGTGCTTACGTTCAAGAGTTCAACACTTGGCTGTTGTCCCGAGAACATGAAAGGTCCGTGCAGGAGGGCGCTCTTTCCGCGCCCTAGCCGCTAAACTTTGGAACTCTCTTCCCATGGGCATCAGGAGCATCAGCAATCATGCCCAATTACGCAACGCCATTAAAACCTACCTCTTACCCGCCTGAGTGGCCAGGGTGCTTGCTACACGGCTTTCTCAGCAGTTCTGCAGCAATAGCGCCGGGACGCCCCTTTTCTGGGGCAGCTGTACGCTCTACAAATCTGCTAACATAACATAACCTATACACTGCAGAAACAAAACGTGAAATACCCCCAAAAAGACACATTTTGTAATTTAATCCAATGCCATTCATGGCCTAAATGATGTTTCAATTCAACAGACCACAGAAACATAGTGAATTAAATTAATATTGCAAATTTATTTTAAAAAAACATGTAGAAACTGTGCAACATTTCTCTTTTATAAAAGAAGAAAAATTACATGCGAAAAACATAACTAGGCCCCTACTGAAACTGCAGGCCTCCCACCACAATAAATTTTAAAAATCAAATAAAAGTACAAATAAATACTGGTGCATGCCCCCAATCAAACAAACACCATTATACACCAGTTTTTCAACTTACTTGTGAAATCTCAAATACAGAGGGGTCGATTCCGATCTCGGCCAAAAGCGCATCTAACAGTATTCGTCCGGAAAAAATACAAGCTGAACGCGTGTTTCCCGACCGATTCGAACACTCGTCCGAACGAACAAGTACGATGCGCATAACAGCCCAGATTCCGAGCGAGCCGTACTTACCCATTTCAGCTCCTGTTCCCCGCCCGAGCCGGATCCGTAAACGCCAATTCGAGTCGCACGGAAGCAAATACACAGCACCTTCCGGCCGGACTAGTACGATGCGCCTTCCGTACGCGCCGAACCAGTCGCTATGTCCGGCACGTTTGAGCATCCGGGAGAGCCATACATAAGCTCCGATTCGCGCCACAAGGCGATCCACGGCTATGAGACGAGTACGAGTCGAAGGCACGAGAAACCCGAACGAAACGACCCAAGCATGAATCCCATCGCGCAGGTCCTAACAATACTCTACATCTATTACCGGGACCGGCACGGACGCGTACGGCGCAGACGGTAAGTCAAACACCAACAACACAAACAAACGACACGTACCCGAAATATGTCACACGCACATAGGGATGCAGAAATGACGTACACTAGCAACAGCAGAACCATAGGGGCGGGATGGTCATCACCAATGCAATACACACCCATAGGGGGATGGATGCCTACCACTACCACCACCCCTACTCAGGGGGGCCTGGATGCCTGTCACTACTACCATCCCCACTCATAGGGGGATGGATGCCTACCACCAACACCACCCCTACTCATGGGGGGCTAGATGCCTGCCACTACCACCACCCTTACTCATGGGGGGCTGGATGCCTGTCACTACCACCACCCCTACTCATGGGGGGCTGGATGCCTGTCACTACTACCATCCCCACTCATAGGGGGATGGATGCCTACCACTACCACCACCCCTACTCAGGGGGCCTGGATGCCTGTCACTACTACCCTCCCCACTCATAGGGGGATGGATGCCTACCACTACCACCACCCCTACTCAGGGGGCCTGGATGCCTGTCACTACTACCCTCCCCACTCATAGGGGGATGGATGCCTACCACTACCACCACCCCTACTCATGGGGGCTGGATGCCTGTCACTACCACCACCCCTACTCATGGGGGCTGGATGCCTGCCACTACCACCACCCCTACTCATGGGGGCCTGGATGCCTGTCACTACTACCATCCCCACTCATAGGGGGATGGATGCCTACCACCAACTCCACCCCCACTCATAGGGGGTTGGATGCCTACCACTACCACCACCCCTACTCATGGGGGGCTGGATGCCTGCCACTACCACCACCCCTACTCAGGGGGGCTGTATGCCTGTCACTACTACCATCCCCACTCATAGGGGGATGGATGCCTACCACTACTACCACCCCTACTCAGGGGGGCCTGGATGCCTGTCACTACTACCCTCCCCACTCATAGGGGGATGGATGCCTACCACTACCACCACCCCTACTCATGGGGGGCTGGATGCCTGTCACTACCACCACCCCTACTCATGGGGGGCTGGATGCCTGCCACTACCACCACCCCTACTCATGGGGGCCTGGATGCCTGTCACTACTACCATCCCCACTCATAGGGGGATGGATGCCTACCACTAACATCACCCCCACTCATGGGGGGATGGATGCCTACCACCAACACCACCCCTACTCATGGGGGGCTAGATGCCTGCCACTACCACCACCCCTACTCAGGGGGGGCTGGATGCCTGTCACTACTACGATCCCCACTCATAGGGGGATGGATGCCTACCACTACCACCCCCCTACTCATGGGGGCCTGGATGCCTGTCACTACTACCATCCCCACTCATAGGGGGATGGATGCCTACCACTAACACCACCCCCACTCATAGGGGGATGGATGCCTACCACTACCACCACCCCTACTCATGGGGGGCTGGATGCCTGCCACTACCACCACCCCTACTCAGGGGGGGCTGGATGCCTGTCACTACTACCATCCCCACTCATAGGGGGATGGATGCCTACCACTACCACCACCCCTACTCAGGGTGGCCTGGATGCCTGTCACTACTACCATCCCCACTCATAGGGGGATGTATGCCTACCACTAACACCACCCCCACTCATAGGGGGATGGATGCCTACCACTAACACCACCCCTACTCATGGGGGGCTGGATGCCTGCCACTACCACCACCCCTACTCATGGGGGCTGGATGCCTGTCACTACCACCACCCCTACTCATGGGGGGCTGGATGCCTGCCACTACTACCACCCCTACTCATGGGGGCCTGGATGCCTGTCACTACTACCATCCCCACTCATAGGGGGATGGATGCCTACCACTAACACCACCCCCACTCATAGGGGATGGATGCCTTCCACTAACACCACCCCCACTCATAGGGGGATGGATGCCTGCCACTACCACCACCCCTACTCATGGGGGCCTGGATGCCTGTCACTACTACCATACCCACTCATAGGGGGATGGATGCCTACCACTAACACCATCCCCACTCATAGGGGGATGGATGCCTTTCACTGCTACCATCCCCCCTCATAGGGGGATGGATGCCTACCACTAACACCACCCCCACTCATAGGGGGATGGATGCCTACCACTAACACCACCCCTCCACTCATAGGGGGATGGATGCCTACCACTAACACCACCCCTACTCATGGGGGGCTAGATGCCTGCCACTACCACCACCCCTACTCATGGGGGCCTGGATGCCTGTCACTACTACCATCCCCACTCATAGGGGGAAGGATGCCTACCACTAACACCACCCCCACTCATAGGGGGATGGATGCCTACCACTACCACCACCCCTACTCATGGGGGGCTGGATGCCTGCCACTACCACCACCCCTACTCAGGGGGGGATGGATGCCTGTCACTACTACCATCCCCACTCATAGGGGGATGGATGCCTACCACTACCACCACCCCTACTCAGGGGGGCCTGGATGCCTGTCACTACTACCATCCCCACTCATAGGGGGATGGATGCCTACCACTAACACCACCCCTACTCATGGGGGGCTGGATGCCTGCCACTACCACCACCCCTACTCAGGGGGGCCTGGATGCCTGTCACTGCTACCATCCCCACTCATAGGGGGATGGATGCCTACCACTACCACCACCCCTACTCATGGGGGGCTGGCTCCTGCCACTAACACCACCCCCACTCGTAGGGGGATGGATGCCTACCACTAACACCACCCCCACTCATAGGGGATGGATGCCTACCACTAACACCACCCCTACTCATGGGGGCTGGATGCCTGCCACTACCACCACCCCTACTCAGGGGGCCTGGATGCCTGTCACTACTACCATCCCCACTCATAGGGGGATGGATGCCTACCACTAACACCACCCCTACTCAGGGGGCTGGATGCCTGCCACTACTACCATCCCCACTCATAGGGGGATGGATGCCTACCACTACCACCACCCCTACTCATGGGGGCTGGATGCCTGCCACTACCACCACCCCTACTCAGGGGGTCTGGATGCCTGTCACTACTACCATCCCCACTCATAGGGGGATGGATGCGTACCACTAACACCACCCCCACTCATAGGGGGATGGATGCCTACCACTAACACCACCCCCACTCATAGGGGGATGGATGCCTACCACTACCACCACCCCTACTCATGGGGGGCTGGATGCCTGCCACTACCACCACCCCTACTCAGGGGGCTGGATGCCTGTCACTACTACCATCCCCACTCATAGGGGGATGGATGCCTACCACTAACACCACCCCCACTCATAGGGGGATGGATGCCTACGACCCACACAACCCCTACTCATAGGACGGGTAATGCATGACACAAGCAGCATACTCCAACATAAGGAATGTCTGAAAATTACATCCCCCGCCAACACCATGACAAGCGTGTGTAGTCTGTGTCAAATGCCTACAACACTGAACATGACATTGAACATACAATGTGACCCCCTATCACATGTGTCACACATAAATGTGTGTGGCCTCCACAATGCAAGCCGACCATGACCACTGTGGCAATGGGGTCGAACACCCCATCATCACAGTGACCAAAACGTAAGTGTGGGTTCCATAGCTGAAGCACATTTTGAACATTGTGGCAATGGGGCCTAAACCCCCATCATCACAGTGACCAAAAGGTAAGTGTGGGTTCCATAGCTGAAGCACATTTTGAACAGTGTGGCAATGGGGCCTAAACCCCCATCATCACAGTGACCAAAATGTAAGTGTGGGGTCCATAGCTGAAGCACATTTTGAACATTGTGGCAATGGGGTGTAAACCACCATCACCACAGTGACCAAAATGTAAGTGTGGGGTCCATAACTGAAGCACATTTTGAACAGTGTGGCAATGGGGCCTAAACCCCCATCATCACAGTGACCAAAATGTAAGTGTGGGGTCCATAGCTGAAGCACATTTTGAACATTGTGGCAATGGGGTGTAAACCCCCATCACCACAGTGACCAAAATGTTAGTGTGGGGTCCATAGCTGAAGCACATTTTGAACATTGTGGCAATGGGGTCTAAACCCCCATCACCACAGTGACCAAAATGTAAGTGTGGGGTCCATAGCTGAAGCACATTTTGAATATTGTGGCAATGGTGTCTAAAGCCCCATCACCACAGTGACCAAAATGTAAGTGTAGTCATGGTAAAAGCTGCAAATGCCAAACTGCATGGATTATTCCTGGTCACACAACAACAAACACATCAGTGGCATAGTAGTGCTTGTGTGCCATAGCAACATAGATTGGGTGAGGCAAACAGTGCAGTGCCAATGAAACATCGCTTTGGCCATGTGCAGACAAACATCACCCATGGGGGCTCACATTGTCAACATTCACAAATAACACAATGACAGAAGTGACCATCATAATGCAGATCCACATATCTGCACCGATGGACACACAAATGTAGATATCCTGTGGAGACTGTAGATGTCAGGTGAACAAATACCATACCATGGCAGCAATGGGACATACAAACCATGATCATTGTGCTGACTGATGACCTAGGAGTCCCAGGGACAGCAGGGAAAGCCACCAAACAACATACAGCCAATGGCACACTAAAGATATGCCAATGCAGTGGTGCAAATGCACAAACACAAACAGGCAAACTCACACTGCATATCAAACACAACAGGTGAGGGGGTGGTGTGCCAGTGTCCCCAGGCAAACACACAACACACGAGGAGGCCTGAATCCCTATTACACAGATGTCAACACAGTGCCACACAAAAGTAACTCATGGATCGGATTCCCCTATGTGGGCAATCAGGCATTGTTAGATGAGGGAGCCCAACTTACAAATGTCACACAAGCTTGTAGGAACAGCAACTAACACAGCAAGAGACAGACCCACCACAGCACTACCCCCAGGGACCCCACATTGTAGTGACACTGGCCTGCATGATAATCCCACTGTGATGACAAAGGTAGATGTCGTACACACTGTGAACCACAGTCATGTGTCCTGAGCAACTAACTACCATCACACCTACACAAGCACAAATAAAATAGCACGGCCTGTCAGCCAAGGCCAACATGGAGGTAGGGGTCTAGCCGTGCAACAACTCTCATTTGCACACACTCAACACCACACACCTTGATCTCCACCAATGTGCAGCAGTGAAGCTCACATGGACTGGTGACATTGCACATGCACCCATGACAATCCCAGGGGTGGTGGGGGGAACTAAGGCGGAGATACCCATCACACATGGCCAGTCAACAAGACTTGTGAATGTCTCACACACTGCACAGTACGCTGTACATGGGCATGACGTCAAATCCACACCAACCAATGGGATCCCGGACACAGTCACACACCAATGAAGAAGGCAAGCTCACCCACAAACAACACACATAGAAAACTTCCAACATTGCAGCTCTGACCCTGAGGAGTGGCAGCAGTCACACACACAATGTGTCACAATTAAGCCTGGGCGTAGTTCGCGAAGTAGCGCTACGCGAAGCTACGCAAAGTGCAGTTCGCTCTACGCGAGCTACGCGTAGCACTACGCGAACTGCGTAGTGCACTATTCGCAATGATTGCACAGTGCCGGATGCTTGTCCGCACTGTGCAATCATTGAAAACGGCATCTTGCACAGTGTGAGCTGTCTGTTACTGCCGCTCGAGTAGATTTTTACTCGAGCGGCAGCTTCTCAACGCGGACTGGTAGTTTCTCATCGCGAGCGGTCGCGAGCATACGCGACCACTCGCAATGAGAAACCTGACCTCCCGCGTTGAGAATCTCGCCGGGAGGTTTATTTTCCACGCTCGCGATCGGCAACTTGATGTTGCTGATCGCGAACGAGGAAAAAGTCTCGCTGGGATGTCATTTTGCTTGCTCGCGGTCGCCAACTTGACGTTGAGGACCGCGAGCAAGCAAAAAATGACCGCTGCACTACGCTACGCTACGCGTGTTTGCACTGTGCTACGTGCAATTCGCGTTGTGCGAAGTAGCGCAAACTTCGCAAACTACGCGAGCGTAGCGTAGTGCTTTGCCCAGGGTTAGTCACAATCACTGAAAGCTAACACAAACTGTAAATTACATGACTTGTGTAACCAACAAGTGCCAAGGGGAATCCTGACTGTGTCCCATCTGCGTTTGCCCACATCCCCAGCCCTGACAACAAAGACAACTAGGGATGACAACCTGATGAACATTAGTTTGCCATGCACCCACATCCCGGAGAAACCAGGTCCAAGATGCTGGATGAACACAGGACAACTCAGCAAGCATCACAAACAGGAACATCCCTAGGGACACAGCCTGTGTAGGAAAAGGGAAGGGAACACACACAGACATGCTCACACAACACACAACACGGGCCCAGGCAATGTCACGGAATTACACACTGCCATGAGGGGACTCCACTCCTGTGTAAGAAAAGCTGTGCCCTACGTTGTCTCTGCAGGGCGCTATCATGTCAGCAGAACACTTGGTCACTCAGTCAACAATTAGCGCAAAATGAAGGCTCACGTCACATCAGCCTGGTCATGGCATTGTCACCCAAATCATCTGCACCGATCAAATACACATGTATAGCAAGTTGCACTGATACCACAGATGAGTCCTTCCCCATTGATGCCCAAACATGCATGTCCAGTGGAGATGGTCACACGGTCAGGGAAATAGACCAATTGAACAATGGCAAGCACATCTGATGTGCAGGGGTGTAAGCCACAGATGTGATATTGAAAAAACAGGTAGGGAATCCCATTTGCAAATATGGAAAACATGACACCCTCATATTGCTGCAAAGGATGAAATGGCTACACACCAGGATAGGACACATTCCCCCTGGACCACATGGGGTCCTGCACAGTAACACTTCATTTACCTGACATCAAAAATCAACATCACTGCAGCAAGGGCATGGTTAGCATCATCAACATCATGTACATCTGAAGCAAAACCACTAGAGAACTGAAAGTAGCTTTATTCAGCATATGTTATTTGGAAAATTAAAGTCCAGAAAAAACACAAAGGCCAATGGCCAGTCCATGAATAAAGTCCAAACAGGGTGACAGTGGCAGATGTCACCCTTTGCTTGCCTGCACTGCTAGGGACCAGGGACATTCCCCACAGAGGGGCATACGGGGGGCGCAGGCCAGGCACCGCAGGGACAGGATCAGGGCTCACCAGAAGGAGGCAGGGAAGGGGTGGCTGGTGCTGGAGAGTCACTGACAACTGCAGTGGAGGTATCTGACATGGTGTGTGCCGGCACAACTGGGGGCATGAGTCAGATGGTGTGGGTGCCGGCACAACTCCAGTGGGCTGGCCAGATGGAGAGGACAGGTTCCCCACTGCAGTGCCCAAGTCAGACGGGGTGGTAGTGGACTCCACTGCAGTGCCCATCTCCAGGGAGTAGAACGGGGTTCAGGTAAGGTGGGCAGGACAGAGGGGGAGGACACGGTCTCCACACCAGTGGCACTAACATGTGCAGCGGGGGTGGTGGTGCTGGAAGAGCAAGTGGTAGGTGGAGAAGGCCGGATCATTTTGGGGATGGTGTATCTGTGGGTGGGGTAACCTGGGGCAGGGTGTGGTGGGGGAACCTGTGTTGTGGGGGCCTGAGGGATGGAGGAAGGAGACTGTGTGGTTGACTTGCAGGGCGGTGGTGGGGTCTTGCTCTTCCGGGACCGGGGGGACTTGTGGGTGGGGGCCCCCGTCTGTCTGCGCCTGGGGGAGGGTGTCCGGGGGTGAGGGGCACTCCCCTCTGTGTGGGTGGACTTCCTCTTCCCCCTGTATGCTGGATCAGCGGGATCGGAGGGGAAGAGGCCGAGGTCACAGAGGAAGAGCTGCTGTGTAGGTGGGGTTGCAGGTGAGGCAAGGGAAGGGGTCTTGGAGGGAGAGGATTTGGAGGACTGCGGAGTGACTGTGGATGCCTGTGTGTGTGTCTGTTCCCCATCCCCTGTGGGTGTGGTATCAGTCCCCTGAGGATGCTTGTGTGCACGTCTTGCCTTTGTTTTGGGTGTTTCTGTGCTGCTCGTGTCTGTGTGTTTGGGTGATCGTGCAGGTGTGCATGTGCTTGGGACAGGTAGGGTGCCAGGAAGTGTGGATGGGGCAGAGGTAGGAGGGGTGAGGGACTGTTGGAGGAGGGACACTGCTGCCATCAGGGAGGAGTCCATGGACTTATTGCTCCTCTGTAGGGCAGACATACCCGTCGAGATGCCCTCCATGAACGACACCAGCTGTGTCAACAGAGTGGTGTGTGCATGGAGGACACTCAGCATTGCTGTCTGCCCTACATGGAGCTGGCGAAGTAGGTACACAGACTCCTCACTCAGGGCAGCAGGGGACACAGGGGCAGGGGTGCGGTGCCTGGCACGAAGGAGACACGCTCCCGAACACGGGAGCCTCCACGGACCTCTGGAATGGGAGCCAATGGAAGGGCGGTGGTGGTGGTGGTGGCGGGGCCAGACATACTAGCTGGGGTGTGGTGGCTGCTGACACCCACCTCCACAAGGGAGTCATCCTCCGAGCTGCTGTGGTCCTCAGCTGAGGTGGATGGTGCTGAGGACTCTTCGGTGTGGCTCCCCTCGCCCTCCATGCCACTGGGTCCCTCCGACCACTCATCGGCTGCTGACCCAGTCTGGCTCTGCAGCTCATCCTGGTCCGTGGAGCTGTCCCCTCCTTTGGCCGTGGATGTATCTGCAAACAATTAGGGAAACAGACAAACATCAGTCACCTGCACTGACCGCACACACCACAGTAAGTACAGCACATTACTGAGCAAGCCCTGGCATCCTTAGTTGAACATTGCCAAAAGTCCTCACACAGATTAGGAGAAGCCAATTGTCAGTCTGATGGTGAACCATGGAACTCGCACCCCTCCTGCCCTTGCACCCATCTGTCTGGTGCCTGTTTGATGGTAATACCCCAGTGTGGACACATGCACCACCTACACAGTTGTTGGACATTGCAGAGAACAAGGTGAAGTATGTGAACATGACCACATCACATCTCTTGCCACTGAGTCAGTACAGGTGTCCGGATAAAGGGATGGCCAGAGTCTAATTAGAAATGCATGTGATGCATACCAGCACCAGACACCATGATGCACCCATGTCCGGATAGTCAATGCCACAATCGGGTGCATGTTGCACATGTCACTCCCCTGCAGGATCACTCTTAGGAAGTTTAATGCCATGGCACAGGCATGCCTGCAAAGTCATACATCACTGTCTCCAGTCACATGGGCATGGCAGCCAGCCAACAACAGTCTGCACTGTGTCACAATCTTAGGACATGGGGAATGCAAGTTATGTAGCTGACAAGTGCACATGTCCATCCCCCACAAACCACATCATCTGAACTCTTATTTGTCCACGTCATACCAAATGGACATATGGGAGACATGAAACACAACTCTCTGAACCTGAGCACCTCACAGTCTGCTGTGAATGAAAAACAGCTGCCTGAAATTCACAGTCGCATACACCTGTGTGCACAGTCAAGTGATCAAACACCTATAAGTCACAGAAGTATCGTCTCTCATGGTCACATATCAGATGGCATGCTGAGCCCTAACCGATAAACATCCCAGTAGTCCTGACAAGGAAGCCACAGCACAATGACACAGAGGCAGACACCTGAGGGAACATTTCACTGATCACAACATGTCAGCTGATACACGGGAGTGGGAGTACAGAGTGTATTGTATGCCCTGGAGTAGGCATGACTGTCCTGCTCCACCTGAAAGAGGGATGAGCCCTGGACAGTAGGCAGGTGGCTAAGCATGTGTGACACACTTGATATACATATCCTGAGGCCCAAACATTGTTCCCACCCGCAGCATGGGGGTGTGCCAAATACCCCAGGGACATGTGGTGATTCAGATCAGCAAGTGGACCACATATCAAAGTTACACCCAGATTACATGTCAGGACTTAGGCATTGTGTGAGCAATTGACCCACCCATGAAGCACACCACAAAGTCACGGGAACAAATGCTGTCCCCCACCTTGAGCAAAGCAAAATGCAAGGACACAGTACCCAAGTGACACAATTTCCTGACTGTAAGGACCACACCGGCGTATCAGATGAGGAGTGGGCATGTCACAATTGAGGGACATGGGACCTGGACCACAAGACTGATGTACTGTGGAAGTTTAACCAGGCCAGAGGAGGGCACATAGCATGTCAGACAAAGTTCACAGTGCAGTCATGGACTCACCCCCTCCTTGCTGCTTTCTGGCCTTCAGCTGCCCATCCAGGTCAGGGAAGACCACCGCCATGATCCGGAGCATGTGGGGGGTCAGGGTCCGGTGTCCGCCCCTCATGCGAGGAGGTGACAGCTTCAGCTGGACCCTTACGATCCTCCGGGTCCAGCCACGAAGGTCCTGCCACCTCTTCTGGCAGTTGCGGATCCAGCGCTTGTAGACCCCCCACGGATCTTACTGCCCGGGCAATGGTCAGCCAGATTTCCTGCTTCTGGTGGGCATCAACCTGTGAGGATGACAAAGTGAAAAGGCCATTACTACACATGCAACATATCCGTGCATCACACAGTTGGATATACATGTCTCAATCACAGGGGCATATGATGTACACAGGCAGTGCAACGATGGCTATGAACAGTTTGCCAGCAGTTACTACATGGTATCATTGCATGGGAAGTAAACCTTGTTGGAATGCACCGTTACTGCACTGTACCTCTTCAGTGCATGTGACTACACACTTTGGGGGGTGAGAACTACTCAGTGAGCATGCTAGCCAGTGGTGTGCACACTGGAAGTCTTGCCAGTCAGACAACATGCACAATTAGTAAGGCAGTGGACAGCACACTCACCTGCTCCCCTGGTTTCCCATACAGCTTGCTGTACTGTGGAAGGAGGCTGTCCAGCAGGGCCTGGTTCTCCTCAAGGCTGAAGGCTGGGGCTCTCTCCACAGTACGTGCCATTGCAGTAGCCAGAGGATGCAGAGACAGCAGCAGTGTTGGTGGCAGATGTCGTCCTGGAGCATGTAGTGCAGGCAAGTGAGCCCTCAGAGGAACAGCCAGCATTATATGTGTGCTGCAGAGGCAGATACTGTCCCATGTGTCCAAAGTGATAGGTCCAAGTCGTTTGCATCTTCTGAATCTGGCCAATCCATGGAATTGCACCACTAATACACGCCCATAGCATCCTTCAAAAGTTCAACTTCATGACACCCATGAATTTGCAACATTGTTGTGGCTGGCCAACTGAATTCACTGCATCAGACTCGTTGAAGCTTCGAAAACGCGTCCGTTGCCATGCCAGGCCCCAGCCAATGCGTGCACACCGATCGGTCCATTGCTGTACACCGCGTATTCCGGGATACAACACGTACCCGCTCACAACAGATGCAATGGGCCGTGCGGGCACACCGATCGGTCCATTGCTGTACAACGCGTACCCGCTCACTACAGATGCAATGGGCCGTGAGGGCACACCCATCGGTCCATTGCTGTACAACGCGTATTCCAGGATACAACGCGTACCCGCTCACAACAGATGCAATGGGCCGTGCTGGCACACCGATCGGTCCATTGCTGTACAACGCGTACCCGCTCACAACAGATGCAATGGGCCGTGCGGGCACACCAATCGGTCCATTGCTGTACAACGCATACCCGCTCACAACAGATACAATGGGCCACGCGGGCACACCGATCGGTCCATTGCTGTACAACGCGTACCCGCTCACTACAGATGCAATGGGCCGTGCGGACACACCGATCGGTCCATTGCTGTACAACGCGTATTCCGGGATACAACGCGTACCCGCTCACAACAGATGCAATGGGCCGTGCGGGCACACCGATCGGTCCATTGCTGTACAACGCGTATTCCGGGATACAACGCGTACCCGCTCACTACAGATGCAATGGGCCGTGCGGGAACACCGATCGGTCCATTGCTGTACAACGCGTACCCGCTCACTACAGATGCAATGGGCCGTGCGGGCACACCGATCGGTCCATTGCTGTACAACGCGTATTCCGGGATACAACGCGTACCCGCTCACAACAGATGCAATGGGCCGTGCGGGCACACCGATCGGTCCATTGCTGTACAACGCGTACACGCTCACAACAGATGCAATGGGCCGTGCGGGCACACCGATCGGTCCATTGCTGTACAACGCGTACCCGCTCACAACAGATGCAATGGGCCGTGCGGGCACACCGATCGGTCCATTGCTGTACAACGCGTATTCCGGGATACAACGCGTACCCGCTCACAACAGATGCAATGGCCAGTGCGTGCACACCGATCGGTCCATTGCCGTACAACGCGTACCTGCTCACAATAGATGCAATGGCCAGTGCGTGCACACCGATCGGTCCATTGCTGTACAATGCGTATTCCGGGATACAACGCGTACCCGCTCACAACAGATGCAATGGCCAGTGCGTGCACACCGATCGGTCCATTGCTGTACAACGCGTACCCGCTCACAACAGATGCAATGGCCAGTGCGTGCACACCGATCGGTCCATTGCTGTACAACGCGTCCCTGTACAGGTCACTCGCATATGTCACCATGCTTGTCACTGGTGAACGTATGCCAGCCACATATACATGCCAGGGACTCAGGGGCACACCTACAACACCACACCCAGTCCACACTGTATCCTAAGGCATGTAAGGCTGCATTACCTTTTCTGTGAATGGGGGTAAACATGTGGTTTTTGGGGTGGCACTTGGGGGCAGCCACTCCCAGGCTGTGCACGTGTTCATGGGGACAGGATCCTTTGTGTGTTGTGCACATGACCACTGTGATGTGCAAGTGTTCATTTCGGAGCATGTGGCATGGTCACATTTCCAGGTTGTGTATGTGTATGACATGTCACATACCCCCAGAGTCCCATGTGGGAAGGCATGTACGTCACAGGGTGACCCATTGCCACAATAGTGATGGACCTCCACAGTCTGTGTGCATGTTGTGTTTCCGATGTCTCTGATTCCATGTGCACAATGGGAGACAGTCTCCACATCAACGTTGTTTGTGCATGGACTTTGATGTTGTGCGTGTGTGTGTCACAGACGTCCACGTCTGTCCTGCGGAGGCAACAGGGGCCACTACCTGTGGGAGTCATGTTTGTTTTCCTGACGTGTACATGATACGCCATGTCATGCCAGTGTCCATGTGGCAAGACAGGGTCACTGGGAATCTACCTGTCAATGAGCTGTGATGCCTGTGGCGCATCTGTCCAGACATGTCACTGTGGTGTGTGTGTGGAACGTGACAGCAGTAAATGGGTACTGTGACACAGCCTAATGGTTTCCCATAGCACAACCTGGAACCTGTTGTCAACACATGTTGAACTGAGATGTTAGATGATGTCCATGTAGGTGTCATATATGTCCATACAGAACGGCACACACATCAAGTACTTGTGCCTCGTAATGATGTATCATGTGAAATTGAGTATGGTGAATGGCACATATGTGGGGTGACTGACAATCTTTCTTTCTTCACCTATGCACTGCAGGGCACCAGCTGTCCATAGACCATTCCCTGACCTGGCAACGATGGTGGAACGTAACAGCATCCGACGGTACCGCTTCACCAGGCAGCTGATTGAGGATTTGGCAGTGCGCTTGGCCCCACATTTGCAACCTGGCCGGCCGTACCCTACAGCGCTGACCCCCAAGGTGAAGGTGATGGCAGCCCTACACTTCTTTGCCACCGGTACCTTTCAACACACTGTTGCGACTGCTGGTGGGATGTCACAGACTATGTTCAGCCGTGTGCTACGCGATGTTTTGGAGGCAATGTTGAGATGCCTGAACCAGTACATCTATTTCCCTACACGTCAACAACTCACTGACGTCAAGAGTGACTTCTATGCCCTGGGGAGGATGCCACATGTCATTGGCTCCATTGATGGGACACATGTGGCTTTGGTACCACCACAGGCACATGAGCAGGCATACAGGAACAGGAAACATTATCATTCGATCAATGCTCTGGTGGTATGTCTTGCAGATATGAGCATCTCACATGTGTGTGCCCGTTTCCCTGGTTCGGCACACGATGCCTACGTGATGAGGAGTAGTCGCATCCCGAGGATGATGTCACAGATGCAGAGCAAGCGTGCCTGGCTTGTCGGTGTGTACTGACTTTGTACCATTGTGTGTGTTCTGCTATGTTGTATTCCGCCCTCTTTTCCAACTCAGCTAATGTGCAATTGTCTGTCTGTAGGTGACTCCGGATACCCCAACATGCCGTGGTTGCTGACACCCCTCAGGAACCCTGTGACACCAGCCCAGATGCGCTACAATGCGGCACTTGGTCGGACCAGGAGAGTGATCGAGCGCACATTTGGTCTCCTGAAGAGCCGCTTTCGCTGCCTGGACAAGACAGGAGGGGCCCTCCCATATGCCCTAGCAAAGGTGTGCAAGATTGTCATCGTCTGCTGCATGCTACACAACCTGGCAGTGCGGAAGGAGTTGCCTCTCATCCTGGATGACGATGACCAACATCCACCACCTGCGGAGGATCCTGGCCTGGGCCACGATGCCAGTGATGATGATGATGGTGATGTCTGCACACAGCTCATCACCAACTTCTTCAGCTGAATGTGAATATCCAGAGATGTCATGTCAATGATGTGTGTTTGCGTGATATGTGTTGGTGGTGCTCTGGTGCTGTTTGAGTGTGGCCATGTGCTACTTGACTGGAAGCGTGCAGCGATGTGTCCTTACAGGTAGTCTGTACTCCCCAACAGTGTTGACATGCTAACTTGGTTTTCTGTGAGTATCTTGTGACATGTATTGGCCATGAGTATTGCAGTTCTATCCTGTTCTTCCGTGCTTTTGACTGTGTGTCATGTCTGTCCTTCACAGGGTACTTTCAGACTTGTTTGTTGAACTGTGATCCCCCGACACCATGATTCAACTTCCAGGGTGGAAGCAGTCGTTTCCCTACAGGTGATGTGCCACACACCCCTGGACTTTATTTCTTCTACACTTGTTGACTGTGTGGCCACTGCTACGTAGGATTACCTTGCATCTGTAGTGGAAACAACATGTTGCAAATGTGTAATAAACCTGTGCTTCACTTTGGGTTGTGCGTTGTCTGTGGTCACACATCTGACTGACATGTGCTTACTGCACCTGTGGGCTAGTTAACACAGACTGTGAATAGGTGTGGTGTCTGTGCATTCCACTGTATTTCCTGGCAACATCAATGTAGGCGATGAGTCTGATGGCCCTGGTGTGTATGTGTTGTGTAGCCCTAGTGGTGTGTCTCCCTCATATGTGTCACGTCACCATGACTCACATGACGGTGTTGAACTTGCTGTAGCAGTTAGCATGCACAGTGTCATTTAGCAGATCACCATCTACATGACAAAAACCACGTTGGAATCACAACAGAGGCAAGTATGGTGTATTAGTGAGTTTATTTACAAACATGTGTGAGGATAGTGCACAGGATGGTGGGTGCTGTACATTGGGATTGGAATCCAAAGTTCCCAGATGAGTTGGAAGGCGTGGTAGCAGAAATGTCCTGAGTAAAGTCCACAGTCATCTGATACATTGGGCAAACTTAAGCTCCCCATGTCATGTGGGAGAGTTGTGTTGCATTCGACAGGGTAAACAGTTTGCATACAAAGGAGAATTTCCAGAACACGTGTTGGGTTCCTGGGGGATGTACATGGCCATCGGCCTCTCAGTTTTCCTTCCTCGGACGACCAATTTTCTTCCGGGGGGGACCCTCACGTGCAGGCTGCTGTGGTGCAGAGGACTCTCCGCCAGAGTCCTCCTCCCTCCCTGTGGCAGTTGCAGTTGTTGCAGCACCAGATGTTGTGGGCACACAGGGAGGTGTGGCCATGTTGGTGCTAATCTGGCGGAGGCATGTCAATATGTCAGTTCTTCCAATGTGTCCCACTTGGACTCCACACGGGACATGTGTGTCTCCACACGGGACATGTGTGTCTCCACACGGGACATGTGTGAATCCAAGCGGGCATGATGGGCAGCCTGCTGCTGTTGAATGTCCTTGAGGATCCCCACTACCTGGCTGACCTCTCCGGTGCTATTCTGGTACGCCTCAGCAATGCGTGCCAGTTGTGGGTCATCATGCAGTCCAGGCCCCTCTGCAAACAGCGACCTATGTCTACCACTCCTCCCACCACCCCTGGCGACACGTGTGGGACCTGTGGTGGCACGCACAGGTGACCGTAGGCCCACTTGGGGGTTGTTACTGGGCTTGTTGTCCGTTGCTCCACGTTGGGCCGGGGTCCCTGTGCTGTTGTCATCGGTGGTCCTTGGTCTGTCCGTGTTGGCAGGGGTGGTCTGTGTGTTGGCAGTTGTTGGAGGGGTGGGTGCAGGGGGTGCAGATGTTGGTCCTGCTGATGCTGCATGATGACTCGCACCGGATGGGCCAGGTAGGTCTTCGCCATCCGAGGAGTGCAGAGGCTGTTCCACACCAGTGAGCTCAGTGTCCCCCGGAGCCTGGGACAGGGACTCCTCCTCGTCTGCTGCTGTGTCCCCATCATCACCTGTTTTTGGCAGAGACACACAATGTATGTTATGTTTCTACGGGCATCAATGGTTCACACACCTGACAGTTGTGACTGTACCTCTGGATGCGGGCCTGTACATTGCATTGTCCTAAGTTGTCACAGTCAGAGGTTGATATTGGTGTAGCACATTGTCCTGCCAACCTGAAGCTTTTCTATGTGAATGTTGAGGTGTGTGCATGGCCAGCATTGGTGGTATTTGGTGGACATACGGCCCTCCTTCTCCACCCAGCCCAGTTATCCCACCATGGAACGTGCTTCCATTGCAGGGAGTGCAAGTTGGCTTTCAGGATGTAAGTCAGTGGTGTCCTGCTGTTGGTTGGTGCCCAGTTCCCAGCAGGGCCTTGTGCTCCCCACAGCAGTACCCAGTGTCAGCCATCTTGTCAGTTCTTTTCCACTCCCTGTGAGGTGTGCATGCTTCAGTGTGAGCTTGCTGGGCCATGTGGGTGGGGGATGTTGAGCTGTGACTACCACTCCCATCATGCTATTGCCTACACCCCCCTTCCCAGCATGCCCATACTTCCTTCCTTTTGACTCTGCTTCCCTGTGGGGTAGTGTGCCTGTGCTGACAGGATGGCTGACAGTGTTGTCCTGGCGTTTGTTTGGCTACAAGTCCCAAGAGTGTCCCTGTGCTTCACACAGCATAACCCAGTGTGGTTGTTCTTTGTGGGATATTTAATTAGAGTGTGAGGCAATGCATTCTCCCAGGTGAGTTGTGTGGAGTTTGTGTTAAGGGGGTGTGTGAGAAAAGCTGCTGGTGACTATGGTCAGAGCTGTCAGTCCTCCTTCCCACCCAGCCAGATATCCCACCATGGAACGTGCTTCCATTGCAGGGAGTGCAAGTTGGCTTTCAGGATGTCAGTCAGTGGTGTCCTGCTGTTGGTTGGTGCCCAGTTCCCAGCAGGGGCTTGTGCTCCCCACAGCAGTACCCAGTGTCAGCCATCTTGTCAGTTGTTTTCCACTCCCTGTGATGTGAGCATGGTTCAGAGTGGTGTTGATGGGCCAATTGTGAGGGTGAGCAATATCTGTGAATACAACTCCCATCATGCTATGGCCTACACCCCCCTTCCCAGCATGCCCATACTTCCTTTCTTTTGAGTGGACTTCACTGTGTGTGAGTGTGACAGCAATGGCAAGATGGCTGACAGTGGTGTCCTGCTGTTGGTTGGTGCACAGTTCCCAGCAGGGCCTTGTGCTCCCCACAGCAGTACCCAGTGTCAGCCATCTTGTCAGTTCTTTTCCACTCCCTGTGAGGTGTGCATGCTTCAGTGTGAGCTTGCTGGGCCATGTGGGTGGGGGATGTTGAGCTGTGACTACCACTCCCATCATGCTATTGCCTACACCCCCCTTCCCAGCATGCCCATACTTCCTTCCTTTTGACTCTGCTTCCCTGTGGGGTAGTGTGCCTGTGCTGACAGGATGGCTGACAGTGTTGTCCTGGCGTTTGTTTGGCTACAAGTCCCAAGAGTGTCCCTGTGCTTCACACAGCATAACCCAGTGTGGTTGTTCTTTGTGGGATATTTAATTAGAGTGTGAGGCAATGCATTCTCCCAGGTGAGTTGTGTGGAGTTTGTGTTAAGGGGTGTGTGAGAAAAGCTGCTGGTGACTATGGTCAGAGCTGTCAGTCCTCCTTCCCACCCAGCCAGATATCCCACCATGGAACGTGCTTCCATTGCAGGGAGTGCAAGTTGGCTTTCAGGATGTCAGTCAGTGGTGTCCTGCTGTTGGTTGGTGCCCAGTTCCCAGCAGGGGCTTGTGCTCCCCGCAGCAGTACCCAGTGTCAGCCATCTTGTCAGTTGTTTTCCACTCCCTGTGATGTGAGCATGGTTCAGAGTGGTGTTGATGGGCCAATTGTGAGGGTGAGCAATATCTGTGACTACAACTCCCATCATGCTATGGCCTACACCCCCTTCCCAGCATGCCCATACTTCCTTCCTTTTGAGTGGACTTCACTGTGTGTGAGTGTGACAGCAATGGCAAGATGGCTGACAGTGGTGTCCTGCTGTTGGTTGGTGCACAGTTCCCAGCAGGGCCTTGTGCTTCCCACAGCAGTACCCAGTGTCAGCCATCTTGTCAGTTCTTTTCCACTCCCTGTGAGGTGTGCATGCTTCAGTGTGAGCTTGCTGGGCCATGTGGGTGGGGGATGTTGAGCTGTGACTACCACTCCCATCATGCTATTGCCTACACCCCCCTTCCCAGCATGCCCATACTTCCTTCCTTTTGACTCTGCTTCCCTGTGGGGTAGTGTGCCTGTGCTGACAGGATGGCTGACAGTGTTGTCCTGGCGTTTGTTTGGCTACAAGTCCCAAGAGTGTCCCTGTGCTTCACACAGCATAACCCAGTGTGGTTGTTCTTTGTGGGATATTTAATTAGAGTGTGAGGCAATGCATTCTCCCAGGTGAGTTGTGTGGAGTTTGTGTTAAGGGGGTGTGTGAGAAAAGCTGCTGGTGACTATGGTCAGAGCTGTCAGTCCTCCTTCCCACCCAGCCAGATATCCCACCATGGAACGTGCTTCCATTGCAGGGAGTGCAAGTTGGCTTTCAGGATGTCAGTCAATGGTGTCCTGCTGTTAGTTGGTGCCCAGTTCCCAGCAGGGGCTTGTGCTCCCCACAGCAGTACCCAGTGTCAGCCATCTTGTCAGTTGTTTTCCACTCCCTGTGATGTGAGCATGGTTCAGAGTGGTGTTGATGGGCCAATTGTGAGGGTGAGCAATATCTGTGACTACAACTCCCATCATGCTATTGGCTACACTGACTTCACCAGCATACACAGAATTCCTTCCTTTCAGTGAGCTTCCCTGTGAGGTGGTGTTCTAGTGGTGGCAAAATATCTGACTATGTTTGTTGGTTAGATTTGTGCCACTGCCTTGCTGTATTTGTAGTTATGTTTGTACATATCTTGACACAGTTACATGTCACTATGAGATGGCATGTATTGTGTTTATCTGACTGACAGACAGATCTTGGGGTGATTATCGTTTGATTGCTGTGTATTTGCTAAGGGTGCATGGTTTGACTATCCCCTTGACAGTGATGTGTGTGTATTGTCACACAATATTGGGTATATTAGTTGTGTACTCACCAGGCTCTGGGATGTTTGATAGTCCATATACGCTCACTGGTGGTAGGATGGCCCGTACCTTCTCCTCCCTGGGCCTGAGGTATAGTGGTTTGGCAGGAGGGCCACTGCCGGTGTGCTGACTCAGGATGTAATCCTTCTTTAGTAGGTCCCTGACCCTCCTGCGCATGTCATACCACCTGTTTTGGATGTCTTCCTTTGTGCGCAAACATGGTGATTGTGCGTTGACCCGGTCGACGATCCTCTGCCACATCTTGGTTTTCTGCGACATGGGGGTCTGTTGTACCAATGTACCAAACAACTGGGGCTCTACCCTGAGGATCTCATCTACCTGGACTTCCAATTCACTGTCTAGGAACTTTGGATTCTTCTTTAGGGGCATGGTGATGGGTGGTGGTGGGGATTGATGTGTGTGTGTGTGTGCAGGTGAGGGTGTGTGAGTGTAGGTTTTGCTGGGTGTATGTGAGGGTGCTATTTGTTGAGGTGCTAATGGTGTGTGGCTTGTGTGATGGATGAGCTGTGAGTGTGTCTGTGGTTGCTGTGTGATGGTGTTCTGTGCTGGCAGGTCAGTTGAATTTGCAAAGGATCATGGTAGGGATTTATGGCCTTTATATAGGTGGAGTTGGGGGTGTGTCCTTGTTCCATGTTTTTTTTCCCTGTATTTATCGACTTTGTCATTGCTTGTTTGGCCCTTTTTTTTGTTTTTTTCCTTAGTATTTTTTGTGCATGTAGGAGACGTTCTTCGGACTGAGTAGGACGCTGCAGTTGTCTCGTGCGAGCTTCTCCGAGTCGTCCACGCTGTGTTTCTGCAGGGTTTCTTGTGCGGCGTACGCGTCGGTCGCCGAGTATTGGCTTTTTTCGGCTGGCTTTTGTATGCGTGTCGGTCGTTCGGCTTGCGCTCCGTGCGACTCGGTCTGGTTTTCCACGCATTGCATCGTACTGCGCGGGTCGGAGTTCGCGGGTACGTTTCGGTCGGGTTCATTCCTGGTGTGTGTCGGTCGGTTCGATTCGCGTGGTTTCCCGGTCGGATAGCTTGTTTCCGTGCGGTTCGGTCGTTCGGCTTGTGTTCCGTACGAGTCGGTCGTGATTCACATGCATTTCATCGTACTTCCCAGGTCGGGCAACGCCGGTACGTGTCGGTCGGACTATATTCCCGTACCGAGTCGGTCGGTATTTTTTCCGGCCCGAATCGGAATCGGCCCCAAAGTATTTAAATCCAATGGTATATATGCAGCAGACAAGGAGAGTGATCCTTCCAGCTCCAAATCCCAATGGAAAGTGACTAGGAGATGGACAAAGCACTGGGAGGAGTCCGCTGGACAGGACCAGGAAGTTGGAGTCTCTGGGGCACTTCCTTCATGTTGGAAAAGAAAGTTTAAAAAAAGGCTTCTCGAACAAAAAAAACAACTCCAACGGCCAGTTAGAAGAAAATCCACTCGAAAATCCTCTCAGCTGCTTCTCAAGCACAAAATCTGCTCGAGTGCTCTGTTTGCGATCGGCACTATATTGGCGGCATCACGTTATGAAGCTGTGCGAGTCAGTGTAATGTCTTGCAGGAGCTCGCTAGTGGTGTGAGCTCGCATGATGTCTCCTGCACACTTGCTAGCAGCTCGAGAGTATTGTGGTGCTCGCGAGTGAGTGCCAAAACAAATCTCGAGCACGCAAACAGAAAAAAAACACTGCTTCGCACCAGAAAAGGTGGAATTCAGGCACTCCGCACTCCTCTGCGGAGTGCCCGAATTCTGCAAACTATGCAAGCCGAGCAGTTTTACACCCGGGCCTACTCAAAATGCACCAGCAGCTGTACCCAGATTGCCAGGACATGACCCTAATCATCGTGTAGCGCTCGGGTGCCTCATCCTTCTGAGAGGCTCCCCTGTTTTACTCCCCATTCATCAGTTGTTCCCTTTTGACCCTCATCACAGTGTGCAACTGCCCTCTCCACACCTGGCTCCTACCGAAGACATCTTGGCAACAGGTAGTAGTGAGAGAGATTGACTGGGTTGACGTAACACTTCCGAGACAGTTCGGAAGCGGGTCAAGAGACTGCGTGACTCCATTGTGTTTTGAGACCTGTGGGTGAGCTTCCCGAGTGGCTGCTAAATTCCCCTTGTTTATGCCTACCTTCTAACTAAAACTTAATACATATCCCCACCTGCTTCCCAAGGACCCAGACTGAGTGACTTTGGCCACGTACGGACTAGTATTCAGGAGGCTGGGCATCTTCCTTCTGGGGGTGTAGGACAATCGGGGTGAAACAGACGGTGGAGGGAGGCTGGCTGGGACCAATGAGTCTGCACGGTGTGATCCTTTGACACATTAGGGTGCTGTGTGTGTATGGGTAAAAGAGCGTTCCATACAGACTGGGCTGGTACCTGTTGGACCGTGTAGTGGTGCAGAGTGAGTGTGTGTGAGTGAGAGAGTTAGCTTGTGATTCATGACACTGGCCGGGGTGCCACTTTATACGCTCCATTCATGCCGAAAGCACAATACATTTGACATTGGATTTATCCCAGTGGCTCTGGCCAATGGTGCTGCTAAAAAGTGTTCTCATTTCATACATATTTGTACATATTTTTGATATCGTGGTTACCCGGGGTATACCTTATACTACTGCGATCAGGATTGCTACGGTATGCTTGGGGTGGACTGCGTGTCGCACCGCATAAGGGTGTGGGGGAAGGGTTAGATTAGGAGCTGACCACATTGTGCATACTATCGATAGTGGGCCTCATGAAGGAATGAAGGCCGTCGCCGATTGGATGAAGATCAGCCGACTAAAGCTGAACACGGACAAGACGGAGGTCCTCATCCTCGGCTCCAACCCCTCAGCCTGGGACGACTCCTGGTGGCCAACGACGCTGGGAGCAGCCCCGACACCCACCGACCACGCACGCAACCTGGGAGTCATCCTCGACTCAACGCTCTCCATGGCCAAGCAAGTCAACGCAGTCTCCTCCTCCTGCTTCAACACCCTCCGCATGCTTCGCAAGATCTACAGGTGGATCCCGACAGACACAAGAAGAACAGTCACCCAGGCCCTCGTCAGTAGCAGACTTGACTATGGGTACGCCCTCTACGCGGGAGCCCCGGCCAAGCTCATCAAGCGACTGCAACGCATACAAAACGCCTCCGCATGCCTGATCCTCGACGTACCACGCCACAGCCACATCACCCCCCACCTGAGGAACCTGCACTGGCTCCCCGTCGACAGGAGGATCACCTTCAAACTCCTCATCCACGCACACAAGGCACTCCACAAGACTGGCCCAGCCTACCTCAACAGACGACTCTTCTTCTACGTCCCCAACCGCCAGCTCCGCTCCGCCGACCTCTCCCTCGCCACCGTCCCTCGCATTCGAAGAACAACCACCGGCGGCAGATCCTTCTCACACCTCGCCGCCAAGACCTGGAACACCCTTCCACTAAGCCTACGACAGACCCAAGACCTGCTGACCTTCAGGAGGCTACTCAAGACCTGGCTGTTCGACCAGTAGCAGCACCCCCCCCCTTCTCTCTCCCCAGCGCCTTGAGACCCTCGCGGGTAAGTAGTGCGCTCTACAAATTCTGTGATTGATAGTACTGCTAGTAATATTTCCAAATATGTTTTATGCCTGAAAGTATATGATGTTCATGTTATGATTACATATGTGTGTTGAATATAAACTTTATATACATACATTCTGTGTGATGTCTCGTCCGTGATGCTCAGTGTATTGATCGCGGGTGACTGCTGTGCTTTTGCATTGCTTCTGAAGGAAAGCCTGACTGCTCAGTGCCAAGCTACCCAAGGGTGAGCACAGGTTATACAGTGAGTGTAATCACCTGCCCTTGACGGCAGCGGTAGGTTCTGCCAGGCTGGGGTCATCCCTTCAGCCAACCAGAAACTGCTGGTTCCAACAGTGGGTATCATATGATTAAGATTCAAGTATGAGAGGGGGGTGGCATTTATGTCTTTCTGAATACAGGTCTTCTATTATCAAACCCCATAACACATGCAAAATTGTTCTTTCTGGGAAACAAGGTGGTCAAAACAGTGATGCCTCAAGAAACCGAGACCAGCTTTGACCAATGAGATCCCCACTTCCTTGCTTGGCTGGGAAAGCAAAGACAAAGATCATGCACCATCTGGATTTTGGGACTGCAAAGCTTTCATGGTCTCATCATCTGTCAAACCTAATACAGATCTGTTGACAAATTACATTGAACATCACGGAGCTGCTAATGTGTACCATACTACATAATGCTGTGGCCTCCCTAGTATGGACATTCAAAGGTCTCCTCTATCAGCCACAAGCTTATAACAAGGTATGTCAAGCGCGGGAAAGATTCAGTCATGATTTTGCCATTGCACTAAGGTGATCTCCACCTCCTCACCATTAAGGAAGCAATACAACTCAGGATAACTGAAGAGCACTGCTGAACAGCTTGCAAAGAAACCATTGAGAAAACACGCAAGTTAGCATAGTTATGTAATATATTGTTGGTTTAATTTTAAAAAAAATGATTTTGCATAAAAATATATAACAAAATAGAAAATTGAAAACCTAATTAATATCACAACACAATAACTTCTAACCTTTTGTATTTAAATATTCAAATGTTCAAAAATGTAAATGTTCAAAAATCCATCACAACACATTAATTAGTGTTTGCATTTTATGCCTGTCTCTAGGATTTATAAAACTCTTTCATTAGTGGTATGTCATCTCTAATGTCCTGGCACAGCCAACATTTATAACATTAGGCCTCAAAACGCAAAGTGCATTGCAAATGAAAAAACACATGATCAAAGATTTCCTACCTGTCTACATGTCTTATTACATACTGCCACATGACACCAGGAAGGTGGCTTTAATATCATCTCTATTAAGTGCTTCACCTATATGAATCCCCTATTAGCTCATAATTCAGTAAATATTGAGATAAAACAGCGTCGTTCTAGTTTTCTTAGGTTTTTTTAGTCTTTATTGATGAAAGCAAAACCAGCCAAATTGAAAGTTCCTAAGGATGGCCCAAAGATGCATATTTGTGTTTTCGTCCTTCAAACCCAAAGAAAAAATAACAACATATAAATGTTTACATAAAAAGGTTAATGATTGCAAGAACTAAACATAAAGCCACCTCACATGCTTGAAGCTTGGGAGCAAGCAAAGAGCCCTGCAGAGTTTAAGTACAAAGCATAACAGCAGTTCAAGAATTAAAAGCGTCTCAGTTCTACTACACATGTAGGCCCAGATTTACTAAGGCTTTGCATGAGCATGATGCAAACCAGTGGATGATACTAAGTGGCATATTTACGAGAAAATGTCAGAGCGCGGAGCTGCGCTAAATTTGGCAGCGCCGTGCTATGACATTTTCAAAACGCAGGGATGCACTGTATTCACAAGAATACGGCAAACCTCTGTGTTTTCCCCAGCAGTGGTGCTAAATTTAGCTGCCTAGCACCAGTGCAAGCACCCTTGCACCATAGTGCAAGGGTGCCTGTATTGCAGGGAATGATTGTTTATGGGCAGGAAGATGCCCCTTCCTGCACATAAACATTCACTAATGGCGATTTGTTATTTGTACAGAATACAGCACACATAGAAGTAGCTAATCGTCATTATTTAGCGATTGTTTATGTGCAGAAAGGGACACCTTCCTGCACATGAACAATCTTTAGTGGCATTTTGCACTTTCTATGTGTGCTGCACAATGCCTGCTCTTGTATGGCGTTAGTTATTAGCACTGCCTCAGATTTACACCTCCTTGTAAACCTGGGGCAACACCCACCACAAACACGCATTGCATGCCCCATCAATGCTAAGTGATGCGTGTAAAGGGACCTTATTTACAAGGCGGCGTGTAGCCACAAAAAGAGGGTTAACGACGCTTTGTTAATATGGAGAAAGGCATATCGCCACCAGAACAACGTTAAAAGTGACATTCTGGTCGCGATACCCCCCTTGTAGATATGCCCCTAACTGTCTAGCACAAAAGGTGTTCTGTGCTTGGAAGCTGACCTTTTAAAGGCTCAAAAAACATTTGCATCAAGGGGGCACTAATGGGGAAGATTAGCACAAACACCGATAGGTTTTGCCATAAAACACGATCTGCTCAGATAGGCTCACTGGGCCTTGTAGTACAAACTAGCACCTGCTTCAAGCAGGTACAAACATCATTTCTCCCAATAAGAAATAATGCATGTAGTGCACAGCACACTTTCAAAGTATGGAAGCCACCTGAGTTTTTCTAAGAATAAGTATTTGTACTGTAAGGATATGCCTCCAGTACAAACCCTATACTAGACAACACACACTGACTTCTGCACCATTGTGCAAAGTTGTGTGTCGCACAAGGCATCCTTGAAGAGAGCCATCAAATGTGATGATACCAGCAACCAACAGGCTAATCTTTTAGCTTTAGCACTGCAATGTTTCTCTCCCCCTTGTACATCTCAGCACTACAAATATGCATCATGCAGTGCATTGTGTGAAACATTTGTAAATCTGGACCATGGTCCCTTATTTCACATATGAGGCCAAACTCTGCCACTGGACAACTGCCATTTATGCAATAGAGGGAATATTTTGCAAGGGTGTTCAAAATATCAGCAGGATGTCTGAAGTCTACAGGACAGCAGACTATAGCAGCGCTAAATAGAAGCCTCAGTATTGCATTCATACCATAGAACTCAAGCAAAAACAACAGCTCTTTCTCTGACAGTGAATGCTTTTACATACATGATGACAAGTAAAAGGAATATGCCACAACAAGCTCACATCGTTGAATGTATCTATCACCCATCCAAAGATAACATTATTAAGACTTGCTCTAGACTTTGGTCAAAACGGAGCCACATGCAACGTTATATAAGTCTGACAAAATCCAAAATACCCATCAAGCCCCCAATGTCAGTGCTGGGAGAATATGTGTTCCAAATGTGTGCAAAGGTCTAGAGGTTGATTGTCTCACTGAATTTTCTGAGTTTGTGTACCAAGTCTGTGGCCTTGCTGGAGGATATCCAGGCTTTCGAAAGGCAGTTCCTATTGAAAATGCTACAGACCAAAGCATGTAGCCATCAACATCAGCATGCGTAATGGGCTGACAATCGCAGACTGATTTTCAACTCACTTCAAAGTCCTGGGAAAGTTTAATGTACGATTGATGATGTTCAACATCAGTGAAACAGTGAGGCAATCAAACCTGTGGCTCAACATGAAACCAAATTGGTTTGGAAATTTAACTGTTTTATTTCTTAACCTTAGCCTTAACCTTAGTTGAAACTCAACTCGGAGAAAACAGAAGTCCTCATCCTCGGCTCCACCCCCTCTGCATGGGACGACACCTGATGGCCCCCCGCCCTCGGAAACCCACCCACCCCAACGGACCATGCACGTAACCTCAGCATCATACTAGACTCATCTCTCACCATGAACCGCCAGATCAACGCCATCTCCTCTGCATGCTTCAACACCCTCTGCATACAACGCAAGATATTCAAGTGGATCCCCCCCTGACTCCAGGAAAACCGTCACTCACACACTGATCACTAGCAGATTGGACTACCGCAACGCCCTCTACACCCGAATCAACAAAAAACTCCACTGCAAACTCCAGACTGTCCAGAACGCCGCAGCCAGACTAATCCTCGATATCCCACGGCACAACCACTTCACCCAACACCTCCGCGACCTCCACTGGCTCCCCGTCGAAAGAAGAATAACTTTCAACCTGCTCACGCACGCCTACAAGGCCCTCCACAAAACCGGACCCCAACACCTCAACGATCGCATCTCCTTCCATGCCCCCAAGAGAAACCTCCGCTCAGCCGACTCTCCCTATCCACCGTCCCACGCTTCTACAGGACCAGAGCAGGGGGAAGATCCTTCTCCTACCTCGCAGCCAAGACCTGGAACAAACTCCCCTTTCACCTCCAGCGGAGCCCAACCTGCACCAATTCAGGAAGAACCTAAAGACCAGGCTCTTCGAATGACCCTAACGGAGCTGCTCACACCCGCGCCCCAACGCCTTGAGACCCTCACGGGTGAGTAGTGCGCTCCACAAAAACCTGATTGATTCATTGATAGTGCTGTTTGGTGTTGTTGCAACGTTCACTTTTCACGGAGAAAGGCCTGTCGCTTTGTCTTAAATTCACTCCTAAAACGATGATATTAGTGCTCATTGCCAATTACACGAAGCAACAACTACAAAGTTGGTTCTTTCTCTTCGCGCTCTCAACCAGGCAGGAGCTTCGAAGCAGACGAGCAGTCACCGCCTACACTGTTCAACCCATATAATTGCCACCATGGTTTGGAGGGTTTTCTTTGATATCACAGCTGATGGCACCAGCTTGGGACGCATCGAAATGGAGCTCCGGGATGATGTTGTGCCAAAGACAGCCGATAACTTCAGAGCCCTGTGCACAGTGGAAAAAGGATATGGTTTCAAGGGATCGGGCTTCCACAGGATCATTCCCGATTTCATGTGTCAGGGCGGTGACTTCACAAACCACAATGGAACCGGAGGAAAATCAATCTATGGTGCCAAGTTTGCCCGGCGAGAACTTCACACTCAAACATACTGGCCCCGGAATTCTGTCCATGGATAATGCTGGGCCCAACATGAATGGTTCTCAATTCTTCTTCTGAACTGCCAAGACTACGTGGTTGAATGGCAAGCACGTCATATTTGGCTCCGTCGTAAAAGGCATGGATGTTGTAAACGCAATGGAGAAGTTTGGCTCAAGCTCCGGGAAGACGTCGAAAAAGATAGTGATTGCTTATTGCGGGATGCTGTAGTTTATTTCCTGGCTTACCTCCGATCATTCCTTGTGTAGCTGGTGAAAAGACCACCGTTGCCACTTGGTTTAGTTTTTAGACTTACTCGTGCTCTCCAATGAACTGCATCTGTTGGATTTCTCTGGCTTTCCCTCCTCATCCCCTTTCAGAACGTCAATGTAGCCTGCAGAATTACATGAAATTAAAGAGATTAAACTTACTCCTGCATGTATATCCAAGTTTTCCCCTACCTCCTCTTCCCTTTGCTGGTCTTGTTCTGCGTCCACTGGGACTTTAATTCATCAATTATATGAATGTTCTAATGTATTGAAATTTTGGCATTCTATTTGGTCTAAATGTATGAAAATATTTCAATGTAATATTCAATTATCATTGTAAAATGTTTTTCTAGGTTCCGCCTCACCTACTTTTGATGTTTCTTCTCCGATTTCTTTATTGTTTGATCTTTTTCTTGCTCTTGCATTCAAAGTGATTCTGTCCTGCTGGAAAGATAACTCTAAATTATCATCGTTAATTTGGTGGAACTATATTTGTGCTGAACACAGAATTGCTAATGTCTCTTCTCTTTCCTTATCTCAGAAAATTAAATCTGACCTATTGTGGTTACCCTTTACTTCTTATCTTTCTACATATGCACCTGCATCTTAGTTTTTATCTTATTTTTATTCTTTTCCTTTTTTATATTCATTTTATATTCTATAATTCTCTTCTCTCATTCTTTCTCTTTTTCGTTCTTTTCTTTTCTTTCCCCTCCTTTTCTCTTTTCTCTTAAATTATTTACCCATGTTTTCTTCTTATACATTAATTGTTGTATTTTACTTACAATGTGTTTATTTGCTTGATAATGTTTTTCTTTTCTCTTTATCTGAAAATGTATTAAAAATTATAAAAAAAAAAAAAAAAGAGATTAAACCATTAAAAAAAACAACTACAAAGTTGGCTCTAAGTGACAAGCCTTGAACCCTCGATTTCACAGTCAACAACAGTTCTAAAGCCTCGGGTTTCCTAAACACCGACATCAGCTCCTGGCTTACGCTTGCCAGTCCTTATCACATTTAAGATGGTCAATCTAAACCCTGTCCCACGCAGGGCCGACTGGCCGTTGTGGGCACTGGGCGTTTCCCCAGTGGGCCAGAAGGGTGGGGGCCGGTTTTGTACCAGTGGGAGCCGTTTTTAGGTCTCGCCTACGCAGCTATAGGAGAGACCTTTAGCGATCGCACAGCTTTCAGGGCAAAAACGTGCACGCGTTGCATTGCTTGCAATGGCAACGCGTGCACGTCTGGCGATTCCCTTGCGGGAGCGCGCGGCGCCATATGGTGGCGCCATATGGTCGCAATCATCGCGCCTTGCTGCACGCTCCCGCAAGGGAATCGCGCAGGCCCCCTCCCCCTGCTGCCGCGCGAGGCGCGCGCTTGTGCTAGTTATTATCTCCTCGGTGCACACAAAGCCTGGGATCAGCACGTCCCGGCCCCTGAGTCCCCCTGTCACCGCGTTCATGTGACCAGTGCCTCCCAGCAACACGCAGACATTTCCCATCCAGGCTCCACGCGCAGCTAGTAATCATTTTAATTATCTCCTCGGTGCACACAAAGCCTCGCTGATTGCTCTTTTGAATTTGTTAATGAACCTGTATACGCAGTCATAGCAGTGCTTGTTTTGAGAGGCGGGAAGGCAAGGGAGTTCGCTTCTCTTGGCGAGTGAGGCGCTTCGAAAGAGGTGGGTGTTTCAACACGCATCTTATCAAGCCTCCGACCCCGGGGCTGCACGAGGCGCTTTATTTTGGGCAGGTCGGTGTGGTATTCTCACTCCCTCCTCTTTTCTCGGACGAATCGGGCATTTTGTTCTTAGGAGAGGTAATGGGGTCTCGCATCTCCTCGAGGCGTTGCATTTTGCATTTGATACTCGATTCCTGTTCGTGGGACTGTGGAGTTTTTCGCCTTTACGTTCTTAGGCTTGCAGGAACGGAGCGTTTGTTTGAGAGACTGGTATGAGATCCCACTTTTCCTAAAAATATCGATCCACAAGGAGGTTAGTGTTACTTCCTACGGACAGTAGGATGTCGAGCCCCTCCTCCTCCTGTTTTCTACCAAAGAGAGCACTGCACCAGGAAACCGTTGGGAAGCGACAGTTCTTTCTCTCCTTCGAGCGATGGTACAAAAGCTTATCACAATATGGGAAAATATGTTGTCTGTTATTACCCTGGTGTACATTACCCACTTCTATTTAAGTATATAGTGGCACAGGAAATACACTCAAACCACAAACTGTGTTACTATACAACAGTGAAAGAGCGCCCATATATATTAACTGTAACGCTCTGATCCTCATGTAAAGCGCTCTGATACCTCCGGGTCTAGCCAGCGCTATATAAAACTTCACAAATAAATAAATAAAAATAAAATAAATAAATATTATTAGTAATTCACGGTGTAGCTCTACACGGATGCAGCGCAACACAGCGGAAAACGAGCCAACCAGAGCAATGTATTTTTTTTTTTTTTTTTAACTGTGGACCCCTCCCCAGCCAGCCAATGTATTTTCTTTAATGTTACATATTTATCCCTTGTTTTTTTTTGAGGCCGCAAAATTTTGCAAAAAGACCACAAAAACTGGGGGTTAAATGTAGTCTTGCTTTCTATGTGTTAAACTGGAGTGGTAAGTGACTCGCCATCATGAGCGCTGCCAAGTCGTGCTGTTCTTAGCATAATGGGTGCCACTCACTGTGCTGGGATTCTTTATAACCACCGAAGCATGTCTTACCTGAAACTCCTCCTTGCGTGTGCCGCGGCTGCTGTGACCTTCCTCGTCTATGGTGTTCAACGTAAAGTTGCCGGTGTGTGTTAGCACAGGTCGTTTAACCAGTGGAAAATGGTTGGTTGATCTGGTTCCGCACATTGGATTTTTACAGTCATTAATACTGAGAATGCGACCCTCATGACACTCTAACCCCCCCACCCCCCCCCTCCCCCCGGCTTGTGTTGTACGTACCGGGAGTGATTAATGTGCCAAGTGATTTTCCAACGCTGTCATTGCATCACATCTCCAGCGCCCCATGCATACAGGTCAAACATTAGGCTGCAGTCTGTCACACTTGGAAATGGGTTAATGCGCTTGTCGGCCATAATGCTTCTCATTGTATTTGTTAACGTACCTTAACTATAACAGTGCATGGTGCTTTCTTGCCAGTGGGTTGCAGCAGGTCATTTAACGTGCTTAGCGTTTATAAATAAGCAATTGTAAGTGCAAAGCAGAAGAATGAGTCTTCCTTTCATTGGAAGTAATAAACCAGCTGCACGTGTTGTCAGGGTTTTTTTTTTCTTAAAATATGTATTTTGACATCCACATAATACATTGAAAACAGTAAGCAAATGTGGCTTGACGAGCATTTGCAATGCAATAGGTCTCGCATTTACGCAAGTTTAAGCTATTGGCATTTTAACTGACAATGCGTTTTATTTATGTTTCAAACACCAAAACATAAAGAAAAAGCATTTTCATTTACAATGCCAATAGCTCAAACTCGCGTAAATGCGAGACCTATTGCATTGCAAATGCAAATGTTAAGTGTTGTTTTTCATTTTGTCACTGCTGCGATAATTTACTTTACTGACGCCTGGGGGCCCGGCCGGCAGGTTGACTTTGATTCCGTGGCGGTAGTTGCCAGAAGGGGGGGGGGGGGGGTAGTTTAGAGGCCTTGCCCTGGTGGCGTACCGCGTACATTGTTGTGCAACTTGTTGGTAACTTTTGGTTTCGTTTGTTGGGCAGCAGAGACAGTTTGAGGCCCTGTGCGCCTTCGTGTGCCATTCTTAACAATTCCATTCATAAAGGTAGAAGGACGAGTAAACACCAATCTCCATGTTAAACGAATAAGCAGCAGTTTGTATTTCAAGTGTCTACGTAAAGACGCTGTTGGTTTGATGTTCAGCCCTATTACCTTTTACCTCATTAATGAACACCATATTGGACATTTTTGTATCGGGCTGCTGCACCTGATGGTATTAGTGGGCTTTGCAATTTTAACAGGCCTGGAAGAACTGCGTTTGTTAACGTATAAACACTTAATATCGCAGTGCCTCCATTAGAGGGGGGTAATCCTGGAGAAAGAAACGCAGCAAAATATGCATTTCAAAGTCAGACCGGACTGTTTCACGCTCGTCTGCAGGTCATACGACCTGTTATGTTAGAGCAGCTTCGCAGGGCCGGACTAAAAACCAAAAGCAGTCCTGGCAGAAAACGTTCAAAGCAACCCTCTTTTCCTCCCATAAAATATTTCCATCCATAAACTCCGTCCCCTCTATCACTTATCGGACATGCCCAATGGGATAAATGGCCAATCAGGCCCTGAGGCTTAGTTCAGAGTAATCGACAGGGGAGGGGGGAAGAAATGTAGTGGGGGGGAACCTGGAGCTGATAAGGAGGTGGTGGGTAGGGGAATGTACGGCTGTGAATAAGGCCTCTGATGCATTCAAGTCTTCCTTGAAAAAGAATCACATTTCAGATCCCTCCTTGACTCAGCCAAAAACAGACCCAAAAAACTTTTTGACCTCATCAAAAACCCAAACTGTTCTCCCCTAACCATTAAGCCTGAGGATTCCACAAAGAAAGCAGCAGATTTCGCTATATTCTTTGATGAAAAGGTCAAAGCACTGGTGGATCAGGTCGCCCACCCCACCCCCATTGAGGAGCGGAAATCCTTAGTTTACCTGGCAGAACTTTGACATCATCTCAGAAGATGACCTCCTCAAATGCATCCTCGAAACTAAACCCTACAACCATTCTTCTGACCCCATCCCTAGCGACATCGCCATCGATTTCTACACCTATACTCTCTCTTACTGGACCAGGCTAGTCAATCTCTTCCTCAGTCAAGGCTCCCTCCCGGTTGCCCTCAAATCAGGACAGGTCACCCCTCTTCTAAAAAAAACCCTCCGCCGATGCGAACAACCTCAACAACTTCCGCCCTCTCGCCAACCTCCCTTTTCTTTCGAAAATCACCGAAAAATGTGTTGCGAAACAACTTTCCTTACATATTATGGACAATAACCTCATCGACGTCTTCCAGTCTGGCTTCATCCAAAATTGCAGCACTGAAACAGCCCTGCTGCAAGTGATTGATGATGCGCTGCATATACTCTACTCTGGGGAATCGTGTCTTCTGATTCTTCTAGACCTCTCTGCAGCCTTTGACACTGTTAATCATAGCACCCTCCTCAACACTCTTCAACAGAGAATGGGATCGGATGGCACAGTGCTCAAATGGTTTGCCTCTTTCCTCTCGGACAGATCCCAAATGATCAAGATAGCGAACAGTCTTTCATCTCCATTGGCCGTAGGTCAAGGCGTCCCTCAAGGTTCTATCCTGGCACCCACTTTGTTTAATCTCTACCTGGAACCATTAGGGAACCTTCTAAGCAAATCTGGGATCCATTACCATCTTTATGCGGACGACACTCAAATCTACCTTAAGGTATCTTCCGCACACGATCTCTCACTACTCAACTCTACTCTCAACTCTATTCACAACTGGATGTTAGCTCACCAACTCATTCTGAATCCCACCAAAACTGAATTCCTCCTCTCTACCTCTCTCTCTCACCTCCTCCTGTTCAATCTTGGATGGATCAGCTGAACCTACTCAACAACAAACCCATCATTGTCGACAGCGCTAAATCCCTAGGTGTCATTCTTGACAAAAGACTCAACCTAATCTCCCACATCAACTCTATTGCTAAGAACGCACGTTACCAGTTGCGCCTTCTATGGGGGATCCGTCGGTTCTTCCCGGAGAAAGACTTAAAAACCTTAGTACAATCTCTGGTTCTCTCAAGACTGGATTATTGCAATTCTCTTCTGACGGGTCTACCCAAATCCCACCTCTCCCCTCTCAAATCCATCCTCCATTCAGCAGCTCGCTTCATTTCAGGGTCTAAACAAAGCGACCACGTCACTCTATCCTGTCCTCTCTTCGATGGCTTCCAATCGAGGCAAGATCTATTTACAAAACTGCCTGCATCACACACAAAGCCTTACACACATCCTCCCCTCGTTACCTGGCGAATAAATTGAAATTGTCCGGTGGCTCTCGCCCTTCTCGCAATGCGGAAAAGCTTCTACTTGAGCCCCCCGTCTTCAAAAGGGAAAGATCGATGGCGCAATCCTTCTCAGGCAATGCGGTGAGAATCTGGAACTCGCTTCCCCCATTGCTCCGTGCCACCTCCTCCACCCGGATCTTCAAAGCTGACCTCAAATCTCTTCTCTTCCAAAGACACTTTCAGAACTAATATTTTCACTCTCAGGCCCCTCTAGGAAGTTCGCTCTTCACTGTAAATTTGTACTTTTTCCTGTACATTCCTCACCCTTGCGTGCTGTGTTGGATTTTATGTTTGTGTACCCTTCATTTTAAGTCTACTGTTTAATTCACGCCCTCTCTACTCCCTCAAGGAAGTTCTTCCACTATAGGAAATTCTGTACTCCATGCCTATAGAAGTGCCTTCCCAGTGTGCTCTGAGTGACTGCCACTTATTGCAGTATTATACCTCTATTTGTATTTTGTATCTCGTGTATCATGCACACCTGTCACTTTTTCCTCTTGTAACGAAAACCTCTTTTTGTATCTTGTTTGTTTTGTTATTTGCACAATTGTCACTTTTTCCTCATGTAATGTAACGCTTGCTTTTGTATTATGCTCACTTGTAACCTTCTCCTCATGTAATGTTACTGTTCCTATTGTGAAGCGCTCTGACACCTTCGGGTAAAGTCCGCGCTATATAAAAACGCATAAAAATAAAAATAAAAAAATTCTTAACAGCTGGTCTTCGCTCCCTCCCAGGCTGCCTCCTCCTCCTCTCTCCTGCTTCTCGGGCTCTTTTCTCCCCTGCAGCCTGCGTGGCGCTGCTGATTCCTCTTCCCTGGTTTAGAAGCTAACAATTACAGCTTCTAGAGTGTGAGAGGATGTTTGCAAGCGCTTTTCTGTGTGCAGGTTTTGTATAGCAGGAACTCAACTCGAAGGTATTGGAGTGCTTTAGATGAGCACGATGTTGAGTCGGCAGCGCTGGCCATTACACCACATCATCTGCTGCTTTCCCTTTTAATTTACAGCCCATTTGCTGAAGAACTCGCATTCAAAGCGAAGAATGTGTAGAATATCAATGCCCATTCCGTCCTTGGCCTCTTATAGTAGAAATCACTAAATCTAAATCCGTATTTGTAAAGCGCGAACTACTCACCCTTACGGGTCTCAAGGCACTGGGGGCCGTCGTGGAAATTAAGTGAGCTGTTGCCCAGAGTCACATGGTGCTGAGCTGAGCTGCTGCTGGAGCCAGGGAACGAACCGTGAACCCTGTGTTCCGAAGTCAGCTGCCCTGGCCGCTGCACCACACCTCTCCACTTGCACAGTGTGATAGAAGGCTTTGCTGCAAGCTGAAATTTCAGGGGCCCGCTGCGTGAGGGGGAGATGGGTTCCATCCAAACCGGTTATAGTTTTGATGCTTCCCAGCACAACAGAGACACGCGCAAACACTTCATAGAGACAATGGATTACAGTAGCGAAATTAAAAGGTAAAATACATGTGTTGCCGCCTCTTTGAACACAGAAAGGTGTGGAACAAAACTGTTGAATATTAGAGAAACCACGAAGCAGGTTGTCGTTTTACAGCGCGTGCATTCCCACCGTGATGCATGACACCGTTGCTTTAGATGACTCGTATGTTGTAGTTTAGGTGTCCCCTCACGTTTAGCACCACCCCCCTTATCACCTACGCAGATTAACACGAAACCCTAATGTATTTCTGCACAGAAACCTACATGCACCCCTGCGTGCAGAACACCAGCATTTGTCACCCATGTACACAGCTGAACGGAGGCGCAGGCGCGTACAGTCCAACCCGGAGTGTCTCATATGAAGAGAATTCACGTATACGTACATTACCAGATAAAGCTCAAGGGGTATTCGAGAGATGATTTTAAGATGGACATAAGGCTGTATGGATGAATAGATGTAGGTTTCATGTACACTTTATGCACAGGAAATAGAATTCGAAGTAGAGAACAGAGCAGAATGCTGGCACCCATACAGTCATTGGCCTCTCCTTGGTACGTTAGGTGTGGCGAATCGGAGTGTCCAAAGGATTACTGAGTGATGTGAACTTTAGAAAAAGAAAATAACTCAGTTGTTTTAGGTCTCGCGCCTAGCGTTGCAGTGCGAAGCACTGCTCGCGCAGCGCGAGACCTCTTGTATGGGCTTCAGAAAAATAACCACACGCTCGTGCGTGTGGTTTTGCTTTCGGAAGCCCACATTAGCTGTAGCGTGCTTTTTTTTTTTAAACGGCACGCAATTGGGCAAAGGCGGGCGCATGTCCCGCCTTTGTCCCGCCCATTCCCAGCGGTGTCTAGCACGCGCAGCAGCGCGCGTTCGCCTCGCTGCCGCGCTGCCCATACTTTTTTAATTTAAGAAACCCAGTTCCGCTACTTTTTGTGCAAAGATCACTGTCCTGGGATGGTTAATTCCAAGAGGTGAAATGCTTCAGGTAAAGGGCAAGATAGGGATTCTCCTGTGCTGTGAGGGCCAGACAGCTTAATAAGCCTTCTTGCCAGGGTGCCTGCTTGCCTCAGAGAAATGTAAATGTGTTCAACTTGTACATCGGCAAATGTAAAGGGTGCTTGGAAGCCGGTATTGTCTTTAATGGATGGAATCACTTGAAGTTTCCTTATGAGCCAGATTTATTCTTTTTGAGTGGTACTGCAAGGGTGTGGCACTACATACAGTCTGGGGATTACTAAAATCTATATTTTGTAACACTTTTTTTTATCTTAAACCTTTTTACGCATTATGTAGCTGCCTATCTTATCCTGTGTGTAATGCAAGTTTAAAATAATGACTTGCTTACATGTTCACAGTGCTTTCTGTCACAGACTGGGACCTCACAGCACTAAACATACACAAGTCACTATTCTCCACTGCAACAACCAGGATTCAATTTGGTGGCTCTCTGGTTACAGACACAGACCTCTGCAGTGCACTAATAGAGGTTTCATAATGTAGAATACTGCATTTCCCACGGATTTACTTAATTTGCATTTATTTTTCATTTAAGCAGGTACTTAGTTTATATGTACTTACCTGAAGGTGGAGAGGTGTGGTGCAGCGGCCAGGGCAGCTGACTTCAGAACACAGGGTTCATGGTTCGATCCCTGGCTTCGGCGGCAGCTCAGCTCAGCACCATGTGACTCTGGGCAATAGCTCACTTAATTTCCACTACGGCCCCCAGCGCCTTGAGACCCGTAAGGGTGAGTAGCTGCGCTATATAAAAACAGACTTACTTACTCACAAGGTGAAAGACCAACAAAGTTACAGAATATTTTGTCTTTTTGGCAATGCTTTTGACTCTACCCTTATGCTCACTCACCCCACCCCCTTTGCGCACAGCATCACAGTTCACATACTTTTTAGGTCTCGGCCTGCACCAGCGCTTGCGCTGGTCTGGCCGAGAGTTTTAGTAAGCGGGTTTTGGAAGTGCAAACACTGGCTTTCGGCTGGCGACCAGCTTGAGTTCACGATGGCGTGCACGCGCAGCTGGCATCTGGGTTTCCTATCTCTTCCTCATTTTCTCGTCATGGCTCATTAACTCTCTGGACACTGATGTTTCAATCGCAGCAGCAGCTCACATTACCAACTGAGGGCCCTGGACTACAGTCACATGAAAAACAACAGCGATTAGCATTGAAATGCAAGCTTTTTTTTGTCTAGTTAGAAATATTGCTTCGGTGGGTTGATTTCACCTTATATCGCTATTTGTTTTATATTGGGAGTCACAGCCTAATTACCAGTATTTTTGTCTCTCACTGTTTTTATTTTTTATATTTATTCGCACAAAGCTATATTTAAGGTTACTTTTTCCGCGTCACTTCTTCACTCTATTTAAACTCCACACCCCCCACTCTTATTGTCTCTCTCCTTCTCTCTCTCTCCCCTCTCTAATTCTCTCTCTACTTAATTAACTCTCCCCTCTATCTTTTTTAGCCTTTCATTCGCTCTCACCCCTTTATCTGTTTCTCTTTCAAACTCCTTCATTCACTCTCTCTCCTTCTTTCTCTCTCTCTATCCCGCTCCACTCTTTATTCTATGTACACCCTTTCTCTTTCTCTCTCACCACCCTCTCTAATTGGGCATTATATCTTCACTCTATCTCTCACTCGGCAACACCACAGCATCACTCAGCTCAACCACAGCATCAATCAGAGCCAGCACAGCATCAATCAGAGCCAGCACAGCATCACTCAGCACCAACACAACATCTCTCAACGCCATCACAGCATCACTCAGTGCAACCACAGCATCATTCAGTGCAACCACAGCATCATTCAGTGCAACCACAGCATCATTCAGTGCAACCACAGCATCATTCAGTGCAACCACAGCATCATTCAGCGCAACCACAGCATCACTCAGCGCAACCACAGCATCACTCAGCGCCACCACAGCATCACTCAGCGCCACCACAGCATCACTCAGCGCCACCACAGCATCACTCAGCGCCACCACAGCATCACTCAGCACAACCACAGCATCACTCAGCACAACCACAGCATCACTCAGCAGAACCACAGCATCACTCAGTGCTACCACAGCATCACTCAGCGCCACCACAGCATCACTCAGCGCCACCACAGCATCACTCAGCGCCACCACAGCATCACTCAGCGCCACCACAGCATCACTCAGCGCCACCACAGCATCACTCAGCGCCACCACAGCATCACTTAGCGCCACAACAGCATCACTCAGCGCCAAGACAATATCACTCAGCACCACGACAGCATCACTCAGCGCCAAGACAATATCACTCAGCACCACAGCAGTATCACTCAGCAACACCTGAGTATCATACAGCATCACCTCAGCATCGTCTCCGCAACAGTCACCACCACCACCACTACCACCTCAGCATCACTCAGCACCACCTCAGCCTGCTCTCGGAATCTGGCATCTGTTGATTCTCCCCTAGCGTCTGGCCGCTGCTAGTGTTATAATACAGGTACTAGTTCCCAACCTTCACCCTCCGATTGTTTATGCCCCCTCAAAAAAAAAGCTTTAACAAACAACCATTGCAATAGGCAGAAACAAGTTGCCAGCATTGCAAGAACAAAAGAAAACTGAGGAATTTTTTTTATTGTAAATACTTTTTTTAATATGGTCGTTCAGTTTTACATAATGCCTTCTTGGTCATATATAAAGTAACAAAAATGCTTCTGACACTTTTTTATTATAACTTTTCAGCATGCTGCACAGCAGCCACACTTCTCTACAGCACAGCTTGAAGACATTGGTAAAGTCAATAGCTCTGGCTAAACACTTATAAGGCCCCAAAGGCGAGACCTATTGGCTATGCCAATGCTTGTTGTTGCTTGGGGCCGGTTTTGCAGCAGTGCTGCAAAATCGGCCCCTTGTAACAAACGCGCAGCAGCGTTCCCACCAGTGGAGGCCGGACGTAATTGCCAGGGCTGGTTCGCAATCCCAGTCAGGCCCTGGTCCCATGCAGTGGCGCCTGCTGAAGTTTCAAAGTCGTGGGGTGATGCGAGAATACTCGTCCCAAAGAAGGGGTTATACATACACGGCCTACTTTGGTTAAAAGCATCCTTTCATTTGAAGGACTTTGACTCTCATTTTCCCTGCTAAATATGTCGGCTCCAGAAAAAACATTTCCCGTAAGAGTCGAGCTGGAGACAGGTAGCACCTTAAACAGTTCATGTAACATAATTATCAGAAGAGAGATTGCTTGCTGCCATCGATCATTAACAGTACAAATGAAGAAATGCTGACCCTAGGCCTACACTGTTGGATTTTCTAGCTTCAGTTTATAAATAAAACTTCCTGTACTCGTACTCCTTTTCCACAGCTAGCTTCTCTCTCCAATGACACAGTGGCTGTGCAAATGTCCGATGCACTGGGGATCGGTAGCGGCCGGCATGGCTTGCGGGTGGTGGGGCTTGCGCTCGGGGTGGGGTGTGGGGGGGGGGGGGGGGTCAATAATGAAAAAATAAAATAAAATAAAACCTACCTTTCTGCCGTCCCGGGTCCCGCGTCTTCACTGCTCCTGCTTACCTGCCTCCGGCAGGAACAGGAAGCAGGCAGCCTCCCTCCCCTCCCCATAGCCAATCACAATGCTCTAGTGGAGCGTTGTGATTGGTTGGGACGCCGCTCTGCCAGGGGCTCTAGGGGATGGCATTTTCTCCATGTAGGCTGCAATGCAGCCTGCATGGAGAAGTGCAGAGTGCACATGACTGGTTTGGGTGGCCCGAGAGGGCCGACATAACCAGTCATGCACATTCAGGAGTGGGCAAACCACTCCTGCCCGGGATGCTCCGCCCGCAATGCAGAAAGAAACATAAAATGGTAATAACCAAAAGTTATTAACATTTTACGTTTTGCCTTTCTCGCACTGCTAGAAAGCAGTGGGATGACGCTCCTCCGCCCTAGTGGAGGAGCCGCCCCTGCTAGGGATGCATTTAATTTAGCTCACAGAATCATAGCACTCTCATGGCTGTGAGATCATCTGCCTGGTAAATGTTGATTGAGGGCAACCTGCAACATCTTTTTACATGCATTAAAGCATGTTAAAAGACGGAAACGTGACTTGGGGTGGGTGCTTTTTGCACTATCTTTGACTAGCTTCTTTTGTTCATATCACAATCCTTAAACGTAATGACAAATGCTATGTGTGTGAAAAGTTAAAGGGGGCGGAGCCCTGCTCTAATCAAGGAGCCGCAACTGGTTCCACGCCTGGAAATCAGTGGCCTCATATGAAGTTTTTCTGTAGGGCAGCGCCGCAGGCCTTCCTGCTGCGCTGCCCTACGGCAAAAGAAAAGGGCAGGAATGTGCTGTATCTATCAGATACAGTGCAATCCTGTCCTTTTCCCCTGCGCCGACGCACAATGGGCTGCCGTGTGCTAACGCAGGCAGCACACATAGAAAAAGGAAAAATGAGGAGAAATAAAGATATTCCTCCTCGTTGTGCCTCCCATACGCTTCCCCTGGGGAGGTGTAGGTTTTTGACGCTGCCTCAGATTTTTATTTCTCGTCAATCTGGGGCAGTGTCAAAAAGCCATGGCACGCCCCTTTCAAGCAGTTTTCTGGGTGAAAGGGGCGTATATTTATAAGGCCATGAAAAGCCACGTAAAGTGGCTTTACTAGGCCTTATAAATATGCCGTGGCACATTGCGCCACCGGAACGTCAAAAAAGTGACGTTCTGGCAGCCCAAAGGTGCTGGTAGGGCCCAAGTGTAAGACCTCTAGTGACTCTCACAACGCCCATAGCAGAGCCATTACATGCCTTGAGACCAGAAAGGACAGGAAGGAGAACTTCAGCCCAGTCCATGTCCTGCAAGCTCCACGACTTCTGAATGAAGCTAAAGACCCCTCTTGTCGAACAAGAACTCACTGAATTGTAATCACCTGGTTACCAGGTTTCCCTAAAGTAACTCACCCCAAACCTCCTCTCTATAATAGCCCTTTTTCCCCTCCTCCTCCCTCACATTGGGGGATACCGTTGGTTCATCACCGACTGGCAGTAGCTTAAACCAGGAGGTGTTATGCGTGACTAGTTCCCCCCCTCTTGTGGCAGTGACAATGGTGCCTTTCTGCTCCGTGACCCACCACAGGCCTCTTTCAAAGGTGGTTCTAAACATCCACTCAAGATGCCATTCCCAAAAACACCACTGTGTCTCCCACAAGCAGCAAAGGATTTGAAGTCTGCCTGGATTTACAGGCCTGGTCATAGGTGGCCTTTCTCTTAGCTTGCACCACAGCAGTGTCCATGGGCTCAGTCCTCCAACCAGGTTGAATCAGAATACTATCTCTCAGCGGTGGCCCAAACAGGGTGACTGAGATTTTGTGCTGTGTGGCGTATTGCGGTAGAACTTGGTGCAGACCATTCCAGCTCTTCCTGCTGGGACACTCCACAGAATTTTGTTCAGAGTCCTCATAAACTGTTCGACCTCCCTGTTGCTTGAGGCCACTGGGGCGTTATTTGCTGTTGGTCACCCCCAGGGACTGAAGATACTCATTGAGGTCTTGGCTTTGGAATGAGGGCCCATTGTCTTGATGATGTGCAGTAATCCAAAGGTGGCATAGACCTTTTCCAGTATGTACAGGAGAGCAGAAAAAGCAGTAGAAGCGGCCACCTCGATCATCGGGTATTTTGAATAGCTGTCTATGATTTCCACCATGTGGCGTCCATCCGGGAAACTGCTAAAGTCCATTTTCAGCATGCTCCATGGTGCGGTGCTGTCTTCCTCTGTCTGAATCCTGGCCAGAACCAGAGGTGGTTCGGTGATTTGACGTGGGTGACATGCTCTGACCTTCTCCTCTACCAATGTATCCATTCCAGGTAGTCACACTTTTTCACTGAGCCTGGCTTTTTTCTTTGACATTCCTTGGTGGCCTTGATGAGCCAAGTCCACTGTCCTTTCCCAGAGTGTTTGGGGCACTACGATGCGCCACCCCGCATGATGACACCCTCTATTGTAGAACTGAGGTCATCCCTCACCTAACAGATTTGGGACATTACCATTCGGTCCCCCAAGCTCCAGTGCTTGGCTCCCTTTAGGAATCTTTTCCACTGGTATTTCTGAAGGCTTGGGCTGATTTTTGCAGGCTGCTGTCTTCGGCCTTAGCCTCCTTGATCTCATCAATGGACAGGGCTTTAGGACATGCAGCCCGTAAGGCCATGCTGACAAATCCTTCGGCAGCTTCAACATCTTGATCTCTTACTGTCTGTGTGGGTGGAGAGTGCCTGGAGATATAATCCACCTGATTGCCGGCCCCAGGTCGGTAGAGCACTGTGAATTCAGAAAGTTGCAGCTGCACTGCCCATCGCTTAATTCGTGGTGGCAGGCTTCTCGACGTGTTTGCAAACAGGGCCACTAATGACTTGTGATAAGTCACCACTTGGAATCCTTGACCACACAAGTATAAGTGTAAATGCTTACACATGTATTGGATGGCAAGGGCTTCACACTCAATTTGGGCATATCTGCCAGGTTGGCGTATGCGATCGGAACCCACTTCCCTGGGGCCTGCTCTTGGATAAGTACTGCCCTGAGACCTACTTGGCTATTAACCACAATTAGTTATGTGGGGTGTTGTGGCTAGAAGTAGGACATAGTTGCACCCTGTGCAGTGCTTTCTTCACTTCTTAAAAGTCCATTTCTGCCCATTCTGTCCACATCCACACAGACTCAGCTTTTGTCAACGCTTGAAGGGGCTCCGATATGGTTGCCAAGTTTGGCATGAACCTCCCACAGTAGGTCTCCATTCCTGGAAGCTCCTCATCTCTGTTGACTTATGAGGAATAGGGGCATGCTGGATGACATCAGTTTTACGGGGGTCCACTCGTAGTGCCTCACTCAAGAAAACATACACAAGAAATTCGACAGTGGACTTGAAGAAAGATCATTTGCTTTTGTGTAGGTCCCTGCTCGACCAGTTCCTGGAGTGTCACCCGGAGCCAGTTGCAATGCTCCGCAAAGGTCGTAGAGTAGATGAGGATGTCATTGCTTATGTTGAGTACTCCTTCAAGCCCCAAAAGAGCCTCACAGATGATGTTTTGAAAGACCTCCGCTGCAGAAGAGTTACCAAAGTTGAGGTGCTGATACCTTCTCAATCTGAAGTGTGTGGTGAAAGTCCCTTACTTTCTGGGTCCAGATCAAGCTGGTGATACTCAGCATTTAGGTGAAGCTTGGAGAACCAGCGGGTGCCATTAAGATCGGCGATGATGTTGTCCATAGTGGGCATAATATGGTTCTCCCCCTGCATCGCCTTATTGGGTAACCTTGTGTCCATACACAGCCCTGGCTGTTTTGGCTTGTGTGCGACTGTTAAAGGAGAGACCTACTGTGTTGGCCCCAACACTTTCTCAATGACTCCTTGTTGCTCTAGCTTGTTCAGTTACTCTTCCATCAGCGGGCGGAGGTGTAATGACACTCTCCTTTGTCACAGGACAGTTGGTATAATTGTCTGATTAATGTGGAGCTTCATCTTGCTGCCTTGAGGAGTCACCCAAGTCCTTGGAATGGCTGTGGAAAGTCCTTCAGGATGTTGTGAGCTTGTGCCTCATGGATGTCTCTGGCAAAGTGAAATGTGGCCAAGTTCCTAAGACAACTTGGGCTCAAGCGTGCACAGCTATATGAGATTTACTTCATTTATATCATATTTAAACACAAAAATTATTGTTCATTTCACTGTATTTATTTTTCATAAGTTTTTTCTTTGTATATTCTTCAAACAAATAAATGCAATTCAGAGCATTACATTTAATGTGAATTTAGTTCATTCAACAATTGTACAGCATTCTCTGTCAATATTAACAATCGCTGCATGGAAACAATGTTAAGGGAAGCGACGCCCAATGCATTTCGGGACGGGCTGCCCCTTCATCAGGGGCGAACCTGTTAATGAAAACCAACAGCAAGTCATGCACTTCAGTGGTTCAAAAACGACAAACAAACAATAAACAAACATAGACACTGTATACAGAAATCGTTATACATTTGAATTGTACCAGCGTTAAGTGTGAGTGGTAGGTGTACCTTCCCTTGCTCAACATTCTGTAAAGCATCATAATGTTAAACAAAAATTTTCAACTAGAGAAGAAATTGACTTACAGCCAAACAACCTCAATGTGCAATGCTTCATAAGACACCATATTATTGTATCAAAGCTTTTAGTAGCAGGAGAAATTCACTTACACGCAGTCGACGTCTGTATATCATGCGTCTAAAGGCACCGCGGGTCACGACGAACCCTAAAACAATCTAAACACAATCAACTCACGTCTGGACATACTTAGGCATTAGGAATCTTAGAAACCAACAGCTCAACTCATCGTACCTGGTGCCAGTCCTACTCAAGACCTCCAGGCTTCAAAAAAATGACCGACAGTGCAGCGAGTTTCATCCACGTTAATGTCTGCCAAAATAAAACCTACGTTACTATGCTTATACATGACACTGAGTTACCTAATATAAGCCTCGTACATTCTATACGCGCATTGCTTACAGCGTCCACCAACAACACGGTCTTACCTCTTCTCCGATGCAAGTGACCGCAAATTCAATCCGGGAAGCTATTACCGCGTATCCCAGTGTTCTACATTTGAATCTGACTCAATCTCGCGGGATTTCTATGGCGATCAACAGTTTCTTGAAGATTTAAACACGAAATTGGATAAATATGGCAAAGAACTACAGGAAACAAAATTGAGAAAATTCAAGCGTGACACTATAGATTATAAGTTGAATGAGGCGTATACATGGGCTGAAGTTTATGCGCAAAAACGATTCACCAGAAGAAATAACAACGCTTCATCTGAAGAGAGTGTGGCATCTGAGAAAGACATAGATACTGCTAGAGCACCTTTGAAAACACCACCAACAACACAAAGTGGACCCACTAACAATAAAAGCAGTGAAAACGCACATGGAAGTTCCTCATCAGTTGCTTTTTTAGTTCAGGGCGGGGATTCCGGACAACCTCCGGATCCACCACAAGAAAAACATACCTCCGCTTTAAAAAAATCCAGAGTGGAAAAAGAAAAAGAAAAGTTGAAGAAAGGATTAAGGAGCCAAAACAAAGTCTCATATTAAACATTTCTTCAGTCAACTTAACAAAGGTACAAGAAACCATCCTGAACAAAGGCACATCTTTCGTACCAGCCTACAACAGCACGGCTCTTGAAAATGAGGTGGCATTATTCAAATTGATGAGAATACTTAGGGGCCGATTCCGATTCAGGCCGGAAAACGTACCGACCGACTCAGTACGGGAATGTAGTCTGACCGACACGTACCAGCGCTGTCCGATCCGCGTAGTACGATGCCATGCATGTGAATTACGACCGACTTGTATGGAATACAAGCCGAACGACCGAACCGCACGGAAAGCAGCCAACCGGCCGGAAAATCTACGCGAATCGAACCGACCGACACGCACCAGGAATGAACCCGACAGAGACGTACCCGCGAACTCCGACCCGCGCAGTACGATGCAATGCGTGTAAAACCAGACCGAGTCGCACGGAGCTCGAGCCGTACGACCGACACGCATAGAAAACAGGGAGCCGAAGCAACCCAATACTATGCGACCGACGCGTACGCCGCACATGAGACCCAGCAGAAAGACAGCGTGAAAGGCTCGGAGAAGCTCGCACGAGACAACTGCAGCGTCCGACTCGGTCAGAAGAACGTCTCCTACATGCCCAAAAAATACAAAGGTAAAAATACAAAAAAAGGGTCAAACAAGCAATGACAAAGTCAATAAATACAGGGGAAAAAAAAACATGGAACAAAGACACACCCACAACTCCACCCATATAAAGGCCACAAATCCCTACCATGATCCTTTGCAAATTCAACTGACCTGCCAGCACAGAACACCATCAGACAGCAACCACAGACACACTCACAACTCATCCATCACACAAGCCACACACCATTAGCACTTCCCTAATAGCACCCTCACATACACCCAGCAAAACTGACACTCACCCACCCTCACTTGCACACTCACACACACATCAATCCCCACCACCACCCATCACCATGCCCCCAAAGAAGAATCCAAAGTTCCTAGACAGTGAATTGGAAGTCCTGGTAGATGAAATCCTAAGAGTAGAGCCACAGTTGTTTGGTACATTGGTCCAACAGACCCCCATGTCGCAGAAAACCAAGATGTGGGAGAGGATCGTCGACAGGGTGAACACACAATATCCATGTTTGCGCACAAAGGAAGACATCCAGAACAGGTGGTATGACGTGCGCAGGAGGGTCAAGGACCTACTCAAGAAGGAATACGCCTTGAGTCATCGCAGTGGCCCTCCTGCCAAACCAGTATACCTCAGGTCCTGGGAGGAGAAGGTGCGGGCCATCCTACCACCAGAGAGCGTACATGGACTATCAGACATCCCAGAGCCTGGTGAGTACACAACCAATATACCCAATATTGTGTGACAATACACACACATCACTGTCAAGGGGATAGTGAAACCATGCACCGTTAGCAAAGCCACAGTAACCAAAAGATAATCATCCCAAGATGTGTATGCTAGTCAGACAAACACAATACCTGCCATCTCATAGTGATATGTCACTGTGTCATGACATGTACAAACCTAACAACAAATAGAGCAAGGCAGTGGCACAAATCTAACCAACAAACACTGTCAGACATTTTGCCACCACTAGAACACCACCTCACAGTGAAGCTGACTGAAAGGAAGGAATTGTGTGTATGCTGGTGAAGTGAGTGTAGCCAATAGCATGATGGGAGTTGTAGTCACAGATATTGGTCACCCTCACAATTGGCCCATCAACACCACTCTGAACCATGCTCACATCACAGGGAGTGGAAAACAACTGACAAGATGGCTGACACTGGGTACTGTTGTGGGGAGAACAAGCCCCTGCTGGGTGTTGTGCTCAAAACAACAGCAGGACACCACTGCCTGACATCCTGAAAGCCAACTTGCACTCCCTGCAATGGAAGCACGTTCCATGGTGGGATATCTGGCTGGGTGGGAAGGAGGACTGACAGCTCTGACCATAGTTACCAGCAGCTTTTCTCACACACCCCCTTAACACAAACTCCACACAACTCACCTGGGAGAATGCATTGCCTCACACTCTAATTAAATATCCCACAAAGAACTACCACACTGGGTTATGCTGTGTGAAGCACAGGGACACTTTTGGGACTTGTAGCCAAACAAACGCCAGGACAACACTGTCAGCCATCCTGTCAGCACAGGCACACTACCTCACAGGGAAGCAGAGTCAAAAGGAATGAAGTATGGGCATGCTGGGAAGGGGGGTGTAGGCAATAGCATGATGGGAGTGGTAGTCACAGCTCAACATCCCCCACCCGCATGGCCCGGCAAGCTCACACTGAAGCATGCACACCTCACAGGGAGTGAAAAGCCACTTCCAAGATGTCTGACACTGGCCTCAGCTGTGGGGAGCACAAGGCCCTGCTGTGAACTGTGCACCAACAAACAACAGGACCACACTGTCAGCCATCTTGCCATTGCTGTCACACTCACACACAGTGAAGTCGACTCAAAAGGAAGGAAGTATGGGCATGCTGGGAAGGGGGTGTAGGCAATAGCATGATGGGAGTGGTAGTCACAGCTCAACATCCCCCACCCGCATGACCCGGCAAGCTCACACTGAAGCATGCACACCTCACAGGGAGTGAAAAGCCACTTCAAAGATGTCTGACAATGGTGCTCTGTTGTGGGGAGCACAAGGCCCTGATGGGAACTGTGCACCAACAAACAACAGGACCACACTGTCAGCCATCTTGCCATTGCTGTCACACTCACTCACAGTGAAGTCGACTCAAAAGGAAGGAAGTATGGGCATACTGGGAAGGGGGGTGTAGGCAATAGCATGATGGGAGTGGTAGTCACAGCTCAACATCCCCCACCCGCATGGCCCGGCAAGCTCACACTGAAGCATGCACACCTCACAGGGAGTGAAAAGCCACTTCAAAGATGTCTGACAATGGTGCTCTGTTGTGGGGAGCACAAGGCCCTGCTGGGAACTGTGCACCAACCAACAGCAGGACACCACTGACTGACATCCTGAGAGTTAACCTGCACCCACTGCAAGGGTGGCATGCTTCATGGTGGGATAACTGTGCTGGGGGGAGAAGGAGGTCCGGATGTCAACCAAATACCACCAATGCTGGCCATACACACACCTACTCTGCAAAAACACATTGCACATGTGGGACCAGTCACTCCGAAAGTAAAATCCCTGGCAAGATGGCTGACACATGGGCATGAGAAATGATGTGCCTGCAATTCACACCCATGCACTGGCCAACCCAAACACGTACACACTCACAGCCATTGCAACTCTATGTTTACACACACTGTCAGGGGATGCAGTGTCCATGGGTGCCCCCTGGCCTGGCTGTGAAGGTGTGACTTGCAGATGACAACTGTGGAGAATCAGACAAACTACATAGCACAAAACACACAGGAAGTCACAGAGACATCATTGACAGGGGACACCTGACAGTGAATGCAATGGACACACCAATATACCGGACACTGTACCATGGTGTCAGTCACACAAGTTTCGGTTCTGAGCTGCATTCCACTCCCACATCGTTCGGCAACATATGCATCCTTCACACAACACACCACTCACTGTCATAGACACTGTAGACACAAGCACCAAGCTGGACTGCATTTGAGGAGACATGCTACTCACAGCAGCAGAACTGCAACACACACCACTGGCCATCACTGTCATGAGAATGGAAAAGCCAGAGAGCTGCCATGCCCAATCCTTATCACCATGGAGGACATTGACAAGATTAATCACGTTTGCACGTACAAAACTCAGCAACAACATCATTAGCTACGTTAACAACATCACTTGTATGAAATGAGACGTGAACTAGGAACCCAGACAACAACATAGATACTCCCAAGAGATCCCAGGCATACCGAATTGTGACCATGTTGTCCAGACACACCAATGTGACGCTCAAAGACTGGCAAAAACTGCCACCACACATGGCCCAATCTTGAAAGATATCCTAAGTGGAATTGCACCTATGTCCCTGTTAAAGGACAAATGTGGACAAGGATGACACACCTGTGTCAGGCACGTGATGGCCCTTGAGTAGCAATGGCCATGTACAGCCAATCAATACATGAGCTGGTCATGCACACACCTCAACATTCACATTGAAATGCTTCAGGTTGGCAGGACAATGTGCTACAACAATATCAACCTCTGGCTGTGACAACTTAGGACAATGCAATGTACAGGCACGCATCCAGATGTACAGTCACAACTGTCATGTGTTTGAACCATTGATGCTGGTAGAAACATAACATACATTGTGTGTCTCTTCCAAACACAGGTGATGATGGGGACACAGCAGCAGATGATGAGGAGTCCCTGTCCCAGGCTCCGGTGGCCCCTGAGCTCTCTGGTGTGGAACAGCCTCTGCCCTCCTCGGATGGCGAAGACCTACCTGGCCCCTCCGGTGTGAGTCATCATGCAGCACCAGCAGGACCACCATCTGCACCCCCTGCACCCACTCCTCCAACATCTGCCAACACACAGACCACCCCCGCCGACACGGACAGACCAAGGACACTGAATGACAACAGCACAGGGACCCCGGCCCCCCGGGACGCAACGGACAACAACCCCAGTACCAACCCCCAAGGGGGCCTAGGGTCACCTGTGCGTGCCACCACAGGTCCCGCACGTGTGGCCAGGGGTGGTGGGAGGGGTGGTAGGCAGAGGTCGCTGCTTGCAGAGGGGTCTGGACTGCATGATGACCCACAACTGGCACGCATTGCAGATACGTACCAGAATAGCACCGGAGAGGTCAGCCAGGTAGTGGGGATCCTCAAGGACATTCAACAGCAGCAGGCTGCCCATCATGCCCGCTTGGACTCCCACATGTCCCGTGTGGAGACACACATGTCTGGCATGGAGTCCAAGTGGTACACATTGGAAGAACTGACAGCGGTGCAGAGGGACATATTGACATGCCTCCACCAGATTAGCACCAACATGTCCACACCTCCCTGTGTGCCCACAACATCTGGTGCCGCAACAACTGCAACTGCCACAGGGAGGGAGGATGACTCTGGTGGAGAGTCCTCTGCACCGCAGCGGCCTGCACGTGAGGGTCCCCCCAGAAAGAAGAGGGGTCGTCCGAGGAAGGACAACTGAGAGGCAGATGGCCATGTACATCCCCCAGGAACCCAACACCTGTTCTGGAAATTCTCCTTTGTGTGCAAACTGTTCACCCTATTGAATGCAACCCAACTCTCCCACATGACATGGGGAGTTTAAGTTGGACTAATGTATCAGATGACTGTGGACTTTACTCAGGACATTTCTGCTACCAACACTTCCAACTCATCTGGGAACTTTGGATTCCAATCCCAATGTACAGCACCCACCATCCTGTGCACTATCCTCACACATGTATGTAAATAAACTCACTATTACACCATACTTGCCTCTGTTGTGATTCCAACGTGGTATTTTGTCATGGAGATGATGATCTGCTAAATGACACTGTGCATGCTAACTGCTACAGCAATTCCAACACCGTCATGTGAGTCATGGCGACGTGACACATATGAGGGAGACACACCACTAGGGCAACACAACACATACACACCAGGGCCATCTGACTCATCGCCTACACTGATGTTGCCAGGAAATACAGTGGAATGCACAGACACCACACCTATTCAGAGTCTGTGTTAACTAGCCCACAGGTGCAGTAAGCAAATGTCAGTCAGATGTTTGACCACAGACAACGCACATCCCAAAGTGAAGCACAGGTTTATTATACATTTGCAACATGTTGTTTCCACTACAGATGCAAGGTAATCCCACGTGGCAGTGGCCACACAGTCAACAAGTGTTGAAGAAATAAAGTCCAGGGGTGTGTGGCACATCACCTGTAGGGAAACGACTGCTTCCACCCTGGAAGTTGAATCATGGTGTCGGGGGATCACAGTTGACCAAACAACTCTGAAAGTACCCTGTGAAGGACAGACATGACACACAGTTAAAAGCACTGAAGAACAGTACAGAACTGCAATACTCATGCCCAATACATGTCACAAGATACCTACACAAAACCAAGTTAGCATGTCAACACTGTTGGGGAGTACATACTACCTATAAGGACACATCGCTGCACGCATCCAGTCAAGTAGCACATGGCCACACTCAAACAGCAACAGAGCACCACCAACACATATCATGCAAACTCAAATCATTGACATAACATCTCTGTATACTCACATTCAGCTGAAGAAGTTGGTGATGAGCTGTGTGCGGACATCACCCTCATCATCATCATCATCACTGGCATCGTGGCCCAGGCCAGGATCCTCCACAGGTGGCGGATGTTGGTCATCGTCATCCAGGATGAGAGGCAACTCCTTCCGCACTGCCAGGTTGTGTAGCATGCAGCAGACGATGAAAATCTTGCACACCTTTGCAGGGGCATATGGGAGGGCCCCTCCTGTCTTGTCCAGGCAGCGAAAGCGGCTCTTCAGGACACCAAATGTCCGCTCGATCACTCTCCTGGTCCGACCATGTGCCTCATTGTAGCGCATCTGGGCTGGTGTCACAGGGTTCCTGAGGGGTGTCAGCAACCACGGCATGTTGAGGTATCCGGAGTCACCTACATACAGACAATTGCACATTAGCTGAGTTGGAAAAGAGGGTGGAATACAACATTGCAGAACACACACAATGGTACAAAGTAAGTATACACCGACAAGCCAGGAACGCTGGTTCTGCATCTGTGACATCATCCTTGGGATGCGACTACTCCTCATCACGTAGGCATCGTGTGCAGAACCAGGGAAACGTGCACACACATGTGAGATGCTCATATCTGCAAGACATACCACCACAGCATTGATAGAATGGAAATTTTTCCTGTTCCTGTATGCCTGCTCATGTGCCTGTGGTGGTACCAAAGCCACATGTGTCCCATCAATGGAGCCGATGACATGTGGCATCCTCCCCAGGGCATAGAAGTCACTCTTGACGTCAGTGAGTTGTTGACGTTTAGGGAAATAGATGTACTGGTTCAAGTATGTTAACATTGCCTCCAAAACATCGCGTAGCACACGGCTGAACACGGTCTGTGACATCCCACCAGCAGACGCCACAGTGTGTTGAAAGGTACCGGTGGCAAAGAAGTGTAGGGCTGCCATCACCTTCACCTTGGGGGTCAGCGCTGTAGGGTATGGCCGGCCAGGTAGCAAATGTGGGGCCAACCGCCCCGCCAATTCCTCAATCAGCTGCCTGTTGAAGCGGTACCGTCAGATGCAGTCACGTTCCACCATGGTTGCAAGGTCAGGGAATGGTCTATGGAGAGCTGGTGCCCTGCAGTACATAGGTGAACAAAGAAAGATTGTCAGTCACCCCACATATGTGGCATTGACCATACTCAATATCACATGATGCATCATTACGAGAGACAAGTACTTGATGTGTGTGCCGTTCTGTATGGACATATATGGCACCTACATGGCCATCATCTAACATCTCAGTTCAACATGTGTTAACAACAAGTTCCAGGTTGTGCTATGGGAAATCATTAGGCTGTGTCACAGTACCCATGTACTGCTGTCACGTTCCAAACACACACCACAGTGACAAGTGAGGACAGATGTGCCCCAGGCATCACAGCTCTTTGATAGGTAGATTCCCAGGGACCCTGTATTGCCACATGGACACTGGCATGACATGGCGTATCATGTACACGCCAGAAAAACAACCATGACTCCCACAGGTAGTGGTCCCTGTTGCCTCTGCAGGACAGACATGGACGTCTGTGACACACACACGCACAACATCAAAGTCGATGCACAAACAACGTGGATGTGGAGACTGTCTCCCATTGTGCACATGGAATCAGAGACATCTGAAACACAACATGCACACAGACTGTGGAGGGCCATCACAATTGTGGCAATGGGTCACCCTGTGACGTACATACCATCCCACATGGGACTCAGGGTGTATGTGACATAACATACACATATACAACCTGGACATGTGACCATGCCACATGCTCTGAACTGAACAGTTGCACATCACAGTGGTCATGTGCACAACACATAAAGGATTCTGTCCCCATGAACACGTGCACAGCCTGGGAGTGGCTGCCCCCAAGTGCCACCCAACAAACCACATGTTGACCCCCATACACACACAGGTAATGCAGCCTTACATGCCTTAGGATACAGTGTGGACAGGCTGTGGTGTTGTAGGTGTGCCCCTGAGTCCCTGGCAAGTAATTGTGGCTGGCATACATTCACCTGTGACAACCATGGTGACATATGCGAGTGACTTGTACAGGGACGCGTCGTACAGCAATGGACCGATCCGTGCGCACGCATTGGCCATTGCATATGATGTTGACGGATGCGTGTTGTGTTTCGAAATACGCGTCGTACAGCACTGGACCGATCCGTGCGCACGCATTGGCCATTGCATATGATGTTGACGGATGCGTGTTGTGTGACGAAATACGCGTCGTACAGCAATGGACCGATCCGTGCGCACGCATTGGCCATTGCATATGATGTTGACGGATGCGTGTTGTGTTTCGAAATACGCGTCGTACAGCAATGGACCGATCCGTGCGCACGCATTGGCCATTGCATATGATGTTGACGGATGCGTGTTGTGTTTCGAAATACGCGTCGTACAGCAATGGACCGATCCGTGCGCACGCATTGGCCATTGTATATGATGTTGACGGATGCGTGTTGTGTGACGAAATACGCGTCGTACAGCAATGGACCGATCCGTGCGCACGCATTGGCCATTGCATATGATGTTGACGGATGCATGTTGTGTGACGAAATACGCGTCGTACAGCAATGGAACGATCCGTGCGCACGCATTGGCTATGGACTGACATGGTAACGGACGCGTATTCGAAGCTTGTACGAGTAGGATGCAGTGAATTCAGTTGGCCACCCACAACAATGTTGCAAATTCATGGGTGTCATCAAGTTGAAATTTTGAAGGATGCTGTAGGCGTGTATAAGTGGTGCAATTCCATGGATTGGCCAGATTCAGAAGATGCAAACGACTTGGACCTATCACTTTGGACACATGGGACAGTATCTGCCTCTGCAGCACACATATAATGCTGGCTGTTCCCCTGAGAGCTCACTTGCCTGCACTACACGCTCCAGGATGACATCTGCCACCACCACTGCTGCTGTCTCTGCATCCTCTGGCTACTGCAATGGCACGTACTGTGGATAGAGCCCCAGCCTTCAGCACTGAGGAGAACCAGGCCCTGCTGGACAGCCTCCTTCCACAGTACAGCAAGCTGTATGGGAAACCAGGGAGGCAGGTGAGTGTGCTGTCCACTGCCTTACTAATTGTGCATGTTGTCTGACTAGCAAGACTTACAGTGTGTACACCAATGGCTAGCATGCTCACTGAGTAGTTGTCACCCCCCAAAGTATGTAGTTACATGCACTGAACAGGTATAGTGCAGTAACAGTGCATTCCAACAAGGTTTTACTTCCCAGGCAATGATACCATTTAGTAACTGCTGGACAACTGTTCATAGCCATAGTTGCACTACCTGTGTACATCATATGCCCCTGTGATTGAGACATGTATATCCAACTGTGTGATGCACGGATATGTTGCATGTGTAGTAATGGCCTTTTCACTTTGTCATCCTCACAGGTTGATGCCCACCAGAAGCAGGAGATCTGGCTGACCATCGCCTGGGCAGTACGATCTGTGGGGGTCTACAGGGGCAGGATCCGCAACTGCCAGAAGAGGTGGCAGGACCTTCGTGGCTGGACTCGGAGGATCGCAAGGGTCCAGCTGAAGCTGTCGCCTCCTCGCAGGAGGGGCGGACACCGGACCCTGACCCCCCACATGCTCCAGATTCTGGCGGTGGTCTTCCCTGACCTGGATGGGCAGCTGAAAGCCAGACAGCAGCAAGGAGGGGGTAAGTGCTAGCCTTTTCTGGGTACTATGACTAACATGCTCTATGCACTCCTTTAGCCTGGTTACACTTCCACAGTACGATTGTCTTGTCGTCCTGGACTCATGTCCCTCACTTGTGTCATGCCCCCTCCTCATCTGATACACAGGTGTGGCCCTTACAGTCTGTGACTTAGGTCACTTGGGTACTGTGTACTTGCAGTTACCTGTGGTTCAAGTTGGGGACAGCATCAGTTACAGGAACTTTGTTGTGGGCTGCATGGGTGGTACAATTGCTCACACAATGCATGTGATCTGACATGTACTCTGGGTATGGCTTTAATATGTGTTCCAATTGCTGCTCTGACTCACCACATGTCTGGGGTATGTGCCACACACCCATGCTGCAGCAGAGACCAAGGTAGGAGCCTCAGAAGTATGTACATCATGTGTGTGACACATGCATAGCCACCTGCCTAGTGTTCAGGGTAATACCATGTTGCACATTGACCAGGACTGTAATGCCTACTCCGGACATCGAAGGCACTCTGTTCTCCCACTCCCGTGTGTCAGCATACATATTGGGCATTGTGAAGAGTGCACTCAGGTGCCTGCCTCTGTGTCACCGTGGTGTAGCCTTGCTTTTTGGACTTCTGGAGTGTTTAACAATTTGGGGTGGCCAGCCATCTGAGTTGTGACTATAGGATCTACACATTGGTTAATGCATAGGTCTCTGATCCCTTGACTGTGCACAATGGTGTATGAAACATTGAGGTGCAGGCAGCTTTGGTTCATTCTCATCAGACGGTGAAGTGCTCATGTGTATGGATTTGTGTTTGCAGTCACTCAAATGTCTCATTTGAATGACGTGGGATCATCTTAGTCCTCATGATGTGGGTGGCCAGGGGTGCACATGTGCACCTGTCAGCTACAGGGCTTGCATTCCCAAAACTTCCATGATTGTGACACAGTGCAGACTGGTGTTGTGTGTATGCACTGCCCCTGTGACAGGAGACAGTTATGACTGACTTGCCAGACAGGCCTGTGCCATGACATTCAACTTGCAAAGGGTGATCCAGCAGTAGTGTGATATGTCCTGCATGCACACCATTGTCGCATTGTCTATCAGGACATGAGGACATCATTGTGTCTGGTGATGGAAGCAAACCCGCATATCGACAGAGACTCTGCCCATCACTTTTCCTGACACATGTACTGAGTCAGTGGCAGGAGATGGCATGTGTTTGGAGTGACACACTTCCATATGTTCTCTTGGATGTCCAACAACTGTGTATGTGGTGCATGTGTGCACATATGATTAGTGGCATCCAACAGGCACCAGACAGATGGGTGCATGGACAGGTAGGATATGAGTGGCATGAATGACTGTCAGGCAGACAATGGGCTTCTTCAAATCAGTGTCAGCACTTATTGCAATGTCTAGCAAATGATGGCAGGGCTTGCTCTGTGATGTGCTGTACTTACTGTGGTGTGTGGTCAGTACAGGTGACTAATGTTGCTCTGTTTATCCTGATTGTTTGCAGATACATCCACGGCCACAGGAGGAGACAGCTCAACGGACCAAGAGGCGCGGCAGAGCCAGACTGGGTCCACTGCAGAGGAGACCGAGGGACCCAGTGGCACGGAGGGTGAGGGGAGCCACACTGAGGAGACCTCAGCTACGACCACCTCGGCTGAGGAACACAGCACTTCCAGTGAGGACTCCCTTGTGGAGGCGGGTGTCAGCAGACCACAGACAAAATCGAGCAAGTCTGTCCCCGCCACCACCACCATCTCCACCCTCCCATCTGCTCCCATCCCACATGTTCGTGGAGGCTCCCGTGTAGGGGAGCGTGTCTCCTTCATGCCAGGCACCGCACCCCCTGCCTCTGTCTCCCCTGCTGCCCTGAGTGTGGAGTCTGTGGACTTGCTGAAACAGATCCATGTAGGGCAGACATCAATGCTGTGTGTCCTCCATGCACACACGGGTCTGTTGACACAACTGGTGTCATTCATGGAGGGCATGTCATCTGGCATGTCTGCCCTACAGCGGACCAATCAGTCCATGGCCTCCTCCTGACGGCAGCAGTGTCCCTCCTGCAACAGTCCCTCACCCCTCCTACCTCTGCCCCATCCACAATCCCCAGCACCCTACCTGTCCCAAGCACACACACACCGGCACAGGCACGCACCAGCACAGACACAAGCAGCACACAGACACACAAGCCAAAATCCAGACGCACACGCACGCACAGTCAGGGGACTGATACCTCACTCAGAGGGGATGGGGCCCAGATACACACACACGCATCCACGAGCACTCCGCAGTCCTCAGATACCTCTCCCTCCAAAACCCCTTCCCTTGTCTCACCTGCAACCCCCTCCCTCCCAGAAGCTCTTCCTGTGTGAGCTTGGCCTCTTCCCCACAGATCCATCTGACCCAACGTACAGGCGGAAGAGGCCACCACCACACACAGAGGGGAGTGCCCCTCACACCCGGACACCCTCCCCCAGGCACAGGCAGACTGAGGACCCCATTAGGAAGTCCCCCGGACCAGGAAGGGCAAGACCCCACCACCACCACGCAGCTCCACCACACAGTCTCTCTCCTCCATCCCCCAGGCCACCACTCCACAGGTTCCCCCGCCACACCCTGCCCCAGGTTCCCCCACACACCAATACCGCATCCCCAAACTGCTTAGGCCCTCCCCCTACCACTTGCTCTTCCACCCCCAACCCAGACGCTCGGCCTGTTTGTGCCACTGGTGTGGAGACCGGTTCCCCCCTCTGTCCTGCCCACCTCATCTGCCCCCCTTCCACTCCCTTGGAGTTATGCACTGCAGTGGAGTCCACAACCACCCCATCTGACTTGGGCACTGCAGTGGGGACCCAGTCCACTCCATCTGACCGGCCCACTGCAGTGGTGCCAGCACCCACACCATCTGACTTGTGCCCTACAGTGGTGCCAGTCCCCACTGAGTCAGACACCTCCACTGCAGTTGCCGGTGACACTCCTGCACCCACCACCCCTTCACTGCCTCCTTCTGGCATCTCCTGATCCTGTCCCTGCGGTGCCTGGCCTGCCCCTTGTATGCCCCTCCGAGGGGGATGTCCCCTGTCCGTACCAGTGCAGGCAAGCAATGGGTGACAAGTTGTCACATGTCACCCTGTTCGGACTGTGAATGTGGACTGGCCATTGGCCTTAGTTTCTTTTGGACTTCAAATTTTTCATTCACATTGGCTGAATAAAGCGTCTTTTTGTTTACTAGTGGTTTTGCTTTTGTTGTACATGATGTAGATGAGTATCATCATGCATTTGCTGTTGTAATTGTGTTCAGATCAGGAAAATGAAGTGTTGCTGTGATGGACTCCATGTGGTCCATGGGATATGTGTCCTAATCTAGTCTGGATCCATAGCATCCTTTGCTGCAGTCTGAGGGTGTAATGTTCAGCATTTGACACAGGGATGTACGTTTTGCATTTGTAATTTAACATCTGTGGCTTACACTCATGCACATCTGGTGGGCTTACCACTGTTCAATGTTTATATTTCCCTGACTGTGTGCCCATCTCCACTGGACATGCAGTTTAGCACATCAATGTTGAAGGACTCATCTGTGTATACAGTGCAACTTGCTTTGGGTATATGCAGATGACTGAAGTGACACTCCCGTACCCAGGCTGATGTGAGCAGAGCCTTCAGTGTGTTGTAATTGTTGACTCACTGACCGAGTGTTCTGCTGATATGTTTGAGTCGTGCACAGACAAGGTTTGGCACAGCGGACCTTCCACAGGAGTGGAGTGCCCTCATGGCAGTGTGTAATCCCGTGACATTGCCTGGGCCCATGTTGTGTGTTGTGTAAGCATGTCTGTGTGTGTTCCCTTCCCTTTTCCTACACAGGCTGTGTCCCTACGGATGTTCCTGTTTGTGATGCTTGCTGAGTTGTCCTGTGTTCATCCAGCATCTTGGACCTGGTTTCTCCGTGATGTGGATGCATGGCAAACTAATGTTCATCAGATTGTCATCCCTAGTTGTCTTTGTTGTCAGGGCTGGGGATGTGGGCAAACGCAGATGGGACACAGTCAGGATTCCCCTTGGCACTTGTTGGTTACACAAGTCATGTAATTTACAGCTTGTGGTAGCTTTCAGTGATTGTGACACGTTGTGTGTGTGACTGCTGCCACTCCTCAGGGTCAGAGCTGCAATGTTGGAAGTTGTCTACGTGTGTTCTTTGTGGGTCACCTTGTCTTCTTCATTGGTGTGTGACTGTGGCCGGGATCCCATTGATTGGGGTGGATTTCACGTCATGCCCATGTACCGCGTACTGTGCAGTGTGTCAGACATTCACGAGTCTTGTTGACTGGCCAGGTGTGATGTGTTTCTGCACCTTAGTTCCCACAACCACCCCTGGGATTGTCGTGGGTGCATGTGTAATGTCACCAGGCCATGTGAGCTACTGCTGCACATTGGTGGAGATCAAGGTGTGTGGTGTTGAGTGTGTGCAAATGTGAGTTGTTGCACGGCTAGACCCCTACCTCCATATTGGCCTTGGCTGACAGGCCGTGCTGATTGATTTGTGCTTGTGTAGGTGTGATGGTAGTTTGTTGCTCAGGACACATGGCTGTGGTTCACAGTGTGAACGACATCTACCTTTGTCCTCACAGTGGGATTATCATGCAGGCTAGTGTCACCACAATGTGGGGTCCCTGGGGGTAGTGCTGTGGTGGGTCTGTCTCTTGCTGTGTTAGTTGCTGTTCCTACAACCTTGTGTGACATGTGTAATTTGGGCTCCCTCTCATCTAACAATGCCTGATTGCCCACATAGGGGAATCCGATCCATGAGTTACTTTTGTATGGCACTGTATACACATCTGTGTGATTGGAATTCAGGCCTCCTCATGTGTTGTGTGGTTGCCTGGGGACACTGGCACACCCCACCATCACCTGTTGTGTTTGATATGCAGTGTGAGGCTGCCTGTTTGTGTTTGTGCATCTGCACCACTGCATTGGCATATCTTTAGTGTGCCATTGCCTGTATGTTGTTTGGAGGATTTCCCATGCTGTCCCTGGGACTCCTAGGTCATCAGTAAGCACAATAATCATGGTTTGTATGTCCCATTGCTGCCACGGCATGGTATTTGTTCACCTCACATCTACAGTCTCCACAGGATATCTACATTTGTGTGTCCATTAGTGCAGATATGTGGGTCTGCAATATGATGGTCACTTCTGGCATTGTGTAATTGATAAATGGAGACAATGTCAGTCCCCATGGGTGATGTTTGTCTGCACATGGCCAAAGGTATGTTTTATTTGCACTGCACTGTTTGCCTCACCCAATCTATGTTGCTATGGGACACAACCACTACTTTGCCACTGATGTGTTTGTTGTTCTGTGACCAGGAATCATCCATGCTGTTTGGCAGTTGCAGCTTTTTCCATGACAACACTTACCTTTTGGTCACTGTGATGATGGTGGTTTAGACCCCATTCCCACAGTGGTCATGGTCTGCTCGCATTGTGAAGGCCACACACATTTTTGTGTGACACATGTGATAGGGGGTCACATTGTATGTTCAATGTCATGTTCAGTGTTGTAGGCATTTGACACAGACTACACACTCTTGTCATGATGTTGGGGGGATGTCTTTTGCTGACATTCCTTATGTTGGAGTATGCTTGTTGTGTCATGCATTACCCGTCCTATGAGTGGGGATGGTAGTAGTGGTAGGCATCCAGCCCCCCATGAGTAGGGGTGGTGGTAGTGACAGGCATCCAGCCCCCCATGAGTAGGGGTGGTGGTAGTGGTAGGCATCCAGGCCCCCATGAGTAGGGGTGGTGGTAGTGACAGGCATCCAGCCCCCCATGAGTAGGGGTGGTGGTAGTGGTAGGCATCCATCCCCCTATGAGTGGGGATGGTTGTAGTGACAGGCATCCATCCCCCCATGAGTAGGGGTGGTGGTAGTGGTAGGCATCCATCCCCCTATGAGTGGGGATGGTAGTAGTGACAGGCATCCAGCCCCCCATGAGTAGGGGTGGTGGTAGTGGTAGGCATCCATCCCCCTATGAGTGGGGATGGTAGTAGTGACAGGCATCCAGGCCCCCATGAGTAGGGGTGGTGGTAGTGACAGGCATCCAGGGCCCCATGAGTAGGGGTGGTGGTAGTGACAGGCATCCAGCCCCCCATGAGTAGGGGTGGTGGTAGTGGTAGGCATCCAGGCCCCCATGAGTAGGGGTGGTGGTAGTGACAGGCATCCATCCCCCCATGAGTAGGGCTGGTGGTAGTGGTAGGCATCCATCCCCCTATGAGTGGGGATGGTAGTAGTGACAGGCATCCAGCCCCCCATGAGTAGGGGTGGTGGTAGTGGTAGGCATCCATCCCCTATGAGTGGGGATAGTAGTAGTGACAGGCATCCAGCCCCCCATGAGTAGGGGTGGTGGTAGTGGTAGGCATCCATCCCCCTATGAGTGGGGATGGTAGTAGTGACAGGCATCCAGGCCCCCATGAGTAGGGGTGGTGGTAGTGACAGGCATCCAGGCCCCCATGAGTAGGGGTGGTGGTAGTTGTAGGCATCCATCCCCCTATGAGTGGGGATGGTAGTAGTGACAGGCATCCAGGCCCCCATGAGTAGGGGTGGTGGTAGTGGTAGGCATCCAGCCCCCCATGAGTAGGGGTGGTGGTAGTGGTAGGCATCCAGGCCCCCATGAGTAGGGGTGGTGGTAGTGACAGGCATCCAGCCCCCCATGAGTAGGGGTGGTGGTAGTGGTCGGCATCCAGGCCCCCATGAGTAGGGGTGGTGGTAGTGACAGACATCCAGCCCCCCATGAGTAGGGGTGGTGGTAGTGGTAGGCATCCAGGCCCCCATGAGTAGGGGTGGTGGTAGTGACAGGCATCCAGCCCCCCATGAGTAGGGGTGGTGGTAGTGGTAGGCATCCATCCCCCTATGAGTGGGGATGGTAGTAGTGACAGGCATCCAGCCCCCATGAGTAGAGGTGGTGGTAGTGGTAGGCATCCATCCCCCTATGAGTGGGGATGGTAGTAGTGACAGGCATCCAGCCCCCCATGAGTAGGGGTGGTGGTAGTGGTAGGCATCCATCCCCCTATGAGTGGGGATGGTAGTAGTGACAGGCATCCAGGCCCCCATGAGTAGGGGTGGTGGTAGTGACAGGCATCCAGGCCCCCATGAGTAGGGGTGGTGGTAGTTGTAGGCATCCATCCCCCTATGAGTGGGGATGGTAGTAGTGACAGGCATCCAGGCCCCCATGAGTAGGGGTGGTGGTAGTGACAGGCATCCAGGCCCCCATGAGTAGGGGTGGTGGTAGTGACAGGCATCCAGCCCCCTATGAGTAGGGGTGGTGGTAGTGGTAGGCATCCAGGCCCCCATGAGTAGGGGTGGTGGTAGTGACAGGCATCCAGCCCCCCATGAGTAGGGGTGGTGGTAGTGGTAGGCATCCAGGCCCCCATGAGTAGGGGTGGTGGTAGTGACAGGCATCCAGCCCCCCATGAGTAGGGAGTGGTGGTAGTGGTAGGCATCCATCCCCCTATGAGTGGGGATGGTAGTAGTGACAGGCATCCAGGCCCCCTTGAGTAGGGGTGGTGGTAGTGGTAGGCATCCAGGCCCCCATGAGTAGGGGTGGTGGTAGTGACAGGCATCCAGGCCCCCATGAGTAGGGGTGGTGGTAGTGGTAGGCATCCAGCCCCCCATGAGTACGGGTGGTGGTAGTGGTAGGCATCCAGGCCCCCATGAGTAGGGGTGGTGGTAGTGACAGGCATCCAGCCCCCCATGAGTAGGGGTGGTGGTAGTGGTAGGCATCCAGGCCCCCATGAGTAGGGGTGGTGGTAGTGACAGGCATGCAGCCCCCCATGAGTACGGGTGGTGGTAGTGGTAGGCATCCAGGCCCCCATGAGTAGGGGTGGTGGTAGTGACAGGCATCCAGCCCCCCATGAGTAGGGGTGGTGGTAGTGGTAGGCATCCAGGCCCCCATGAGTAGGGGTGGTGGTAGTGGTAGGCATCCAGCCCCCCATGAGTAGGGGTGGTGGTAGTGGTAGGCATCCAGGCCCCCATGAGTAGGGGTGGTGGTAGTGACAGGCATCCAGCCCCCCATGAGTAGGGGTGGTGGTAGTGGTCGGCATCCAGGCCCCCATGAGTAGGGGTGGTGGTAGTGACAGACATCCAGCCCCCCATGAGTAGGGGTGGTGGTAGTGGTAGGCATCCAGGCCCCCATGAGTAGGGGTGGTGGTAGTGACAGGCATCCAGCCCCCCCATGAGTAGGGGTGGTGGTAGTGGTAGGCATCCATCCCCCTATGAGTGGGGATGGTAGTAGTGACAGGCATCCAGCCCCCCATGAGTAGAGGTGGTGGTAGTGGTAGGCATCCATCCCCCTATGAGTGGGGATGGTAGTAGTGACAGGCATCCAGCCCCCCATGAGTAGGGGTGGTGGTAGTGGTAGGCATCCATCCCCCTATGAGTGGGGATGGTAGTAGTGACAGGCATCCAGGCCCCCATGAGTAGGGGTGGTGGTAGTGACAGGCATCCAGGCCCCCATGAGTAGGGGTGGTGGTAGTTGTAGGCATCCATCCCCCTATGAGTGGGGATGGTAGTAGTGACAGGCATCCAGGCCCCCATGAGTAGGGGTGGTGGTAGTGACAGGCATCCAGGCCCCCATGAGTAGGGGTGGTGGTAGTGACAGGCATCCAGCCCCCTATGAGTAGGGGTGGTGGTAGTGGTAGGCATCCAGGCCCCCATGAGTAGGGGTGGTGGTAGTGACAGGCATCCAGCCCCCCATGAGTAGGGGTGGTGGTAGTGGTAGGCATCCAGGCCCCCATGAGTAGGGGTGGTGGTAGTGACAGGCATCCAGCCCCCCATGAGTAGGGGGTGGTGGTAGTGGTAGGCATCCATCCCCCTATGAGTGGGGATGGTAGTAGTGACAGGCATCCAGGCCCCCTTGAGTAGGGGTGGTGGTAGTGGTAGGCATCCAGGCCCCCCTGAGTAGGGGTGGTGGTAGTGGTAGGCATCCAGCCCCCCATGAGTACGGGTGGTGGTAGTGGTAGGCATCCAGGCCCCCATGAGTAGGGGTGGTGGTAGTGACAGGCATCCAGCCCCCCATGAGTAGGGGTGGTGGTAGTGGTAGGCATCCAGGCCCCCATGAGTAGGGGTGGTAGTAGTGACAGGCATCCAGCCCCCCATGAGTAGGGGTGGTGGTAGTGGTAGGCATCCATCCCCCTATGAGTGGGGATGGTAGTAGTGACAGGCATCCAGCCCCCATGAGTAGGGGTAGTGGTAGTGGTAGGCATCCATCCCCCTATGAGTGGGGATGGTAGTAGTGACAGGCATCCAACCCCCATGAATAGGGGTGGTGGTAGTGGTAGGCATCCATCCCCCTATGAGTGGGGATGGTAGTAGTGACAGGCATCCAGGCCCCCATGAGTAGGGGTGGTGGTAGTGACAGGCATCCAGGCCCCCATGAGTAGGGGTGGTGGTAGTGACAGGCATCCAGCCCCCCATGAGTAGGGGTGGTGGTAGTGGTAGGCATCCAGGCCCCCATGAGTAGGGGTGGTGGTAGTGACAGGCATCCAGCCCCCCATGAGTAGGGGTGGTGGTAGTGGTAGGCATCCAGGCCCCCATGAGTAGGGGTGGTGGTAGTGACAGGCATCCAGCCCTCCATGAGTAGGGGTGGTGGTAGTGGTAGGCATCCATCCCCCTATGAGTGGGGATGGTAGTAGTGACAGGCATCCAGCCCCCCATGAGTAGGGGTGGTGGTAGTGGTAGGCATCCATCCCCCTATGAGTGGGGATGGTAGTAGTGACAGGCATCCAGGCCCCCATGAGTAGGGGTGGTGGTAGTGACAGGCATCCAGGCCCCCATGAGTAGGGGTGGTGGTAGTGACAGGCATCCAGCCCCCCATGAGTAGGGGTGGTGGTAGTGGTAGGCATCCAGGCCCCCATGAGTAGGGGTGATGGTAGTGGTAGGCATCCATCCCCCTGTGAGTGGGGATGGTAGTAGTGACAGGCATCCAGGCCCCCATGAGTAGGGGTGGTGGTAGTGACAGGCATCCAGGCCCCCATGAGTAGGGGTGGTGGTAGTGACAGGCATCCAGGCCCCCATGAGTAGGGGTGGTGGTAGTGACAGGCATCCATCCCCCCATGAGTAGGGCTGGTGGTAGTGGTAGGCATCCATCCCCCTATGAGTGGGGATGGTAGTAGTGACAGGCATCCAGCCCCCATGAGTAGGGGTGGTGGTAGTGGTAGGCATCCATCCCCCTATGAGTGGGGATGGTAGTAGTGACAGGCATCCAGCCCCCCATGAGTAGGGGTGGTGGTAGTGGTAGGCATCCATCCCCCTATGAGTGGGGATGGTAGTAGTGACAGGCATCCAGGTCCCCATGAGTAGGGGTGGTGGTAGTGACAGGCATCCAGGCCCCCATGAGTAGGGGTGGTGGTAGTTGTAGGCATCCATCCCCCTATGAGTGGGGATGGTAGTAGTGACAGGCATCCAGGCCCCCATGAGTAGGGGTGGTGGTAGTGGTAGGCATCCAGCCCCCATGAGTAGGGGTGGTGGTAGTGGTAGGCATCCAGGCCCCCATGAGTAGGGGTGGTGGTAGTGACAGGCATCCAGCCCCCCATGAGTAGGGGTGGTGGTAGTGGTAGGCATCCATCCCCCTATGAGTGGGGTTGGTAGTAGTGACAGGCATCCAGCCTCCCATGAGTAGGGGTGGTGGTAGTGGTAGGCATCCATCCCCCTATGAGTGGGGATGGTAGTAGTGACAGGCATCCAGCCCCCCATGAGTAGGGGTGGTGGTAGTGGTAGGCATCCATCCCCCTATGAGTGGGGATGGTAGTAGTGACAGGCATCCAGGCCCCCATGAGTAGGGGTGGTGGTAGTGACAGGCATCCAGGCCCCCATGAGTAGGGGTGGTGGTAGTGACAGGCATCCAGCCCCCTATGAGTAGGGGTGGTGGTAGTGGTAGGCATCCAGGCCCCCATGAGTAGGGGTGGTGGTAGTGACAGGCATCCAGCCCCCCATGAGTAGGGGTGGTGGTAGTGGTAGGCATCCAGGCCCCCATGAGTAGGGGTGGTGGTAGTGACAGGCATCCAGCCCCCCATGAGTAGGGGGTGGTGGTAGTGGTAGGCATCCATCCCCCTATGAGTGGGGATGGTAGTAGTGACAGGCATCCAGGCCCCCTTGAGTAGGGGTGGTGGTAGTGGTAGGCATCCAGGCCCCCATGAGTAGGGGTGGTGGTAGTGACAGGCATCCAGGCCCCCATGAGTAGGGGTGGTAGTAGTGGTAGGCATCCAGCCCCCCATGAGTACGGGTGGTGGTAGTGGTAGGCATCCAACCCCCCATGAGTAGGGGTGGTGGTAGTGACAGGCATCCAGCCCCCCATGAGTCGGGGTGGTGGTAGTGGTAGGTATCCAGGCCCCCATGAGTAGGGGTGGTGGTAGTGACAGGCATCCAGCCCCCCATGAGTAGGGGTGGTGGTAGTGGTAGGCATCCATCCCCCTATGAGTGGGGATGGTAGTAGTGACAGGCATCCAGCCCCCCATGAGTAGGGGTAGTGGTAGTGGTAGGCATCCATCCCCCTATGAGTGGGGATGGTAGTAGTGACAGGCATCCAACCCCCATGAATAGGGGTGGTGGTAGTGGTAGGCATCCATCCCCCTATGAGTGGGGATGGTAGTAGTGACAGGCATCCAGGCCCCCATGAGTAGGGGTGGTGGTAGTGACAGGCATCCAGGCCCCCATGAGTAGGGGTGGTGGTAGTGACAGGCATCCAGCCCCCCATGAGTAGGGGTGGTGGTAGTGGTAGGCATCCAGGCCCCCATGAGTAGGGGTGGTGGTAGTGACAGGCATCCAGCCCCCCATGAGTAGGGGTGGTGGTAGTGGTAGGCATCCAGGCCCCCATGAGTAGGGGTGGTGGTAGTGATAGGCATCCAGCCCTCCATGAGTAGGGGTGGTGGTAGTGGTAGGCATCCATCCCCCTATGAGTGGGGATGGTAGTAGTGACAGGCATCCAGCCCCCCATGAGTAGGGGTGGTGGTAGTGGTAGGCATCCATCCCCCTATGAGTGGGGATGGTAGTAGTGACAGGCATCCAGGCCCCCATGAGTAGGGGTGGTGGTAGTGACAGGCATCCAGGCCCCCATGAGTAGGGGTGGTGGTAGAGACAGGCATCCAGCCCCCCATGAGTAGGGGTGGTGGTAGTGGTAGGCATCCAGGCCCCCATGAGTAGGGGTGATGGTAGTGGTAGGCATCCATCCCCCTGTGAGTGGGGATGGTAGTAGTGACAGGCATCCAGGCCCCCATGAGTAGGGGTGGTGGTAGTGACAGGCATCCAGCCCTCCATGAGTAGGGGTGGTGGTAGTGGTAGGCATCCATCCCCCTATGAGTGGGGATGGTAGTAGTGACAGGCATCCAGCCCCCATGAGTAGGGGTGGTGGTAGTGGTAGGCATCCATCCCCCTATGAGTGGGGATGGTAGTAGTGACAGGCATCCAGGTCCCCATGAGTAGGGGTGGTGGTAGTGACAGGCATCCAGGCCCCCATGAGTAGGGGTGGTGGTAGTTGTAGGCATCCATCCCCCTATGAGTGGGGATGGTAGTAGTGACAGGCATCCAGGCCCCCATGAGTAGGGGTGGTGGTAGTGGTAGGCATCCAGCCCCCATGAGTAGGGGTGGTGGTAGTGGTAGGCATCCAGGCCCCCATGAGTAGGGGTGGTGGTAGTGACAGGCATCCAGCCCCCATGAGTAGGGGTGGTGGTAGTGGTCGGCATCCAGGCCCCCATGAGTAGGGGTGGTGGTAGTGACAGACATCCAGCCCCCATGAGTAGGGGTGGTGGTAGTGGTAGGCATCCAGGCCCCCATGAGTAGGGGTGGTGGTAGTGACAGGCATCCAGCCCCCATGAGTAGGGGTGGTGGTAGTGGTAGGCATCCATCCCCCTATGAGTGGGGTTGGTAGTAGTGACAGGCATCCAGCCCCCCATGAGTAGGGGTGGTGGTAGTGGTAGGCATCCATCCCCCTATGAGTGGGGATGGTAGTAGTGACAGGCATCCAGCCCCCCATGAGTAGGGGTGGTGGTAGTGGTAGGCATCCATCCCCCTATGAGTGGGGATGGTAGTAGTGACAGGCATCCAGGCCCCCATGAGTAGGGGTGGTGGTAGTGACAGGCATCCAGGCCCCCATGAGTAGGGGTGGTGGTAGTTGTAGGCATCCATCCCCCTATGAGTGGGGATGGTAGTAGTGACAGGCATCCAGGCCCCCATGAGTAGGGGTGGTGGTAGTGACAGGCATCCAGGCCCCCATGAGTAGGGGTGGTGGTAGTGACAGGCATCCAGCCCCCTATGAGTAGGGGTGGTGGTAGTGGTAGGCATCCAGGCCCCCATGAGTAGGGGTGGTGGTAGTGACAGGCATCCAGCCCCCCATGAGTAGGGGTGGTGGTAGTGGTAGGCATCCAGGCCCCCATGAGTAGGGGTGGTGGTAGTGACAGGCATCCAGCCCCCATGAGTAGGGGGTGGTGGTAGTGGTAGGCATCCATCCCCTATGAGTGGGGATGGTAGTAGTGACAGGCATCCAGGCCCCCTTGAGTAGGGGTGGTGGTAGTGGTAGGCATCCAGGCCCCCATGAGTAGGGGTGGTGGTAGTGACAGGCATCCAGGCCCCCATGAGTAGGGGTGGTGGTAGTGGTAGGCATCCAGCCCCCATGAGTACGGGTGGTGGTAGTGGTAGGCATCCAGGCCCCCATGAGTAGGGGTGGTGGTAGTGACAGGCATCCAGGCCCCATGAGTAGGGGTGGTGGTAGTGGTAGGCATCCAGGCCCCCATGAGTAGGGGTGGTGGTAGTGACAGGCATCCAGCCCCCCATGAGTAGGGGTGGTGGTAGTGGTGGGCATCCATCCCCCTATGAGTGGGGATGGTAGTAGTGACAGGCATCCAGCCCCCCATGAGTAGGGGTGGTGGTAGTGGTAGGCATCCATCCCCCTATGAGTGGGGATGGTAGTAGTGACAGGCATCCAACCCCCATGAATAGGGGTGGTGGTAGTGGTAGGCATCCATCCCCCTATGAGTGGGGATGGTAGTAGTGACAGGCATCCAGGCCCCCATGAGTAGGGGTGGTGGTAGTGACAGGCATCCAGGCCCCCATGAGTAGGGGTGGTGGTAGTGACAGGCATCCAGCCCCCATGAGTAGGGGTGATGGTAGTGGTAGGCATCCAGGCCCCCATGAGTAGGGGTGGTGGTAGTGACAGGCATCCAGCCCCCCATGAGTAGGGGTGGTGGTAGTGGTAGGCATCCAGGCCCCCATGAGTAGGGGTGGTGGTAGTGACAGGCATCCAGCCCTCCATGAGTAGGGGTGGTGGTAGTGGTAGGCATCCATCCCCCTATGAGTGGGGATGGTAGTAGTGACAGGCATCCAGCCCCCATGAGTAGGGGTGGTGGTAGTGGTAGGCATCCATCCCCCTATGAGTGGGGATGGTAGTAGTGACAGGCATCCAGGCCCCCATGAGTAGGGGTGGTGGTAGTGACAGGCATCCAGGCCCCCATGAGTAGGGGTGGTGGTAGTGACAGGCATCCAGCCCCCCATGAGTAGGGGTGGTGGTAGTGGTAGGCATCCAGGCCCCCATGAGTAGGGGTGATGGTAGTGGTAGGCATCCATCCCCCTGTGAGTGGGGATGGTAGTAGTGACAGGCATCCAGGCCCCCATGAGTAGGGGTGGTGGTAGTGACAGGCATCCAGCCCTCCATGAGTAGGGGTGGTGGTAGTGGTAGGCATCCATCCCCCTATGAGTGGGGATGGTAGTAGTGAATTGAATTGAATTGAATTGAAATAACATTTTTAAAGCGCATGGCTACCCGGAAGCATCCCAGCGCTGGCAGTAACGGCAGTAGTGAGTTTCATCAGTTAGGGAAAAGCGAGGTTTTCAACAATTTACGAAAAACTAAGTGATTAGATTCTGCACGTAAATGGGAGGGAAGAGAGTTCCAGAGTCTAGCCGCATTAAAAGAAAATTGCCGGCCCCCGCTTCTGGCTTTCCTGATCTTAGGGACGATGACAAGATTCATATTCTCGGAACGAAGGCTTCTATTGGGCCGGTAAGACTGAATAGTGCTCTGAAGAATGGCGGGGCCTATTCCGGCTAGAGACTTATGGACAATGCATAGAGCCTTAAAATTAACTCTCTCCCGAACTGGTAGCCAGTGAAGTGTTCTCAGGGAAGGTTTGGCGGAGTGGTGTTTAGGGATGCCTAATAAGAGTCTTGCAGCCCAATTCTGTATTGTCTGTAGCTTGGAGAAGGTCGCAACAGGGGCGCCTAAATAAAGGGCATTCGCATAATCCAACCGGGACAGGATGAGAGCCTGGACCATCACCTTCCTTGCTTGAAAAGGGAGAAGGGGAAGTACCTTCCGAATCATTTTCAAAATACCGTAGCAAGTAGCTGCCGTAATCCGTGCTTGTATCTTAAATGTGAGGTCTTGGTCAATCCAAACACCCAGACTTTTTAACTGGGTCTTGGGGGTAGGGGCTAGGCCGAGAGAGGTCGGCCAGATTGCTTTTAGATCAAGGGGGGAACTATTACCCAAGATCATGACTTCGCTTTTTTCCCCATTTAATTTTAGGAAAGACTCATTCATCCAGTTGGCAATTTCTTCCAGGCATGGACGCAGACTGAGCGGGGAATTTTTGGCTCAATTGAGCCCAATTACAAGTTGTGTGTCATCTGCGTAAGTGACTATGTGCACTCCAAAAGGTAAAACCACCTCTGCAAGGGAACAAGTGTAGACATTAAATAAGGTGGGACTCAGGGAAGATCCCTGAGGGACTCCACAACAGAGGGGCATCTGCTTAGAGTTCACCTCATTATCGAAAACCTGAAAGGATCTATTGCTCAGGAAGGACTGTAGCCATGACAGAGCGGATCCAGTGACACCCAGTTTCCTTAGTCTGTGGATCAAAATGCAATGGTTTACTGTGTCAAAGGCCGCGCTGAGGTCCAAAAGGAGGACCACAGCGGTGCCTCCGGAGTCCACTATTTTTCTTGACTCATCCACTACAGAGAGCAAAGCTGTTTCCGTTCCCTGAAGGGGACGGAAGCCTGTTTGAGACCGATGGAGAAGCTTGTGAGTCTCTAGAAATGAGGATAATATTGAGTTAAAATATTTTTCAGCAATTTTGCTGACCCCTGGAAGCAGGGATATGGGACGATAGTTACCCAGAATGGAAGAATCAAGGCTGGGTTTTTTTAAAAGTGCCTTTACCATAGCTTCCTTCCATAGGGGAGGAACCATTCCTGAGGAAAATGAGGTATTAATCAATTCTAGAATTACAGGGGAGATAGTGCCCGCCACCTTCCTCAATATCTTTAAAGGAGCAGGATCTTTGGGTGATCCGCTTTTTACCTTAGTCAGAAGGCTTTCTAGTACAGGCAGTTCCATCGCCGGAATAGTGGCCAAAGAAGGCTGGTTGCTACAGGATTGATAGAACAGAGTACCATCTTCAGAAGGGGGAAATGAGGTAAAAATAGTTTCAATTTTATTGGAGAAAAATTCCGCTAAGTTGTTACACCTTGCCCCTGAGCAATCAGGGATAACTGGTGGGGGGGGGGGGGACTCTAGAGAGAGTTTTGGCAATATCAAAAATCTCACGGGCGGAGTTAGTTGCTGATAAAATTTTTTTTTCGTAATAAGCCGCCTGGACTACTTTGATTTCGGTTTTGTATACATTAATGCTTTCTCTATATTTTAATTTCCTGTCAATCGAGAAATTTTTCCTCCAATCTCTCTCAAGCTTTTTGCAGTTTTGTCTTAGGCCCCGGAGTTTAGCAGAGTACCATGGTTTCCGGTTACTTCCTATTTTCGCTGGAGTCCTTTTTACAGGAATGAGCGTATCAAGAGATTTTTGAAGCCAGTTGTTGAAATTGTCAATGGCCACAGTAACATCTGAGGAAGATATCGGTTTGGTTTCTTCTAATATCGTGGTCCAGGCATCCAGTGACAGGCATCCAGCCCCCCATGAGTAGGGGTGGTGGTAGTGGTAGGCATCCATCCCCCTAGGAGTGGGGATGGTAGTAGTGACAGGCATCCAGGCCCCCATGAGTAGGGGTGGTGGTAGTGACAGGCATCCAGGCCCCCATGAGTAGGGGTGGTGGTAATGGTAGGCATCCATCCCCCTATGAGTGGGGATGGTAGTAGTGCTAGGCATCCAGCCCCCCATGAGTAGGGGTGGTGGTAGTGGTAGGCATCCATCCCCCTATGAGTGGGGATGGTAGTAGTGACAGGCATCCAGCCCCCCATGAGTAGGGGTGGTGGTAGTGGTAGCCATCAGGCCCCTATGGGTGTGTATGGCATTGGTGATAGCCATCCCGCCCCTATAGTTCTGCTGTTGCTAGTGTACGTCATTTCTGCATCCCTATGTGTGTGTGACATATGTCGGGTACGTGTCGTTTGTTTGTGTAGTGGGTGTCTGACTTACCGTCTGCGCCGTACGCGTCCGTACCGGTTCCGGTAATAGATGTACAGTATTGGTAGGACCTGCGCGATGGGATTCATGGTTGGTTCATCTCGTTCGGGTTTCTCGTGGCTTCGACTCGTACTCGTAGCTGGCTTGTTCGTCTCGTAGCCGTGGATCGTCTTGTGGCGCGAATCGGAGCTTATGTGCAGCTCTTCCGGATGCTCTGACGTGCCGGACGTAGCGACCAGTTCGGCGCGTACGGAGTGCGCATCGTACTAGTCCGGCCGGAAGGTGCTGTGTATTTACTTCCGTGCGACTCAAATCGGCGTTTACGGATCCGGCTCGGTCGGGGAACTGGAGCTGGAATGGGAACGTACGGCTCGCTCGGAATTTTAGCAGTAATGCGCATCGTACTTGCTCGCTCGGACGACTGTTCGAATCGGTCGGGAAAAACGCGTTCGGCTCGTATTTTTTCCGGACGAATCGTATTCGGTGCGCTTCCGGCCGAGATCAGAATCGACCCCTTAGACTACGCAGTTTCTTCACTAATATAGCACCCACGACAAAGGAACCTGAAAATATACCATTTAAACCTAAACACACTTTTATGGCTCCGATATCCCATAAAACTCTGGACACGTTTGAGATATTGGTAAAGAAGGATCTTGGAAAACTGAACTATGCGAAGGCTAAGAAAACTCATAATAACCTTAGTCGTGCAGAATACAGTACATTGCACAACTTGGCCAAAAATAATGAGATCATTTTCCAAAAAGCTGACAAGGGTGGTGGCCTTGTTATGATGGATCGAAGCTTCTATGAGGCAAAAGTGAATGAACACGTAAATGACATCAACATTTACACTAGACTAGAGATGGATCCTACAACAGAAATATCCAATCATTTGGATAAAATCGTCACCAAAGCTGTGGAATTAAACTGGATAGATGAAACGACTAAACAGTTCCTGACAACTTGTTTCCCTAGACGGCCAAAATTATACATGCTACCGAAGATACACAAAAATCTGACTGATCGTGTCAGGCTGCGGATCGTTGTTTGAAACACCAGGTCGTTACATTGACGCTCAACTTCAACCGATTGTAAAAAGTTGGGATACATACATTGAGGATACCACTAATTTTCTACGGAGGATAACATCACTGTCAGAGTCAGTTAGTGAAGAATGGTTCTTATGCATCATAGACGTGGTATCATTGTACACATCTATTCCACACTCACAAGGGATTGAGGCAGTTGAATGGGCTTTACTCAAACAGTCAAGCATGAATACCCCAAAGTTTTTTGTGATTGAATTATTGGTGTTTTGCTTTCACCATAGCTACTTTGAATGGAATCAAGAATACTTTTTACAATTAAACGGAACATCAATGGGCTTTCCTGGAGCACCAGCATACGCCAATACTTTCATGGCCAAGTTCGAACACAATCACATTTTAACTAATTCTACTTGGAAGGATGGATTAATCTTTTTTCGGCATTTCATAGATGATATTTTCCTGATTTGGAAAAACACGGAAGGTGCTTTAATTGAGAATATCAGAATTCTCAACACTAAAGACCCAAGGATCCAATTCACACATTCTATTCAGAAGAGTGGACTCGCATACTTGGATGTTTGGATTTAATTGGTTTCCAACAAAACCATCACACGTATGTACAAAAAATCCACAGACAGGAACAACTCACTACTGTTTCAGAGCTTCCACCCTCCTTCCCTTGTCAGGAATTTGCCATATTCTCAGTTTCTGAGAACACGACGAATTACTTCAGAAACTAATATTTGCGAAGAAACTATGGCAACTCAAGAGAGGAATTACTTGGAAAGAGGGTATCCCAAAGAGTTGTTGGAAAATCACAAAGTACGAGCCATGTCCTACACAAGAGTGGATTTATTACAAAAACAATTAAAGAAGGAGATTGACAGAACAGTGTTTGTATCTAAATGCTCCACAGCATCGTCTGAAATAAAAAATATAATTTGCAAACGATGGGAACTCTTAGAGGAAGAACCAGATTTTCATGGCCTATTCAAAGAGAAACCACTATTCGCTTTCACTAGGGCTCGGAATCTCAAGGAAATCCTATCTAGAAAGAAGACTAAAACACACATTGGGAAAGCAGGAACGATGAAATGCTGGAATTGCATTCATTGCAATAATATCATTTTGGGGGACATCCTATTACACCCTAGAACAGGAGAACGCATCAAACTGACCCAATCTACTGATTGCAATGCTTCCAACGTAGTATACACGATCAAATGTCCCTGTGGCCTACTTTATGTAGGGAAAACAGAAAGGAATATGAAAATCCGCTTGACTGAACACAAAAGCAAGATCAGGAATAAGAACATCAACTCGAGCTTGGCAACCCACTGGGAGGACAGTCGACATACTATTGCACAACTAAAATGTCAAATTATAGAACAAGTACCAAAGCATGAAGGAATTGACAACTCCAAAAAACTTCTACAGAGAGAAGCATTCTGGATAAAGAAATTGAATACCCTTATGCCATCAGGCCTCAACGACAAATTCGAAATGGCATGCTTTCTATAGTCTGCCGGGCTATATGACACATACACTGATCCAACACCAGAGTACACCACAACACTCAGGATTGCTAGTAGTAAAGTTTATCCTATGTTGATTAATGTGTTGTTCACTGCAGTTTAGGCATTGTATAATTATGCTTGTACCATCCATCACAATACTTATGCACTGTTAAGCACAACGTTACATATTCACATGGACGTCAGCAGTTTGTCGTCTCATATTGACCACGGTACCTACATCTCTAATAAGTCTTACTTGCTGAAATATACTTTTTCAAGATGGCGACATCTTTAGCGGTAATATTGGTTGTGACTAGTGTTGCGGGACATTATCGGTTTTGATCTAATTTTATCTATTGCTTTTTGATTTTTCAATTGATTTTGCAATTGATTCTGATCCCTTCGGGCTATCGTGCCGGACAGCATCTGAAAAGAACGAGCTCCACCTACACTTGAACATACTCTAAGATGGCGCCCATAGTTGATCGCCATAGAAATCCCGCGAGATTGAGTCAGATTCAAATGTAGAACACCGGGATACGCAGTAATAGCTCCCCGGATGGAATTCACGGTCATTTGCGTCAGAGAAAAGGTAAGACCATGTTGTTGGTGGACGCTGTAAGCAATGCGCGTATAGAATGTACGAGGCTTATGTTAGGTAACTCAGTGTCACGTATAAGCATAGCAACGTAGGTTGTATTTTGGCAGACATTAACGTGGATGAAACTCGCTACACTGTCGGTCATTTTTTTGAAGCCAGGAGGTCTTGAGTATGACTGGCACCAGGTACGATGAGTCGAGCTGTTGGTTTCTAAGATTCCTAATGCCTAAGTATGTCCAGACGTGAGTTGATTGTGTTTACTTTGTTTTAGGGTTCGTCGCGACACGCGGTGCCTTTAGACGCATTATATACAGACGTCGACTGCGTGTAAGTGAATTTCTCCTGCTACTAAAAGCTTTGGTACAATACTATGGTGACTTATGACGCATTGCACATTGAGGTTGTTTGGGTGTAAGTCAATTTCTTCTCTAGTTGAAAATTTTTGTTTAACATCATGATGCTTTACAGAACGTTGAGCAAGGGAAGGTACACCTACCACTCACACATAACGCTGGTACAATTCAAAATGTATAACGCTTTCTGTATACAGTGTCTATGTTTGTTTATTGTTTGTTTGTCGTTTTTGAACCACTGAAGTGCATGACTTGCTGTTGGTTTTCATTAACAGGTTTGCCCCTGATGAAGGGACAGCCCGTCCCGAAATGCATTGGGCATCGCTTCTCTTAACATTGTTTCCATGCAGCGATTGTTAATATTGACAGAGAATGCTGTACAATTGTTGAATGAACTAAATTCACATTAAATGTAATGCTCTGAATTGCATTTATTTGTATGAAGAATATACAAAGAAAAAACGTATGAAAAATAAATACAGTGAAATGAACAATAATTTTTGTGTTGAAATATGAAATAAATGAAGTAAATCTCATATAGCTGTGCATGCTTGAGCCCAAGTTGCCTTAGGAACCTGGCCACATTTCACATTCATTCCACATGCTAGGCAGGCATTTGTTAAGTATAGCACACTGATCAGTTTAATCATGAATAACCACGAATATCTTAATTACTTAAGGAGTGCACAATCTTCCACAATCCTCCTTGTCTCTGGCAAAGGACACTAACTTCAGTTCTTCTGCTGTCTGGCAGCCTAGCAGAGTGCCACTGCTTTAGTTTGTAACATGGAACTTGCTCATCTTTCTGACCTACCCATTGGTCACTTCCACTTGAAAAGCACCTGCCAGTGCTAGAGGCTGTTGCTGTCCGCAGGCATAGATTTTGATGGAGCTGGGTGACAGTGGTGGTGGGGGTGTCAGCAATGTGTATTCATGCCACTCCATAACATTAACTGATGCCCCGTGTCTATCAAGGCACTTACTTTATATCCCGTGATGAGGATGCCACACATCGGGAGAGGGCACATATTCTTCACACTGCCTGTAGGAATGTGCCTTTTTGACATGGTTAGCCCCCCTTTTTGCCTGGTGCATGATGGGATTTCAATTGAAAGTGCACTAGGTCCCTGCTAACCAGGTTCCCAGTGCCAGATCTCTTTCCTAAAACTGTACCACGATTGGCACAACTTCAGGAACCCCTATAAGTCCCTAGTAAACCCCTATAAGTCCCTAGTAAAGTCCCTAGTAAATGGTACCCCTGGTACCTAGGGCATTGGAACAGAAGATGGTCCACTAGGGCTGCAGCACAAATTGTGCGACCCTAGGGACCCCTCACCAAGACCGTGCAAGCCTCCATTGCAGGTCGTGGTGCAGAGAAAACTGAAAAGTCGGCATGGCACACAGTCCTGTGTGAAAAACAATGTATTTAGCCTGCACTCAACTTGTTTAACATTAAAAAGTTTTTTCTATGTATTTCTATTGTGTGCTGTCTTGTGATAGGACCTGCCCTTGTCCCTAAATGAAATATGCTGAAAAGGTGTACAAGTATTGCACACCCAACACAATGCGCACAACTCAAGACCCTTTGGGTTCTAACAAACGTGAACAGAATTCTTTACAAAAATCAATAAATTGAATCAAGTATTTTTTATGCTTAATATGAAGTCATGATTTTTATTTTTTACTGAGCTTCCATTAAAAGCGTGTTGCTCATGACAGTTAATACATACACCAACCATATTCTATAATACACAATGTTACATCACATTGTTTCTTCAGGTTTAATTTTTTTAAGAAGAATTCACGCTTCATTTCCAATGCATTTCGGGTTATGAACCCTTCATCAGGGGAACTGTAAAGATCATAGATGAAAGTACATAATATTAGCCCTATGGCCATTCAGGAATAATTCAATGATGTACAGGTTAACCACAAAATACATGACCGTAGTTTGAGAGGTATGCCAGCTCATGTTCAAGGCTCACTTAAAAGTGCTCATGTAAATAAGAATGATCAAGTGAAACCGTAAAACCAATGTGCTCCCAACTGAAACCCGACTGCGATGTGAAACAACCCAACATGATGCCAGTTCATGTTTGCTAAATACATTGCCAGTAATAAGTGGCAAACTATAAAACTTGCGCGGAGCATGTGTATATTAAAGAACATGTAAAAATCACGACTACACAAACACCAGAAAACCATTGCCTCAACACCTCGTGTGCCTACGTGTTCGATACATAGCACATACCGGAATGCTGAAAATATATCACTTGTCTTAAGTATGTGCTTCCCTGTGCACGGAATGCTATGAAAAGACAGAATAATCCATCAGTAAAATACGAGTGCTGGAGGCCGATCATAATGACTCCTGCTCTACCCATCGATACTTACTCGAGAAAAGGCGTGTTGAAAACAGCCGCCGCTATGTTCGTCTCCAAGTCCTGTGTGCCATGTCCACAGACACTGCATGAGATATAGGTAAGCCACTCTTACTGCAGGCCTTACTACCCTAAGGCAGGGTACACTATATCCTATGTCTGGACATATATGCATGAGCAGATATGAACCTACAAGTCCATTCTTGAATATTGTAAGTGCACAGGGAAGGCATAGAGAGTTCATGGGCTGGATACTTGTCATTACGCATTTCCAAGCTCCATGATGGTTTCACTGTACCCTAAGATGTTTGATACCAAACATCTTGTCTTAATAAATCCTCACTGAAGCCAGTGTTTGATTTAATCATTAATGCACACAGGGGACACCATAAAACCTATCAAACACTGGTGTGGTCTCTGACTAGTCTTAGCCAGCCTGCCACCACCTGACCTGTTTCTGACCTAATGTGGTGAGAGCCAGCACTCTGAGGCCAGGAACAAAGCCTGCCAGAGGGATACCTTCCACAGGCAGGAATGGCCTTCCAGGGCAGAAAGCTTCAAAGGCGATGCCACTTTTGAAATGCAGCCCAGGCATCTCCAGATAGTGGAGGATGCCAACCCCCCTGTCCTGCTCAACATTTGGCGGGAGGACAGGAGGGAAAATCAGTTAAATTAAGAGGCGTGCCCACATTCAGCCAGCACCACCCTTAATTAGGGCAGGTGATGTGGACACTACTTTTCCAATTCCTCCATCTTGACATGGCAGGAATTATCCTATCAGGGCTAGGGTAGTGCCCCTTCCCACATGAAGTGGTCACTGAGAGGGTGTAGACAACCTAAAGGTAAGTAGCCCATTGGCTACTACCTGTCTCTCTCTTTAATATCCTTAAATTTAGATTTAGGTGGCATCCCTGGACCCTGAACAATGGAAGCAAAGAAGGCACAGACAAAGAAGAGTTGCTGCCAAGAGAACTGAAGACCTGCTGAAGAATTTTGGTGCAAAACCTTGCCTGCTGCTCCTAGGACTCAACCCTTATGGTGTGCTATCATGTACTGCAACTGTGATGCCTCCAAGAACCCCGGATCAGCTCCAGCCCTTTGCCAATCACCAGAGAACTCCCTTGGGGTAGAGGAACTACTCCCCTGCAGTCCACAGGCACCGAACCTGCAGAGTCCGGTTTACTGACTTGCTGCTCTCCAGCGACTCCGACGCAGCATCTAAGCAAAAAGAGGCATTTCAGCTCCTGATGGTCAGATCTGTCGCCCCACCGAGTGTGAAGACACCAGTGCCTACTAGAGCCGTTCCACACCAATCCCCAGGGTACCGGACACCCTGCAACCTAAACTGAGACGAAGAGTCAAATCCGTACTCCAACTGCCCAGGAAGCAAGCACCCTTAGCGGGATGTCGAGACCTGAGACCCACTTCATGAGAGGCCCAGCTTTCCTGGAATCATCCCTGCAACCTGCCTGCCTCTGACTGCTAAGACATCTTGACTCACGCCGCCCAGCTGACCAATCTGCTCTGCACCCAGCCCACCTGGCCTGGGTACCATCAAACCAGCTATGCTCCCGTGGTCCTGAGGCACTTGCGACCTGCTCCCTCGAGTGGGACCCCTCGTACTTAACTTTAAGTCCCCTTGTGCAGTGTGTGCAGTGTGTTTTCTGGTAACCCCCTTCTCCGTAGTGCCTCCTACCAGCGACCTTAGCACCCTGCTCCTGGCCAAATCCGGGAGGCTGCCGACAATCCGCTGGTGGAACATTGGACCTGGCCTTGCTACTTACCGAAATCCAGAAGGTGAACCTCGAGATCCAACTGTATGATTTTATATGCATTTTCCTATTTTCTCCTATAGACTTCTATGGTGAGTAATTGCGCACAAGAGTGTGTTATTTTGCGAACTTTGAAAATCCATATCTTAAAAAGGACTTACCTTAGAACGAAGTTCTTGGTCTTAAAAATGATATAAGAATCAATGTTATTTTTACAAATTTGTCTTGAGTTTATTCTTGAGTGGTTGTATTATTTTTTCCTCTGTGAGTGCTAAAAATGCTTAGCACTACCCTCTGATAAGCCTAACTGCTCACCCACACTACCACAAATAGAGCGTTAGTATTATCTACATTTGCCTCTGTATAACAATCTGGGATCCACTGGACTCTCTGCACAGTCTACTTTGTCTTAGCGCACTATATAGAGAGCCAGCTTCCTACACTGCCCCAGTGTACGAAGTCATAAACACCTCTTCGTCGTCGCTGGTGATTTGATTTTCTCCTCTGGCAGGCGGGTTGCTGATTGGTGGGCGTTACCTGGCTCGCTCTCTATAGACAGTTGCTTCAGGGTGAATGTGGCTTTTGGGCATGCTGTGTTTTTCCTCACCTTACTGCAGCAGACCCTGGCAAAGTGGTTTGGCTAACCACATTTGGAGCATGAGCTGCTAAGTGCTGGGCACGTGTCGGTGGTGTGCTGGTCATGGTCACAGTTGATGCATTTGGCGGGTGTTTTCTTAGCCTGGGGTCATGGCTATCATCAAAAAAACGCATCTGCTACCTCCTCCTCGACTTTTGGGCCAGTGTGTGCTCTATAGCCTCCGCCTCACAATGTCCTCCAGCTTGATCTACAGCTGGCAGAGAATGAGATGGTGCAGGACAGTGGAATGATAACCTGCGCACAAATTTCCTTGTGCTGTTTATCATCGACAAAGGTACTAGCCAGGGCCCTGATGCGCACATGGAAACTATTGATTGTTTCATCTTCTCACTGGCGGGCTTGGCGCAGTTTAAAGCGTTCATAGTCAGAATTAAGTTGGGGGTCAAAGTGAGCATTCAGGTATGCCGCAACTGTGTCAGAGTCTTGGTCATCCCCCGTATTAGCAGTAGTGGCTGGTAAGACTGGGAGCATGTGCCTGCTGTCTCCAACCAAACAACACTGCTTGGGTTGGAGACAGCTCAGGTGCGCATGTCAGTTTGGCCGTCCTGAGACAGACAGCCAAACCAACATGTGCACTGATAGCAGTGCCCACCACTTCCCCCGTCACTGCCCCGGAAATGGCCCTGCCCCAAGACTCGTTCCGGCCCTTAGAACATGAAAAATAAAATGATAATAAACCTGTTTTGTTATCATTTAATTTTTTGAGTTGTGAGGCTGCTGGCAATGGGGGCGACACTCCTCTGCCGTCGCTGTGTATTAGGAAAGTTCTGGAACGTAAGTATATCTCTTCACCTCCGACGTGGAGCAGTAGGCACCTCTTCACCATGCTGTCAGTCTTGCATGTTGCGTAAAACGTTGTTGAGTCTGCCGACCCACGTCTTCCATCGTGGTGCTGCAGTGGCTGGGTCAATGAGTTCACTAAACAGCTACAGGACTGGTAGTTCTGCATGGGCAGCAGGGTCATGAGGTAGCGGGTCAGTCACTGCTCATCAGCAATGAGGAGATTGTGCTGTCACTCTTGCCAGGAGCATGCTAAGCATTGAGCAGCTTGGGCGTGCAGGAACATCATCTGCACCAGCAAGAAGAGGGTCAGGGCCAGTAGAGCACTAGGGCCCGAGTCATCCAATATACGGTCCTAGATCACACCCTAATGTTAGAGCTGCATGGAGAATAACATCCATGCCCAGGGAGAGGACATCCTGAGGGGGCCCTCACACAGGTGCCGCAATGTAGAAGGCGTCGCCGACCTCTGCTGCACCTCAATCACATTGCCTGTGGCCGACAGGAGGCTGGACACCACTAAGAGTCTGGAAGCTGTAGCAGGTGGCGCAGCACAGAGCAGGCTCACTCCAACAAGGATGACAGCAGTCACCGGTGCTCCAAGCTGCAGAAGCACGGTCACGAACCGCGTGATAGGCAGGCTCATGAGAGGCGGCAGAGCAGGAAAATGTGCAGGAGGCAGCACAGCAGACCGCTGCCTCCCGCCCAGCAGCATGGAGACTTCTAGCAAGGCGCACCACTTAAGGTGAGGTGGATGGAGAGGCCTCACGCCTTATGGGCGAATATAGCATGTCACACCGCATGCTATTACATCGCGTGCTTTTACAACCCGGTCATTGCAACGACCGCGTTGTTAGTACGCGATACCTTTACATCCAAGTCATTAGAACGACTTGCTGTAGGGTGCGCGCTGGACTTAGGAATAGTATTATTTACTATTCCTACTCCAGTTTGCGCAACAGTAGGGAAGGTGTTGGAATTCATTTCCAATACCTTAGCGCCCCCTACAGCAAGTCGTTCTAATGACTTGCGATGTAAAGGTATCGCGTACTAACAACGCGGTCGTTGTAACGACCGCTTTGTGATAAAAAGCACTGCGATGTAATGACAGCGTTGTAAAAGCTGTTTCCCCTTAGGGGCGGCACACATAGCACAGTGGGTGGGCTGCACCTCGTTGCCAGTTGTTGCGACCTCTCGATGCTGCAGGACATAGGCCCTGATAGGCGTGGGGTACTAGGCTTCTAAATAGATTGCGTCTCAGCACATAAATGACCACCCACGGTGGGTGGACTCCACCTCGTTGCCAGTTGTTGCGACTTCTCGGTGCTGCAGTCCATAGGCCCTGATAGGCGTAAGGGACTAGGCCTCTAGATAGATTGCATCTCAGCACATAAAAGACCACGCACACTGGGCATTTGTGTCGGTAGAAGCCCAGTGCGACTTCACACTCTTTTATTTATACTTTCAGCCACGCCTAGCGTAGAGGTGCATGCACATGTCACCACCCTGCCTGCATGGCCTGGGTGGCTCTCAACACCTCCAACATCTCCTACAAGCCTCACTGCAAGCCCACGTCTCTTCTGTACCCTCGGATTTTGTGTGCCAACTTTTTTTTTATTGTAGCTTACCCCAATGCCACGTTTCTTTGTAGCTAAGTCTGTGCTGCATAAATCACATACATCCGTCCAAACATACATGCTCGAACACCCGCTTTTTCTAGTCTCCCTGTGTCCACGGTCCTCACAGCTAGCCCCGCAGCTCCTGTGTCATTCATCTGGCCACAAAAGGCTAATCTTTCTCTCACCTCCCAGAACCCTTGCAAATGCATTTTTAGTATCCCACAGTCCTGCAGCAATAAGAACAATATATGTATGTTTCACTGAGCCGCCAGCCTCGACATGCTCTTAATAATTAAAACTTGGTTTCTCTAAATGCATCACGAAAGGACGACTATTCCTCCGGGTCACCACTTAATGTTCCAAGGCTTCCGAAGCATTTGTAAAGTGGGTAATAAACAGGCCTTGTCGGTATCACTGAAGGATGCTAGGACCTGTTTTTAGAACTCAGGCCCACTCAAGGTTCACCAGGCCACGCTCGGTCACGAGTGTGCACGTTCACACCTGAGCGCAAAGGATAGCACGCATTTCAATTGCAATTTATGTTTGTAATGAATGAAGGGTTGTCTTAAAAATAATATTGCATTGCCACAATTCGATGAACGTAATGAAGCATTCACAAAAATAAAAAAGCGAAACACAGAACAATATAAATATAAGAAAAATGGAAAGCATTGCATATTCAGCAATATGACTAGTCAGTGTGTACAGTTTACATAAAGTAAATGTGCCCCCTCACTGCTGTTTTGATGGTAAAATACAGCAATAATCAGTTTTCAGTGGTCCTCTCTGGGCCTAGTGCCACTGCACCTACACTTTTTGTTTGCAGGCCACCAGTAGCAGCTTGTGTCAGGGAAAAGTGATAAGGCAGCACGGGGGTAGGGGAGGAGGACGACAATAACACAAAAAAGAACTTACTTGCCGTCCACCGCAACGCGGCGCTTCTGCTCCGCTGGCTCCACTGCAGCACAGGTTGAGGCTCCCAGACTCCTCTAGGGCCAATCCAGACGCTGCTCTCATGCTGGTGGCAGCATGAGAGAAGCGCAGAATTGGCCTAACCAGGCTAGATTTGCGCTCCCATAGGGCCTGGGAGCCTGTGCCTGCTATCTCCAACCCGGCAACGCAGCTCAGGTTGGAGACATCTCAGTGCGCATGTCAGTTTGGCAGTCCTAAGACGGCCGGCCAAACACACAAGCGCACTTCCAGCAGTGCCCACTACTCCCCTTCTGTGCCTGTCATCACGATGCCTCCGCCCCCAAGTCTTGGCCCTGTGAAGTAAAATAAAATAATATTAAACCTGCTTATTATCATTTTATTTTTTAAGCTTTGTGTTGTGATGTAACTTACCTTTGTATCTCTCTCTCTTTCTGTCTCTCTCCTCTTCCTGCTCCTTACCTGGGTTGGAGTCTTCATGCTTACTGTGTTCCTAGAATGTAAGGTTGACGGCACTCCACGATTGCCAGTTGCAGCTGGGTCGTTGAGGTGGTCGGATGCCAGGTTATGCTTTCCAGTAAAGAACTTCATCTTCACTTCAGGCTGCTTGTCTTCTTTCCTGCGATTCATCTCAACATTTTTGGCGACGATCTTGAAGTTATCACAGCACAACCTGGTGAACTATTGACAGCCTTGGCTCGTTCTTCTTGTTCTGCTTTCTCCTCCTCATTTGAAGCTGTATGCTGTTGCTCCTGTTCCTCGACGCTGTGATTCGACCGCTGAAGGTACTTTGCCGATTTTTGGGGCATTTTGTTGGTTTCTGGCATTAGAGCGACCGTTGGAGTCTCGTGCTCTCCTCTCGTGCCACCAGCGGTTCCCCACGTCACCAAGAGAGCGTAACTATTCTCACATCATTGAAACGCACTAGCGCGTTATTTCATACGTGCTGTGCGCAACGTAACCAGCGTGGCGTGGCGTGCGTAACGTGCCGTCATTTTGGGAGGTCCTGTTTATTTCTCTCGACTTTCCTGACAACGCACAAGCTACTGGTCACCCGGACTGCCTTTGATACATCCAAGGTATTTTTATTTTTTATTTTGCCTTGCCGCTTTGAGTTACTGACTTACTACTACCACCTGCTGCCTTTTCAAGGAATGTTTCCGGTTTTGCCTCGCATTTATTGAGATCTTCACCAATTCTTGTGTGTTTGCTATCTCCTACTCCACGCCTACTGCAGTTACCTTCGGTGATCTGCACACCTTGCTTGAACTTTTTTCCAATTTTATTGAAGTGCATTTGTGATTACTTATTACTAACCTTTATTTCACAGGTCTCTGTTCTCTAATTTATTGCAATGTCTTCTGATGCATCCAATGTTATTTTTCCTCCAATATTCTTGTCTCAGCCAGGTCCTCCACCAATTATTTGGGAGGATTGGATTGAAATGCTTGATAATTACATTACGGCATTAGATGGCAATAATTATTCTCCAGCTAGGAAGAAAGCTTTGTTACTGAGTGCATTGGGCAGTGAGGTTCAACGTGTTTTTAAATATTTACCTGTGGCTTTGGGACCTAATGGGCAACCTATGGATGATGTGTACAAAGAAGCTATTAAGAGACTTGAAACACGATTTTCCAAAGAGGTGAATTTGGTCTTAGTCAGATATAAGTTTTATACTCAGCCTCAACTTGAAGGAGAAAGTATTGACATATTTGTTGCTAGGTTACGAGAACTGTCCGTCAAGTGTCGCTTTGGGACTATGACGGAAGAACTGATTCGCGATCAATTGATCGTACAGTGCCGCGACAGGAAAATACAGGAAAGGCTATGGGCTGCCAAAGACCCCTCATTGAAAGATGCTGTTGATATGGTCAAGGTCATTGAAGAATCCCAGAAGTGTATTAGAGAATTGAGTAAGAGGGACAAAACTTCACAAGAAGTAGGGGAAGTGGAAAACAAAGATGAGGATGTTGATGTTAATGATGTTTCTAAAAAAACTGTTAAGTCTCCAAGTGTTTTTGGTGCCACATCCAAACTCAAGAACAGAGAGTGTTTACGATGTGGTAGTCAATACCATTTGGCTGACTCTAAAAGATGCTTTGCTCTTGATCAGATTTGCCGGCGATGTGGTCGGAAAGGGCACTATTCCAGAATGTGTAGGCAATCTGAATCCTCTGATAAGTCTAAATCCAAGGTAAATGTGGTACAACTGTGTGACGATTACAAACCAGCCATGAATAAGGTCTTGGTAGCGGAAGAAATGTGCAATGAAGTTATGGTTGGAGTCACTCATGAGTCTCCTAGGTTAGAAAGACCCACTGCTGTGTTCAACGTCTGTGGTAAAGATGTTACGTTGATGGTGGACTCTGGTTCCATGTTCACGATCATTCCTGAGTCTCTTTTTCGAACCACCTGGGTGGGGGTTTCTTTGTGTGACAAAGATATCAACCCTGTTGGGTATCAGGGCCAGTCCATTGATATTCTGAGGTACATGTCTGGCCAAATTACTTTTGACACACGCAGTACCCATGGAAAGATTTATGTTGCCAAAGAGGGTCCCCCAATCCTTGGTTGGATGCACCAATATGATCTTCATATCGTCATCAATCCGAGGTCCCCCAATCAAATTATGGTGGTGCAAGATGACATTCAGGTTCAGCATATACTTCAAGATGCTCACAGAGTGTTTGAAGATAGACTTGGTTGCGTCAAAGGGAACCAGCACAAAATCATCCTCAAACCTAATGCGTGTCCCGTACAACATAATCCCAGGAAAGTCCCTCTGTCGGTGAGACAGGGTCTTAAAGATTTGTTGGATGATTTGTTAAAATCTGGAGTCATTGAACCGGTGGAGGCTTCCTCTTGGGTTTCTCCGGTTGTTTTGACGCTCAAGTCAGATGGTCGGCTCCGTTTCTGCATTGATCTCAGGTCATTAAATCGTGATATTGTCACTGACACGTTCCCTCTTCCTAACATTAATGAATTATTGCAGTTGGTGGGTGGTGGTAAGTACTTCTCCAAGATTGACTTGAGAAGTGCTTACCACCAGATCAAATTACATCCAGACTCCAAGCCCCTCACATCATTTATTACAACGGAAGGCACTTTTCAGTTCACCCGTATGCCCTTCGGGCTAGCCTCGGCTGCGAGTGTCTTCCAAAGGATGATGTCCAATATGCTTAAGGGTTTGGCTGGTGTGGTCTACTTTTAGGACAACATACTGGTGTCAGGAAAGACCATTGAGCAACATAATGCCACCCTCAGACAAGTCTTGTGGAAACTGGAGCAGCAAAGTCTTACAGTTAACAAAGAAAAATGTCAGTTTCTCACGGATCAGGTTGACTACTTGGGGTACTCGATCTCTAGTGGTGGGATATCTCCTAAAAATAATCTTTTGGAGGCTATTAAAAATGCTCCTGCTCCTAGGGACAAGGACCAGCTCAGGTCGCTCCTGGGGCTTGTTGAATATTATGCTAAATTTGTTCGTGGATTCGCTGACATGTCCGAGCCTTTAAGGAAACTTCTTCGCAAAGGTTGTAAATTTGAGTGGGGTAATGAACAATCAGATACCATACTTTCTCCTTTCAGTGCTTCCTGCAAGTCTTATCTTACGGTTGACGCCAGTCCTACTGGCATTGGTGTAGTATTATCTCAACACCAGAGAGGCACTGAAAGAACGATTGCATTTGCCTTGAGAACTCTCACCCAGGCTGAGAGGAATTACTCAGTCATAGAGCGCGAAGCTCTTGCTGCAGCCTGGGGAGTGGAGTACTTCAGAGTGTACTTGTGGGGATCCAGATTTGTGTTGAGGACTGATCACAAGCCCCTGATGAAAATCTTGTCTGCGGGGGGGGGTGCAGGAAAGGGGTCTGCACGCCTTGCTCGGTTTGCTGTGAGGTTACAAGAGTATCTCTACGATGTTGAATTTATCCATGGTTGGAAAAATTTACAAGCTGACTGTTTGTCGTGCATGTCACTTGATTGGGAAACAGTTGACAAAGATGTTGTCAAAAAGTTGGAAAAGGAGGAAGCTGTTGCCTTTGTATATGATGTTTGTGAATGCAGTTTGGGGACATTTTCAAAAATACAGTGGGCGGAGGCCATGAGCAGTGATTCTATTTTGCAAGATGTCATAGTCCTTATTAAAAAACCGTTCCCCTCGTGAAAGTATGGTGTCTGCAGCTGTTAGGCCATATTGGAAACTTTTGGATGAGTTGTCTTTGTGTGGCCAAGATATTGTTATGAGAGGTGAGCGATTTGTGCCCCCGGCTGCTCTCAGGTTGCACATTTTTAAACTTGCACATGAAGGCCATTTGGGGCAAGGTATGACCATCAGGAAAATTAAACAAGAATTCTGGTGACCTGCTATGGATGATCAAATCAGGAACTGGGTTATTAATTGTACTCTGTGCAAAGAGAGTGAAAAGAGACTGAAGGTTGGTTCTCAGAGTTTCATGGGCCAGATTACTGATCCTGGCAAACCGTGGCACACTATTTATCTTGATTTTATTGGTCCCCTATCTGAGCTTTCCTCTGACATGCGGTTTGCGGATGTGATTGTGGATGTACACTCAAGGTGGTTGCATCTTGAATTTTTGAAAGACGTTACCACAAGCTCTGCTGTTGGTGTGTTAGAAACGTTGTTTTTGCGTGAGGGGATTCCACATGTTTTACTAACTGACAATGGTACTCAACTCACTTCTGGGGAGATGCGTTGTTTTCTTGAGAAGTGTGGCGTTAAGCATTCATGTACTTCCCTCTACAATCCGATGGGTAATAGAATTGTGGAAAGGGCCAATAGACTGATCAAAGGCACTATCCAGCTTGCTCTGGTGAATGGGCTGGCTCCCAAGCGTCTTATTCAAGATATGCTCTGGGCTTATTGTACCACAACTCACAGTGTCACCTTGAAGTCCCCATTTTTGATTATGAGAGGGCGTTTTCCAGGCTCTCGTCTTGTACCTGCTTGGCTTAAAGATTGGGTATCGTCTGGGGGAGAGCACACTTTCGATTGTCATCTCTTCTAAAATTTCTGTGGGTGATTGGGTCAAACTGAAATCTGGTAGGATTAAAAGTGGGCTCACCAAGTTCAAGGGTCCTTGCTGCGTTGTCAGTGTAGGGAAGTATTTTGTTGTGATTGAAGGAGGTGAACGTTGGAACCTGCGTAGAGTGGCTTTATACCAGAAGGGTGGATCACCTCCTAAGTGTTCCACGCATGATGGGGGTTGCTCGGGTGCCATGTTCATCCCTGATAATCTTGCTGGTAATGATCCATGTTCTCCTTGTTTGTTGCCTTATTCCCAAGGAAGCAGAGAGGAGGGTCCCGTAGGGTCTTCTCCTTCTTCTGAGTTTGAGTTGTCTGCCAGAGTTTGCAGATCACCTGTGTTTCTTCAAGATTATGTGAGATTTTGATCTCCCCATCTTGGTCTCCCTTCTCTTTTGGTTTCTCTGTTCTTCTTCTCTTTTCTTTTCTCTTTCGTTCAGTTTCTTGCTTGTTTTATTCTGCTGTTCAAAGGGGGAGGATGTGTTGTGGTGTAAATTACCTTTGTATCTCTCTCTGTTTCTGTCTCTCTCCTCTTCCTGCTCCTTACCTGGGTTGGAGTCTTCATGCTTACCGTGTTCCTAGAATGTAAGGTTGACGGCACTCCACGATTGCCAGTTGCAGCTGGGTCGTTGAGGTGGTCGGATGCCAGGTTGTGCTTTCCAGTAAAGAACTTCATCTTCACTTCAGGCTGCTTGTCTTCTTTCCTGCGATTCATCTCAACATTTTGCATCTGCTGTTGGGGGAGCGATGCTCCCCCACCATAACGGGCAAGCCACTGCTTCAGGCCATTCTGCAGGAGTAGCCCCCGAGACCTAAGCTATCTGATGACCAGACATTTGACAACTTCTTACCATAGAAAGATTATTTTGGTTTTTAGCCTTTTTTAGACCTCACATTAGCCATCTTATTTTAATTACCTCTAGAATGGACCCAATAGTGAGAAATGGGGATTTTTGATTCTGAGCTCAATTGCATTTACTAGCACCTTTTAATTGTTGCTGGTAGAGGGAGTGTGTGGAGCCTACACTTTGTGGTTATTTACTAAAGGTTGTCAGAGCGCTTGCACTGTTCTGAACATTTTTGCTTTGCACCTGTGCCAGTGGTTAATTTGAGCCGGTGGCTGTAGGTGAGGCCCGCTGACACTCATGAGTTGGAATCAAGACTAGACAGCGTCAGTATTTGTCAACCATGACATTCAGCAATTCTAGCCGCGGGCGTCTGAGAAAAAACGCTGGTCACTAGCACTTATTGTTTTACAAATGAATCACTGGCTTTTGGGCTTTTATAATGGTAAGTAACTTGGCACCAGTTCCTGTGCATAAACTTAGTAACAACCTGACTCTCAGACTGCCTTTCCAGAAACTATGGCCCTTAACCTCGGGCTCAAAACCAGATTTCAAGAAAGTTAGGTAATTGTTTCACAGAAACTCTGATAGTCCATTCCTAGAGATCTTTAATGTAACATATGGGAGCCAAACAATTATGTGTCTCATTTCCAGGTGCATTGTACCTCAGAAAACTTCTCTGTAGGTGTAATATCCATTTAACCATATTCTTATTCCGAATGAGAAGCGGCGATAACCACAATACGTTTCTTCCTGAGTTCTAGCCTTAAAATAATAGGTAGGATAGCTCTTAGGAGACATAACAAACTTTTATAAAACAATTATTTTAACGGAAAGCAACGGGGTGAATTGAAAAAAGGAGAACATATTAGTGCTATACATTGGCTGATACAGGAACGTTGAAATATATTTTCTGTAAATACAGTACTTCAATAACTGGTATGTTACTAAGGCACTTATTATGAGTCTGACGGTCCACGGACCACCAGACTCATAACCACTCTATTATGACCAGGGCGGTCAGGCCGCCCTGGGACCGCCGCAACCGTCACAACTGCCAGGGAAACACTGGTGTGCGGCAGTCCTGAGGCCACAATATGCTTGGCAGGATTGCCACAGTCCCACCAAGCATATTACAAGTTTCCTCTCTGCCACGGTTTTCATGGCGGTGAGACCGCCAGGAGAACCATGGCGGAGAGGAAACAAAGAGGGCCCTACAGGGCCCCCTGGTGCCTCACACCATGTGGATGCACACAGGGAGCACAACATGTGCCTCCTGTGTGCATGCACACTAGTACTTCCACGGCATGCACTGCAGCAGTCCATGCCATGCAGGTACTGCCTTTGACGTTCCCATTTCGGTGCCTATTTCATAGGCACCGCCCTGGGAACGCCAAAGAACCGCCCGCCAGACCGGGGAAAATTCCTGATGTGGCGGTCTGTTCCTACATGGTTTGGCGGTGTGGGAGCGGTGTGGTCCTGCACTGGGAAACTCATAATAAGGCCCTAAGCCACTCTAAACAACATCGAGGGTCAGAGGTAAACAAAAGTCACTTCACCAATCAAAGCTACATAAAAAGAGGAATCTTTAAAAATGACAGCAAACTGAATTGGACTTACTCTGCTATTCATTAGGTGAAATTTACTAGAGCAAAGATTTCCTATTGGAATCACCATGTGTCAAAAAACTGCAGGACTACAGTTATGCAACTTTGTAGACAAATGACAGTGGTGAGCAGGAGCACCTGTGTAACTACCTCGAGCTTCTCAACATTAGTGTTCTCCACAGAAATGTCTGGTGTGAGTCGGGAAGATTAAAGCTAACCCTCAATGCTCCTCCCTACTGCTAACCCTAGGCACTGCAATACAATGGTGGTGTGTGACCTCAACGACTAAACCTACCAAAGATAGGGGAGCGGGAATCAACAGAAAGGTTTGAGAGAAAAGGAATAGATAAAAAAAGACAGTCTAAAAGCATATAGTTTAAAACGCATAATGACAATTTACTTTTTAGGTCTGGTATAGAAGCAACTTTAGCTGTCTCACCAGCCAAATGTAGTCAAAAAGGTTCAGAAATATTTTTGAAAAATGATTACATATACGCACAGAGGAGTTTGTGTCACCTCTCTACATCCATTGGTCTGTTCAGATTTTGCTTACACCCACCACACCATATAGCATGGAGCAATGGTGACGGGCCACTTCAGCCATTGACTTTCTTGGATTGTGAGTGATGGGATTTTTCAAGATATGTGTGCTTGTCCGCCTAAAAAGAAATTCACTTCAGTCCCAGGCCTGGTGGACCAATACTTTGTTTTAGTCCTATATTTTTTTTTAACATCCTTTTTCATTTTTTTACCTTTGTTAGTCATCGTTGTGTGTTTAATCTGTGTCCTAAAATTACTGTGAAATAAAGCCAATGGTACATTTTCAATAAGAATAATCCTTTTTTTGAGTTCGTTAAAGTCGAAAAGAGTTTCTATGCCTCTTCTAAGAGCACCTGACTGCAAGGAAGAGCCTATGCGGTTACATTAAAATTTTGTGAGATGGTTATTATTATTTTTTTATTTAAATTGTTCTTTGCAAGCATAAGGCCACCACATTTAGACGCTGGCATGTTATCTTTCTTTTCCTATTATTTTGTGGCATTTGCCGCCACATTAAAAAAATGGAAAAAATCAACTTTGAGGCCCGCTGACGAGAGATTGGAAACCTGGTCCTTAGGTAATCAGTTTTGTTTCCTACAGTGTAGTTGGACCTTTTATTCAACTGTTATAAATTTAGGTCTCAAACTTTCAACCAAGTAGCAATGAAAATAATTTTAAATTATACAGGTCATTTTTTTTGTGCCTCATAATTTTTCAAGAACGATGCTAAGAGTTTTTGAGCTGCCACTTCTGTTTGTGACAAAAAATGCATCCTCTGTGAAAAGCGGCACAGACATGGTCCAAACAATAGATAGTGGGGTTCAGTTCCTGAAATCCTTCAGTGCGCTCCCCCTTCACCTTAAATCTATACTTATCCATATTTTTTGGCAGAGAAAATTTGAACAGCAAGCTATACACCAGGTATCATTAGCCGATTATGTCCTGATGACCTACATGTAACAGACATTAACAACTGCTTTTAATGTCAATTAATGTAGTAAGTAGTTCCAGCTAGCAGGTTTTGTTGAGGAACATGTTCACTGAATGTACTGATGCAAAGTTCATCTTGATTTTCTCTACCTAATGAGCAGGTGGTCCTTAATAAACAATCTGTTGCATCTTGTTGTCAATATGTTCATGAGTACCTTAGTTACCTGCAAATGCCTGCTGAAATCACATATTATCAAATTCCTCAGGAGGAATTTTAGAAACCTGTAATAAGTCATAAGAAAGATGTTTGTGGTACAAGAATAGTCTTAGTCACACATATCAAGATTAGCATCACTGTATACAGAATCTCAGTTTGACACCTCTAAAGGCAAGAACCTCATCTACTCCTGATTTTCCCTGTACAGGAGTCCTTGTTTAACTGACACGGTTTGTTTTTTATGGTTCTCTTTGCATATAATATCAGAGGACTGAGGGCTAGGCAAGACACTGGGACTGTTGACCTACAGACAGTTCGCGCATTGAATAACTGACAACCTCGACAGACATAATATTGACCTACATTTTTATCGACACAAAAATATTGACGGCACTAATATCGATACCCTATAGTTAATTATAAAAATACACTAATATCGAACCCAAAATATCGAAAAACAATATTATCGATCACAGTCATATTGAACACATAAATATCGTTATTTAAAATATCGAACATCCTTTAAAAATATACATGTCCAAAATATCGATCACAATAATATAGACAGCATTATTATCGTTTTTGTAAAAATATCGACAAGTAATAAATAGATAAAACACACAAAATTAAACACCATAAATATAGTAAAATAAATAAACATACATTGCATATAAAATAAAATCAAAAACATATTTTTAAAACACAGTAAAACATATCTTAAAACATTAAATAATAAATCCACTATTAATAACCATTTTAATTTTATATTTACATTAACTACAAAGTTTATTTAACATCACATATAATATAATTCACATTTAAATAATTCAACATGTGAAAAGAAAAAAAAGTAACTGACTCTTAATTAGCGTTTTCCATATATGGAAAACAACTACCAAAACAATTAAAACAATAAAGAACAACCAATAAAAATACACAATGTTAAAATAAACCAATAAGGTTAAGCAAACAATTAAATGAACACTGAGGGGTCGATTCCGATTCGGGCCGGAAGCGCACCTAACAGTATTCGTCCGGAAAAAATACAAGCCGAATGCGTGTTTCCCGACCGAATCGTACACTCGTCCGGACGAACAAGTACGATGCGTATAACAACCCAGTTACCGAACGAGCCGTACTCACCCAATCCAGCTCCTGTTTCCCGCCCGAGCCGGATCCGTAAATGCCGATTCGAGCCGCAAGGAAGCAAATACACAGCACCTTCCGGCCGGACTAGTACGATGCGCATTCCGTACGCGCCGAACCCGTCGCTACGTCTGGCACGTTTGAGCATCCGGGCGAGCCGTACATAAGCTCCGTTGTGCGCCACAAGACGATCCACGGCTACGAGACGAACAAGCCAGCGACGAGTACGAGTCGAAGACACGAGAAACCCGAACGAGACGATCCAAGCATGAATCCCATTGCGCAGGTCCTACCTATACTCTACATCTATTACCGGGACCGGCACGGACGCGTACGGCGCAGACGGTAAGTCAAACACCAACAATACAAACAAACTACATGTACCCGAAATATGTCACACACACATAGGGATGCACAAATGACATACACAAGCAACAGCAGAACCATAGGGGTGGGATGGCCAACACTAATGCCATACACACCCATAGGGGGATGGATGCCTACCACCAACACCACCCTACAACCACCCCTACTCATGGGTGGCTAGATGCCTGCCACCACCACCACCCCTACTCAGGGGGGCTGGATGCCTACCACTACCACCACCCCTACTCAGGGGGCATGGATGCCTGTCACTACTACCATCCCCCTTAGGGGGATGGATGCCTGCCACTACCACCACCCCTATCCAGGGGGCTGGATGCCTGTCACTACTACCATCCCCACCCTTAGGGGATGGATGCATGCCACTACCACCACCACTATCCAGGGGGCTGGATGCCTGTCACTACTACCATCCCCACTCATGGGGGCTGGATGCCTGTCACTACTACCATCCCCACTCATGGGGGATGGATGCCTACCACTACCACCACCCCTAATCATGGGTGCCTGGATGCCTGTCACTACTACCATCCCCATCCTTAGGGGGATGGATGCCTGCCACTACCACCACCACTATCCAGGGGGCCTGGATGCCTGTCACTACTACCATACCCACCCTTAGGGGCTGGATGCCTGCCACTACTACCACCCCTACTCAGGGGGCCTGGATGCCTGTCACTACCACCACCCCTAATCATGGGTGCCTGGATGCCTGTCACTACTACCATCCCCACCCTTAGGGGGATGGATGCCTGCCACTACCACCACCCCTATCCAGGGGGGCTGGATGCCTGTCACTACTACCATCCCCACTCATGGGGGGATGGATGCCTACCACTACCACCATCCCTAATCATGGGTGCCTGGATGCCTGTCACTACTACCATCCCCACCCTTAGGGGGATGGATGCCTGCCACTACCACCACCCCTATCCTGGGGGGGCTGGATGCCTGTCACTACTACCATCCCCACCCTTAGGAGGATGGATGCCTGCCACTACCACCACCCCTACTCAGGGGGCCTGGATGCCTGCCACCACCACCACCCCTACTCAGGGGGGCTGGATGCCTGTCACTACTACCATCCCCATCCTTAGGGGGATGGATGCCTGTCACTACCACCACCCCTGCTCAGGGGGCCTGGATGCCTGTCACTACCACCACCCCTACTCAGGGGGCATGGATGCCTGTCACTACTACCATCCCCATCCTTAGGGGGATGGATGCCTGCCACTACCACCACCCCTACTCAGGGGGCCTGGATGCCTGTCACTACTACCATACCCACCCTTAGGGGGATGGATGCCTGCCACTACCACCACCCCTACTCAGGGGGGCCTGGATGCCTGTCACTACTACCATACCCACCCTTAGGGGGCTGGATGCCTGCCACTACTACCACCCCTACTCAGGGGGGCCTGGATGCCTGCCACCACCACCACCACCCCTACTCAGGGGGGGCTGGATGCCTGTCACTACTACCATCCCCACTCATGGGGGGATGTATGCCTACCACTAACACCACCCCTACTCATAGGACGGGTAATGCATGACAGAACCAGCATACTCCCACATAAGGAATGACAGAAAATTACATCCCCCCCAACACCCTGACAAGCGTGTGTAGTCTGTGTGAAATGCCTACAAGACTGAACATGACATTGAACATACAATGTGACCCCCTAACACATGTGTCACACATAAATGTGTGTGGCCTCCACAATGCAAGCCGACCATGGCCACTGTGGCAATGGGCTCGAACACCCCATCACCACAGTGACCAAAAGGTAAGTGTGGGGTCCATAGCTGATGCACTTTTTGAACAGTGTGGCAATGGGGCCTAAAGCCCCATCACCACAGTGACCAAAAGGGAAGTGTGGTGTCCATAGCTGATGCAATTTTTGAACAGTGTGGCAATGGGGCCTAAAGCCCCATCACCACAGTGACCAAAAGGGAAGTGTGGTGTCCATAGCTGATGCACTTTTTGAACAGTGTGGCAATGGGGCCTAAAGCCCCATCACCACAGTGACCAAAAGGGAAGGGTGGGGTCCATAGCTGATGCACTTTTTGAACAGTGTGGCAATGGGGCCTAAAGCCCCATCACCACAGTGACCAAAAGGGAAGTGTGGTGTCCATAGCTGATGCACTTTTTGAACAGTGTGGCAATGGGGCCTAAAGCCCCATCACCACCGTGACCAAAAGGTAAGTATGGGGTCCATAGCTGATGCAACTTTTGAACAGTGTGGCAATGGGGCCGAAAGCACCATCACCACAGTGATCATAAGGTAAGTGTAGTCATGGTAAAAGCTGCCAAAGCCAAACTGAATGGATGAATCCTGGTCACACAACAACAAACACATCAGTGGCATAGTAGTACTTGTGTCCCATAGCAACATAGATAGGTCGAGGCAAACAGTGCAGTGTCACTGATACATCGTTTTGGCCATGTGCATACAAACATCACCCATGGGGTCCCACATTGTCAACATTCACAAATAACACAATGACAGAAGTGACCATCATAATGCTGACCCACATATCTGCACCAATGGACACACAAATGTAGATATCCTGTGGAGACTGTAGATGTGAGGTGAACAAATACCATACCATGGCAGCAATGGGACATACAAACCATGATGATTGTGCTGACTGATGACCTAGGAGTCCCAGGGACAGCAGGGGAAAGCCACCAAACAACATACAGCCAATGGCACACTCAAGATATGCCAATGCAGTGGTGCTAAGGCACAAACACAAACAGGCAGACTCACACTGCATATCAAACACAACAGGTGATGGGGGTGTGCCAGTGTTCCCAGGCAACCACACAACACATGAGGAGGCCCGAATTCCAACCACACAGATGTGTATACAGTGCCATACAAAAGTTACTCATGGATCGGATACCCCTATGTGGGCAATCAGGCATTGTTAGATGAGAGGGAGCCCAAATTACACATGTCACACAAGCTTGTAGGAACAGCAACTAACACAGCAAGAGACAGACCCACCACAGCACTACCCCCAGGGACCCCACATTGTGCTGACACTAGCCTGCATGATAATCCCACTGTGATGACAAAGGTAGATGTCGTTCACACTGTGAACCACAGCCATGTGTCCTGAGCAACAAACTACCATCACACCTACACAAGCTCTAATCAATCAGCACGGCCTGCCAGCCAAGGCCAATATGGAGGTAGGGGTCTAGCCGTGCAACAACTCACATTTGCACACAATCAACACCACACACCCTGATCTCCACCAATGTGCAGCAGTGAAGCTCACATGGACTGGTGACATTGCACATGCACCCATGACAATACCAGGGGTGGTGGTGGGAACTAAGGTGCAGAAAGCCATCACACATGGCCAGTCAACAAGACTCGTCAATGTCTGACACACAGCACAGTACGCTGTACATGGGCATGATGTGAAATCCACCACAATCAATGGGATCCTGGCCATAGTCACACACCAACGAAGAAGCCAAGGTGACACACTAAGAACACACGTACACAACTTCCAACATTGCAGCTCTGACCCTGAGGAGTGGCAGCAGTCACACACACAACGTGTCACAATCACTGAAAGCTACCACAAACTGTAAATCACATGACTTGTGTAAACAACAAGTGCCAAGGGGAATCCTGAATGTGTCCCATCTGCGTTTGACCACATCCCCAGCCCTGACAACAAAGACAACCTGGGATGACAACCTCATGAACATTAGTTTGCCATGCACCCACATCACGGAGAAACCAGGTCCAAGATGCTGGATGAACACAGAACAACTCAGCAAGCATCACAAACAGGAACATCCCTAGGGACACAGCCTGTGTAGGAAAAGGGAAGGGAACACGCACAGACATGCTTACACAACACACAACACAAGCCCACGCAATGTCACCGGATTACACACTGCCATGAGGGCACTCCACTCCTGTGGAAGGTCCGCTGTGCCAAACCTTGTCTGTGCACGACCCAAACATGTCAGCAGAACACTCCGTCAGTGAGTCAACAACTACAACACACAGAAGGCTCTGCTCATATCAGCCTGGGTACGGGAGTGTCACGTCAGTCATCTGCCTACACCCAAAACACGTGTCAAGCAAGTTGCACTGTATACACAGATGAGTCCTTCGACATTGATGTGCAAAACTGCATGTCCAGTGGAGCTGGGCACACAGTCAGGGAAATCGGAACATTGAACAGTGGTAAGCCCACCAGATGTGCATCAGTGTAAGACAAAGATGTTCATTTACAAATGCTAAATGTACATCCCTGTGTCAAATGCTGAACATTACACCCTCAGACTGCAGCAAAGGATGCCATAGATCCAGACTACAACAGGACACATATCCCATGGACCACATGGAGTCCATCACAGCAACACTTCATTTTCCTGATATGAACACTATTACAACTGCAAATGCAGGATGCTACTCATCCACATCATGTACATCAAAAGAAAACCCACAATTAAACAAAAAGAGGCTTTATTCAGCAAATGTCAAGGAAAACTCTGAAGTCCAAAGGAAACTAAGGCCAATGGCCAGTCCAAAATCACAGTCCCAACAGGGTGATAAGTGACAACTGGTCACCCATTGCTTGCCTGCACTGGTACGGACAGGAGACATCACCCTTGGAGGGGCAGGCCAGGCACCACATGGACAGGATCAGGGGATGGCAGAGTGAGGCAGTGAAGGGGTGGTGGGTGCAGGAGTGTCACCGGCAACTGCAGTGGAGGTGTCTGACTCAGGGGGGGCCGGCACCACTGTGGTACACAAGTCAGTTGGTGTGGGTGCTGCAACCACTGCAGTGGGCTGGTCTGATGTAGTGGACTGGGTCCCCACTGCAGTTCCCGAGTCAGACGGGGTGGTTGTGGACTCCACTGCAGTGCATGACTCCAAGGGAGTGGAAGGGTGGGCAGATGAGGTGGGCAGGACAGAGGGGGGGGACCTGGTCTCCACACCAGTGGCACTAACAGGCAGAGCGTCTGGGTTGGGGGTGGAAGAGCAAGTGGTAGGGGGGGAGGACCTAAGCAGTCTGGGGATGCGGTATCAGTGTGTGGGGGAACCTGGGGCAGGGTGTGGCGGGGGAACCTGTGGAGTGGTGGCCTGGGGGATGGAGGAGAGAGACTGGGTGGTGGAGCTGCGTGGTGGTGGTGGTGGGGTCTTGCTCTTCCTGGTCCGGGGGACTTCCGAATGGGGTCCTGTGTCTGCCTGCGCCTGGGGGAGGGTGTCCGGGGGTGAGGGGCACTCCCCTCTGTGTGGGTGGACTTCCTCTTCCCCCGGTATGCTGGATCAGCAGGATCAGAGGGGAAGAGGCCGAGGTCACACAGGAAGATCTGCTGTGTAGGTGGGGTAGAAGGTGAGGCAAGGGAAGGGGTCTTGGAGGGAGAGGATTTGGAGGACTGCGGAGTGACTGTGGATGCCTGTGTGTGTGTCTGTTCCCCATCCCCTGTGTGTGTGGTATCAGTCCCCTGAGGATGCTAGTGTGCACGTCTTGCCTTTCTCTTGGGTGTGTCTGTGCTGCTCGTGTCTGTGTGCTTGGGTGATTGTGCAGGTGTGCATGTGCTTTGGACAGGTAGGGTGGCAGGAAGTGTGGATGGGGCAGAGGTGGGAGGGGTGAGGGACTGTTGGAGGAGGGACACGTCTGCCGTCAGGGAGGAGTCCATGGACTTATTGCTCCTCTGTAGGGCAGACATACCCGTCGAGATGCCCTCCATGAACGACACCAGCTGTGTCAACAGAGTGGTGTGTGCATGGAGGACACTCAGCATTGCTGTCTGCCCTACATGGAGCTGCCGAAGGAGGTACACAGACTCCTCACTCAGGGCAGCAGGGGACACAGGGGCAGGGGGTGCGGTGCCTAGCACGAAGGAGACACGCTCCCGAGCACGGGAGCCTCCACGGAACTCAGGAATGGGAGCCAATGGGAGGGCAGTGGTGGTGGTGGTGGTGGTGGTGGGGTCAGACAGACTAGCTGGCCTTTGGTGGCTGCTGAGACCCGCCTCCACAAGGGAGTCATCCTCCGAGCTGCTGTGGTCCTCAGCTGAGGTGGATGGTGCTGAGGACTCCTCGGTGTGGTCCCCTCGCCCTCTGTGCCACTGGGTCCCTCTGACCACTCGTCGGATGCTGACCCAGTCTGGCTCCGCTGCTCCTCCTGGTCCATGGAGCTGTCCCCTCCTGTGGCCGTGAATGTGTCTGCAAACAATTAGGGAAACAGACAAACATCAGTCACCTGCACTGACCGCACACACCACAGTAAGTACAGCACATCACAGAGCAAGCCCTGGCATCCTTAGTTGAACATTGCCTAAAGTCCTCACACAGATTCGGGAAGCCAATTGTCAGTCTGATGGTCAACCATGGGACGCACACCCCTCCTGCCCTTGCACCCATCTGTCTGGTGCCTGTCTGATGGTAAGACCCCAGTGTGGACACATGCACCACCTACACAGTTGTTGGACATTGCAGGGAACACGGTGAAGTATGTGAACATGCACACATCACATCTCTTGCCACTGAGTCAGTGCAGGTGTCCAGAGAAAGGTATGGCCAGAGTCTAAATAGAAATGCATGTGATGCATACCAGCACCAGACACCATGATCCACCCATGTCCGGATAGTCAATGCCACAATGGGGTGCATGTTGCACATGTCACTCCCCTGCAGGATCAGTCTTAGGAAGTTTAATGCCATGACACAGGCATGCGTGCAAAGTCATACATCACTGTCTCCAGTCACATGGCCATGGCAGCCAGCCAACAACAGTCTGCACTGTGTCACAATCCTAGGACATGGGGAATGCAAGTTATGTAAGTGACAAGTGCACATGTCCATCCCCCAAAAACAACATCATCTGAACTATTATTTGTCCACGTCATACCAATTGGACATATGGGGGACACGAAACACAACTCTCTGAACATGAGCACCTCACAGTGTGCTGTGAATGAAAAACAGCTGCCTGAAAGTCACAGTCGCATACACCTGTGTGCACAGTCAAGTGATCAGACACCTATAAGTCACAGAAGTATCGTCTCTCATGGTCACATCTCAGATGGCATGCTGAGCCCTAACCGACAAACATACCAGTAGTCCTGACAACGAAGCCACAGCACAATGACACAGAGGCAGACACCTGAGGGAACATGTCACTGATCACAACATGTCAGATGATCCACGGGAGTGGGAGTACAGAGTGTATTGTATGCCCTGGAGTAGTCATGACTGTCCAGCTTCACCTGTAAGAGGGATGAGTCCTGGACAGTAGGCAGGTGTCTAAGCATGTGTGACACACTTGATATACATACTCCTGAGGCCCAAACATTGTTCCCACCCACAGCATGGGGGTGTGCCAAATACCCCAGGGACATGTGGTGAATCAGATCAGCAAGTGGACCACATATCAAAGTTACACCCAGATTACATGTCAGGACTTGGGCATTGTGTGAGCAATTGACCCACCCATGAATCCCACAACATAGTCACCGGAACAAATGCTGTCCCCCACCTTGAGCAAAGCAAAATGCAATGACACAGTCCCCAAGTGACACAATTTCCTGACTGTAAGGGCCACACATATGCGTATCAGATGAGGAGTGGGCATGTCACAATAGAGGGACATGGGTCCTGGACCACAAGACTGATGTACTGTGGAAGCTTAACCAGGCCAGAGGAGGGCACATAGCATGTCAGACAAAGTGCACAGTGCTGTCATGGACTCACCCCCTCCTTGCTGCTGTCTGGCCTTCAGCTGCCCATCCAGGTCAGGGAAGACCACCGCCAGGATCCTGAGCATGTGGGGGTCAGGGTCCGGTGTCCGCCCCTCCTGCGAGGAGGCGACAGCTTCAGCTGGACCCTTGCGATCCTCCGGGTCCAGCCTCAAAGGTCCTGCCACCTCTTCTGGCAGTTGCGGATCCGGCGCTTGTAGACCCCCACGGATCTTACTGCCCGGGCGATGGTCAGCCAGATTTTCTGCTTCTGGTGGGCATCAACCTGTGAGGATGACAAAGTGAAAATGCCATTACTACACATGCAACATATCCGTGCATCACACAGTTGGATATACATGTCTCAATCACTGGGGCACATGATGTACACAGGCAGTGCAACGATGGCTATGAACAGTTTGCCAGCAGTTACTACATGGTATCATTGCATGGAAAGTAAACCTTGTTGGAATGCACTGTTACTGCACTGTACCTGTTCAGTGCATGTAACTACACACTTTGGGGGCTCACAACTACTCAGTGAGCATGCTAGCCAGTGGTGTGCACACTGTAAGTCCTGCTAGTCAGACAACATGAAATGAAATGAAAATGAAATGAAAAAGGGTACTTATAGAGCGCATGGCTACCCGGAAGCGTCCCAGCGCTGAGCGGAACCAGAGTGAACCACCAGCATTATGGGAATAGCCAGGTCTTCAGACATTTACGGAAGATGAAGTGGTTGGGTTCCCTCCGGAGGTACAGTGGGAGGGTGTTCCAAAGCTTGGGGGTATTATATGAGAAGAGCCTGCCTCCGCTTCTGGCTCTCTTAATTTTGGGCACTTCTGCCAAATGGAGCGTATCCGAGCGGAGGCTTCTGGAGGCTTTGTACGGGCGGATCAGGGTTTTGATAATGGGAGGTCCATTCCCTTTTAGGGACTTATAGAGCCACACAGAGGGCCTTGAACTTAATTCTCTCCTGAACCGGGAGCCAGTGCAAAGAGCGCAGAGCGGGCTTTGCAGAGCAGCGATGGTTAGTGCCAGTAAGCAATCGTGCCGCTGAATTCTGAATAGTCTGAAGTCTCGCGACTACTGAGTTAGGGGCCCCCAAATATAGGGAGTTGCCAAAATCTATTCTAGACAGGATCAGAGCCTGTATCAATAACTTTTTTGCTCGGAATGGAAGAAGGGGGAGTACTTTACGGATCATTTTAAGCAAACCGTAGCATGTGGCGACTGTCTTCCTTGCTTGGGTTTTAAAAGAGAGATCTTGGTCTAGCCAAATTCCTAGGCTCTTTATTTCAGATTTTGGGACTAGGGCCCTGCCCATGCAGTCTGGCCAGAGAGCATTAAGATCAACATTTAGGTGATTGCCAAGCAACATCAGCTCGGTTTTGTCGCCATTAAGTTTGAGATGAGAAAGACTCATCCATTTGGCCACTTCCTTCAGACAGGAGTGTAAGTCAGTGGGCGACTGGTCGGCTTGATTCAGTGATACTACCAGCTGAGTGTCATCAGCATAAGACACTATGTGGATCCCGAAAGGGGCGACGATATCCGGCAGAGGGGCCATATAAACGTTAAAAAGCATTGGGCTCAGGGAGGAGCCCTGGGGGACTCCACACTGCAAGGGCAAAGGATCTGAGGTGGTGTCATTTTCAAAAACCTGAAAGAGCCTTCCTTCCAGGAAGGATTGAAGCCAGAAAAGAGCTTGGCCTGACACTCCTACCTTTCTGAGGCGATGAACCAAAATTTGATGGTTCACCGTGTCAAAGGCTGCGCTCAGATCAAGGAGAATAATGGCGGATGAGCCTCCTGAGTCGAGAATCTTTCTAGCTTCCTCCGCAACCGTTATCAGAGCGGTTTCGGTTCCTTGACGAGGACGGAAGCCTGTTTGAGAAGGATGGAGTAGATCATGGGACTCAAGGAACGCAGACAGTGAATGATTAACATATTTTTCTGCGATTTTGCTCACTCCAGGGAGGAGCGAAATAGGTCGGTAATTGCCTAGATCATTGGGATCCAGATGGGGTTTCTTTATAAGTGCTTTGACCATGGCTCTTTTCCATTCGGGGGGAACCAGGCCCGCGGCGAAAGAGGCATTGATCATACTAAGGATGGGGGAGCAATTATGGATGCTGCCACTTTCAAAATATTAAGTGGTGCAGGGTCAAGAGGCGACCCACTTTTCACAGAGGCTAGGATAGGTAGGAAGGTTTCCAAAGTCAGGGGAGTGAAGGTCTCCAGAAGGGGAGCATTCACGGCTTGGCTGGTGTCAGTGGTATGGGTTATAAAAATATTGTCTCTCACGGGGAGGAGCTTGAGAATATTTTGCACTTTAAGGTGAAAAAATTGTGCAAGATCATTACACCGGCGTCCGGAGGAATCAGGAATTGTCGGTGGATCGGGAACTTTTAATAGCTTTTGGCGATCTTAAAAATTTCCCTGGGAGAGTTGGCTGCATGGGAGATCTTTTCCTCAAAGTATAGAGCTTGAGATCTCTTGATTTCTGCTTTATAAGTTCGTAGAGTTGCTCTATATTCTAATTTCTTGTTATGAGAGAAATCTTTTCTCCATAGCCTCTCCAGTTTTTTACATTGTTGTTTAAGAAGATGAAGTTCAGGGGAGAACCATGCTGATTTATTAAAACCAGCTTTTTTCTGGATGAGTTTTTTTGGGAGCACTCGGTTGAGTGTGCCTTCAATCCAAGAGGTAAAACTGTCATAGGCGGTCACCGGATTGGAGTCTGGGGGGGTAAAGTCTTCCTAAGTTCCTGGGACCATTCCTCCAGGGGAGTTTGGACCAAAAGCGGTTAAGCGTTCGGGACATCTGGGTGTGTGGGCCTATGACAGCGGGAGACCAGGAGAATGGCACTAGGAAATGGTCCGACCATGGGAGGGGGATGGGGGGTTTTCCTTTTAATTCTTCCAGACTAGAAAAGATGGGGTCAAGGAGGTGTCCTTTATTGTGAGTAGCTTGAGGGACCTTCTGCTGGAGATGGTAGGACGCAAGGTCTTGGGCAAGATCGGTGGCAACCAGAGCAGAAGGATCGTCAAAGTGCAGATTAAAATCTCCCAGGAGAGTAAAGTTGGCGTTGGAGTAAGCAAGGTCAATGGCTGTTTCCACCAGGGATTTGCAAAATTGGCCCGGCGCCCCAGGTGGGCGGTAAATAAGAATACCTGAAAGTGTAATTGAAGGGGTAAATTCAATGGAGAACTGGACATTCTCACAGTTTAGTATTGGGCTACCGAGTAGGCGGCAAGTCATGTCGTTTTTATAGACAATTGCGATGCCGCCACCCGTACCTGTCATTCTGTCCAATTTTTGAATCGCATAGCCCGGAGGCAGGGCTTTGACGATGTCTGGCTCTGAGCTTGGGGAAAGCCAGGTTTCAGTCAGAAACAACACTTCTGGTTTAAGATCTGATAGCAGTAATGTGAGCTCCGTTGAATGTTTCGGTAAAGATCTACAGTTAAGTAATAGTAGCTTAAAACATTTCCCCGAGGAGGCTGAGGTGGGTATGTTTGTAGGGAGCTCATAATGACAATGTGAACACTTGTGCCTACTCTGTGAGTGCTCCAGCACGATGGAATGTGTGCATTGAGGTTCTAAGGTTCTATTCAGTTGTTTCAGCTGAGAGCTGGTGTAGCCACGATAGGCTAGGGGTGATGAAACATGGGTTGTAGCCCCTAGACCCGGTCGGGCGCGGACGGGCGCAGACGGGCTTGCCTTAGGCGCGCCTTCGGCATGCCAGTGGCGCGCCTGCTGCGCGCATCCGCTGCGTGGTCGCGTCATCAGACGCTTTTATCCGCGTCGACAGTGAATCAGGTGCAGCCACTAGAGCGCTGACCAGAGGCCTGTGCCACGTTTCCGCCCCTCCCCTGAGCTATAACACAGCTCCCCCTTGTGCAAAACGGCAATAACTGGCAAATAAAACAGTATATTAAAAGCACAGTTGTTAAAAGCACAGTTGTTAAAAGCACAGCGATTCAATAAAAGCAATTATGCTAACCACTCCGTCACCCGGTTACCACAGGGGAAGGCCCCTCTAGTTGCCGCTGCGCGGTCGCGTCATCAGACGCTTTTATCCACGTCGACAGTGAATCAGGTGCAGCCACTAGAGCGCTGACCAGAGGCCTGTGCCACGTTTCCGCCCCTCCCCTGAGCTATAACACAGCTCCCCCTTGTGCAAAACGGCAATAACTGGCAAATAAAACAGTATATTAAAAGCACAGTTGTTAAAAGCACAGTTGTTAAAAGCACAGCGATTCAATAAAAGCAATTATGCTAACCACTCCGTCACCCGGTTACCACAGGGGAAGGCCCCTCTAGTTGCAAAATTAGAAAGGCAGTGGACAGCACACTCACCTGCTCCCCTGGTGTCCCATACAGCTTGCTGTACTGTGGAAGGAGGCTGTCCAGCAGGGCCTGGTTCTCCTCAAGGCTGAAGGCTGGGGCTCTCTCCACAGTACGTGCCATTGCAGTAGCCAGAAGATGCAGAGGCAGCAGCAGTGTTGGTGGCAGATGTCGTCCTGGAGCATGTAGTGCAGGCAAGTGAGCTCTCAGGGGAACAGCCAGCATTATATGTGTGCTGCAGAGGCAGATACTGTCCCATGTGTCCAAAGTGATAGGTCCAAGTCGTATGCATCTTCTGAATCTGACCAATCCATGGAATAGCAGCACTAATACACGCCCACAGCATCCTTCAAATCTTCAACTTCATGACACCCATGATTTTGCAACATTGTTGTGGCTGGCCAACTGAATTCACTGCATCAGACTCGTTGGAGCTTCGAAAATGCGTCCGTTGCCATGCCAGGCCCCAGCCAATGCGTGCGCACCGATCGGTCCATTGCTGTACAACACGTATTTCGGGATACAACGCGTACCCGCTCACAACAGATGCAATGGGCCGGCCGGGCACACCGATCGGTCCATTGCTGTACAACGCGTATTTTGGGATACAACAGATGCAATGGGCCGGCCGGGCACACCGATCGGTCCATTGCTGTACAACGCGTATTTCGGGATACAACGCGAACCCGCTCACAACAGATGCAATGGGCCGGCCGGGCACACCGATCGGTCCATTGCTGTACAACGCGTATTTTGGGATACAACAGATGCAATGGGCCGGCCGGGCACACCGATCAGTCCATTGCTGTACAACGCGTATTCCGGGATACAACAGATGCAATGGGCTGGCCGGGCACACCGATCGGTCCATTGCTGTACAACGCGTATTCCGGGATACAACAGATGCAATGGGCCGGCCGGGCACACCGATCGGTCCATTGCTGTACAACGCGTATTTTGGGATACAACAGATGCAATGGGCCGGCCGGGCACACCGATCGGTCCATTGCTGTACAACGCGTATTCCGGGATACAACAGATGCAATGGGCCGGCCGGGAACACCGATCGGTCCATTGCTGTACAACGCGTATTTCGGGATACAACGCGTACCCTCTCACAACAGATGCAATGGGCCGGCCGGGCACACCGATCGGTCCATTGCTGTACAACGCGTATTTTGGGATACAACAGATGCAATGGGCCAGCCGGGCACATCGATCGGTCCATTGCTGTACAACACATATTCCGGGATACAACAGATGCAATGGGCCGGCCGGGCACACCGATCGGTCCATTGCTGTACAACGCGTATTCCGGGATACAACAGATGCAATGGGCCGGCCGGGCACACCGATCGGTCCATTGCTTTACAACACGTACGTGTACAGGTCAGTCGCATATGTCACCATGCTTGTCACTGGTGAACGTATGCCAGCCACATATACCTGCCAGAGACAAAGGGGCACACCTACAACACCACACCCAGTCCACACTGTTTCCTAAGGCATGTAAGACTGCATTACCCTTTCTGTGTATGGGGGTTAACATGTGGTTTCTGTGGTGGCACTTGTGGGCAGCCACACCCAGGCTGTGCATGTGTTAATGGGGACAGGGTCCTTTGTGTGTTGTGCACATGACCACTGTGATGTGCAACAGTTCATTTTGGAACATGTGGCATGGTCACATTTCCAGGTTGTGTATGTGTGTGACATGTCACATACCCCCAGGGTCCCATGGGGGAAGGCATGTACATCACAGGATGACCCATTGCCACAATAGTGATGTCCCTCCACAGTCTGTGTGCATGTTGTGTTTCCAATGTCTCTGATTCCATGTGCAAGATGGGAGACAGTCTCCACATCAACGTTGTTTGTGCATGGACTTTGATGTTGTGCGTCACTGGCGTCCATGTCTGTCCTGCAGAGGCGACCGGGGCCACTACCTGTGGGAGTCATGTTTGTTTTTCTGACGTGTACATGATACGCCATGTCATGCCAGTGTCCATGTGGCAAGACAGGGTCACTGGGAATCTACCTGTCAATGAGCTGTGATGCCTGTGGCGCATCTGTCCAAACATGTCACTGTGGTGTGTGTGTGGAACGTGACAGCAGGAAATGGGTACTGTGACACAGCCTAATGGTTTCCCATAGCACAACCTGGTACCTGTTGTGCACACATGTTGTACTGAGAAGTTAGATGATGGGCATGTAGGTGTGAGTTATGTCCAAACAGAACGGCACACACATCAAGTACTTGTGTCTCGTAATGATGTATCATGTGAAATTGAGTATGGTGAATGGCACATATGTGGGGTGACTGACAATCTTTCTTTCTTCAACCTATGCACTGCAGGGCTCCAGCTGTCCATAGACCATTCCCTGACCTGGCAACAATGGTGGAACGTGACTGCATCCGACGGTACCGCTTCACCAGGCAGCTGATTGATGATTTGGCAGTGCGCTTGGCACCACATTTGCAACCTGGCCGGACATACCCTACGGCGCTGACACCCAAGGTGAAGGTAATGGCAGCCCTACACTTCTTTGCCACTGGTACCTTTCAACACACTGTGGCGACTGCCGGTGGGATGTCACAGACTATGTTCAGCCGTGTGCTACGCGATGTTTTGGAGGCAATGTTGAGATGCCTGAACCAGTACATCTATTTCCCTACATGTCAACAACTCACTGACGTCAAGAGTGACTTCTATGCCCTGGGGAGGATGCCACATGTCATTGGCTCCATTGATGGGACACATGTGGCTTTGATACCACCACAGGCACATGAGCAGGCATACCGGAACCGTAAACATTACCATTCGATCAATGCTCTGGTGGTATGTCTTGCAGATATGACCATCACACATGTGTGTGCCCGTTTCCCTGGTTTAGCACACGATGCCTACGTGATGAGGAGTAGTCGCATCCCGAGGATGATGGCACAGATGCAGAACCAGCGTGCCTGGCTTGTCGGTGTGTACTGACTTTGTACCATTGTGTGTGTTCTGATCTGTAGTATTCCACCCACTTTTCCAACTCAGCTAATGTGCACTTGTCTGTCCGTAGGTGACTCCGGATACCCCAACATGCCGTGGTTGCTGACACCCCTCAGGAACCCTGTGACACCAGCCCAGATGCGCTACAATGAGGCACATGGTCGGACCAGGAGAGTGATTGAGCGGACCTTTGGTCTCCTGAAGAGCCGCTTCTGCTGCCTGGACAAGACAGGAGGGGCCCTCCCATATGCCCCAGCAAAGGTGTGCAAGATTGTCATCATCTGCTGCATGCTACACAACCTGGCAGTGCGGAAGGAGTTGCCTCTCATCCTGGATGACGATGACCAACGTCCGCCACCTGTGGAGGATCCTGGCCTGGACCACGATGCCAGTGATGATGATGATGATGATGATGATGGTGATGTCCGCACACAGCTCATCACCAACTTCTTCAGCTGAATGTGAGTATCCAGGGAGAAGTAATGTGAATGATGTGAGTTTGCATGATATGTGTGGTTGGTGCTCTGGTGCTGTTTGAGTGTGGCCATGTGCTACTTGACTGGATGCGTGCAGCAATGTGTCCTTACAGGTAGTCTGTACTCCCCAACAGTTTTGACATGCTAACTTGGTTTTGTGTAGTTGTCTTGTAACATGTATTGGGCATGAGTATTGCAGTTCTGTCCTGTTCTTCAGTGGTTTTAACTGTGTGTCATGTCTATCCTTCACAGGGTGCTTACTGAGTACTTTGGTCAACTTGGATCCCCCGACACCATGATTCAGCTTTCAGGGTGGCAGAAGTAGTTTGCCTACAAGTGATGTGCCACACACCCCTGGACTTCATATCTTCTGCACTTGTTGACTGTGTGGCCACTGCCACGTGGGTAAACCTTGCATTTGTAGTGGAAACAACATGTTGCAAATGTGTAATGAACCTGTGCTTCACTTTGGGATGTGCGTTGTCTGTGGTCACACATCTGACTGACATTTGCTTACTGCACCTATGGGCTAGTTGACACAGACTCTGAATAGGTGTGGTGTCTTTGCATTCCACTGTATTTCCTGGCAACATCACTGTGGGCGATGAGTCCGATGGCCCTGGTGTCTCTGTGTTGTGTAGCCCTAGTGGTGTGTCTCCCTCAAATGTGTCACGTCACCATGACTCACACGACGGTGTTGTACTTGCTGTAGCAGTTAGCATACACAGTGTAATTTAGCAGGTCATCATCACCATAACAGTATCCACATTTGAATAACAACAGAGGCAAGTATGGTGTACTAGTGATTTTATTTACAGAAATGTGTGTGTGTATAGTGCACAGGATGGTGGGATTGTGATCCAAAGTTCCCAGATGAGTTGGAAGTCTTGGTAGCAGAAATGTCCTGAGTGAAGTCCACAGTCATATGATACATTAGTCCAACTTGAACTCCCCATGTCATGTGGGAGAGTAGTGTTGCATTCGACATGGTGAAACGTTTGCACACAAAGGAGAATTTCCGGAACAGGTGTTGGCTTCCTGGGGGATGTACGTGGCCATCAACCTCTCAGTTTTCCTTCCTCGGACGACCCCTCTTCTTTGGGGGGGACCCTCACGTGCAGGCTGCGGCGGTGCAGGGAGTCTCCGCCAGAGTCCTCCTCCCTCCCTGTGGCGGTGTCAGTTGTTGCAGCACCAGATGTTGTGGGCACACAGGGAGGTGTGGCCATGTTGGTGCTAATCTGGCGGAGGCATGTCAATATGTCCCTATGCACCGCTGTGAGTTCTTGCAATGTGTCCCACTTGGACTCCATGCGAGACATGTGTGGCTCCACACGAGACATGTGGGAGTCCAAGCGGGCATGATGGGCAGCCTGCTGCTGTTGTATGTCCTTGAGGATCCCCACGACCTGTCTGACCGCTCCGGTGCTATCCTGGTACGCATCAGCGATGCGTGCCAGTTGTGGGTCATCATGCAGTCCAGACCCCTCTGCAAGCAGCGACCTATGTCTACCACCCCTCCCACCACCCCTGGCGACACGTGCAGGACCTGCGGTGGCACGCACAGGTGACCCAAGGCCCCCTTGGGGGTTGTTAGTGGTGTTGTCGTCCATTGCTCCATGCTGGGCCTGGGGCTCTGTGCTGTTGCCATCGGTGGTCCTTGGTCTGTCCGTGTCGGCGGGGGTGGTCTGTGTGTTGGCAGTTGTTGGAGGGGTGGGTGCAGTGGGTGCAGGTGTTGGTCCAGCTGGTGCTGCATGATGACTCACACCGGAGGTGCCAGGTAGGTCTTCGCCATCCGAGGAGGGCAGTGGCTGTTCCACACCAGTGAGCTTTGTGTCCCCCGGAGCCTGGGACAGGGACTCCTCCTCGCCTGCTGCTGTGTCCCCATCATCATCACCTGTATTTGGAAGAGACACACATTGTATGTTATGTTTCTACAGGCATCAATGGTTCACACACCTGACAGTTGTGACTGTACCTCTGGATGCGGGCATGTACATTGCATTGTCCTAAGTTGTCACAGTAAGAGGTTGATATTGGTGTAGCCCATTGTCATGCATACCTGGGGCATTTCAATGTGAATGTTGAGGTGTGTGCATGGCCAGCATTTGTTGTATTTGGTGGACATCCGGCCATCCTTCTCCACCTAGCCCAGTTATCCCACCATGAAGCATGCCACCCTTGCAGTGGGTTCAGGTTGACTCTCAGGATGTCATTCAGTGGTGTCTTGCTGTTGGTTGTTGCACAGTTCCCAGCAGGGCCTTGTGCACCCCACAGCAGTCCCCAGTGTCAGCCATCTTGTCAGTCCTTATCCACTCCCTGTGATGTGAGCATGGTTCAGAGTGGTGTTGATGGGCCAATTGTGAGGGTGAGCAGTCTCTGTGACTACAACTCCCATCATGCTATTGCCTACATCCCCCTTCCCAGAATGCCCGTACTTCCTTCCTTTGGACTCTGCTTCCCTGTGGGGTAGTGTGCCTGTGCTGACAGGAAGGCTGACAGTGTTGTCCTTGCGTTTGTTTGGCTACAAGTCCCAAGAGTGTCCCTGTGCTTCACACGGCATTACCCAGGGTGGTGGTTCTTTGTGGGATCTTCATTTGGTATGTGAGGCATAGCATTCTCCCAGGTGGGTTATGTGGAGTTTGTGTTGAGGGGGTGTGTGAGGTGAGCTGCTTGTAACTAAGGTCAGTGCTGTGAGTCCTCCTTCCCACCCAGCCAGATATCCCACCATGCAACGTGCTTGCATTGCAGGGAGTGCAAGTTGGCTTTCAGGATGTCAGGCAGTGGTGTTGTGCTGTTTGTTGGTGCACAGTTCCCAGCAGGGCCTTGTGCTCCCCACAGCAGTACCCAGTGTCAACCATCTTGTCAGTCCTTTTCCACTCCCTGTGTTGTGAGCATGGTTCAGAGTGGTGTTGATGGTCCAAATGTGAGGCTGCCCATTATCTGTTACTACGAGTCCCATCATGCTCTTGGCTACACTGACTTCCCCAGCATACACAGGATTCCTTCCTTTCTGTGAGCTTCCCTGTGAGGTGGTGTTCTAGTGGTGGCTAAATATCTGACAGTGTTTGTTGGTTAGAGTTGTGCCACTGCCTAGCTCAATTTGGTATTGGATTTGTACATGTCATGACACAGTTACATATCACTATGAGATGGCATGTATTGTGTTTATCTGACTGACATACACTTTTTGGGATGATTATCTTTTGTTTGCTGTTGATTTGCTAGGGGTGCATGGTTTGACTGTCCCCTTGACAGTGATGTGTGTGTATTGGCACACAATATTGTGTATATTAGTTGTGTACTCACCAGGCTCTGGGATGTTTGTTAGTCCATATACGCTCACTGGTGGTAGGATGGCCCGCACCTTCTCCTCCCAGGGCCTGAGGTATACTGGTTTGGCAGGAGGGCCACTGCCGGTGTGCTGGTTCAGGAGGTGATCCTTCTTCAGTAGGTCCCTTACCCTCCTGCGCACATCATACCACCTGTTCTGGATGTCTTCCTTTGTGCGCAAACATGGTGATTGTGCGTTCACCCTGTCGACGATCCTCGCCCACATCTTGGTTTTCTGCGACATGGGGGTCTGTTGGACCAATGTGCCAAACAACTGTGGCTCTACCCTCAGGATCTCGTCTACCATGACTTCCGATTCACTATCTAGGAACTTTGGATTCTTCTTTAGGGGCATGGTGATGGGTGGTGGTGGTGATTGATGTGTGTGTGTGTGTGCAAGTGAGGGTGTGTGAGTGTAGGTTTTGCTGTGTGTGTGTGTGTGAGGGTGCTATTTGTTGAGGTGCTAATGGTGTGTGGCTTTTGTGTTGGATGAGCTGTGTGTGTGTCTGTGTTTGCTGTGTGATGGTGTTCTCTGCTGGCAGGTCAGTGGAATTTGCAAAGGATCATGGTAGGGATTTGTGGCCTTTATGTAGGTGGAGTTGGGGGTGTGTCCTTGTTCCATTTTTTTCACCCCCTGTATTTATTGGCTTTGTCATTGCTTGTTTGGCCCTCTTTTTTTGTATTTTTTCATTTGTGATTATTGTGCATGTTGGAGTCGTTCTTCTGACCGAGTAGGATGTTGCAGTTATCTCGTGCGCGCCTCTCCGAGTCGTTCCCGCTGTGTTTCAGCTCTGTTTCATATGCGGCGTACGCGTCGGTCGCGGTGTATTGTGTTTGTTCGGCTGTGTTTTGTATGCGTGTCGGTTGTATGGCTTGGGCTCCGTGCGAATCGGTCTGCTTTTGCACCCATTGCATCGTACTGCGCGGGTCGGAGTTCGCGGGTACGTTTCGTTCGGGTTTCTTCCTGGTGCATGTCGGTCGGTTCGATTCGCGTGGTTTTCCGGCCGGATAGCTTGTTTCCGTCCGGGTCGGTCGTTCGCCTTGAGTTCCGTACGAGTCGGTCGTGATTCACATGCATTTCATCGTACTTCCCAGGTCGGGCAACGCCGGTACGTGTCGGTCGGACTATTATCCCGTACCGAGTCGGTCGGTATTTTTTCCAGCCCGAATCGGAATCGGCCCCTGAATAAGGAAGAAAAACTTAGGGGCTGATTACGATGGCGGACGGAAAAGCATTCCGACCGCCGTGCTAGCGGGAAATTGCCGCCCGCAGGTTCTGGGACAAAACCGCCAGCCAGATTAGGATGCACCGCCAGAAACTCCCTACCGCGGCGGTCAGATTCCAGGATTCAGCGGCGGAAAAGCTGAAAATCCGTCCGCGGCAGAAAGGATAAAGACCGCCGTTTCCCCAGCGGACAGGAACACATGGAGCTATCAGCAGTATTGCCACCGCCATCCTCGATTGGCCGGATGCTCCGCAGTGGTGAGGTGGGCTGTTTGTGGCATCGTAATACAAACGGCGGTCATAACCGCATTCCGCACGGCGGTCCCTCCCTTTTGGCTCCATCCGCGACCGCTGCGGAAGGGGATTCCTGGCGGATCCCAAAACACTGCAGCGGACGGGAAATGGGCTATCTTTGCCCATTGTAATACGGCGGACGCAAGGACCACTGATGGAGTGTGGAGAAGGGCATTTTCTGCCACCGCCAGCACCGCGCATGTGCTACCGCCCGCCATCGTAATCAGCCCCATAGTCTTATTTTACACCTTAAACCAAAAACAATAAGGAAGCCGAAACTCTGCCGGATTTCCACCAAAAACAAGGACTTCATCAAAGAAAAAGCTATTGCATCCTTCAAAAAGTAAGTAAATGACCATCTATAAAATAACAACAATGCTAATCTTGAAAAACAACTATTTGTCTTACTCAAATAATTAATATATATCTTTTTCTAATTTTTGTCTCCTTTACAGATTTCTCTCAAAGCATCAAGAAAAGTACAGACCAGCTCCTAAAACCATCTAACAAATAATGTAAGTATTTTGCTAAATGCCTTTTAAAAATCATGTAAAACGCCCAACCAAACCCCAACTCCATCCCAAACACCCACCCCAGCCCAAGAACAAATGTAACAAAATAAGTAAAAATGTGTCTTACTCTTCCAACAGAAAAATAAACAACTTAACAGAATTCAACAAACAAAGAAAAAAATCTCCATTGAAAAGCAGCTGAAAACCAACATTGTAAGTATATTAATAACAATGTGTATTTGTTAAGAAATAAACATGTATAATATTCATTTTAATAATTTTGATATACATTTGTTTTAGAACTTAACACATCACAATGACAGAAGGCGCCCAATTTATAACATCCCAAAAGGAAATTTTTGCTTTGTTACATGGGGAATGTCTATACCCAGGAAAAGCAAATTGGACTGAAAGTCAATTGGAAATGCAGCAAGTACTATTCAAATAAATGTTATGGTCGAGCAACAACTAGAGAAACAACTGTTTTGTATACAAGGGAGCATAACCACCCTCCAAATGTTACTGATATAGATGTTAGAAATGCCCTTGATGACATTAGAGAAGCTAGCACTAGCTCACAAAAACCTACCAGTCAAATACTTAAAGAAAAGCTGCCTAGAGTACCCAAACATGCTTCTGGGCAAATTCCCTCTATTTCTTCATTAAAAAGAACTATAGCTTGCACAAAAAAAGCCACAACAACTACCACGCCTACTCCCAAAACATTTGAAGAGGTGGTAATTCCCCCAGAACTATCTATAACTCATAATGAAGAACCCTTTGTTCTCTATGACAACAAATGCAAAGACAAAAGAATAATAATGTTTGCTACTGCAAACAATTTAATAAAGCTTCAACAATCAGAAACTTGGATGATGGACGGGACTTTTAAAGTCTGTCCCAAGCCATTCTATCAACTATACACTGTCCATGCCCTATACCAAAATACCAACATCCCCTTTATCTACGCCTTGCTACCCAATAAACAACACTCCACATATATGGAAGTACTAACTAAAATTAAACAAGAAACAAATAATTATTTTCCACAGAAAATAATTATAGATTTTGAGCAGGCCATGATAAGTGCAATTCTAAAATGCTACCCACACACATCAATTCAGGGATGTTACTATCATTTCAATCAGTGTCTATGGAGACACCTACAGAAATCAACACTAAGGGGGTCATTCGGATGGCGTAACGATCGCCACCGCCGGGCCGGCGGTGGCGATCGTTACGCCATCCTACAGTGAAATACCCCCCGCCATATTATGATGGTGGGGGCTATTGTGGCAGATTCAAAGTGCGTCCGCCGCTTTTCCGCCGGTCGGCAATCGTTACCATTGCCGGCCGGGCGGACTTGGGCCACTAATATGGTGGCGGTGCCGCAGGCACCGCCAGCCATATTAGGATGTGTGTCCTGAAAGGCCTGGTGGGGATTTGCTTTGGGGGCCCGTTGCGGGCCCCCTGGGGTGTGGGGGGGGGGGTGGGTGCACTTGGGGGGTACCTATGGTACCCCCCTACATTTCCATGCACCACGTTGTGCATGGAAATGCTCAACATGGCCATTGGACATTGCGGCGGGTGCTGCAGCCAGCAGCACCCGCCGCAATGTTGAATTGCCAGATGCGACCGCCGCAGTGGCGGTTGCATCATTATCAGGGGTGCAGGACCGCCACATGGCAGGCAGGCGGTCCCATTACCGCTAGGATGGCGGGTGGACTGAAGTCCGCATGCCATCCTAATGAGCCCCTAAGTGTTGAATATGCGACAAACAGTTCATTCGCATACCAAATAAAAAGGCTTATTGCACTGGCCTACGTCCCAGTTACTGACGTGGCCGAACATTACAACCTTTTAATAGAAAGTCCTTACTACCAGCAACACAAACAAAAATTAAGTCCCCTCCTAGACTATTTTGAAGATACCTGGGTGGGAAGACTCCATAGATCAGGACATAGAAGAAAACCAAAATACCAAATACCATGGTGGAATGTCTACCTTAGCACACTAAACCAAGAGGCAAAAACAAACAATGCTGTTGAAGGTTGGCATAATGCCTTCCAAGCATCAACAGGACGAGGTACACCTAGTCTACACAAACTCCTACTCTCCCTACAAAAAGAACAGAGCTACCAACAGCTAAGAATAGAGCAATCTGTTACACAAATTAAACCTAAACTATCCAAAAAATCTAAACAAAAGTTTGAATACCTACAACAACAAGTCATACTATACCCTACTCTAAACTGTCAAAACAGTGTAAAATGTATAATACATTTCAGTTTCAAATATTAAAATGCATACCAAATAATTTTATTTTTTCACAATACTATTTAATTTGTCTAATATATTTTTATTAATAAATAAAAATATATATAAACACATTAATTAGATATTTGAAAAAATAAACAACAACAATAGTACATTTTATTGCATTTCCCTCCCACAATAAATAAGTTAAATAACTTACCATTTCCATAGCTGTAGACAGAAAATTCCACATCTTGCAAAACAATCCAGGTAGATCATAATCCAAATAGAATAAAAAGTTTCCCCCCAAAAAATGAAAAAATACAACTGTTTCAAGAAGTAATCCTCGGTACATAAAGCCACAATCTGTCAACCATAAAAATCCCGAAAAAATTTTTAAAAAAAGAAACGCTCCATGAAAACCCGAAAAATTAAGAAAGTGTAAAATAACCATTAGTTACTAAAACTAATGTACACTTCCTTAATTTAAAAAAACGCAATCTTCCGGTAACGGCAACTTTTGTCGAAAAAACCTGTAAAAAAACACAAACATTCCCACCCACATAAATATACACATATTACACCATATAACAGTATTACACACATTACACACACAATAATAACACATATTGTACCATACTTTAACATTTCTAAACTAGGCCTCAAAACCTAATGATACATAAATCGTGAAAACCTAACGTACACATAAACAATGCCAAAACTCCACAAACCTAACTCTAGACACACTAACTACAACCTAACTACCTTCAAATGAAATCAAAAATGTAGTTTAAATAAATAAATAAATCTTACCTTCCTCGACGCGAAGCAGCTCCCGACCGCTACCTTCTCCCCTTCGAAATAACCCAAAACAACCGCGACCGGTTACAAAATACGAGGCCCAAAACAAATATGGCAGCTTTAAACATAGAAAATAAATACAATTTATTTAAAAAAAGGTTATAACATTATGTCAAAATTAATTACATGTTTAATTAAAATGCTACAATTGTTATATTATTTGTTTAAATGTATTATTAATTTTTTGGTATTGTAAAATTATAATAATAAATATTATTAAACAAATAATATTTAATATTATAATTCCATATATTTAAATGTGACATACATGTATTTTAAAATTGTTTTTTTTATATTAAAAACTGTTTACTTTATAAAACAAATGTATACAAATTAAACAATGTAATAATTATTAATATTAATATTTCATATATTAATAGTATTAATTAAAAAGTATTATTATTTCTTTAAAAAATGTAACTAAGGGGCACATTACGATGGCGGGCGGAAGCACCACCGCCGTGCTGGCGGATGCAAAAAGCACCAGTTACCGCCGGCACGCAGCAGTCCACACGCCCGTCAAATTACGATGCGAAAAGTAGGCCAAACACCGCCGGCAAGCCAGCAACACCGTCCGCCATCAAAGTGCGCCCGTACACGTAGCGGCGCAGCCCAACTGACACACACCGTCCGACGAAACACGTCCCGCCCGGCGCATAAATTACGATGCCGCAAACAAACGGCTCCCACGGCCAAGAGATACCGTACGACAAACCGAAGCGGTAACACGGATGCCGAGCACGGACAACGAAGAAGCGGCTCCCCGAGCATGAATCCAGCACTGCAGGCCCTCCCCATGCTCCTGCTGATGCACCACCAAGGACGCAACGTACCGCGGAGACGCAGGTAGGCACACACACAACAAGTGCACGCAAACAGCGCACACAGTGCAAGGGCGGAAAAAGCGAACAACCCCCCACCAGCGCGTGTACACAACAAATCCACCATTGCATTCACATATGACACACAGGCCAAATCGTAACATCGCGGAACACATGTGTACACACCACCTGGGACTAGGAACCAACCACCCCGTCACGGCCCCAAAGCGCCGATGGCGCCGCCACACATGCGCACAACGCAGAGGCCAACCGCAGCGCCATGCATGCGTCGCACACAGACACAGGGACACAACCAAGCAGCACACACATCAGCCCCACCCCGAACGCACATGACACGTGACAGGCCTGCCACAGACATGTCCCCAACGCCCAATTCACGGACAACACCCAACGCCACACAACCGACGCACACATGTCAGTGAAGACACGCAACAGCAGGACACACCCCAGTGTAACAAACATGGCGTAGCACACAGCGGCGGCAACACCAACTAGGAGAAGCAGGGCCCCTTCGGGAAGAGGAACGCCAGTACCACACTGAAACACCCATACCACCCTGCACATATGAACAAGACATATAAAACGGAACACCAAAGAGCCCGGGGACCGACAACAGGTGGCCCAAGAATAACATTCACACACAAGGCCCAACGCAGAGCGGAAAGGCAGCCTGCCGCCCACACAAGGGAGAGCAGACAGCACTGAATGACCTTCCATTCCAACTCCGAAACCACAGCCCTACGACAGAAGCCGGTGAATACAGCCATTGTCCAAGAATAGACCAACACAGGCATGCCGAGGAGACCGACCACAGGGCAGATAGCGCATATCACAGAAGCACACAACGGACGGGGAAGAAAGAAGAAAACACTCCCCCATGTCGGCCACATGCAAGTTAATTGGAAGGAGTCACACATCACTGACCTTGAACTGTCTGAGAAACATGTGGGAAGAGGGCCCGTGTCCTCCAAACAAGCAAACAGAACACAAGTCCTGTCTCCCTACGACTACACAGAGCTCACAGCAACCTCGGAGCGTGCACATTGCAGACTGCACACACAGCCGGAGCATGCCACCACAACGCACCGCTGGGAAATGGCAACCGCAACACACCTACCCAACTACGCCGAACAGCTCAAGCTGTACAAAACCAACCTGTTCCATACATTGGGATGCGATCTCCTGTCCCTGCTGAACGTAAGTTACCGACTGACTTACCGCATCACATTGTTCAGCTGCGTCATGCCCGTCTTCTACTGTCGGAGGTGTCCATACCAGCATCCCGTCGAGATATGCCTCTCCAACCCGGCATGTCTGAAGGCGGACCTGCTACCACTACTCCTCCCTCTGGACGCACACGACAGGGCCTGCTCTGCCTATGGGGGCATGGCGTATGTGGCCAACATCGCACCCGCACTGAAATGGGACCACTGTGCCTCCACACGACGGATCATCGAGAACAGCTACATCGAATGTCACCCAGCATGCCCCATCATGGTCCTCCAAGGGACAACTTACGAACAACACCTTGACAGCCACCATCCGCTACATTGGCTGGCAAACATGTACACCACCAATGACATGGAAGCCCTGCTGGACGGCATCGCATACCTGACAACCTGTAAATTCGTCGGACCACAACGCAGGTTCCCCGAGTGACCTATGATGTCCAACCCCGCACCCATGCTTAGCTTCCGCACGGACTGGCCAGTCACCACCACAACAGCCATACCACACGACCGGCAACTGTAACCACACCATCAACGACATCGCCATGACATCGGATATGACCGGGACATGCACACTGTTCCCCATCACATCCAGGAACACCGCATGCATCGTGGGAGGCAGTGGCATGGGCTCTGTGTATCGCACCCACATGGACGGAACTGCACGAACAACCAGGACACGACATGGATCCAGCGCCCATGGACACTCACACCGCTCAGTGGACATGAATAGGTCGCCTGGAGTCTGTGGGTGCTGCACCCCTCCCACCCCCGCCCCGGGAATCCCATACCAGGACCTTTGCATGGACGACAAGTGCATACAACAACAACACGACCCCAGTGACTGTGACATGTCCAGTAACCACCACAGTGCAACAACAAGTGGCACGCCGCTGCATGCACGCAAGCACATGCCCTGATGTCATCTCACATGCACGCGTGCATGAGGAACAACCGCAGCAAACCTGTCACATGGAACTGAGATGGACTGTGCCCATGATGCCAAGCGGTCTGGTAGGCTACATGTATACCGTCTGTGTCAAAGTCCGCAGCTCCGCAGCTATACGTAAATGTACATTAGCACAGCCTTGGCCAAGCAGATGTCACTCTGAAGCCCACATCCCACATGCAACAGCCAATCACATGTAACCCCACACCCTATCCCATTTGCAATCATGCTCAGTATATCCTCAACATGTATTCCGCTGCCAGTAGTGTCCACTATACTGCATCACAGAGGACAGAAGACTCAATATAATGTTTGAAACCAAAACTGTCTCCGCTGACTCATTTCACAAGTACGAATGAGAGAGGATGAGAGTATGTGAAGTACACGGCAGTCGTGACATGACCATGTAGTCCACTGGTATTGGATGTCAACGCAAATGAGTAGCACTACTGTGGAAGACACACATGTGTCGTGTGAAGTCGTATGGACGCAGTGCTCAGGTGGGTGGGTGCGACGGGTAGATGCGCACATGCCAAGTTGGAGCACGCCGTGTTGGGAGGGGTCATGAACAGTACACCACCGCTTCCCTGGGCATTGTGAGAGGACACCTGTCGGGGGGAGTGAACATGTGTGTGCACAGCAGCCGGGCACACGTACAAAGCGGTACCAGGCGCACCTCAGCCCACCCTCTGTGGACAAGCTGGATCCTGTTGTGCGCCCGCCATGCCCCTTGACAAGGCACACACAGCCCCAGTCGACCAGGTGTAACCCCAACATAGTCAATCCGCACAGGCGATACAGGGCACGGGATGGCAGTGGAGCATGGTGTGTGAGAGGTCTCCTCGCGCTCCTCCTGGTCATATCACGCAGGCAATAGAACCTCAACGTCTAGCATGGCACAAGTCAGATGGAAGTGTAGGGGGACGCACCACAGCACGAGCAGCACTGACGTCACGGGAGGTGGCTCGCACCATCCCATCCATTGCCCATCATACCAACCACGCCACATGCCATTGCGACTAAGTGCAAGCGCGTGCGCCACCACCCCCGAGCCCTCCCCAGAGAGGCCAAAGAGTGAATGTGTGGGCCATCAGCCACAGACGGACGCGGCCTGGCCGCAAGGGCAGCCACAGCCACTGGGTGTCGCAGGTGGCGGATCCGGAAGGCGAAGAATGTGATGCATAGTCCATGCAGGCCGGGTCTCCATTTGGGGCACCACGCAGGTGGACGGCGTCCCGCAACACATCATACCCTGAGACAGCCCACTCGTGCAACTGGACCCACACATACACTCCTTGCCCTCTCTGGTGCGAGCTTGGGGCTGCCTGTGCAAGCGCTAGCCTCGCAGGTGAGCATGCATATTGGGGGAGCGAGGGGAGGACATGAGGGCTGGGGCGAAGATGACTGTATCACTGTCAGTTAGTACAAGGGATGACCCAGATGTGGAAAGGAAGAGACGTGTCCCGTGTGTACTGCAACTAGTCGCCAATCCAACTACCCCCCATGTCCGGAATGTAAGCCCGCACCTAGGCCCGCCCATCCGCCACATCGAACATACCACCAGCACGACAACCTTCCCATTCGAAACACTGACTGGGGGTGGCGACCAGTGTACAATCATGTGTAGCCTACCCACGCGTACATGTGGGCCCTCCATGATCCATGTCACCTGCGGCAAAGTCATGACATGCGCAATGAGGGAAGTGAGGAGAGCTGTCCGCCCCACGCGCAGAAGGTGCATCAGCTCCACAGACCCAGCAGCGAGTCCAGCAGGGGTCACATGTGCAGGGGCAGCTGTGCCTGGTGTGAAGGCACATGCATATAGACAGCACATCGACCAATGTGTAGTCTGTCCACATCTACAGTCCATCATCATGCGGACATAGGAATTGAACACAGGGCAACACATCTTAGTTGGTGCACCCACCGTGACCAACAATGCGCAATCATCGACGTACCCGCCCTGTGCATGGCCCCCCACCCAACGGAGGCACATCCAGTGCCACCATCCCACACACACAAGCCTTCCACGGAACATGCTGTGTCCAATGGTCAGTACAGAGTCAGCGCCCATCTGGTGGATCCTGAACAGGAGACACATGCACACACATGCCAGCTCCCACTATGTACGTCTGCCACCTGGCATGTGCAATGTAACCTCTCACCTGTGACGTGTGACTGCAAGCACACAGCCGTCTTGGCATGGGGCTGTCAATGTGGACACCTGTCAATGTTTCGGGAGGTGTGATCCGTACAGTGCTGTACATAGGGTGCAGTGCTGACACCTACTACTGTCTCATATCCCCTCGTGCCACAGGTCCCACTTGTTTTGGCCGCTCAGCCTGTGCCCACATCGTCGTCGTCGTGTGCCATACTCATCCAGCCGCGGAAGCAGTTCCATGCTCAGCAGACATTCATGTTGCCGTGGCGTTGCCGCTTGACGGATATGCAGTCAGTCCCCATCAGCACACCCGCAAGTCATTGGGGCCTAGATCCCCATGTGCATGCACAAGGCAGTGGTTTGTATCACTAGCCATTGCCATTGTTGGGAGACCTGTGTAAGTGTATTGTGGCCGTGCCGTCCCAGCTTGACAGCTGGGCTGTGGCTCATGTGCTTGCTCAGTCATGTCAGTGATGTGTATGCGAAATTGCAATGTGTCGTGTTGCTTTGACATGTGTCCTCTGCCATTGTCCCTAGGCGGAGACCGAACATTGACCGCCCATACCAATTGCTGGCGGACATGGACGATACAGAGGTTATTAGGAAGTTTCGGCTGGACAGGCCAACCCTGCATCGACTGTGTGCCATGTTAGAACCCCATCTCCGTCCCCGCAGGGTGTATCCGACTGCTGTCACCCCCACGGCTAAGGTGATGGCCGCCATGCATTTCTTCGCCACTGGGTCATTCCAGCACACAGTGGGCATTGGAGGAGGGATGTCCCAGCCCATGTTCAGCAAGGTGCTGAGGGATGTACTGGCAGCCATGATGCTGTACCGAAACAGGTACATCCTCTTCCCCAGGGCTCGTGAATTGGCGGCAGTGAAGGGTGCATTCTATGCCCTTGGCAGAATCCCACACGTCGTTGGAGCCATTGACTGCACACATGTCGGCCTTGTTCCACCATAGGCCACTGAGCACCTGTACCGCAACAGGAAGCACACGCACTCCCTGAATGTGCAAGTGGTGTGCCTTGCGGACATGGTGATCACCCACGTGTGTGCAAAGTTCCCAGGCTCGGCCCATGACGCACACATAATGCGCAACAGCATCTTGCCACGACTGATGTCCAATATGCAACAGGATCGTGCCTGTATTGTCGGTGAGTATGTGGAGTGGTGTAGCGTGCTGGTTGTGCGATGCTGTCCCCTGTCCAGTTGGAATTGCAACGGTTCTCTGTGTCCCTCACACCCAGGTGACTCTGCGTACCCGAATGGGGCATGGCTGCTCAGTCCATTGAGGAATCCTCGCACCCCAGCAGACGATCGCTACAATGAGGCACATGGGAGGACCAGACGTGTGGTCGAGCGTACCTTTGGCCTCCTCAAGTCCAGGTTCAGGTGCCTGGACCGCACCGAGGGTGCGCTGGCGTACTCCCCACAGAAGGTGTGCCGGATAGTGGTGGCGTGCTGCATGCTGCACAATCTGGCCATTCGGAAGCAGATCCCCCTCATCGTGGATGACGGAGATCAACCAGGGCCCCAGCCCGCAGACCAGGACAGCTCGAGTGAGGAGGACAGCGGAGAGGAGGAAGCTGGTAATGTGCGGCAGCAGCTCATCGCCCGCTACTTCACTTGACGGTGAGTGTCCATGTACGACGGCTGATGTGGCTGTATCTGTGCAGGTGTGTGTGTGCTGTGTCAGGGTGGCCGTTTGTTCACTGCGTGCTGTGTGTCAACGCTCCATGGCCAGGGTAGTATGCCACTGTTGGTGGCTGTGGCATTGTGCCCTATTGCTCTGTGCGATGTGTGTACATTGCTTGTAGTTGTTGACATGTACTGTGTGATGGGTGTGTGACACACTCATTGAATGTGCTCCTGTTCTGTCTCCCACCCCTAGGTCCCTACAGGCCCTCCGGATTCAATTGCCATGCCACGCATCAGGTGCCTTTCCGCCCAAGGTGGCCGTTGTATTCCGTACAAATAAAACACAGGGCACAAACAGCAGTTAGTGAAAAAGGTGCATTTATTACAAACTGTGACATGTGATTGTGTGTAAGGTGATGACAGAAGTGGTGCGTGCAGTGACAATGAGCTGTCGGTCATGGCTGCGTGATGATCAGGGTGTACCCACTGGTTCTATGTCCATAGTCCAACACACACATGCCATCCAGATGGCTGTGTGGAGTGGGACCGTAGTCCAAGTCAATGCAGTGGCTGGTCAAGGAAGGCTGGTGGAAGGCTGGCTGGCTGCCTCACTTGCGTTTGGAGCGTGCGAAGTCCTCCCGGGAGATCTGTTTCCACTTCGGACGGCCCCTTCCACGTTTGCGAGGGGGTGCCTGCTTGCGACATGCTGGTGGTTGAGGTGTGCTCACTGGCTGTGGACGCAGGGGAACTGGACACTGCTGCTCCACCCTGCGCCCCGGCAGGTTGTGGCGGAGGGGAGCTGCTGTCTCTGGCAGTGACCTCACCGCCACCACCAGCTGGCCCATGAGGTCCACGAGTTGGCCCATACGGGCGTCCATGGACCTCAGCACCCCCAGCACCTCACGCGTGTCTGAAGCAGACCGGACCCATTGTCCTTGGGCCTCTTCATAGGCCCCAAGGACTCTGGCCATTTGAGGCAGGGCATGGCTCCCAGGGGAGGCTGGCGTTTCCCTGACCCTGCTCCTCCTACCAGTCCTGCTGCCACCGGCCCTGCCCACTAGCCACATTGCTCACCACGGTCCTCGCTGTGGCTCCCAGGGTGGATCCAGTCGGCCGGGCCACCACCTGCACTGGGGCTGGTGCCAGCGAAGACGTGGTGGTGGTGGCGGCGGTGGTGGTCGGTGCGGCGATGGTGGCGGTTGCGGCAGTGGTAGTGGCCACAATGACCGTGGGTGTGGCCGCAACGACAGTGGCAGCAGGGGGCTGGGAATGTTCAGCAGCCCTGGATGATGGGTTGGTGGGTAGGAGGGGTCCTGGGGAGCGGCTGGGCCCTGCCACACCAGATGGGCCTGCTTGGTGGTCCGTGTCCGAAGAGGAGGACAGATCCTCCAGATCCGTGTGTCCTCGTTGGGGGCTTGTAGGCTGGCTGTGCTGGCTGCTGGCTCCATCCCCAGCATCCAGCAGTTCGTCACCTGTGGAGAGAATGAGATTTGTTATTGTGTTGCACCTGGCGAAGTATGTATTTGTCGTCTGACATTAACAGTTCGTGCAATCTCGTACATGGGTTTCCCGGAGGCGTGTGTGTGGCTGTAGCATCTGTAGTTGTGTGTGCTTGGCAATGGGACTGTGTGCTGTGCACATGTGGCATGGGACGGATTGGCCATGCCGATGGGTGTGTTGCTGTGCCCCGACTTATTGTGACTCTGGTGTATGCGGGCTCCTGGCCCATCCTGGGTCTGGTTTGTACTTTGCTTTTGGGGTTCAAATGGAATGCTTAGGAACGCATATGGCAACATGGGGGCCATGCCCCAGATTCGCATTTGGGTGGGAATATGCTTTTGGGGTTCAAATGGAACGCTTAGGAACGCATATGGCAACATGGGGGCCATGCCCCAGATTCGCATTTGGGAGGGGATATGCTTTTGGGGTTCAAATGGAACGCTTAGGAACGCATATGGCAACATGGGGGCCATGCCCCAGATTCGCATTTGGGAGGGGATATGCTTTTGGGGTTCAAATGGAACGCTTAGGAACGCATATGGCAACATGGGGGCCATGCCCCAGATTCGCATTTGGGAGGGGATATGCTTTTGGGGTTCAAATGGAACGCTTAGGAACACATATGGCAACATGGGGGCCATGCCCCAGATTCGCATTTGGGAGGGGATATGCTTTTGGGGTTCAAATGGAACGCTTAGGAACGCATATGGCAACATGGGGGCCATGCCCCAGATTCGCATTTGGGAGGGGATATGCTTTTGGGGTTCAAATGGAACGCTTAGGAACGCATATGGCAACATGGGGGCCATGCCCCAGATTCGCATTTGGGAGGGGATATGCTTTTGGGGTTCAAATGGAACGCTTAGGAACGCATATGGCAACATGGGGGCCATGCCCCAGATTCGCATTTGGGATGGAATATGCTTTTGGGGTTCAAATGGAACGCTTAGGAACGCATATGGCAACATGGGGGCCATGCCCCAGATTCGCATTTGGGAGGGGATATGCTTTTGGGGTACACGCTGTGAGCCATGGGTGCCGAACGTGACATGTGTTGTGGCAGCATGACAGTGCATGGTTTGAGGTGTGTGCATGCTTGACATGGCCTGCATATTTGCTGTCTGTTGTGATTACTGGACATGGCATTGGACGCATCGTTATGAGTGAGTGATGGTTGTGTGCCAGCCAACGTATTGCAGTTGTCCCATCTCCTTGGTGTGCGTGCTGCCCTGTGCCATGTGCATCACTGCAGTGCTCGGGGGGTGTGGCCCATGTTGTGTGTTGTTGCTCACAGTGTGTCGTGCGCTTCATTGACTTCTGGCACATAGTTGGTCATGGGCATGTATCTTAGCGTGACTGCTGTATGTGTGGCAGCTGTGCGGATGACATGCCTTTCATGAGACTGGGGCTGACGGATGGGATGGATGGTATGTTGTATGTGCATGGTGTGTCTGTGTGTTTGATGGGTTCAGTGGTGTTCGTGTGCATTTATGTTGTTCCGCTCTGTTGCGTCTAGTGTTGTTTGTCTTACATAGGCGTAGTCGTGGGGTGTGTGGTTGACAGGCAGTAGGGGCTACATGGACAGGACTTCAATGGTGTTTCGGTTGTGTGTGATGAGTTGCACAGTGGCTGCAATGTGGTACTATATTCAGTGTGGCTTGTGCATGCAGACGTGGCTCCTTGGGTGTTGCTATGTCTGTGATGGGTCATGTGGGGTGTGAGTCTGTTGTTCATGTCCGTGTGCACATTGTTCACTTGTTCGTGACGGTGGGCGGTGCTGCGTGTTCGTCTGCTACGTGACATGTCCCATGTGTTGGTCGTGTTATGGTCCTCATGCCTCCAGTAATCCAGCCCTGTCCAGTTTCCCACCTGCAAGTTGTTCGTGCGTGCACTGTACTGGATGCCACATGGCTCTAAGCGGGGGGTGCTCCATGTTGCAGGTCTGTGGGGGTGGGGGGTGTTGTGGGTCGTGGGGGTGGCTGGACACCCACTGACACCAATTGCTGTGGACCGTGATGTCTGCCTTTCGGCTGTCGTTGTGCACTGCGGTGGCTGACACGTGGCTGTGGGGTGTGGGGGATGCTCCTCCTTGCTGTGCTGTGGGACTGGGGCCTGGTGTGTGTTGTACTTGGGCTGTACACCCTCCCACCCACTGCACTTTGTGTTCCTGCCACTTACCTGTTACTTGTCGGTTAGTGCAGCTGTGGCGGACACATGGGTGTGGTGGGTGCTCGTTGTGGCGCTTCTGGCATATTTGGGGACCTGTTGGTGGTTACGTGGCTGGCTGAGTGTACACATGTCCCCACGTATGTTACAGTTGTTCGGTTTGGGCTGTGTGTGGTGGTGTCTGTTGCATGTGTGTGTGATGTGTTGTGTATTGTGTGCTGGACATGGGGGTGTTTGTCCCTGGGAGCTGTGGCATGGTGGTTGCGCATGTGAGTACATAGCGGTGTGCTGGTATACATTAGTTTGTACTTACCAGCCTCCACTCCCCTGCTAATCCGGCGAGGATCTCCGGATGTATTACGACTCGCACCTTCTCCTCCCACGCTTTGAAGGTCTTAAAGAGCGCGGGATTCCCTCCGCCAGTGACGGCAGCCAGCTCTCTGTTTTTGCCCTCCTTCTTCTTGACCAGGCTCTTTACGTCATTCCAACGTTTGTTTATTTCACCTCTGTTCCTGGGCAGGGTCCCGACTGCATTGACCTGGTCTACGATCCGGTTCCATATTCTGTTTCTGGTGGCTAGTGGTGTGTGCTGGACCATGTTCCCATAGATTTGTGGGTACACCTTGATGATCTCGTCGACCATGACCGTCAGCTCAATGGGCGTGTACTTGGGCATCCTTTGTGGTGCCATGGTGTTTGTGGTGCTGGTGCGGTGTGTGTTGTGTAATGTGCAGGGGGTTTGTGGTGCAGGTGTATGGATGGTGGTGGTGGTGGTGGTGGTGGTGGTTGTGATGTGTGCGTTTCTGTGGTGTGCTGCTGTCCTTGCTGTGTCACTGTGTCCTCTCCTCTCCTCTCTGGTTTGCAATGTAGCAAGGGGTTGTGGTCTGTGGGAGTGCTGCTTTTGTACTCACCTATGTGGGTGTGTCCTCATGGTCTGTTGTTTTCAGGTGTGTTGTGTCTGGGGTTCTGGCCTTTGTATTTTTTGTTTGTCCGGGGGGTGTTTTCGGGATGTGTACTGTGCTTGTGTATTTGTGCGTGCCTTGCTGTGTGGACTTGTTGGCCATGTTGTGTGCTATTGGTTTTGTGTGCGGATGGTTTCTGTGCAGGTACGTGGGCGCCATGGCTTCTGCCGTGTCGATTCTCATCGGCGTTGTTTGCGCTGGCGGGCGGTATATTTGTGGTTTTCCGCGCTCATGGCGGTGCGATCGTAATTTCACGTGCGGTGTGTCAGCCGTGAGGGCGGGCGGTTTTGTGTTGTCGTGCGTGTTTCCGTCCGTGGCGGGCGGTTTGACTCCGACTCGGACGTTGGCGGGCGGTATTTTGTGTGATTTTTCCGCCGATGGCGGTTTTCGGTTTGTGTAATCGTAATGGCGTGGTCGGTGTTCAGGCGGTGTGTGCGGGCGGATTTTTGCCGCTTCCATGCCTGGCGGATTTTTTTACGCCGGGTATCGTAATGGGCCCCTAAATGTATATATAAAAATTATATTATAAAATTATTGAAACTGTTATATTTGTAAAATGTTACGAATATATGTAATATATTAAAAAATGTTAACAATACCAAACTAAAATTAACAACTGTTATAAATAAATATTTTATTTTTCAAATGTATATTAAAAAATGTGAAACTACATTATCTGATATTGCAAAGTTTACACAACTGTTTAAATAAAAAGTACAAATGTTATAAAATGTTTTTTCAGTAATTATTACATGTAAAAATTTACATATGTACAAACTATATTATTTTTATCAAATAAATATGATTTCTTATCTCTATGTATTTGTTTATCTTACATATTGTTAATAAAAATATATTTCTTATTCATTTCAAAATATTTTACAACAAATAAACATCAATAAAGAAATTAAAATGTCTAATTTATTGTCTACCATTTTATTAATGTTACATTTAATGTTGCATATTAATTTTATTTTTAATAAATATACTGTGTAAAATATTATCTTTTCACTAAGTATATATACAATGTTCATTTTTTACATGCACAACTCTCTTATAAAAATAATATTACACTACTTTAAACAATAATTTTTCTTTTTTAATTACATATTAAAACACATTTAGCTCAATTATTATTCCCACTTCAGTTACCATAAATACAGGCTAGGTGCTGGACAGTAATCTTAATTAATTTACTATTCCCACTCCAGGTAATATTAACACAGGGTAGGTGCTGGACACTATACTTAATTAATTTACTATTCCAACTCCAGTTAGTATTTATTAGGGGTAGGTGCTGGACACTAAACTTAATTAATTTACTATTCCCACTCCAGTTAGTATTTATTAGGGGTAAGTGCTGCAAACTAAACTTTATTAATTTACTATTCCCACTCCATTTATTATTAATTACAGGTAGGTGATGGACACTAAAATTAATTAATTACCTATACCCACAGAAATTACTGTAAATTAAAAGGAGTTGCCAGACCTTTGACATGTATAATTTTGTTTTCATAATAAAATTAATATAATATGACTAACTACACTATACATAAAATTCCAAATATTTGACAACACCTATAATAAATTACTACACTATGGTGTCGATTCCGATTTCGGCCGGAAAACGTACTACCCGACACGGACCCGTCATTTTTTCCGACCGAACCGTACACACACCTTACAAATAGCTGAGTACGATGCGAAGCCTGAAATTTACGACTGACTCGTCCGGAAAATATATTATACGTCTGAGTCAGCAGGAAAGGAGTCTGACGCGATAGACTCGTACGCGCAAGATTCGAGATAGCCAAGCGTCAACCTACAGACACGTACGCGAACGACTCCATGTAGCCAAGCATCAACACGACCCGACAGACTCGGACGCCAACGATGCCACATAGCCAAGCATTAACACGACCCGACAGACTCGGACGCCAACGATGCCACATAGCCAAGCATTAACACGACCCGACAGACTCGGACGCCAACGATGCCACATAGCCAAGCATCAACACGACCCGACAGACTTGGACGCCAACGATGCCACATAGCCAAACATCAACACCACCCGACAGACTCGGACGCCAACCATGCCACATAGCCAAGCATCAATACCACCCGACAGACTCGGACGCCAACGATGCCACATAGCCAAGCATCAACACAACCGGACAGACTCGGACGCCAACGATGCCATATAGCCAAGCATCAACACGACGCGACAGACTCGGACGCCAACAATGCCACATAGCCAAGCATTAACACCACCCGACAGACTCGGACGCCAACGATGCCACATAGCCAAGCATTAACACGACCCGACAGACTCGGACACCAACGATGCCACATAGCCAAGCATCAACACGACCCGACAGACTCGGACGCCAACGATGCCACATAGCCCAGTATGAATGGAACAGACTCGTCCAAAACAAATTACACAATAACAAGCATCAAGTGCTGTAAAACGACTTACAAAATGAGAAGAAAATAATACAATGGAAACAGAAAGAAGACTACAAAAAAACGCATTGTCATCTCCAAAAAAACACATTTTCAAATAACAAGACACACCCACAACACAACCTATATAAAGGGAGCCAAAAGTTCCCAACACCATTTGCTACTTTGACAGACATGCAAGCACACCACACCACTAGACAGACAACTCATCTAGCTACCACAAACACACACATCTCATCCACCAAACAACATCCACACAACTAGCACCAAAGAAACACACCTCCACTCACACACACTCACCCTCACCTTCACACACACACACATCTCCACCAACACCCATCACCATGCCCCCAAAGAAGAATCCACAGTTCTTAGCTGCTGAGTTGGAAGTGATGATAGATGAAATCATCCGTGTTGAGCCACAGTTATTTGGCAGCTTGGCCCAACAGACCTCCCAGTCCCAGAGAACCAAGATGTGGGAGAGGATTGTCAACAAGGTGAATGCCCAATCACCTACCTTGCGCACAAAGGAGGATATCCGGAACCGGTATTATGACGTTCGCAGGAGGGTAAAGAGGCTCATTGCCAGAGAACATGCCCTGAGCACCAAGACTGGCGGTCATAAACCGGTGCATTTCACCACCTGGGAGGTGAAGGTGCGGGACCTCCTCCCACAGGAGGCCATAACTGGACTAGCTGGAATCCCTGAACCTGGTGAATACATGTACAAATAGTCTACATTCACCCCAAATACACAGCCACAGACACCACAGCAACACATCTTGAATGTAACTTTGTACACACTGTCATGGAACCCTGGAACATGCTGGCCCATTTGTCCTGGGTGGGAGGAGGAGTGGAAGCAATGACTACTGCCACCAGCACACACTAGTCCCCCCCCCCCAGTCCCACAAGAACACACCTGTCACTATGCTGTCCCTGAGAGTGAATGCAAATGCCCTGTCAAGATGGCTGACACTGGCCACGGTGTGGGGAACACAAGGCCCTGTAGGCAGTCCTGTACAGCATGACTGCAGGCACCACTGTCAGACATCTTGAATGTAACACTGTACACACTGTACTGGAACCCTGGAACATGCTGGCCCATTTGTCCTGGGTGGGAGGAGGAGTGGAAGCAATGACTACTGCCACCAGCACACACTAGTCCCCCCCCAGTCCCACAAGAACACACCTGTCACTATGCTGTCCCTGAGAGTGAATGCAAATGCCCTGTCAAGATGGCTGACACTGGCCACGGTGTGGGGAACACAAGGCCCTGTAGGCAGTCCTGTACAGCATGACTGCAGGCACCACTGTCAGACATCTTGAATGTAACTTTGTACACACTGTCATGGAACCCTGCAACATGCTGGCCCATTTGTCCTGGGTGGGAGGAGGAGTGGAAGCAATGACTACTGCCACCAGCACACACTAGTCCCCCCCCACAGTCCCACAAGAACACACCTGTCACTATGCTGTCCCTGAGAGTGAATGTAAATGCCCTGTCAAGATGGCTACACAGGGCCATCCTGTACGAAATCTGGAAATATCTACTGCCAGTTCTTGGCCTACTCACACAACTACAGACCATAACCTTAACTGCACATTACACACACTGACAGGTATAGATCAGTCACATGTGGCCTCAATGTGCAAGCTACAAATGTGTGTGGAGGACAGGACACACTCTAATTAGCTGTCACACCACATAACACAAAACACACACAGATAAACACACATCCGGGACAATGCCCACGGACAGTAGATGTGAGGTGTAATGCAAGACGGCTGACACTCTTGCGTTGTGTCATGTGCACAAGGCATTGTTGTGTGTAGTATTGTAATTCAACATCATTCAGCGGTCTCAGCATCCTTCAAAACTACCACCCTCACTGTCATTGCTCCTCTGACAATGATGAGTAAGCTGGTCTGTTAGCCATTGGAAAGTGGGGTAGAAGTCAACACAGCCTAACTCAAGCACTAAACACACTGTACCTCACAGCTCTGACCATGAAAAGGCAAAAGACCATCCCTGGGAAAGATCTCTCTGTCCATGGAGAACAAGTAGAATGTACATGAAGTGATCATGTGCAAAAGTATGCAGCAACAAAATGCACCACATCAAGATATACACATGTGTGCAAAGTGATGAAAAATATCAACATAAATATGACTACTCACATTGCATACGTTCACAAACAATGCAAAAACTACACACGCATAACAACAACCATGTTGGGACATAGCAGAACCGCACAATGCGAAACATCACACAAACTTGCTGTAGGCTCTGCGCAGGAGTACAAACTTATACTATTCACCATTACAAGTCCAGTGTGGACAACATTAGGGAATGTCAGATCATACTATTATCGCATAATACAACTACTCATGTCAGTTACTCCCCTACTGCATGCCAATGTAATGAGCTGTGTTTCAAGGACTGCCATGTAACAATGCATTTGTCAGAAGAAACGCGTTGCTATTGCATACGAGGTTACACATGTGATGTCATTGATTGTTCACATCAACACATACATCCAAGCAAATATCATCTAATGATGACACATATTCAGGAGAGTGAGTTTGCATGTCACCCCAGCAATGTAACTGTGAGAAACTCCACAAAGGCAAGCACAGATGCACAATTCCTGCCAAACATAAGATTAGTTACAGTATGTATGTCATAGTGAAAACACTGATGTGTGAAATAACAACAAACCTGGCTCATGCACAGTGTGACACTTGCCAAAAAATTAATACAAACAGTCAAGGATAACAATACATGCACATTGATGCACAGAGCTGGACATGCTCAGTAAAGCACATGTCTCCAAAATAACAATGTCCGATTACAAAAAATCTCAGTGTCTGTGACGATTGATGAGTAGAAATAAGAAGGAAACGCAACATTATCCACAACATCTTCACATTTGGCTGTGCATGACAACATAACATCTGAAAATACACAACTAACATTGTGTCTCTCTACTACCCACAGGCACTCCAGAACAGAGGGCATCATCTGGAGAAGATTCAGAGTCCACCAGCAGCTCCAGCACAACGTCGGACACTGAGACCTCCAGTGTGGATGACTCTCACACCTCCTCGGGCGATGGGAACCAACCTGGCACCTCCGGTGTGGGTCAGCATGCGGCACCAGTACAATCAGCAGCCCCAGCGACCACTCCTGCAACGTCCATTAACATCCAGACGCCCCGGATCCCCACGGACACACCCAGACAACAAAACCCTGGGAGCACAGCAAGACAGCCCAGTCTGGATTTGGCAGGAAATACCAGCCCTGTCAACAATGAAGGAGGTCAGGAGCTGTCAGTGCGTGCTACGCCAGGCAATGTCCGTGCGGGTAGGGAAAGGAGTGGTGTGAGGGTGCGTGGTGGGAGGACACGTCCCACAGCTGGTGTCGGACAACAAGCTGACCCCGAGTTACAACGCATTTTCAATGTATATCGCGAATGCACCAGAGACTTTGGCCAGGTTGTCGGGCTCCTCAGGGACATAAAACATCAGCAGGCTGCACATTTCGACAGGATGGACAACCATATGGACCGTGTGGACCAACACATGGACCGTATGGACCAACACATGGACCGTATGGAGTCCAACTAGTCGAAAATAGACAATCTCACTGTGGTGCATAGGGACATACTTACATGCCTACGCCAGATAACCACCAACATTACCCCACCTCCCCGTGTGCACTCCACACCTGTTGCCTCTACATCAGCAACTGCCACAGGGAGGGATGAGGAGGCTGGCGTAGAGTCCCCTCCGCTGCAGCAGCCTGATACTGAGGGTCCACCCCCAACAAAGAAGAGGAGGGGCCGTCCAAGGAAGGATGGCAAGTGAGAGACTGATGGACATGCATCCCCCCGGAACCAAATAAATGCTCTGGATATCCTCCATTGTGTGCAAATCATTCACTTTGTTGACAGTCCCTGGACTCTCCCACATGGGATGGAGCATGTAAGTTGGACTAAATGCCAAATGGACTGTGGATTTCGCTCAGAAGGATTTTCATCTGACAACACTTCCAACTCCTCTATGAACTGTGGATAATAAATTTGGGAATGCAATCACCTTTACCTGTTAGATTTTTTCACATGCACATTAATAAATTCATATTCACACAATCCCTGTGTCATCTGTGAATTGTACACTGTACCCACTTATTAGCTCATGATCTGTATCACCTGGCACTGTCTCACACTGAGGTGCATGAGTTCTGTGGTAGTGATTTTTCTCATACAAAAGTATGCACGGCAAAATAGGCCGTTGTCGAAGGATGGCTGGACATTAGTTGCACATCAGAACACACAATCCAATGACCCACTACCTCTGGTGTCTCATCATCTCAACAAAATATATGCAGAAGACACCCAATGATTCTACCACCCAGTAGCCAGCACCAACAACATCTCCGAAGCAAGGTAGCAATGCACACATTCACGCTCACTCACCCATGCTTGTCTGCCAAATCATGAATCAGAGTGTGTGTAATGTTCAATAATTCACGTCTGAGAAAAAACAATCTCTGACTGTTGTCCTACAATGCAGCATACGAGCTAGCCCCAGCAGCAGTAAACATGATTCTCAAACAACATACAATTCCATAATCAAACATAATAGTACAGGTGAAATGTGTTTACAACCTCAGTGTGGAAAGCACCACCCTCCCTGTGATGGTGACAGATTCTACAAACCATTGAAGAACTCTGTGGCAATACGGGTCAACTGCTCACCTCAGACAGTGGGAGTACTGGTCACAGCATATGCACAGCAAAGCGCTGGTGCGTATATGTAGATCTTCCATCTGTGTAGATTATTGCCCTGTGCGTCAATGTAATGCAAGTATTCCACTTATGTGTAACAAAGTGTAGCAGTTCATGGCGAAACTATCCGTGCTGACTAGTTCTACCATTACAAAGAGTCCTGTTTTTCAACCTTGTGGCGCAGCGCTTCAACAGTACCAAAATGATCTCATGTGGACACAAAGGCATCTTGCACAACAATCACAGAAAGAATGTGTGCTAAAATGTCACACACAAAGCTATTATGTCAGCTTGGCTCTGGTAACTTTAGCATAATACAGCATGATCCTAGGGACCAGCTTACAATTCATCTACCGCCTCATGAAGAAATGTCACATGACACATACCAGAGATAGCCACGCAAGGTCAGCACAACACACATAGCACATGCAACATTAAACATTGCACACACTGTTGTCAAATAAAAACCATTGAACCGCACAAACAAAGACCATTGTCTAATGAAATGAACACCATGGCAGAAAAACATGATATGAACGGTTGTAGCATGTTTTTGCTACGGAGAAGGCAAACATCAATGTGTGTAACAGGTTTATTACACAGGCAGAAGCTCTGCTCAACACAAAAGCAAACTGATTACAGTTCCAAGTATCCAAATAAACCAAAGAAAAGACAAATCTGACCAAATAGATTGGCTGTCAGAGAGTACTGGTCCAAATTGAAAATCCATTATGGAACAGCGTTGTGTGTACCCACACAACAGCCAAAGGAGCCTGTGAAGGAGAGACATAGTACAGTCTTAAATACAACTTGCCATGATGACATATCCAATCATTGACTCACTATTGTCCATTGTAAATTCTGACCAATTGCTAGGAGTGAATACAACAATGTAGTGGAGACCATCTTAATGTAACATACACTGTACAACGGCAATGAGCCTGTAAATTAGCTGACCCACACACATATCACAACATATTGTCCTACATACACACATCACGCTTAGGAAAGGCATCATCAGACATATATGCATACTTACACTCAAGTAAAGAAGTTGTAAATGAGCAGTCTCCTGACATCCACCTCCTCTTCCTCCTCCTCCTCACTGGCAACGTTCCCCAGGCCTGGATCCTCCCATGAGGGAGGACGTTGGTCCCTGTCATCCTGAATGAGCGGTAGCTTATTCCTCACAGCCTTGTTGTGAAGCATGCAGCACACTATAATGATTTTGCACACCTTCTCTGGGGAATATTGAAGGGCACCTCCTGTCTGGTCAAGGCAGCGGAATCTGGTCTTCAGCAGCCCAAATGTGCGCTCAATCACACGCCTGGTCCGCCCATGTGCCCCGTTGTAACGGACATCAGCAGGTGTGACCGGGTTCCTGAGTGGTGTCAGCAGCCAGGGCATGTTTGGGTATCCAGAGCCTCCTAAAATGATCAAATATGAAGGATCAGTTGAGCAACAACAGGGTACAACATGACAGACAATGATCACACAACTGACACTGACAACTTGACTCACCAACAAGCCAGGCACGCTCATTCATGAACTGGGACATCAGCTGGGGGATCCGACTCATCCTCATTATGTATGCGTCGTGTGCAGATCCCGGGAAACGCACACATACATGGGAGATGATCTGGTCCGCCAGACATACCACAAGGGCATTGATTGAATGAAAGTGTTTACGATTCCTGTAAACCTGTTCATGGGCTCGTGGTGCAACCAAACCCACATGTGTCCCATCAATCGATCCAATCACATGTGGCATGTGTCCCAGGGCATAAAAGTCATCCTTAATGGCACGGAACTGTGGCGGTGTGGGAAAATGTATGTACAGGTCGAGGAACCTCAACATGGCCTCACACACATCCCGGAGAACTCGACTGAACATCGTCTGGGACATCCCACCAGCATCAGACACAGTAAACTGGAACGAACCTGTGGCAAATAAATGTAGTGCCGCCATCACCTTCACCTTGGTGGTCAGGGCAAAGGGATATGTGCGTCCAGGTAGCAAGTGTGGTGACATCTGGTCTGTTAATTCCGAAATTAATGCCCTTGTGAACCTGTATTTCCTCATGCACTCACGCTCCACCATGGTTTCAAGATCCGGGAAGGGTCTGTGGACATTTGGTGCCCTGAGGAACACATGACAAAGTATGTACACATATTACTATATGAATTAAACTTCAAGTAATACAGTATCAACAGATTGCGTGGCTCTTACAATGATGACACAGTGAAGTCAGATGTCTGAGGTTGACCTAATCCAGAAATTACAGCAATGTGAGCATGAACATACACACAATTATTTCATGTATTACCAAATAATCCCGTGTAGTACTGTGACTACTCACTGTTCTCTGACACTCTCCATGTGATCAATTGTAACATGTACAACACACACACAATTAAGTATCAGCCATAGATTCTTAGGTCAAATAGCACATGCATTGAATGTACACAGACATGGTATTACAACCTAGCAACAACACTACATACAGACAGCTTGTCACCATGCACAACACTGTCATGGTCTGGACATTGTCATGATGTGATGTATGACCTACACAACACAATGATCCCCTGGGACAGTGGCCAAGCATAGGAGGATGATCTGTGAAGTGTTCACTCACACTAGTCATGTCCCTCACAAACACTGCTATAGTTGCACTGTAAGCTAGGATCATAATGTGAGTAGACTTGTCTATTGTGCCTGTCCCATTTGACATGTGCAGAACTCCATCCACACAGGGCATACAGCATGCCATTATTCATACATACATTGTCTGAGTTGATGAGTGGGCATTGCATGCACACGTCTGCCACCTCCTGACCGAGCCGGACTGACAGATTGCATGCTTGATTCAATGCTGTTCGACGCGGGTGAGTTTTCAATACAAGCGTCTGCCACATTCAGGCCGAGCCGGACTGACAGATTGCATGCTTGATTCAATGCTGTTCGACGTGGGTGAGTTTTCAATACACGCGTCTGCTACATCCTGACCGAGCCGGACTGACATATTGCATGCTTAATTCAATGCTGTTCGACGCGGGTGAGTGTTCAATACACGCGTCTGCCACATCCTGACCGAGCCGGACGCACTGGTTGCCTGTTGGTCGTCATGGTGACAAACGCGCATTTTGCATTGTGCACGATTCGCGTACGGTACGATTTGGTTAACTTTTAGAACAAATGTATCAAAATCTAAACTGTCATGATGCAGGTATTTTGAAAGTTGCGGTAGGCGTGTCCGATGCGTCCTATCTCATGGATTGGACTAATTCATAGGATGCGAACGAGTCAGACCTATCGCTTGGTACGCATGGGACTGATTCTGCCTCTGCAGCACAAATATAAGGCTGTGTCTTGCCCTGAGAGCTCACTTACCTGCACTGAATGCTCCATATAGACATCTCTGCTACCACTGCTGCTGTCTCTGTATCCTCTGGCTCCAAGGATGGCACGTACTGTGGAGAGGGCCCCAGCCTTCACAGAGGAGGAAAACCAGGCCCTGCTGGACAGCCTCCTACCACAGTACAGCAAGCTGTATGGGAAACCAGGGGAGCAGGTGAGTGTGCAGTCCACATCCTCTCTCATTGTGCATCTTGTCTGACTAGCACTAATGGCATTGTGTGAAGCATTGGCTAGCATGTTCACTCAGTAGTTGTCACACCCAAAGTGTGCATGTACCTGCACTGAACAGGTACTGTGCTGTGAGAGTGCATTTAGAGACGGTCATACTACCCAGGCAATGTTTCCATGTTGGTGATGCAGGACAAGTGTCCATCCACATAGTTGCACTACCTGTGTACATCAGATGCCCTTGTGAAAAGCACATGTTTATCCAACTGTGTGATGCACAAACATGTTGTATGTGTGTTAATGGCCCTTTAACTTTGTCATCCTCACAGGTTGATGCCCATCAGAAACAGGAGATCTGGCTGACCATTGCCAGGGCAGTTCGATCTGTGGGGGTCCACAGGCGTCGCATCCGCAGCTGCCAGAAGAGGTGGCAGGACCTACGTGGCTGGAGCAGATGCACTGCTAGAGTCCTGCTGAAGCTGTCGCCTCCTCGCAGTAGGGGCGGACACCGGACCCTGACCCCCCACATGCGCCGGATTCTGCCAGTGGTCTTCCCTGACCTGGATGGGCTGTTAAAGGCCAGACAGCAGCAAGGAGGGGGTAAGTGCATGCCTTGTCTGTGAACTGTGTCTAACATGATCTTTGCATTCCTTCAGCCTGGTTACGCTACCACAGTTTGTCTGTCTGCTTGAACTAGAATCATGTCCATTATTTCTGTAATGGCCCTTCCTCATCTGATACACAGGTGTGTCCCTTTCAGTCAGTGACATGTCTCACGGGGGGGCCTGCTGTTGTCCAAGGTTGATGTGGGGGACCGCATCTGCTACCGGCAGTATGTATTAGCCTTCATGAGTGGGGAATTTATTGACATGTATCTGCACATTGACAGATATGTGACATGCACTCTGTGTGGGCCATACATACGTGTCCTAGTTGATGCTCTGCCTCGCCATATGTGTCTGGGGTGTTTCCCACACACACATGCAGCATGTGTGACAATGTTGTGATCTCTGAAGTATGTCCATCATGTGTGTCACACATGCATGGACACATGCCTACTGTTCGGGCTAATCCCATGTTGCACATGGACCAGGTCAGATATGTCTACTCCGGGCATGGTATACACTCAGTTCTCCTAATCATGTGTGTCAAAGTAAATTAAATGCATTGTGCAATGTGCAATCAGGTGTCAGCCTCTGTCTCATTGTGGAGTGGGCTAGCTTTTTAGACTCCTGGGGTGTCAATTATTTTTGGGTGGTCAGACAGCTGACATGTGGCTGTTGGATCTTCACGATGGGGTCAAACATCGGTGTGTAATCACTTGACTGTGCCTGATGGTGTATCCAAAATTTAAGTGCAGGCAGCTATACTTCATTGTCATCAGACTGTGATGTGATCATGTTGCCAGACTTGTGCTTGCTGTCACTCTACTGTGGCATATGTTGGACGTGGGATCATCATTTGCCTTAACATGTGGGTAGCAGTGGGGCAACATGTGCACTTGACAGATGCAGGGCTTATATGCCCCACAACTACATGATTGAGATACAGTGCAGACTGTTGGTTTTGTGATGCACTGCCCCAGTGACAGAAGGCAGCAATGACTGATTACCCAGACTGCCCTGTAGCATGTTGTTTCATTTGCTATAGTGTATCCTGCAGTGATGGAAGTTGTCCTGCATGCACTCAATTGTGGCATCGTCCAGCAAGACATGAGCACATCATGGTGTGTGGTGAAGGAAGCATATCCATATTACTGACAATTACTTTGGGCATCCCTTTACCTGACACATGTACAAACTCAGTGGCAGGAGATGGTATATGTGTGTACTGACACATTTCCATCACAAATCCTGCAGTTCAGGCAACTGTCTATGTGGTGCATGTGTGCACAAATGAGTAGTGTCTGGCTACATGCACCAGACTGATGTCTCCATGGACATGTAGGATATGAGGGGCATGGTTTGCTGGCAGACTGACATGTGTGTTTTACAAATATGTGTCTGCACTTAGGAGTATTTACTGCAAATGATGCACAAACGTGCGCTGTCATGTGCTGTTCTGACTGTGATGTGTGATGTCTATACAGGTGACTGATGTTTCTCTGTTTACCCTGTTGATTTGCAGTTACATCTACGGACACTGGAGGAGACAGCTCCACGGACCATGAGGAGCCAGAGCGCCAGACAGGGTCCGCTGAGGAGGATTCGGAGGGACCCAGTGGAACGGAGGGTGAGGGGGCCACACTGAGGAGACCTCGGCTACGTCCACCTCGGCTGAGGAACACGCCAGCTTCAGTGATGACTCCCTTGTGGAGGCGGGTGCCAGCAGCCCCCAGACAACACCTAGCAGGTCTGGCCCCGCCACCACCACCATCTCCACCCTCCCTTCTGCTCCCATTCCAGATGTCCGTGGAGGCTCCCATGTAGGGAGCATGTCTCCTTCGTGCCAGGCACCGCACCACCTGCCCCTGTCTCCCCTGCTGCCCTGAGTGTGGAGTCTGTGGACTTACTGAAGCAGCTCCATGTAGGTCAGACAGCGATGCTGAGTGTCCTCCATTCCCACACCAGTCTGTTGACACAACTGGTGTCCTTCATGGAGGGCATCTCATCAAACATGTCTGCCCTACATCGGACCATTCAGGCCATGGCCTCCACACAGACGGCAGCAGTGTCCCTCCTCCAACAGGCCCTCACCCCTGCTACCTCTGCCAAATCCACAGTCACCACTCCCCTGCCTGTCCAACAGACACACACACCCGCACATGCACGCACCACATCAGGCAATGGCAGCACACAGACACGCAAGCCAAAGTCTAGATCCACAAGCACGCACACTCCGGGGACTGATGGCACACACACAGGGGATGGGTCACAGACACACATACAGGCATCCACAAGCACTCCGCATTCCTCAGATGCCTCTCTCTCCAAAACACCTTCCCTTGCCTCACTTACTGCCCCCACTTCCAAGCAGCTCTTCCTCTGTGACCTTGGCCTCTTCCCCACAGACCCATCTGCTCCAACTTACAAGGGGAAGAGGAAGTCACCACGCACAGAGGGGAGTTCCCCTGCAAAACGGACACCCTCCCCCAGACGCATGGACACTGAGGCCCCTACCCGCAAGTCTCCCCGGACCAGGAAGGGTAAGACACCACCAAAAGCACAGGCTTCCACCTCACACTCTCCATCCTGCAGCCCCCCGGACACCAATACACAGGTCCTGCGGCCATTCCCTGCACCAGGTTCACCCACACACCCATACCGCATACCCAGGATGCTTAGGCCCTCCCCCTTCCACATGCACTTCCACCCCCGCCTCAGATGCTCAGCCTGTTCCTGCCACTGGTGTGGAGACCGTGTCTCCCCCCTCTGTCCTGCCCACCTCATCTGAACCCCATTTCACTCCTCTTGATGTTGGCACTGCAGTAGGAGGAACATCCCACCCGTCTGATTTGGGCACTGCAGTTGAGAGCCCGTCCACCACATCTGTCCCGCACACTGCAGTGGTGCAGGTAAACCCCACATCTGACTTGTGCCCAGCAGTGGTGACGGCGCCCACTGTGTCAGACCCCTCCACTGCAGTTGCTGGCGTCACTCCTGCACCCACCACACCTCCCCTGCCCCATTCTCCTGTCCCCTGATCCTGTCCCTGCGGTGCCTGGCCTGCCACTATGTATGCCCCTCCAAGGGGTGAGATGTCCCTGGTCCATAGCAGTGCAGGCAATAAATGGATGACAAGTTTTCACATGTTACCCTGGTTGGACTCTTTGATGGACTGGCCATTGGCCTTTTTGCATCTTGGCATGAACATTCATATATATTTTATTGCTGAATAAAGCCATTTTGTTATCCAGTGGTGTTGCATATTATGTACATGATGTTGATGATGTGTATCATAAACTTGCTATTGTAATGGTGTCTGTGTTTGTGCTATGGCACCACTGCACTGTTATGTCTTTTCCCGGCCATTGGCAGTATGTTTTTGGGAGGTTTTACCCTAGTGTCCCTGTGTCTCCTAGCTCATCAGCCTGCACATTCATCATGTTTGGTATCTCCCATTGCTGACATGGTATGGGACTTGTTCACCTAACATCTACAGTCTCCACGGGATTCCTTAGTGTGTGTGTCTGTTGGTGTTGATATGTGTGTATTCCTCATGGTGCTCACTTTGCACATTGTCTAACTGTTCACTGGAGTCATTGTCAAGGGTCATGGCCATTGCTTGTCTGCACATGGCAGAGGGTGTTCTTGTGATACACGGCAATATTTGCCAAACCAAATCTATGTTTGTATGTGACACAACCACTACATTCTGAGAGGAGCGACATTTCACTCCCAGCCCAGTTGCACAGCAAAAGCGAATTGTTAGCAAAGTAGCTCCATTTTTTAATCATTATCTTTTCTTCAATTACTCAATGTTTTGTTCATGTTTGTTTGAAAATCTGCTTAATCATCTTATCTCCACATGCAGGGTATCATACTGTTTCAACAGCTTCTAATGCTCAAAATGTGCCCATCCAGGCCTCTATAATGAACACGATAGAAACGTATGATTCATCCAACGCAGTGTTCTTTATTGTAACCCAATGCATTTCGGGCTTAGCAAGCCCTTCTTCGAGGTAACTGCAAACAACAATTCAAAAATCACCATTACTGCACTATACTTTGTTTGTTACGCATTTTCGATAATTCATACTGTCCTTTATATGTGTGCTTAAACCCTCACCAACCCAATTAACATGAAAATCTTTATTCCTTGATAATCTCTACTGTCACCCGTGCTTCTCTTATCCGTCCAATCTTATCACTCACACTCTACACTTTCAACTCACACCTCGCATATCAAACCCCTCTTCCGAATATTCACATACCTGCAACAACTCTTCCACAACGACGATCCTGCATCCGTTTTCGTGCGTTATTTATGTAACGTATTTTAGTTTATGCGTATTCGTTATTTTAGACATGGGAATCCAATGGATGCTGGGAGTTGTATTTTTGGTTAATAGTCAGTAGAGTAAGGATCAGGTGATTAATTTGCACGTACAAAAGAGGGTGGGACTTTGGTGTCAGTTAATGATTGCAATATGGGTGGTTGCGTGGGGGAGGTAACATTCGCACGAAAACGGATGCGGGATCGTCGTTGTGGAAGAGTTGTTGCAGGTATGTGAATATGCGTGATTGAGGTAACGGGAGGGTGGTGATACAGTTATTTACAAGTGGTGTGTGTATGTGAGCTGGGGGGTAGAATAAATTAGAGTGTGTGAATGTTGAGACGGGGAGTTAGTAGAAGAGGGGAGAGGAATCTATGAGTAATTTGGAGAGGTTTGAATGTGCGAGTAGGGAGATTGCAGGGCGGGTGTTGAAGACGGTGAGTGGGGGTCGAGTTGGGTGGTTCGAGATGACTAGTGGTGAAAGAATGAGTACGATCAGGTTTGCATGAATGAGGGTAGTTGAATGGTGGGCGAGGAACATGTAGTAAGCTTATTCGGAAGAGGGGTTTGATATGCGAGGTGTGAGTTGAAAGTGTAGAGTGTGAGTGATAAGATTGGACGGATAAGAGAAGCACGGGTGACAGTAGAGATTATCAAGGAATAAAGATTTTCATGTTAATTGGGTTTGTGAGGGTTTAAGCGCACATATAGAGGACAGTATGAATTATCGAAAATGCGTAACAAACAAAGTATAGTGCAGTAATGGTGATTTTTGAATTGTTGTTTGCAGTTACCCCCGAAGAAGGGCTTGCTAAGCCCGAAATGCATTGAGTTACAATAAAGAACACTGCGTTGGATGATTCATACGTTTCTATCGTGTTCATTATAGAGGCCTGGATGGGCACATTTTGAGCATTAGAAGCCGTTGAAACAGTATGATACCCTGCATGTGGAGATAAGATGATTAAGCAGATTTTCAAACAAACATGAACAAAACATTGAGTAATTGAAGAAAAGATAATGATTAAAAATTGGAGCTACTTTGCTACAAAAATTTGCTTTTTGCTGTGCAACTGGGCTGGGAGTGAAATGTCGCTCCTCACAGTATGTTGTATTATTCATGTGCCACTGGGGCAAGGCACAATTCCAGTGAGCACGCACTCTTGGAGGAGTCTTTTGGATTAAAATGGACAAGTGAATAATTATGGTGTGCATCCCATCACTTTTGTTGAACAACCAATACATTGCCACAACATTGCTTGTGCAATTTGGACACGGACTCATGCATGCTGTTTTGAAGATGCTGCTATTTTCATGTACACAATGACCTTTTGGTCACTGTAGTGATGGGGGGTTTATGTCCCATTACCACAATGATCATTTGATGCTGGATTGGTGTACCCCACAATCACCTTTTGGTCACTGTAGTGATGGGGGGTTTAGACCCAATTACCACAATGATCAGTAGATGCAGGAATTCTGATGCACACAATCAGCTTTTAGTCACTGTGGTGATGGGGGGTTTAGACCCCATTACCACAATGAACAGTAGATGCAGGAATTTTCAACACCACAATCACCTTTTGGTCACTGTAGTGATGGGGGGTTTAGACCCCATTACCACAATGATCAGTAGATGCAGGAATTCTGATGCACACAATCAGCTTTTGGTCACTCTAGTGATGGGGGGTTTAGACCCAATTACCACAATGATCAGTAAATGCAGGAATTCTGATGCACACAATCAGCTTTTGGTCACTGTGGTGATGGGGGGTTTAGACCCCATTACCACAATGAACAGTAGATGCAGGAATTTTGAACACCACAATCACCTTTTGGTCAATGTAGTGATGGGGGGTTTAGACCCCATTACGACAATGATCAGTAGATGCAGGAATTCTGATGCACACAATCAGCTTTTGGTCACTGTGGTGATGGGGGGTTTAGACCCCATTACCACAGTGATCAGTTGCAGCAGGATATTAGTGACACACATTAACATTTTGGGCACACATGTGTTGTGAGTCACATTGTATATCCACTGCCACAATCTGTGTTGTGAGCATTTTTCACATACAAACATGCAATGTTGCAAAGATGGTAGAGGGGTAGTTTGCTTAGTCTCCCTATGTGTGTGTATCCTGGTGTTGATGGGCATCCTGCCCCCTATGAGTGGGGATGGTCATTCTGATAGGCATCCACCCCCCTATGGGGTGGACATTACTGTGAGTGTTAGGCATCCACCCCCTATGGGTGGGATATGCTGTGAGTGATAGGCATCCACCCCCTATGGGGTGGACAATACTGTGAGTGATAGGCATCCACCCCCTATGGGTGGGATATGCTGTGAGTGATAGGCATCCACCCCCTATGGGGTGGACAATACTGTGAGTGATAGGCATCCACCCCCTATGGGGTGGACAATACTGTGAGTGATAGGCATCCACCCCCTATGGGGTGGACAATACTGTGAGTGATAGGCATCCACCCCCTATGGGGTGGACAATAATGGGAGTGATAGGCATCCACCCCCTATGGGTGGAATATGCTGGGAGTGATAGGCATCCACCCCCTATGGGGTGGACAATACTGTGAGTGATAGGCATCCACCCCCTATGGGGTGGACAATGATGGGAGTGATAGGCATCCACCCCCTATGGGTGGGATATGCTGGGAGTGATAGGCATCCACCCCCTATGGGGTGGACAATACTGTGAGTGATAGGCATCCACCCCCTATGGGGTGGACAATAATGGGAGTGATAGGCATCCACCCCCTATGGAGTGATAGGCATCCACCCCCCTATGGGGTGGACAATACTGTGAGTGATAGGCATCCACCCCCCTATGGGGTGTACAATAATGGGAGTGATAGGCATCCACCCCCCTATGGGTGGGATATGCTATTTGGGATAAGCATCTACCCCCCTATGGTGGTGTTTCCTTTCATGTACTCGTGACATTTTGGTGTGTGGTAGGTGTCTAACTTACCTTCTGCGTCGTGCGCGTCGGTAACGATGGGCGTACAGTATAGGGAAGACATGCGCGATTGGATACATGGCTGCTCCGTCTCGTCCCCGTTGATCGTGTTCTGGCGCGACTCGGAGCTTTCATTCATACGCCTCGTCCGGATGCTGTGACGTGCTGGAGCCGGCGCCCTGTGCGACGCGTATTGGGGACGCATCGTACTTGCGTATCAGGAAATTGGTTAGGTTGCGCCTCCGTACGACTCGCTTTCCGTGTTTCCTGAGCCTGTTCGCTACTGACATAGTGCACGAATCGGAGCGGACGATTCGGTCGGAGATTTGCCTGTTATACGCATCGTACTTGCTACTTTGTAGGAAAAAGCTCCGGATACGAGTCGGATGTAAGGTAAGCCTACGAATAGCATTGGGAAGGCACTTTTGGCGACATCGGAATCGACCCCTATATATTTGAATAAATGTTATATTTTTGATATGGTATGAATCAAAAATATTAATTCTTTAGGTAATTTTTAAATATTAATATATTTTACTAAATTCTTAATTTCACATATAAATAATATATCTACATTAAGGGGCTCATTACGATGGCGGGCGGAAGCACAACCGCCGTGCTGGCGGATGCAAAAACCACCAGTTACCGCCGGCACGCAGCAGTCCACACGCCCGCCCAATTACGATGCGAAAAGTAGGCCAAACACCGCCGGCAAGCCAGCAACACCGTCCGCCATCAAAGTGCGCCCGTACACGTAGCGGCGCAGCTAATTGACACACACCGTCCGACGAAACACGTCCCGCCCGGCGTATAAATTACGATGCCGCAAACAAACGGCTCCCACGGCCAAGAGATACCGTACGACAAACCGAAGCGGTAACACGGACGCCGAGCACGGACAACGAAGAAGCGGCTCCACCGAGCATGAATCCAGCACTGCAGGCCCTCCCCATGCTCCTGCTGATGCACCACCAAGGACGCAACGTACCGCGGAGACGCAGGTAGGCACACACACAACAAGTGCACGCAAACAGCGCACACAGTGCAAGGGCGGAAAAAGCGGCCAACCCCCCACCAGCGCGTGTACACTACACATCCACCATTGCATCCACATATGACACACAGGCCAAATCGTAACATCGCGTAACACATGTGTACACACCACCTGGGACTAGGAACCAACGACCCCGTCACGGCCCCAAAGCGGCGATGACGCCGCCACACATGCGCACAACGCAGAGGCCAACCGCAGCGCCATGCATGCGTCGCACACAGACACAGGGACACAACCAAGCAGCACACACATCAGCCCCACCCCGAACGCACATGACACGTGACAGGCCTGCCACAGACATGTCCCCAACGCCCAATTCACGGACAACACCCAACGCCACACAACCGACGCACACATGTCAGTGAAGTCACGCAACAGCAGGACACACCCCAGTGTAACAAACATGGCGTAGCACACAGCGGCGGCAACACCAACTAGGAGAAGCAGGGCCCCTTCGGGAAGAGGAACGCCAGTACCACACTGAAACACCCATACCACCCTGCACATATGAACAAGACATATGAAACGGAACACCAAAGAGCCCGGGGACCGACAACAGGTGGCCCAAGAATAACATCCACACACAAGGCCCAACGCAGAGCGGAAAGGCAGCCTGCCGCCCACACAAGGGAGAGCAGACAGCACTGAATGACCTTCCATTCCAACTCCGAAACCACAGCCCTACGAAAGAAGCCGGTGAATACAGCCATTGTCCAAGAAAAGACCAACACAGGCATGCCGAGGAGACCGACCACAGGGCAGATAGCGCATATCACAGAAGCACACAACGGACGGGGAAGAAAAAAGAAAACACTCCCCCATGTCGGCCACATGCAAGTTAATTGGAAGGAGTCACACATCACTGACCTTGAACTGTCTGAGAAGCATGTGGGATGAGGGCCCGTGTCCTCCAAACAAGCCAACAGAACACAAGTCCTATTTCCCTACGACTACACAGAGCTCACAGCAACCTCGGAGCGTGCACATTGCAGACTGCACACACAGCCGGAGCACGCCACCACAACGCACCGCTGCGAAATGGCAACCGCAACACACCTACCCAACTACGCCGGACAGCTCAAGCTGTACAAAACCAACCTGATACATATATTGGGATGCGATCTCCTGTCCCTGCTGAACGTAAGTTACCGACTGACTTACCGCATCACATTGTTCAGCTGCGTCATGCCCGTCTTCTACTGTCGGAGGTGTCCCTACCAGCATCCCGTGGAGATATGCCTCTCCAACCCGGCATGTCTGAAGGCGGACCTGCTACCACTACTCCTCCCTCTGGACGCACACGACAGGGCCTGCTCTGCCTATGGGGGCATGGCGTATGTGGCCAACATCGCACCCGCACTGAAATGGGACCACTGTGCCTCCACACGACGGATCATCGAGAACAGCTACATCGAATGTCACCCAGCATGCCCCATCATGGTCCTCCAAGGGACAACTTACGAACAACACCTTGACAGCCACCATCCGCTACATTGGCTGGCAAACATGTACACCACCAATGACATGGAAGCCCTGCTGGACGGCATCGCATACCTGACAACCTGTAAATTCGTCGGACCACAACGCAGGTTCCCCGATTGACCTATGATGTCCAACCCCGCACCCATGCTTAGCTTCCGCACGGACTGGCCAGTCACCACCACAACAGCCATACCAAACGACCGGCAACTGTAACCACACCATCAACGACATCGCCATGACATCGGATATGACCGGGACATGCACACTGTTCCCCATCACATCCAGGAACACCGCATGCATCGTGGGAGGCAGTGGCATGGGCTCTGTGTATCGCACCCACATGGACGGAACTGCACGAACAACCAGGACACGACATGGATCCAGCGCCCATGGACACACACACCGCTCAGTGGACATGAATAGGTCGCCTGGAGTCTGTGGGTGCTGCACCCCTCCCACCCCGCCCCGGGAATCCCATACCAGGACCTTTGCATGGACGACAAGTGCATACAACAACAACACGACCCCAGTGACTGTGACATGTCCAGTAACCACCACAGTGCAACAACAAGTGGCACGCCGCTGCATGCACGCAAGCACATGCCCTGATGTCATCTCACATGCACGCGTGCATGAGGAACAACCGCAGCAAACCTGTCACATGGAACTGAGATGGACTGTGCCCATGATGCCAAGCGGTCTGGTAGGCTACATGTATACCGTCTGTGTCAAAGTCCGCAGCTCCGCAGCTATACGTAAATGTACATTAGCACAGCCTTGGCCAAGCAGATGTAACTCTGAAGCCCACATCCCACATGCAACAGCCAATCACATGTAACCCCACACCCTATCCCATTTGTAATCATGCTCAGTATATCCTCAACATGTATTCCGCTGCCAGTAGTGTCCACTATACTGCATCACAGAGGACAGAAGACTCAATATAATGTTTGAAACCAAAACTGTCTCCGCTGACTCATTTCACAAGTACGAATGAGAGAGGATGAGAGTATGTGAAGTACACGGCAGTCGTGACATGACCATGTAGTCCACTGGTATTGGATGTCAACGCAAATGAGTAGCACAACTGTGGAAGACACACATGTGTCGTGTGAAGTCGTATGGACGCAGTGCTCAGGTGGGTGGGTGTGACGGGTAGATGCGCACATGCCAAGTTGGAGCACGCCGTGTTGGGAGGGGTCATGAACAGTACACCACCGCTTCCCTGGGCATTGTGAGAGGACACCTGTCGGGGGGAGTGAACACGTGTGTGCACAGCAGCCGGGCACACGAACAATGCGGTACCAGGCGCACACGTCAGCCCACCCTCCGTGGACAAGCTGGATCCTGTTGTGCGCACGCCATGCCCCTTGACAAGGCACACACAGCCCCAGTCGACCAGGTGTAACCCCAACATAGTCAATCCGCACAGGCGATACAGGGCACGGGATGGCAGTGGAGCATGGTGTGTGAGAGGTCTCCTCGCGCTCCTCCTGGTCATATCACGCAGGCAATAGAACCTCAACGTCTAGCATGGCACAAGTCAAATGGAAGTGTAGGGGGACGCACCACAGCACGAGCAGCACTGACGTCACGGGAGGTGGCTCGCACCATCCCATCCATTGCCCATCATACCAACCACGCCACATGCCATTGCGACTAAGTGCAAGCGCGTGCGCCACCACCCCCGAGCCCTCCCCAGAGAGGCCAAAGAGTGAATGTGTGGGCCATCAGCCACAGACGGACGCGGCATGGCCGCAAGGGCAGCCACAGCCACTGGGTGTCGCAGGTGGCGGATCCGGAAGGCGAAGACTGTGATGCATAGTCCATGCAGGCCGGGTCTCCATTTGGGGCACCACGCAGGTGGACGGCGTCCCGCCACACATCATACCCTGAGACAGCCCACTCGTGCAACTGGACCCACACATACACTCCTTGCCCTCTCTGGTGCGAGCTTGGGGCTGCCTGTGCAAGCGCTAGCCTCGCAGGTGCACATGCATATTGGGGGAGCGAGGGGAGGACATGAGGGCTGGGGCGAAGATGACTGTATCACTGTCAGTTAGTACAAGGGATGACCCAGATGTGGAAAGGAAGAGACGTGTCCCGTGTGTACTGCAACTAGTCGCCAATCCAACTACCCCCCATGTCCGGAATGTAAGCCCGCACCTAGGCCCGCCCATCCGCCACATCGAACATACCACCAGCACGACAAGCTTCCCATTCGAAACACTGACTGGGGGTGGCGACCAGTGAACAATCATGTGTAGCCTACCCACGCGTACATGTGGGCCCTCCATGATCCATGTCACCTGCGGCAAAGTCATGACATGCGCAATGAGGGAAGTGAGGAGAGCTGTCCGCCCCACGCACAGTAGGTGCATCAGCTCCACAGACCCAGCAGCGAGTCCAGCAGGGGTCACATGTGCAGGGGCAGCTGTGCGTGGTGTGAGGGCACATGCATATAGACAGCACATCGACCAATGTGTAGTCTGCCCACATCTACAGTCCATCATCATGCGGACATAGGAATTGAACACAGGGCAACACATCTTAGTGGGTGCACCCACCGTGACCAACAATGCGCAATCATCGACGTACCCGCCCTGTGCATGGCCCCCCACCCAACGGAGGCACATCCAGTGCCACCATCCCACACACACAAGCCTTCCACGGAACATGCTGTGTCCAATGGTCAGTACAGAGTCAGCGCCCATCTGGTGGATCCTGAACAGGAGACACATGCACACACATGCCAGCTCCCACTATGTACGTCTGCCACCTGGCACGTGCAATGTAACCTCTCACCTGTGACGTGTGACTGCAAGCACACAGCCGTCTTGGCATGGGGCTGTCAATGTGGACACCTGTCAATGTTTCGGGAGGTGTGATCCGTACAGTGCTGTACATAGGGTGCAGTGCTGACACCTACTACTGTCTCATGTCCCCTCGTGCCACAGGTCCCACTTGTTTTGGCCGCTCAGCCTGTGCCCACATCGTCGTCGTCGTGTGCCATACTCATCCAGCCTCGGAAGCAGTTCCATGCTCAGCAGACATTCATGTTGCCGTGGCGTTGCCGCTCGACGAATATGCAGTCAGTCCCCATCAGCACGCCCCGCAAGTCATTGGGGCCTAGATCCCCATGTGCATGCACATGGCAGTGGTTTGTCTCACTAGCCATTGCCATTGTTGGGAGACCTGTGTAAGTGTATTGTGGCCGTGCCGTCCCAGCTTGACAGCTGGGCTGTGGCTCATGTGCTTGCTCAGTCATGTCAGTGATGTGTATGCGAAATTGCTATGTGTTGTGTTGCTTTGACATGTGTCCACTGCCATTTTCCCTAGGCGGAGACCGAACATTGACCGCCCATACCAATTGCTGGCGGACATGGACGATACAGAGGTCATTAGGAAGTTTCGGCTGGACAGGCCAACCCTGCATCGACTGTGTGCCATGTTGGAACCCCATCTCCGTCCCCGCAGGGTGTATCCGACAGCTGTCACCCCCACGGCTAAGGTGATGGCCGCCATGCATTTCTTCGCCACTGGGTCATTCCAGCACACAGTGGGCAGTGGAGGAGGGATGTCCCAGCCCATGTTCAGCAAGGTGCTGAGGGATGTACTGGCAGCCATGATGCTGTACCGAAACAGGTACATCCGCTTCCCCAGGGCTCGTGAATTGGCGGCAGTGAAGGGTGCATTCTATGCCCTTGGCAGAATCCCACACGTCGTTGGAGCCATTGACTGCACACATGTTGGCCTTGTTCCACCACAGGCCACTGAGCACCTGTACCGCAACAGGAAGCACACGCACTCCCTGAATGTGCAAGTGGTGTGCCTTGCGGACATGGTGATCACCCACGTGTGTGCAAAGTTCCCAGGCTCGGCCCATGACGCACACATAATGCGCAACAGCATCTTGCCACGACTGATGTCCAATCTGCAACAGGATCGTGGCTGTATTGTCGGTGAGTATGTGGAGTGGTGTAGCGTGCTGGTTGTGCGATGCTGTCCCCTGTCCAGTTGGAATAGCAACGGTTCTCTGTGTCCCTCACACCCAGGTGACTCTGCGTACCCGAATGGGGCATGGCTGCTCAGTCCATTGAGGAATCCTCGCACCCCAGCAGACGATCGCTACAATGAGGCACATGGGAGGACCAGACGTGTGGTCGAGCGTACCTTTGGCCTCCTCAAGTCCAGGTTCAGGTGCCTGGACCGCACCGAGGGTGCACTGGCGTACTCCCCACAGAAGGTGTGCCAGATAGTGGTGGCGTGCTGCATGCTGCACAATCTGGCCATTCGGAAGCAGATCCCCCTCATCGTGGATGACGGAGATCAACCAGGGCCCCAGCCCGCAGACCAGGACAGCTCGAGTGAGGAGGACAGCGGAGAGGAGGAAGCTGGGAATGTGCGGCAGCAGCTCATCGCCCGCTACTTCACTTGACGGTGAGTGTCCATGTACGACGGCTGATGTGGCTGTATCTGTGCAGGTGTGTGTGTGCTGTGTCAGGGTGGCCGTTTGTTCACTGCGTGCTGTGTGTCAACGCTCCATGGCCAGGGTAGTATGCCACTGTTGGTGGCTGTGGCATTGTGCCCTATTGCTCTGTGCGATGTGTGTACATTGCTTGTAGTTGTTGACATGTACTGTGTGATGGGTGTGTGATACACACATTGAATGTGCTCCTGTTCTGTCTCCCACCCCTAGGTCCCGACAGGCCCTCCGGATTCCATTGCCATGCCACGCATCAGGTGCCTTTCCGCCCAAGGTGGCCGTTGTATACCGTACAAATTAAACACAGGGCACAAACAGCAGTTTGTGTAAGAGGTGCATTTATTTCAAACTGTGACATGTGATTGTGTGTAAGGTGATGACAAAAGTGGTGCGTGCAGTGACAATGAGCTGTCGGTCATGGCTGCGTGATGCTCAGGGTGTACCCACTGGTTCTATGTCCATAGTCCAACACACACATGCCATCCAGATGGCTGTGTGGAGTGGGATCGTAGTCCAAGTCAATGCAGTGGGTGGTCAAGGAAGGCTGGCTGGCTGCCTCACTTGCGTCTGGAGCGTGCGAAGTCCTCCCGGGAGATCTGTTTCCACTTCGGACGGCCCCTTCCACGTTTGCGAGGGGGGTGCCTGCTTGCGACATGCTGGTGGTTGAGGTGTGCTCACTGGCTGTGGACGCAGGGGAACTGGACACTGCTGCTCGACCCTGCGCCCCGGCAGGTGGTGGCGGAGGGGGAGCTGCTGTCCCTGGCTGTGACCTCACCGCCACCACCAGCTGGCCCATGAGGTCCACGAGTTGGCCCATACGGGCGTCCATGGACCTCAGCACCCCCAGCACCTCACGCGTGTCTGTAGCTGACCTGGCCCATTGTCCTTGGGCCTCTTCATAGGCCCCAAGGACTCTGGCCATTTGAGGCAGGGCATGGCTCCCAGGGGAGGCTGGCGTTTCCCTGACCCTGCTCCTCCTACCAGTCCTGCTGCCACCGGCCTGCCCACTAGCCACATTGCTCACCACGGTCCTCGCTGTGGCTCCCAGGGTGGATCCAGTCGGCCGGGCCACCACCTGCGCTGGGGCTGGTGCCAGCGAAGACGTGGTGGTGGTGGCGGCGGTGGTGGTCGGTGCGGCGATGGTGGCGGTTGCGGCAGTGGTAGTGGCCGCAATGACCGTGGGTGTGGCCGCAATGACCGTGGGTGTGGCCGCAACGACAGTGGCAGCAGGGGGCTGGGAATGTTCAGCAGCCCTGGATGATGGGTTGGTGGGTAGGAGGGGTCCTGGGGAGCGGCTGGGCCCTGCCACACCAGATGGGCCTGCTTGGTGGTCCGTGTCCGAAGAGGAGGACAGATCCTCCACATCCGTGTGTCCTCGTTGGGGGCTTGTAGGCTGGCTGTGCTGGCTGCTGTCTCCATCCCCAGCATCCAGCAGTTCGTCACCTGTGGAGAGAATGAGATTTGTTATTGTGTTGCACCTGGCGAAGTATGTATTTGTCGTCTGACATTAACAGTTCGTGCAATCTCGTACATGGGTTTCCCGGAGGCGTGTGTGTGGCTGTAGCATTTGTAGTTGTGTGTGCTTGGCAATGGGACTGTGTGCTGTGCACATGTGGCATGGGACGGATTGGCCATGCCGATGGGTGTGTTGCTGTGCCCCTACTTATTGTGACTCTGGTGTATGCGGGCTCCTGGCCCATCCTGGGTCTGGTTTGTACTTTGCTTTTGGTGTTCAGATGGGACGCTTAGGAACGCATATGGCAACATGGGGGCCATGCCCCAGATTCGCATTTGGGAGGGAATATGCTTTTGGGGTTCAAATGGAACGCTTAGGAACGCATATGGCAACATGGGGGCCATGCCCCAGATTCGCATTTGGGAGGGAATATGCTTTTGGGGTTCAAATGGAACGCTTAGGAACGCATATGGCAACATGGGGGCCATGCCCCAGATTCGCATTTGGGAGGGAATATGCTTTTGGGGTACATGCTGTGAGCCATGGGTGCCGAACGTGACATGTGTTGTGGCAGCATGACAGTGCATGGTTTGAGGTGTGTGCATGCTTGACATGGCCTGCATATTTGCTGTCTGTTGTGATTACTGGACATGGCATTGGACGCATCGTTATGAGTGAGTGATGGTTGTGTGCCAGCCAACGTATTGCAGTTGTCCCATCTCCTTGGTGTGCGTGCTGCCCTGTGCCATGTGCATCACTGCAGTGCTCGGGGGGTGTGGCCCATGTTGTGTGTTGTTGCTCACAGTGTGTCGTGCGCTTCATTGACTTCTGGCACATGGTTGGTCATGGGCATGTATCTTAGCGTGACTGCTGTATGTGTGGCAGCTGTGCGGATGACATGCCTTTCATGAGACTGGGGCTGACGGATGGGATGGATGGTATGTTGTATGTGCATGGTGTGTCTGTGTGTTTGATGGGTTCAGTGGTGTTCGTGTGCATTTATGTTGTTCCGCTCTGTTGCGTCTAGTGTTGTTTGTCTTACATAGGCGTAGTTGTGGGGTGTGTGGTTGACAGGCAGTAGGGGCTACATGGACAGGACTTCAATGGTGTTTCGGTTGTGTGTGATGAGTTGCACAGTGGCTGCCGTGTGGTACTATATTCAGTGTGGCTTGTGCATGCAGACGTGGCTCCTTGGGTGTTGCTATGTCTGTGATGGGTCATGTGGGGTGTGAGTCTGTGGTTCATGTCCGTGTGCACATTGTTCACTTGTTCGTGACGGTGGGCGGTGCTGCGTGTTCGTCTGCTACGTGACATGTCCCATGTGTTGGTCGTGTTCCGGTCCTCATGCCTCCAGTAATCCAGCCCTGTCCAGTTTCCCACCTGCAGGTTGTTCGGGCGTGCACTGTACTGGATGCCACATGGTTCTAAGCGGGGGGTGCTCCATGTTGCAGGTCTGTGGGGGTGGGGGGTGTTGTGGGTCGTGGTGGTGGCTGGACACCCACTGACACCGATTGCTGTGGACCGTGATGTCTACCTTTCGGCTGTCGTTGTGCACTGCGGTGGCTGACACGTGGCTGTGGGGTGTGGGGGATGCTCCTCCTTGCTGTGCTGTGGGACTAGGGGCCTGGTGTGTGTTGTACTTGGGCTGTCCACCCTCCCACCCACTGCACTTTGTGTTCCTGCCACTTACCTGTTACTTGTCGGTTAGTGCAGCTGTGGCGGACACATGGGTGTGGTGGGTGCTCGTTGTGGCGCTTCTGGCATATTTGGGGACCTGTTGGTGGTTACGTGGCTGGCTGAGTGTACACATGTCCCCACGCATCTTACAGTTGTTCTGTTTGGGCTGTGTGTGGTGGTGTCTGTTGCATGTGTGTGTGATGTGTTGTGTATTGTGTGCTGGACATGGGGGTGTTTGTCCCTGGGAGCTGTGGCATGGTGGTAGTGCATGTGAGTACATAGCGGTGTGCTGGTATACATTAGTTTGTACTTACCAGCCTCCACTCCCCCTGCTAATCCGGCGAGGATCTCGGGATGTATGATGACTCGCACCTTCTCCTCCCACGCTTTGAAGGTCTTGAAGAGCGCGGGATTCCCTCCGCCAGTGACGGCTGCCAGCTCTCTGTTCTTGGTCTCCTTCTTCTTGACCAGGCTCTTGACGTCATTCCACCGTTTGTTTATTTCGACTCTGTTCCTGGGCAGGGTCCCGACTGCATTGACCTGGTCTACGATCCGGTTCCACATTCTGTTTCTGGTGGCTAGTGGTGTGTGCTGGACCATGTTCCCATAGATTTGTGGGTGCACCTTGATGATCTCGTCGACCATGACCGTCAGCTCAATGGGCGTGAACTTGGGCATTCTTTGTGGTGCCATGGTGTTTGTGGTGCTGGTGCGGTGTGTGTTGTGTAATGTGCAGGGGGTTTGTGGTGCCGGTGTTTGGTGGTGGTGGTGGTGGTGGTGGTGGTTGTGATGTGTGCGTTTCTGTGGTGTGCTGCTGTCCTTGCTGTGTCACTGTGTCCTCTCCTCTCCTCTCTGGTTTGCAATGTTGCAAGGGGTTGTGGTCTGTGGGAGTGCTGCTTTTGTACTTACCTATGTGGGTGTGTCCTCATGGTCTGTTGTTTTCAGGTGTGTTGTGTCTGGGGTTCTGGCCTTTGTAGTTTTTGTTTGTCCAGGGGGTGTTTTCGGGATGTGTACTGTGCTTGTGTATTTGTGCGTGCCTTGCTGTGTGGACTTGTTGGCCATGTTGTGTGCGATTGGTTTTGTCAGCGGATGGTTTCTGTGCAGGGACGTGGGCGCCATGGCTTCTGCCGTGTCGATTCTCATCGGCGTTGTTTGCGCTGGCGGGCGGTATATTTGTAGTTTTCCCGCGCTCATGGCGGTGCGATCGTAATCTCACGTGCGGTGTGTCGGCCGTGAGGGCGGGCGGTTTTGTGTTGTCGTGCGTGTTTCCGTCCGTGGCGGGCGGTTTGACTCCGACTCGGACGATGGCGGGCGGTATTTTGTGTGATTTTTCCGCCGATGGCGGTTTTCGGTTTGTGTAATCGTAATGGCGTGGTCGGTGTTCAGACGGTGTGTGCGGGCGGATTTTTGCCGCTTCCATGCCTGGCGGATTTTTTACGCCGGGTATCGTAATGGGCCCCTAAATTCCTAAATATAAATATTTCAATGTTAATTTGTAATTTTTAAAACAGAAATTATATTTTTGATTGGAAATTACAAACATTTTCACTTTATTTTTAATGTAAAATTTTTAATTCTTAACAAATGAAATATTAAATAATTTTCAAATATAATACCACATTTTTTAACTTCTTAAAATTAATTAATTATTAATATTTAAATAAAGATAAATATTAATTGATCAAAAATTTACACTGTAAACACATTATTTTTCGAACTTTTTGTAAATAATAATAATTTTTCTAAATTTTTTAATATTTTTAAGAAATGTTTAAAACAGTAACCAACATTACATCCTATAAACACAACTCCAAAATTCTAAAACAATACATGCAATATACAAATAAAATATAGCCAAATTTGAATATATAAACGTAAAATATTTATTACATTTCATTTAATAATTTATAAAACACTCCCCACCCTTATCCCCTATAAACCCAACATCCCACTCCTAATTATTTTTTATCAAAGTTCAAAATTATATTTTCTAAATTATAAAATTTAATTTCGAATTTAGTATAAATTTAAATGAATTATTTTAAAACACTCCCCACCCTTATCCCCTATAAACCCAACATCCTGCTCCTAAATTTTTTTTTGTAAATTCGTAATTATACTTTATAAATTATAAAATAAAATTTCGAATTTATTATAAATTTAAATGAATTAGTTTAAAACACTCCCCACCCTTATCCCCTATAAACCCAACATCCCGATCCTAAAAAATATTTTTCTAAATTAATGTTTAGAAATTATAAATTTAAATTTCGAATTTATTAAAATTAAAATCAATTATTTTAAAACACTCCCCACCCTTATCCCCTATAAACCCAACATCCCGCTCCCCAAAAATATTTTTCTAAATTCGAATTTAATATTTATAAATTATAAATTTAAATTTCGAATTTATTAAAATTAAAATCAATTATTTTAAAACACTCCCCACCCTTATCCCCTCTAAACCCAACATCCCACTCCTAAAAATATTTTACAAATTTAATTTTTTATAACATTAACTAACTATAATTAAACTACAAACAAACTATAAATACATAAAAAATAGTACAAAAACGATATTTTAACATAACAATATTTTAACAGTTGACATTACATACTTCGATATTTTAAACAACACTTAAAATCAATATTTTTAACATCGATATACACAACATCGATATTTAGTTCTATTGATATACTAAAGTCGATATTTATGTATGTCGATATAAAAATTTCGATATTATGCCTACTTACCTTTCGCATTTGGCTTCCGAACAAGGAAAGGTTCCAGATCATCAATAGAGAAAGAAGACAGTCCAGCTCCGCTTCCACCCAGGAGATTTAGACAGGAATATGTTTTCTTAAAGCAATGCTACCATTTACATTTCATCCAAAAATTCAGAGGATGAAAGTCTTTACCCCTCAACAGACATCAGCGTTGTTGACATAAAATAAAGAGCATGTAGTCACATTCACTGATCACTTGAATGAGTTTTGCATGAAATTTACAAGTCAGTAAGGTAGAATAGTTCAAGGTAGAAACACAGCAGATGCACCCAGTTCATCCTGCCTCTGAGGACGTCGGTGGAAAGATATATCAGCCATGATCTAGACCTGCAAAGGAGGGTTAGGGATGGCCCTGTCTTCTATGGTATTCAAATTGATTGACAATGCACTCCAAGTCACAAATAAAGATAATCCTGTATTCGTCAATGTATTTGTGTACGCAAGGGTATCACCTTATGATCCTAGGCATGTGTCAAATGAACTGAATGCGTCTTCCCAGGTCGGAAGCGGCGTCCCCTTCACTCACTACTATCAATTACAGGATAGGATTGATATTCCTCTTGTTTCAACATTCTTAGGTGGTGTCTTAGGGGCCCATTACGATTTGTCCGCCCGCCACCGTAACGGTGAATGGGACCGTCCGCCATAGGAGCGGCGGTCCCGCCATGAGTATTAGGATGCCACCACCACGGTGGCAGTGGCATCCCCTATTCCCAACATTGTGGCGGGCGGTGTTCACAGCACCGCCCGCCACAATGCTGGGAATGCACGTTGGGCATTCACATGCACAAGGTGACAGGCACTGTGCGGTGCCTGCCACCTTGTCCATGCCAATGCAGGGGGGTACCATAGGTACCCCCCATGTGCACCCCCCACCCACCCAACATCCTGGGGGCCCGCTACAGGCCACCAACAGCGGAGACCGTATGCCTTTCCATGGCGGCAACGCCGCCATGGAAAGGCTGCTCTCCGCCATCATCATAATATGGACGGCGGTGTCTTGCAGACACCGCCGCCATATGATGTATGTTTTCCGCCCGGTCGACGAGTTGACCGGCGGAAAAGCGGCGGAATGTCTATCCGTCCGCCGCGGACCCCCCAGCCATCGTAATATGGCGGGGGAAATGGCATGCGGGCGGTGTGAAATGGGGGGTGGATCGCCACCGCCATACGGGTGGTGGCGATACGCCCATCATCGTAATGACCCCCTTAGTGTAGTAAATATGCTTCAACTGTACTCTTGATTATTTGAAGTTTTTAATCCATCGGAAAGATGTATTAAATCTCATTCTCAATAAATGATGCTTAAAACATCCCATGTGTTCACAATGTTGTGTCCATCATAATCAATATGTTCAATTGTCCCAATCCATTTCACGCTTTGACCTTCTTCAGGAGTAATGCTATCCTCCTAACTTTGGGCATCATTACGATGGCGGGCGGACAAAGTCCGCCTGCCACCGCAACGGAATGCGGCACCTGATATTAGGATGCCACCGCCACCGTGGCGGTGGCAAGCCCTATTCCCAGCATTGTGGCGGGCGGTGCTCACAGCACCGTCCGCCACAATGCTGGGAATAGACTTCATGCATTGGCATGCACAAGGTGACAGGCACCGCGCGGTGCCTGCCACTTTGTCCATGCCAATGCAGGGAGTACCATAGGTACCCCCATGTGCACCCCCACCCCTCCAACTATATGGGGGCCCGCTCACGGGCCCCCAAAGGCAAAGACCACATGCCTTTCCATGGCGGCAACGCCACCATGGGAAGGCACATCTCCGCCTGCATGCTAATATGGCTGGCGGTGTCTTGCAGACACCGCCACCATATCAGAGCCCTTTTCCGCCCGGTCTCCTGTCAGACCGGCAGAAAACCGGCGGACTTTCTTTCTGTCCGCCGGGGTCCCCCCCGCCATCGTAATATGGCGGGGGGAAATTGAATGCGGGGGGTGTGCAATAGCGGGCGGATCGCCACCGCCATACGGGCGGTGGCGATCCGTCCGCTATCATAATGACCCCCTTTCTTGGGTTGCAAGTATCACTGTTTTTGAAGCGATGTCTCAGAACGGAAGATGGCTTGTCTGTCAACAACCTGTAAATGATAAAGGTCGCTTATGAAAACCAGTGATCATTTGTAAAGAGGTCATCGGCAGGCGGCATTTCATCAGATCACGATCTACAAGGCCAATGCATTGGGACAAATGAACGTATTGATTATGATGGACACACCATTGGGAACACATAGGATGTTTTAACCATCATTTATTCAGAAGGAGATTCAGTGCTTTTTTGTGATGGATTAAAACTTCAAAAAATCAAGAATACAGTTGAAGCGTGTTTACTACACTAAAACGCCATCTAAGAACGGTGAAAGAAGAGGATTATCAATCCCACCCTGTAATTCATAATAGTGTGCAGAGGGGACGCTGCTCCCGAGCCGGGAGGTCGCATTCAGTTCACCTGTCTCCTATGGTCTCAGACCCCATTCTGAAGTGAAATCAGGGGCACTGATGTGGAAGATTGGTGCTGCCACATCAGTGCCTGTTTCCAGCCCCTGATTTCACCTCAGACACTGCTTTATAAACCAATTAGAAATTGGTGGGGAATAACTGGTAAATACAAATTACAATCTAATAGCCATCAACAGAGATTTTGTTATTAAATATTTTTGAAAATTAGCTATGCTGCCACAAAGCGTGTTCATTTCTTTAAACAGGGAATTCTCTGGTGATATTAATGACAGATCTATAGAGGGTCAATGACCAGAGTATTACATTAACCGAATTATCTACCACAACAAATATAACAGAGGGACGTGGACACTAACAATACAGGTTTGTTTTGTTTAGGACCCACTCGAAAAATGATTGACACAGTAGCAAATATTCTGGATGATAGAAGAAAAGATTAGCAGGAAATGTGCTATGATTTACTTGCTGACTCAGCAATGGCTTACAGTTATGAGTCAAGCCAGCATAATTGTACAATCTTAGCCTCCCAGTCATTGTTGAATCATCTGTTTAACGATGCATGAGCAAATGTACTTACACTGCTAGAAAAAGTGTGAATTCCCACAAAGGTTTTGGTTTTTCTGGTTTGCCCTGGGCAAGGCCTTCCAAACTCGTTACCCTGGACTTTGCTACCCTGGACCGAGTAGCTGTGTTTGATCTTGGCAGAAAGACACATTGACCCCAAAAACCTTCCTATCCAAAACCTGTCTGGCTTGCTGGCTGTCTGGCTGCCCGTTTCATGCCAAGGACAAACTTAAACCCATCTGGAATATCTAGTTCCAGAAGGTACGTTTCATTATCTAATGCTGGTTGCACTGAACTCAGAACCATCCTGGGACCATCCTTTTACCACTTATGGATCCTGGTTTTTCTTTGTTTAAATTCCCAGTAAAAACATAATCCTAAACGATAGTGTCCATTAGTTCCCTGGGGTGCCACCCTCCCCAATGGTTGCCCAGCCACTGAAAAAATCACGTCAACCAGCCATTTTAGAGATGCACGCCCAAAAAACAGGTTGACACTATGGGGCCGATTCTGATTCGGGCCGGAAATCTCTCCGACCGAGCCGGACCCGGAGAGATATCCGACCGAATCGGACCCGTGCAGCCCAACCGAACGAGTACGATGCGCACGTATGCCATCGGACTCGAGTCGGTCGGACTCCCATTGAAGTCAATGGGAGCCTGTCGTACAACGCGTACGCAGGCTCCCATTGACTCAATGGGTGCGATGCGGACAAGGGCGCCCTACAGCGTGTACGCGGCAAGCGATTCGCGCCGTACACGCACAGGTAGGGGGACCCATGGGACCCCTTTGTGCGACTCGCGCGGCTACGCATACAGGGGGTCCGACACGGACCCCAAAGTACGGCTCCGACAGCTCTTTCGAGCCGGAGTGCGCTGGCTCGGTCGGACTGCTCGCGGCATGCATCGTACTTACCCGGCCGGGAACGTCTCCATTGCGCGGTGCGAGTCGCTGTCCGTGCGAAGTCGGTCGGTGCGGTTAGACCCGGGATCGAGTCGGTCGGAGCGGTCGGGACGCCCGGACGAGTCGGTCGGCGAGTCGCATCGTACTCGCTCGCCCGGACGCTGCGTGCGAATCGGTCGGGAAATAGGGCTCCGAATCGGATCCGGTTAAGCCGAATCCGATTCGGAGCCCTACCGGCCGAGATCGGAATCGGCCCCTAGGTGGAGATTTCACAATGTTTCCTCCTATTGCCCCGTCGATCTCTTGGTAGTCTCAACTTTTGAACATTTCAAGTCATAACTAAGATTGTGAGAAACAGTGTAATTTTTTACCCCTAAATTATGTGAAATGCCACATAAATTATGTGAACTGCACTTTGGATATCCAAGAGAAACAAGCATTGGTAAATGCATTAGGCTTTACCTATGTGATTAATAATAAGCTGTTTTTGTTGAAAGTTGTAGCTTGCTGAGTAGTTGTACAATATAATTTAAAGAACAGCTGTTAAAGTGTTATGACTTGTTTATGTACAAAAAGGCAATATGTTGTGGTGTCACTAGTGGTATAGTGCGGGTAAGTAATAGTAAAAATTTGAAAAATGAAATGAAAGAGGGAAATAATAGAATTAACTAATGTAATAGCAATATTATGCGTTTAGAGGAGTTCTGACAACTTTTGGGCCAGGTGTTATTGCACCTGCTGCACCAGTCTAATCATAACCCAATTGCCTGTAAGGTAATTGCACTTGTGACTGCCTGTTTAGTAGTAAATATTGCAATATTTGGTGTTTAGAGGGGTTCCTAGAGCTGTGGGCCCTGGTGTCACTGCACCTGCAGCATCATTGAAATCATGACCCGGGTGTCTGCAAGGTAACTGCACTTGTGACTGCTTATTTAGTAGTTAAATATAGTAAAATTTGGTGTTTAAAGGAGTTCTGATAACTTTTGGCCCAGGTGCCACTGCACCTGCAGCACCATTGAAATCATGGCGCTAGTGCCTGATAGATAACTGCACGTGTGACTGCTGATTTAGTAGTAATCTTTAGCAATATTCTGCATTTAGTGGGGCACCTAGAGCTTTAGGCCCCAGTGCCACTGCACCTGCTGCACCAATCAAATAAAGCCCCTTTTAATTGCAAGATAACGGTAGTTGTGTCAGTCTGTGTAGTAGTAAAATATAGCAATATTAGGTATTTAGAAGAGTTCTGACAACATTTGGGCCTGGTGCCACTGCACCTGCTGCTCCATTCAAATCATGACCCTGTTGTCTGCAAGGTAACTGCACTTGTGACTGCCTAATTAGTAGTAAAACATAGCAATATTAAGGGGCCAATTCCGATTCGGGCCGGAAATCTCTCCGACCGAGCCGGACCCGGAGAGATATCCGACCGAATCGGACCCATGCAGCCCGACCGAACGAGTACGATGCGCACGTATGCCATCGGACTCGAGTCGGTCGGACTCCCATTGAAGTCAATGGGAGCCTGTCGTCACAACGCGCACGCGGGCTCCCATTGACTCAATGGGTGCGATGCGGACAAGGGCGCCCCTACAGCGTGTACGCGGCGAAGCGAGTCGCGCCGTACACGCACAGGGTAGAGGGACCCATGGGTCCCCCTGTGTGTGACTCGCGCGGCTCACGCGCGTACAGAGGGTCCGACACGGACCCCCAAAGTACGGCTCCGACAGCTCTTTCGAGCCGGAGTGCGCGGCTCGGTCGGACTGCTCGCGGCGCGCATCGTACTTACCCGGCCGGGGAACGTCTCCATTGCGCGGTGCGAGTCTTGTCCGTGCGAGTCAGTCGGTGCGATTAGAGCCGGGATCGAGTCGGTCGGAGCGGTCGGGACGCCCGGACGAGTCGGTCGGCGATTTCGCATCGTACTTGCTCGTCCGGACGCGCGTACGGATCGGTCGGGAAATAGGGCTCCGAATCGGATCCGGTTAAGCCGAATCCGATTCGGAGCCCTACCGGCCGAGATCGGAATCGGCCCCTAAGTGTTTAGAGGAGTTCTGACAACTTTTGGACCCAGTGCCACTGCACCTGCTGCACCACTCAAATAAGGCCCATGTTGCCTGCAAGATAACTGCACTTGTGACTGCCTGTTTAGTCATAAAATATAGCAATATTTGGTGTTTAGAGGAGTTATGACAACTTTTGGCCCCGGAGCCACTGCATCTGCTGCACCATTTAAATCAAGCACCTTTTAACTGCAAGGTATCTGCAATGGTGACTGCCTGTTTTAGTAGTAAAATATAGCAATATTAGGTGTTTAGTGGAGTTCTGACAACTTGTTGGCCTGGTGCCACTGCACCAGCTGCATCATTAAAATCATGACCCTAGTGCCTGAAAGATAAGTGCACTGGTGACTGCCTTTTTAGTAGTAAACTAAAGCAATATTTGGTGTTTAGTGGAGTTATGATAACTTTTGGCCCCAGCACTTGTGACTGCCTGTTTAGATCTAAGCTTTAGCAATAATATGGGTTTAGTGGGGTCCCTAGAGCTTTTGGCCCTGGTGCCACTGCACCTGCTGCACCATTCAAAGCAAGTCCCTTTTAACTGCAAGGTAACTGAAATTGTGACTGTTTAGTAGTCAAATATAGCAATATTAGGTATTTAGAGGAGTTCTGTCAACTTTTGGGCCTGGTGCTACTGCACCTGCTGCACCATTCTAATGCCCCTGTTGTCTGCAAGGTAACTGCACTTCCAGCTGCCTGTTTAGTAGTAAAATGTAGCATAGATCTAGTATGTTAACTTTATTTTTAACACACAATGTTTATTACAACATTTAGAATTTGATCTTAATGACCAAAAAGATTACGTTGAAAAAATCAATCTGATAATGCCTACAAAGTGCAAAGAAAGGAACTGAGGCATGAATAGGACATGCCACAAACGTTCTAAGGCTAAAGCATCTGATTTACACAATTAAGTAATAAAAAGCAAGCATTCCAGCATACTATTTGAAGCTGTCTGCCTTTTCCATGAAAAGAGACCTTATCTTGGCAGAGAATGGGGCTTAAACAGTGTGAACAGCTTTAGTAGAAGTATTGTAAATGCTTGCAGCCAGGGGAAGTAAAAAAAAAAGGTCCACACAAAGCAAATGCACACAGTAATTCGGCCGTGGGAACTGATAAGAGACCCCTTTTAAGATATATTAAATGCAAGAGATTTCATGCTGTGCAGGCGAAACCTAAAAAAGTGAGCGCTAGGGCATACCCTGCAGTCAAGGTGACTTGAGATACTGGCAAGGGTACTGCTTAGTAAAGAAAATGTCTCTCACAAAATATTTTCTGCGGAACTCTGTCTCATGTGAGACAGTTTCTTCTGAAACCAGTTCTCTGTAGCAATATATCATACAAAATTTTGTGTTATTTGTGTAATGCACAATTGTGCAAAGGATGAGTGCAACTGAAAAGTTTTCACGGCCCTGCACTGTTTTCCTGAATTGTGTCAAATTCAGCTCTGACTCTTAATGTAACTTCTTATTTGTTTTGGGTTGCGAAACTCAATCCACTTTATCGCAATGAGTTTATAGGGCTGGTATGCATGCTGAAGTATTGGCTCAGGACCACAGCCCCATCTTCCTTGAACTCCTGGCAGAGAGGAAATAAGGGCAGAGGGAAGATGAATCATCTATTATCACAAAGGAAGAGACTAGGGAGTGAGCCTTCTCTGACTCCCCAAACAAATATACTGTAACCCACAGGAAAGAGAAGGACTAGAAAAACTTCCAGAGAAACTTCTACTCTATATCTCTGTCCAAGGAAAGCCACAACGTAAAAAGCTGGAAGAGAAGAAAAGGGAACAAAGGGAAAATCAATAGATTTTTAAATACTGCCCTCACCCACTAGTTAGCGGCATGCTTCATCATAGGGCCGCTTCGTGATTCGAACACAGAAAGTTTTCACAATGATACCTCCAGGGTATCTTACCCGAGTTTCACAGTATATTCTCCTAACCCGGGACCTTCGTGGAAACACCTCTCTGTAGTCACACACTGCAGGATTGGAGAAGATATTAAGCAAAACGTTTTTATCCTCGTCGTGCCTGATCCAGGTCATTAGGGTAATGCCACCCGCTTCCCTACTATAGACGTAAGGTGCCAGACGGTCCATCAGTTCGCATTTCCCTAGTAAGTATTTGGCCATTGTCGAGTTCGCATTAAGTTCACCCGCCCATGCCCCGCTTACTTCGTCAAGGGTTGGTGTTTGCAAGGAACACATGCCACTCCGTGTCCTCCATCGATCATGGTATGTTTGCCATTCACCTCTAAGTACCGATACTGCCAGATGCAGATCATACTTCCGGTTCCTGCCTCTGTCATCCGTATCTAGACCTGCAACCTACATTGTTGTTGGTCAAAACGTCAGCGGCCATCTTTGATTTTCCTGAAATATTTTTGAGTGGGAGACAGACTCCGAATTACTAATTCAATTCAGTTCAATTCAAGAGACCCTTCATTATTGGTATTCCTTATGTCTTACACCGATCCTTGTTCCTTCCTCTGTCATCCGTATCTAGACCTGCAACCTACATTGTTATTGGTCAAAACGGCAGCGGCCATCTTAGATTTTCCTGAAATGTTTCTGACTGGGAGCAGGCTACGAATTTCTTGTTCAATTCAATTCAATACAAAGGATCCTTTATTCTTGATATTCCTTATTCTTATACCGATTCGCTTGAAGTGAGTCAGTAAAAAGGGTGATGCATCAACAATGTGCTACAACTGTGATATGTAACCATTCAAGTATATCATACTGTATTATTCAGTTGGTTCCAGGGGATAGAATCATTCAATCCCGACTGCTGCTTCTTAACCTGTGCACCCACCTCTGTTCCCTAATAAAGAGTAGGCTGGTACTGTCCCTTAGCGTGGGTGGGAGATGCGGCTTATCAATTACTGTCCACATTAAATAATTTTCAGTGTGTCTTTTCTCAATATAGTGACATGTTAGTTTTGTGTTGGCCTTTCCACATCTAATGGTGCTCATATGTTCTAGTATACGGATCTTCACCTTACGGGTAGTCATGCCTATGTACTGGAGTCCGCAGGGGCACCTAATCAAATAAATCACATTTCCCGTATTGCAGGTCGTGTGGTTCCTAAGTTCCCATTGTCGTGGCAGGCCTACATCTACCATTTTACCACTAATTGTCAGTTTTACACTGCCCACATGCATAGTGCCCAGTGACAGGCAGCAGGCCCCATGGTGTATTTGCTTGTTGCCCTGTAGGTTTGGGTGTCCTAGGTCTTGTGTGCACCACTACGTCTCTTATACTCGCACTTTTCTTAAAGGAGAGCTGTGGGCTTTCGAGGTTCATGCCATTTAAATTCAGTATTCGCCAGTTCCTCATAATGATCTTCCTTACATAGTTAGAGGCTGTAAGATACCTTTGAATGGAAGGTGCACCAGAAAAGCAGTTGTGATAACAGATTTAGTTCATCAATCTTCTTTATTCAAACTTTAGTTAAAATCGGCACTCAGCCAACGCGTTTCGTTCCTTGTGCAGAAGGAACTTCAAAGACACAGGATAAATTTGACACACAAAGACAGTGTAAAAGAACATAACAACCAATTATATACATGTATATACATAAGCACACCATATTCATATAGACATAGATCATTTGATAAGACATGAAGATGATGTATGACTTCAACTAATGATGCAAATTTATACTGGACAAAATCAATTCTCTAGACAGCCCACATAACATGTATGTACAAATATATACAATAAATAGACAACAGAACATATATAAATAGAATTACTGATATATACATATGTGTAACTTATTTTTATTAAAAGCCTAAGGTTAGGTTCTATCAATACTTTCATATAATCATTGTAGTGAATGAGTATGTGCTGGGGTGGGAATTAAAAAAAAAAAAGTTTAGAGAGTGTGTGGGATCACTCTGAGATCGTAGCGAGGGCAAACATAATATCTATATACACAATCAGATTTATGCTAACTAAATACACAGGAAAAGTTATGCTAACCCAAATTTGTAGCTCATTGGGATCTCACCTTGATTAATAATGTAAAATATTCACTAGATGTCCTTATGATGTGTCGTAATATTGCCTGGGTATTCAAACCACATTAAGGGTAAGTCAAGTAAATCCCAGCTCGGAATCTATGTGGATAATGGTTCTATTAGCTGTGGTCATAGTACAACAGAGTAACATGGTACATGTCATATCAAAAGAGAGGGCAATCCATGCCCCAAATCATGTCATGCAACAAGCAGTGAAAGATCATATATGAGACCTGAATCAAAGAATTTAGACCAAGGTTGATAATATCTATATACATAGGCAAAGTTTTGCTAATTGTATACACAGGAAAAGTTATGCTAACTTATCCCCAAATTTATAACTCCATGAGATCTCACCTTGATTAATAATGCAGAGTGTTCACAAGAGGTCCTTATGATATGTCGTAATATTGCCCAGGTATTCACACCACAATAATGGTAAGTCAAGTAAACCCCAGCTCGAAATCTATGTGAATAATGGGTCGATTAGTTTTGGTCGTAGTACAACAGAGTAACGTGGTATATGTCATATCAAAAGAGAGGGCAATCCATGCCCAAAATTATGTCATACAACAAAGAATAAAAGATCAAATATGAGATCTGAGTAAGAGAATATAGATCAACTTTGGTCACCAATAATCATAGTGAGGGCCTAGCAGTAAAAGCCCATGTCAACGTACACAGAACAGTTCCAACCATAACAGAGACAGTCATACGTAATACTATGAGATTGCAGGGAATAGAACCATACAAACCGACGATCTTATCAATCCAGATCTTTTTTTGTAAATTTTCTTTTTCTTTTTCTTTACACAGTATCGAGTGAAAGACCATGAGTATCTTTATGTGGGCACATGTGTAGTGCCACAATATCACGGGAAATGTCAGAAGGCTAAGAATAAAGCCAAGCAAGATAGTGATCTACCAATCCGGTTTGTACAACCACCCAGTGTATTACACCGGTAACCTAATATGTACGCAAATCAATGGGCACAATACCATGCTCAAAATCATTATGCATATAAAAATAAAGCCATTAGCAAGAATACCATGCCAATATTGTTAGCATGAACACAAAGATTTTATATTTCAGGAGGAAAAAGGAAAAGCGGAGAAACGAAAAAGAAACCAGAGTAACCTCATGGGCACCAATGCGTGCCCATACAAAGTATAAAAGACGTTTAGAGACGAACAGCTCCCCCCAGACGGGATCCGCCGTACTAAGAACAAGAAATCATCCTTACCACACAAAGGCAGTAATTCCGGTTACGGCATGGTCGCCAGCAGCAGTAAAGTCTGTCTCGGCGCGCCATGTTCAAACAATTAGACCGGAAGGAAAAGCGTCATCGACGTCATGACGTGGATTGCGTCTATGCGGCGTTGTGAAGCATAGCATATCAGGGTGCCATCTTGGAAGAACTTTCCAAAGAACTCTTACTCAAACCGACCAAGATAAAATCATGACCACTACACCGTCCTGTGTATATATTACCCATCGTAATAGATTATCAAGCATAATAAGTAGTAAATCAATCCGACTCAATCAGGGAAGCAGCATAGAGTAACAGTGTTATTAGTGTTAAAGACGCGAATCGCATAGATAGAGTGACGCGAAAAATGCGCATTGGCGCGTCATCTCTAAATGTCATATAATCATAGGTTTTAAAATATTCTTATTTCAACTTAAAGGAAATCACCCTAAGAACACTGACATTCCGTGTGTACTCACAACCTTAATTAGCGAGTAAGTGCTGTAACCCAATCAGGAAGGCAAACAGAGGAAACAACACAGTAAGGATGACCTAGAATACAAAAGAGGAACCAGAGTTTAAACATTCAAAATGTACATATATCATAAGAAGTAATGCTGTACATATAATAAGCCATTATATGTCGCCAAAACACAAATAACCGGTCGTATCCACCCATAGACCAATATCAAGAGTATATATATCAAGAACCACGTTACACAGCTTCAGACACATAGTAACAAAATAGTATGACCGAAAAGGACTACATTAATGTCATAGAACATAGTTCCATATGGGTCAGAGTTAGAACATTGAGACGCGTATTTATCATAGACAATGAAAAATGTACTTATACCCAACCATTACATGTTGTCAAAGCACAAATGACAGGCCGTATCAACCCATGTAGCAGTCTCATAAATATATGTCAATAGCCACCCAGACCACATTAAAGAGGCTTCATAACCAGTGTGACAAATGGTATGTTCAATTGTATACTCATAGATATCGTAAGGCAAAGGCAATCAAGAAGGGTATTACCATAAAGTGAGTTGAGGGGCTTGATGTATTTGTATGCCTAAGTCAAAGGTAGAGGAATAAGTCAGGATAGCGAATAGCCAGATGTGCATAGTCAGAACTAATGGAATCTTGTAGATGCATGTTGGACTCAAACAAGAGGAAACAAGGCATGCATTGGAGAGACATGGAAAGTAATTTATACACTGTATCATATGAGCATACAGGTAAATATATATGAAGAGTATCATTATCTGTTATACATTGATTTGGACTTACGATACAGTGATGGGTCAATTCAAAGCGTTATTCACCCCAAGAAATAATGCAGCTCCCCATCCGTATTGTGATCCTTAAGTATTGCCCTCAAGCGACAGATCCATTTAGCCTCTTTTTGCCTGAGCAGAAGTTCTCTATTACCACCCCTTTTTCCTACAGGTACATGGTCAATACCATGGAACCAAAAAACATTGTCATCCGGGTGCATGGTATTATAGTGATCAGTCAAGGGGTATCTGCTGTCCTTGTTTATTATTGCCCTGCGGTGCTCTTGTATTCGGTTTTTTAAGCAGCGTACAGTGCTTCCCACATATATAATTCCACATTTGCATCCTAACACATATATGACATGAGTTGTGTTGCAATTAATGAAATGTTTAATACTATGTGATCTGGATGTATTATAAGTAAATGTCTTGATCTTGTTTTTACCAAAGGGACAGATGTTACACGTGCCACAAGTGAAAAAGCCTTCAGGTTTCGATGGTAGCCATGTTTCCTTCCTACTAGTGACATAGCTTGGACGAAGGGTGTTCCGCTGGGATACCCCACTTCTGTAGGTTATGATGGCATACTTGTAAGCGAATTTTTTAAACTGGGAACTTCCGTAAGGAGGCACCAGTCTTTTCTCAGGATGTTAAATATCCTATTACTGTAGGTAGTGTATTGGGTCACAAATCTAACAGTGCTTTTATTGGAGACCTCTTTGCTCCACTTGGGTTTATCCTTTAGAATATCTTCGCTATCTGTGTGTTGTATTCTGGATAGTGCTTTGTACAACACTTGCTTATCATATCCTCTTTTAAGGAATCTTTTTTTAGACTCCATAATATTGGTTTGGTATGTCTCCTCCTCACTGCAGTTTCTTCTGATTCGCGTCATCTCTCTGTGCACTGGAAGCGTGCAGTACCCCATTGCAGGCTGTTTCCTTTCTGTAGAGTGTACTTTGTATGGTTCCATTCTTAACATAAAATTGTATGTCCAGAAAATTGATCTTCTCCTTGTGAAATGTCATAGTAAGCTTGACATTAAACTCATTTGCATTTAGAAAGGAGGAGTATTGGTATAATAGTTCTTCAGATACCGACCACAGACAAATAATGTGGTCAATGTACCTCCCCCAAAACACAAAGGGGCCGATTCCGATTTGGGCCGGAAAAAATACCGACCGACTCGGTACGGGAATTTAGTCCGACCGACTCGGACCGGCGCCGCACGACCCGGGTAGTACGATGAAATGCATGTGAAATCCGACAGACTCGGACGGAATACAAAACGACCGACCGAGCCGGACGGAAACAAGCCATCCGGCCGGGGAATCACGCGAAACGAACCGACCGACACGCACTTGTATTGAACCCGAACGAAACGTACCCGCGAACTCCGACCCGCGTAGTACGATGCTGTGCGTGCAAAACATGACCGACTCGCCCGGAGCACAAGCCGTACGACCAACACACATACAAAACCCAGCCGAAGCAACCCAATACTACGCGACCGACTCGTACGCCGCATATGAAACCTAGCTGACACACAGCAGGAACGAGTCGGACAAGATCGCACCAGACAACTGCAGCGTCCTACTCGGACACAAGAACGACTACTACATGCACCAAAAACACCAAGGAATTTTTTTTTTAAAAAGGGCCAAACAAGCAACCACTAAGCCAATAAATACAGGGAGGAAAAAAAAATGGAACAAGGACACACCCCAACTCCACCTACATAAAGGCCACAAATCCCTACCATGATCCCTTGCAAATTCCACTGAGCTGCCAGACAGAACACCATCATACAGCAAACACAGACACACTCACAGCTCATACATCACACAAGCCACACACCATTACCACACCTACAAATAGCACCCTCACACACACCCAGCTAAACCTACACTCACACCCCCCCACTTGCACACACACACACATCAATCACCACCACCACCCATCACCATACCCCCAAAGAAGAACCATAAGTTCCTAGATTGTGAATTGGAAGTCCTGGTAGACGAGATCCTCAGGGTAGAGCCACAGTTGTTTGGTACATTGGTACAACAGACCCCCATGTCGCAGAAAACCAAGATGTGGGCGAGGATTGTCGACAGGGTCAACGCACAATCACCATGTTTGCGCACAAAGGAAGACATCCAGAACAGGTGGTATGATGTGCGCAGGAGGGTCAGGGACCTACTCAAAGGATTACCTCCTCAGCCAGCACACCGGCAGTGGCCTTCCTGCAAAACCAGTATACCTCAGGCCCTGGGAGGAGAAGGTGCGGGCCATCCTACCACCAGTGAGCGTATACGGACTAACAGACATCCCAGAGCCTGGTGAGTACACAACTAATATACACAATATGGTGTGACAACACACACACATCACAGTCAAGGGGATAGGCTAACCATGCACACTTAGCAAATACACAGCAACCAAAAGATATCCATCCCAAGATGTGAATGCTAGTCAGACAAACACAATACCTGCCATCTCATAGTGATATGTAACTGTGTCATGACATCTACAAACCTAACAACAAATACAGCAAGGCAGTGGCACAAATAGAACCAACAAATACTCCCAGATATTTACCCACCACTAGAACACCGCCTCACAGGGAAGCTCACTGAAAGGAAGGAATTCTGTGTATGCTGGTCAAGTCAGTGTAGCCAATAGCATGATGGGAGTGGTAGTCACAGATATTGGTCACACCCACAATTGGCCCATCAACACCACTCTCAACCATGCTCACATCACAGGGAGTGGAAAACAACTGACAAGATGGCTGACACTGGCTACTGCTGTGGGGAGCACAAGGCCCTGCTGGGAACTGGGCACCAACAAACAACAGGACCACACTGTCAGCCATCTTGCCATTGCTGTCACACTCACACACACTGAAGTCCACTCAAAAGGAAGGAAGGATGGGCATGCTGGGAAGGGGGTGTAGGCAATAACATGATGGGAGTGGTAGTCACAGATCAAGATCTCACACCCACATGGCCCAGCAAGTTAGCACTGAAGCATGCACACCTCACAGGGAGTCAAAAGCCACTTCAAAGATGTCTGACACTGGCCACAGCTGTGGGGAGCACAAGGCCCTGCTGGGAACTGTGCAACAACCAACAGCAGGACACCACTGACTGACATCCTGAAAGACAACTTGCACTCCCTGCAATGGAAGCACGTCCCATGGTGGGATATCTGGCTGGGTGGGAAGGAGGACTCACAGCACTGACCATAGTTACAAGCACCTCCACTCACACATCCCCCTCAACACTAACTCCACATAACCCACCTGGGAGAATGCAATGCCTCACATCCTAACTGAAGATCCCACAAAGAACCACCACCCTGGGTTATGCTGTGTGAAGCACAGGGACACTCTTGGGACTTGTAGCCAAACAACTGCCAGGACAACACTCCCAGCCATCCTGTCAGCACAGGCACCCCACCCCACAGGGAAGCAGAGTCAAAAGGAAGGAAGGATGGGCATGCTGGGAAGGGGTGGAGGCAATAGCATGATGGGAGTTGTAGGCACAGATATTGCTCACCCTCACAATTGGCCCATCAACACCACTCTCAACCATGCTCACATCACAGGGAGTGGAAAGGACTCACAAGATGGCTGACACTGGGTACTGCTGGGGGAGCACAAGGCCCTGCTGGGAACTGTGCAACAACCAACAGCAGGACACCACTGACTGACATCCTGAAAGACAACTTGCGCTCCCTGCAATGGAAGCACGTCCCATGGTGGGATATCTGGCTGGGTGGGAAGGAGGACTCACAACACTGACCATAGTTACAAGCACCTCCCCTCACACACCCCCTCAACACTAACTCCACATAACCCACCTGTTAGAATGCAATGCCTCACATCCTAACTGAAGATCCCACAAAGAACCACCACCCTGGGTTATGCTGTGTGAAGCACAGGGACACTCTTGGGACTTGTAGCCAAACAACTGCCAGGACAACACTCCCAGCCATCCTGTCAGCACAGGCACCCCACCCCACAGGGAAGCAGAGTCAAAAGGAAGGTAGGATGGGCATGCTGGGAAGGGGGTGGAGGCAATAGCATGATGGGAGTTGTAGGCACAGATATTGCTCACCCTCACAATTGGCCCATCAACACCACTCTCAACCATGCTCACATCACAGGGAGTGGAAAAGGACTCACAAGATGGCTGACACTGGGTACTGCTGGGGGAGCACAAGGCCCTGCTGGGAACTGTGCAACAACCAACAGCAGGACACCACTGACTGACATCCTGAAAGACAACTTGCACTCCCTGCAATGGAAGCACGCTTCATGGTGGGATAACTGGGCTGGGGGAGAAGGAGGCCTGGATGGCAACCAAATACCACCAATGCTGGTCATGCACACACCTCAACATACATATTGACATGCCACAGGTTGGCAGGACAATGTGCTACACCAATATCACTCTCTGACTGTCACAATTTAGGAGAATGCAATGTCCTGGCCCACATCCAGAGGTACAGTCACAACTGTCAGGTGTTTGAACAATTGATGCCAGTAGAAACATAACATACAATCTGTGTCTCTCCCCAAAACAGGTGATGATGGGGACACAGCAGCAGACGAGGAGGAGTCCCTGTCCCAGGCTCCGGGGAACACTGAGCTCACTGGTGTGGATCAGCCACTGCACTGCTCGGATGGCGAAGAACCAGCTGGACCCTCCGGTGTGAGTCATCATGCAGCACCAGCAGGACCAACATCTGCACCCCCTGCAACCGCCTCCTATACAAACTGGCTTGCACAGGCGTGTGAGAAATTAGCGCCACTAAAGACTGTTCTGCCGAAAAGATTACATCCCTCTGCTCCATGGTTTACAGAGGAGTTAAAAAATCTCAAATCCAATTGTAAACGCTTAGAACGCTCTTGGAGGAAAAGCTATTTGGAAGGAGAGAAGAAAGTGTATAAATCCAGCCTGCAAACATATAAACTGGCCATCTTTGTCGCAAAACAAAAATTTTATTCTACCCAAATTGAATTATCTAAGAACTCTACCAAAAAGAGCTCTTTAGAACAGTCTCCAATTTAGCCTCCCTGAGTCCAGCTACTGTCCAATCTAGTCAAGAGTTATGTGAGGAGATTGCTAAATTCTTCCTCAATAAAGTGGTTAGTATATTTTCAGTGTATCGAGGAGGCTGGATCAAGTATGATTAAGGAGACCTTCGAATTTAAGAGGGTCCCCCGTGCCTTGGACAAATTCAGTCCACTGATTGTACAGGATATTCTGGAGCTTCTTAAGGGAGCCAAATCGGGCTCGCCTTTTGACCCCTGCCCAGTAATGATCGCAAAATTGGCCCCCAGTCCAATTGCCTTATATCTCGTAGCCATCTTTAATGGTATGTTCGAAACTGGACAATTTCCCAAACTTTGGAAGCTGGCTTCAATACTCCCTCTCTTGAAGAAGCCAAGCCTGGATCCCAATGATCCCAATAATTTCCGCCCGATCTCTCGTCTGCCTCTCCCTGCAAAAATGGTGGAGAAAGTTATGAATTGTCAACTCAGTGCCTTTCTGAGGGAGGTCCAAGCATTGGATCCCTCCCAACATGGTTTCAGAGAGGGACACAGCACTGAGTCGGCCCTCATTAAGGCTACAGAGGAGATTAGAGTAGCAGTGGATCGAGGAGGTAGGGCTGCTTTGATCCTACTGGATTTATCCGCCGCATTTGATACGGTCCATCACGATATTTTGATGGACCGTCTCAGGGAATGTGGGGTACAAGGTAAAGCCTGGGATTTGCTCAGGTCCTTTTTATCAGACAGAGGACAGATTGTATCCCTGGGGAAATTTCAGTCTACACTCTTCACATTGCCATGCGGAGTACCGCAGGGGTCCTCTCTGGGCCCAACACTTTTTAATGTTTATGTTTCATCGTTAGCTCCTGTTATCAGTGCCTTTGGATTTGGGATTACGTCTTATGCGGATGACACACAGATTGTGGTGTCTCTTCTACCCGGCCAAGAGCTAGGGATAGATAATAAATTTCAGATCTGTATGGAAGCAGTAGGGAGCTGGATGGCAGATAACTGCCTTAAGCTAAACTCGGGTAAAACCGAAGTGATGTTGTTCGGGAATGAATCTAACTTTTGGACCCCCAATTGGTGGCCCGCTTCTCTGGGAACTCTTCCATCTCCCTCTAAAAAGGTGAAAAATTTGGGAGTTATGTTGGATGAGAAATTGTCTCTGGGTGCCCAGGTTAATGCAGTAGTGTCAACAACAGTATATGTCCTGAGAACTATCAAGAAAATTGTGCGGCTTCTCCCTTTGGGGAGCCGGAAAACAGTGGTCACAGCCTTGGTTCTGTCAAGGCTGGACTACTGTAATAGCTTATATCTTAACATGCAGCAAAAGTTTCTGAACAAACTTCAGTTGCTCCAGAATGCTGCGGCCAGACTTCTTACGGGCTCATCTAAATTCTCCCCAATCTCTAATGAGATAAGAAAATTGCATTGGCTCCGGGTGAGGAGCCGCGTGCGCTTTAAATCTCTTTGTATGGTCTTTAAGGCATTGCAGGGTTCGGGACCAGAACATTTACAACGTCAGTTTCAATGGTATAGACCGGCAAGAACACTGAGATCACTGGGAGCCAAACTGGTGGCAGTTCCACCTGTAAAAAAAGCCCAGTGGGGTGGCAGAAGTTTCTCCCTATGTGCAGCTAAGGCCTGGAATGGTCTGCCTTTTCATCTGAGAAACGCCGATAATCTTCTGGCTTTTAGGAAGGGGCTGAAGACCTGGCTTTTTGATGAATAACTCCTGTCCTTCCGGTCTCAGCAATTGGAGTAGTAACTAGCGCCAGGACACCTCCGGGTAATCGCGCGCTTTAGAAATCTTCATAACATAACATAACATAACACCCACCCCTCCAACAACTGCCAACACACAGGCCACCCCTGCCAACACGGACAGACCAAGGACCACAGATGACAACAGCGCAGGGACCCAGGCCCAAACTGGAGCTGGTGACAACGAGCCCAGGAACAACACCCAAGTGGGCCCACGGTGGCCTGTGCGTGCCACCGCAGGTCCTGCACGTGTCGCCAGGGGTGGTGGGAGGGGTGGTAGACATAGGTCGCTCTTTGCAGAGGGGTCTGGACTGCATGATGACCCACAACTGGCACGCATCGCGGATGCGTACCAGACTAGCACCGGAGAGGTCAGCCAGGTAGTGGGGATCCTCAAGGACATACAACAGCAGCAGGCTGCCCATCATGCCCGCTTGGACTCCCACATGTCCCGTGTTGACACACACATGTCACATGTCGAGACACACATGTCACGTGTCGAGACACACATGTCTGGCATGGAGTCCAAGTGGGACACATTGGAACAACTGACAGCGGTGCATAGGGACATACTGATATGCCTCCGCCAGATCAGCACCAACATGGCCTCACCTCCCTGTGTGCCCACAACAACTGCTGCTGAAACAACTGTAAATGCCACAGGGAGGGAGGAGGACTCTGGCAGAGAGTCCCTGCACTGCCGCAGCCTGCACCTGAGGGTCCCCCAGAAGAGGGGCCGTCCGAGGAGGCCAAACTGAGAGGCCGATGGCCATCTACATCCCCAGGAAGCCAACACCTGTTCTGGAACTTTTCCTCTGTGTGCAAACTGCACGCCCTGTCGAAGCCAACCCAACTCTCCCACATGACATGGGGAGCTCTAGTTGGCCAAATTTATCAGATGACTGTGGACTTTACTCTGGACATTTCAACTACCAAGACTTCCAATACACATGGGAACTTTGGATTCCAATTTCTATGTACAGCACCCACCATCCTGTGCACCATCCTCACACCTGTATGTAAATAAACTCACCAATACACCATATCTGCCTCTGTTGTGATTCCAACGTGGTTTTTGTCATGTAGATGGTGATCTGCTAAATGACACTGTGCATGCTAACTGCTACAGCAAGTCCAACACCGTCATGTCAGTCATGGCGACGTGACACATATGAGGGAGACACACCACTAGGGCCACACAACACATACACACCAGGGCCATCAGACTCATCACCTATACTGATGTTGCAACTAAATACAGTGGAATGCACAGACACGCCACCTATTCACAGTCACTGTCAACTAGACTACAGGTGCAGTAAGCAAATGTCAGTCAGATGTGTGACTACAGACAACGCACATCCCAAAGTGAAGCACAGGTTTATTACACATTTGCAACATGTTGTTTCCACTACAAATGCAAGCTAATCCAACCTGGCTGTGGCCACAAAGTCAAAAAGTGCAGAAGATAGAAAGTCCAGGGGTGTGTGGCACATCACCTGTAGGGAAACGACTGCTTCCACCTTGGAAGTTGAATCATGGATTCGGGGATCCAAGTTGATCAGACAACTCCGGCAGCACCCTGTGAAGGACAGACATGACACAAAGTCAAAACCACTGAAGAACAGCACAGGACGGCAATACTCATGTCTAATACATGTCACGAGATAACTACACAAAACCAAGTTAGCATGTCAACACTGTTGGGCAGTACAGACCACCTGCAAGGACACATCGCTGCACGCATCCAGTCAAGTAGCACATGGCCACACTCAAACAGCACCAGAGCACCACACACACATATCATGCAAACTCAAATCATTGACATTACAACCCTCAGGAGACTCACATTCAGCTGAAGAAGTTGGTGATGAGCTGTGTGCGGACATCAACATCATCATCATCTTCACTGGCATCGTGACCCAGGCCAGGATCTTCCACAGGTGGCGGACGTTGGTCATCGTCATCCAGGATGAGAGGCAACTCCTTCCGCACTGCCAGGTTGTGTAGCATGCAGCAGACGATGACAATCTTGCACACCTTTGCTGGGGCATATGGGAGGGCCCCTCCTGTCTTGTCCAGGCAGCGGAAGCGGCTCTTCAGGAGACCAAAGGTCCGCTCAATCACCCTCCTCGTCCGACCATGTGCCTCATTGTAGCGCATCTGGGCTGGTGTCACAGGGTTCCTGAGGGGTGTCAGCAACCACGGCATGTTGGGGTATCCCGAGTCACCTACAGACAGACAATTGCACATTAGCCGATTTGAAAATGTGTGCGGAAAACAACATAGCAGAACACACACAATGGTACAAAGTCAGTACACACCAACAAGCCAGGCACGCTGGTTCGGCATCTGTGACATCATCCTCGGGATGCGACTACTCCTTATCACGTAGGCATCGTGTGCCGAACCGGGGAAACGGGCACACACATGTGAGACGGTCATATCTGCAAGACATACCACCAGAGCATTGATCGAATGGTAATGTTTACGGTTCCGGTATGCCTGCTCATGTGCCTGTGTTGGTATCAAAGCCACATGTGTCCCATCAATGGAGCCAATTACATGTGGCATCCTCCCCAGGGCATAGAAGTCACTCTTGACGTCAGTGAGTCGTTGACGTGTTGGGAAATAGATGTACTGGTTGAGGTATCTCAACATTGCCCCCAAAACATCGCGTAGCACACGGCTGAACATAGTCTGTGACATCCCACCAGTAGTTGCCACAGTGTGTTGAAAGGTACCGGTGGCAAAGAAGTGTAGGGCTGCCATCACCTTCACCTTGGGGGTCAACGCTGTAGGATACGGCCGGCCAGGCTGCAAATGTGGGTCCAACCGCACTGCCAAATCCTCAATCAGCTGCCTGGTGAAGCGGTACCGTCGGATGCTGTCACGTTCCACCATCGTTGCCAGGTCTGGGAATGGTCGATGGACAGCAGGAGCCCTACAGTGCATAGGTGAAGAAAGCAAGATTGTCAGTCACCCCACCTATGTGCCGTTCACCATACTCAATTTCACATGATACATCATTAACAAACACAAGTACTTGATGTGTGTGTCGTTCCGTTTGGACATATATGGCACCTACATGGACATCATCTAACATCTCTGTTCAACAAGTGTTGACAACAGGTTCCAGGGTGGGCTATGGGACACCATTAGGCTGTGTCACAGTACCCATTAACTGCTCTCACGTTCCACACACATACCACAGTGACATGTCTGGACAGACGCTCCACAGGCATCACAGCTCATTGACAGGTAGATTCCCAGGGACCCTGTCTTGCCACATGGACACTGGCATGACATGGCGTATCATGTACACGTCAGAAAAACAAACATGACACCCACAGGTAGTGGCCCCTGTAGCCTCTGCAGGACAGACATGGATGTCTGTGACACACACACACACACCATCAAAGTTCATGCACAAACCACGTGGATGTGGAGACTGTCTCCCATTGTGCACATGGAGTCAGAGACATGTGATACACAACATGCACACAGACTGTGGAGGGACATCACTATTGTTGGAATGGGCCACCCTGTGACGTACATGCCTTCCCACATGTGAGCCTGGGGGTATGTGACATGTCATACACATACACAACCTGGAAATGTGACCATGACACATGCTCAGAAATGAAAAGTTGCACACCACAGTGGTCAGGTGCACAACACACAAAGGACCCTGTCCCCATGAACACGTGCACAGCCTGGGTGTGTCTGCCTCCAAGTGCCACCCCAAAATCCACATGTTCACCCCCATACACAGATAAGGTTATGCTGCCACACATGCCTTATATACAGTGTGGACTGGGTGTGGTGTTGTAGGTGTGCCCCTGAGTCCCTGGAAAGTAAATGTGGCTGGCATAGGTTCACCAGTGACCAGCATGGTGACATATGCGTGTGACCTGTCCAGGGACGCGTTGTACAGCAATGGACCGATCGGTGTGCCCGGCCGGCCCATTGCATTGTATGTGGCGGAGTGCGCGTTGTATGCCTGGTACGCGTTGTACAGAAATGGACCGATCGGTGTGCCCGGTCGGCCCATTGCATTGTATGTGAGCGGGTATGCGTTGTATGCCTAGTACGCGTTGTACAGAGATGGACCGATTGGTGTGCCCGGCCGGCCCATTGCATTGTATGTGAGCGGGTACGCGTTGTAGAGCAATGGACCGATCGGTGTGCCCGGCCGGCCCATTGCATTGTATGTGTGCGGGTACGCGTTGTATGCCTGGTACGCGTTGTACAGCAATGGACCGATCTGTGTGCCCGGCCGGCCCATTGCATTGTATGTGAGCGGGTACGCGTTGTATGCCTGGTACGCGTTGTACAGCAATGGACCGATCGGTGTGCCCGGTCGGCCCATTGCATTGTATGTGAGCGGGTACGCGTTGTATGCCTGGTACGCGTTGTACAGCAATGGACCGATCGGTGTGCCCGGTCAGCCCATTGCATTGTATGTGAGCGGGTACGCGTTGTATGCCTGGTATGCGTTGTACAGCAATGGACAGAACGGTGCGCACACATTGGCTGGGGCCTGGCATGGCAACGGACGCGTTTTCGAAGCTCCTACGAGTCTGATGCAGTGAATTCAGTTGGCCAGCCACAACAATGTTGCAAAATCATGGGTGTCATGAAGTTGAAGATTTGAAGGATGCTGTGGGCGTGTATTAGTGCTGCTATTCCATGGATTGGTCAAATTCAGAAGATGCAAACGACTTGGACCTATCACTTTGGACACATGGGACAGTATCTGCCTCTGCAGCACACATATAATGCTGGCTGTTCCCCTGAGAGCTCACTTGCCTGCACTACATGCTCCAGGACGACATCTGCCACCAACACTGCTGCTGTTTATGCATCCTCTGGCTCCTGCAATGGCACGTACTGTGGAGAGAGCCCCAGCCTTCAGCCTTGAGGAGAACCAGGCCCTGCTGGACAGCCTCCTTCCACAGTACAGCAAGCTGTATGGGAAACCAGGAGAGCAGGTGAGTGTGCTGTCCACTGCCTCACTAATTGTGCAT